>CM033472.1:213173894-214533610 GCA_019447015.1 Hymenochirus boettgeri | reverse complement strand
AGGTGGAAGGGCCCAAGTTTGGACTGACCTGGTCACTCCTAGGGAGGGAGAGGGATGCCCGTGCGATGTTCGAAGTTTTCAGAGGGTATTCAAAAATCCCAAAGTCTGCAGGTCAGAATGATGAATACTACTTATAAGATCAATTCTTGGAGAAAAGACGAGAATATGACCGTAACAAGTTTACAGTACCCCACCCCGGAAGTAAAAGACATTATAGAATTAACAGTTGTGGGATGTCCTACTCCTTTTGAATATTGGTAGTACATTGGCTTTTTTCAAATCCAGTGGCACTCTCTATAAGCTAGGCAAAAAGTGAATCTGAAAGATAAGAAACAGAGGTCGATATAAAACATGACTGAGCTCTCTAAAGATCCGAGGATATTCATCTGGTCCTAGGGCTTATTATATTAACTTGTCAATGTGTTCTGCACAGTATCAAAAGCCATAGCAAAATCTAATTATACAGCATCTATTGCTATGCCAGAACTAAACTTCCACATCATAAAAACAAGTAAAGGTGGCCATACATCTATAAGATTTTACTTACCCGACCGAGCGCTCACGCGATGTTCCTCCTCGATCCTGCCGGAACCGCTTCTCCCGATCTTACATTCGACCGACGCGATCGCAAAATGAATGGATTTTTGCGACGCATGTCGGTCAAATATGCGATCGGGAGAAGCGGTTCCGCAGCATCGATGAACTCGCGTGTACCTCGGTCGGTAAGTAAAATCTCATAGATGTATGGCCACCTTATTAGTTTGAACAAGATCTCTTTCTCATGGATTCATTATTATTACTAACTTATAAGATCAAGTTTTGAGCCGAAGTCCAGAATATGATCCGGTAACAAAGTTTCCAGTATCTTTCCCAACACTGAAGTTAAATTTACAGGTCTATAGTTAACGGCTGTGAACGACTACCTTTTTTGAATGTTGGTATTTTTTACAATCCAGGCATGTTGCAAACAAAGATAAGGGCAGTGGTCTAGATAAAACTGGACTGAAGTCCGTGGAGCCTTTTATCAGAGTCAGTCCTTGGACTTGTATTGATACTGTTTTAACTTTGTCTCATGTGTTTTCTGTGTCTTCCATCTCCTTTCTCGTCAGGGAGAGCTAGTGCAGTAGTGGATATATGCCCAGTGGAGGGTAAGAAACAGGGCTTGGAGTGTGAGCAATATTATGCCCAATAGATTTACCATACCATATATATACCAAGTAGTCGTTACCTGAAATTATAGTGAATATTCACCGACAAATTGATGGGCCTATTTAGAACTGCTCAATCTGGGGCAAATACAAAGTGGCGGGCCCATGTTGAGTCGCAAACCACTGTGATGCACCAGCAACGAAATCTTCCCTTATTCCAAACAAAATAGCTGTCGACGTCTGAAGGGCTGGTGAAAAATATTAAGACCTGAAATAGCAGCTTTTTTTAGTGGCGTGCTAGGGACAATAAAGGGTGATAGAGAGATAAAGGGGGGGGGGAAGAAGAGGTATTTTTGCAAGGGGTGGGATGTCGGGGGTAAACATAGTGTGTGGAGATAAAACACAATGGGGGAGGTGTTTGAACATGCCAAGAATGGGGAAAGACCTGTTGACTTCCAGTGTGCAAACCGTGGGGTTGGGCGATGTCTTCGTGCTGAATAGTGCCGAAGTGCGTTATGAGACCATGTAGATGCATGTCAAATGTGACCACAGACACTATAAAACTCAATAAATGAGAAGAGAGGCCATACCTGTGAAAGATGGCGATCTAGTGACTACCTGTTAGACGATAAAGTATATGTAGAGGTTATCTCGAGATGGATAGAATAGATACAGAGAGATATGTTTGTGTGGAATGGAATAATATGTCAAAAAAAGTGAGAGGGAAAAGGAGGAATGAGGTAAGCAGCAAAAAGCAGGATTGTTGGATAGAGATAAATGTCGTGTACATTGAGACGGTGGGCGCTGGGGGGTAGGCCGGGAAGAGGGAAGGAAAAAACAGTGGGAGGGGAATTTTTGTAACAAACTAGTGAATTTCTTCCACCTCTAGGGCAATTAGGACTTTCAGAATTGTAGGTGGAGATTAAGAGGCACAGACCAGTGACCACCAATTGTGGGTCGAACTAGTGTCGACGGCAGACATAGGAAAGTAATCGAGGAGAAAAAAAGGGCTAGTTTGCGCGCAGAACAACAGTCTGAGGGGATGACAGGCTGTGTTGTCGGTCGTGTGGAGTTCTTCACCAAAGCATTTGTGATCATCAAAACAATCTAAACGGCACACAAAATTGCCACAAAAATATATACTGGGGTTGTGTGGTGGAGTAAGGTGGCTGTCTTACTTGATAACGGGGGCAGTACACACGAAGTTAAGTAGAACCATGGGTGGAGAAGCTCCCCACAATTTCACAAGAATATATTGTGTTGTGAAGAAAAGAAAGGAAATTTACATAGCTCCTTAAAAAGAATAATTACTTTGGGCCAATCTTATTGAACACGTACCCAAGTCAATAGTATGAACTCGAATGCGTGATCACCCGCGGACAGATGAGGGGCTGGTGGTCAAGTCTGCAATCACAGTGGGAGGCCTGTTTGACTCCTATGCTCAAACGTGGACTGTCTAAACTGTTATGTGTTATTGTGATAACAAAAGAGACACCTATAAGTATAACTCAGAAGACCGAGGGGCAATACCTTGTTTTTAGGAGCACCAGGAGAATGGGATGACTATTGGTGTTCACACAATCCGTCTCACTTTAAAAGGGACATGGTACCCGATACAAGCACATTTTTGGACAAATTGGAGAGGCACTGTTGGTTTGTTAGTGATGTTTGAACTGATAAAGTAAGTGTGCCGGATTGCGCGCAGAAGAAGAAGAGACAAAATCGTTGGCTGATGGCGCGATAGGGGTAGAAAATGGGCACGGTGACAACTGGGAGCCGAAGTTCGTTGCCGTACAAGGGTTATATGTATGGGTCAGGAATTGTACCCACTTTGCTTTTGTATGGTTAGTAACAGCTTATGGATAGATCCACTTTCCCGCCGGTACCCTCAACACTAAAATGATAAAGACACATGCTAACTATGAAGGTATGTGTATAAGGAGAAACGACTCAGATTTGTAAGCTCTCAGGAATCATGGGTGGTGTCATCAGATTAATAAATAAACTGTACATGCAAAAGGGACTGCATGGAGTCATAAAAGAGATGCACATAATATTCGATCCATTCCCGTACTTAACTGTAAATAACGAGCTAAGAATGTTAAAAGTTCAAACTTAAATACCAAAGTACCGTAATCAAATATACCATAGTGAATACATCATTGGTATCGGAACATGTTTTGCTGACGGAAAACCGTAACTACAATTCGGATGCTGTGATTCAATTTTTCTGTGTAATCGCTCTACAGCTTGTGTGATGGCGATCAGATTATACCAGTACGCCTAATCATATTCGGTGAAAGCCGTAATTTCAGTGAATCAGGTTACTTCGTATAAGTCATATATCGCAGCGGGGACACGAGCTCGAATTAAATTGGACCCAATCAACATGGGGTATTGGTTTCTGTCAAGCAAACCTATTAAAACGACGCGTGATAAATATCGCAGCTTCAGAATCGCTCCGCCCAGTTTTCGATGGTGCAACTGAAAGAAGGAACAAATGGGTGCGAGTCGGCAACTTGGTGCTCTCGGGGTGAGAGGATCTCTCTGTCGCAATCACGCTTGTGGTCACTGGGGGAGTGGCGTGCGTCACTGCGGTCGGGACACACACAGTGACATTGCGGTAGTCCGACTGGTACGTGGTCCTGTGTCCGCTGAGATGGCGGGGCGCCAGCGATGCAGTAAAAAGCACACGGTGCCATCGGACTCGTCGGACGAGGCCACATTAGCGGGGATAACGGATAGCACATAGCAGGACGCCCCAACAAAGGACCCGCGCTGGGTCAGGGCCACAAGGGCACTTGTCAGGCAGGGATGTTGGTGGTTCTCGTGGTCAAGCATGGGACACCCCTGAAGCCCTAATCAACGGGCCCTTCCAAGTGCCAAGAAATAGGGATCTCTGCGTTTGGTGTCTGCGAGACCGCCTTCAGCACCCAAAGGGCACTTCTAAGTTTGCTGGGAAAGCAAGGGCCCGTTCCGCGGTTCTGTCTGGGGAGGTGGTGTTCCCAGCTTTAGAGCTGCGGGACAAACCTACAACACAAAACCCTCAAAATCTTTCCAGGTGTGCCCGGCAAGGAAGGCGGGACAGCGGGTGGGTTGTACACCGCACATCATGTACGCACATGCTCGTGACAATGACGCACACGCGTGCTGGATCCACCACAGATGGTGGTTCTGCGCTACACACTCCGGGCGCTGGACCGTCCCTTTCTGTCGGCAGCGGTTCCATGGCGAATTATTACAAAATAAATGCCGAAGTTAATTGCCATAACACGCAGTTAGTCAACAGCCACCGTAATCAACAATCGACAAACATATGGTGTACAATCAAGGGCGGGGGGTGGGTGAGCAACGTGTGCATCATATATTAACAAGCGACTGTAACTTTCCTCCACAGAATTAGCACGCGTAAAAAGGGGCCGGTGAACTTCCATCGCGTGTTTCAGTGTAAGAGAAGTGCTTAGTGCGTGTTGGTGCGTGCGTGTCTGTGTGGTGAAGAAGGAAATAATTAACGTGCTAAACTGCCACTGTGAAGTCCTACCCACGAGGTATGAGGGTTTGTGTTGAGACATACTACTACCCCTGACTATGTGACACACGAATTGAAATAATATACATGAGTGCTTATGTTCGGTTGGGAAGGGCAGTGGCCGGAGCCAGCGCGGATACACTAACCACCGGTACGGTTGCCATCACATACTACTTTTTACTTGTTTCTTTTTTTGGATACATACAAAACACTACCTGAAAATGGGCAAATAAAATAGTGGTGTTTTCGTTGTGTAGAATTTTCTATCCACTGTATCTGCACGAGCCAACAACATGCACAAGGCAAAAGAAAAAGTGCAGATTGCAACACTGTCTTTAACAAAAGTTATAAAACCGTCCTTTATTGTATTCTATTGAAAGGGACATCTTTAAAAACAATTAAAACATATAACACATATTCCATATTGTAGATAAGCTGAACATAACAGATTTATGTATAACACATTATGTATTGCTAGGTCAACTGATGCAGCATAATACATAAATAATATAAATATCAGTCTGGATAGGAGAATATCACAGCGTTCACGACGAACACGTTTCACTCCCAAGCTAGTGCATTGAGCATCCTTTGTGTGATTTATGCAAGGATTCCTGTTGGTTTATAAGCAGCCATAAGCTCCCCCCCCCCCTTGGCATATCCGTGATGATGTTCCCTTTGGTGCACATCGCGTAATGCCATCAACGCCTAGTGAGCTTATTACGTCATCATGTTACGTTCATTCGTTAGTGAAAAATTCTCACTGTCACCAAGGGGAAGGCATTGGTTTGCAATATATAAACCCTTTAACTGGACTGCAGTCTGTCCATTTGGTAAAGTGTCAACCACACGTCACATACTCAATCAGAGCAAAAAATCATTGCCGTTGTAATTTAACATTTGAAAGCACAGAACAGTCTAGTAAGTATACCCATCCAGAACATACATGCACATGCAACAATGGACAAAGTGTTTCAACCGAAATCGAGGGTTCGTGTATTCAGAATTAATGGTTCATTTTTAAATATTTCTCGACATTGACCCTGTATATTTGATCATTTTAAAATGGGCTAAATAAAAAATATTAACATTCATTTTAGAGATATAACACAAGGAAGGACCACACGGAAAATAAATATTCTTGGGAAAATTAGGACACATACTAATAGGATTTTCTGAAATGTTTACAATATAGCTCTACTTAAACACCTAGCTTTCCCCGTAATATACACTGTAAGGAAATATTAATAAATAAAATATAACTGTGTGTAAGAATATATAAGGCATATAGAAAATAATCAATATCTGGTGTGGCTGTACACAAGCTAAATTTTAATTATTGGAACAGCATGTAATTAAGGGTCGATATTTGGAACACATTTTTGATACATTGTTTTGCCTGCTTTGAGATAAACCCCATTATAGACCATTATAGACATTATAAACCCCATATATAGGCGCTGAAAAATATTTTTACATTCCACATCATATAGGCTGAGGTCCCACTGCACTACACAAGAATCACAATGCATTTCCCTGTGGGTTTCCTGCATTTTTTCCACCTGCATTATGATTTCTTCAATTATCCCAATACTGAAAAACAGTGCAATTTGCAGCAAAAGTAATTGCATTTTTTTCAGTATTGGACAGGATGCAGTGGGGTTACTACATTATAAATAATTGGTGATAATTGCAATACGCAAACCCCTTGTTGCACAGGGGTCTAGGTCTCAATATATGGGGAACACTATTAAAATAGTTAGATGCGTCAATGATCATATTGGATATGTAGACAATTTTTTGTGTTTTGGTGTTTTGTTCCTTTCTTAATCTTTAAAGAAATAGATAAAAAAATGGAAGCTGGTGGCATTTGATAAGCAGAAGAATTAATTTACATAGTTCTTGTAGTTCTTGATTAGGTGAATTACTGTTTGTCCAAAGGAAAAAATCCATTGCTTTTGTGTGACCACTTAATTCGCCCATTGTTGCAAAACCCATATAAAATGTTTAACATATAAGGACATTTTTATGAATATGTATCATTTTTTATTATTTTTTTCTGCATTATTTTATCACTATTTCCATTAAAATTACTTTGCCACAATCAATTGCTGTTTATAAATAGCTATTTGCAATGGAAAGTGAAGTCAATTTGTCACTTTATAATACAGTTGCCCTTTGTTTCTAAAAGGCCAAAATGATTTCAACACAAACGTGCTAATTAATTTAAAATTACATTTTTGCAAATATCATCAATATCATAGTAGTTAAAGGCCATTTTTTTTATTTTTCTATAAGGGGTAAACAATTTATACATGACCTTCATCCTAGACCCTCATTTATTGTTGTACAGCAGTGTGCACTATTACTCTGTATGCATTATCATAAAGCAATGTATCATCACTAATTAATTGATTGGTCTGGGTTGAGCATAGAACGCAACAAATAACAATAAGCGATATGCACCAAATTCAGTGTTAATATGGATAAATTATAAACGTTACCTTTGGGTAAATAATGTTTTTTGGTTTTTTTTTTAGGAAATCTAAGTCTTTTTTTATTATCATTATTTATTGATTTTTTTCTGTAAAAGTAATATCAATACATATTGAAACTCAACTTTACAGACCTTATATTATATAAATATTTATATACATAAAATAAAACATTATGATCTAGTACAGTAATTTTATATTCTGCATACACATATATTTCAGAACAAACAACAAAATAACAAAACTTAATTTAAGGTACCTAAATTTGCACGCACAAAATATATTGTTTTAATAAAGACATCATCTATAAGACTGAATATGAAGGTCTTGTTTGGGATCTGTTATCGATGTACCAGTATTCCCAGTTTTTATAAAACTTAGGGAAATTATTATTTACTATATAAAAAAATTTTTCATATTGCATATTTGTTGTCAGGTTAGTTATTATGTCCTGAAGTTTAGGAACATTAGTTGTAACCGATTTTTTGGTAATTTTATTTTGATGTGGTGATAGTATGATAAATTATCGTCCTTGTTCTATGGGAAATAGATTGAGGTTGATATATAATGATAGTTCCAGTTTCATTGGGAAGGGATGTGAAATAGATCTACCAAGAAGATCTGTATATGAATCCACGATTCTTGTATTTTTTGCGCAGGACCACCAGATATGTAGGAATGTTCCTATATCCTTTTGCATCTCCAACACAAAGGTGAGTATGTGGGAAACCATTTTGCTAACGTTTCTGGGGTTCTGTGATATCTGTATGTAATTTTCCTTGACATTCCCAATGCGATACACATTTAGACAGCTGAAAAGGTATGATAGAGCATCTTGCCATTTGTCATTGGTAAATGATGGTAAGATCAGATTCCCATTTTTGTGACCAACCATAGATTCTATTGCATCTTTCTTTTCAATAGCTATATAAAATATTTTAATTGTTTTAGGTTTCAACAGTAGTTCCAATGGATATTCTAGATGTTCTGGTTCAAAATTTACATTGAAATATGCATTACTGGGCAGATAAGATAATATCTGTATATGTTTGTAATATTCTGTTGTAGGCATGTTATATTTTTTCTCTTAATTTGGGAATGGTATATATTGGCCATTCTCAAATAATTGATGTAATGAGATTAGATTAGATTTATCCCATAAGAGTTTTAGGTTGTGAATGCACAGTTCAATGCTGGAAATATCATATCACCACAATAATCTATAAATAACTGCGTTCTTTTGGAGAGGTTTTCCCATATAAATATTGTCTGTCTGTACTGTAGGAGAACATAACACTTTCCTTCTGGGTTTATATCCTAACAGGATTGCTCCCAACACTTGTTTTAAGGTGTTAGGTTTTACCTCTTCCTGTTCTATATTGTACCACTCCTGAGCACTGGTCTTTGCTGCCCCCATATTCTGGATTGGTTCATTATCACAGCTTGATAATAATCTTTCAATATAAGTAATGCAGCCTCCTGTTTCTTTTGTTTTAGCTAATATTTTTCTATTAATTCTAGGAATTTTATTTCCAAATAAATTTTGTTATTATATTTTGGGCTTGAATGAAAATGTTGGTGGGACTGGTATTGGCACTGCTCTGAATATATATATAAAATTGTGGTAAGACCATCATTTTAATAATATTTATTTTGCCTGTTAAGTTAAGGAGGCATTTTCCAGTCTGTTAATTGTTTCTGGATTTTATGAGGAGTGGTAATAATTATTTTGATATAAAGTGGAGTTGTTCTCTGTGATTTTTATTCCTAGATATATAGAGTCTTTTATTTTCCAGTTGTATTGGTATTTACTAGTGAGAAATAATTTAGGGTTATGGATATATTTACTGGTATTACTTCTGACTTGATTGGGTTTCTTATTGTAAGTATGATATCATCTGCAAATAGGGCTATTTTATGGGTTGAATTGTTGTATTGGATACCATGGTATTGTTGTCTTGTCTTATTGCCTGTGCCAAAGGTTCCATAAGTAGAGCAAAAATTAAAGGTGACAGAGGGCACCCTGTCTAGTACCATTGTTTATATAAATGGACTCGAAACATTGGGATATTATACTTGAGCTGATGGATTTTTATATAGTGCTAGTATTGCTTAAATATAGTTGAATTTAAATTTCTCCGGTACCATTTGCATGTAATTCCAGTTTATTCTATCAAACGCTTTTTCTCATCAAGCGTGATGAACAAGGCTGTATTTTTTTTTTATTACATTTATGTATTAGTATTGATTATTTTTCTTGTATTTTCTATAGATTCTCTCGCCTGGTACAAATCCTACTTGATTGGAGTGAATGAGTAAAGGTAAGTATTTGTTGAGTCTGGTAGCTAGAATTTTGGAGTAAATTTTTAAATCTGTGTTCAATAATGAGATTGGCCTATAATTTGTGGTGAGTGCTGGATCTTTCCCTTGTTTATGTATTGGGATAACCAGAGCTTTGGTCATTCTTGAGGGAATATATTATTTTTCTATTGCTTTATTGAGTGTAGCTTTTAGGGATGGTATATAGTGTTTGGAATTGTTTAGAATATTTATTAGTTAATCCATCGGGTCCTGGCGATTTATTTGGTTTCCATGTTTGATTGCTTGAAATATCTCTATCTGTTATTGGTTTACCTAATTCTTCTCATTGTTAATTGTGTAGTGTTGGGATTTCTAATTTTGAGAGGAATTCTTCAATATCTTTTGTAATAGGTTTGGGGGTTGATTCTTGGAGGTTTAAACGTTTTTTTGTAGTTAGGCTAATTGATCAGCTATTTTCTGTGGGTAATATATTTTTTCTTAGTGTCTGATGTTATGTGTGTTATTTTTGTTTTAGCATCTTGATATTTTAGTCTGTTAGCTAAATTTTGCCTGCTTTGTCCCCTTGTAGGTAGTGGTTGGTTTTTTAGTCTTCTCAAAAGTCTATCATATTCATAAAGATTTAGTTGATGTAGTTCGGTTCTAACTTTTTGGATTTCTTTTTTTATTGATTCTGTTGGTTGTGTTTTATGTTGTGAGTTTTTGGAGAATATCCTTTTTTTGTAATTCTCTATTTTTTTTTGTATTGAGGCAATTTTATGCATATGCCCCTAATATAAGCTTTTGTGCAAGCCAAATTGAGTTGATATCTGTTTCAGGTATCATATTGATTTGGAAGTATTGTTCCATTCTTTTTTATTGTTCTTTAATTTGTGGTTGAGATAGGAGATATGAGTTTAATCTCCATGGTGAATATGGTTTTAGATTGTATTTTATGTTATGTCTGCTGTTACACGGGCGTGATCTGAAATTGTTATATTCTTTATGGATGATTTTTGGATTTTTTGTAGAGTCCATTTATCTATAAAATTAAATCTATTCTTGAGTATGTATTATGGGTTTGGTGAGATATGAATAATCAATGTCTAATGGATGGGTTTCTCTCCATATATCATAGAGGTCTTTTTTATAACCATTCTCTAAATTCCTTATTACCCTTGGTTCTTATATTTTTGGAGTCTCTCTCATGATCTAGAATTAGATTAAAATCTCCAAATACAAGTATTGTATTGTTCTTAAATTCTCTAGCCCTATTGATAGTTCTTTTAATAAATCTGAGTTGATTCTGGTTTGGTGCATAAAAATTCACAATTGTATACATTAAATGATTTATCTTGCAAGACAGTATCACATATCTTCCATTATCATCTATACTATATCTTTCAGTTGGAATGCCACAGAGTCCCTGATCAAGACTCCTACTCCTCTTTTTTTTTTAAAAAGTAGCCTGGAATATATTAGGTATTTTTTATTTTTCAGCAGTATGCGGTTTTGGTGCACCAGATGTTGTCCCTGAGCTAGTACATCTGCTTTTATTTCGTGAAGTTCTTTAGTTGTGAGATCTCTTTTGTGGGAATTCAACCCTCTTACATTATAGTTACAGTTGTTAAAAACATTTTTAGAGGGTTCTAAATTTCGATTTGGATTTTGGCTGTCAATCAGGGACTTCTCGGCCACATTATTCTCTCTTTTTTTTCCTTACGTTCAGTATTCAAGTACCATATTAAACAGGTCAACTCTATGATTATCCAAACAGTTAACAAATATAACATATAACATATAAAACATGACCTTTATATTATAAGATCCCAGACATGGTGGGGAGGGGGATTCTCCCATTCCAGGTTTCATTATTAAAACTGTGGGGGGCAAATACCGATTTTGATTTTTAAGAGGTTTAGGGCTGGATATTTATCTTTAAAATGTTCCAGTTTGTTAGAATCCTTTGTTTGTCCTGATATTTTTTCATGTGTGTTTTTATTTTCCCTTCTTTGGGGAGTTGTAATCCAATCTTGTGCGATCTTCCTCTCCTCTCTGCCATTTTAAATTCTTTAATTTATTTTTTCTGGGATTCTCAGTTTCCATTCTTGGAATTTTTGTATTGCTTCTCTAGGTGAGGTAAGTTTGGTGACTTTTCCTTGGAGGAGTATTGTGGTAGGATGGTCTCTAACAGTTCTTGCACATATTGTTCCAGTTCATTATTTTTGATTGTTCTGGTATTCCTCTGTGGGTTGGCTGGAGAATCGGGCACGCACTCAGCTTTATCATGGGCGCTGCCATCTTGGATTTCTGGAGGCTTCCCTTTCTCATCCAAGAAATACTGGGTAAGTGTTTTAGAATTTGTTTTTTTTGTTCCCAGTTTTGTTTCTCCCCATTCTAGATATATAAGACTCGCTTATAGGAGATTTTCCAGCCCTGTAAGTGGGTCTTAAGTGGAGTTTTACACGGCAGCTTCCAGGAGCTCTCAGTCCATGCAACTGCTCCTGGACCTGCAAGCCACGTCCCTCTAAAGTCTTACATTAGCCATACCACATTGTTATAATATCAAATCCTGTTGAATCTGTGTTTTTTGCTGATTGTTGGCCTTATGTATAGAGAAAAAATTCCAATTCCAGACCAAGCAAAGTACTTTGTCAAACTATCTCCATAGAGATTGGGGAAGACATTGTACCATTGCTGCCTTAAATGGCTTCCCCAATTCTATGGAGATAGTTTGACAAATGTACTTTGCTGGGTCTGGAATTGGAATTTTTTCTCCATACATAGGCCAACAATGATTACATGATTAAAATCGTACTTAATATTGTCGTTTATACAATGTGTACTTCGTCACGCTGTAATTGGCCCGCCAATTTGATCCCCTGCCATGGGCTGAGCTAATGCTCGCTTGTGCAACTTCCGCCAGACATTTCAGTTTAGTCAACTTTGGTTCTTTGGATAATGACAAAACATTGATCGTAAAAAAATTGAACGTCGGACAATATGTATGGTACATCGTATATTCAATCAGATTGTATATTTGTCGTTAGAAAAATCTATTGTTATTAAGGGCATGTCCACCCTTGTAATAAACTTTATATATATACTGCTCCTTCCCCAACCGCATAAACTTATTTACAGAAAGTGCCCCAATCTTACTTACCATGCCTCTATCCTTCTGCACTGCCCCGGCCCTCTGCTTGCACGGAAATGCAAGCAGGGACGGGTCCCAGGCCGCGTCCGTGATTGAGACGACTTTAATGGGTCCATTTTCGAACTATAGTACTTTAACTGAAGTTCTATAGTTCTTATGAGCCAAACTTTAGGAATGTCACACCCATCTCTCATCTGCATAAATACAGTGAATATTGATTACATGGGTTGGGGGTTGTACAGGCAACAACATAGAAACCTCTGGGTTACAGAATCTTTTTCTTACATGTACTAAATGCAACTTACTAGAAAAGAACCTTACATGTTCAAGTGTTCTGGGGGGAAAAGGCTTCCATGTTAGGATTAAAAAATGTAAGTTTAGTTCTCCTTTAAACTTTCTGAAAGTTTTTATTTCAGGATACTTACCCACTGTGCTAGGCACAAATTCCCAGACAGAGCTGGGTGATGTCTCTTCTCCATGGTCAATATAGAAGCACTATTAATAGGCATGTTCACCCTTTCAATAAACTTTTAATGGTGGTAGGGCTTGCTCCCCCAGCCCCAACCGCATTAATCTATTTGCAGAAACCCCTCCGATCTTTACTTACCTTCCCTCTATCCTCCGCCGCACTGCCCGGCCCTCTGCTTGCATTTAACTTTAAAGCAGGGAGGTGGACTGCCAGCAGCATCTGTGATTGGCTGAGAGGCAGCCAATCACGGACATGGCTGCCGGCAGTTCAGAAAGGCGGAGGATAGAGTAAGTAGAGATCGGGGGATTTTTTTGCAAATAATATTAATGCGGTTGGGGCTGGGGAGCAAGCCTACCACATATTAAAGGCTTTAATGCTAGGGGGGGGATACCAAAATGGGAGGGAGGGGGAGGGCTGCTCAGATGCATGCCACAAACCTCTCAGAGGAAGCCTCAGAGGCGAAACATTTCCCCCTCTGCTAAGCTCCTGGTGGCCATTTTTCCGGACTTGAAGGGACATTGCAGGAGAACCATTTGGATCTGGGATGTAAGGTAAGGATTTTTTTTTTAAGATGAAACTTCTTTTCTTCCAACCTTAAAGGATGTCCACGCGTCCTCGAATATGCCTATTAGTGAACAATGCACCACAGAAGTTAATTGTGTGGCCCATTAATATATTTGTATAAGGTTATCATATCCCCAGGCAAATGTCGCTTCTCCAATGTAAACAGCCCTACATTTCAATCTTCCTGCAATATTCAAACCCCTCTATTCCCCTTATTAATTTAGTTGCCCTTCTCGAACTGCTTCCATTTCCAAGATGTCCCTTTTGTATATTGATTCCACAATGCCCTGCATATTCCAATGAGGCCTTACCAGTGCCTTGTAAAGAGGGTGAATAATATCTTTCTCTTGATCTATTCCCCTTTTTTATACAAGACATATCTTGCTACAGTACCCTCTAGCCCTTGCTACCTGGCATTGTTTGCTATAGCTAAGTCTGTTATTACTAGAACCCCCAAATCTTTTCCATTAAGATTCCCTTAACACAGAGTTATTTATGGTGTAGTTGGCAAAGGAATTATTAATCCCAAATGCATCACCTTACATTTATCAACATTGAATCTCATCTGCTATTCTGCTGCCCCATTTTGATAATCTATCTAGGTCTGCTTGCAGCAATTGCACATCATTTGAAGTTTTTAAAGCTCTGCATAGTTTAGTGTCATCAGCAAACACTGAGACCTTGCTCTCAATGCCCCATTCTAATTCATTCTTACCAGATTAAACAGAAGACCAGTACAGACCCTGAGGCACTCCGCTTAGAACTTTAGCCCACATACATTGTAGCTCC
Source organism: Hymenochirus boettgeri (assembly GCA_019447015.1). Classification (NCBI taxonomy): domain Eukaryota; kingdom Metazoa; phylum Chordata; class Amphibia; order Anura; family Pipidae; genus Hymenochirus; species Hymenochirus boettgeri. Next base: position 214,519,164 of record CM033472.1, on the reverse strand, counting down.
ATTTACCACCACTCTCTGCAATCAAATAACCAATTCTCTATCCATTGTAAAGGTGTAAATTTAAGAAATCATAAAATGATTTAAATTGTGATATAGTTTTGCTACTGTGGCCCAAGACACTAATGGTAAATTGTCTCAGTGCTGGTCCAGTCCAGATCATTAATTCCCTGTGGCTGGAGCTCACTAATGAAAAGGGCTGTGTGTCCTGCTTTGGGAAGAGAGTTTGATCAGGCAAGGAGCCTGTGGGTCTCAGCAGGCAGACCAGTACCTCTGAGTGTCAGAGTTGTAAACCCCATTAGGAGACTGGGTACAACCAGCTAATTCTCCAAGGAGATTTGATCAGGCAAGGAGCCGTGGGTCTGCAAGCAGGCAACCATACCTCTGAGTGTCCGGTTTACCCCCAGTAGGGACTGGGTCCAACCAGCTATTCTCCAGGGAAGAGACACAGAGCTGTGTGAGTACTGGACTGTGAGTGTTCAAACAGTCAGGGACTCTTGTTTTGTATTAGTTAGGCCAGTGTGGCATAGGATTTATTATTTTATTGTGTGAGCTAATATCGTAAATAAACCTGACTGAGGTCAGTTTGAAAATCAAACCAAAGACTGTTGCCTGTTTGTGTGTTAAATTGTGCCCAAAGGCTGTCTTACCTGGGAGACAACGGTCCTTGCTACCTGAATGTTACATATGGTGGAGTTTGCGCCGGCACAATTAAACACAGAACATACACCCAGGTTCTTTATGGGGCCAGGCGAGGATTGGTTTGAGCAAACTCTTAATTTACAGATGGATGAACTTGTGATGCAGCTTGCACGAGCCACTGCGGCCAGCAGCAGACAAATACCCAGCTACAACAGAGCGTGGCTGCCCAGCAAGAAACTAATCGTTTGCTAGCTGCGCAAATGACAAACCTGTCGAGGCAATGAACACTCATTAGGACCCGTTTAGGGAAGCAGAGAATGACAGACGAACGCTTACTGATGTTGTCCAGCAGCTGGCTACTCAAAACCCTGAGGTGGCAAGGGTTGCCCAGGTCAACGATGGCTCGATTTGGGCAAGTAATTTTCTGAAAAAAATGACACCACATGATGATGTTGAGGCTTTTCTAAATACATTTGAAGGGAGGCCTGGCCCAAAGCACAGTGGGCGGGGCTTGTAGCACCTTTTCTTTCAGGAGATTCCAGAGAGACGCGCTGCAGGAAAAGCCAAAGAAATGATGTGGTACAGAGAGTTCTCTGAAAGTGAAAGAACTTGTGGGAGCAGGTTAAAATTGAGCCATTGTTTGGGAGAATACAGCCTAAGTGTGAAGGCAGTTCAGCGTGTGTGATTTCCAACATGTCCCACAAAAAGTCGTTTCAAGGTCCTGGTAAGACTGTTGATAAGGGACATTGCATGGGAGCAAAATACTGGTGAGGAGAAATGTGGGGACTGTGATCATAAACCAGAGACTGGTCAAAAGACATTCGAAATGCAAGTTGGTGGAATTCCACTACTGGTTACTTAGACATTACAAAAGTGTGTCAATGGTACTAAATGATTTTTAATGTTTATTGAAATTTGTTCTAGTAATACAAATGTCACTGGTGTTCACACTGTTTGTATTATGTTAGTTACATCCAAGGGAACAGTAAAACATAAACTGTGTGTTAGTGATCAATTGATGAGGAAGTTTACTGGTAACAGATTTCCCATTATTCTGGGAATTATGGAAGACAAAGTTTCACATATCAAACAATCGAATGTTTAGATGAGTGTCGTTTGCAAGAAACAACCAGGAAACTAATTGTGTTGAAATGGCACTATGCTCCAATAATGATTGTAAGATTGATGTGTGTGTGATTGCACCTGAACCAAAGTTGTTAGGCGTAACCACTATTCAAAATGCTTCCTTAGGAAAGGTAACAGATGTGCTGATAATACCGAGCAAGCTTTAAAGAGTAAAAGGGTGAAATTCCCTGTGTGAATGCTGAAAAATGTTCCCAAGAATCCCAGGGTATTGTGTGACGATAAAAGTTCCCTGGGTTGTGATATGGCGATAACACTGTTATTGTTTTGCAGAGATTGACAAAATTGGTAATCTGGTAAACCAAGAGTTAACCTCCACAGCTGTGAGTGAACCCTCTCTGCAAAGCACCATCCAAGCATCTGAACCATTTAAAGGGATGTTATTGGAGGAGACTGTGCAGTGTTATCCATTTAAAGGTTCTGCAGAATGTATAACCAGTCCTTGTGAAATAGCAATAGATAATGTTTAGAAAACAAGCTATTGGAAAGAAAGGCAAGGAAAATAAGGCAGTTTGTTATGCGCTTCTGTGAATTAAATGTTGCCAGTCAGCCAGACACTGTAGCTAAGCAGAGCGAGTCTCTAGTAAGAGTGAGTGTTGCTGAATATCCACAGACAGTCCATAGGGATAAAATATGTCAAATACTTTCTGTTTAGTAATAATGCTGAAATGATTAACCCTGTGAGTATGACAGACAGGTTTCCTTTAAACCAGATAGGGAAGTTGAACAAAGTAATCAGTTGAATGGTGTGGTGGATGATGGCTGAAATAGAGCCCGAGAAGGAAAGCAAGGGTGGAGTGTCCTAATGTGTCACTAAAATGTTGTGTGGCAGGTGAAATCAAACAGAAAAATCATGATGAGGAGGGTACAGCGATGGCTGTGGTACAGCTATAAAGACCAAGTCTCGGGCACCAGGATAGTTAAAGACAAAGCAGACTTGCTTACTTAGTTTGAGTAATAACACAGGTTTGATATCACATAGGCATGTTATGGATAATTGTGTAATGCCTAAACGTGTCTGGCCAGTGGTGCAAGAATGAGAAGTGCAAAGTTTGCTAATGGTAATGAAGTAAAAAGGTGAGAAGTTAGGACTCCCAGACTGGGGTTACCTTGACGTGTTTGGAAAGCTTTTCATCCATGTGATCATAGTAATGTACACTATAACCCCTTTGTTTATAATGTATGCAAAAATATGATATGTATGGGGCCTAGAAATGACATTCTGCCAATCTACAGGATAACATGTCATTAGTCAACGCTTGTTCCTCCCAATTACAACCATCAAGTTCCAATTAAACATTATCCCATTTTTAGAAATTAAACCTCTTTTGGGTTTATAGTAAAGAGTTTTGAACAAAACTTATGGGGGATCGAGGGGGCTAGGGGGGGAGTTGAATTCTGCCCCCTGATCGCCCCTAGTGCAGGCAGATTTTTTTTTTTTAAAGGGGAAAGCACAGATCGTATATTCACGATCTGTGGCAGTTAAAGCATTCTCTGCACAGATCGTGAATATACGATCTGTGGCAGGGAAAGGGTTAAGGCCCATAGTTTGTACTGAACTTTTAACTCCTATTGATTTAGATGGGTTCCCTTGCAGATTTTCGAATTTTCAGATTTTTTCAAAAATCCCAAAATCTGCAGGTAGTAATGATGAATACTACTTATAAGATCAATTCTTGAGAAAAAGACGAGAATATGATCCTGTAACAAAGTTTACAGTATCTTCCCCACCCCTGAAGTTAAAATTACAGGTTTATATTTATCAGTTTGTGAATGCCTACTACTCCTTTTGAATATTGGTAGTACATTGGCTTTTTTTCTAATCCAGTGGCACATACTATAGCTAGGCAAAAAGTGAATCTGAAAAGATAAGAAACAGAGGTCTAGATAAAACATGACTGAGCTCTCTAAAGATCCGAGGATGTATTTCATCTGGTCCTAGGGCTTTATTGATATTAACTTTGTCTAATTGTTTCTGCACAGTATCAAAAGCCATAGCAAAATCTAATTATACAGCATCTATTGCTATGCCAGAAACTAAATTCTTACTCACATCATAAAAAACAAGTAAAGGTGGCCATACAATCTATAAGTTTACTTACCCGACCGAGCGCTCACGCGATGTTCCTTCGATCCTGCCGGAACCGCTTCTCCCGATCTTACATTCGACCGACATGCGATCGCAAAATGAATGGGATTTTCGATCGCATGTCGGTCAAATATGCGATCGGGAGAAGCGGTTCCGGCAGCATCGATAACATCGCGTGAGCGCTCGGTCGGGTAAGTAAAATCTCATAATGTATGGCCACCTTAAGTTAGTTTGACAAGATCTCTTTCTCATGGATTCATTATTATTACTACTTATAAGATCAAGTTTTGAGCCGAAGTCCAGAATATGATCCGGTAACAAAGTTTCCAGTATCTTTCCCAACACTGAAGTTAAATTTACAGGTCTATAGTTAACAGGCTGTGAACGACTACCTTTTTTGAATGTTGGTATTTTTTACAATCCAGGCATGTTGCAAGACAAAAGATAAGGAGCAGTGGTCTAGATAAAACTGGACTGAAGATCCGTGGATGCATTTTATCAGGTCCTTGGACTTGATTGATACTGTTTTAACTTTGTCTAATTGTTTCTGTTTCATACCCTCTGTCAGCCAGGAGATTTATAGCAGGATTGGTATACATGGGCTGAGTTGTGCAATTATGCCCAATAGATTTACCAATCCATATATAACCAAGTAGTCTGTTACCTGAAATTATAGTGAATATTTCATCCAGACAAATTGTGTGGCCTATTTAAGACTGCTCAATCTGGGGGCACAATCTGGGGGCCTTGTTGAGTCAGCAACCATTGTGATTGCACCAGTAATCTTCCATTTTCAACACAAAATAAGGTCAACTCTGAATGGCTGTGAAAAATAGTCAAGACCTGAAATAAGCACTTCTTTTAACTCAAACAATAAATGGTGATACAAATAACGGTTTTAATTAATTCAAAATGTTTACTTTTACATCCTAAGAGGGCAAGACAATTATCCTTGCAAATAATTTTAAAACCATTCTATAATAATCCAGGCCAAGTGACCATTTTCTTTACACAGCCAGAAAAGCTGATATAAGACATGCTGTATACAATTGCTGTAACTGAGTGATTGATTCTAAGTTGTAGAAATAATACAAAGGTTTTTTTTTTCAGAATGAATAAGAAAATTCTAGCCTGTGCACATGGGAAGTATTTGTATCATACTGGCTTTATAATTATATCTAATATTGCCTTTAATAATGTAAGGCCAAAAGACATTTTTATGTTAATTTTTGTAACAAAACTAGTGAATTTCTTCCACCTCTAATTGCAATTAGGACTTTCAGAATTGTATGTGGGATATTAAGAGGCACACAGGAACACATTTGTACTGCACAGGTTTATGACAGTAAATTCTGTTTGGGGTACACATATTAAAAAGGATCATGCTTATTATCACAATGTTCTTCACCAAAAACATTTTGATCATTCCTTCTAAACATGGAAAAATACACGAATTGCAATTTATGTAAATCAATGCAATTTAATTAACAGGAATTGTAATTTATGTTAATTAGATCTTTTTTTAGAAGGTCTCACAACAATTTCACAATAAAATATATTGTGTTGTGAATAAAAATAAAGAAAATGTACAGTAGCTCCTTAAAGAGAAATAATTACTTTGGGCCAATCTTAATTGAACACTTAACCCAAGTCAATAATGTATTACTGCCCTGAGAGATTAAGGTCTTGTCAATCTGATGACTTTGAGGCCTTTTTGACTCCATTCTCAAATGTATTTCTGTTATTGTGTGTGATAAAAAAGAACCTATAATAAGTAACTGACCCTATGGTGCATCTTGTTTTATTTCACCATGAAAAGTGATTATTTTGTTCAAACACCTTCTACTTTAAAAAGGGAAATTTAACTGATACACACATGTTTGGCAATTGAATGAATGTTTTATTTGATGTTTGGAACTGATAAAGTAATTTTTCATTGCGCTAGAGAAAAAAAAATCTTTGGTGGCTTAGTGGTTAGCACAGATGTCTTGCAGTGTTGAGTTATGGGTCAGATTTACATTTGGCTTTTTGTATGTTTAACATTGGATGATCCAGTTCCCTCCCTCAAACTAAAAAGACATAGTAAATATGTGTGTGATAGGGAACTTAGATTGTAAGCTCTCAGGAACAGGGCATCATATTAATAAATAAAGTACATGCAAAAGGCTGCAGGATTCAGAAAAAAATATATGCAATATATTGATCCCCTTAATTACTGTAATAAATCTAGAATGTTAATAGTAAAAATGAAATACCAATATATCTAAATATACCATATATAATCATATGATCGTAAGCATGTTTGCTGACGGACCTAATCCAATTCTGATTGGTCAATTTTTGTAACGCTTGTGATCACATGATTATACAGTAACCAATCATATTTCTGAAATAGGATTGGTTACTGTATAATCATATGATCGCAAGCATTAAAAAATTGACCAATCAGAATTGGATTAGGTCCTTCAGCAAACCTATATAAAGAGGTGAAAATCTGCAGAGCTCAGAAATCATCGCAGTTGATGGCAGAAAAAAGAAGAAAGAGGAGGTCGGCAACTTGGGCTCCGTTGAAATCGCCAGTGCCAACCGTGTCACTGGCGTGTCACTGGCGGCCGCAGTGACATGGCGTGGTATTGGTGACTTCAGCTGAGTTTGTGTCGCCAGCTGAGAAGAAAGAAGACACGTCCAAGGGCCCTTCTAAGAGCCAATTGCTGTTTCGAGCTGCAGGACCCCCAACAAAGGCCCTTGTCAGGGCCACAAGGGCACTTGTAAGTGCCAGGGAGTGGGGTCTCGGTTCAAGCTATGGGACCCCTTAAGCCTCAAAGGGCCCTTCCAAGTGCCAAAGAAAGAGGGATCCTAGTTTGAGCTGCGAGACCCCTTAAGCCCCAAAGGGCACTTCTAAGTGCTGCAAGGGCCCTTCCATGGGCTGGGGAGGGGGGTCCCAGTTAGAGCTGCGGGACACCTTAAGCCCCAAAAGGCTTAAGGTGTCCCGCAGGAAGCTGGGACAGCGGGTGGTTGTACACCCAGCATGGCAATCCGGCAAATGCGACCACCTGTGGTGTAGTAGGCATACACCCCCGTCCTTTCTGGCAGCGAGTCCTTGGCGAATTATAAAATGGCCGAAGTTAATGCCAGAACACAGTTAAAGCCACCTAATAAATCGAGTGGTAACTGATGCAATGTTATTGCAGCATTAACTTTCCGCCACCGTTTTCGCCCTTTTATAAGTTGCGATAATTCCGATTTTGGCCCTTTATAAATATGCCCCCTAATCTTAGGCTTGATTGGATAGTATGAGCTCTTTTCAATTGAGGGTATTTCTATGGAGACCACACTTACCCTTTTACGGTTTCTCATTTCTTTTTAACTTTGTTTCTTTTTTTTATACAGTACAAAACCCTGAAATGTTGTATGTTGTGTAGAATTTTTATATCCACTGTATCTGCACAGAGCCAAACATACATGCACAATATGCATAAAAGAAATAAGTGCAGATTGCAACACTGTCTTTAACAAAAGTTATAAAACCGTCCTTTATTGTATTCTATTTGAAAGGGACATCTTTAAAAACAATTAAAAACATATATACACATATTCCCATATTGTAGATAAAGCTGAACATACAAGTATTTATGTATAACACATTATGTATTGCTAGGTCAACTGATGCAGCATAAATACATAAATATATATAAATATCAGTCTGGATAGGAGAATATCACAGCGTTCACGACGAACACGTTTCACTCCCAAAGCTAGTGCATTGAGCATCCTTTGTGTGATTTATGCAAGGATTCCTGTTGGTTTATAAGCAGCCATAAGCTCCCCCCCCCCCCTTGGCATATCCGTGATGATGTCATCCTTTGGTGCACATCGCGTATAGCCATCAACGTGCAGCTAAGTGATTACGTCATCATGTTACGTTTCATTACGTTAAGTGAAAAAATATCTCACTGTCACCAATGGGAAGGCATTGGTTGCTAATATATAAATCCCTTTAACTGGACTGCAGTCTGTCCATTTGGTAAAGTGTCAACCACACGTCACATACTCAATCAGAGCAAAATAATCATTGCCGTTGTAATTTAACATTTGAAAGCACAGAACAGTCTAAAGTAAGTATAACCCATCCAGAAACATACATGCACATGCAACAATGGACAAAGTGTTTCAACCGAAATCGAGGGTTCGTGTATTCAGAATTAATGGTTCATTTTTTAAATATTTCTCGACATTGACCCTGTATATTTGATCATTTTCAAAATGTTGCTTATATAAAAATTATTAATAATTCAATTAATTTTAGAGAGTATAATCACAAGGAAGGACCACACGGAAAATAAATATTCATTGGGAAAATTAGGACAACATACTAATAGGATTTTCTGAACATGTTATACAATATAGCTCTACTTAAACACCTAGCTTTCCCCTGAATATACACTGTAAGGAAATATTAATAAATAAAAATATAACTGTGTGTAAGAATATATAAGGCATATAGAAAATAATCAATATCTGGTGTGGCTGTACACAAGCTAAATTTTAATTATTGGAACAGGCTATGTTAATTAAGGGTCGATATTTGGAACACATTTTTGATACATTGTTTTGCCTGCTTTGAGATAAACCCCATTATAGACCATTATAGACATTATAAACCCCATATATAGGACGCTGAAAAATATTTTTACATTCCACATCATATAGGCTGAGGTCCCACTGCACTACACAAGAATCACAATGCATTTCCCTGTGGGTTTCCTGCATTTTTTCCACCTGCATTATGATTTCTTCAATTATCCCAATACTGAAAAACATGCAATTTGCAGCAAAAGTAATTGCATTTGTTTCAGTATTGGACAGGATGCAGTGGGGTTACTACATTATAAATAATTGGTGAATAGATTGCAATACGCAAACCCCTTGTTGCACAGGGGTCTAGGTCTCAATATATGGGGAACACTATTAAAATAGTTAGATGCGTCAATGATCATATTGGATATGTAGACAATATTTTTTGTGGGTTTTTTGTTCCTTTCTTAATCTTTAAAGAAATAAGATAAAAAAATGGAAGCTGGTGGCATTTGATAAGCAGAAGAATTAATTTTACATAGTTCTTGTAGTTCTTGAATTAGGTGAATTACTGTTTGTCCAAAGGAAAAAATCCATTGCTTTTGTGTGACCACTTAATTGCGCCCATTGTTGCAAAAACCCAATATAAAATGTTTAACATATAAGGACATTTTTATGAATATGTATCATTTTTTATTATTTTTTCTGCATTATTTTATCACTATTTCCATTAAAATTACTTTGCCACAATCAATTGCTGTTTATAAAGTAGCATTTAAAGCAATGGAAAGTGGTGAAGTCAATTTGTCACTTTATAAATACAGTATGCCCTTTGTTTCTAAAAGGCTGCAAAAATGATATTGCAACACAAACGTGCTAATTAATTTAAATTACATTTTTGCAAATATCATCAATATCATAGTAGTTAAAGGCCATATTTTTTTATTTTTCTATAAGGGGTAAACAATTTATACATGACCTTCATCCTAGACCTCATTTATTGTTGTACAGCAGTGTGCACTATTACTCTGTATGCATTATCATAAAGCAATGTATCATCACTAATTAATTGATTGGTCTGGGTTGAGCATAGAACGCAACAAAATACAATAAGCAGATATGCACCAAATTCAGTGTTAATATGGATAAATTATAAAACGTTACCTTTGGGTAAATAATGTTTTTGGTTTTTTTTTTAGGAAATCTAAAGTCTTTTTTTTTTATTATCATTAATTTTTATTGAAATTTTTTCTGTAAAAGTAATATTCAATACATATTGAAACTCAACTTTACAGACCTTATATTTATATAAATATTTTATAACATAAAATAAAACATTATGATCTAGTACAGTATATTTTATATTCTGCATACACTATATTTCAGAACAAAACAAAATATAACAATAACTTAATTTAAGGTACCTTAAATTTGCACGCACAAAATATATTGTTTTAATAAAGACATCATCTATAAGACTGAATATGAAGGTCTTGTTTGGGATCTGTTATCGATGTACCAGTATTCCCAGTTTTTATAAAACTTAGGGAAATTATTATTTACTATATAAAAAAATTTTTCATATTGCATATTTGTTGTCAGGTTAGTTATTATGTCCTGAAGTTTAGGAACATTAGTTGATAACCAGTTTTTGGTAATTTTATTTTGAGTTATGGTGATAGTATGATAAATTATCGTCCTTTGTTCTATGGGAAATAGATTGAGGTTGATTAATAATAATGATAGTTCCAGTTTCATTGGGAAGGGATGTTGAAATAGATCTACCAAGAAGATCTGTATATGAATCCACGATTCTTGTATTTTTGCGCAGGACCACCAGATATGTAGGAATGTTCCTATATCCTTTTGGCATCTCCAACACAAAGGTGAGTATGTGGGAAACCATTTTGCTAACGTTTCTGGGGTTCTGTGATATCTGTATGTAATTTTCCTTGACATTTCCCAATGCGATACACATTTAGACAGCTGAAAAGGTATTGATAGAGCATCTTGCCATTGTTCATTTGTAAATGATTGGTTAAGATCAGATTCCCATTTTTGTGACCAACTCATAGATTCTATTGCATCTTTCTTTTCAATAGCTATATAAAATATTTTAATTGTTTTAGGTTTCAACAGTAGTTCCAATGGATATTCTAGATGTTCTGGTTCAAAATTTACATTGAAATATGCATTACTGGGCAGATAAGATAATATCTGTATATGTTTGTAATATTCTGTTGTAGGCATGTTATATTTTTCTCTTAATTTTGGGAATGGTATATATTGGCCATTCTCAAATAATTGATGTAATGAGATTAGATTAGATTTATCCCATAAGAGTTTTAGGTTGTGAATGCACAGTTCAATGCTGGAAATATCAATATCACCACAATAATCTATAAATAACTGCGTTTCTTTGGAGAGGTTTTCCCATATTAATATTGTAGCTTGTACTGTAGGAGACATAACACTTTCCTTCTGGGTTTATATCCTAACAGGATTGCTCCCAACACTTGTTTTAAGGTGTTAGGTTTTACCTCTTCCTGTTCTATATTGTACCACTCCTGAGCACTGGATCTTTGCTGCCACCATATTCTTGATTGGTTCATTATCACAGCTTGATAATAATCTTTCAATATAAGTAATGTCAAGCCTCCTGTTTCTTTTGTTTTAGCTAATATTTTTCTATTAATTCTAGGAATTTTATTATTCCAAATAAATTTTGTTATTATATTTTGGGCTTGAATGAAATATGTTGGTGGGACTGGTATTGGCACTGCTCTGAATATATATATAAGAATTGTGGTAAGACCATCATTTTAATAATATTTATTTTGCCTGTTAAAGTTAAGGAGGCATTTTTCCAGTCTGTTAATTGTTTCTGGATTTTATTGAGGAGTGGTAAATAATTATTTTGATATAAAGTGGAGTTGTTCTCTGTGATTTTTATTCCTAGATATATAGAGTCTTTTATTTTCCAGTTGTATTGGTATTTACTAGTGAGAAATAATTTGAGGGTTATGGATATATTTACTGGTATTACTTCTGACTTCTGATTGGGTTTCTTATTGTAAGTATGATATCATCTGCAAATAGGGCTATTTTATGGGTTGAATTGTTGTATTGGATACCATGGATATTGTTGTCTTGTCTTATTGCCTGTGCCAAAGGTTCCATAAGTAGAGCAAAAATTAAAGGTGACAGAGGGCAGCCCTGTCTAGTACCATTGGTTATATTAAATGGACTCGAAAGCATTTGGGATATTAATACTTGAGCTGATGGATTTTTATATAGTGCTAGTATTGCGTTATTAAATATAGTTGGAAATTTAAATTTCTCCGGTACCATTTGCATGTAATTCCAGTTTATTCTATCAAACGCTTTTTCTGCATCAAGCGTGATGAACAAGGCTGATATTTTTTTTTTATTACATTTATGTATTAGATTGATTATTTTTCTTGTATTTTCTATAGATTCTCTGCCTGGTACAAATCCTACTTGATTGGAGTGAATGAGTAAAGGTAAGTATTTGTTGAGTCTGGTAGCTAGAATTTTGGAGTAAATTTTTAAATCTGTGTTCAATAATGAGATTGGCCTATAATTTGTGGTGAGTGCTGGATCTTTCCCTTGTTTATGTATTGGGATAACCAGAGCTTTGGTCATTTCTTGAGGGAATATATTAGTTTCTATTGCTTTATTGAGTGTAGCTTTTAGGGATGGTATTAATAGTGTTTGGAATTGTTTAGAATATTTATTAGTTAATCCATCGGGTCCTGGCGATTTATTTGGTTTCCATGTTTTGATTGCTTGAAATATCTCTATCTGTTATTGGTTTACCTAATTCTTCTCATTGTTGAATTGTAAGTGTTGGGATTTCTAATTTTGAGAGGAATTCTTCAATATCTTTTGTAATAGGTTTGGGGGTTGATTCTTGGAGGTTATAACGTTTTTTGTAGTATAGGCTGAATTGATCAGCTATTTTCTGTGGGTTAATAATTTTTTCTTTAGTGTCTGATGTTATGTGTGTTATTTTTGTTTTAGCATCTTGATATTTTAGTCTGTTAGCTAAATTTTTGCCTGCTTTGTCCCCTTGTAGGTAGTGGTTGGATTTTAGTCTTCTCAAAAGTCTATCATATTCATAAAGATTTAGTTGATGTAGTTCGGTTCTAACTTTTTGGATTTCTTTTTTTATTGATTCTGTTGGTTGTGTTTTATGTTGTGAGTTTTTGGAGAATATCCATTTTTTGTAATTCTCTATTTTTTTTTGTATTGAGGCAATTTTTATGCATATGCCCCTAATATAAGCTTTGTGTGCAAGCCAAATTGAGTTGATATCTGTTTCAGGTATCATATTGATTTGGAAGTATTGTTCCAATTCTTTTTTAATTTGTTCTTTAATTTGTGGTTGAGATAGGAGATATGAGTTTAATCTCCATGGTGAATATGGTTTTAGATTGTATGTTTATGTTATGTCTGCTGTTACAGGGGCGTGATCTGAAATTGTTATATTCTTTATGGATGATTTTTGGATTTTTTGTAGAGTCCATTTATCTATAAATATTAAATCTATTCTTGAGTATGTATTATGGGTTTGTGAGTAATATGAATAATCAATGTCTAATGGATGGGTTACTCTCCATATATCATAGAGGTCTTTTTTTAACCATTCTCTAAATTCCTTATTACCCTTGGTTCTTATATTTTTGGAGTCTCTCTCATGATCTAGAATTAGATTAAAATCTCCAAATACAAGTATTGTATTGTTCTTAAATTCTCTAGCCCTATTGATAGTTCTTTTAATAAATCTGAGTTGATTCTGGTTTGGTGCATAAAAATTCACAATTGTATACATTAAATGATTTATCTTGCAAGACAGTATCACATATCTTCCATTATCATCTATAACTATATCTTTCAGTTGGAATGCCACAGAGTCCCTGATCAAGACTCCTACTCCTCTTTTTTTTTTGAAAAAGTAGCCTGGAATATATTAGGGTATTTTTTATTTTTCAGCAGTATGCTGTTTTGGTGCACCAGATGTGTCTCCTGGAGACATAGTACATCTGCTTTTATTTCGTGAAGTTCTTTAGTTAGTGAGAATCTCTTTTGTGGGGAATTCAACCCTCTTACATTATAAGTTACAGTTGTTAAAAACATTTTTAGAGGGTTCTAAATTTCGATTTGGATTTTGGCTGTCAATCAGGGACTTCTCGGCCACATTATTCTCTTCTTTTTTTTCCTTACGTTCAGTATTCAAGGTACCATATTTAAACAGTGCAACTCTATAGATTATACAAACAGTTAACAAATATAACATATAAAACATATAAAACATGACCTGTATATTATAAGATCCCAGACATGGTGGGAGGAGGGGGATTCTCCCATTCCAGGTTTCATTATTAAAACTGTGGGGGGCAAATACCGTGAGTTTGATTTTTAAGAGGTTTAGGGCTGGATATTTATCTTTAAAATGTTCCAGTTTGTTAAGAATCCGGTTGTTTGTCCTTGATATTTTTTCCATGTGTGGTTTTATTTTCCCTTCTTTGGGGAGTTGTAATCCAATCTTGTGCGATCTTCCTCTCCTCTCTGCCATTTTTAAATTCTTTAATTATTTTTTCTGGGATTCTCAGTTTCCATTCTTGGAATTTTTGTATTGCTTCTCTAGGTGAGGTAAGTTTGGTGACTTTTCCTTGGAGGAGTATTTGGTAGGATGGTCTCTAACAGTTCTTGCACATATTGTTCCAGTTCATTATTTTTGATTGTTTCTGGTATTCCTCTGTGGGTTGGCTGGAGAATCTGGCACGCACTCAGCTTTATCATGGGCGCTGCCATCTTGGATTTCTGGAGGCTTCCCTTTCTCATCCAAGAAATACTGGGTAAGTGTTTTAGAATTTGTTTTTTTTGTTCCAGTTTTGTTTCTCCCCATTCTAGATATATAAGACTCGCTTATAGGAGATTTTCCAGCCCTGTAAGTGGGTCTTAAGTGGAGTTTTACACGGCAGCTTCCAGGAGCTCTCAGTCCATGCAACTGCTCCCTGGACCTGCAAGCCACGTCCCTCTAAAGTCTTACATTAGCCATACACATTGTTATAATATCAAATCCTGTTGAATCTGATGTTATTTGCTGATTGTTGGCCTTATGTATAGAGAAAAAATTCCAATTCCAGACCAAGCAAAGTACCTTTGTCAAACTATCTCCATAGGATTGGGGAAGACATTGTACCAATGGCTGCCTTAAATGGCTTCCCCAATTCTATGGAGATAGTTTGACAAATGTACTTTGCTGGGTCTGGAATTGGAATTTTTTCTCCATACATGAGGCCAACAATGATTACATGATTACAATCGTACTTAATATTGTCGTTTATACAATTGTACTTCGTCACGCTGTATATTGGCCCGCCCAATTTTTGATCCACCTGCCTATGGGCTGAGCTAATGCTCGCTTGTGCAACTTCCGCCAGACATTTCAGTTTAGTCAACTTTGGTTCTTTGGATAATGACATTAAACATTGATCGTAAAAAGAATTGAACGTCGGACAATATGTATGGTACATCGTATATTCAATCAGATTGTATATTTGTCGTTAGAAAAATCTATTGTTATTAAAGGGCATGTCCACCCTTGTAATAAACTTTTTATATAATATACTGCTCCTTCCCCAACCGCATAACTTATTTACAGAAAGTGCCCCAATCTTTACTTACCATGCCTCTATCCTTCTGCACTGCCCCGGCCCTCTGCTTGCACGGAAATGCAAGCAGGGGACGGGTCCAGCAGCCGCGTCCGTGATTGAGACGACTTTAATGGGTCCATTTTCGAACTATAGTACTTTAACTGAAGTTCTATAGTTCTTAAATGAGCCAAACTTTAGGAAGTTCACCCATCTCTCATCTGCATAAATACAGTGAATATTTGATTACATGGGTTGGGGGTTGTACAGGCAACAACATAGAAACCTTCTTGGTTACAGAATCTTTTTCTTACATGTACTAAATGCAACTTACTAGAAAAGAACCTTACAATGTTCAAGTGTTCTGGGGGGAAAAAGGCTTTCATGTTAGGATTAGAAAATGTAAGTTTAGTTCTCCTTTAAACTTTCTGAAAGTTTTATTTCAGGATACTTACCCACTGTGCTAGGCACAAAATTCCCAGACAGAGCTGGGTGATGTCTCTTCTCCATGGTCAATATAGAAGCACTATTAATAGGCATGTTCACCCTTTCAATAAACTTTTAATATGTGGTAGGGCTTGCTCCCCCAGCCCCAACCGCATTAATCTTATTTGCAGAAACCCCTCCGATCTTTACTTACCTTCCCTCTATCCTCCGCCGCACTGCCCGGCCCTCTGCTTGCATTTAACTTTAAAGCAGGGAGGTGGGACTGCCAGCAGCATCTGTGATTGGCTGAGAGGCAGCCAATCACGGACATGGCTGCCGGCAGTTCAGAAAGGCGGAGGATAGAGTAAGTAGAGATCGGGGGAGTTTTTGCAAATAATATTAATGCGGTTGGGGCTGGGGGAGCAAGCCCTACCACATATTAAAAGGCTTTAATGCTAGGGGGAGGGATACCAAAATGGGAGGGAGGGGGAGAGGGCTGCTCAGAGCATGCCACAAACCTCTCAGAGGAAGCCTCAGAGGCGGAAACAATTTCCCCCTCTGCTAAGCTCCTGGTGGCCAGTTTTCCGGACTTTGAAGGGACATTGCAGGAGAACCATTTGGATCTGGGATGTAAGGTAAGGATTTTTTTTTTTTTTTTTAAGATGAAACTTCTTTTCTTCCAACCTTAAAGGATGTCCACGCGTCCTCGAATATGACCTATTAGTGAACAATGCACCAGAAAGTTAATTGTGTGGCCCATTAATATATTTGTATAAGGTTATCATATCCCCAGGCAAATGTCGCTTCTCCAATGTAAACAGCCCTAACATTTCTAATCTGCCTGCATATTCAAACCCCTCTATTCCCCTTATTAATTTAGTTGCCCTTCTCTGAACTGCTTCCATTTCCAAGATGTCCCTTTTGTATATGTGATTCCAAAACTGCACTGCATATTCCAAATGAGGCCTTACCAGTGCCTTGTAAAGAGGGTGAATAATATCTTTCTCTTGAATCTATTCCCCTTTTTATACAAGACAATATCTTGCTACAGTACCTCTAGCCCTTGCTACCTGGCATTGTTTGCTATAGCTAAGTCTGTTATATACTAGAACCCCCAAATCTTTTTCCATTAGAGATTCCCTTAACACAGAGTTATTTATGGTGTAGTTGGCAAAGGAATTATTAATCCCAAATGCATCACCTTACATTTATCAACATTGAATCTCATCTGCTATTCTGCTGCCCATTTTGATAATCTATCTAGGTCTGCTTGCAGCAATTGCACATCATTTGAAGTTTTTAAAGCTCTGCATAGTTTAGTGTCATCAGCAAACACTGAGACCTTGCTCTCAATGCCCCATTCTAAGTCATTTCTTAACAGATTAAACAGAAGACCCAGTACAGAACCCTGAGGCACTCCGCTTAGAACTTTAGCCCACATACATGTAGCTCCATTTACCACCACTCTCTGCAATCAAATAACCAATTCTCTATCCATTGTAAAGGTGTAAATGTAAGAAAGTCATAAAATGATTTAAATTGTGATATAGTTTGCTACTGTGGCCCAAGACACTAATGGTAAATTGTCTCAGTGCTGGTCCAGTCCAGATCAATTAATTCCCTGTGGCTGGAGCTCACTAATGAAAAGGGCAGGTGTAGCCTGCTTTGGGAAGAGAGTTTGATCAGGCAAGGAGCCTGTGGGTCTGCAAGCAGGCAGACCAGTACCTCTGAGTGTCAGAGTTGTAAACCCCAGTAGGAGACTGGGTACAACCAGCTAATTCTCCAAGGAGAGTTTGATCAGGCAAGGAGCCTGTGGGTCTGCAAGCAGGCAGACCAGTACCTCTGAGTGTCAGAGTTGTAAACCCCAGTAGGAGACTGGGTCCAACCAGCTAATTCTCCAGGGAGAGACACAGAGCTGTGTGAGTACTGGACTGTGAGTGTTCAAACAGTCAGGGACTCTTGTTTTGTATTAGTTAGGCCAGTGTGGCATAGGATTTATTATTTTTATTGTGTGAGCTAATATCGTAAATAAACCTGACTGAGGTCAGTTTGAAAATCAAACCAAAGACTGTTGCCTGTTTGTGTGTTAAATTGTGCCCAAAGGCTGTCTTACCTGGGAGACAACGGTCCTTGCTACCTGAAATGTTACATATGGTGGAGTTTGCGCCGGCACAAATTTAAACACAGAAACATACACCCAGGTTCTTTATGGGGCCAGGCGAGGATTGGTTTGAGCAAAACTCTTTATTTACAAGATGGATGAACTTGTGATGCAGCTTGCACGAGCCACTGCGGCCCAGCAGCAGACAAATACCCAGCTACAACAGAGCGTGGCTGCCCAGCAAGAAACTAATCGTTTGCTAGCTGCGCAAATGACAAACCTGTCGGAGGCAATGAACACTCAATTAAGGACCCTGGTTAGGGAAGCAGAGAATGACAGACGAACGCTTACTGATGTTGTCCAGCAGCTGGCTACTCAAAACCCTGAGGTGGCAAGGGTTGCCCAGGTCAACGATGGCTCGATTTGGGCAAGTAATTTTCTGAAAAAAATGACACCACATGATGATGTTGAGGCTTTTCTAAATACATTTGAAAGGGAGGCCTGGCCCAAAGCACAGTGGGCGGGGCTTGTAGCACCTTTTCTTTCAGGAGATTCCCAGAGAGACAGCGGCTGCAGGAAAAGCCAAAGAAATGATGTGGTACAGAGAAGTTCTCTGAAAGTGAAAAGAACCTTGTGGGAGCAGGTTAAAATTGAGCCATTGTTTGGGAGAATACAGCCTAAGTGTGAAGGCAAGTTCAGCGTGTGTGATTTCCAACATGTCCCACAAAAGTCGTTTCAAGGTCCTGGTAAGACTGTTGATAAAGGGGACATTGCATGGGAGCAAAATACTTGTGAGGAGAAATGTGGGGACTGTGATCATAAACCAGAGACTGGTCAAAAGACATTCGAAATGCAAGTTGGTGGAATTCCACTACTGGTTACTTTAGACATTACAAGAAGTGTGTCAATGGTACTAAATGAGTTATTAATGTTTATTGAAATTTGCTCTAGTAATACAAATGTCACTGGTGTTCACACTGTTTGTATTATGTTAGGTACATCCAAGGGAACAGTAAAACATAAACTGTGTGTTAGTGATACAATTGATGAGGAAGTTATACTGGGTACAGATTTCCCATTATTCTGGGAATTATGGGAAGACAAAGTTTCACATATCAAACAATCTGAATGTTTAGATGAGTGTCGTTTGCAAGAAAACAACCAGGAAACTAATTGTGTTGAAATGGCACTATGCTCCAATAATGATTGTAAGATTGATGTGTGTGTGATTGCACCTGAACCAAAGTTGTTAGGCGTAACCACTATTCAAAATGCTTCCTTAGGAAAGGTAACAGATGTGACTGATAATACCGAGCAAAGCTTTAAAGATGTAAAAAGGGTAGAAAGTCCCTGTGTGAATGCTGAAAAATGTTCCCAAGAATCCCAGGGTGATTGTGTGACTGATAAAAGTTCCCTGGGTTGTGATATGGCGATTACAGCTGGTTATTGTTTTGCAGAGATTGACAAAATTGGTAATCTGGTAAACCAAGAGTTAACCTCCACAGCTGTGAGTGAACCCTCTCTGCAAAGCACCATCCAAGCATCTGAACCATTTAAAGGGATGTTATTGGAGGAGACTGTGCAGTGTTATCCATTTAAAGGTTCTGCAGAATGTATAACCAGTCCTTGTGAAATAGCAATAGATAAGGTTTTAGAAAACAAGCTATTGGAAATGAAAGGCAAGGAAAATAAGGCAGTTGTTATGCTTGCTTGTGAAGTAAATGTTGCCAGTCAGCCAGACACTGTAGCTAAGCAGAGCGAGTCTCTAGTAGAAGTGAGTGTTGCTGAATATCCACAGACAGTCCATAGGGATAAAATATGTCAAATACTTTCTGGTTTAGTAAATAATGCTGAAATGATTAACCCTGTGAGTATGACAGACAAGGTTTCCTTTAAACCAGATAGGGAAGTTGAACAAAGTAAATCAGTTGAATGGGTGTGTGGTACTGATGAGCCAGAAAGAAAGCAAAATGTGATGAGTGAAGCAACCTGGGATTCCTTAAGTGAATCTAAAATGTTTGGTGCAGGTGAAATCAAACAGAAAAATCATGATGAGGAGGGTACAGCGATGGCTGTGGGTACAGCTATAAATGACCAAGTCTCGGGCACCAGGATAGTTAAAGACAAAGCAGACTTGCTTACTTTAGTTATGAGTAATAACACAGGTTTGATATCACATAGGCATGTTATGGATAATTGTGTAATGCCTAAACGTTGGGGTGAAATAACCTGTGTTTCCCTGGTGTTCAAAGAACATTATGTTGCAGGGGCAGTTGGTGAAATGGAAGAGCCAGGGTATAATACCTTTAATATTTCTGAGGCCATATTAAACTCTGCATGTGAAAATGTAGTTAAATATGGTACATACTTGTTCGATAAGGAGACCGGTGCAGACATTTTCAGATCTATAAGAATTAATGGTGGAAAACTACAAATTTGCATAACCATAGCTGATTCCCTTAGAAGGGGTATTGGATAAAATGGGGACACATATAGTAAAGCAGCAAGTGTCTAACCCTGTTGTTAGCATAAGATTTCACAAATGTAAAAAAAAATAAAAAATTGCGTATTAGTAAATATACAGTATGATTTTTTTTTTTTCCCTCCAGAAGTTGTTTTTGATCAATGTATATTTTGTATTAAGAAATGTAAACATCTGAAAATGTTTTTGTCTTGAAAAATTGTTAAAATATGGATGTTATGCAAATGTTAAAGGGATTGTGTAGGTTAAGACAAAGGTAATGTCTATTTTAATGACAAGGTTTATTTTTTGCCTTTCAAGTTAACCCTAAAGCTTCTCATGGCTTAAAGTGATCAGACCTACGGCCTTGATCAGAGGGGAGGGATATGTAAAGGTGTAAATGTAAGAAAGTCATAAAATGATTTAAATTGTGATATAGTTTGCTACTGTGGCCCAAGACACTAATGGTAAATGGTCTCAGTGCTGGTCCAGTCCAGTATAGATCAATTAATTCCCTGTGGCTGGAGATCACTAATGAAAAGGGCAGGTGTAGCCTGCTTTGGGAAGAGAGTTTGATCAGGCAAGGAGCCTGTGGGTCTGCAAGCAGGCAGACCAGTACCTCTGAGTGTCAGAGTTGTAAACCCCAGTAGGAGACTGGGTCCAACCAGCTAATTCTCCAGGGAGAGACACAGAGCTGTGTGAGTACTGGACTGTGAGTGTTCAGTCAGGGACTCTTGTTTTGTATTAGTAAGGCCAGTGTGGCATAGGATTTATTATTTTTATTGTGTGAGCTAATATCGTAAATAAACCTGACTGAGTTCAGTTTGAAAATCAAACCAAAGACTGTTGCCTGTTTGTGTGTTAAATTGTGCCCAAAGGCTGTCTTTCCTGGGAGACAACGGTCCTTGCTACTTGAAATGTTACACCATGTACAAATGTTTTCTTCTAGGCCAACAGTACTCAGTTTATACATTAGTTGTCTATGTGGCACAGCATCAATGGTGTTCTCAAAATCCAAGTATATCACATCCACTGCTGTGCCTGAATCTATATTCTTACTCACTTCTTCATAAAAATCTCATAAATCCATGCTAACTACTACTAATCAGATGAGCTCTGGAGACAAAGTCAAGGATATGACCCCGTAACAAAGTTTCCATCACCTTCCCTACCACTGATGTTAGGCTTACAGGTCTATAGTTATCAGGCTGTGAACAACTACCTTTTTTGAATATTGGTATTACATTGGCTTTTTTCCAATCCAGCATGGAAAGTATGTTTTTTTTCAACCCAACATAGCAGTATGGCAGCTCCACACCATCTCTATCCTGCCTATATACATATCTCCATCTCTGTGTCACATAGCAGCATGGCAGCTCCACACCATCTCTATCCTGCCTATATACATATCTCCATCTCTGTGTCACATAGCAGCATGGCAGCTCCACACCATCTCTATCCTGCCTATATACATAGCTCGATCTCTGTGTCACATAGCAGTATAGTAGCTCCACACAGAGAAGGAGATATGGATATAAGCAGGATAGAGATTGTGTCACATAGCAGTATGGCAACTTCACACCATCCCTACCCTGCCTATATCCAAATTTCTATCTCTGTGTCACATGGCAGCTCCACACCATCTCTGTCCTGCCTATATCCTTATCCCATCTCTGTGTCACATAGCAGTATTGACAAAAACGAGAGACAGAGATAGTATCCCCCCCTTGAGTTATCACACTTAATGGCACAGTCCAGAGACCACTAATAAAATTAAAACTTAGAAATCCTTTATTGAGTATGCATTAAAAAATCAAAATCACACATTTAAAAATTCTTGTCATGATAATTGCACTGAAAACTCTGCAAAAACAGCAGACCAAGAAGGGAGAGGTAATTAACTAGTGAATTACCAAAACATGCCTTGTTATGTAACAGGTGGGAGAAACCTCTCCACGTGGCTTAAAGTTACATGCAAACATAGGGTATAAATGGGCATCCCTAGGAGCACTTGGCGCTCTAACTAGTCTTTAACAGCTTAAGAATCCCTAGTCTGGGTCCCTAAGCTAAAGAACAGTGCAAAATCACATCTATTAAAAGCAGCAACCATACATAGCTTAAAGTCCAAATAAGTAGTGTGTAGGTAAAAATCACTACCCAACAGGATTCAGGAGAGTGGTTACCTGTATTACGTCCCCCTCAATAGTTTTTTATGAGGAGGATCAGGTAACCAGAGAGACCAAGCTAGCGTTGCTAAGAAATCAATTTAAAAAATACACACATAGTTGGACCCCTGACGTGTTTCGTCCCACTCGTGGGACTTAGTCATAGGTAAGGGAGCCTCACAGATCATGTGCCTTATATACCCTGTGACTATCCACAGGGCTTGCGATTGGGTGATATGCTTCCAATTGGTGTGCGGGAATTCAGACGAGCCCCCGTCTTTCCCTCCTGTCATTACACTGATTCTTGAATGATTGCTGCTGGGAGTTGCCGGCTGGTTACTATAGCAACTCATAGTAAACAAACACAGAGCTTAGGCAAGGAAAAAAGTTCCAGCACATTTATCCTAAGATACTTGCATCAGTTCATTATAAATTCTCAAGGAGTGCGTTCACAATTAGTAATATATCGGTGCCTCATATAATCTGTAATTGTAAAAAGCGGACTAAGACCTCCAAAACATGGAGGTATTCCCGTTCACCCTTACCTCAGCGTGCATATTCCGCTGGGTATTCTCCTTATTGAAAAGAAGCGTCCGTTACCATGGTCACCTGTTGGCACCATACGGGAACTTGTCAGACTACTGCATGAGTTAGTAAGTGTAATCAATTACTGTAACTCATACTTCAAGTCATTTATTAAAGAGAGCATCTAATGAAGTTATCATTAGATGAAGTGATGACCATAACACGGAAATAATATTTGGAACATTAAAGTATCCAAGTTAAGATCTATAAATGTCAATGGGTAGATATTTGCCTCTAGGGGAAAGCTTAGCCACATAATATTGGAAACGTTAGGGTAAACTCATTTCATAAGTATTTATTATTTGATCATCCTAATATGGTGGAATGGTTTTCATAAAATCAAAAAAATGGATAGGTATTAGAGGTACAGTATGTTTCTAGTATCCAAGTACATTTATCAATACATAGTATACAGTCCAAAGAGATAGAGGACTTGCATTTCATCGTGGGACTCCTTAGGTATAGGTAAGTAGGTATCTAAAATTAACCATTGATGTTGAAAAAAATGTGTGAATGGCATATGTATAAATATCTATGTGACACCTATACTTTAATATATCAATGGTTCCATCATAAGAAGGCATTATATTGTATTTTATCGTTCAGGCCATGTGGGGATAGGGTATTGAGTAGAAATATCCACCTACTCTCCCTTCTCAATAGCTTGTTCTCCCTATCACCACCTCTTATGCCCAAGGGCACCTTTTCCAAAATGAACCATTTCATGCCTTCAATCAAGGCATTATGATGGATAAAAAAATGGTTAGCGACATTGGTAAGTTTGTCTGCTTGTTGTTTCTCCGTAGTGGCTGTCCGTATATTAGAGACATGCTCAATTATTCTGTCTTTGGCCTTCCTTGATGTAATGCCTACATAGTACTTGTGGCATTGGCATGTAAGGGTATAGATTACTGAGTTGCTGGAACAGTTGGTATAGGTCTTAACATGTTTTTTTACCAAATCGATCATATATGTGGTTTGTTTGTTGTGCAATACAACAAACACAACAATTTCCACATTTATAAAAACCATTTGAGCTGAGAAATGTTTTCTTAGGCTTCTCCTCATAATGGCTGGATACCAGTTGGTCTCTCATTGTAGGTGCTCGTTTATAGATGAAAGTTGGTTTCTTTGGTATTTTTCGGCTTAAAGATCAATCACTTTTGAGTATATGCCAGCTGTCCATGATTATTTTTTCCGCTTCCTTGTAGTTGGTATTAAACTGTGTTATGTACCGTATCTGTTCATCAGTGTCCTTTAGTTTGATCTTAGGGTCTCCCTTTCCATCTTTAATGGTCTTTTATAGGCCTTATCAATTTGATTGAGGGAGTATCCTCTTTGTTTGAAACAGAGTTTCATCTCTTTTGCTCTCATTTTGAAGGTGTCACGATCTGTATAATTCCTGTGTAATCTCAGAAATTCCCCAAATGGAATGCTGTGGTGGAGTATGCTATTGGTAGCTGTCTCTTTGTGATAGAGATCTGTTTTGGGGACACCTCCCTCCTTTCTTATTGTGATATCAAGAAAATTAACTTCCAAGAGATCATATTGTGTTGTTAGTTTAATATTAAGGTTGTTGTCATTCAGAGCACATAAGAATTCTTGTAGTTTTACTGTGGGTCCATCCCAAAGGATAAACAGATCGTCAATATATCTGGACGAGAGAGAAATATGATCATGAAATTGGGAGAGATTGTCTCCAAATACATAGACCTCCTCCCACCATCCTAAAAACAGATTAGCATACGTTGGAGCACATGAAGTTCCCATGGCAGTGCCCTTGGTTTGCAAATAGTAAGAGTTATTGAAAAGAAAGAAGTTGTGTGTTAACACAAATTCTAAGAGGGATAAATAGAATTTTTTTTAAAGAGCTGTTGTAGAGTATTTTTCCAAAAAGTAGTTCACTGCTGTTAATCCCAAATTGTGTCTGATAGATGTATACAATGATTCGACATCTGCTGTGACAAGTATAGTGTTGTCTCTGATGGGTAGAGAGTCAATTTTTGCAAGGATATCCATAGTATCTCTGGTGTATGAGTTAAGGTTAATGATGTCTTAATTTGCAATCTAAAAATTGGCTCGCCTTTTCGGTCAGATTATCATTGCCTGAGACGATAGGTCTTCCAGGAGGGATGGTCTTGCTTTTATGAATTTTTGGGAGAAGGTAAAGTGTTGCAATTTACTGTATGTAGTGCTATCTGAGAGTTGGCGCCTGATTTCCAACTTGTACATTTCCACAGGCCAAAGGACCACATTTCCACCTTTGTCGGAGGGTTTAATCAAAGTATTTTCCCAAGTTTGAATCTCTTTAAGAGCAGCTTGTTTTTGTGAATATGTCAAATTAGGAGCATAAGTATGTTGTTTAGACTTTATCAGTGTAATAAACGTCCGGACGGCCGGGGTACTTACAAGTACGCTTTTAGGAGGAGGCAGATAGTCCGGAAAATGCAGGACACAGAGGCTGCTGGGAACAGAAGGCTGAATTCTGGAACAAGGTGCTGCTGAGAACTGTAGGCAGGTTACTGGAACAAGGTGCTGCTGGGAACTGTAGGCTGGGAACTGGAACAAGGTGCTGCTGGGAACTGTAGGCTGAATACTGGAACAAGGAGCTGCTGGGAACTGTAGGCTGGATGCTGGAACAAGGTGCTGCTGGGAACTGTAGGCTGAATACTGGAACAAGGAGCTGCTGGGAACTGTAGGCTGGATGCTGGAACAAGGTGCTGCTGGGAACTGTAGGCTGAATGCTGGAACAAGGTGCTGCTGGGAACTGTAGACTGGAAACAGGAACAAGGTGCTGCTGGGAACTGTAGGCTAAATGCTGTAACAAGCAAGGTAAGGCACAGGAACAGGCTAGGTAAGTGGACACAGGAGCAGGCAAGGTAGGTAGTCTCTGGAGCGGGAAAGGTAAGTAGTTGGTGCTGGAGAGGAGCAGGATCCAAGGCAGGTGAGTACAAGGAGCCAGGGTTAGCTAACGCTACTATCGGGCACCTGGTCCAGGAGGACACCGGCTTTCGAATTTTCCCACCGCCCGACGCTGCCCACCCGGAAGTGCTGGAAGTGCAGAGCGGTGCGGGACCGGAGCGGCAGGTAAGTTCGTGACAATCAGAGATTCACATACTGTATTAAAGAAGGTTTGGATAGTGGGATAGTTGGACAGATCTGGCATGTATTTTGATTTTAATTTGATTATTTTATCTTCCAAATCAGAAGTATCATTCACATAGTCCTCCTTCAACAATGATGGTTATGTACTCTGAGATGTATTGTATAGTTCCATCAGAGTTTGTAAATTTAACTCATCATTTGAGATAGAGGAAGGGGACCGTGAGACGTTATCAATGGCAAATTTGGCTTTACAAGCTATTTTGCGACAGAACAAGGCAAGATCTTTAATTACCTCGAAATGATCGAATGTGTGATGGGGAGAATGAGAGACCAAGTTTAAGAACACTCTCATGTTCTTTTGAAAGTGAATGTTTAGAGAGATTGATGACCTGTAATTCGTCCATCAGTTTCTCAACTTGTTTCTCTTTCCCCTGTATCCCCATGTGTTCCGATTTCTTAAGTTTTTTCTTTCCCCTTCTCGTACGGAAGGGGTTCGAAGATCTAAAAAATAGCTTTCTGATTCAGAGTCAATTGTCATAATTGTCGAGATATCCATTTTCTTGGGGGGATCTTTTTTGCCTTTTGTCTGTCTATCTGATTTGGTTTTATTATGTGTCCACATGTAAGCATTGCCCTGCTCGAAAAATCCTGCTTATCCCTGACAAATTTGCGTTTTTTTTCTTTCTTTGAGGGTCATCTCAAATTGTTCAAGGTCTCCCTTAAGTTTGGCTAATTTGGCCTTTAAAGTTTCCCTTGGTTCATCAGTGCTTAAGGTTACCTGTGTGGTTTTAATTTCATCTTCTACAGTGTTTAGTTTCATTTGTTCATGTTTGACTTATATGTTCATTAATTTCAGAGAACACTCAGTTAATACTGCTTCCCATTCCTGTTTGAAATGCTCATTAGGGGGAGGCGAGGCTGGAAACACAGGTGGTAATATAGTTCTCAAATGAACTTATATTCTACCATGCTTTAGTTTGTAAATAATAAAGATCTTTAAATTTATTGAATACAGTATCAGATTTTGGGTTAGTAGATGTGTTAGAGACAAAGTCAGTATTGAACACATTACAGGCTTCTTATTTCCTTTTATCATTCAAGGAAGTAAGATCAGCAAACAAATTAGCCATCTTTGAAAAGAGGATAGAAAGAACGCATACACAGCTGCAGGTCATGCTATCACTGATTCACACCCTAGGTGTGGTAATAATTAGAATACAAAACAAAGACAGTGTGATGCACAGGCTATGCAGCTAGTGTGCAAAGTAGATAACTGGGGATAAAGAATAATATTGACAAAAACGAGACAGAGATAGTATCCCCCTCTTGAGTTATCACACTTAATGGCACAGTCCAGAGACCACTAATAAAATTAAAACTTAAAAATCCTTTATTGAGTATGCATTAAAAAATCAAAATCACACATTTAAAAATTCTTGTCACTGAAAAATCTGCAAAAACAGCAGATCAAGAAGGGAGAGGTAATTAACTAGTGAATTACCAAAACATGCCTTGCTATGTAACAGGTGGGAGAAACCTCTCCACCTGGCTTAAAGTTACATGCAAACACAGGGTATAAATGGGCGTCCCTAGGAGCACTCGGTGCTATAACTAGTTTTTAACAGCTTATGAAATTTTCTTAAATTTCGAAAGTTCGAAAATTCGAGTTTCGATTTTTGAAAATCATCTTTCTATTTTTGATTTATGAAAATTGTCTACTTTCGATTTTAGAAAATCATCGATTTTCGAAAATCGTCTTCTTTCGATTTTCGAAAATCGTCTTCTTTCGATTTTCGAAAATCGTCTTCTTTCGATTTTCGAAAATCGTCTTCTTTCGATTTTCGAAAATCGTCTTCTTTCGATTTTCGAAAATCGTCTTCTTTCGATTTTCGAAAATCGTCTTCTTACGATTTTCAAAAATTGTCTACTTTCGATTTTCGAAAATTGTCTACTTTCGATTTCCAATAATCGGCTACTTTCGATTTTCGTTTTTTTTATTTTCACTAACAATTGAAAATTCTAAAAATCCGGGTTTCATGAAATGAAGAAGTTCCAAAAGTTTTGTAGGGACTTCGAAACCCTCAGATTCGATTAGAAACTGGGTTCTATTAGAAATCACATTACATCTCTAATAAGCAGGATAGAGATTGTCACATAGCAGTATGACAACTACACACAATCCCTATTCTGCCTATATCCAAATTTCTATCTCTGTGTCACATTGCAGTATGGCAGCTCCACACCATCTCTATTATCAAGATATAGACAGGGTAGAGATGGTGTGGAGCTGCAATCTGACACAGAGATAGAAATACGGATATTGTAAGGACAGAGTGTAGAGCTGCCATGGTGTGTGGCAATAGTAGGTAGGTGTAAGGATTTGAGCATGGAGAATGGGGTGAATATATCAATAGTCAATATGAATTAAATATGTTTTAAGCAACACTGATGCAGAATATAATATGGGTTCTAATATGGGATCCAGTCTGTGTGGGCTTGGCTGAAAGGTATGTTATATTTACCAGTCTGTGCCCTCTGGGCATGAGGGCATCTTAAGTGTGTGTACTGGACATGGGTACACTTTATATTTACTGGTCTGTGTGTGTGTCGGGGAGGTGTTAATGTAACAGGCTTAATGTCTAGTTGATATACAATATTGCAGGCAACAATGTAAATTGGGAAAAATAGTCTTTAAAATGTGTGTAACCTTAACAAAGTGGGCGTGGTCTTAACGAAGTGAGCGTGGAAAAAAAACTGCATTCACCGCTTCTCTTCTCCCCACTTGTCCCTCTTTTGTGTTTTATAATGTTGGGAGGTATGCGTGACGTGTCTGAGTTGGTTCGTGTTATAGGGGCCCAGAAAAGTCTGATGGCAACCCTGCCTTGAAAGGTGGGGCAACACTATTTAAACCAGTCCACTGTATGTATTTTTATTCACCTGAGGAAGGGGTGAGTGCGTTCCTCATTCTATATCTTGTATAATTCAGATTCTGATCCTGTAGTTTCATCCAGGGGTAAAAGTGGCAACAGAAAAAGTTAAATTAATTTAAAATATTTTCTTTGTATCCATACTAAAATAAAATGAGCCTAGATATTATATTCTGTTCTTGGAAGGAAGATATGCTACCTTCCCTTGTTATATAAAATAGTTTAAGCACATAATTGTTCTAAATCTGACCCTTCTGGGCCAGCATGTTATTCTCTTTGCATGCAGTGTACATAGGAGAGGAGAAAGGCAAATAGTGTGATAACATATGGAGGTTCACCACTTTCATATTGAATTACAAGGAAAGGTGGGAATAACTGTCCCTATATTTCTTATAATTTCTTATAATTAAAGAACATTGGGGGTTTTGTATTAAGTAAGAAGGGAAGAGAGTCATTTGGTAACAAAAAAAGACTGTAATAAATATTGTAAAGAAGCAATTAAATAGAAAATTACTATATTACCATATAGATGAACAAAATAAGACCAAACTCCAATAAGTTCATTAAGTATATCAATAGAAAAAAAATGAAAGCTTAGAAGGTCAGAGCATTAAGCAGACAAACGTAAATTAAGAA
This sequence comes from Hymenochirus boettgeri, assembly GCA_019447015.1. NCBI lineage: Eukaryota > Metazoa > Chordata > Amphibia > Anura > Pipidae > Hymenochirus > Hymenochirus boettgeri. The sequence continues at coordinate 214,489,632 of CM033472.1, read as the reverse complement.
AGCAAGACAAAGTCACAGCAAGGAAACTAAACAGTCTAGCAAGGCCAGAAGACAGAAAGAAGACTTTTTTTTTTAAACAATAAGCACAGAAAAGGACTGTGAGTTATACGTATATAGAAGAAAACCAGATGTATAATGCAGTTGTAAGAAAGCATCACTGCAGTCATTCTCTTCAAAATACTATGATTACAGGAAAATAGCTGTAACATCACTACTTTTAATTGGCTTCCACTGAAACCATTAGTTTCAGCATGTGGGTTCTCTGCTCATGTCTAAGGTGAAGCAAAACTGGACAGGCCAGATTTAATGCAGGAGTAATAGCAGGATCTAATGGGAAAAATGTGGAATATACTTTTCATTGTCAGGGATATGTCATGAGCCATGAGTCGAACCCCTTAAAACTTGTGGATATTCAGACTGGGCCTTTGTCAAGAGAAGTTGAAGGAAAGAAAAGAACACGAATACCAACAGTGAAGGGGAAAAGCAAGACAGGAGGAAGAACATGGTCATCCCATATGCAGCAGGGGTCTCCGAGAAATTAAGAAGAGTTTTCAAAAAATACCGTATCCCTGTCTGCTTTAAACCGAACAACACACTGAGGCAGCAACTGGTACATCCGAAAGACCCAATACTGAAACAAAAGAAAAGCGACATCCTATACACAGTGCAGTGCAGCAAAGAGTGCTCTGATTTGTATGTGAGAGAGACCAAACAGCAAATGCACCAATGTATGGCTTAGCACAGAAGAGGTAATTCCTCGGGACAGGACTCAGCCGTGTACCTGCATCTTAAGGAAAAAAGACTTACCTTTGAAGGTTGTAATGTCAACATCCTTTCAAAGGAACAGGACTGGTTCAAGAGTGGTGTCAAGGAGGCCATTTATGTGAAAATAAAAAAACCAAGCCTGAATAGAGGTGGGGGGGGGTGTTTGACGCCAACTGTCTGCCAGATACAATGCTGTTTTACCCTGGCCAGTTCCTATAACACCTCTTAGCCACAATGCAATCTTGCCTTGCATTCATAATGTCCTTAACACCTGGCTGTGATATGCTAACTGGGACTTTCCAGGGTACATAATTGCCAACAGATTCTTGTACAAGTCATTCTAAATTGAGAAAGCCAGTCAGATGACTAGTGAAACATCTTCAAGAACTAAACTTTATGTCCAATCAGTTGATCTAACTGAATACAACAGATATACCATGACCTGGATGAATGAGAACCTTCACAAGCACATAGTCACTACTATAATCTCATGCTATTAGTAGATCCCTAATGCATATAATAGTATACAAAAAGAGAGAAAGCAGGGTAGCTGGTAGTCTAAAAATCCTTTATTCTAAGGGATGATATACAAAAGTCTAAAAACACCCCAATGTAACCCTCCACCCCAAAGTTATTAAAACCAGCAAAAAAACACCTTACACAGTATCGTTATAGTATAGTACAAGTCCTAGAATGTACAGCAAGTATACTTATCAGTCATTAAAGTGTATCTGCACATGGAAAGAAACAAAGGGGGTCAAAGTAGTCTCAAAGTGAGTACATCAACTACAAGAGGGGTGGAGAAGAGAGGTTGATCGCTCTCTTTTCCATGATGAACTCAAGTACTCAGTTTTATACTATAACTATATTGGGAAAAGGTGTTTTTTTGCTGGTTTTAACAACTTGGGGATGTGTTTTACATTGGTGTATTTTTAAAATTTTGTATACCATCCCTAGGAATAATGGATCAGCTACCCTGCTATCTCTCTCTTTGTATAGTAATATGAAATTACTGGAATTCTAGTATGCTAAAGGTATAGCAGCACCATTTATTCTACTTACAGACACAACATGTTTCAGTCTTGTTAGATCTCATCAGTAGAGATGGACGAATCTCACAAGTTTTGTTTTCCGTTTTCGGATTCCCGGATCTTGGGAAAATCCTGAAGATCTAAAAAATCTGAAAATGGAACGAATTTATCGAATGTTTGAGGCTATTTTTGAGGATTATCAAAAATAGCCTTGAAAGCTCAATAATCCTCGAAAATACGATAGGAGACTACTTTCGAGTTTCTGATCATATTTTCAAGAATTATCAAACGTTCAAGGCTATTTTCGATAGTCTTCGAACGTTCGATAATTCTAGAAAATAGGCTCCAAAGTCCAAAAATCCAGATGATCATTCAGATTTCAGAACCCGGGGGTTCCACCTCGGCTCTGGGTCCGAGACGGATCCCATCTCTACTTATCAGTGTAGGTGAACTATGATGCTCCATTCAACAGCATATCTACAGGAGCCCCTTTGGTCAACTACTACTTACGCCACAAGTTCAATTTTAATTATGTATTTCAGAAAAAGATCACTTGGTTAAAATATTCTATTTTCAAATCCTTTGACAACAAATACAAAATCTTACAGAAGAAAAAAATCAATTTTAACTTGCTAATTTGTGCAAAGACACAAATTTCCATCACACTATGTCAGGCTACAGAGAAGACAAATATGTTTAATGTCAGCACATATTAAGAAGCAGCTGGAGAGGCATGTGTTAGATTTTCTTGACTTATAGAGGACATTATCAGGAGCACATGGCAAAAATGAAGATAACCAAATTAACATTTATGAATAAGGTGCATTTGATACATTGGCTTACAGAAGGGAGACATAAAAATTGCAGAAAAAATAAGACTGCAAAAACTCCCCCCCCTCTTCTTGAACATTGATATTTTACCATTGTCTAGAAGTGAGTAAAGTGTGCCAGGGTTTGTTGACAATAAAACTAATCTACACAATAAAGCTTTAGCATTAAAGAAAACCAACCTTTAGGATACACAAAATAGCTGCAGAAATACACAAGCAGGAAGATTTGACAATTATTTTCTTAAAGTCAGTCTCTTTGTAAATGAAAAGTGCTGCTGCATTGATCCACTACACATTATGATTTGCACTACAATGTAGCACAACCCTGAACCTGTGATCCAAATGAGTGCCCTATGTTAAAAAGAGGACACTCCTACATTTAAAATGAATCCTGTATAAGCTGGTGTGCTTCCTGCTTACTCTGTGAGTTGTGATATCATCACCACCATTGCTCTGCCCCCTCACTGCTCCCTTAGAACATGTCCACTTGTATCCAACTGCTAGGACAGAAGGGAAATTCCACATCATGAGCTGCCCCCAGCATTCTTAATCATTTATAAAGTTAGCCAAAAGCCTAAAAAGGGAACATTTTCTCTCCCTGGGGTGTTTAAGGAGCAGAAGAATTCACTAAGAATGAAAGCAAACCTGTTACTAGATTCACAAAAGATAATTTTTGTGTAGGCTTGTAGATTTCTTTCACAGCAGGAGAAAAAAAGTAGTGGAACTTAACATGCCTTTTTCATTTAGATGCACAGCAGTTACAGGCATTATCCTAGGTTCTATTGAAAGGTATGAAAACGCAGCTGTATGTATCTATTAAGAGCCAATACTGAAGCCCGACATTCTAATGGGGGTATTCAGATGTATGAAAACAGGCTTACTTAGTAGTATGGAAGGTCCGGGTGTACATACCCCGAACCTGTCGCTCTGGTAATCTGCCAATCCTTAGCGAAAAAACTTCTATAAACATAGAGAACTCACCGCCTTCCCTTGGTGGTCCGGGTGCCGCTCGCCCCGAACCCTTCGCTTGGTTTGTCAAATATCGATATCGTCAGGAGCAGCTCTGTCGGCGCACACTGGAGAATAAGTCCATTTGGATACTTTAAAACTTATATCTTTATTTGATCATCTAAAAACAGCGTACTAACACACAAACGCCTTACACGTTTCAAGCCCTTAACGGCTCTTAATCATAGGCACATTAAAGCAGGGTTAGCCCTGCCTTTTATACATAACAAACCACATCTCTTAAAGGGAAACAGCCCCTTAACTGGACATTCAAGTTTAAAAACAATAAGTATTTGGTACACTGTGTCATGCTATAATTTAAACACTGTTAGATCAAAAGAGAGCGCATAGTATTTAAACTTAAGTACATTATTTATCATAGCTCATAGTTACAAATTGAAAGAAGGTGAAGATGGGGACAGGACATTTCAAAGGCAACAAAATATACAATTTGGGTCCCCCTATATATCTTATATGGGGTGAAAAGTGGAAACAAAAACTTCATTCAATATTAGAGACCGGGTATAATGTGCTAATGATGAAAAAAAAACTTTAACTACCGGTATTCTGGTTTCTAATAAGAAAATCCATTTAACTTCTGCCTTTCTAAGCAGATCAGCCCTATCCCTATTTCTTTTATCTTGGTAAATACGTTGTATACCTTGGGCTCTGAGGTATGAAACATTACTTCGATTGCACATTTTGAAATGTTTTCCTTAAGGACTTAGTTCGTTCCTGGTCTCTATGTCCCTGATATGTTCTCGAATATGAGACTTCAGGGAGCGAGTGGTGCAACCTACATATTGAATTGACCACAGAGTACATGTTAATAAGTACACTACATAATCGGTATTACAATTAATATACTGGTGAATAGAAAAAGTTCTCTTAGTTGCTGAACTGGTGAAAGTATTCGATTTACACATATATGTGCAGGTCTTGCACCTCGAGGCTCCCCATCTATATGAGCCTTTATATTTCAACCAAGTATCCTCCGAAGAGGAAATACTGTTGAAATGACTAGGGGATAACACGTCTCCCATTGACTTAGCCCTTTTGGGGTCATATCTACAACCCCGTTTAAGAACTTCCCTTATGGAAGGATCTTGTTCTAAGATAGGTAAAAATTTCTTAACAATGGAGACCAATTGTGTGTATTGTGCACTATATGTAGTGACAAAAGTAGTTTGTCTATTGTCATTATTATTATTCACAGATTGTTTGTGCACATTTTCCCCCTAATGAGATTAGTTCTCTCCATAGATTCAGCTCGCTTTGCAGTTTTCTTTAATAGCTTTCTATTATAGCCTCTTTCTTCAAACCTAGCAGTCATTTCTCTACTATTCTCTCGGAAAAGGGTCAAATTGGAACAATTTCTTCTTAACCTTAAATATTGGCCAGAGACTCAAAATTATAGGAAACCCGAATCAAGGAACACAATACTACATGCTTCATCCAGTCATCCCCCCCATTGTGCACAGGCCATTCCTTATGGCCAATATTTAAGGTTAAGAAGAAATTGTTCCAATTTGACCCTTTTCCTATTTGCCAGTATATTAATTGTAATACCGATTATGTAGTATACTTATTAACATGTACTCTGTGGTCAATTCAATATGTAGGTTGCACCACTCACTCCCTGAAGTCTCATATTCGAGAACATATCAGGGACATAGAGACCGGGAACGAACTAAGTCCTTTAGGAAAACATTTCAAAATGTGCAATCGAAGTAATGTTTCATACCTCAGAGCCCAAGGTATACAACGTATTTACCAAGATAAAAGAAATAGGGATAGGGCTGATCTGCTTAGAAAGGTAGAAGTTAAATGGATTTTCTTATTAGAAACCAGAATACCGGTAGGTCTGAATTCACGTTACGATATTCTCTGTTACATAGACTAAAGTTTTTTTTCATCATTAGCACATTATACCCGATCTCTAATATTGAATGAAGTTTTTGTTTCCACTTTTCACCCCATATAAGATATATAGGGGGACCCAAATTGTATATTTTGTTGCCTTTGAAATGTCCTGTCCCCATCTTCACCTTCTTGCAATTTGTAACTATGAGCTATGATAAATAATGTACTTAAGTTTAAATACTATGTGCTCTCTTTTGATCTAACAGTGTTTAAATTATAGCATGACACAGTGTACCGAACACTTATTGTTTGTAACTTGAACGTCCAGTTAAGGGGCTGTTTCCCTTTAAGAGATGTGGTTTGTTACGTATAAATGGAAGGGCTAACCCTGCTTTCATGTGCCTATGATTAAGAGCCGTTAAGGGCTTGAAACGCGTAAGGCGTTTGTGTGTTAGTACGCTGTTTTTAGATGATCGAATAAAGATATAAGTTTTAAAGTAACCAAATGGACTTATTCTAGATCTCTTTTCAATAGTCCTTGTATTAAAGGCACTTGAATGGAGACCACAGTTCTCCTTTAACCTAATGTGTATAGTACTTGGTAGCATGAGTTTTAAAATACTAATAAAACAAGTGCCCCTGTCTGTTGCATCCCCTGTCAATATATTAACTGAAGATGAATACATAAAATTCCTGCAGGTAATAAAGAAAAGGCCTTTAATTTAAAAAGAAAAAGAAAAAACAGGTTCCTTTTTTTGTTGCTCCAGCCATGTTTATGGTTCATTACACTTTGTAGAAACCTTCCCGGGGTTGAACAAGATTCTGATTTGTTATTCCAAATGTATTCTTGTCAGTCCCTTCACTGTAAAAGTATCCATATGCAATAGTCATACAATAATTCTTATTGAGTGTGATAACCAATGAGCAGGTCTTTTTGGTCCTTCAGAAATTTCAGAAACATTTTAATTGCGACAAATATTTTTGATATGGTCAGGATACAGTTGCATGCATGGGCTCTCTGTACTATTGGAAAATAGGGGAAGCTCTATTGCTACAAATATTATTCGAATGATAAGCTGATAACAAAATAATATTGTGGGGATAGGCCCTTAAGACTTATCTGATGGCAGAAAAACAAAGCATTATATTGCTGCATTTTACTCAGTGAACATTTTATAGCCCTCTGTGCCACTGCTACTATTATAAGAACAAAATAGAATAGCAATGGACTGACTGGCACATAATTCATGATTTCCTCTGAATAGGATAGTGTGTGGATTAAAAATAGACCAGGGCAACAGTGCTGTAAACAAAACCAAATACACTTCAATACCAAAAATAAAAAAATATTTTCAAACATTGATTTTAATTATATGAATCATTTCTTTTTAAATATCATAGAATTCTATTTTAACAACAGGAAATTTTGAAGTATAGTGTGAATAGATGGAGAAAGTAAAAAGTAAGTAATAAAGTTTTGACCCAATATGTTTTTCCTTGTTTTTGAGTGTTGAGTCCTATTCGCAGCAGAAGTAGTTTATGACCGTCTGACCATCCATTTTCTGTTCACACATGCTGGCGATAAAGACCTTTTCAGTGCTGTGTGTACCCAGCTTATGTCTTACAAGGTATGTGGCTGTTCTTAAGTATTTGCATCTTTCTAGAACTATTTCTTTTTGGTAATACTTTGCTATGAAAAGGTAAACACCATCTTATCTCTCTCTCTGTTACCCTGGGATCAAATTTAAAATCTTAAAACTTGACCGATTTCCAACTCAGTCTGGTTTGAAGAACTTTGCTAACTATTCTAGACAAAATATGGCAAAGAGCATTTAATAAATAACGAGATAGACAGGTGAAAGATTATTTCCTGTAACTTTACAACTAAACTCCTGAGGCTAAGTAAGTACAATTTTGTTGGACTTAAGGTATCTCCACTAGTAAAATAGATTTCCTTTTTTTCAGTTTAATTGAACAATGGGAGATAAAGGAGCTATGTCTTACCTCATGTTCTTCAATCAACCAGTCAGAAGTAGGCAGGGAAGTTAGAGTACTTATGATACCGCACATTTAATGATAGGTTTAACAATCGTTAATTTACAATCGGTAGTGCTAATTAATGATGATGTTTGTAAATTGCCGATTCCAATCGGCAAATTGTGATTCCGCACATTAATAAATATGGCCCTTAACCTCAAATGTGCTCCTTCGATGTTACTCTAACATGTTTATTTTTTTTAAAAACTCCACGCAGTCACCACAAATTTGGTCTTAAAGTCACGCTCTTTTATTACCATCATTTAGCATAACTTTTATGACCATTGTGAAAATTGCAAGACTACTAAACTTGAGGGTTACTGAAATCAAATGGTACTTTCGAGGATTATTGAAAACGAATGATACTTTTGAGGGTTAGTGAACAATACATTCTAGGGTTAGTGAAAACGATCCATACATTTGAGGGTAACCGAAAACGAACAATACTTTTGAGGGTTACGAAAAATCGAAGGCTACATTCTAGGGTTAGTGAAACTGATCCGTACATTCGAGGGTAACCAAAAACGAGGTAACCTAAATTTGAGGTATCTGTTGTATTCAATTAGATCAAAAGGTTAGTTCTTGAAGACGTTTCGCTAGTCATCCGACTGGCTTTCTCAATTCAGAATGACTTGTACAAGAATCTGTGGCAATTATGTAACCTGGAAAATCCCAATTAGCATATCACAGCCAAGTGTTAAAGGCATGATTGGATAGTGGCTGAGGTGTTATAGGAAGAGGTGTTATAGGAATGCCCAGATTAAGGTGTCAAAACAGCATTGTACATGGCAGACAGTTGGTGTCGAACCCCTCCACCTCTATTTAGGCTTGGTTTCTTTATTTTCACATAAATGGCCTCCTTAACACCTCTCTTGAACCAGTCACGTTCCTTCGCCAATATGTTAACATTACAATCTTCAAAGGTATGTCCTTTATCCTTAAGATGCAGGTACACGGCTGAGTCCTGACCCGAGGAATTGGCTGCTTTCTGTACTGGGCCATACGTTGATGCAGTTGCTTTTTGGTTCCCCACACATCAAATCAGAGCATTCTTCACTGCACTGCACTGCGTATATGATGTCGCTTTTCTTGTGTTTCAGTATTGGGTCTTTCGGATGTACCAATAGACCCAATATCGGTTACATCTTTTGATGCAAAAAGACCCAATACCGAAACACAAGAAAAGCGATATCATATACGCAGTGTAGTGAATGCTCTGATTTGTATGTGGGGGAGACCAAACAGCAACTGCATCAACGTATGGCCCAGCACAGAAGAGCCAATTCCTCGGGTCAGGACTCAGCCGTGTACCTGCATCTTAAGGGTGAAGGACATACCTTTGAAGATTATAATGTTAATGTCAAGTTGATCTAATTGAATACAACAGATATACCATGACCTGGATGAATGAGAACTTCACAAGATAAATTTGAGGGTTAGTGAATGATACATTCTAGGGTTAGCGAACGGCCAGTAAATTCGATAATTATCGATTATTGATAATTAGAAAATACAGCCATGAGTACTTGTTAAGTTTGACTCAATCTCGGTTCAAGTTCGATTTCTAGTCCATCTCTATGCCTACAATGTCCATTTTCTTTTTTTATTCTATATATTTGCCCTATGGGTTTTAAGCCATCAAAAACAGAAAGAAAATAACTAAATTTCATTGATAATCATGATCTCATAACTCTCTGCAAAACAAATTTACTATCAATTGTCAACTGATTTGAAAGACACAGTTCACAATCCATACGTATTTAGTCTAGTCAAGGAATCCACTTTCAAAAGCAAGAGGTTTAGGTTCACAAAAAAATATCTATTTTATTTTTTCACTTTAAAATAGTCTTCAAATTCAGTATGTTAGAGGAATAACTCGTGGATTTTCTTGTTTTGTTTTTGGGAAACAAAATATCTTTAAAACCCAATCTGTTATTGATCTTCAGTTTGACACTGTAGTAGGATATGAAGTAACACTTTTGTCTTGACTTCAGCCAAATCAATGAGGCAAGCACGACCATAAACATTGCATAAAACACAAAAAGAACAAGTCCATTACTCACAATATAATGTAAAAATTTCACCTGACAGTGAGAAAGAAACATGGAAATGAGTTTGAACAGAACATCAAATGAATGTAAACAGGCTGAAATATGAATGTGAAATAGAGTATAGATTGCAGCTCTGAGCACATTATTCCTGTAGAAGCTTGGAATGATTCCATTACAGATGTCACAAGGGTTTATATTCCGATGTGTAATTAATGAAAAAGGTAGATTAAATTTTTTTAAATTATCCCTGATAAACAGCTCAGAACAAAGCATCAGTTTTTTCTATAAGACTAATTTTTGCTTTTAATCAAGATAACTCATTATTACATTTAAATACAGGATTTTTAGTTTGTTTGTTTGTAGAGCTAATTTTTTTTAAAGATTTTGTTTAATAGATGACTATGTGCTAGCAGTGGTCTGTAGAACTGATCAATAAACTCAATTGCCATAAAGGCCACAGAGCTAAGTGTGATTTGCTGTGGGTTGTTTTCTTTTCTTCCATAAAAAAAGACACAACTGTCCGCCATGTACAATGCTGTTTATTACACCTTACTCTGGGCAGTTTTGATCACACATCTAGCCACATTACAATCATATCTTGCATTAAGAGGTGCCTTATACCTTGCTGTTATATGCTAAATGGGACTTGCCAGTGTACTCATTGCCAACAGATTCTTGTACAATTGTTCTGAATTGAGAAAACCAGTGGATGGCTAGCTAATTGTCTTCAAGAATTAAACTTCAAGTCCAGTTTATCTAACTGAATAAAACAGATATATCATGACCTGGATGAATGAGAGCCTTCATAAGCAATCGTGTGCACGCTATTTAAAACTGTGTGTGTGAGTTTGTACTCTGCCCATAACATTATTATGTGCTCACTTGAGAAACTTATTTAAAGCAAAGGGTCATCCTTTAAAAAACACAAAGTTACAAAGCAGGGTCTTTAATCATGTAAATGACAAGTATAAGTACATAAGGTACCAGCATAAAATTAACCTTGCTGCAATATCTGGTCTTAAATAATGGCAACACAACAGAAAACGTAGAGCATTACTGAATTCAACTGCATGTGCACAACTATTAATTTTGTTTATAGGAGAAGTTGAGTGTCTAAAGGAAAGGATACCATTGATGTGAGGTATAAATGAGGCTTTATTCATTGGTCTTAATGTAACTCCTTTTGTATATCCTTTCGATATTATAAATCCATCGATCTTTGGACTTACTTATTTAGGTTAAGTTACAGTACCATAGCTGAGTGGTTTAAGTAGTTAATTTACTATTCATTTTAAAAGGATGCACACTCTATAGCAAGGTAAAGGTGTATTCGTATTTAACCTTTCAAAAAAGGAACAGCAAAGAACAAAAAAACCACATACACTGTCCACAGTCATAATGTCTTTAAAGTATAACAGCCAGTTTTTAATACAGAATATAGAAGTAGATAATGTACTGTGAGTACATTTAAGTGTTTTGTTATCCTTTTGTATGTATCTTCTGTATCATTTTATTTATTTCCCATGTTCAAAAATAATGGAACTAGAGTCATAAAAAGATTTCTAATGTTCTAATTCTGTATATTACTAATGAAATAACACTTGTAGGGTGTGTGTGTGTTGTGTGGTGTGTGTGTGTGTGTGGTGGTGTTACAACAATGGTTATATGCATTATATATTAGAAGTAGGCTCAAATTTGTGGTGAAACTAACAAGACTCGGGGCATAGCTGCACCCAAATGCACCCTCCCCCTGCAGAGAGTTGGATGAGCCCCCTCCATGCCCCTTGTTTCTTTGTATGTAAGTGACTTTGATCAACTTTTCCTGCTGGCCATTTTATTTCATTGGCTGTGATGTAATTGTCAAGTGAAGACCAAAAGCTTCTGCATAAGTAATGTAAGTATAGCAGAGATTGTGTTGGGGAGGGGGCTTAAACTGTGGGGAAAATTAGTGGTGAGTTTGGACATACCCTTTATAGGAAAGTCAAATTAAGGAGAAAGGAGTAGGAATCAGAGAGCTGAAGTACAGGATACAGGAAGAGGCAGAAAGATACAGTAGCAAATATTAAATGATACAAATTGATGCACCTGCATACTTAAAGGACTGTACACTGTAAAAAACAACTTTATCATAATGGCTTTAATTAAATCTGGTGTTTTGTTTTTTTTTGCCCTACTTGAATCTTGCCGGCTCCCTCCTCCTATAATCATGTGTTAGCACTGTCCCAAAGAGATTTCCAAATTTCCAATATCCATTAGGTCAAAGAATGCCAGGGGCATGTGACACAAGCATACAATGTAAAGTGGGTGTGGTGCGTAGTCACATGCCTGCGGCATTCTTTGGCCTACTGAATGCTGGAGATTGGAAATTTGTGGGGGTTGTGCTAAAAACTGATTACAGTGGAGAAGGAAGCAAGCAAGATTCAAGCACTAAAGGTAGTGTATGGCAGTGTAGTAGGGAAAAAAAACAACTACCTTTATATTTTAAAGCCACAGCTAGCCAAGATAAAGTTGTTTACCACCGTACATGCCCTTTAATGAAGCTTTAGGCTTCAAGTAGCAGAAAAAGTCAACCATGTAGAAAATGTTTAGCATATAGCATATGTTTAGCATATAAAACCAATAATTAATGGTTGGGGGAAATATTTATTATTCGATCCACAAATGGGCAATGCTTATTTATCAGAATAAAAAAAAATTCTGTTATTATTTTTACAATTTTTATTTTTGGAAAATGAAAATGGTAAAATGGTTTTAACAAAAACAAATCATAATACAAACTCTTGTTACTGGCAATAGATGCATTTGTAGGAGTACAAAATAACATGTTTTCTTTCGTGCTATTATAGCACAATGATCATTTAGGAATTGGTGCTAATAAACACATTAATGCTGATATAGTGTGAGGAGGGAGGCTTCCCATTCTCTTACTGCTACGGTTGGTTCAGGGTTATTTGTACTGTGTGCTTACATCAGAACATCTCAATTATAGCCGCGTTACTGCAATTCTCTATCTGAATACTATTTCTAAAAGAATAATTATAGACTATATACAGAAAACATTTCTGACAAATTAAAGAACTCCTTGCTGAATTTATACAATAAAAACATTAAAGGTTTACCAAGCATTCCATTCATAAAAAAACAACGCACCTATATTCTTTTGTACTAATATTGTCATTTCCAAATCAAGCAATGGTTTCTATATTGAATTTACGTTTCTCTTTTTATTGTATTATGTTTTTACATTGTGTATAAAAATACAGGGCATAATCACATATGCGATTTCATTTTAATGATCACGGTCTTCATAGATTAAGTTTAAGAGAACAGTCACTTCAAATCAAGTTAAATATATGGGTTATATTATAAGGCTCACATTGTCCATGTAAGATTTCTAAAAAAAGTTAATATACAGTATACATAATAAATCAGTTGTGGCTCTGGGTAAATTTGATCAGGCCCTGCGTGATCAATTCAGCTAATAACTATTGTTAGAAGTCATGGTCAAAACAGTTGCAACCAGCATATTAAATATGTTTTATGTGTGGTGTGTGTCTTTTGTAGTACCCAGTACCGGTGCAATTTCTGTACTACTTATATTTACTTTATTGTTTTTTCTAGCTAAATGTGCACTAGAGAGCTAGTTGTGTCTCGCTTAGAAAAACGAACAGTATTGCATGTTATTACCACTGTAAAATAGAGAAGAGGAGTGGAAGTGGTATAATAGCTAGCTATTCCTGGACCTCCATCTTAAAATCTAATGATAATTCTACATTTGCTTGTCACCGAACCTCGTAGTCTTGTATGTTGTCTTGTCAGGGTTTATTTCCAAAGATTCCTATCTTTTCTGTCTCTTCTCATATGAAAGGATGTCCCGATCCTAATGTACCAAAACATATATCCAATAATAAGAAACAAACCCTAAGAAATGACATTCAATACCAGATATGAATTCCCAAATGTCTTATAATCTAAACTTCCTGCTATCGTTACTGCATGATCCTTAGCATCTCAGCTCCAGTTATAACAGTTTTTCAGTAAGCCTGGTTTACAGTTTTTACAAGGTATTTCATTAGCATGTGAGCAAAGTTTCAATTCTTACTTGGTCACTGTCCAAAATCAACTGTGTGCATGCCAGAGAAAGTGGTCAAGTCAGACTCAGGTATAAAAACAGTTATCTTATTAATTCAAAAAGGCACAAGTAGCACAAAAAAAAGGGATGCCCGCCTTACAGGTTTCAAGCATCATACGGCTCTTACTCATAGGCTCTATGATCCAGCCGCACGGTTATTCTTCCATTTTGGACGGTGACTGTGTGTGGACCTTAGGAAGGGTTCGGGGCTGACTGCATCCAGACCATGGAAGAGCAGTGAGTGACTTCAGCTTGGATCCACTTAATGATTGTCCCTACATGAAATGGATAAGCGATAGATCTGGGGTTTATCACACCCAGGTCTCCCTTTTATATATGCGAGTTGCACGTAATGCTAATTAGGGATCCCGGTTGGTCCCACCCTTCTCCTCCCTGTGAGAGTACGGGGTGGGGGTCTGTGAAGGGCTGCTGGGAAGGGCCGCATGGCAAGGGGAAAGGGCGGGGTGGGCATACGCCTCTGTCCTTGGCATGGGGGGCGAGGGTGGGGTGGGCGTACCACCACCGCCGCGACCACCCACGGCGATCCTTTCCCGGCATCCCCTTCCAGCCAGCCTGTAATCTCGGGCGTTTTTGCCACCTTCAAGGTGGCAAAGTGAAATGGCCGAGATTAACGTGGCGCATTAGTTACCGCCGCTTTATAAATAGAAGCGAGTGGTAACTGATGTGAAGTGAAACTTTTCGCGGCCGGGTTTTGTGCATTTATAAATTGCGTTAATAGTGAATTTTTGCAAAAATGGCGGGAAACGATAACGATCGTTTAGAAATATGCTCCATAGAGTAGTGATGAGTCCTGAAGGGAGATTCAGTAAAAGTACTTATCATTAAAAATGGTGCTTATTTTGGCCCAACCAATCAGATGTAAGCTTTCAAATGCTACATACATCTGATTGGTAATGGAAAAACTAGCACCCTTTTTAATGATAAGAACTTTTATTGAAACTCCCTGCTGGTTTTTAAATGAACCTTTGACTCAGAACTGCCATTTTGAAAACCCGTGGATCAGACAGAATTTGCAAAACTCAAAACTTATCTCAAAAAACAAATATTAGGAAAGCAAAAATTTAGAGGAATAAGATCGAAAAATCCAAAAATGTTATGAAATATTTTTAAATTCTGATAGAAAAAAAAGAAAATTGGCTTTGAATTGGAATTGAGTCCCTTTTCATTATAATCAACGACCAAGTTATGGTATAGTTATAATTTTCAATATTGTCCCTTTCCTTGCAATAGGAATTTCTAGTTTCAAATTATTTTAATTATTTTAATCTGTGTGTTTTGGATTGAGATAAATGCAGTTTACAGTCCTACCTGCAATATTTCTTATACAATGTACTGCTCCGAGAGATACTGCTAGTACAGTTTGAAAAGATTGTTCATCATTTCATACAAGGATCCTCCTCCAGAAAGCCTAAATAGAGGTGGAGGGGTTCGACACCAACTGTCTGCCATGTACAATGCTGTTTTGACACCTTAATCTGGGCATTCCTATAACACCTCTCTTGAACCAGTCACGTTCCTTCGCCAATATGTTAACATTACAATCTTCAAAGGTATGTCCTTTATCCTTAAGATGCAGGTACACGGCTGAGTCCTGACCCGAGGAATTGGCTCTTCTGTACTGGGCCATACGTTGATGCAGTTGCTTTTTGGTCTCCCCCACATACAAATCAGAGCATTCTTCACTGCACTGCACTGAGTATATGATGTCGCTTTTCTTGTGTTTCAGTATTGGGTCTTTCGGATGTACCAATAGACCCAATATCGGTTACATCTTTCTGATGCAAAAAGACCCAATACCGAAACACAAGAAAAGCGATATCATATACGCAGTGTGTGAATGCTCTGATTTGTGTGGGGGAGACCAAACAGCAACTGCATCAACGTATGGCCCAGCACAGAAAGAGAAGAGCCAATTCCTCGGGTCAGGACTCAGCCGTGTACCTGCATCTTAAGGGTGAAGGACATACCTTTGAAGATTATAATGTTAATGTCAAGTTGATCTAATTGAATACAACAGATATACCATGACCTGGATGAATGAGAACCTTCACAAGATAAATTTGAGGGTTAGTGAATGATACATTCTAGGGTTAGCGAACGGCCAGTAAATTCGATAATTATCGATTTATTGATAATTATTGAAAATACAGCCATGAGTACTTGTTAAGTTTGACTCAATCTCGGGTTCAAGTTCGATTTCTAGTCCATCTCTAATGCCTACAATGTCCATTTTCTTTTTTTATTCTATATATTTGCCCTATGGGTTTTAAGCCATCAAAAACAGAAAGAAAATAACTAAATTTCATTGATAATCATGATCTCATAACTCTCTGCAAAACAAATTTACTATCAATTTGTCAACTGATTTGAAAGACACAGTTCACAATCCATACGTATTTTAGTCTAGTCAAGGGAATCACTTTCAAAAGCAAGAGGTTTAGGTTCACAAAAAAATATCTATTTTATTTTTTCACTTTAAAATAGTCTTCAAATTCAGTATGTTTAGAGGAATAACTCGTGGATTTTCTTGTTTTGTTTTTGGGAAACAAAATATCTTTAAAATCCCAATCTGTTATTTGATCTTCAGTTTGACACTGTAGTTAGGATATGAAGTAACACTTTTGTCTTGACTTCAGCCAAATCAATGAGGCAAGCACGACCATAAACATTGCATAAAACACAAAAAGAACAAGTCCATTACTCACAATATAATGTAAAAATTTCACCTGACAGATGAGAAAGAAACATGGAAATGAGTTTGAACAGAACATCAAATGAATGTTAAACAGGCTGAAATATGAATGTGAAATAGAGTATAGATTGCAGCTCTGAGCACATTTATTCCTGTAGAAGCCTTGGAATGATTCCATTACAGATGTCACAAGGGTTTATATTCCGATGTGTAATTAATGAAAAAGGTAGATTAAATTTTTTTAAATTATCCCTGGATAAACAGCTCAGAACAAAGCATCAGTTTTTTCTATAAGACTAATTTTTGCTTTTAATCAAGATAACTCATTATTACATTTAAATACAGGATTTTTAGTTTGTTTGTTTGTAGACTAATTTTTTTTTAAAGATTTTGTTTTAATAGATGACTATGTGCTAGCAGTGGTCTGTAGAACTGATCAATAAACTCAATTGCCATAAAGGCCACAGAGCTAAGTGTGATTTGCTGCTGGGTTGTTTTTCTTTTCTTCCATAAAAAAAGACACAACTGTCCGCCATGTACAATGCTGTTTTATCACCTTACTCTGGGCAGTTTTGATCACACATCTTAGCCACATTACAATCATATCTTGCATTAAGAAGGTGCCTTATACCTTGCTGTTATATGCTAAATGGGACTTGCCAGTGTACTCATTGCCAACAGATTCTTGTACAATTGTTCTGAATTGAGAAAACCAGTCGGATGGCTAGCTAATTGTCTTCAAGAATTAAACTTCAAGTCCAGTTTATCTAACTGAATAAAACAGATATATCATGACCTGGATGAATGAGAGCCTTCATAAGCAATCGTGTGCACGCTATTTAAAACTGTGTGTGTGAGTTTGTACTCTGCCCATACCATTATTATGTGCTCACTTGAGAAACTTATTTAAAGCAAAAGGGTCATCCTTTAAAAAACACAAAAGTTACAAAGCAGGGTCTTTAATCATGTAAATGACAAGTATAAGTACATAAGGTACCAGCATAAAATTAACCTTGCTGCAATATCTGGTCTTAAATAACTGGCAACACAACAGAAATACTGTAGAGCATTACTGCAATTTCAACTGCATGTGCACAACTATTATATTTTGTTTATAGGAGAAGTTGAGTGTCTAAAGGCAAAGGATACCATTGATGTGAGGTATAAATGAGGCTTTATTCATTGGTCTTAATGTAACTCCTTTTGTATATCCTTTCGATATTATAAATCCATCGATCTTTGTGGACTTACTTATTTAGGTTAAGTTACAGTACCATAGCTGAGTGGTTTAAGTAGTTAATTTACTATTCATTTTAAAAGGATGCACACTCTATAGCAAGGTAAAGTGGTATTCGTATTTAACCTTTCAAAAGGGAACAGCAAAGAACAATAAAACCACATACACTGTCCACAGTCATAATGTCTTTAAAGTATAACAGCCCAGTTTTTAATACAGAATATAGAAGTAGATAATGTACTGTGAGTACATTTAAGTGTTTTGTTATCCTTTTGTATGTATCTTCTGTATCATTTTATTTATTTCCCATGTTCAAAAATAATGGAACTAGAGTCATAAAACAGATTTCTAATGTTCTAATTCTGTATATTACTAATGAAATAACACTTGTAAGGGTGTGTGTGTGTTTGTGTGTGTGTGTGTGTGTGTGTGGTGTTACAACAATAGGTTATATGGCATTATATATTAGAAGTAGGCTCAAATTTGTGGTGAAACTAACAAGACTCGGGGGCATAGCTGCACCCAAATGCACCCTCCCCCTGCAGAGAGGTTGGATGAGCCCCCTCCATGCCCCTTGTTTCTTTGTTATGTAAGTGACTTTGATCAACTTTTCCTGCTGGCCATTTTTATTTCATTGGCTGTGATGTAATTGTCAAGTGAAGACCCAAAAGCTTCTGCATAAGTAATGTAAGTATAGCAGAGATTGTGTTGGGGAGGGGGCTTAAACTGTGGGGAAAATTTAGTGGTGAGTTTGGACATACCCTTTAAATAGGAAAGTCAAATTAAGGAGAAAGGAGTAGGAATCAGAGAGCTGAAGTACAGGATACAGGAAGAGGCAGAAAGATACAGTAGCAAATATTTAAATGATACAAATTGATGCACCTGCATACTTAAAGGACCTGTACACTGTAAAAACAACTTTATCATACTGGCTTTAAATATAAATCTGGTGTTTTGTTTTTTTTTGCCCTACTTGAATCTTGCCGGCTCCCTCCTCCACTATAATCATGTGTTTAGCACTGTCCCAAAGAGATTTCCAAATTTCCAATATCCATTAGGTCAAAGAATGCCAGGGGCATGTGACACACGCATACAATGTAAATGGGTGTGGTGCGTATGTCACATGCCTGCGGCATTCTTTGGCCTACTGAATGCTGGAGATTTGGAAATTTTGTGGGGGTTGTGCTAAAAACCTGATTACAGTGGAGAAGGAAGCAAGCAAGATTCAAGCACTAAAGGTAGTGTATGGCAGTGTAGTAGGGAAAAAAACAACTACCTTTATATTTTAAAGCCACAGCTAGCCAGTAAGATAAAGTTGTTGTACCACCGTACATGCCCTTTAATGAAAGCTTTAGGCTTCAAGTAGCAGAAAAAGTCAACCATGTAGAAAATGTTTAGCATATAGCATATGTTTAGCATATAAAACCAATAATTAATGTTTGGGGGAAATATTTATTATTCGATCCACAAAATGGGCAATGCTTATTTATCAGAATAAAAAAAAAATTCTGTTATTATTTTTACAATTTTTATTTTTGGAAAATGAAAATGGTAAAATGGTTTTAACAAAAACAAAATCATAATACAAACTCTTGTTTACTGGCAATAGATGCATTTGTAGGAGTACAAAATAACATGTTTTCTTTCTGTGCTATTCATAGCACAATGATCATTTAGGAATTGGTGCTAATAAACACATTAATGCTGATATAGTGTGAGGAGGGAGGCTTCCAATTCTCTTACTGCTACGGTTGGTTCAGGGTTATATTGTACTGTGTGCTTACATCAGAACATCTCAATTATAGCCCGTTTACTGCAATTCTCTATCTGAATATCTATTTCTAAAAGAATAATTATAGACTATATACAGAAAACATTTCTGACAAATTAAAGAACTCCTTGCTGAATTTATACAATAAAAACATTAAAAGGTTTACCAAGCATTCCATTCATAAAAAACACAACGCACCTATATTCTTTTGTACTAATATTGTCATTTCCAAATCAAGCAATGGTTTCTATATTGAATTTACTGTTTTCTCTTTTTCATTGTATTATGTTTTTACATTGTGTATAAAAATAACAGGGCATAATCACTATGCTGATTTCATTTTAATGATCACGGTCTTCATAGATTAAGTTTAAGAGAACAGCTCACTTCAAATCAAGTTAAATATATGGGTTATATTATAAGGCTCACATTGTCCATGTAAGATTTCTAAAAAAAGTTAATATACAGTATACATAATAAATCAGTTGTGGCTCTGGGTAAATTTCGATCAGGCCCTGCGTGATTCAATTCAGCTAATAACTATTGTTAGAAGTCATGGTCAAAACAGTTGCAACCAGCATATTAAATATGTTTTAGTGGGTGTGTCTTTTGTAGTACCCACGTACCGGTTGCAATTTCTGTACTACTATATTTACTTTATTGTTTTTTCTAGCTAAATGTAGCACTAGAGAGCTAGTTGTGTCTCGCTTAGAAAAACGAACCAGTATTGCATGTTATTACCACTGTAAAATAGAGAAGGAGTGAGAATGTGGTATAATAGCTAGCTATTCCTGGACCTCCATCTTAAGAAATCTAATGATAATTCTTACATTTGCTTGTCACCGAACTCTCGTAGTCTTGTATGTTTGTCTTGTCAGGGTCTTATTTCCAAAGATTCCTTTATTTCCTTTCTGTCTCTTCTCATATGAAAGGATGTCCCGATCCCTAATGTACCAAAACATATATCCAATAATAAGAAACAAACCCTAAGAAATGACATTCAATACCAGATATGAATTCCCAAATGTCTTATAATCTAAACTTTCCCTGCTTATCGTTACTGCATGATCCTTAGCATCTCAGCTCCAGCTTATAACAGTTTTTCAGTAAGCCTGGTTTACAGTATTTCTTACAAGGTATTTCATTTAGCATGTGAGCAAAGCTTTTCAATTTCTACTTGGTCACTGTCCAAAATCAACCTGTGTGCATGCCAGAAAGCTGGATCAAGTCAGACTCAGGTATAAAAACAGTTATCTTTATTAATTCAAAAAGTAGCACAAGTAGCACAAAAAAAAGGCATGCCCGCCTTACAGGTTTCAAGCATCATACGGCTCTTACTCATAGGCTCTATGATCCAGCCGCACAGGTTATTGCTTCCATTTTGGACGGTGACTGTGTGTGGACCTTAGTGAAGGGTTCGGGGCTGACTGCATCCAGACCACCATGGAAGAGCAGTGAGTGACTTCAGCTTGGATCCACTTAATGATTGTCCCTACATGAAATGGATTAAGCGATAGATCTGGGGTTTATCACACCCAGGTCTCCCTTTTATATATGCGAGTTGCACGTAATGCTAATTAGGGACTGATATTTAAGCTTATTGCCACCTGGGTCTCTTTGTTTAATTTTGTGAAGTTTTTACATTTCTACTTTGTTGTATTACCTATACAATGAAACAAAAAATATTATAAAATTCTTTTTCAATAAAAAAAGACTTTTAGGACAATTTACGCAAAACATATAAATCACGCTAACCAATTCATAGTAACCTAAGTGCATGGGTTTCGGAACATTCAGCACTAGCAGCTGCTGCAATGCAATACCGTGATTGGGGGCACTGCCAAATAACAAGCATTAAAGATCCTGCTACTGCTAAACTGCCAATGCTATTTATAGAGACACGCAATCACCGTACAGAATATACAGAACAGTTGTGGGAGGAGCAAATGGTGCTCTCTGTAAATAGACAGAGATTTTTTCATTTTCAAATTCTTTGTTAATATTGTCTGAGACTAATTCACCCCAGTTTGAGTTCTAGGGGAATTTAAACATAAATGTGGTTTAGTTGGATAAAATCATTGCTACTGGATGTTTAAACTACATAAGTGTTTCCTCATTTGCACATTCAAAACTGCAGCACAACCTAATATTAACCTAATATTTTCTTTAAAATAATGTTAATGATAATGGAGATTGTTGCACAGGGGGCAAACTGAAGGGAGTGGTGAGCTGCCTGCTGCTGCACAAATATTATTTTGAAAGCTCCCTGTATGTGCATAGGGCCACCCAGTGAATTAGACATAGGATTTTCTACCTTCCTGGTAGAGATGGACACTTCAAGTTCGGACGAACTTGAACTATTCGAACTAGTTCGTTTTTCTGGACTCGCAAATTTACAGACCTTTCGCTAACCCTAGAATGTATTGTTCGCTAACCCTCAAAGTATTGTTCATTTTCGGTAACCCTTGAATGTATAGATCGTTTTCGGTCACCCTCAAATGTATGGATCATTTTCGATATCCCCCGAATGTATCGTTCGCTAAGCCTCAAAAGTATAGTTCGTTTTTGGTAACCCTTGAAAGTATCATTCGATTTCGGTAACCCTCGAATTTATAGTTCTATTTTGGATAACCCTCGAAAGTATCGTTCGCTTACCCTCGAATTGGCCGTAACACTCGAATGTAGCTTGTGCAGAACCTGAAAATTGCCTGCTCGTGTTTAAGAAGTGTTTAACAAGTTTTGGTGATAGTTCCCCTGACCATTTCATCTGCCACAGCCATTTACAGTAAGTTACCATTGTTAGTTTAGCTGTAAATCATCTGGACTCCCCCATTGACTTTTACTGAATTTCGAAAGTTTGAAAACGGACCGAACTTTATGAATTTTGGCCATCTCTACTTCCTAGCATAGGTAGATTTTTTGGGGTGTAGTTTCCCTTTAACCAAGACATCTGACTTCATTAAAAACTAGCATAGGAGAAACAGCTACTCAAAGCATGCAGGTTTTGTCTCCCTTTAGGTTTTGCCTAAAGTTTAAATAGAAATTTAATTCATCCATGCATAGCTAGCTGCTTCTCTTCAGCTATTATTAAGCATTTTGTTGACTGAGTTATGTGGATTGTTTTTTGTGTGCTGCTGACAATATTTGATTGTGTTCAACTGGGCCAGGGGAATTAAGCTACAAATGCAATAGTTAAAACATTACTACAATAGCACTATAACTCAACAATTAACAACAGATGTTAAATCTAAGCACCATGTAATAATTTATTAAATGCATTCGTTGTCCCCTGTGCAAGTCACACTAACTTAATATAATTTTTGCATCTTTTCCACATTTATAATGTATGGACAGGAAAATAGCCACAATTAGCTTAATCACCAAATCGACTAATTACTTGATGTGCAGAAAAATGTATGCAAATGTATGATGTGCAGAAAAATGTATGCAAATGTGTGCATCAAAATCAGACTTATATGCAGAGTGTCTGATTGTTTGATGTTAATAATAACAATTTTTAATAACAATTTAACACTTGGGTACTTGCTGGCATAAAAATATCTGATGCTAAATTAATGTAAATGCAAAAGGTGAGTTATATAAAAAACATTCTCTGTAATGAGTATGTCAGCTTTGGTTGCACTGCCCCCAGCCAAAAAAAAAAAAACACAAACAAAAAAATGGGTGTGATGTTCACTCGTTTGTTGCAAGTTTATTCACCCATGTTATATGCAGTGCAATATTGAAATCCTGTATACAAAACAATATCTTGGAAATGGAAAGGGTTCAGAGAAGGGCAACTAAATTAATAAGGGTATTGGGGGAGCTTAAATATGAAGAGAGATTGAATAAGTTACAATTATGTACACTAGAGAAAAGGCGCTTGCATGGGGATATGATTACTGTGAATAAATACATTAACGGGCCAGACAAACTATCTGTGGCATTGTTCATCAAAATAACTTGTGAGGACACATTTACATCCCTTAAGACTTGAAGAAAAGAAATTTAGTCTTCAAGTTCAGAAAGGATTTTTCTCTGTGAGAACGGTAAAACTATGGTTTTATGGTACTCCACCCTTTCTCAAGTCCAAACTCTAAGTGACCAAATCCACCCTTTTATATCTATTTTACAACCCACAATAGGTGGAGTTTCATTAACACTTCATAGCCAATTAGCTTAATCAGCAATAGTGGTTTCCAATTTGGTAAAGTTGACTGATTGCGTGCCTTCTTTAGAGTTTGGGCTTGAGGGTGGTGTACCATCCGAACCTCTAGAGGGTGGAACATCATTGAAATGCAATGCCAACTATTAAAAATGCAGTGTTGAAATTCACAGTTGGAAATTGGTGTCAAAATTCGATCCTGGGGCATAGCTACAAGGGGTGCAGGGGTTGTGACCACACCAGGGCCCTTGGCCAAGAAGGGGCCCCATTTTATGCTAAGGTTCCTAAACTACCAGCCTGTGTGCCAACTGTTTTACCAATGGTGTGTGTACAAAGCATTTTTACCATTGTCTGTGTGCCAAGCATTTAACCAATGTCTGGCTGTGTGCAGTGCCAGTTTCCCAACCAGTTAATCAGTGTCTGCATGCCAAGCGTTTAACCAGTCTTTGTGCCGACTATTTTACTAGTGGTTATATGCCAAGCATTTTACTAGCGTCAGTTGGTTAGTTATTTTAGAAGGTTTGAGGATTTAAGTTTAGAAATAAAGTTTGAATCTGTTTGAATAATTTTGCTAGGTGTATGGGTAAAGTATTCTTGTCTGCTTTAAAATGAGTGCCTTTAAAATAAATGTCAATGATGAATTTTGATCTCTTTCATAGAAATGGTTATTGTTTGGTTTGCGGTTCTGATTTGTGTTTGGGGTGGTGTTGGGGGCCCATGCCCAAATTTTGCATCAGGGCCTATAAGTTTGTAGCTACGCCACTGATTCGATCCTACAAATTCAACTGGGTTTGATTAAAATGTTCGATTCTGTGGAATTTCTATACATATACATTCAATAGAACTGCCAAGGAACAGAACTCATCTTTTTTCGTTCATCTCAAATGCTGTGATGGAGAAGTTGGTAAAGGAATTTTTACTTCTTAGTTTTTTATATAAATTTAGTCAAAGTTAATGAACTGAAGTGGGTTGTTTTCAAATCAATATTTAACTATTACAACTAGAAATTTATTCCATTAGTGAGCAAATGCAAAAAAGCCTTGCTTAATTAGAGTACCCTAAAGTATTATTTTTATACCTCTAGAAGTAACAACAGTATTGTAATAGCAGTGTGAATGGGATTGTGTTGTTTCCAGAAATATATATTTTCTAGCAATGAGTATTTAGTACATAGTTTTTATGATTGATAGAGAGATTGATACATAGGGAAAAAAATGTATATTTATGCAAATATATCAATTACAGTGTATCTAAGCCTTTATTGACTACTTAATGTCTTACCTTTAAACAGCTTGATTTAAATTACAACAAAATTCTTTTCTCCCAATGAGACTAAGCAATAGGATAGTAAACTGGGTTTTATTTCACTGGGAGAACCAGTCCTCAACTATGTAACAAGTCTTTTTTTTACTAATAATCTGAAAATCATGCAGATCCTATTCAGCTGCTTGCATAGCTCTAAATATTTAAACATTTAATTAAAGGCACTGAAGCTAGAGGGAAAAATAGATCTATTATAATAATTGTTGAAAAAAGTCATCTATGAAGGACAAATATATTACTTTAGGTGCTGAAATACATTAATTTTGCCTTGTGATATTAATAAAGATGATGCAGACACATCACAGGTAATATTATATTTTGCATTGTATGCATCTGAATATGGGAGAGGTTATTACATTATTTAAAGACTAAAACATGTTTCACAAAAAAAAGGTTCACTGTGGATACATTTGGCAGGAACAATAGTAAATAAAATATTTATGATTATAATAAATCCTTCTTCCTAATAACGTATTTCTGGCAAAGTACCTTTATCACAGTGATTTTACGGTTGTTTATTTGCAATATTTTGACGAACTTGAATTGGAATTTTTCATTTCATTTTGAAAATCCTTTGTCATAGGATTGCGGAAATTGGTAGATACTGCATCCTGTCTGAGCAGGAGTGGAATTTACTGCCTTGATCTAAATAATTTCTTGTGGTAGAATGAAACCCATAGAGAGAGAGACGTTAGAAGCAAGGCATCAATACAAAGCTTGAATTCTTTCTGTTGCAAAACCAAACATTTAAGAAAAAAAAACAGGTGTTGTGATTTTTTTAAATCCTTAACTTATCACTTCATAACTCTTTGGTTTGGTTTGTCCATAGTTGTTAAGTGTCCAGTAAAACTGGTAGTCCGTCTTATTTTCTTGTGATTCATTTGCAATTCAGTATTGTACAGAAGAGGGAAATTCTGTCTATAAAAGTGGGTTATCTGCAGACTCTATATAGGTAATTAATTACTTTAAATATTAAACTAATCTTACTCAATGTACTCATATTTTATCCTATATTGATACAGGTCAAACAATGTCTTGTCTATTAAAAGAGAACAAATGGCCCATAATAGACACATCACACATGCCCTTCTTTGCACTGCCTCACTGATTTTTCCCAGGAATGGATTTACAGGAGTCTCCACACCAATGAAAACTCTTGACTTGCAGGACTTTGCAGAGAGTAGGCTTATAGGCCATCAATGAAATGTTGCTTCCATGTTAGAAAGAGTAGCCTATTCTGTTTGAAAAGCTAGTACACATATGTCTGGCAATAGAGTGTTAATGAAAAAATAAAAAATAAAGCAGGCACACATAGCAATAAAAGTCCATCATGTTCCAGTTAAATCATACCATAAAGCATGTGTATTTTTGACTTTAGTTTTAGAAGCATGTGGCTACCAGTTCTGTAGAATAAAAATAACAGCAGAGCCTTGATTAATAGTCAAACATATAAATATTAGCAATACAGTTAAAATGAACATAATATCAGACATTTAAATCATCTGAAAGTTTATATTACCTCAAAAATGCTGACAGAGTGGGAAGAGTTGCAAGTCCATCTTGTGGAACTTTACTATCCCGTGTTAATTAACAGAATGGAAAAAGTAAAATTATGCTATAAAAGTGCTCCAAATTGTGAGAATCGAAACATAAATAAAAAAGAACGTTTCTTTGCTTATACATTTTCCCACATTTCTATTACTGTGCTTCCTATTTTTTTCCTATGGTAAGTATCTTTAGAAATATTGCTGAATTTCTGTACCCTGAAGAAAATCATTTTGGGTTTAGTTTTCCTTTAAGTAAAGTTTCATTGTTGAAATATTTTCAGTTCTTTTACATTTTCATGCTTGGCTTTCTTTCAGTATCAAATTCAAAAATGTTCCACTATCAAATGCTTATACTGTATCATTACATTTTTTTGTAATTGATGCACATACAGTATTGTGCTGAATACAGATTTATTTTTTTGTTGCCCCATGAGAGGTTTATCAATTGCGGATCAGTAATTTCAATTTATAAATATATTTCAATTAGTTAAATTTCTATCACCCTCCATTTGTTTTTCTCTTCAGTTTAGATTTAAAAAATGGATATTATGTGTGTGTGGCAATTTCGTATTCAAAAATGCATTTTCATGGGAAATTTCACAGTATCTGTAATTGATTCCAATACACATCACAAATAACCAAGAGATTGCATTATTTACTCCATTCATATCAAATGGAACATTACTCTGAAATGGAATAAAACTATGAAGGCGTTTACTTTGGAGTTTATCACAGAACCTTGTTATGAATATGAATTAGTAGAACAAACAAATAATAAACTGGGGCACTTCAATAAATGAGCAAAATAATCTGCATTGCACTGATCAATAATTACACCGAATCAGTAGCATGGGGAAAAATAGAGTAGACATGGTTAATGGCTCATCTCAATTGATTTCCTACATAAGGGCTCAAATACCAATATCTATAAATATTGTATTTAATAAGAGATTGTGTGGCCTTTAATTTAAGTCTCTATTTGCAAACATGCCAGCAATAACCCTCTTTGCTTTTTAACATTCTCACCTGATACATGCACCTTGTTCACAAATCATCCTGTGCTATTGTTTTTTTTTTTATGCCATTAATATTTTCAAATATATTTTCAAAGAAAGAAAAGAGGAGGAGTATGTATGTATGTATGTTAAACAGGAATTGAAGCCAAATTTAAAAGATGAAATAGATGGGGGCGTTAACGATAGGGCAGAAACAATATGGGTGGAACAGAGTACAGGAAGCAAGAAGGTAGGTAAATTAATTGTTGGAGTATGTTATAAGTCGCTAAATGCCGGGGAGGAGGTGGAAATGAATGAAAATGAATGAAAGGCTGCTGGTATGGGGCATGTTCTGGTTATGGGGGATTTTAACTACCCTAACATAGATTAGAGTAAGGGAACTGCCAGCACCTCAAAAGGTATAAAGTTTTTAAATTTCCTATATGAGCACTTTCTTTCACAGATGGTAGAAGTTCCTACTAGACAGAATGCGTTGTTGGATCTGGTGATATCTAATAACCCTAAGCTCATTTTGAAGATGAAGGTAATGGGAAGCTTAGGGAATAGTGACCATGATATAGTGTCATTTAGTATAGGTTTCAAAAAACTAAAGTGCACTGGGTTAACAAAATCTTTTAACTTTAGGAAAGCTAATTTTATGCTGTTAAAGGAATCGCTCCTGCTCATAGACTGGGGGAATTGTTTCTAGGTAAAGATACAGAGCAGATGTGGACCACCTTTAAAGGGATATTAAACTATTACATTTCAAAATCGGTACCTTTAGGGAACAATTTAAAAAAAAAATTAGGTCCACTCCTGCATGGCTTAATGCTCAGGTAAAATGGGAAATTAAAAAAAAGAAAAAGGCTTTTAAAATTTTTAAAACAGAGGGAACAGAACAGGCTTACAGGGAGTACAAAAGCTGTAATAAAGAGTGCAAGAAAGCAATTAAACTAGCTAAAATAGAAAATGAAATACGGATTGCCGAACAAAGCAAGTCCAATCCCAACATGTTTTTTAAGTATATAAATGGTAAAAAGAGGACTGAGAATGTGGGACCATTAAATAATGTGGCTGAGGTGGTTGTAGAGGATGCTAAAAAGGTTAATCTGCTAAACCATTTTCTTACATCAGTTTTTACTGTTGAGAATCCTTGTCCTTACAGCAGGGATAATATGCAGGGTAGAAATGAAGAGTATTCACATTGGCTAACAGAGGATATGGTACGGAAACAATTAGACAAAGTTAATATCAATAAAGCCCCAGGACCAGATGGATCGCATCCTCGGATTTTAAAAGAGCTTAGTTCAGTTCTATCTAGACCACTGTTTCTCATCTTTTCAGATTCACTTTGGTCTGGGGATGTGCCGCTGGATTGGAAAAAAGCCAATGTAATACCAATATTCAAAAAAGGTAGTCATTCACAGCCTGGTAACTATTCAATACCTTGCTTAACTATAGACCTGTAAGCCTAACATCAGTGGTAGGGAAGGTGCTGGGAAACTTTGTTACGGGATCATATCCTTGACTTTGTCTCCAGAGCTCATCTTATTAGTAGTAGTCAGCATGGATTTATGAGAAATAGATTATGCCAGACAAATTTAATTGTTTTTTATGAAGAAGTGATTAAGAAGTTAGATTCAGGCACAGCAGTGGATTTGGTATACTTGGATTTTGCGAAAGCTTTTGATACTGTGCCACATAGGCGACTAATGTATAAACTGAGGACTGTTGGCCTTGGAGAAAACATTTGTTTATGGATAGAGAACTGGTTATTAGATCGCAAACAGACAGTGGTGGTTAATGGAGCTACATCTATATGGGCTAAAGTTCTAAGCGGAGTGCCTCAGGGTTCTGTACTGGGGCCGCTTCTGTTTAATCTGTTTATAAATTACTTAGAATGGGGCATTGAGTGCAAGGTCTCAGTGTTTGCTGATGACACTAATCTATGCAGAGCTTTGGAAACTTCAAATGATGTGCAAGTGCTGCAAGCAGACCTAGATAGATTATCAAAATGGGCAGCAGAATGGCAGATGAGATTCAATGTTGATAACCGTAAGGCGATGCATTTAGGTTTTAATAATCCCTGTGCCACCTATACCATAAATAACTCTGTGTTAAGTGCATCTGTAATGGAAAAAGATTTGGGGGTTCTGGTAGATAACAGACTTAGCTATAGCAAACAATGCCAGGCAGCAAGGGCTAGAGCTACTGTAGCAAGATATTGTCTTGTATAAAGAGGGGAATAGATTCAAGAGAGAAAAATATTATTCTCCCTCTTTACAAGGCACTGGTAAGGCCTCATTTGGAATATGCAGTGCAGTTTTGGAATCCCATATACAAAACGGACATCTTGGAAATTGAAGCAGTTCAGAGAAGGGCAACTAAATTAATAAGGGGAATGGAGGGGCTTGAATATGCAGGCAGATTAGACAAGTTAGGGCTGTTTACATTGGAGAAGCAATGTTTGCGTGGGGACATAACCTTATACAAATATATTAATGGGCCATACAATGAACTCTCTGGTGCATTGTTCACTAACAGGTCATATCAGAGGACTCGTGGACATCCTTTAAGGTTGGAAGAAAAGAAGTTTCATCTTCAGGTTAGGAAAGGTTTCTTTACAGTGAGAACTGTGAAACTGTGGAACTGTCTTCCAGCAGAAGTGGTAATGGCAAGTTCATTGAATAGCTTTAAAAAAGGCCTGAATAAGTTGCTAAAACTAAAAAATATTGAGAAAAAACTGGTAAACTGGTATTAATGCATATAGATCTGGTTGATCCAGGGATACTTTCAGATTGCCGTTTGGAGTCAGGAAGGAATTTTTTCCCCCTTTTTAGCTGTTTTTTTTTTTTTGCCTTCCTCTGGATCAACTGTTAGGGTTAAAAAAAAAAAAAAGAGGGTGAATAGGTTGGACTTGATGGACGTATTTCTTTATTCAACCTTAATTACTATGTTACTATGTAAATGTAAATAGTTACTTATAAATTTAAGATCTATGCCATCTATTAATTGGTCCAAAAATAAAGTTGGTGTAGTTTATAGTACAAATACCAAATTACTCTGGGTTAAATGGTAAAACTTAAAGGGCATGTTAAATTGCAATGCTTTAATATCATCAGAAATCCCTGAATGCAGCGAACCATCTTCCTTGACTGTTACTGTCCTTTGAGTTTATGCCTCCTTTAAAGCTGTATAATCTCTTTATGCTCTCACACAGCCACAAATGCGGTTGCTCTGGTAGCAACCATGAGTAATTTGCCTATGATGTCACCATCGTTACTGTGATTTATGGCTGCTACCAAGAAGTACTGGAAGACAGGAGATGCCAGCAAGGAGAGCTAAATGGATTGTTGCCATCAAGGTTCTTGGATGATTATGTAAGTATCGCAGACATATTTCTGGGGTCCTAAAGTTAAGTATACATTTGAATGTGGGAGAGTGAATATGCCCTTAAAAAAAGGTAAAAAGGAAGAGCACTGCCCAGTCAGTCACCACACCACCTATTTCTAAGACTGACACAATTGCTGCAGAGGTTTAGGGGGTGGGAGGTCAGCCTGTCAGTGCTCTGACCTTACACTGCACACTGCATGCATGGTTGTTGTCCCAGAACAAAGCCTCTTCTAAAGATGATGCACAAGAAAGCACACAGACAGCTTGAAGACAAGCAGACTAAGGACATAGATTACTGGAACCATGTCCTGTGGTCTGAAGTTAAACTTATTTTGTTCAGGTAGTGGCAACCAGTAGGGGAGATTAAGCACTATGTCGTATGGTCTGCACACTGACAGACTGACCTCTTATCTCTTTAACTTCTGCAGCAATGGTGGCAGCACTCATACATCTATTTGCAAAAGACAAACTCTGGGTATGACAATTAGCATGTGCACTCAATTTCTTTGGTCGTCCACAGCGAGGCCTGTTCTGATTAAATCACTGTATGGTCTTGGCCACCATTCTGCAGCACAGTTTCAGGATGTTCGCAATCTTATTATAGCCTGTGCCATCTTTATGTAGAGCAAACATTTTCTTTAGACCCTTAGAGTTTTCTTTACCATGAGGTGCCATGTTCAACTTCCAGTGACCAGTATGAGAGAGTATAAGAGCCACCAACTGTGACACACCTGATCCCCATTCATACCTGAGTGTTAGTTAGTAACACTAACAAATCACATTTTTCCCTTCGTGGTAGACTAACTTTTGTTGCCAGCAGTTTATAAATGAATGGCTGCATGTTGAGATATTTTGAGGGAACAGCAAATGTACACTGCTATACAAGCTATACACTGACTACTGTATCAAAGTGTCACATCTTCTGTAGTGTCCCATGAAAACATATAATAAAACATTTACAAAAATGTGAGGGTATACTCACTTTTTGACCTAATGTATGTACTGTATATTTTTATTTTAATTTATGATGTGAGTACACTGTATATTTTTACAATAAATCCAATTTTCTGTCTTCATCCTGGAAAATACTGCCAAGCCAGATCTTCTAAACACCCCCACCCCGCTGCCTGGTCCCTAAGGCCATATTTATGAACAAAATTCACATGATAACCCATTACAACACTAACAGGGAGATTCAATAACAGTTCTTTTCATTTAAAATGGTGCTAATTTTGCCCCAACCAATCAGATCATATTTAACATTTGAAAGCTAACATCTGATTGGTTGGGGCAAAATTAGCACCATTTTAAACGATAAGAACTTTTATTGAATAACCCTGTCTGTAAATTTTTTAATAAAATGCACCGCACTTCATTAAAAAATAGTGGAATTTCCCCATAGAAACACATTAAGCTTATTTTAAAGGATCTAGGCATGATACTTGATTGGTTGTTATAAAATAACTAATGTGCAGGATAAATTATTATTATTAATAATAAGGAATCACCCAATGTAATGATTTGCCATGTATTGAATTGGTTGGTTTTTTTTCTCTTTGTTTTTCTGAAAGCCACCTCTATCCTTCCCAACAATGGTTCCGCTAAAAATATATTTATATATATATATATATAGCATTAATACTATTTCATGTGTTATGTTCCATAACAAAATGTAGAGTCTCTAAAAGTCGAGATTTTCTAATAACAATTGAATTAAATGTAGTGACAATAAATGAACAGTATTTTAAACTTTATGAAGCAAAATGCTGCATAATTTTAGAAATTTACAAGTTCTAGACTTTCCTGGGAAAAATGCCAGTGCGGAATGAAAATGCTGACATTGAAACATGGGGATCCTTTACAGAAATTCAACTTCCAAATCACACTATTTTTGATAATGCAGCAGAAGTAATGTGTTAAATGATTCATGTCCATCTTGCATTGTGCAGCCAAAATATCACCAAATACTTTTTTGGAAATGACACAAAGCTAATTTCTGCATGTTCTACTATTTGAAAAGTTGAGTGAGCTAAGATTAACTCTTGGAGTAAACTTAATTGTGTTAACGGATTTAACTTTAAAACTCACAATGCTGCTAAAAATGGCAAAGATATGTTCCCTATTATTTTGCTAGAGATGTGGGTTAGTTTACTTCATTAGTATTCATGGCTCCCTATGGTTACCTTAGTGGCTCTTTTTGAAGTCTAAAGGTGCATACACATGTGCAATTGCAGGGGCTATGTATGGGAACTTTGTTGGGTCAGGGCTTGTTGCCTGATCCGCCAGGCCAATTTACCCGACACAGCACGATTCTCAGGTGAAACGGCCCCCGCAAGTGGCGCTATAAATAAAATGATGCATGCATACATGCATACCTACTTAGTAAGGGGTCTCTACATTACACACTGTAGAAGCTGACAACTCTCAACAGTATAGATTAACCAACCACTGGTATACCAGTATATCATGGGGTAAAGGTGGATGGGAACAGGAATATATGCATTACATTGTTGAACCCTATTTACGCAGAATACACATGAGATCTCTCATTAAGGTATCATTGTATTTTTCATGAACAGAGTATCCGAGTTTAGTTCAATGTGGCAGACCCAACCTAGCATAAATTTAACAAATGTGCCAAAAAAATGGTTTCTTAAGATTTCTAGTTCACTGTCTGTTTTTTAATTACGGTAGCTCATAAAAAGTTTAGTAATTATACTGGACTTTCCACTTTCTTGATTCCCAGCTGCTTCTGCTGGCCTGCTTCTATGGTTCCCAAACTTTGTAGAGGAAACATAAAAAGGGAGCAGAGATTTTTTTTTTAAACTAGCTCCCATGCCTTGCTCCTTGATAACCAGTATATGGTTAATGTAATTATGTTGAATTTATGCAAAGTTGGGTATGCCACACTGTGCTAAAGAGAGATCTCTTACATGTGTTTTTTGTATATGGGCCCAACAATCAAATGCATTTATACCTGTTCATATTTACCCTTAACCCTTGGTGTATCAGTATCCCAATGGTTGGTTTATCTGTACTTAAGCATGGATGTGGGATATGTTTTAATATATTTTTTTATTTTCTTGCACTTTATATACCTCTTTGGTCCTCCACTGATGTTGTAATAAAGAAGTTTTAACTTTATTCTGTACACTTTTGGAGTGTGCCCATATTTCATTCATTACTTTTTGCTTTAATTGTCAGGTAACCATTAAGCAAACTGAAGTTGAACGTTTTTTTTATCACAGCTGTCTGAGGATTGTGTCCTATGAATCATACTCCTGATGGGAAATGGTAATAATCTGTGATGGCCAATAATCTGTATATACTCTCAGTATTTACTACCTGGCCAGCCCCACCCTTCAGTGTAATATACTGTATGAGGAATTATAGGCATCGCACAACCTATTTAGTCAGGTGCCTACATATCTATGGTCATTTTTAATTTGGCTTGAAGAGTCAAGTTACTGTTCTTTCTATTTCTTCTTCTTCCGTTCTATTCTTCCTTTTTTTTGGACTGTATCTCCTCTCACAGTTTTTGAGCTAGAGATATGAAATTCAGTACAGACATGCGGGGCATATAGGAGAAGTGTGCTATTACCTAGCTAAGTAATCCGTCAAAGCATTACGGCGTTATCTGCGAATTACGGGACATTTTTTCCCATAGACTATAATGGTAACAATCCTCAATTGTGAATATTTTAAAACACTTTGTTTCATGGTCATAAATACAAATGGTGATACCCCCAACCCCCCACACAGAAACAGGTACACCAACCTACTGACCTACCTTTCCATTGCCCATTGAAGCCATACTTAAAGGGTAACTATAGTCAAAAAATGTATTTTGATCAATCCTGAATAAAAGTTAGTTTTATGGTCATACATGCAAAAACACATACCCCCAACCTCACACACCTACTGACCTACCCTTCCATTCCTGTTGCAGCCATACTTAAAGGGTAAATAAAGTTAAAAAAACTAATTTTAATATATCGTCAGAAAAAGTTATTTATATGGTCATACATGCAAAAACACATACCCCCCAACCTCACACAAGTACACACACCTAATGTCCTACCATTCAATTTCCATGGCAGCCATAGTTAAAGGGTAAATAAACTAAAATAATTTTGATATATCCTCAATAAAAAATAGTTTTATGGTTGTAAACACAGCCT
Organism: Hymenochirus boettgeri; assembly: GCA_019447015.1. Classification (NCBI taxonomy): domain Eukaryota; kingdom Metazoa; phylum Chordata; class Amphibia; order Anura; family Pipidae; genus Hymenochirus; species Hymenochirus boettgeri. The sequence continues at coordinate 214,454,590 of CM033472.1, read as the reverse complement.
CAACCAGACCCAGGTACACACACCTACTGACCTACCCCTCCATTACTGTTGCAGACATAATTAAAGGGTAACTATAGTCAAAAAAACAAATTTTGACTAATTATCAACTCAGTTTTTTTTTTTTAAACCCCAACCCGACACTGGTACATACACCTACTGATCTACTTATCCATTACTGTGGCAGTGATACCTAAAGGGTAACTAAAGTAAAAAAAACTAATTTTGTTTTCTTAACTTCCAACCTGATTCAGGTACACACGCCTACTGACCTAACCTTCCATTTTCATGGCAGCCATATTTAAAGGGTAAATTTAGTTAAAAAAAACAATTTTGACTAATCATCAGCAAAGTTTTTTTTTAACGCCCAACCCGACACAGGTAATTACACCTACTGACCTACCCTTCAATTTCCGTGGCAGCATACTTTAAGAGTAACTATTGCCAATAGACAAATTTTGACCAATAATAATAAAAAACATTTTTTAACCTCCAATGTGACCCAGGTACAAACACCTACTGACCTACCCCTCCATTACTTAAAAGGCAACTAAAGTTAAAAAAAAAACTAATTTTGACCAATCATCAAAAAAGTTTGTTTTTTTAACCCCCACCCTGACACAGGTACATATACCTACTGACCTACACTTTCATCTCTGTGGAAGCCATATTTAAAGGGTAACTATAGTAAATCTGACACAAGTAAACACATCAAATGCTACGCTACCCATTCATTCATGTGGCAACCATATTTAAAGGGTAAGTATAGTCAAAAAACACATTTTGACCAATCATCAAAAAAGTACCCATTGATTCCTGTGACAGCTATATTTAAATAAAAAAACATAGTAAACAAAGTACATTTTGTACATATTTGTTTGTGGGAGATTTTTGGGGGACAGAACGTTATTTCTACAAAATGTCAGAAAATATGAACTCTACCTTACAGTTGATCCAGAGGAAGGTGAAAAAACCGTTTTGAAGGGGAAACAAATCCTTCCTGACTACAAACGGCAATCCTTTGTTCATCTATATTTTTGTATTTTATTTTTTAGGTATTTTTATATTTTCTGACTTTTTTTTTTTTTTTTTACTTGGGGAGGTGTGGGTTGGTTGAAAAAGGAGAAATTATTATTTTAACATTTTCAAAAAATATGCCAAAAAATCACTTCTTGATGATGCATCTTCTCAGATTCTTCTGATGCTTCATTTTTGTCTTCATTTTTATCCTTTTCTTCATCTTTGATTTCTTCATCTGTGTCCACATTTTCATCCTTATCCTCATCTCTGTTTTCTTAATCTGAGTCCTCGTCTTTATCTTTATTTTTTCCCCCCTCTGTATACACTATAGAAGATCCAAGTACAGATATCATAGAATATAGTAGCAATAATGGTATAAAAGATACAATAATGGTATAAAAGATACAAGTGCACTTTCCTGGACTGGATACAATACATCCTCAGGTCCTTAAGGAGCTAAGTTCAGTTTTATCTAGGCCATTGTTTCTTATTTTTGCAGATTCCCTCATGTCTGGATGTGTCCCTCTGGGTTGGAAAAAGGCTGATGTTGTTCCAATATTCAAAAAAGGGTAGTCGCTAACAGCTGGTTAATTACAGACCTGTAGGTTTAACTTCAGTGGTGGGGAAGATACTGGAAAGTTTAATAAGGGAACATATTCTAGAGTATGTTTCAAGGAATAACATTATAAGTAGTAACCAGCGTGGATTTAGGAGGAATAGATCTTGTCAAACTAACTTGCTTGGCTTTTATGAGGAAGTAAGTAGAAATTTAGGCTCTGGCATAGCAGTAGATATAGTTTACTTAAATTTTGCAAAGGCTTTTGATACAGTCCCCATAGGCGACTAATGTATAAGCTAATGTCTGTTGGTCTGGGGAGGCACATTTATACATGGATAGAAAATTGGTTAATGAATAGGATGCAGACAGGAATTGTTAATGGGGCTTCATCATTATGGACTAAAGTGCTAAGTGGTGTGCCACAGGGTTCTGTGTTGGGGCTGCTTCTATTTAGTCTATTTATTAATGATTTGGAAGAGGGTATTGTCAGCAAGGTTTCTGTGTTTGCTGACGACACAAAACTTTGTGAACCATTTAAAACTCGTGCAATCTTTGCAGGGGGATCTAGATAGATTGGGCTGCTAAGTGGCAGATGAGATTCTATGTTGATAAATGTAAGGTGATGCATTTTGGATTTAAAAATCCTTGTGCTGCTTATACTATAAATTGCTCTATGTTAAGTGAATCCCTGTTGGAAAGGGATCTTGGAGTTTTGGTGGATAACAAATTTAAAGGTAGCAAGCAGTGGTAGGCGACAACAGCCAGAGCCAGCATGGTATTGTCTTGTATAAAGAGAGGTATGGATTCAAGGGAGGAAAATGTTATTCTTCCTCTTTACAAAGCATTGGTAAGGCCTCATTTGGAATATGCAGTGCAATTTTGAAATCCTGTGTACAAAAAGGACATGTTTGAAATGGAAAGGATTCAGAGAAGGGCAACTAAATTAATAAGGGGATTGCGGGAGCTTGAATATGAAGAGAGACTGGAAAAGTTACAATTATGTACGCTGGAGAAAAGGCACTTTAAAATACTTTAATGGGCCATACAATAAACTATCTAGGGCATTGTTCATTAATAGAACATGTCAGAGGACACGAGGACATCCCTTAAGACTTGAAGAAAAGAAATTTAGTCTTCAACACGAGGACATCCCTTAAGACTTGAAGAAAAGAAATTTAGTCTTCAAATTCGGAAAGGGTTTTTCACGGGGGGGGGGGAATTAGTAACACTTGCTAAACATTAATGATTTAAGGAGAAAGCAACACCGATAGATATGTGTGACCATTTTACTTCTCTCAAATTATAATTTCAGAAAATGTAACATTGTTTGCATTGTTTGAGTGAGAATAGTAGTATAGGGACCCTTTAAGTAAAAATAAATGTTAGTTCATGTTCATAAGATTTTGAGAACCATCTAACCTTATATTTTTGTATTATTTATTTCTCTTAAAGGAAAATTAAAACAACATTTTTAAACTCCATAGAACACCAATAAACTGTAAATAACCACTAGAGTAATGTCATTAAAGTAAATGTACCCCCTGAAGAACTGGTACAGTGTTTATGTGCACTGTCTGGCCACACCTACTGATTAAGTCAAATGGTTTCTTGCCTAATGTGTCCTAATATGGGCTATCACAGGATTAGCTAGAGGCTATAGTAGTTGTGACCCACTGTAACAAGTTCCTGCAGTAAATTAGAACTGGGCACAGTGCAAACACAGTGGCCAGTGACCACACTAAGCGAAACTGGAATGAAACACAAACCCAAAGTTAGAAAAGTAAAATTTCCATCACCCACATCAAAATGAGAGATGGGACACAGATTTACATAGTAACATAGCAATTGAGGTTGAATAAAGTCCATCAAGTCCAACCTTTTCACCCTCCTTTTTAACCCTACCTAACAGCTGATCCAGAGGAAGGCAAAAACAAAACAGCTAAAAAAGGGGTGGAAATTCTTTCCTGACTGCCTTCTGATTCAGTGTTGTTCTTTAGTTGTCTTTTAAACACTTATTTTATGATTTTTTTTTTTAATTAAAATTTTTTAATGAAGCGATTGTCAGATAATAGCATGTTGGCTACTCGCAGGCAATCAATTTGGATATGTAGATCATTTTTCTTTTTTATGTTATCTGGTAGTATACATATCAGGTTGGACATCTTGTCATACAGAACATATAAACAATTAAAAAATTAGAACATTTTAACATTTAAAGGGTAACTGTGGCCTCAAATTCTTCCAAACTAGTAAGGATTATATAAAAAGCTTTCCATCGTACCTTCAAAATAAAATCTAAATCACATCTCTAGATAAAATTTGTGCGATGTTATTGCTGCAAAGTTCAGCAATGTAACTTCCTGGTTGAACTCTTCCTGTTTTTAGCCATGTGACCAGCTTGTAGTCATGTGACCAGCCTTTGCCTGCATTAATAGGCTCCCCTTCTCAACTGTCAATTTTTTCCTCAGGTACTTCCTGATTTCCCCAGCATTAAGTCTTAACTGAGCATGCTTCTCCCCCGGGGGAAAAGGGCCAGCAGAGGTAAGGTGATGTCACTCAACCTACTGGAAGCAGGAAGTTTGAACATTCACCCCAATATAATTTCTCACAGGCTCCAGCCAGAGATGTGATTGTTGGCTCAGTGTAAAGAAAATACTGCAGGCTTTCATTTAACCCTAACTTGTTTTGAGACCACAGTTGCCCTTTAATCATTTAAACATTTTATGAAGTTCCATTGTTATCTAAAATATAAACATTTGTATCTCTATTTACTTCTGTACATCGGGGGTTCATGAACTGGATGCTAGGTGGCATGACATAGACACACTACTACATGATGTGAATGAAGATATTGTAATGGAAGGTAGAATAACTTCATGCTATATTAATATACTAAAATTATAGGATAATATCAATAATATTGTTGTGCAATAATAGTAATTTCCACAGACAAATTTGACATCCACTGGTATATTCTTTACACAAATGAACAAGGACCATATCCTATTTAGCTCAATAATACAAAGTGTGATAAAACAAAGTGTGATCAAACAAGTTAACAAGATAAACACACAGAAACACGTTGCTTTTTAAGCAATACTTTTCTGTGTGTTCTTGTGCATTTCTTGCATTCCTGTCTACAACTAAGATTTAACACTTGTGATCATGTGTTCCAAAATGTAAATGAGATAGGAACAAAACACATAGATGTTGTTGGTCCTATTGTATTGCAGAGCACATTCACCATTGGACTGCAAAATTGCACAAGTGGGGCAAAGTACTTTTTTTTTAACCAATTATGGTTTCTAGTCTTTGCTTTCATTCTTTATATTAAGTATTGCAGTGTTGTTTAGTTACACAAGAATACACATAAAACTATACACAGATTTTTACCAGTGTATTTGGGAGAGATTAGATATTTCTATATTACAAACTGTATATTACCTAAGCTTTAACTATTTTAAGGGAACACATTAAATTAAACCTTATGCATAACTCCTGGGTTTCCAAGTCGGTATTATATATGCTGGCATCATAACACAAAACTATGTTTTTATGGCTTAATTCCCGTAGTATGTAGATCTCCTGCAGTTGAGATTCTTTTTCATCCTAATGATATATAGCAAAAAAATAAACATATTACAAAACAACACATATAATTATTAAACAGTTTATAAATATATTGCATTTACAGTTGAAAGGACTTTGGAGAAAACCAAATCATGGTATAGAATAAAACTTAATAGAAAACTAAACTAGTATGTAGAACATAGTTTATATTAAAAAACATAATTATAATCTTGCTGGCCAAAAAAGTGGAGGTTTAATTGTATAAAGTCAAATCTGCTGCTCAAAACTTTAATCAAAATCTTAAGCAGTCTTATTTAAAACATATCTAAAACTTATATTGCAAAGTCATTATAACAATTTCTTATTCCAGTTTTTGGAAAAGAATATGCCCATTAAGATATTAGCATCTTTGCAATATTAATTGCCTTACAGAACTATTGTCTTTATTTAAATATGTATAAGACAGATACATTATCTCTTCAACATCTACAATTTTGACAGCGACATCCAGATTTTGGTCTCGTAGTCGACACTTTAACAGAAAAATTATGTCATCATTTGAACCCAGAAAATATTATTTAATCAAATCAAAAAAGGGTTCAAACAAGGAAACTGGAAGTATAAATATTTAATTTGATATTACTAAATAAAACTTACTTGATAAACTTTTCCAAATGCACCTTCACCGATGAGTTCAAACCTGTCAAATCTTTATTCAGGATTCTTAAACAGTTATAACAAAAAATTTATGATACTTCAGCTATACAATTTATTACATTTCTAACTTGTATAATAGTATCAGCTAGGGATTCGCGGATCCTCGAGCAGGACCGGATTTTGCGAAGTTCGGACATCTCTAGTATCAGCATACAGATTTTAAGTTAAGGGGCATGTCTCCCCCAAGAACAAAAAACTATACTTACCTTTGCAACTTTCATTATAATTACTTACCTCCACGCTTTTACTCCATGGTCCTCATAAATCTAAGAGAGCTTTTATAGAGGAGGAGCCAAGGACAAAAGGGGTGCACTGGAATGCAGAGTGAGTCATTGCCCATGATGTCACCATCACAGCAGTGACTGACTGCTGCAATCTGTAAGAAGATAAGGATTATGGGCTTCAGGGCCCTTGGAGTGGTAAGTAAATATAAAAATATCCGGGTTGGGGTGAGGAAGGTAAGTATAGATTTTTATTCTACTGGTGGACATGCCCTTTATGAAAATTAATTATCTTAAAAAATGGTGTGATCTTGAGAATAATCTGAATGTTTAAATGTAACATTTTTTTCAACAGAAGATGCTACTGGGATTTCTTCTTGGTTCTTAAAAAATGAAAAAAGTGTTGTCAGTATCATATATAACATTTCCAGAATGTTTCAAAATATCATGTGATCATAAAGTCTAAACAATATGGGTAATCAAACAGCTGCCGCTGCAAGCAAAGGGCAAGTCCCACTAACTGAAAAAGGCAGGTAAGTATAAAATTAAAAGAAATTCACAGATATATACATAATTATATACTTCCTTATTGATAGAAATAATCTTACCAAAGAGGTGTTTCCACCTTCAATCTGTCCCAGTGGTTGGCTCACTTCTGCCCGAGACTGAGAAAAGGCTGATTAAGAATAAAATAAAAGAAATGCACTGATACATTTAATTAATAATAAACTTCCTCAGTGATAGGAAGAGGTGTTTCCACCTACAGTCTGCGCCAGAGTTTTATTTTCTTCTACTGGAGACTGAAAAAGTACAAGAATAAAATAAAATAAATGCGCTGATAGATACACTAATAATAGGTTTCCTTATTAATGGGAATAATCTTACCAGAGAGGTGGTACCAGAGAGTTTTCCACCTATAATCATCCCCAGTGATTGGCTTTCTTCTTCTGGAGACTGAAAAAAGACAGGTAAGAATAAAATGATTGGAAATGCACAAATGATACATGTAATTAATGGCTATCCTGTATGTCCTCATAGATATGAATATACTTACCAGAGAAGTTTTTCCACCTACAAAATGTCCCAGTAATTGTCTTTCTTCAATTAGAGACTAAAAAAGGACAAGTAATAATAAAATGGTTGGAAATGTATTGATACATATAATTAATGATGTCTTTAATTATTGACATGATTATGGTTACCAAAGAGGTGTTTCCATAATCAATCTGTCCCCAATCTTTATTTTCTTCAGTTGAAGGCTAAAAAAGGACAGAGAAGAATGAAATAGTAAGAAGTACATTGTTAAATATAATAGATATATTTCCTTACATATATGACTATAAATAGGAGAGCAAAGGGGGGGCTATAGATAAAGAATAGGTGCACTGATTACTTACGTCACTTGATACACACGCACACACATATATTATAATAATATAATGTAGAATATACATTTTTCTTAAAATATTAATTCTAAATTGAGGGATAGTAAATTGTCCTGACTGTAAAATAAACCCATAAATCTGTAAATATAAAGACAAAGTTAGATCAGGTTGTCCAAGCACAGTAATCAAATGGAGAGGGATCAATGTGTTTACAAATGACTATTCAATTATTTAAATGTTGAAAGCATTATATGGCCTTAACGCGATGTATGGATTAGGTAAAATAAACACAGGTTAATGTTTTACTAGGAATTATCGACACAACCAGTATTTTTCTATATTTGCCCCAAAAATAGATAAACGTGTTTTTGGCAGAACTACCGAGAAATAAATAATTTGGTAGATCTGTCTATAGTAAAGATCAGACGGTAGTTGGTCTGTGTGTTCCTAGCATTAAATAGCCATTTTAATCTATGTATACAATGTGTGCAGATTACATTATATACCGATAGTAAATTTGAAAGAAATTAATAAAGCATCCTTACCTTCTGCTTACAGCAAAAGATATTTAAAAATTAAATCCTTTCCATCCCATGATTGATGTTTAATAAGCTGTAAATCAAGTTAAGAAAAGAAAACATTAGTATTATGTTGGGTTAAGAATTTGTTTAAAATTATTTTACCAAAACATTTAATATCTCATCTGATTGTGAAATGAGCGCTTTATAATTGTATTTTAGCATTAAAGGGAATGTACACCCTTCTAGAAAAAAAATGAGTATGTTATGCAGCACCCCCCTAAACCTAGACTTCGTTTAGGTTACACTTTTTAAATTTGCTCCCAGCATGAGAAATCTGAAATTAGGTAATACTGAAGTTGAATAGAGATGTGGGTTCGAATAGAACCCAGTTTCGAATAGAATCTGAGGGTTTCGAAAGTCCCGACGAAACTTTCGGAACTCCCAGATTTCACGGAAACCCGGATTTTTCGAATTTTTGATTTTTATCGAAAAACGAAAGTAGACGATTATCGAAAATCGAAAGTAGCCAATTATCAAAAAATTTAATTAGCCAATTATCGAAAGTACATGATTGTCGAAAATCAAAAGTAGACAATTATCGAAAATCGAAAGTAGATGATTATCGAAAATTGAACCCTCGAAAGTAGTGCTCAATTTCAGTAACCCTCGAAAATAGAATGTGGAAGCTCGAAAACAGCCCGATCGTGAGGAAAGATAGTTTTGGTTATATTTACGGGTTCCCCAGGTCTCTGTGTCATTTACAGTAACCTACTATTACTATTTGTCCCTCAAAATGGACAAACTTTTTCTCCCATAGACTTCTATGGGTTCGTTTTCGAATCTTCGAATTTTCCAGAAAAAATGTTATATTAAAGAGAAAGTCCTCCCCATATGAAAAACTTTTATATATCTAAATTAAACTGCAATACTTACAATGCAAATAGTTGACAGACTAAGCTGCTATTTACCTCAATCATCTCCTTCTGCTATTTCAGAGGAGGTGGCATCCTTTTCAGAAAGCAGAGGGTGGGGGATGGTTATAGGCCAAGCGCTTTAATACAGGGCATGCAACAAGGCTCACAATAGCTTTATAAGTTAATAAAAGGGTAATTGTACATGGGAAGATTTTTTTCGGATCGGATTTTTGATCAAAAATGAGTCGATCAGATGAGCTGATTAAAGTTATATTTTAATTTTAACATATTAAATATGCTTAAAATTGGTCCACCCAGTTAATCTCTATAATGTGTACATCATATAGAACTAAGTGCAGGACAATGAAACACAGATTAGGGAATCTACTGTCCAATTACATTGTAGGAGCACCGAACTTATAACACACAGCAAACATGTAATTTTAATCTCATTCTGATTATCTCATCTGATTGTGAAATAAAAACAATGTGAAATGAGCACTTTATAATTCTATTTTAGCATTAAAGGGAATGTCCACCCTTCTAGAAAAAAATAGTATGTTAAGCACCCCCCTAAACCTAGACCTCGTTTAACTACTACCTTTTAAATCTGCTCCCAGCATGAGAAATCTGAAATTGGGTAATACTGAAATTGAAAATGAAAATATAAAATATCTACTGACCTCTCTTGGGTAAAAAAGTAATGATTAAAATGTACAAGATTTTTTGTTGTTGAAATGTTTGTTGCCATGGAATACCAACAGTATTTGTACTGTATGTTGGGTGGTTCACAATGTTTTTTTTTTTTTTTATTGATCTTCCTACTATTTGATTGCATACCCTAGATACCCTAATCTATGTATCGATTTACTGCACTTTATTAAGTATAATGTAACCATTATGGAGATTAACTGGGTTGACCAATTTCCCTGGTATGAGCGAGTTGACATAATATTGCAAATTTAAAAAATAAGTTATACAAGGATAGTCCTTTTCAATAACTCTCACTCGTAGTGCTTTACTATTCTGCTGCTTATTTACTGTATGTTGTATATTAAGAGTATGTGTTCCATTTGTTTAAATATCTCTACTATATAGGTTGTTATTATTTTTGGCTTGAAGAGCCAAATCACTGTTCTTTCTTCTTCTTCCGTTTTATACTTCCACTTTTTTGGACTGTACATCCTACCACAGTTTTTGAGCTAGAGACATGAAATTCAGTACAGACATGCGGGGAATATAGGAGAAGTGTGCTATTACCTAGCTAAGGAATTCGCTGAAGCGTTACAGCATTATCTGCAGATTTTGTGACATTTTTCCCATAGACTATAATAGTAACAATCCTCAAATATTGATATTTCTAAACAGTTTGTTTCATGGTCATAAACAAAAAACACTGATACCCCAACCCCCCACACAGACACAGGTACACCCACCTACTGACATACCTTTCCATTCCCATGGAAGCCATACTTTTAGGATAACTATAGTCAAAAATTAATTTTCATCAAACATCAATAAAAGTTAGTTATATAGTCATGCATGCACATATCCCCAACCTCAAATGGGTACACACACCTACTGACCTACCCTTCTATTCCTGTGGCAGCCATACTTAAAGGGTAAATAAAGTAAAAAAACGAATTTTGATATATCATTAATAAAAGTTAGTGATATGGTCATACATGCAAAAACACATAACCCCAACCTTACACGAGTACACACACCTATTGACCTACACTTTGATTCCTGTGGCAGCCATACTTAAAGGGTAAATAAAGTAAAAAAAAACTAATTTTGATATATCCTCAATAAAAGTTCGTTATATGGTCATACATGCAAAAACACATACCCCCAACCTCACACGGTACATACACCTACTGACCTACCCTTCCATTTCCGTGGCAGCCATGCTTAAAGGGTAAATAAAGTAATAAAAATAATTTTGATATATCCTCAATAAAAGTTTTATGGTTGTAAACACAAAAAAAACCCTAATGACATACCCTTTCATTTCCGTTGTAGCCATACTTAAAGAGTAACTTTAGTCAAAAAACAAATTTTGATCAATAATCAAAAAAGTTTTTTTTAACCCCCAACCTGTCACAGGTACACACACCTACTGATATATCCCTCCAATACTGTTGCAGCCATACTTACAAATTTTGACCAATCAAAAAAGTTTTTTTTTTTTATTAAATTAAACCTGACCCAGGTAAACACACCTATTGACCTACCCTTCCATTTCCATGGCCATATTTAAAGGGTAACTATAGTAAAAAAAAACTATTCTGACTAATCATCAATAAAGTTGTTTTTTTTACCCCCAACCTGACCCAGGTGCACACAATTACTGATCTACCCTTTCATTTCCGTTGCAGCCATACTTAAAGGGTAACTATAGTCAAAAAAAATGTTTTAATCAATAATCAAAAAAGTTTGTTTTTTAAACTTCCAACCTGACACAGGTACTCAAAACAAATGCGCTACCCATTCATTCATGTGGCAACCATATTTAAAGGGTAAGTATAGAAAAAAAACACATTTTGACCAATCATCAAAAAAGTTAGTCTTTTATCCCCCAACCTGACACGAGTAAACGCACCAACTAACCTAATCATCATTCCTGAGACAGCTATATTTAAAGGGAAAGTAAAAAACAACAATGTCCTCATCATTGCCATTATTGAGTTTTAAAATCTGCAGCACAAAAACACACATTCCCTTCCAAAATGCGGCCTTTCAAGCCAAATTCAAAGTTTATACTTAAACTTTCCCTTTCTAGTTTAATAAGATATTTTATAGTCATCAATTGCCTCAATTTAGAAACCTATTGTGTGTCTCCGTAGAATTACTCTCTTTCACTTCTGAACTATTTTAGAACTACATTCGTATGCATTGATAAAAAAAAGAAAAAAGACAAATCCCTTTTTAAAGGCTTCCTCTTTTTCAGCAAGGAATTACCCCACAAACTTCATTCATTAGCAGTTCGACCCTAGCAGGCTGTCACATTTACTAAGTATGCCATTCCTTACAGGGAGGAAAAAGTCCAACTTCATGGCCATTAAAACACTAACTGCTCCTTTATTGACTTATCAACTCCATTTTACACATCTTTAACATTTGGACTCTCTTTTACTATTATGTTAAACTTTATAAATTAGCGAATCGCCCCCATCGGCGAGATCCATCTACTGTTATCTGAATGAATATTGATTCTTTACAGAATCTTTTTTCTATACAATAATTTACTTTGTCATTTAAATGAAGTGTCCTGGTGTTTGAAATGTATAATTTTGTATGTTTTCAGCAATACAAACGTCCTGCAGTTATAAATAAATGTATATATATATATATATATATATATATAAAACAAATATAGAGGAGAGATGATCTTGGTAATTGACCTTTTCTCCACATAATAAGGCTGGTTTCAGAGCAAATAAATAAAATAAATAGCATATGGATTTTTTCTTTTATTGTAAGGCTTGGTTTGCTGCTAAAAAGCTTTCATAATTGTTTAATGCATATAATGGATCTTTTCACTCTTAGCTTTATATTTAGCCTTTCACTGTTTAGTAAAATGGTTTCGTATAAGGTTTGTTAAACCAACATTTCAATTAGGGTGTAGTTATTAAACACATTTAGGGCAATTTAACAAGAAATGCATTTGATAAAGTTACAACTACAGTATGGAATAGCTAATTTAGTATGTTTCAAACTAAACTAAAGCCACCAGATAACTTTTGTGTTATTAACACAGCCACTGCAAGTTGTGTTATATGCTAACTGGTTGTTGTTACGACAGACGATCAGACCAAAACAACGGAACGTGTTTACACAACCTCAGACAGTAAAGGATTCATTTCCCTTCAGATAGGTACACTATTGAAAAATACATTACGCAGAGCTGTGCTAAGATCAGGTAAACTTTATTATCCTGCATCTTGCTTCTAATTTAAAGGAGAACTTAAACGTAAATCCATATGTGAAAGCACCTTTAGATTGTAAGATTCTTTTCTAGTAATTTGCATTAAGTACATGTGAGAAATAGAGATGGCCGAACTTCATAAAGTCAATGGGGAGTGATAGTTTGAAAAGTTTGGATGTTTTACAGATAAACTAACAATGGTAACTTACTGTAAATGGCTGTGGCACCTGGGAAATGGTCTGAGGAACATGTCATTATCACCAAAACCTGTTTAAACACTTCTTACTTCATGATTGGGCAATTGTCGGGTTTGCGCAAGCTACATTCAAGGGTTACTGCCAATTTGAGGGTTACTGAACAATACTTCCGAGGGTTAGCGAAAATAGTACAATAAATTCGAGGATTATCGAAATCGAACGAAACATTTGTGGGTTAGTGAAAATGAATGATATATTCGAGGGTTAGCAAAAATGAACCATACATTTGAGGGTTACCAAACAACACATTCTAGGGTTAGCAAAAATGATCCGTACATTCGAGGGTTACTGAAAATGAACGAACATTCAAGGGTTAGCGAACAGTACATTCTAGGGTTACCGAATTTATCACAGACCGCATCATGGAATGTACCTTTGTGTATTCGTTTTCACTTGCATATTCAATTTTTCTCAGTTCTGTACCTGAATCTGTTTTTTTCTTAACAAATTCGATAATTCTTGAAACCGCAGGGAATGTTAGATAATTATCAAAAGTCCGGAAAGTTCGAGAAATTTCGGGTCTGGGATAGTTCGAACAGTCCGCATCCATTCGGACTTAAGTTCGGCTCGAACTCGGGTTTGAGTTCGGTTTTGTGTCCATCTCTAGTGAGAAATAGATTCTGTGACTAAGGAGGCTTCCATGTTGTCTCCAGTACAACCCACAGCCCATGTAGTCATCACAAAGCCCCAACCTCTGACCCCATTATTCACTGCCGCCATGCGCAATTTCTAGTTTTCTAGATAAAGTTTGTAAATGTAAGTATATTATTTGTTGTATCTATGGTGGTGCAAAATATAAATGCCATCTTTTTAGGAACATACAGCCCAAGTCACAGGTTCAAATACCCTGGCTTACTTATGAAACAATACAAAATAGTCTACTGCCTGAGTTTATTGGGGTTTTTTTTGTTTGTTTCCATTATGTTTCTAGAAAAATATAAAGTTTCTACATATAAAAACTATATATATATATATATATATATATATATATATATATATATATATAGCAGCTCTGTTTTTAATTTACCAACCAGCATGAACTGCTAACAACCTTAATGGAACAATACAAAATAGCCAACTTATTCTAAATGGGCCTAGATCCTCTACTTGTGGGATAGTGGTAAAAAAACATTATTTTTAGCAAGACAAAGAATATGAGTTTCCAGGTTCAATTCACCAGACTTTTTATTTTTAACTAAAATGTTAATATTATGTTTCTTACATCCATGCTAGCTAAGAAATACACTACAAACATTACATTACTTTTCTGAATGAAAAGAAAAGAAATTCACCATTGTTAGGGACAGGAGCATTTATAATATGTTTACACAAAAACTGCAATGAATTCTGTGTTCTGTTTCAGAGGGAGGGAAGATCTTGAGCTGCAACCTTCCAGGGAGCAAGGCTGCAGATTGCTGTGAAGTGTACTGCATAAACTTAGCTGTTTGTGCCCAGCTAAGGGGGACTAAGGGAGCTGACACATAGTAGCCACAATTTAATTTCATAAATGTCCCAGCAGCCACATCATAGGGAGAGGTGCAACAAAGTTTTTGATATCCTTGTGAATGTGCTCTATCTATTGGGGCAATGTTATCTGTTATCCCCATACAATATCATATTATCTGCACACTGGCATACTTTATAAACAAAGGGGAGTTAGTATACATTACTGTGATCACATGAATGAAAAGCTTTCCAACCACGTCAAGGTAACCCCAGTCTGGAAGGTCCTAACTTCTAACCTTTTTTACTTCAATAAACCCCTTTGTTTATAAAGTATGCCAGTGTGCAGATAATATGATATTGTATGGGGCCTAGGAATGTGCATTGATTATCTTTTCTATGTTTGTATATATATATATATATATATATATATATATATATATATATATAAGTCAAAAAAAGTAAAAGGTTCCGAGCACTCCTTCTTCACACGAAAAGTGTTTATTAACGTTTCGGTGCTTCACAGAGCACCTTCATCAGAAAGGTACTAATATAAAGTGTTACAGTGTATGCATAAAGTGCCATTGCAACTACAAATACATAAAACATTAAAAACATCAGTAGAAAATCAACTTCAGTAATCCATATAAGATAATAAATTAAGCAATCACATGAGATATAATCCTGTCAGCTCAGTATATTAAGAACTAGAGATGGACTAGAACTCGAACCCGGACTTCTCAAACTATCCCGGACCCGGATTTTCGATATTTTTGGACTTTCAATAAATATCGAATGTTCGACCGTTCAAATATGCGAGTAAAATGCCTATTATACCTATACGCGAGCATCGAATCTGCGAGTAAAGTGTCAATGGTATCTAGGCGCGAGCATCGAATCCGCGAGTAAAGTGTCCATTAAAACCTATACGCGAGCATCGAATCCGCGACTAAAATGTACATGATACCTAGGCGCGAACCTCGAATCCGCGAGTAAAGTGTCCATTAAAGCCTATAAGCAAGCATCGAATCCGCGAGTAAAATGTACATGATACCTAGGCGCGAACATCGAATGTTCGAACGCGAGTGCTCGAAAATAGCGCGAGTGAGAGTAAAATTGATTTTTCGAATGTCCTGAATATTCAAACATGTTCCCCAGACCATTTCCCAGGTCCCACAGCCACTTACATTAAGTTACCATTGATATTTTAATTGTATTTCATTAGAACTTTTCGAACTATTTGACTCCCATTGACCTTAATGGGTCCGTTTTCGAACTTTCCATATAGTTCGAAAGTTCGAAAATGGACCGAACTTTCGAAAGTTCAGCCATCTCTATTAAGAACCAGGTTTTCTTACTCGGAGGGGCCGGATCAGGTTACTTAGATAAGGAGGTACAAAGATACTGTGTAGCAAATTCTAGCCTCTTGCAACAATGTGGACTTGATATCCTTTTTAGAGGTTTAAGGAAAGGTAACTATGTTTATCTAAAAGCAAGGCATAATGGTATTAATGTAAAGCATCCTAAAAGAGCAAAGTTATTATAGGAGAGCTACCTAAAGATAATAAATAAGTAGATATAATAACTATAATCACTATTAACTATGTGCATAAATTATCAGGGCATATCACATAGGAGACAATAAGATAAGAAAGTATTCCTATCCGTAGACTTCCTGAATAAAGTAGTTTGCAACTTGTTATTGTGAATAAAGATTCTTAAATCTAAAAAATCTACAGTTTTGGCATCAATATGGGCAGTTAATTTGATTGGGGTTGATATCTGTCACAAATTTATTTGCTTCCCCTTTATCACCCCCCTTTATCACCCCCCCCCTTAATCACCCTGCCATAAAAAGACCATGTCATCTATAAAACGATCTTACACCGATCCAGCTGTCACCCTGTCTTTGAAAAGATCGATTCCATTTATTCAAGCTCTACGAGTACTCAGAAATAATAGTGAGTCCGAGTTGGCCACACAACAATTGTCTGAACTCAAATCCAGACTACTGGAGAAAGGCTTTACTGAAAGTGATCTTGTCTCATCGTTCACAAGAGCAAAGGAGACCTACCAAGATAAATCGTCTAAAAAAAGAGTACACATACGGATCTTGTGCAATTACACACCTAATGCAACCCGAGGAGCCCTATTGTGAAGAAACTCATTAACCAACATTGGGAGGTGGGGAAAAAGGATAAATCTCTTCCGTTCAAGAACACTTCTATTCAACATACATATAAACGTGGTCATTACTTGAGGAGCATGTTGGTTAAAACTGATATCTTGAATTTGGAATTAAGTCAACCACAGGTCAAATTGGGTTGTTACAGGTGCCCCAACTGCACCACCTGTAATGGGATGCTTTCTGGCACCTCTTTCTCCCATCCCCATACAGGAAAACGGATTGAAATCAGGGGTAGATTCTCTTGTACTAGTAAAAACATTATTTATTACATTGTGTGCCCATGTGAGCTGGTTTACAGTATATTGGAAAGACCACAACCAGACACTGTCGGATAAGGACCATATCATACGGTGATATGGCAGTAGCCATACAATGTAGCTCACTTAACCACCCTGTCGGGAGTCTTCGCTGGATGATTATAGATGGCCTGTCCCCTAATATCGCACAAAAAATGGTTGCTGAAAACATACTTTTACGCAGGGAGGCTAAATGGATTTACTAACTGGGTACTTTGACCCTTCGGAGATAATGAACAATGGTCCCTCCAGTGTTTTTTTATAACTTGCCTTTTAGAAATTATGGTACCATTGGGACTAAGACATTGATGTTGATATATTTCTTATATATTTGATATATTGATATATTTCTTCTATATTTCTGCATTATTGTATCACGCCCCTTCACTATAGTGTGACGTTGGTTGATGGGTATTTAAACACTTACCTCATTATGCCTCAGATGTTCTGAAGACGGCCCCGCAATAGGGGCAGAAACATGTTAACTGCATTCGGGTGAATAAACACCTTTTCTTTTTCACTAAGTCCTGAGAGGACGTATATATAGGTGTTTATTCAATAAAATATAATATATATCCGTCATTTCCTTAAGACGGACCTTACAGACACACCCCCTTACAGCAGCTAAAATACTGCAGCTAAAATGCTATCCTTGAAAAAACAGGTCAAGGCAGACTTATTAATGTAAAAAAAAAAAAAATGTGCCAAGCAGTGAGATAAATAATGTGGATTTTATTTTGCTTCAAATTTTTACTTTTCATTTAACACAAAGTCCAAAAACTCCTCCTCCTGGTGCTAACTGCATGGCCATGTCACTGATTCTATGCATGGAAACAAAAACATATACAAGGCAACTTTTCTTATTCCTACTTTATGCTTTTTGTAGGAAAGGTCCTCTTTATATTTTAAAAGAAATTTTAAAAAATCATTGCCAATGGATTTTAAGCCTGTCTGTTCCTCTATCTGTACAGTAATTATGTTATGGTGAGTTTCTCTTCCAGTGTCAGAAACATTGTAATGAAATGTTCAACTAAATTAATAGCCCTGCACAGTTTTCATGATATTATTATAAAAAAATTTAGCACAATTGAAGGATATGGGAAATATCAATTACTTAAGGCAGCTTCAAGAAAATTAAAATGCTGTGAGTAAATAACCATAGGATATACACTACATGTATTAGTTCAAATCATCTGGAAGAGTAGAATACTGCAGAATTTTCATTAGCTAATAAATCCCTTTGGACACATGATAAAAATTCTAGCAATGGAATTTAGAGCAGGTTTTCTGGTTATATAATTAATGTCACATTCAATTTATGTAGATTCTCTTTAATTAATACTTTTTTTTTTGTTCATTCTCCATAACTCATAGCATATTTATAATCGTCTTGGTAAATTGTCAAGAAGGCAGATTATTTTCATAATTGTCCTGAAGCAATCTCTCAAGTGATCTTTAGAATTACTCTGAATTTTACATTTCCAAATGCTGGTTTCTCATTTCTTCCTTTTCCGGTAAAATTGTTCAACGCCTACACTGTAATCAGGCAGAGCAATATTATGTTTGCATAATAAATAATCATTAAACAACTTCTGTTTACAGACGCACAGTTAATTTAACTTCTATCATGTCATCTGGGCAATTAATGAAAAACATCAAATTTTCAAACTGCCAATCAAATCCTAATAGGCAGGAACAGAGGATAAGAAAAATATGCGCAAGTGGAAGTGTATCTTAATTATCTTCTCGATTTGATATGTAACATTTACTTGCAAAATATTTACTTATATCAACGAAGAACAATAAGCTTAAAGGGCATAGGCATATACGGTGACATATTATAGTTAGAACAATGGATTAGAGATGGGATCCGGGTCCGACACGGAACCCCTCAGTTCCAAAATCCAAAAGATCCGGACGGACGGATCCAACGTATTTCGGAACAAATTTTCGAAGATTTTCAAATGTACGGAGCTATTTTCGATAATTTTCAAAAATATCTTCGAACGTTCGAAAATTCTCGAAAATACGATCAGATTCCACTTTCGAGTTTCTGAATGTATTTTTGAAAATCGAACGTTTGAGGCTATTTTCGATAATTTTTGAAAATATCTTCGAACATTTGAAAATACTCGAAAATACAATCAAAAACTCGAAAATGGTCTTTGATCGTATTTTTGAGGATTTTCAAGCAGGTCAGTAAGTAAGTAAATACTCCTGGATTGCGACATTATCCAAATGTGGAGCCAGGTTTAGCAGCTGTGAAGGTTTCATATGCATGTGGCAGTTAATGTCTGTACAACATCTGCCTTCAGATAGGTACACTATTGAGAAATGCATTGCACAAAGATGTGCTAAGATTTGGTTAATTGCAGCTCTGCACTATGTTGTTTCTATAAATGTACCTCTTAAAGGGGTAATGTTGGAGGGTTTGCAAATGGAAGGCAATCTGTGACAGACTATGGTAAATTACTATGAATCTCTCTTTGGCAGATGTAAAGATATCTGTGACAGATCACAGCAGATGGAATACAATCTAAAGAGACTGCAAGAGATTTTGGCAGATGGAAAACCATCTTCTAAGGCGTGTAAACCAGTTTGGAGTAAAAAAAAAAATAATTAAACATTTTTACTGTAGACTGATGGCTAGGCCACACCAGCGCGTTTCTCACTCACTAAAATCTCATTCACAATCTCATTTTGCGATCCTTGGCACATGAGAAATGCATGGCAGTGCATGTCAATGCAGTTGGCCATATCACATGAGCTGTGCTATATTGCATTTTAGGGCTGCATGCAATCACCTTTTTTTGCAAATCACAGTGCAAATGGACGGTAATGCACATGAAACGCATGCCAATGCGCACTCACTTTTCACACATTACTCTCCTGTAAAGTCTGGCCTCTGCCTGAATGCTGCTCTTTGTCACACAGCTTTATAATATTTTTATTACCTCTTTAATCTGTAAACATTAGAGATTTGCATACCGGTACCTAATGGATGGTACACACAAGTCAATTATATGTCCAATGATGGTCGATGTTTCGGTCAATCAGGTGAAATTAACAGCTGTAGTTTTGACTGAACTGATAAAGCTGTCCAAGTGATCTCCTATCTTCCAACATTTACCTTTAAATAGCTACAATACTGAGCTTTGCATTGTTTATAGATGTGCTGAGATCAAGTTCACTCCATTATTCTCCATTTCCAGCTCTGAACCATGTTGTTTGTACAAGTGTAACTATAAATGTTGCAGAGTATATGTGATCTGACAAGTTGATAAATCATGGCTAATTCTGCAGTTTTCAATTAAACGCTGGATCTGTCACACACAAAAAATAATCAGTGGTACCACATTAATCACAGCCAACAGCAAAACCTCCCACATCACCCTTTTAATAGCTACATTTATAGAAACAGCAGAGCTGTAGGGAGACGATAATGAAGTGCACCTGAATGCATTTGTAGTCTAATGTCTATGTAATGCATGGCCAGCTTAAGGAACCAGGTGCAAAATTTGCCTGTGCTGTTAATTAGCAGCAACCAATCAGATGGGTTAAAGCAATCATAAAATATCTAATTGGTTGCTGCAGATTAATAGCACGGGAAAACATTGTTGCATCTCCCCCCAGATATGGATGGATAGATATGAGCAAAAATGTATTGAGTGCTCTATACTGTTGAAATAGGATCCAATCAAGTGTCTATATGCTCCATCTGCTGAGCCATCCACACACACTCCAAATATATTCATAGACAATGAGGTTAGATAGGGAGAGACAATCCTAAGTCTCTGCTGTGAAATAAAGATTTATTTAGAATAATTGTACCAAAACCAGCACAACATGTTTCGGGTTTCAAGCGCCCTTTCTCAAGTTCAACGAAAATACAAAAAACAACAGTGCTTAAATAGGGTGTGATAATTAACTAGACCTCAATGCTCCTCCCTTTCCTTCAATTATCTAAAGGGGGTGAGGAATTAAAGGGAAAGTATTACTAATAGGACATGAGCAGTTCTGAAAGTGAAACAATATATAATAAGTGTTAAAAGGTTAAAAGCAGTGTAAAAAGTCCAAAAAGTATGTTGAGTATATCAATCCATAAAAATTCTATCAATCTTAAAATGTCACATTAATAAAGTGTCCTGTGCTCCAACCAAAGAGTAGGAAAATAACCAACAATCAAGGCGCTATAAGAGCAGGCAACATGTCCATAAAAAAATCCTTAGCGTAGTTCCAAAGTGTCCAGTGCCTTATTTAACACATATTAATATTAGTGAGATAAATGGATAGATAGTAATTCTATATACTGCCACTTTCCACTTCAGCAATGTCAACTTTCAGTACATTTTGAAAGTACAATTCAGTTGAAAGTTCCTCTTTTTTTCTTATTCACTCTTCCTTTTTTGTGAGTTCTATTGTAACAACGTAGCTGTCATCTTTAAATGTCACAACAGTGTCTTCCTTAATGAGCTTTTTTCGCAAACAGCAGGTTCCTTCCACAATTAGATACATACATCAAATTTTTATAGGTATTGTTCTGGTGAGGTCTGATGAGATTTCACAGTGAATATAACCTTCTTCAATTTTTGAATCCTCCACAGATTCACTTCTTAATACCACCATAGCGTCTGTCTGTCTCTCTGTTTCACACAGTTGACTGCTAACTTAACCAATCGCCTTTTGTGGATTTTTTGTCTTGCAGTTTTAATGCTGTTTTGGATTATTATTCTTCTAGAATGTAATTATCTCGAAATAAATCCCAGTAATTGAAATACTGATGATGATAAAACTTCTTGTCTGATTAATTAATTTCTAAGATAACCCACTGGCTAGAGCAAGTTCTATGAGGGTCCCAGTGCAAAACATTGTGGGGGAACCCTTAATCATTGAAATCCTATCGTTTGGGGCCACTCTGAGGGGTTTGGCTCTGAATAATGGCCCAGTTATTACCAAGCAGCCTCTTAGGAAACATTTCTTAGCATGTGCACATGTACCCGATGTAAGCATGTACACAATGTAAGCATGTACACCTTCATGAAGCTTCTATGTGGCTTTTACCACTTCAAATGTGGGTCTAGGAGATTGCTCAGCAGTTTAAAAAGACCACATGGGATGCTGTATATCCAGAGGAATAGATAAAATGAACAAAACAACAATAAATGGAACAATCATGTGTGATGTATATCAGTACAGATTTCAGATTGCACATGTGGCTATCCTGTGGTGACTTTATTCCTGATTGGGGATAACCTAGTTGGAACTTTTTTTAATCTATAGTACAAGTTATTTACATATAAAGTCATCTATTGCTGTCCTACAGCAGATGTGGTAATCCACATAGCTATAAAAGTGGGTTAGATAAGTTTCTAAAATTGAAAATTACTGGTAGTAATAAATATAGTTCTAGTTGATCTAGAGATACTAATGGTAAAAATATGATTGCGGTAGCTAAATACCGCAATAGTTTTGTATGGACAATCGTCAATGTGCGGTCATGATCGTTGATTTACTACGACAATTGTGCATTTATGTCCGCGATCGTAAATTTACAATTGCTGCAATGATTGTTAAAGATGCAATATCACAAAATATCAGTAACGTGCCTTTATAAATATGGCCCTAAAGTTCAAAAAAGCTACATTTCTACATGACAGGTCATGTGGTGTCAACATTTTCTTAAATACTAGCAAGCCACACCTTCGCCACGTGCACCCTCCCCCGTGTGGTTGGCCGGTGAATGGATGATATCACCTGCGTGTGCAGATGGGTCCAACGTCCGTGCATATTGACAGGTTTGTTTTAGTATATAGGATTTTTTAATATACATATTCAACACCATACCTAAAAGTGAAATGTGTATAAAAAGTTGCATACGTTCCACCTATAAGAAGCTGATGCAAATGAAATATTTTTCTCTGCCTTATTGACTTTTTTCATCACCCTTCTTTATGTCATATTTTTAAATGTTTTTCCTAAAGTGCTTCGTTTTGATTGAGAGAATTTATACGTTGTACTGACAGAGTTATAGCACTTTGCTGCCCTCTATTTTATAGGTAAAGACAACTATGTATACGGATCTAACTCTATCTGCACTGAACTGAATCAGATCTAATATAGAACCTTGATTTTAGTTTACTTTTAAGTCCTTTGGGATAACAGCTTCTTGAAGGTGTGGAGGAAATTTATTTCAGTTAATTGAGGACAATTATCTTTGCGACTCATCCAATAAAATCCTGAGGGTTGCAACAGATGGTCTGTCATCTTGACAGCTGTTTTATGTTATTAATTGCTTACATGTTCACTTTCATGATAAACAGAAAAATTGTGCTATCCGCTGCATCAGGAAATGACAAAACAATGGATAACACAACATGGAAATTTAGTACATTTGTCCCAAGGTAAAGTATAGTAAAAAAAATGTGTGTGTTTGCAAATAAAAGGAAAGGTGAATGCCACAAAATAGTAATTATTTTAGAATCTTTTTAATTGAACTAAATTTGGGGAAGAGAGATTACAAATTCCTTCCCTAAAATGTCCGATGCAGTAATACTATACAATGATTCACATCACACTTACAAGGAGATGTAATAAAACTTCTTATCGTAAAAAATGGTGCTAATTTTGCCCCAACCAATCAAATGTTAGCTTCCAAATGGAAAATAACATCTAATTGGTTGGAGAAAAATTAGCACCATTTTTAACAATAAGAACCTTTATTATATCTCCCTGTATATTTTTCTGTCATTTGCAAATGGAAACCAAACAAAATGCAACCAACCACTAACTAAATGTTATGTATAAGATTTGCACTGAAATGATCAATGCTGTTTGTACAATGCTGTTTTAACACCTTACTCTGGGCGTTCCTATAACACCTCTTAGCCACTATCCAATCACACCCTTAACACCTGGCTGTGATATGCTAATTGGGATTTTCCAGGGTACATAATTGCCACAGATTCTTGTACAAGTCATTCTGAATTAAGAAAGCCAGTCGGATGACTAGCGAAACGTCTTCAAGAACTACATTTCAAGTCCAATTGAATACAACAGATATTTGCACTGAAACTTTCAGAAAGTTAATGTGAAACCCTAAAGCTTTTAAATTGAATTCCCAGAACTACTATAGTCCCACAAGCTTCCATGGGCTTACTCCAGCTTTGATACATGGTGGAATGTGGCTTTATAAATAGCCTTTTAGTTTGAAATAACTTTAAAATTTCAAAAAAGGTTTAAAGACTATACCTTATTTCCACTTGAATTAAGTTCATGTAATTTCCTTTTTTGGCCTTCCTGACTACAAATGGCAATCAGAAAAGATCCCTGGATCAACAAGAATTATATGTATTAATACTAGAATTCCTATCAAGAACATAGAATCTTAAAGGATGTTGCATGTCATTTGAAATAATGGTTAAAATGCACCAGAGATTTTATTGCATGGACCATTAATGTATATAACAAAAATATATAGGCAATATGTATCAGAGCTCACCTCATATTCATGGATATCCAGGGAGAGCACATTACCACATGGCAGCTGGAGATCCACCCAAGAGTAAGTAAACATCTCAGAGAAAAGAACAGTATGGGAGCGCAGTCCCTATAAATCCAACAAAAAAGCTGCAAAACCAACTTATTAGTGGTCATTAAAATAGAACATATAGGAGGGGACCACCAGGTAACCATCTGTCATCATATATTATCTGTGTTCTTTGATGTATGTGAGTTGGCTTTGAGAGGTATTAAGGCATTTGACGTTACTACCCCCCCTAGTTTGAAAGATATATATATATATTATTCTTTAATATATATATATATATATATATATATATACGTCTGTGCCTGGATACATTTCATTGCCAACATTGATGCTACTAATAATTTATTATTACTAATATGTGCATGGAGATGACATATGGTGTAAAATATGTATATAATGATTGCTAATTTTTATACTGTTATGGGGGCACTGGGCAATTATATGGAGTTAAAGTCACACCAACGGGTTTGCGCTAATAGCCGGCATGATATTGAATCGCGTTTGGGAAATTTACCCAGAGCGATAGTGGCTCTGGGAAAATCGCCCTGTTAGTGTTAGGTAATACTCATTCAGGGAGATTCAATAAAAGTTATTATCGTTAAAAATGGTGCTAATTTTGCCCCAACCAATCAGATGTTAGCTTTCAAATTATATCTGATTGGTTGGGGCAAAATTAGCACCATTTTTAACGATAAGAACTTTTATTGAATCTCCCTGATTGTTTTTAATCAGTTCCCCTAGGGTTCGTATATGTAGATCTGTGTGTATGTACAGACTTAACCATTTGCTAATAGATTAACCAATTAATATGGTGATGTCATTAGAATGAGACTACGAATATGGACTGGGGGGTTTTACCCTTTAACAAAATGTTCAATTCGAAGCAAGAAACGAGTCAGGGTTACCTGCTGGTCCCTTCCTATATGATTTGTTTTTAATTACCACTAATAAAGTTTTGGATTTATGACACCTATTTGTGCAGCTTTTTTTGTTGGATTCACAGGGATTGAGCTCCCATGATGTTCTTTTTTCTGAGATGGACCATTAATGTATTTGTAAAAATTGATAATTTCCCTTTGCAAGTGCCTCTTCTCTATTGCTAATAGAGATGGACTAGAACTCAAACTCGAACCCGAGTCTGAGCCGAACTATTCGAGTTTAAACGGACTTGGACTTCTCGAACTATCTCGGATTTCTTGTATCCGAGATATTTTTGGGATTTCGATAATTATTGAATGTTCGATACGCGAGTAAATATCGAATCCGCGAGTAAAATGTCTATTATACCTATATGTGAGTATCAAATCCACGAGTAAAACACCTATTATACATATATGCGAGTATCGAATCCCTGAGTAAAATGTCTATTATACCTATACACGAATAAATATCGATTATCGAATCTGCGAGCCATTCATGGTATAATTATCGAATGTTCAAATGCGAGAGATTGAAAGTAGCGCACGTGACTCCTGGATATTCAGTCATGTTCCCCAGACCATTTCCCAGGTCCCACAGCCATTTACATTGTTACCATTGATTTTTTAATTGTATTTCATTCAAACTTTTTGAACTATTTGACTCCCATTGACTTGACTTCCATATAGTTCGAAAACAGACCGAACTTTCGAAAGTTCGGCTATCTCTAATTGCGAATAGCCCTAACTTATCTAATCTGTATACATAGTCAAGCTCCTCTGTTCCCCTTATTAATTTATTTGCCTTTTCCTGAACTCTTTCCATTGCTAAGATGTGCCTTTTCCATATGGGATTCCAAAACTACACTGCATATTCCAAATGAGGCCTTACCAGTGCCTTGTAACAAAATAATTGGAGAGATTTTTGCAAAGCCAATGGTGATTCACCAATTTGCTTGACTTAAATGCAAGATATAAGCTTGCTGCTAGAGCTGCAACTGTGACACTGAATCACATGCAATGGCTGCACAAGTGAGTTAGTTGCACTTTAAAAAGAATGTAGAGCACTGCAGCTTTGCATAAATCTCTTTTAGAATATTTTGCTAGCTCTAGTTGTTGCTGCCAGTCTGTTATATACTAGAACTGCCAAATACGTTTCTAAAATTCACATAATCAGACCAAATAAGGTTATAGGCAGCACAATGATTCTTAAAATCCAAATGCCTCCCCTTAATGCAGTAATAGAGGTTAAATAAAGACGTACGCCCATCTAGTCAAACCGTTGCCTACTCATGAAGTCTGGTAAGCTCCGCCCCCCAAGAGTTTCTGGACCTCGTTTCCAACTTATGTCCAAATATTCTGTGCCACTTCGATCCATGCATGCGTGCGCCACCAACACGTTGTAGTGCACGTGTGATGACATCACGTCGCACTGCGCAGTGCATGCGCTAACGTCACTTCACATGTGTCATGACGTCATTCGTGCAGCGAGTGGCGCGCGCATGCACGGATCAAACTGGCACAGAATATTTGGACACAAGTTGGAAATGAGGTCCAGAAACTCTCGGGGGCGGAGCTTACTGGACTTCATTCATGTTCCAAGATGGCCAGCACTTTCCAAGGGCTCGGGTAGGCTCTGAAGGGACCTAAAGAAAAAAAAAAGAGGGGGGGAGAAAGGTTAGTTACGGATTCAGCTACCATTTAAACTGTATTTGTTTTTTCACTATACTTATCCTTTAAGTAAATTAAATTTATATTGAAAAATATCTAATATATATATATCTAATTATTTGTTTATATTTACTGGTAGCCGGTCTTTTCCCAGATCACTGTTTTGTTTTCCAATAATAGACAAAATGAAATGAAATTTTGGAGCATTGCCAGTCAGGCTAATTTAATGTGAAGCATGTCTTGGTGTACAACATGTTACCGAGTCACTGTCTCTTATTAGAAACAACAATTAACTTGTAATTAGCAAGTCCTATCTGAACAGAACGACCTTGGAACGGCATAGCAAGCACATTTTATATACTCTGCAGCAAATTAATATAATCAAAAACAGATCACAGAAGATCTTGCCATAAAGTAGCTTTTTTAAAATAATGTGTGCGCATATCAACATTATGCAACTGTAAGCAGTTTCCAAGTCTAAAACCTAAAAATGCTTTACAAAGGCTTACTAAGCAAATACATTTAATTTTATAGGTGACAGAAGCACAGCAAATATTAGGAATACCTGTTGCTTGTGGTAGCACTCAACTAACAGACATATTTATAATCATATAACAAGGCCACCATTTCCATCAGGTACCCTATGGTATAACACAGTGAGGCAGGTTTGGCAACAAGCGAAAAGAACAATATAGTTTGAGGTTCTTGTGCTTTGTGGATAAAGGTCCCTCTGACTTACGATGTATCAGTTCTTTTCATGAGGTTAATTAATAAGAACTTACTTAGATAATGTTGTTTTTGATTCTAAAGGTGCCCATACACTATACTTTACCTTTAGACATTCCTACAACATTTCCCCCAGACGTTCACAAAACATCTAAACAACCACCTGAACCATTATTTTTGTGATTGACTGGTAATCACAAAAAGGATTGGCCACACAGGGAACATGGCAGAAACGTAATGGTAAGGAAACCTAGGTAAGAAACGTAGGTAAGAGCCACTAAGCCAAAATGCATTATTAAGACTTTAGATAGATTAGACAAACTAACGTCTAATTAATCTAATGTGTATCTCTAATGTCTAACTAGTATATGGCTGGCATTACTTTGTTTTTTTGAATTATAGTAAAGTACAGCAGTTATACTTTAATAAGCATTGAGTTTTAAAGAAGGAGCCTTTAGGTTCAAGTGGTACATCTTATATAAATGGAGGATTAATGGTAAACTCGAGGCACAAAGCCCTCAAGAAACTCTCCCTGCCCTAAACAGGGAGGCACACATTGGCTTAACTACTGGGCCTGCAGGGCCCACTAAGGCGGGATCCCCCTCCACAGCCTCCATAATCAGCTGTTTCCGCATGTGCAGTAAACATATGTGCAATCAGTTGTTTAAAAGTTACAGCTGATCGCATGTGCTGGGGAGGGGATTGGGTCAGGGGCCCGGCCTACAATAAAAGAAGCAACAAAGTGACGTGACCTAACAACAAGAGGATGTTGTTCCCTCGAAACACACGTTGGTCATCTATAGACCATTTGGCAAGTGGCCCCCAGTCTCTACCTGTGTACAGTGTGTCATATGGTTTCAAGGTAATTTTTCCATTGATGGCTACACTCTTCGATTTAGTGGATAGTTGCTGCACATGGTGTCCAGAATTTCCCATGGGACGAGTGGGTGAGATCCAACTGTTTTTCCCCTATGTACTGTTTCTGTGACTGTGACTCCTGCCCTTAGAGCAGCATTATTTGCTTGGAGACAGTCGATTGGCATGTTACATTCATCTTTTCATGTTACAGCCACAAACTGTCTTCATATGCAGCTTCAGAATGCTGGAGATATGGATATTATATCTGGACTTTAAACAATTGCTTCCTTAGGAAGCCTCAATATTTCAGCATTTATCCCATCATTAGCAGTATATACAGTATATATAAATCCAAATAAATGTCCAGTGCACTCATGGGATTATATTTTATCAAACAGCCTTTATTGGCAATACAAAATGTCGGCAGCTCTCAATCACAAGCCTTTATCACGCGAACTAATGCATATAATAATATATATATATATATATACATCTCTATCGTAACTTTTTATGTGCATTTATTGATACTGGAGATTCCATTGCGCAGTGGGTTTTTAGACATGTATCAGAATAAAGATTGTGTTTTTATTGCAGCATTGTCCACCACTCGGTGCTTCTTTTATTAAGAAGGTTGTTTTGCCTACATTGTTTCCTACAGTATTTGTGACACTGTCTATGCAGGAAGCCTTGAGGGCTTTGGCTCCCCAAGTTTAGCCTGGTTCTGTTATACCCGCCAAAACCCTCCCCCACCCTGCACCTTTTCTCCCTCTCCCTTTTTGCCTTCTTTCTTCTTCGCTTTTTCCTACCCCATCCCCACTGCAGCAACATCCCTGTGAATGTGCGCGCATGTGACATCATCACACCGCGGCCAATCACATTGCGATGTGATGACGGCACGTGCACACATGCTCGCATCGATGCTGCCAAAATGCGCATGTGCACTGATAACAGGCACATGAGCTGTGACCGGAAAAAGAATTTACTTGGCAAAGGGAATTTCACATCTCGTAGGGGCAGAGCTACAAATGCAAATAAACAAGAGAAAGAAGACACATTTTCAAGGAGGAAAAGGTTGGTTATGGGAGGGGGCTAGAATAAAAAATTACTAAGCTATCTAGTCACATTAAGATGGATTTACAGTTTACATACCCTTTAAAGGATACTCTACTCTATAATGTTTAAAAATGGAAAGTACCTGGGGCAGGGAGGTCGGATTGATTATTCCTACCTCACAATATCATTTAGTTGAGGAGCTACAGCACGTACAGTTTTCATTTGCCAGGTTAGTCCTGGACTATTCCTGTATTAAAGATAGTGCTAAAGCCAGGAGGAAGACTAGCAGAATCAGTTTTCTTTGGGCTGGTGGTCCTCACAGAAACAATGTTGGGAGTTAGGAATTACCAATCCTGCATCCCTGTCCCAAGTACTTTTTAGTTTAACTGTTTTTTAAATAAACTTTACACACAATAGTTATCTTTAATCTTTTTTTTGTATTTGTTTCCAGGCTCTACACCCACGTACGGTCAATCATACGAAAATACTGGCTGGTGTGGGGCAGGTGCCCGTGACCGACCTCTATCGTCCGTTCGTCCGGATTGGACAAACAGACGATCGGACGTGTTGGAAAATCACGATCGATCATGCGGTTCTCTATGGAGCCGCATGGTCGATCGTTTGCCCGAATTTGCCACGACTGTAGCGAATGATTGGTCGGGACAAATTGTCCCTCCATGTGTACCTAGCCTAACAGTTACAAAGAACCACAGGAAACAGGAATGATCCAGCTGTAGCATCAAAGGAAGTATTATTGATCATGATATTGAAAAGTTTAAATTAAAGAGGACTAGGTCTTCATTACAATGGAAAATAATGTATTTTTTGTTTTACTTATCATTTAGTTTAGAATTTGCAGATACTGACTAATTTTATTATGTTACTTTACAGACTGGAACAAAAATGTTGCGAGGTTGCTGAGTGAAATGACCTCTGCAGTCGAAAAGAAGATTGTATTGCTAGATTTCTATTGTTGTGATTTTCTTTAATATATTTTTTAATATTTCCTTTTCAGGTTATACAAAGTTGTCTTCCTCTGTTCTGTTGACTAGTTGCTGACTTAATTGGTTATAGCAACAAGAATGTGTAAAACAAAATTGTAATCAGTCAATGCATGAAACCAGCCAGGTCCTGTGTTTAAACAACTAATAGCAAAGCAAAAAATCCCAAAGGTTTTAAAACACTTGTAATAATAATGAAGGATTAATAGTCTGGGAATGTTTAAAATTTTTATTAACCACCCAGACTCCACTTTCTCTTAAAGGGTAACTGTTGTCTCTACAAGTGCCCTTTATTAAGCTATTGAGCGCTCTTATATCTTTTAAACAAGCCTAGAATGATGTTTCTAGCTTCTTTGGCATGTCCACACCCAAAACAAAAATGTAACCCACTTCTGGAACCACTGTGATTCTCCTGCAAAGCCTGTCTATATTTGCAAAAACTGGAGAGTAAGAGGTGTCTGTGACCAGTCATCTGGTCCCTGCTTCTTTCATGTCCCCCGGGAGGACTGTAACATAGTAACATAATAATTGAGGTTTGATAAAGACATACGTCCATCAAGTCCAACCTTTTCACCCACCATTTTAACCCTACCTAACAGTTGATCCAGAGGAAGGTGAAAAAAATGCCAGCTAAATAAAAAGTGTGTGGGGGGATTCCTTCCTGACTCCAAATCGGCAAGTATCCCTGGATCAACCAAAACTACAGTAAAAGTATTAAAGGGCATGTCCACCCCCAAAACTATAATCCCCCCCACTACTGGCCCCATCATGTAGTGTAGTTTAATCCTTACCTCACATCCCAGCTCCATAAGGTTCTCCTGTAGCCCCCCCAAAGTCCCAAAAACTGCCCACCAGGAGGATAGCAGAGTCCATATAGGACTCTGCCTCCTACCTGGCCTCCGGGAGAAGTTTGGCATGCGTACTGCAGTCCTTCTCCCCCTCCTTCCCCATCCCCCCCGCTCCCTCTCCCTCCCTCTCAGGATTCCCTCCCCCTAGTGTAAAACCCTTAATATATATGATTCCCCCTGTCCCCCCAGCCCCAGCCGCTCCATTTTTATTCTTAGAAAGCTCCCCAAACTTTACTTACCTTCCCTCTTTCCCCCGCCGAAATGAGAAATCCTGGCAGCCACGTCCGTGATTAGCTGCCGCTCAGCCAATCACAGGCGCGACTGCCGGTCCCGCCCCTCTGCTTGCATTTTCTTGCAAGCAGAGGGCCAGCAGCGCGGCGGAGGAAAGAGGGGAGGTAAGTAAAGTTTGGGGAACTTTCTAAGAGTAAAAATATAGCGGTTGGGGCTGGGGGGACAGGAGAAATCATATATTAAAAAATTATTTTAAGGGTGGACATACACTTTAATACCAGTAATTCCTAATATTGTTTAGTTTTAGAAATTTATATAGGCCACTTATAAAGGTATTCCATGAACTTGCCATTACCACAGCTGCTGGAAGACAGTTTCACCATTCTCATTGTAAAGAAGCATTTCCTAACCTGAAGAAGAAACTTCTTCCATGAGTCTTCTGATATGAAATATTAGTGAACAATACATCCAAAAGTTTATTGTATGGCCCATTAATATATTTGTAAAAGTAATCATATCTCCATGCAAAAGTTGCTTATCTAATGTAAACAGCTGTAACTTGTTTAATCTGCCTGAATAGTTAAGCCCCTCCATTCCCTTAATTATTTTAGTTGCCCTTAGGGATGGACTAGAACTCGAACCCGAGTTCAAACCCAATTCGAACTATTCGAACTGGAACTATTAGAACTAGTTTGGGTTCGAACTAATTCGATTTTCTGGACTCACGGGACTATTGAATTGAATTGAATTGAAATATGAGAATTCTCAAATGTATGAGGATTTTCGAACATTCTGCAGGCCTCGGATGGCCACTTTCGAAAACCCCCGAATGGCCAGAGATTTCCAAAAACATCTGCTCGCGGATTGCCAAATGGTCAACAATCCTGTGGCCGTACATTCGGATGTCCTGCAGCTCGAACCGGGACCCTCTCTCTGGCACTTATAAGTGCCCTTGTAGCCCTAAAAAGGGCCCTTTGGGGCTTAAGGGTTCCCACAGCTCGAACCGGGACCCCCCTCCCCAACCCTTGTAAGGGCCCTTGCTGCACTGATAAGTGCCTTTGTTGGGGGTCCTGCAGCTCGAACCGGGACCCTCATTGGCAGCGTTTTCTTTCTTCCATCAGGAACACTAGCTCCGCTGAGGCCACTGACCCAGAGAAGTACCCCTGTGGCTGCCAGGGGTACCTACGGCGCCGGTGGCCTCAACAAGGCCGATGTTACTGGTGTCTTGATCCGAGGCAACGCGACAAGGGCCTCAAAGGTCCTTGTAAGGACCCAGGAGGACGTCCCAGTTTTGAGCTGCAGGACCCTTGAACGTCCGACCGGATTTTGTGAATCTCCAGCCGTTCGAGGATTTTCAGAAGCGGCCTGTTCGATCGAACATTCGAGGATTACCGAAAGCGCCACACGGAACTATTTACCCCCCATTGAATTTAATGGGTCCGTTTGGAAATGGACTGAACTTTCAAAGTTTGGCCATCTCTAGTTGCCCTTCTCTGAACTGCTTGCATTTCCAATACAATCTGGCATTGTTTGCTACAGCTAAGTCTGTTATCTACCAGAACCCCCAAATCTTATCTTATTTATAGTGTAAACCCCAAACGCATCACCTTACATGTATTTACATTGAATATCACCTGCCATTCTGCTGCCCATTTTGATAATCTATCTAGGTCTGCTTGTAGCAATTGCACATCATTTGAAGTTTCCAAAACTCTGCACACTGCACAGTGACATTGCTCTAAATGCCCCCTTCTAAGTCATTTATAAACAGATTAAAAAGAAGTGGCCCCAGTACGGAACCCTGAGGCACCCCACTTTAGCCCTCATAGATGTAGCTCCATTGACTAACACTCTCTGTTTGCGATCCAATAACCAATGTTCTATGGTTCTAGGTCAACAGCCCTCAGTGTGGCACAATCTATTTCTCATAAATCCATGCTAGCTACTGCTAATTATTTTTATTATTATTATTATTGATTTACTAATAAGATCAGTTCTGGAGACAAAGTGAAACACAATTCGAAAGTTTCTGTCCATTTTGAGGGACAAATTGTAAGAGTAGGTTACTGTAAATGACACAGAGACATGGGGAATGGTCTAGGGAACCCGTAAATATAATCAAAACTTATTTTAAAACTATCCTTCCTCACGATAGGGGTGTTTTCGATCTTCCGCATTCTATTTTTAAGAGTTACCGAAATCGATTATTACTATGGAGGATTCAATTTTTGCTAATCGTCTACTTTCGATTTTCGATAATCGTCTACTTTTGATTTTCAGTAAAGATTGAAAATTCAAAAAATCCAGGTTTCGTGAAATACGGGAGTTCCGAAAGTTTAGTCGGGACTTCGAAACCCTCAGATTCTATTCTAAACTGGGTTCGATTCAAACCAACATTACATCTCTAATAAGGATTAGGATTATCTTTAGTGAATACAGAGGGGGGGGAAGGTTAAGCACATTTGCCTTTTCATCATCCTCCATAACTATCTCAGCCCCATTTAATGGTCCCTCATTTTCAGTCCACATCTTTTTACTATTGATATAATTAAAAAACATTTTGGGGTTGGACTTGCTTTGTTCTGCTATCTGTATATCGTTTTCTATTTTAGCTAGTTTAATTGCTTTCTTACACTCCTTATTACAGCTTTTATACTCCCTGTAAGCCTGTTCCCTCTGATTTCACAATTTTAAAAGGCTTCTTCTTTTTTTTCATTTTCCCTTTTACAGGCAGGAGTGGCCTAATTTGTTACACTTCCCTAAAGGGAATTTTAAGGTAATTTAGAAATGTAATAGCTTAATATCCCCTTAAAAGCGGTCCACTTCTTTTCAATATCATTACCTAGTAAGAAATTCCCCCAGTCTATGAGCAGGAGTGATTCCTTTAACAGCATTAAATTAGCTTAAAAGTTTTGTTAACCCAGTGCTTTTGTTTTTTGCAATTTTTACTATGTGCTAGGAAATGGCTATAAATCTCGACCTCGTGAGGTTTAATGCAGTGACAGGTCCCCCCAGCCTTCATTTCCCCGACGCCTTCTGCTTGACTTCCGTACCTTTTCCGTGCACAGAATTTTATTTGCGGATTCGAGAATTCGATATTTACTCGTGTATTGGTATAATAGACATTTTCCTCGCATGGTCACACGCCTCAAACGTTCGAATATTCGATAATTACCGTAAGTCCGGAAAATATCAAAAATCCGGGTCCGGGATAGTTCGAGAAGTCCGAGTCCATTGAAACGCGAATAGTTTAGCTCGAACTTGGTTTAGAGTTCTAGTCCATCTCTACTCATAGGTAGCTTCCAAGTTCCAAGTCCCAAGTGTAGGGGGGGTGTCTGAGTAACCCACAACACCCGTGAGTGGGCGGGGCTTAGGCACCCGTGAGTGGGTGGGGCTTAGGTACCCGCAAGTGGGTGGGACCACATGGGGCTGTAAGATAATGGGCTATGGGGGGCCTGCAACTGGAGGGACTAAGGGGTCCATGAGAGGGAGGGACCAGGGGGGCTACAATGGGGAGGAGACACAGGACAGATTGACTGACAGTTTCAGAGCAGGAAGCAGGAAGTGCAGGGGACCTGGTGATGCTGCTGCCATATATCACACAAAAATGTAGATATCTTCAAAACTATGCAAAATAAACAATGGAAATAAATTGCAAAAATTCTCAGGGGAGCAATTCCTATCAATTTGCCTAAAGTCATTTTTGGACCACGGTTCCCCTTTAAAATCTACCATAAGCCAGTTATAAAAGTAGTTTCCCTTAAAGAGCAAGCAGAAAGAAAGTTGTGGTTTTACTGTTAAAATACTCAGTAATTCTTTTGATATTGCTTGAACATTTTTATGAAGACCTTCCAGAAACTGCATTAAAATTAAACTTGAAGAATCCATATGAGAGTTGCATAAAGAGTCCCATATTTTTGTCATGCGAACATGATCTCCATCACAAAATAATTTTGTTTAATTGGTGATTAATTATTTTTTACTTTTTTTGTCAGAAATATATTTATGTATCATTAACCATTTTTAGTTATTATGGACCGGTATTTTTATTGGATCGTCTGTGAGTTTGAAAGTGCTTCCCAAAATGACTGATTGTTCATAAATGGCATTTCAGGAAAAATCGGTTGGTTCTAATGATTGGACATGTCAATAAATGTTGATTGTTTAAATAAGTATAATGTCTTTATACTGCCAACCACAAAACTATTGGCTTATTATAATGATTGGTTATTTCAGAAACTGGCTCAGAATCTGTTTGTGTCCACCAGGCCAAACTTTATTGATCACAATACTAATGAAGTCCTGCTGTAGGTAGATGTTATGGGAAAAAGTTTCACTATGTAATAACTACAATAAAATTACACTTCAAAATCTAAACACTTGCAGCAGGGATGCCCACTTAAGGAAAGATCTTATTTAGCCTGAATTTCTGCTTCAATAATAAAATAACCTATATCTGGAAAGCACAGAATAAAATACAAAAGAATTTTGGGAAGCAATGTTTTGTGTCTAAATATTACATACAAGGTAAACAGCATGTATACCAGTTGTAATAACTGAAATATAATATTGGGGACAAGTCAAGCGTCTGCAAGAGTCAATTTGGGAGGTTCATTTCTGATACTGCTAATTACAGTTCTATACATCCAATCTGTTTCATCCAACTTTATTTCATTGTATGGTAATTACTTACAGTAGATATGGTAAAGCCTTAACCAACTGCTGTACCCAGGGTGGAAGCTTTAACCCTTTCACTGCCACAGATCGTATATTCACGATCTGTGCAGTGAATGCACAAACTGCCACAGATCGTGAATATACGATCTGTGGCTTCCCCCCTCCAAAATTTTTTTCCCCCCCTGCATTCAACTGCCCCCCTAGTCCCCTCGATCTCCCCTCGGTTTCGTCCAAATCCGAGGGGGGGATCAGGAGATATCCTGCATTGAAGTTTTCCCTACCTTGAAGCTGCCGGTCCGGAGGAGGAAGCTGAATGGGAGACCCCGGTGACATCACAGAACTTCCTCCTTCACCGGGGTCTTCCCATATGGAGGTACACTGCTGCCCCCGGTGGTCCAGTGGAGGTACTGCAGCATGATCTATGGAGATCATGCTGCAGTCCCTAAGTATAGTAAAAGCTGTCAAGCTAACAGCTTTACTATACATTTTGTGAATGGAACTCAAAGTTCCATTCACAAATAGGATTTTTTCTAAGTCTTTGCTACTTAGCGAAGGCTTAGAAAAAAAATGGGGACAGAGATCAAAATTTGGTGATCACTTCTGATCACCAATTTATTGATCTTTGCCAATGAATGAAAAATCACTTCCTGGAAAATGATTTCCGGGAAGTGATTTTTCCGATCGGATTTCGAATTGGAAAACGGGCATTTATGCCCGTATTCCAAGTTCGGTATCATTCCCTAAGATGATTTGATGATCATCTTTGGGAATGATCCCCAAAAAATAGGGGAAATGCACACAAAATAAAATCTTAAAGTGATACACACACCTTTTTTTTTTAACCTAAAAACTATAAATTAGCAAAAAAAATTGTCTTCTCCAAGCTTCCCAATGTCCCCGGTGATATCGCTAAAGTAAACGTGGATCATTATTTGTTCGATTTCAAGGGAAACTAAGCCTATTTTAGTAGGGAATTTTGCAGAGGTACCAAAAAAAGACCAGATTTAACTTTTAGGATCAGTAAAAGTGTGCAAAAACTTGTGGGACTCTCCGTACTAACTGCTTTTCACTAAAATACCACTAAAAGGGGGGAGTGGGGATAGGGGTGGGGGGTGGGTTGTGGCGTTTTTTTATTTTTTCTTGTAATTGCAATTGCGCATGGATCCCATTTGAGCTAGTTGGTGGCCCCGTCTCTGTTTGCACCCACCCATATGGCATACCGTTTGATTCAGGACATGTGGGAGATTGCCGTTTAGTGGGTTTTTTTACTTGCCAAGTGGGTTTAGGTAGGATTTCAACCATTGAGTCCTCTTATTTTATTTTTTCACAAAATCTCCTAAAAGCACGGACTTCTTTGGATCAGTGGGTCTGGAATTCTTCATGTATGTATGAAAGCATGGCATAGTAACAAAGATGAAGGTGTGTAGATTCCAAAAATATATAGTTTGGGGGGGAATTTCCATGTTTTGGGACTGTTTCCTTAGAAAAAGTGTAGGCTGTTCAAATTACAGAGCACTTTGATTCTTTCTTGTAATTGCATTTGTGCATGCGTCCCATTTGAGCTAGTTGGTGGCCACGTCTCTGTGTGCATCCACACATAGGGCATACCGTTTGATTCAGAACATGTGGGAGATTGATATTTAGTTGGGAGTTTTATTTGTGGGGGGCATTTCCATGTTTTGGGGCTGTTTGAAATTACAGAGCACTTTGATTTTTTTCTTGTAATTACACTTGTGCATGTGTCCTATTTGAGCTAGTTGGTGGCCATGTCCCTGTGTACATCCACGCATATGGCATACCGTTTGATTCAGGAAGATTGATAATTGACAAGTTTTTTTCACATGACATGGAAATTTGCCATGATTTTTAACTTTGAATTGTATTTTTATAAATTTTTCCTGAAAATCTGGTAAAAAAGCGAAATTTTACATGAAACTCCGCCCACACCATTGGTGGTATGCATAAAGGAATCACACCATTGTGTAGCTGAAGGTGTGTAGATTCCAAGAATATATAGTTTGGGGGGGTATTTCTAATATAGAGGGGTGTTTAGTCTGACAAATCTGAAAAGTTGCTGTAATTGGGCCATTGTTCATTGGCTCACTTTGTGGCTAGTTGATTCCACGTTTGCGCGTGTAACCATACATAGGGCATACCGTTTGATTCAGGACATTTGGGAGATTGATATTTGGTAACTTTTTTTTACATTACTTGGGATTTTGGCATGATTTCTACCTACGAAGAACTGCGCCCACACCATTGATGGTACGAATGAACAAACTACAGAATTTCGTAGATAAAGGTGTGAGGATTCGAGAAATATATGGTTTGTGGGGGTTGTTTTGTGGGGAAAAATTGCAGATTGTTCAAATTCAGATTTGACTGAATATTTTTGCTGTTTCTGAGCCATTGTGCATTGTTTCACTTTGTGTCTTTTGGCTTCCCCTTCCACGTGTGTAACCACACATATGGCATACCGTTTGATTCAGGACATTTGGGAGATTGATATTTAGTAGCTTTTTTTTACATTCCATGGGGTTTTGGCATGATTTCTACCTTTTGAAGTTGTTTTTGTTCATTTTTTCAGACAAATGCGAATTTCTACGAAGAACTGCGCCCACACCATTGATGGTATGAATGAACAAACTACAGAGTTACGTAGCTGAAGGTATGTAAATTCTGAGAATATATAGTTTTGCGGGGGTATTTCCAAGTTAGAGGGGTGTTCAGTTTGAAAAATCTGGGAAAATGCTGTTATTGGCTCACTGCGTATTGTTTTACATTTTGACTAGTCGCTTCCACGTCCGTGTGTGTAACCACACATATGGCATACCGTTTGATTCAGGACATTTAGAAGATTGATATTTGGTAAGTTTTTTTTACATTACATGGGGTTTTGGTGTGATTTTGTAACTTTGAAATGTATTTTTCTCTATTTTTCCAGAAAATTGTGTAGAAATGCGAAATTCTACGAAGAACTGCACCCACACCATTGATGGTATGAATGAACGAACTACAGCGTTACATAGCTGAAGGTGTGTAGATTTCAGGAATATATAGTTTGTGGGGGTTATTTCTAAGTTACGGGGGTGTTTTGTGGAAAAACTGCAGACTGTCCAAATTCGGAGTTGGCTAAACATTTTCGCCGTTTCTGAGCCATTGTGCATTGTCTCCCTTTGTGGCTTTTCGCTTCCACGTCTGCGTGTGTAACCACACATATGGCATACCGTTTGATTCAGGACATTTGGGAGATTGATATTTAGTAACTTTTTTTTACATTCCATGAGGTTTTGGCATGATTTCTACCTTTTGAAGTTGTTTTTTGTTCATTTTTTCAGACAAATGCGAACTTCTACGAAGAACTGCGCCAACACCATTGATGGTTTGAATGAATAATCTACTGCTTTACATAGCTGAAGGTGTGTAGATTTCAGGAATATATAGTTTATGGGGGTTATTTCTAAGTTACAGAGGTGTTTTGTGGATAAAACTGCAGACTGTCCAAATTCGGAGTTGGCTAAATATTTTCGCCGTTTCTGAGCCATCGTGCATTGTCTCACTTTGTGGCTTTTCGCTTCCACGTCTGCGTGTGTAACCACACATATGGCATACCGTTTGATTTAGGACATTTGGGAGATTGATATTTGGTAACTTTTTTTTACATTCCATGGGGTTTTGGCATGATTTCTACCTTTTTGAACGTTGTTTGATGTTCATTTTTTTTGAACATCTGGTAAAAGTGCAAACTTCTACGAAGAACTGCGCCCACACCATTGATGATATGAATGAACGAACTACAGTGTTACATAGCTGAAGGTGTGTAGATTTCAGGAATATATAGTTTGTGGGGGGTATTTTTGAGTTGGGGGGGTGTTTTGTGGAAAAACTGCAGACTGTTCAAATACAAAACTGGCTAATTTTTTTTTGCTGCTACTGACATTTGGCACTGGTCACGCTCTAGGTTAGTTGGTAGCCATGTCTCTGGGTACACCCATGAATGTGGCATACCGTTTTATTCGGGAGGGGTTAGGCTTTCATATTTGAGATGCGTTTGAACTTTCCTCCACAGTTTTTAGCTGAAATTCGCATTTGATTTTGTCTCCGATTTTACAGTTGAGGAAAAAAAGGAAAATGTGAGAAAGTAACTTACAATTTGACGAAGAGCTGCGTCCAGGTATCTGCATTTTGATCGAAACTAACCTCACTCGTAAAATCCTGCGGGTGTGTAGTTTCTAAAAATATCTCACTTGTGGGGATATTTTAGATAATTTGGTAGATATTCTATGTTAACTATCAGTAGTGGTTAGACATTTTAATTTGGTGTAATATTCTAGGAGGTGCAGTTTTAGTTTGGGGGGGTCTCCTGTACAGGAAAAGTGGGGTACCTACATATATCTGGTATCGTTGTATTCGGGAGTATCTGAGCTTTTAGAAACATTAAGATTTTTGTGCGTAACCTTAAGATAACTATAAGTAAAAATGGGAAAAATCCATGAAAATTTGCAAATTTTTCATTTTTTTTACATATTTTACCCATAATTCCAGTAAAATTTCCAGAAAAGTTGCAAAATTTTGTTACCATGTTAAAGTACACTTTGTGCTGAAAAAAACAATGTATAATATTCCTGATTTACTGCAAGGTTTCCTACTGTAAAATTAGTCTAAAGCGATTAAGGACAAAATCCTGAAAATTCTTCTGGCAGTTAACGCAAAAAAAAATGAAAATCTCCTGGCAGTGAAAGGGTTAAATGTGATATAACCAACTCTGACAGGACAGCCAAACTCAGTTTTGAAAATCCGTGTATTCAGTGGGATGTTTGGAAATTGCAAAATTCCAAAAACAACTGAAAGTCCAAATAGTTGTTTAAAAATTTGAAAATCGTGATTGAAAAATCTAGAATGATGTCTCAATTTAGTTCTGATTTTTTTGATTTTTGGAATTGTATTACTGTAAGTTCTGCAGAACCACCAGCTGAACAAAACTCACTAGTATCATTCATCTCTAATCAGCATGTCTTAATGATTTTCGAAAATAGCATTTAACATTCGAAAATCCTCTAAATACGATCAGAAACTCGAAAATGGTCTCTGATCATATTTTCGAGATTTTCCGAACATTCAAGGGCTATTTTCGAAAATTGTCGAAAATAACTCCGTACATTCGAAAATTACTGAAAATTCTTTCCAGATTTGGATTTTCGGATCTTCCGGGTTTTCCCGAGATCCGGGAATCCGAAAACGGAATAAAATATAGCAAAGCCTGGTTTTAATTAATACACAAGTTTTCCTTAGTGCTGCAAAGCATTAGTACCAACTATACAGAGGGAAAATAATAAAGTTTGAATTCAGTATATCACAAACACAGCAAACCCTTTTTAAAATTAACAT
Organism: Hymenochirus boettgeri; assembly: GCA_019447015.1. Lineage (NCBI taxonomy): Eukaryota > Metazoa > Chordata > Amphibia > Anura > Pipidae > Hymenochirus > Hymenochirus boettgeri. The sequence continues at coordinate 214,412,655 of CM033472.1, read as the reverse complement.
TCTGAATATAAATCTCTTCAAAAGTTTCGCACTTTAAAAAACCCATCACGCCCCTTTACGGGGTTATATGCTCCAGGTTAATCTAGAGAAATAAGATCTGAAATATTTAATCCTACTAGTAACAGCAACACATTTCCTTCTCTAAAATGAAAATGGTTTATCAGCTGCAGTGTTAAGAAGGTTTCAGATATGTACAGGAACAATGTTAAAATTTACTTTAAACCAGGTTGCTTTTATTTAATATAAAGGCATGTGCTTAATGCTCTATCGAATAATACAAAGATAAAATGTATGATAATAAAAAGAAACATTACTGTGATTATGATTGATGATGATGATCACTTCACTTGCATTCTGCAGAAGATGAACAATAATTGCTTCTCTTACAACAAGTGCTCCCTTCAGAAAGTAAAATAACTGAAAAATAGAAAATCAATGAGGCTAATAATGAAAGTTGTAATGGTGTGAATATCTCATTAAGTTATCCTGGCATATACACACCAGGATAGAACATTTCAGTACCTTTTCTTATCATAACTAAGAGAAGGATTAAAACACGGAAGTACTTACAGCTACCGAAATGGAACTATCCAATCATAGTAAGGGAAATACTAATCGTTTTGAGAATTTGATTCCAATAATTCCAATAATCACACATCCTTTACTAGGCACTGTTTGTCAGAGGTTTAAAAAAACATATAATCTATTTTAGTAATTAAAAAGCTTTTTTTAAGGGTTAACTAAAACAATTGTGGTTATTAGAGATGGGCTACTCGAACCCAAGTTTGACCTGAAATTTTGATCAATAACCCTTGAATGTACCATTCGTAAACCCTCGATTTTGTCCATTATCCTCAAACGTAGCATTTCGGTGATAACCCTTGAATGTAGCATTTCAGCAATAACCCTCAAATGTAGTGTTTCCCCAATAACCCTCGAATAAAGCGGTTCGGCGATAACCCTCAAATATACCGTAATGTTTCGGTGATAACCCTTGAATGTAGCTTTTCGTCACACATTCAATAAACTTTTAATGTGGCAGTTCAGCGATAACCCACTAATGCGGACATAACCCTGGAATTTATCCTTCGGTAAACCTCGAATTGGCTCAAATGTAGCGAAAAACTCAATGCGGAAGCCCGAAAATTGCCAGTTCATGAAGACAGTTACTGTTTAAACGAGTGATATGGACATGTTCCACAGTGCATTTCCCAGGTCCCAGAGCCATTTACAGTAAGTTACTATTGCTATTTTAACTGTATCTTATTAGAGCTTTTCCAACTATTTAAATCCCATTGGCTTTAATGGGATTGTTTTCAAACTTTCTATAGAAGTTCTATAGTTCGGAAATTAACCAAACTTAAGTTCAGCCATTTCTAGTAGTGATCTTCTAAACAAAAATTTGCCATTTTGCAATTTTCTGCAAACTCACCAGCAGAAGGAACCCAGATGGTTTTTGCATCTTTAGTAAAACAAACTATTTATAGTTGTGAGTTTTAATTGAGCAATAGTAAGAGTTCTACATTCATTGCCTGCCCCATTTCCACAACTTTTTAAAAGTAGTGTAACCTATGCAGAAATATTTGCATTTTCAATCAGGACATAAAAGACTCACAGAAAAAGGCTTTTACGCCTATTGTTATGGTGCCTAAAAATCTCATTAGTTGATTCTAGTCTGACTGACCTCCCTGGTACAGAACCTCTTGCTTGTCTGCCAAATTCTGACTCTCTGTCATCTACCCTGACCAGTTGCTTTTCTACTAATCACAAACCAATTGGGGAGTTCACCTCATTATATTATACTGTATATGGATGAGGAATACAAAAATACAGAAGTGAAAGAATACTCAGTGGGTTCCTAGTAAAAAGATACAAGGGACAGTGCACCCCTTAAAGTGTAACATAAGTGCAGTATACTAAGGAGTCCCCATAATCTATAATGGTATTTGGCATCAGACGTTTATGCTTTTTATATAGGTACTGTATGGAAATTTTAGGGTTTATTTATTACTCTCTTAACAGGAAAATGCTGTTTCTATATAATATTCCATGTCCTGAGTGAAGGAAGGTTTATGAGTCACTGAAGAATAACAACGATAACTTGCAAAAACATGAAGATGTGCTGTTTACTTGTCAGTAATCACTTGACGAAAATATACTGAGATTGCTGTCAGGTAAGGAGCGCTGTGCTACATATCAGCACAAACCTGGTTTCAGTATTACCGCTAACAATGCTGTTAATGGAAATAGCGCAGGCTCCATTACTTAGGTGAAAAGCCAACGCTAAAGCCAACGCTAAAGCCAACGCCGATATAACACTGATTGCATTTATTACATCCCCCACTATTTCTTACTGACACTTCCAGAGTGAGTTTTAGTCACTGAGAACATGAATCTAAACAGTTAAAAAGAATAAACATTGTGCAGCAGGCAGATTGACATAAAGACCCTTTCTAGCTTTGGTCCAGTTTAATTGTATTTCTTTTGCTGCTGTTTATTTCTTCTGCTATGATCTGTGCACATGTACTGTTTGCCAGTTGAGTTTGTTTTTAATGCCCTGTTGAAATTGTGTAGTTTTTCAGCTGTTGGAATTCTGTTTAGAAGCTTAGCTCTGTTCCTTAAACCATGCATCCCTCATAACTAAGCCACAGCACACAGCTAAATTATTAATTTAGGAAATATTCCACTGTTGCTCCCTTTATTTTACCAGTCACGTAGGCATTAGAAATGTTTATGGCTGTATGGAAAGTGTCTATCATGCAGGCATACATGCTGTACCTTTAGACATTAGATTTTATTTGATATCTTAGTTTTGCCTTAACCATTTATTGTTTCAACACCTCCATCCTGTCATATTTAATATTTCTCCAGAATACAAAATATCCAAACACTACCATAAAGATGTGTTTCATAAAGGGACAATCTAAAGCTGAAGAAAGGCTCTTGGTAGCCCTTTAGATTTGCTTTTAACACTTATGTATTTATCCTACAGATCCTTAGTAGATCTAATACATACAAAAATAAAATTCTAGTGCACAAACAATTCTAATTGCATATTGGCATACCTCCAAACAGCCTGCTAAATCCTGGAAAAAATAAAAGCAATTAGTTCAATAAGTTGGCCAAATTATTTTAAGCCCAGTCACCACGTCAAAGTGTATGTTTATATATTGTAGAAGATCTAATCAATCAGGAGTGGCAATAAGCAAAAAGTTCTTAAAGGGCAAGTCCAGCCCTAAAATGAAACTTACATACAGGTAAATCACCCCCCAAAACCATATACGGTAATAGTTTGAAATCTGAAATATATAAGTCTAACCTAAAATTCTGCACAATGTCCTGTTTCCCCTTTTTCTGCTTCCTGGTTCTTCCAGTTAGCAACTGCCAGTTATGTATTTGACAGTTGACATCACAGCCAATGACTGAATGTTAATCCCCTATCTGCCTCTTCTGGGCATGCCCAGACTCAGTACAGGCTCAGGACAGGTTTCTAAATTGCTCAGTTTCCATGAGGCATCCAGAAGGATAACAGGCATACAGTAATGGACAAAGTATGATATATCAACATATTTTAAAGGGCATGTCCACCCCTTTTTCCAATTTTTGGCACATTGTAGGGCTAGTTCCCCCAGCCCCAACTGCTATAATATATTTTCCAGAAACTCCCCCGATCTTTACTTACCTTCCCTCTTTCAGTCCTTCATCAATCTTTACACATACATCAAGATAACATATTTCCTGTTTCCTGTTCAGAAAACAGGAAATATGTTATCTTGATGTATGTGTAAAGATTGATGAAGGACTGACAACCCAGCTATACTCGAAGCCGACCGATCGGAATCAGCTGCTATTATATGGAAGCTTCCATCCAGCTCATGTTCTGAAGGCGATTCCGATTGGTCAGTTTTCTAGGGTGCAGCGAATTATCAGCAATCACCGAGTCAAAGAGTCTCAGATGAAAGAGATGTATACGAAATTAACTGAAAGGAGATACCCTAAATCTATCTTAAATAGGGCTTTAAAAAGGGTCGGTGAAAGCACAGAAAGGAGAAGGGATTTACAGCCTAATCCAAGAAAGATACCTTTGGTTTTGAACTATGCAGTGGGTACCACAAGGATAACGGAGATTGTCCGGAAAAAATGGCCAATGTTGGCGAGAGGATATCCAGATATTGAGGAATTCACAAAGCCCCCCCAAATCTCATATAGAAGGGGGAATACGGTGGGCAGTACTTTGGTATGGTCTACATATAAAACAAGATTAGAAAAGGGTAAGGAAACATTTTTAGGATCACGACAAAGAGAAATGTATCCATGTTTAAGATGTGTGCAATGTAAATATGTACAGAAGAGTGATTGTTTCAAACATCCCACGACTGGAAAGGTATACCCCATTCTGGGTTACTTTACCTGTGACACCAAGTACGTTGTATACGTGCTTTGGTGCCCATGTGGGTTATTATATGTGGGGGAAACTGTCCAATCCGTCAAATCTCGCATCACCCAACATAGATCAAGCATCAAAACTCGTGATGTGAAATTACCGGTGCCAAAACATTTTGTGGAGGCGAACCACAGTGAAAATGATCTGAAGTTTATGGTGCTGGAGTCTGTTTCTATACCGGAGAGGGGAGGCAACAGGGTTGCTCTCCTGCAGAAACGCGAGGTTTGGTGGATTGGACGTTTAGATACGCTTTATCCCAAAGGTCTAAATAGGGACTATAATTTGCATCTATTTATATGAATTGGGAGTAAGGGGACTCAAGGCCTGTGTTTTTTTGATATCTTTTTTGATGTCTGTTTTGATGTCGTATTTGATGTCCTTCTTAATGTCGGTTTTGATGCCCTTTTTTGATTATGGAATTGTTGGGGGGTTGTTATGCTGATATGTTAATATATGCATTTTAGATCCATGAAGTCACTTCCTGTTGGAAAAAGTAAAAGGGGAGGAGGCTGAGTGGAACAGGTGATTGTTTTTGTCCTGCTTGAGAAAGGGGATGTTGTATATCCTCGAAACGTCGCATTGTATATGTGGACAATAAATTGAAGCAAATTTGAAAAAGACATTCTGTGTGCGGTACTATCTTCTATACATGTACATTTTGGGGTGGAGAGCAATTCCCCATTTGTGCCAGCACCAGCAGCAAAAAGATATAAATCGTAGTGTGCTGTATAACCGAAAAAGAGTATATATATATATATATATATATATATATATATATATATATATTCTTTATGATGTCACAGGAAGTGATGCACTATGCACCTAAATGTTTAATAATTTTGATGTGTGTGTTATTTGGCTTAACAAAGGCCCAGAACACAGTGACAGGGCTGAAACGTTGCCTGCTTGATGTTTGAAGTAGCCCATTAAAGGCATTTTTTGTGATAAATCTTCTGTGTGCACTGAACTAAATTCCCACATATATATATATATGAAGTAAACCCTAATTGTAGCTGAGATTCTTAAACTATGTTTAACTATGCTCCCAATGCCTGCAATGCTATTTAACTGCCAGTGTGTGCCACTAAAAAGTGCCTCTGCTTCAGAACAGAGTTAATTATACAATGGACCACATATGCTTACCTATATGGTGAAAATACAGTTTCAAGTATTATCAACTCCTGGTGAATATCCATACTGAGTGCAAGAGCTGTTAGCCTTTACAGATATCAACAGTAGCATACAGTAATTGCATTGTGAATAATTCATCATATCATAAAGACTTAATAAGAAACTGTAGTCTCAAAAGAAATAGGGGCCTGATCTTTAAAATGAAAACTTATATTGCTAAAAAGTTCAGCAATATAACTTCTTGCTTTCAGCAGCTTTAAGCAATGTGACTGGCACACTTTGCATTCTGCATTGATACCCCTCAGTTATCAGTCTTGTTTACTGCTATATTCAAGTCTGTAAAAATGTCAACTTAAAGCAGGTTGACATTTTACTGTTGTTTTTTTCCTTTAAAAAGACACAGACGTCTTGGGTGATGACATCAGTTGTCTGTACAAGTATTTTCTGTTTTCAAAAAATCGAAACTCAAATTTTAGAACTTTCAAAATTTCCGAAAGTTTGAAAACAGAACATTACTCAACAGTTTCGAACATCTCTATTTCCTGTAATTCCCAGCAGTAAGTCTTCCTTGAGCATGCTCGGAGCCTTAGTACAGGGAAGGATTAGAGAGTGCAGCTGATTTCATTCAAGCTACTGAAAGTAGGAAGTATTAATCTTTTTAGAAATAAAACTTGTAAAACTAAGTAGGCAAGCTTTTATTTAACCGTAACTTGTTGGAGACCACAGTTCCCCTTTAAGTTGAAAAACATTGAAATGAAACAGTTTCATTTTCTTTTTTTATGGCGCCTAACTTCAAAGAATTCAGTAACTCTTTTTATGTTTTCAGGTTTGGATCATCTCTGCTCAAAACTTGGTATCAATGACATTTTCACACAAAGAAAACATTGAAGAGTTTTTTGACCGACACAGACATTTAAAAAGTAGCATTCATTCTTATATCACCTGCAATTTGCTTAAAAGCCTTCACTGACTTCCTGTAGCTTGAAGAATTTTCTGGTGACACTTTCATAGAAGGAAACTACCAAATTTTAAACTATGTGTATAAAATAATATTAAAATTAACATATACATGTGTTGTAAGCAGAACATTTAAATACCATATTAAGCCAAAAGTTTGAAGGCAAAAACAATTAACTCAGAAAATTGTATAAATCAAACAGTATGAATACGTATCACATATAATGATGACTGAGTTAAACAGAGCTTCTCTATTCTAAATGTTAAAGCAATTTATTTTGATGCTCATCCTTATTGTTCAGGGCTATAATTGATCTAAATAAACATGGTTCCTGAAAGCATTTCACACCAAATGAAAATGCTCAACAATGCTTTTACCTATACAATTAATAAATCTTCAACATACATTCTTTTGTACACTGTAAAGTTCTTGATAAAATGTCATGGGCCACACAGTTTTCTATTGAAAGATGTGCATTAGCAAAGATCGCACCATTTAAACTAAAAAAATGAATAGGTCTTCTCTATAAGGCACATCACACTAGATGAACCTATTGACTGCTATTGATTATTACTGGAAAAACAGAGAGCTCGGACTTTATACATTTGAATACATTTGCCTAGAGGGTTAATGTATTTAAAGCTTTGCAGACCTCAGGTTTTTCTGCAACTGCCACAAAACCTTTAAATTCATGCAAAACCTTAAAGGGAAACTAAACCTTGAGATCAGAGTAATTGCTCCTATCTAAATAGGTATTATAGAGTCATTTTCTAAATGTAAAAAAAACCCCTCCCAGTTTAGATTTTAAAACATTACCGCAAATGAGTTATCACCTTTTTTAGGTTGCATTTCTCCGTAAATATGCCTTAGAGTGTCTTATTATTTAGATTAGCTGTTTGAAAAAATACAGCTCACATTGCAATTTAATCCGAAAATTGTAATTTTTTTTACTTGCTATAAAACTGGTATCATATATTCCAAATTAATATCAACAAATATGCTCCAAACCATTGAAAGAAAATAAAATTTGTTATTTTTGATTGTCAATTTTACACAGATCTCTATGGTGTAGCTTTGTAATTAGAATGCTGGAAAGCACAAAATTGGCCAACTCATTTGCTGCCCTGATAAACAATTTAGGGTATGGAAGTAAATTAGAAAACAAACATCTGAGTCTCTGATATAAATTTCCCCTGTGGGTCCTGTGCATGCTAGTTTGATCTTGAGTCACAGACAAACTACAAATGGTTGAAATTAAGGGCAAAGCATAAAAATATTGATCACATACCAAACTACAAAGTCAGAACCTTAAACATATGTGTAATTCTTAAGGACTCTTCGGGAAAGGAAAAAATTGTTTAATTAAGATGACCTTGGAAAAGAAATCAAATTGGCTTAATATTGCTGCCAGCTGTGATGTTTCAAGATTACAAAGCTGGTTTTATGCTTTAAAACAACAAATGTGAAAGTGAAATTAGATATAGCAAGGTAAATGTCAATCCAGATTTAAGAAGAATTACCAGATAAAATTTGAACAAATGTACATGCAACCATTATCCTCTCTCTGTGTAAATGACTCAGTCATTAAAAGTCAATTAAATTTGCCCCATATGGGATTAAGGTCTATTAGCAGAACTACAGATATTTCATTTTGCTTGTGTCTGTTAAGTCTTATTTTTTTTTAAGAAGATATTTTTCACATTTTAAATGAATACTCTTTAAAGGGCATGTCCACCCCCAAAACTATAATCCCCCCCAGTACTCCCCCCCATATAGGACTCTGCCTCCTGTCTCCCCTCCGGCTAAATTTTAATTGGGATTTAAACTCCCTGCTTGAGATTAATGTCAGCTGTAAGCTGGTTTTAAATAGTTGCGCAAGATGGGCAGCACGGTAGCTCAGTGGTTAGCACAGATGTCTTGCAGCGCTGAAGTTCTGAGTTCAATTCCACCCATGGACACATCTGCAAGGAGTTTGTATGTTCTCCTTGTGCTTGTGTGGGTTTCCTTCGGGCACTCCAGTTTCCACCACAATCATAAAGACATACTGATAGGTTTTATGTGTCATATATGTGCTTAGATTGTAAGCTCTTCGGGGCAGGGCCTGATGTGAATGTATACATGTAATTGTAAAGCGCTATGGAAGATGTTAGCGCTATATAATTCCACAATAATAATAATAAAGATGGACGCAAAGCCGGTATTCAGAAAGCTTGCTCAAAAGCCTTGGCAGTATATCTGGGCTTAAATATTTTTTCCAAAGTTATGTATATAGGCAAAAACAACATAAATGCTGGTTATACCCTAAATGGGATAGTGTTAGCAGCAATTGAGAAGGATTTGGGAGATATTGGGGACAATAGACTTCTAAGCAGCAGCCCTAAGCAGTGTCATGCAGAATTTATAAAAAACATTTCCTGTATAAAAAGGTGCATTGTGTCAGAGGAGCAGAGAATAATTCGGCATCTGTATTGAGCCCTTGTACAGCCTCATCTTGAGTATGTAGTGCAGTTTTGGGCACCAGTCCACAGAAAAGCGTACAAAGACTGGGCAACTAAACTGATTAAAGGGATGGTATTTGGAGGGGTATATGATTACCCTATACAAATATGTTAGAAGGGACTACAGCTAATTAGCAGAAGATTTTTTCTCTCATAGGGGTGAACAAAAGAGTAGGCCACCTCTTTAGACTTGAGGAAAAGCCATTCCAAGCAATGTAAACAGTTCTTCCCTCTGAGGGCAGAAAGATTGTGGAATGCTCTGCCTGAAAATGTTGTGTCGGCTGAATCTCTGAAGACATTCAAAGGAGGATTGTCTTCTTGGGCAGGCAGAATATCCAAGATTATAACTTATTACTGCGTCTTGTGTGGGCATGTGTATTTGATTGAATCCTTATCTAGTTTTGTGTATCATTTGAATGGAAGAGACTGTGAGGGTTATTCAATAAAAGTTCTTATCGTTTAAAATGGTGCTAATTTTGCCCCAACCAATCAGATGTAAGCTTACAAATGTTAAATAAGATCTGATTGGTTGGGGCAAAATTAGCACCATTTTAAACAATAAGAACTTTTATTGAATCTCCCTGTGTGTTTTTGTTGGGTAGGTTGTCTTTTTTCAACCCAAAGTAACAATGTATTGTATGCACATCTAAAGGAGGGGGTATATAGAAAATTGTCTTCAAAGAGGGAAGGAGAAAGATCCAGGGGCATGCTCTGTTCTTACTGCAATGGGATGTCAGGAATAGTAGTCTTTACTTTCCCTTTAAGTAAACTAACAAGGTTTTTTGTTTTTTTTGTGGGGAAATAGATACCCTTTAATATTCCTGTTTAATCTCAATTAATGTCTAAACTCAAGATAAATTTTTGTTCTTGGTAAAACTTGCTATAGATTAAACATTATTTTCAATGTTTTATTTCTTAAGATTGATCTAATGCATGGGGCACTTGAATTGTATACTTTCAGGGTTATTCAATAAAAGTTCTTATCGTTTAAAATGGTGCTAATTTTGCCCCAACCAATCAGATGTTAGCTTTCAAATGTTAAATAAGATCTGATTGGTTGGCGCTAAATTAGCACCATTTTAAACGATAAGAACTTTTTTTGAATCTCCCTGTTTGTTTGTTTATAATTTCATTGCACACCTCTTGAGTTCATTTTCTTGAGTATAATGAGCAATTAAAAACTCCTAAGATAGTATATTCCTGAATATAACGTTTCTCTTTAAGCAGAAAAGAAACAATACATTTGTTGTAATAAGCGGTAAATTTTCACATTTTTCTTCCTACAGTATTTATTATTTATGGGCTGTGAGGATTAACTAGGATTAAAAGGAAAAAAACACAGAAAGAAATGTTTAATTGGAAATATGTTTTATGAAGAATGTTCCTTGTTTCATTGAATAGATAATAGAATGTGTTAAGGCATAATAAATGATGCAGCTGTAATTCACCAAAATTGCTGCTTTACTACACTGATATTTTCTTGAGTGGCTTAGCAAATAATACACACAAATAATTAAGGTAAGGAAGTAAACGAAACATCAACACAAAATGTATTTTTTTTGGTGTTTTCTTTAAATTATTTTTTATGTGCTAAGTATATTTTTTATAAAAGGCTGTATAACTACAATCAAAGATATACACCATATAGAAGCATTTGAAAAATTACATATCCTTTAAAGGGCTAGGCCACACTGAAACTTTTGAACATGCAATCAGATCGTAATTGTGATCCAATTGTATGTTAAAAAGCGCTCACTAGTATTGGCCAATTGTTGTGCACTGCTATCAGCAAATCAGAGGGCAAGCGATCTGCATTTTTTGTGCAATCGCATGCAATCTGCAATTGCCGTGCATGGCTATGCACACTCGCACACCAGAAATGTGCACACGCTTGTGTGCACACTTCTGGTGTGCTAGGACACTCTATAGTGTGACCTCAGCCTTATTGATACTTTAAAGCCTGTCCTTCTCTATGGAGGAATTAAAGCAATTGGTTTAATAAATTGAACAGTTAGGACTAGACCACACTTATGCAATTTTAAGCGCGGCCCGATCACACTTTTAAAAGTGCACACTAGTGTGACTCTATTGATGTGGCCACACTAGTGTGCGACTGTGCTATCCTACCAGTATTTGCCTTTTGTGAGCTGAATACCTCTGCTATGTACTTTGTCTATTATGCTAACACCTAACAGACATTATACCAATTTGGCATTAGTTCTAACATGAATGTTGAATCAGTTACCAATTTGGCATTAATTCTAACATAAATGTTAACTCAATTAGTTTGATTCTATCTGACTGACCTCCCTGTACAGACCTCTTGCTTGTCTGCCAAATTCTGACTCTCTGTCATCTACCTGACCAGTTTGCTTTTCTACTAATCACAAACCAATTGGGGAGTTCACCTCATTATATTATACTGTATATGGTGAGGAAATACAAAAATACAAAGGTGAAAGAATACTCAGTGGGTTCCTAGTAAAAAGATACAAGGGACAGTGCACCCTTAAAGTGTAACATAAGTGCAGTATACTAAGGAGTCCCCTAATCTATAATGGTATTTGGCATCAGACGTTTATATGCTTTTTTATATAGGTACTGTATGGAAATTTTAGGGTTTATTATTACTCTCTTAACAGGAAAATGCTGTTTCTATATAATATTCCATGTCCTGAAAGGAAGGTTTATGAGTCACTGAAGAATAACAACGATAACTTGCAAAAACATGAAGATGTGCTTTTTACTTGTCAGTAATCACTTGACGAAAATATACTGAGATTGCTGTCAGGTAGAGCGCTGTGCTACATATCAGCACAACCTGTTTCAGTATTACCGCAAACAATGCTGTTAATGGAAATAGCGCAGGCTCCATTACTTAGGTGAAAAGCCAACGCTAAAGCCAAACGCTAAAGCCAACGCCGATATAACACGGATTGCATTTACATCTCCCCCACTATTTCTTACTGACACTTCCGAGTGAGTTTTAGTCACTGAGAACATGAATCTAAACAGTTAAAAAAGAATAAACATTGTGCAGCAGGCAGATTGACTAAAGACCCTTTCTAGCTTTGGTCCAGTTTAATTGTATTTCTTTTGCTGCTGTTTATTTCTTCTGCTATGATCTGTGCACATGTACTGTTTGCCAGTTGAGTTTGTTTTTAATGCCCTGTTGAAATTGTGTAGTTTTTCACTGTTGGAATTCTGTTTAGAAGCTTAGCTCTGTTCCTTAAACCATCATCCCTCATAACTAAGCCACAGCACACAGCTAAATTATTAATTTAGGAAATATTCCACTGTTGCTCCCTCCTTTTTTTACCAGTCACGTAGGCATTAGAAATGTTTATGGCTGTATGGAAAGTGTCTATCATGCAGGCATACATGCTGTACCTTTAGACATTAGATTTTTTTGATATCTTAGTTTTGCCTTAACCTTTATTGTTTCACAACACCTCCATCCTGTCATATTTAATATTTCTCCAGAATACAAAATATCCAACACTACCATAAAGATGTGTTTCATAAAGGGACAATCTAAAGCTGAAGAAAGGCTCTTGGTACCCTTTAGATTTGCTTTTAACACTTATGTATTTATCCTACAGATCCTTAGTAGATCTAATACATACAAAAATAAATTCTAGTGCACAAACAATTCTAATTGCATATTGGCATAACCTCCAAACAGCCTGCTAAATCCTGGAAAAAATAAAAGCAATTAGTTCAATAAGTTGGCCAAATTATTTTAAGCCCAGTCACCACGTCAAAGTGTATGTTTATATATTGTAGAAGATCTAATCAATCAGGAGTGGCAATAAGCAAAAGTTCTTAAAGGGCAAGTCCAGCCCTAAAATGAACTTACATACAGGTAAATCACCCCCCAAAACCATATACGGTAATAGTTTGAAATCTGAATATATAAAGTCTAACCTAAAATTCTGCACAATGTCCTGTTTCCCCCTCTTTTTCTGCTTTCCTGGTTCTTCCAGTTAGCAACTGCCAGTTATGTATTTGACAGTTGACATCACAGCCAATGACTGAATGTTAATCCCCTATCTGCCTCTTCTGGGCATGCCCAGACTCAGTACGGCTCAGGACAGGTTTCTAAATTGCTCAGTTTTCCATGAGGCATCCAGAAGGATAACAGGCATACAGTAATGGACAAAGTATGATATATCAACATTTTTCAAAGGGCATGTCCACCCCTTTTTCCAATTTTTGGCACATTGTAGGGCTAGTTCCCCCACCCCAACTGCTATAATATATTTTCCAGAAACTCCCCCGATCTTTACTTACCTTCCCTCTTTCAGTCCTTCATCAATCTTTACACATACATCAAGATACATATTTCCTGTTTCCTGTTCAGAAAACAGGAATATGTTATCTTGATGTATGTGTAAAGATTGATGAAGGACTGACAACCCAGCTATACTCGAAGCCGACCGATCGGAATCAGCTGCTATTATATGGAAGCTTCCATCCAGCTCATGTTCTGAAGGCGATTCCGATTGGTCAGTTTTCTAGGGTGCAGCGAATTATCAGCAATCACCGAGTCAAAGAGTCTCAGATGAAAGAGATTGTATACGAAATTAACTGAAAGGAGATACCCTAAATCTATCTAAATAGGGCTTTAAAAAGGGTCGGTGAAAGCACAGATAAGGAGAAGGGATTATCAGCCTAATCCAAGAAAGATACCTTTGGTTTTGAACTATGCAGTGGGTACCACAAGGATAACGGAGATTGTCCGAAAAAAATGGCCAATGTTGGCGAGAGGATATCCAGATATTGAGGAATTCACAAAGCCCCCCCAATCTCATATAAGGGGGAATACGGTGGGCAGTACTTTGGTATGGTCTACATATAAAACAAGATTAGAAAAGGGTAAGGAAACATTTTTAGGATCACGACAAAGAGAAATGTATCCATGTTTAAGATGTGTGCAATGTAAATATGTACAGAAGAGTGATTGTTTCAAACACCCACGACTGGAAGGTATACCCCATTCTGGGTTACTTTACCTGTGACACCAAGTACGTTGTATACGTGCTTTGGTGCCCATGTGGGTTATTATATGTGGGGGAAACTGTCCAATCCGTCAAATCTCGCATCACCCAACATAGATCAAGCATCAAAACTCTGATGTGAAATTACCGGTGCCAAAACATTTGTGGAGGCGAACCACAGTGAAATGATCTGAAGTTTATGGTGCTGAGTCTTTTTCTATACCGGAGAGGGAGGCAACAGGGTTGCTCTCCTGCAGAAACGCGAGGTTTGGTGGATTGGACGTTTAGATACGCTTTATCCCAAAGGTCTAATAGGGACTATAATTTGCATCTATTTATATGAATTGGGAGTAGGGGACTCAAGGCCTGTGTTTTTTGATATCTTTTTTGATGTCTGTTTTGATGTCGTATTTGATGTCCTTCTTAATGTCGGTTTTGATGCCCTTTTTTGATTATGGAATTGTTGGGGGGTTGTTTATGCTGATATTTTTAATATAATGCATTTTAAGATCCATGAGTCACTTCCTGTTGGAAAAAGTAAAAGGGGAGGAGGCTGAGTGGAACAGGTGATTGTTTTTGTCCTGCTTGAGAAGGGGATGTTGTATATCCTCGAAACGTCGCATTGTATATGTGGACAATAATTGAAGCAAATTTGAAAAAGACATTCTGTGTGCGGTACTATCTTCTATACATGTACATTTTGGGGTGGAGAGCAATTCCCCATTTGTGCCAGCACCAGCAGCAAAAAGATATAAATCGTAGTGTGGCTGTATAACCGAAAAGAGTATATATATATATATTATATTATATTATATATATCTATATTCTTTATGATGTCACAGGAAGTGATGCACTATGCACCTAAATGTTAATAATTTTTGATGTGTGTGTTATTTGGCTTACAAAGGCCCAGAACACAGTGACAGGGCTGAAACGTTGCCTGCTTGATGTTTGAAGTAGCCCATTAAAGGCATTTTTTGTGATAAATCTTCTGTGTGCACTGAACTAAATTCCCACATATATATATAATGAAGTAAACCCTAATTGTAGCTGAGATTCTTAAACTATGTTAACTATGCTCCCAATGCCTGCAATGCTATTTAACTGCCAGTGTGTGCCACTAAAAAGTGCCTCTGCTTCAAGACAGAGTTAATTATACAATGGCCCACATATGCTTACCTATATGGTGAAAATACAGTTTTCAAGTATTATCAACTCCTGGTGAATATCCATACTGAGTGCAAGAGCTGTTAGCCTTTACAGATATCAACAGTAGCATACAGTAATTGCATTGTGAATAATTCATCATATCATAAAGACTTAATAAGAAACTGTAGTCTCAAAAGAAATAGGGGCCTGATCTTTAAATGAAAACTTATATTGCTAAAAAGTTCAGCAATATAACTTCTTGCTTTCAGCAGCTTTAAGCAATGTGACTGGCACACTTTGCATTCTGCATTGATACCCCTCAGTTATCAGTCTTGTTTACTGCTATATTCAAGTCTGTAAAAATGTCAACTTAAAGCCGGTTGACATTTTACTGTTGTTTTTTTTCCTTTAAAAGACACAGACGTCTTGGGTGATGACATCAGTTTGTCTGTACAGTATTTTCTGTTTTCAAAAAATCGAAACTCAAATTTTAGAACTTCAAATTTCCGAAAGTTTGAAAACAGAACATTACTCAACAGTTTCGAACATCTCTATTTCCTGTAATTCCCAGCAGTAATCTTCCTTGAGCATGCTCGGAGCCTTAGTACAGGAAAGGATTAGAGAGTGCAGCTGATTTCATTCAAGCTACTGAAAGTAGGAAGTATTAATCTTTTTAGAATAAACTTGTAAAACTAATGTAGGCAAGCTTTTATTTAAACCGTAACTTGTTGGAGACCACAGTTCCCCTTTAAGTTGAAAACATTGAAATGAAACAGTTTCATTTTCTTTTTTTATGGCGCCTAACTTCAAAGAATTCAGTAACTCTTTTTATGTTTTCAGGTTTGGATCATCTCTCTGCTCAAAACTTGGTATCAATGACATTTTCACACAAAGAAACATTGAAAGATTTTTTTGACCGACACAGACATTAAAAAGTAGCATTCATTCTTATATCACCTGCAATTTGCTTAAAAGCCTTCACTGACTTCCTGTAGCTTGAAGAATTTTCTGGTGACACTTTCATAGAAGGAAACTACCAAATTTTAAACTATGTGTATAAATAATATTAAATTAACATATCCATGTGTTGTAAGCAGAACATTTAAATACCATATTAAGCCCAAAAGTTTGAAGGCAAAACATTAACCTCAGAAAATTGTATAAATCAAACAGTATGAATACGTATCACATATATGATGACTGAGTTAAACAGAAGCTTCTCTATTCTAAATGTAAAGCATTTTTTTGATGCCATCCTTATTGTTCAGGGCTATAATTGTCTAAATAAACATGTTCCTGAAGCATTTCACACCAAATGAAATGCTCAACAATGCTTTTACCTATACAATTAATAAATCTTCAACATACATTCTTTTGTAACTGTAAAGTTCTTGATAAAT
Source organism: Hymenochirus boettgeri (assembly GCA_019447015.1). NCBI lineage: Eukaryota > Metazoa > Chordata > Amphibia > Anura > Pipidae > Hymenochirus > Hymenochirus boettgeri. Next base: position 214,396,075 of record CM033472.1, on the reverse strand, counting down.
GTCATGGCCACACAGTTTTCTATTGAAGATGTGCATTAGCAAAGATCGCACCATTTAAACTAAAAAAATGAATAGGTCTTCTCTATAAGGCACATCACACTAGATGAACCTATTGACTGCTATTGATTATTACTGGAAAACAGAGAGCTCGGACTTTATACATTTGAATACATTTGCCTAGGGTTAATGTATTTAAAGCTTTGCAGACCTCAGGTTTTTCTGCAACTGCCACAAAACCTTTAAATTCATGCAAAACCTTAAAGGGAAACTAAACCTTGAGATCAGAGTAATTGCTCCTATCTAAATAGGTATTATAGAGTCATTTTCAAATGTAAAAAAAAACCCCTCCCAGTTTAGATTTTAAAACATTACCCGCAAATGAGTTATCACCTTTTTTAGGTTGCTTTCTCCGTAAATATGCCTTAGAGTGTCTTATTATTTAGATTGCTGTTTTGAAAAAATACAGCTCACATTGCAATTAATCCGAAAATTGTAATTTTTTTTTACTTGCTATAAACCTGGTATCATATGTCCAATTAATATCAACAAATATGCTCCAAACCATTGAAAGAAAATAAATTGTTTATTTTTGATTGTCAATTTTACACAGATCTCTATGGTGTAGCTTTGTAATTAGAATGCTGGAAAGCACAAATTGGCCAACTCATTTGCTGCCCTGATAAACAATTTAGGTATGGAAGTAAATTAGAAAACAAACATCTGAGTCTCTGATTAAATTTCCCCCTGTGGGTCCTGTGCATGCTAGTTTTGATCTTGAGTCACAGACAAACTACAAATGGTTGAAATTAAGGGCAAAGCATAAAAAATTTATCACATACCAAACTACAAAGTCAGAACCTTAAACATATTGTAATTCTTAAGGACTCTTCGGGAAAGAAAAATTGTTTAATAAGATGACCTTGGAAAAGAAATCAAATTGGCTTAATATTGCTGCCAGCTGTGATTTTTCAAGATTACAAAGCTGGTTTTATGCTTTAAAACAACAAATGTGAAAGTGAATTAGATTAGCAAGGTAAATGTCAATCCAGATTTAAGAAGAATTACCAGATAAAATTTGAACAAATGTACATGCAACCATTATCCTCCTCTCTGTGTAAATGACTCAGTCATTAAAAGTCATTAAATTTGCCCCATATGGGATTAAGGTCTATTAGCAAACTACAGATATTTCATTTTTGCTTGTGTCTGTTAAGTCTTTTTTTTTTTTAAAAGATATTTTCACATTTTAATGAATACTCTTTAAAGGCATGTCCACCCCCAAAACTATAATCCCCCCCAGTACTCCCCCCATATAGGACTCTGCCTCCTGTCTCCCCTCCGGCTAATTTTAATTGGGATTTAAACTCCCTGCTTGAGATTAATGTCAGCTGTAAGCTGGTTTTAAATAGTTGCGCAAGATGGGCAGCACGGTAGCTCAGTGGTTAGCACAGATGTCTTGCAGCGCTGAAGTTCTGAGTTTCAATTCCACCCATGACACATCTGCAAGGAGTTTTGTATGTTCTCCTTGTGCTTGTGGGGGTTTCCTTCGGGCACTCCAGTTTCCACCACAATCATAAAGACATACTGATAGGTTTTATGTGTCATATATGTGCTTAGATTGTAAGCTCTTCGGGGCAGGGCCTGATGTGAATGTATACATTTAATTGTAAAGCGCTATGGAAGATGTTAGCGCTATATAATTCCACATAATAATAATAAAGATGGACGCAAAGCCGGTATTCAGAAAGCTTGCTCAAAAGCCTTGGCAGTATATCTGGGCTTAAATATTTTTTTTCCAAAGTTATGTATATAGGCATTTTACCCATAATTCCAGTAAAATTTCCAGAAAGTTGCAAAATTTGTGTACCATGTTAAAGTACACTTTGTGCTGAAAAAAACAATGTATAATATTCCTGATTTACTGCAAGGTTTCCTACTGTAAAATTAGTCTAAAGCGATTAAGGACAAAATCCTGAAATTCTTCTGGCAGTTAACGCAAAAAAAAATGAAAATCTCCTGGCAGTGAAAGGGTTAAATGTGATATAACCAACTCTGACAGGACAGCCAAACTCCAGTTTTGAAAATCCGTGTATTCAGTGGGATGTTTGGAAATTGCAAAATTCCAAAAACAACTGAAAGTCCAAATAGTTGTTTAAAAATTTGAAAATCGTGATTGAAAAATCTAGAATGATGTCTCAATTTAGTTCTGATTTTTTTGATTTTGGAATTGTATTACTGTAAGTTCTGAGAACCACCAGCTGAACAAAACTCACTAGTATCATTCTATCTCTAATCAGCATGTCTTAATGATTTTCGAAAATAGCATTTAACATTCGAAAATCCTCTAAATCGATCAGAAACTCGAAAATGGTCTCTGATCATTTTCGAGATTTTCCGAACATTCAAGGGCTATTTTCGAAAATTGTCGAAAATAACTCCGTACATTCGAAAATTACTGAAAATTCTTTCCAGATTTGGATTTTCGGATCTTCCGGGTTTTCCCGAGATCCGGGAATCCGAAAACGGAAAAATATAGCAAAGCCTGGTTTTAATTAATACACAAGTTTTCCTTAGTGCTGCAAAGCATTGTACCAACATACAGAGGGAAAAAATAAAGTTTGAATTCAGTATATCACAAACACAGCAAACCCTTTTAAAATTAACATTCTGAATATAAATCTCTTCAAAAGTTTCGCACTTTAAAAAACCATCACGCCCCTTTACGGGGTTATATGCTCCAGGTTAATCTAGAGAATAAGATCTGAAATATTTAATCCTACTAGTAACAGCAACACATTCCTTCTCTAAAATGAAAATGGTTTATCAGCTGCAGTGTTAAGAAGGTTTCAGATATGTACAGGAACAATGTTAAAATTTACTTTAAACCAGGTTGCTTTTATTTAATAAAAGGCATGTGCTTAATGCTCTATCGAATAATACAAAGATAAAATGTATGATAATAAAAGAAACATTACTGTGATTTTGATTGATGATGATGATCACTTCACTTGCATTCTGCAGAAGATGAACAATAATTGCTTCTCTTACAACAAGTGCTCCCTTCAGAAAGTAAAAACTGAAAAATAGAAAATCAATGAGGCTATATAAAAGTTGTAATGGTGTGAATATCTCATTAAGTTATCCTGGCATATACACACCAGGATAGAACATTTCAGTACCTTTTCTTATCATAACTAAGAGAAGGATTAAAAACGGAAGTACTTACAGCTACCGAAATGGAACTATCCAATCATAGTAAGGGAAATACTAATCGTTTTGAGAATTTGATTCCAATAATTCCAATAATCACACATCCTTTACTAGGCACTGTTGTCAGAGGTTTAAAAAAACATATATCTATTTAGTAATTAAAAGCTTTTTTTAGGGTTAACTAAAACAATTGTGGTTATTAGAGATGGGCTACTCGAACCCAAGTTTGACCTGAAATTTTGTAATAACCCTTGAATGTACCATTCGTAAACCCTCGATTTGTCCATTATCCTCAAAGTAGCATTTCGGTGATAACCCTTGAATGTAGCATTTCAGCAATAACCCTCAAATGTAGTGTTTCCCCATAACCCTCGAATAAAGCGGTTCGGCGATAACCCTCAAATATACCGTAATTGTTTCGGTGATAACCCTTGAATGTAGCTTTTCGTCACACATTCAATAAACTTTTAATGTGGCAGTTCAGCGATAACCCACTAATGCGGACATAACCCTGGAATTTATCCTTCGGTAAACCTCGAATTGGCTCAAATGTGCGAAAAACTCAATGCGGAAGCCCGAAATTGCCAGTTCATGAAGACAGTTACTGTTTAAACGAGTGATATGGACATGTTCCACAGTGCATTTCCCAGGTCCCAGAGCCATTTACAGTAAGTTACTATTGCTATTTTAACTGTATACTTATTAGAGCTTTTCCAACTATTTAAATCCATTGGCTTTAATGGGATTTTTTCAAACTTTCTATAGAAGTTTAGTATCGGAAATTAACCAAACTAAGTTCAGCCATTTCTAGTAGTGATCTTCTAAACAAAAATTTGCCATTTTGCAATTTTCTGCAAACTCACCAGCAGAAGGAACCCAGATGGTTTTTGCATCTTTAGTAAAACAAACTATTTATAGTTGTGAGTTTTAATTGAGCAATAGTAGAGTTCTACATTCATTGCCTGCCCCATTTCCACAACTTTTAAAAGTAGTGTAACCTATGCAGAAATATTTGCATTTTCAATCAGGACATAAAAGACTCACAGAAAAAGGCTTTTACGCCTATTGTTATGGTGCCTAAAAATCTCATTAGTTGATTCTAGTCTGACTGACCTCCCTGGTACAGAAACCTCTTGCTTGTCTGCCAAATTCTGACTCTCTGTCACTACCCTGACCAGTTGCTTTTCTACTAATCACAAACCAATTGGGGAGTTCACCTCCTTATATTATACTGTATATGATGATGAGGAATACAAAAATACAGAGTGAAAGAATACTCAGTGGTTCCTAGTAAAAAGATACAAGGGACAGTGCACCCTTAAAGTGTAACATAAGTGCAGTATACTAAGAGTCCCCATAATCATATGGTATTTGGCATCAGACGTTTATGCTTTTTATATAGGTACTGTATGGAAATTTTAGGGTTTATTTATTACTCTTTAACAGGAAAATGTGTTTCTATATAATATTCCATGTCCTGAGTGAAGGGGTTTATGAGTCACTGAAGAATAACAACGATAACTTGCAAAAACATGAAGATGTGCTGTTTACTTGTCAGTAATCACTTGACGAAAATATACTGAGATTGCTGTCAGGTAAGGAGCGCTGTGCTACATATCAGCACAACCTGGGTTTCAGTATTACCGCTAACAATGCTGTTAATGGAAATAGCGCAGGCTCCATTACTTAGGTGAAAAGCCAACGCTAAAGCCAACGCTAAAGCCAACGCCGATAAACACTGATTGCATTTATTACATCCCCCACTATTTCTTACTGACACTTCCAGAGTGAGTTTTAGTCACTGAGAACATGAATCTAAACAGTTAAAAAGAATAAACATTGTGCAGCAGCGCAGATTGACATAAAGACCCTTTCTAGCTTGGTCCAGTTTAATTGTATTTTTTTGCTGCTGTTTATTTCTTCTGCTATGATCTGTGCACATGTACTGTTTGCCAGTTGAGTTTGTTTTTAATGCCCTGTTGAAATTGTGTAGTTTTTTCAGCTGTTGGAATTCTGTTTAGAAGCTTAGCTGTTCCTAAACCATGCATCCCTCATAACTAAGCCACAGCCACAGCTAATATTAATTAGGAAATATTCCACTGTTGCTCCCTTTATTTTACCAGTCACGTAGGCATTAGAAATGTTTATGGCTGTATGGAAAGTGTTTATCATGCAGGCATACATTGTGTACCTTTAGACATTAGATTTTATTTGATATCTTAGTTTTGCCTTAACCATTTATTGTTTCAACACCTCCATCCTGTCAATTTAATATTTTCTCCAGAATACAAAATATCAAACACTACCATAAAGATGTGTTTCATAAAGGGACAATCTAAAGCTGAGAAAAGGCTCTTGGTAGCCCTTTAGATTTGCTTTTAAACACTTATGTATTTATCCTACAGATCCTTAGTAGATCTAATACATACAAAAATAAATTCTAGTGCACAAACAATTCTAATTGCATATTGGCATACCTCCAAACAGCCTGCTAAATCCTGGAAAAAATAAAAGCAATTAGTTCAATAAGTTGGCCAAATTATTTAAGCCCAGTCACCACGTCAAAGTGTATGTTATATATTGTAGAAGATCTAATCATCAGGAGTGGCAATAAGCAAAAAGTTCTTAAAGGGCAAGTCAGCCCTAAAATGAAACTTACATACAGGTAAAATCCCCCCAAAACCATATACGGTAATAGTTTGAAATCGAAATATATAAGTCTAACCTAAAATTCTGCACAATGTCCTGTTTCCCCTTTTTCTGCTTCCTGGTTCTCCAGTTAGCAACTGCCAGTTATGTATTTGACAGTTGACATCACAGCCAATGACTGAATGTTAATCCCCTATCTGCCTCTCTGGGCATGCCCAGACTCAGTACAGGCTCAGGACAGGTTTCTAAATTGCTCAGTTTCCATGAGGCATCCAGAAGGATAACAGGCATACAGTAATGGACAAAGTATGATATATCAACATATTTTAAAGGGATGTCCACCCCTTTTTCAATTTTTGGCACATTGTAGGGCTAGTTCCCCCCAGCCCCAACTGCTATAATATATTTTCCAGAAACTCCCCCGATCTTTACTTACCTTCCCTCTTTCAGTCCTTCATCAATCTTTACACATACATCAAGATAACATATTTCCTGTTTCCTGTTCAGAAAACAGGAAATATGTTATCTTGATGTATGTGTAAAGATTGATGAAGGACTGACAACCCAGCTATACTCGAAGCCGACCGATCGGAATCAGCTGCTATTATATGGAAGCTTCCATCCAGCTCATGTTCTGAAGGCGATTCCGATTGGTCAGTTTTTCTGGGTGCAGCGAATTATCAGCAATCACCGAGTCAAGAGTCTCAGATGAAAGAGATGTATACGAAATTAACTGAAAGGAGATACCCTAATCTATCTTAAATAGGGCTTTAAAAAGGGTCGGTGAAAGCACAGAAAGGAGAAGGGATTTACAGCCTAATCCAAGAAAGATACCTTTGGTTTTGAACTATGCAGTGGGTACCACAAGGATAACGGAGATTGTCCGGAAAAAATGGCCAATGTTGCGAGAGGATATCCAGATATTGAGGAATTCACAAAGCCCCCCAAATCTCATATAGAAGGGGGAATACGGTGGGCAGTACTTTGGTATGGTCTACATATAAAACAAGATTAGAAAAGGGTAAAAACATTTTTAGGATCACGACAAAGAGAAATGTATCCATGTTTAAGATGTGTGCATGTAAATATGTACAGAAGAGTGATTGTTTCAAACATCCCACGACTGGAAAGGTATACCCATTCTGGGTTACTTTACCTGTGACACCAAGTACGTTGTATACGTGCTTTGGTGCCCATGTGGGTTATATATGGGGGAAACTGTCCAATCCGTCAAATCTCGCATCACCCAACATAGATCAAGCATCAAAACTCGTGATGTGAAATTACCGGTGCCAAAACATTTTGTGGAGGCGAACCACAGTGAAAATGATCTGAAGTTTATGGTGCTGGAGTCTGTTTCTATACCGGAGGGGGAGGCAACAGGGTTGCTCTCCTGCAGAAACGCGAGGTTTGGTGGATTGGACGTTTAGATACGCTTTATCCCAAAGGTCTAAATAGGGACTATAATTTGCATCTATTTATATGAATTGGGAGTAAGGGGACTCAAGGCCTGTGTTTTTTGATATCTTTTTTGATGTCTGTTTTGATGTCGTATTTGATGTCCTTCTTAATGTCGGTTTTGATGCCCTTTTTTGATTATGGAATTGTTGGGGGGTTGTTATGCGATATGTTAAATATGCATTTTAGATCCATGAAGTCACTTCCTGTTGAAAAAGTAAAAGGGGAGGAGGCTGAGTGGAACAGGTGATTGTTTTTGTCCTGCTTGAGAAGGGGATGTTGTATATCCTCGAAACGTCGCATTGTATATGTGGACAATAAATTGAAGCAAATTTGAAAAAGACATTCTGTGTGCGGTACTATCTTCTATACATGTACATTTTGGGGTGGAGAGCAATTCCCCATTTGTGCCAGCACCAGCAGCAAAAAGATATAAATCGTAGTGTGCTGTATAACCGAAAAAGAGTATATTATATATATATATATATATATATATATATATATATATTCTTATGATGTCACAGGAAGTGATGCACTATGCACCTAAATGTTTAATAATTTGATTGTGTGTGTATTTGGCTTAACAAAGGCCCAGAACACAGTGACAGGGCTGAAACGTTGCCTGCTTATGTTGTTGAAGTAGCCCATTAAAGGCATTTTTTGTGATAAATCTTCTGTGTGCACTGAACTAAATTCCCACATATATATATATATGAAGTAAACCCTAATTGTAGCTGAGATTCTTAAACTATGTTAACTATGCTCCCAATGCCTGCAATGCTATTTAACTGCCAGTGTGTGCCACTAAAAAGTGCCTCTGCTTCAGAAACAGAGTTAATTATACAATGGACCACATATGCTTACCTATATGGTGAAAATACAGTTTCAAGTATTATCAACTCCTGGTGAATATCCATACTGAGTGCAAGAGCTGTTAGCCTTTACAGATATCAACAGTAGCATACAGTAATTGCATTGTGAATAATTCATATCATAAAGACTTAATAAGAAACTGTAGTCTCAAAAGAAATAGGGGCCTGATCTTTAAAATGAAAACTTATATTGCTAAAAAGTTCAGCAATATAACTTCTTGCTTTCAGCAGCTTTAAGCAATGTGACTGGCACACTTTGCATTCTGCATTGATACCCCTCAGTTATCAGTCTTGTTTACTGCTATATTCAAGTCTGTAAAAATGTCAACTTAAGAGGTTGACATTTTACTGTTGTTTTTTTTCCTTTAAAAGACACAGACGTCTTGGGTGATGACATCAGTTGTCTGTACAAGTATTTTCTGTTTTCAAAAAATCGAAACTCAAATTTTAGAACTTTCAAAATTTCCGAAAGTTTGAAAACAGAACATTACTCAACAGTTTCGAACATCTCTATTTCCTGTAATTCCCAGCAGTAAGTCTTCCTTGAGCATGCTCGGAGCCTTAGTACAGGGAAGGATTAGAGAGTGCAGCTGATTTCATTCAAGCTACTGAAAGTAGGAAGTATTAATCTTTTTAGAAATAAAACTTGTAAAACTAAGTAGGCAAGCTTTTATTTAACCGTAACTTGTTGGAGACCACAGTTCCCCTTTAAGTTGAAAAACATTGAAATGAAACAGTTTCATTTTCTTTTTTATGGCGCCTAACTTCAAAGAATTCAGTAACTCTTTTTAGTTTTCAGGTTTGGATCATCTCTGCTCAAAACTTGGTATCAATGACATTTTCACACAAAGAAAACATTGAAGAGTTTTTTGACCGACACAGACATTTAAAAAGTAGCATTCATTCTTATATCACCTGCAATTTGCTTAAAAGCCTTCACTGACTTCCTGTAGCTTGAAGAATTTTCTGGTGACACTTTCATAGAAGGAAACTACCAAATTTTAAACTATGTGTATAAAATAATATTAAAATTAACATATACATGTGTTGTAAGCAGAACATTTAAATACCATATTAAGCCAAAAGTTTGAAGGCAAAAACAATTAACTCAGAAAATTGTATAAATCAAACAGTATGAATACGTATCACTATAATGATGACTGAGTTAAACAGAGCTTCTCTATTCTAAATGTTAAAGCAATTTATTTTGATGCTCATCCTTATTGTTCAGGGCTATAATTGATCTAATAAACATGGTTCCTGAAAGCATTTCACACCAAATGAAAATGCTCAACAATGCTTTTACCTATACAATTATAAATCTTCAACATACATTCTTTTGTACACTGTAAAGTTCTTGATAAAATGTCATGGGCCACACAGTTTTCTATTGAAAGATGTGCATTAGCAAAGATCGCACCATTTAAACTAAAAAATGAATAGGTTTCTCTATAAGGCACATCACACTAGATGAACCTATTGACTGCTATTGATTATTACTGGAAAAACAGAGAGCTCGGACTTTATACATTTGAATACATTTGCCTAGAGGGTTAATGTATTTAAAGCTTTGCAGACCTCAGGTTTTTCTGCAACTGCCACAAACCTTTAAATTCATGCAAACCTTAAAGGGAAACTAAACCTTGAGATCAGAGTAATTGCTCCTATCTAAATAGGTATTATAGAGTCATTTTCTAAATGTAAAAAAAACCCCTCCCAGTTTAGATTTTAAAACATTACCGCAAATGAGTTATCACCTTTTTTAGGTTGCATTTCTCCGTAAATATGCCTTAGAGTGTCTTATTATTTAGATTAGCTGTTTGAAAAAATACAGCTCACATTGCAATTTAATCCGAAAATTGTAATTTTTTTTACTTGCTATAAAACTGGTATCATATATTCCAAATTAATATCAACAAATATGCTCCAAACCATTGAAAGAAAATAAAATTTGTTATTTTTGATTGTCAATTTTACACAGATCTCTATGGTGTAGCTTTGTAATTAGAATGCTGGAAAGCACAAAATTGGCCAACTCATTTGCTGCCCTGATAAACAATTTAGGTATGGAAGTAAATTAGAAAACAAACATCTGAGTCTCTGATATAAATTTCCCCTGTGGGTCTGTGCATGCTAGTTTGATCTTGAGTCACAGACAAACTACAAATGGTTGAAATTAAGGGCAAAGCATAAATATTGATCACATACCAAACTACAAAGTCAGAACCTTAAACATATGTGTAATTCTTAAGGACTCTTCGGAAGAAAAAAATTGTTTAATTAAGATGACCTTGGAAAAGAAATCAAATTGGCTTAATATTGCTGCCAGCTGTGATGTTTCAAGATTACAAAGCTGGTTTTATGCTTTAAAACAACAAATGTGAAAGTGAAATTAGATATAGCAAGGTAAATGTCAATCCAGATTTAAGAAGAATTACCAGATAAAATTTGAACAAATGTACATGAACCATTATCCTCTCTCTGTGTAAATGACTCAGTCATTAAAGTCAATTAAATTTGCCCCATAGGGATTAAGGTCTATTAGCAGAACTACAGATATTTCATTTTGCTTGTGTCTGTTAAGTCTTATTTTTTTTTAAGAAGATATTTTTCACATTTTAAATGAATACTCTTAAAGGGCATGTCCACCCCCAAAACTATAATCCCCCCCAGTACTCCCCCCATATAGGACTCTGCCTCCTGTCTCCCCTCCGGCTAAATTTTAATTGGGATTTAAACTCCCTGCTTGAGATTAATGTCAGCTGTAAGCTGGTTTTAAATAGTTGCGCAAGATGGGCAGCACGGTAGCTCAGTGGTTAGCACAGATGTCTTGCAGCGCTGAAGTTCTGAGTTCAATTCCACCCATGGACACATCTGCAAGGAGTTTGTATGTTCTCCTTGTGCTTGTGTGGGTTTCCTTCGGGCACTCCAGTTTCCACCACAATCATAAAGACATACTGATAGGTTTTATGTGTCATATATGTGCTTAGATTGTAAGCTCTTCGGGGCAGGGCCTGATGTGAATGTATACATGTAATTGTAAAGCGCTAGGAAGATGTTAGCGCTATATAATTCCACAATAATAATAATAAAGATGGACGCAAAGCGGTATTCAGAAAGCTTGCTCAAAAGCCTTGGCAGTATATCTGGGCTTAAAATTTTTTTCCAAAGTTATGTATATAGGCAAAAACAACATAAATGCTGGTTATACCCTAAATGGATAGTGTTAGCAGCAATTGAGAAGGATTTGGGAGATATTGGGGACAATAGACTTCTAAGCAGCAGCCCTAAGCAGTGTCATGCAGAATTTATAAAAAACATTTCCTGTATAAAAAGGTGCATTGTGTCAGAGGAGCAGAGAATAATTCGGCATCTGTATTGAGCCCTTGTACAGCCTCATCTTGAGTATGTAGTGCAGTTTGGGCACCAGTCCACAGAAAAGCGTACAAAGACTGGGCAACTAAACTGATTAAAGGGATGGTATTTGGAGGGGTATATGATTACCCTATACAAATATGTTAGAAGGGACTACAGCTAATTAGCAGAAGATTTTTTCTCTCATAGGGGTGAACAAAAGAGTAGGCCACCTCTTTAGACTTGAGGAAAAGCCATTCCAAGCAATGTAAACAGTTCTTCCCTCTGAGGGCAGAAAGATTGTGGAATGCTCTGCCTGAAAATGTTGTGTCGGCTGAATCTCTGAAGACATTCAAAGGAGGATTGTCTTCTTGGGCAGGCAGAATATCCAAGATTATAACTTATTACTGCGTCTTGTGTGGGCATGTGTATTTGATTGAATCCTTATCTAGTTTTGTGTATCATTTGAATGGAAGAGAACTGTGAGGGTTATTCAATAAAGTTCTTATCGTTTAAAATGGTGCTAATTTTGCCCCAACCAATCAGATGTAAGCTTACAAATGTTAAATAAGATCTGATTGGTTGGGGCAAAATTAGCACCATTTTAAACAATAGAACTTTTATTGAATCTCCCTGTGTGTTTTTGTTGGGTAGGTTGTCTTTTTTCAACCCAAAGTAACAATGTATTGTATGCACATCTAAAGGAGGGGTATATAGAAAATTGTCTTCAAAGAGGGAAGGAGAAGATCCAGGGGCATGCTCTGTTCTTACTGCAATGGGATGTCAGGAATAGTAGTCTTTACTTTCCCTTTAAGTAAACTAACAAGGTTTTTTGTTTTTTTTGTGGGGAAATAGATACCCTTTAATTTCCTGTTTAATCTCAATTAATGTCTAAACTCAAGATAAATTTTTGTTCTTGGAAAACTTGCTATAGATTAAACATTATTTTCAATGTTTTATTTCTTAAGATTGATCTAATGCATGGGGCACTTGAATTGTATACTTTCAGGGTTATTCAATAAAAGTTCTTATCGTTTAAAATGGTGCTAATTTTGCCCCAACCAATCAGATGTTAGCTTTCAAATGTTAAATAAGATCTGATTGGTTGGCGCTAAATTAGCACCATTTTAAACGATAAGAACTTTTTTTGAATCTCCCTGTTTGTTTGTTTATAATTTCATTGCACACCTCTTGAGTTCATTTTCTTGAGTATAATGAGCAATTAAAAACTCCTAAGATAGTATATTCCTGAATATAACGTTTCTCTTTAAGCAGAAAAGAAACAATACATTTGTTGTAATAAGCGGTAAATTTTCACATTTTTCTTCCTACAGTATTTATTATTTATGGGCTGTGAGGATTAACTAGGATTAAAAGGAAAAAAACACAGAAAGAAATGTTTAATTGGAAATGTTTTATGAAGAATGTTCCTTGTTTCATTGAATAGATAATAGAATGTGTTAAGGCATAATAAATGATGCAGCTGTAATTCACCAAAATTGCTGCTTTACTACACTGATATTTTTGAGTGGCTTAGCAAATAATACACACAAATAATTAAGGTAAGGAAGTAAACGAAACATCAACACAAAATGTATTTTTTTTGGTGTTTTCTTTAAATTATTTTTTATGTGCTAAGTATTTTTTTATAAAAGGCTGTATAACTACAATCAAAGATATACACCTATAGAAGCATTTGAAAAATTACATATCCTTTAAAGGGCTAGGCCACACTGAAACTTTTGAACATGCAATCAGATCGTAATTGTGATCCAATTGTATGTTAAAAAGCGCTCACTAGTATGGCCAATTGTTGTGCACTGCTATCAGCAAATCAGAGGGCAAGCGATCTGCATTTTTTGTGCAATCGCATGCAATCTGCAATTGCCGTGCATGGCTATGCACACTCGCACACCAGAAATGTGCACACGCTTGTGTGCACACTTCTGGTGTGCTAGGACACTCTATAGTGTGACCTCAGCCTTATTGATACTTTAAAGCCTGTCCTTCTCTAGGAGGAATTAAAGCAATTGGTTTAATAAATGAACAGTTAGGACTAGACCACACTTATGCATTTTAAGCGCGGCCCGATCACACTTTTAAAAGTGCACACTAGTGTGACTCTATTGATGTGGCCACACTAGTGTGCGACTGTGCTATCCTACCAGTATTTGCCTTTTGTGAGCTGAATACCTCTGCTATGTACTTTGTCTATTATGCTAACACCTAACAGACATTATACCAATTTGGCATTAGTTCTAACATGAATGTTGAATCAGTTACCAATTTGGCATTAATTCTAACATAAATGTTAAATCAGTTACTAATTTGGCATTAATTCTAACATGAATGTTGTTGAATCAGTTACCAATTTGGCATTAATTCTAACATGAATGTTGAATCGGTTACCAATTTGGCAATAATTCTAACATGAATTTTGAATCGGTTACCAATTTGGCAATAATTCTAACATGAATGTTAAATCAGTTACTAATTTGGCATTAATTCTAACATGAATGTTGTTGAATCAGTTACCAATTTGGCATTAATTCTAACATAAATGTTAAATCAGTTACTATTTGGCATTAATTCTAACATGAATGTTGTTGAATCAGTTACCAATTTGGCATTAATTCTAACATGAATGTTGAATCGGTTTACCAATTTGGCAATAATTCTAACATGAATTTTGAATCGGTTACCAATTTGGCAATAATTCTAACATGAATGTTGAATCAGTTACCAATTTGGCATTAATTCTAACATGAATGTTGAATCGGTTACCAATTTGACATTAATTCTAACATGATGTTGAATCGGTTACCAATTTGGCAATAATTCTAACATGAATGTTGAATCGGTTACCAATTTGGCTTAATTCTAACAAGAATGTTGAATCGGTTACCAATTTGACATTAATTCTAACGATGAATGTTGAATCGGTTACCAATTTGGCATTAGTTCTAACATAAATGTTTAATCGGTTACCAATTTGGCTTTAATTCTAACATGAACATTGAATCAGTTACCAATTTGGCATTAATTCTAACATGAATGTTGAATCATGTTAGAATTAATGCCAAATTGGTGAGTAATTCAACATTCATGTTAGAATTAATGCCAGATTGGTAACCAATTCAACATTCATGTTAGAATTAATGCCAAATTGGTAACTGATTCAATGTTCATGTTAGAATTAAAGCCAAATTGGTAACCGATTCAACATTTATGTTAGAACTAATGCCAAATTGGTAACCAATTCAACATTCATGTTAGAATTAATGTCAAATTGGTAACCGATTCAACATTCTTGTTAGAATTAATGCCAAATTGGTAACCGATTCAACATTCATGTTAGAATTATTGCCAAATTGGTAACCGATTCAACATTCATGTTAGAATTAATGTCAAATTGGTAACCGATTCAACATTCATGTTAGAATTAATGCCAAATTGGTAACTGATTCAACATTCATGTTAGAATTATTGCCAAATTGGTAACCGATTCAAAATTCATGTTAGAATTATGCCAAATTGGTAACCGATTCAACATTCAGTAGAATTAATGCCAAATTGGTAACTGATTCAACAACATTCATGTTAGAATTAATGCCAAATTAGTAACTGATTTAACATTTATGTTAGAATTAATGCCAAATTGGTAACTGATTCAACAACATTCATGTTAGAATTAATGCCAAATTAGTAACTGATTTAACATTCATGTTAGAATATTGCCAAATTGGTAACCGATTCAAAATTCATGTTAGAATTATTGCCAAATTGGTAACCGATTCAACATTCATGTTAGAATTAATGCCAAATTGGTAACTGATTCAACAACATTCATGTTGAATTAATGCCAAATTAGTAACTGATTTAACATTTATGTTAGAATTAATGCCAAATTGGTAACTGATTCAACATTCATGTTAGAACTAATGCCAAATTGGTATAATGTCTGTTAGGTGTTAGCATAATAGACAAAGTACATAGCAGAGGTATTCAGCTCACAAAAGGCAAATACTGGTAGGATAGCACAGTCGCACACTAGTGTGGCCACATCAATAGAGTCACACTAGTGTGCACTTTTAAAAGTGTGATCGGGCCGCGCTTAAAATTGCATAAGTGTGGTCTAGTCCTAACTGTTCAATTTATTAAACCAATTGCTTTAATTCCTCCATAGAGAAGGACAGGCTTTAAAGTATCAATAAGGCTGAGGTCACACTATAGAGTGTCCTAGCACACCAGAAGTGTGCACACAACGTGTGCACATTTCTGGTGTGCGAGTGTGCATAGCCATGCACGGCAATTGCAGATTGCATGCGATTGCACAAAAAATGCAGATCGCTTGCCCTCTGATTTGCTGATAGCAGTGCACAACAATTGGCCAATACTAGTGAGCGCTTTTTAACATACAATTGGATCACAATTACGATCTGATTGCATGTTCAAAAGTTTCAGTGTGGCCTAGCCCTTTAAAGGATATGTAATTTTTCAAATGCTTCTATATGGTGTATATCTTTGATTGTAGTTATACAGCCTTTTATAAAAATTACTTAGCACATAAAAAATAATTTAAAGAAAACACCAAAAAAAATACATTTTGTGTTGATGTTTCGTTTACTTCCTTACCTTAATTTTTGTGTGTATTATTTGCTAAGCCACTCAAGAAAATATCAGTGTAGTAAAGCAGCAATTTTGGTGAATTACAGCTGCATCATTTATTATGCCTTAACACATTCTATTATCTATTCAATGAAACAAGGAACATTCTTCATAAAACATATTTCCAATTAAACATTTCTTTCTGTGTTTTTTCCTTTTAATCCTAGTTAATCCTCACAGCCCATAAATAATAAATACTGTAGGAAGAAAAATGTGAAAATTTACCGCTTATTACAACAAATGTATTGTTTCTTTTCTGCTTAAAGAGAAACGTTATATTCAGGAATATACTATCTTAGGAGTTTTTAATTGCTCATTATACTCAAGAAAATGAACTCAAGAGGTGTGCAATGAAATTAAAACAACAAACAGGGAGATTCAAAAAAAGTTCTTATCGTTTAAAATGGTGCTAATTTAGCGCCAACCAATCAGATCTTATTTAACATTTGAAAGCTAACATCTGATTGGTTGGGGCAAAATTAGCACCATTTTAAACGATAAGAACTTTTATTGAATAACCCTGAAAGTATACAATTCAAGTGCCCCATGCATTAGATCAATCTTAAGAAATAAAACATTGAAAATAATGTTTAATCTATAGCAAGTTTTACCAAGAACAAAAATTTATCTTGAGTTTAGACATTAATTGAGATAAACAGGAATATAAAGGGTATCTATTTCCCCACAAAAAAAACAAAAAACCTTGTTAGTTTACTTAAAGGGAAAGTAAAGACTACTATTCCTGACATCCCATTGCAGTAAGAACAGAGCATGCCCCGGATCTTTCTCCTTCCCTCTTTGAAGACAATTTTCTATATACCCCCTCCTTTAGATGTGCATACAAACATTGTTACTTTGGGTTGAAAAAAGACAACCTACCCAACAAAACACACAGGGAGATTCAATAAAAGTTCTTATTGTTTAAAATGGTGCTAATTTTGCCCCAACCAATCAGATCTTATTAACATTTGTAAGCTTACATCGATTGGTTGGGGCAAAATTAGCACCATTTTAAACGATAAGAACTTTTATTGAATAACCCTCACAGTCTCTTCCATTCAAATGATACACAAACTAGATAAGGATTCAATCAAATACACATGCCCACCAAGACGCAGTAATAAGTTATAATCTTGGATATTCTGCCTGCCCAGAAGACAATCCTCCTTTGAATGTCTTCAGAGATTCAGCCGACACAACATTTTCAGGCAGAGCATTCCACAATCTTTCTGCCCTCAGAGGAAGAACTGTTTACATTGCTTGGAATGGCTTTTCCTCAAGTCTAAAGAGGTGGCCTACTCTTTTGTCACCCCTATGAGAGAAAAAATCTTCTGCTAATTAGCTGTAGTCCCTTCTAACATATTTGTATAGGGTAATCATAACCCCTCCAAATACCTCCCTTTAATCAGTTTAGTTGCCCAGTCTTTGTACGCTTTTCTGTGGACTGTGCCCAAAACTGCACTACATACTCAAGATGAGGCTGTACAAGGGCTCAATACAGATGCCGAATTATTCTCTGCTCCTCTGACACAATGCACCTTTTTATACAGGAAATGTTTTTTATAAATTCTGCATGACACTGCTTAGGGCTGCTGCTTAGAAGTCTATTGTCCCCAATATCTCCCAAATCCTTCTCAATTGCTGCTAACACTATCCCATTTAGGGTATAACCAGCATTTATGTTGTTTTTGCCTATATACATAACTTTGGAAAAAATATTTAAGCCCAGATATACTGCCAAGGCTTTTGAGCAAGCTTTCTGAATACCGGCTTTGCGTCCATCTTTATTATTATTATGTGGAATTATTAGCCTAACATCTTCCATAGCGCTTTACAATTACATGTATACATTCACATCAGGCCCTGCCCCGAAGAGCTTACAATCTAAGCACATATATGACACATAAAACCTATCAGTATGTCTTTATGATTGTGGTGGAAACTGGAGTGCCCGAAGGAAACCCACACAAGCACAAGGAGAACATACAAACTCCTTGCAGATGTGTCCATGGGTGGAATTGAACTCAGAACTTCAGCGCTGCAAGACATCTGTGCTAACCACTGAGCTACCGTGCTGCCCATCTTGCGCAACTATTTAAAACCAGCTTACAGCTGACATTAATCTCAAGCAGGGAGTTTAAATCCCAATTAAAATTTAGCCGGAGGGGAGACAGGAGGCAGAGTCCTATATGGGGGGAGTACTGGGGGGGATTATAGTTTTGGGGGTGGACATGCCCTTTAAAGGTATTCATTTAAAATGTGAAAAATATCTTCTTAAAAAAAAATAAGACTTAACAGACACAAGCAAAATGAAATATCTGTAGTTCTCTAATAGACCTTAATCCCATATGGGGCAAATTTAATTGACTTTTAATGACTGAGTCATTTACACAGAGAGAGGATAATGGTTGCATGTACATTTGTTCAAATTTTATCTGGTAATTCTTCTTAAATCTGGATTGACATTTACCTTCTATTCTATTCACTTTCACATTTGTTGTTTTAAAGCATAAAACCAGCTTTGTAATCTTGAAACATCACAGCTGGCAGCAATATTAAGCCAATTTGATTTCTTTCCAAGGTCATCTTAATTAAACAATTTTTCCTTTCCCGAAGAGTCCTTAAGAATTACACATATGTTTAAGTTCTGACTTTGTAGTTTGGTATGTGATCAATATTTTTTGCTTTGCCCTTAATTTCAACCATTGTAGTTTGTCTGTGACTCAAGATCAAACTAGCATGCACAGGACCCACAGGGGAAATTTATATCAGAGACTCAGATGTTTGTTTTCTAATTTACTTCCATACCCTAAATTGTTTATCAGGGCAGCAAATGAGTTGGCCAATTTTGTGCTTCCAGCATTCTAATTACAAAGCTACACCATAGAGATCTGTGTAAAATTGACAATCAAAAATACAAATTTTATTTTCTTTCAATGGTTTGGAGCATATTTGTTGATATTAATTTGGAATATATGATACCAGTTTTATAGCAAGTAAAAAAAATTACAATTTTCGGATTAATTGCAATGTGAGCTGTATTTTTTCAAACAGCTAATCTAAATAATAAGACACTCTAAGGCATATTTACGGAGAAATGCAACCTAAAAAAGGTGATAACTCATTTGCGGTAATGTTTTAAAATCTAAACTGGGAGGGGTTTTTTTACATTTAGAAAATGACTCTATAATACCTATTTAGATAGGAGCAATTACTCTGATCTCAAGGTTT
This sequence comes from Hymenochirus boettgeri, assembly GCA_019447015.1. Classification (NCBI taxonomy): domain Eukaryota; kingdom Metazoa; phylum Chordata; class Amphibia; order Anura; family Pipidae; genus Hymenochirus; species Hymenochirus boettgeri. The sequence continues at coordinate 214,376,633 of CM033472.1, read as the reverse complement.
AGTTTCCCTTTAAGGTTTTGCATGAATTTAAAGGTTTTGTGGCAGTTGCAGAAAAACCTGAGGTCTGCAAAGCTTTAAATACATTAACCCTCTAGGCAAATGTATTCAAATGTATAAAGTCCGAGCTCTCTGTTTTTCCAGTAATAATCAATAGCAGTCAATAGGTTCATCTAGTGTGATGTGCCTTATAAGAAGACCTATTCATTTTTTTAGTTTAAATGGTGCGATCTTTGCTAATGCACATCTTTCAATAGAAAACTGTGTGGCCCATGACATTTTATCAAGAACTTTACAGTGTACAAAAGAATGTATGTTGAAGATTTATTAATTGTATAGGTAAAAGCATTGTTGAGCATTTTCATTTGGTGTAAATGCTTTCAGGAACCATGTTTATTTAGATCAATTATAGCCCTGAACAATAAGGATGAGCATCAAAATAAATTGCTTTAACATTTAGAATGAGAAGCTCTGTTTAACTCAGTCATCATTATATGTGATACGTATTCATACTGTTTGATTTATACAATTTTCTGAGTTAATTGTTTTTGCCTTCAAACTTTTGGCTTAATATGGTATTTAAATGTTCTGCTTACAACACATGTATATGTTAATTTTAATATTATTTTATCACCATAGTTTAAAATTTGGTAGTTTCTCTTCTATGAAAGTGTCACCAGAAAATTCTTCAAGCTACAGGAAGTCAGTGAAGGCTTTTAAGCAAATTGCAGGTGATATAAGAATGAATGTCTACTTTTTAAATGTCTGTGTCGGTCAAAAAAACTCTTCAATGTTTTCTTTGTGTGAAAATGTCATTGATACCAAGTTTTGAGCAGAGATGATCCAAACCTGAAAACATAAAAAGAGTTACTGAATTCTTTGAAGTTAGGCGCCATAAAAAAGAAAATGAAACTGTTTCATTTCAATGTTTTTCAACTTAAAGGGGAACTGTGGTCTCCAACAAGTTACGGTTAAATAAAAGCTTGCCTACTTAGTTTTACAAGTTTTATTTCTAAAAAGATTAATACTTCCTACTTTCAGTAGCTTGAATGAAATCAGCTGCACTCTCTAATCCTTCCCTGTACTAAGGCTCCGAGCATGCTCAAGGAAGACTTACTGCTGGGAATTACAGGAAATAGAGATGTTCGAAACTGTTGAGTAATGTTCTGTTTCAAACTTTCGGAAATTTTGAAAGTTCTAAAATTTGAGTTTCGATTTTTTGAAAACAGAAAATACTTGTACAGACAACTGATGTCATCACCCAAGACGTCTGTGTCTTTTAAAGGAAAAAAAACAACAGTAAATGTCAACCTGCTTTAAGTTGACATTTTTACAGACTTGAATATAGCAGTAAACAAGACTGATAACTGAGGGGTATCAATGCAGAATGCAAAGTGTGCCAGTCACATTGCTTAAAGCTGCTGAAAGCAAGAAGTTATATTGCTGAACTTTTTAGCAATATAAGTTTTCATTTTAAAGATCAGGCCCCTATTTCTTTTGAGACTACAGTTTCTTATTAAGTCTTTATATGATGAATTATTCACAATGCAATTACTGTATGCTACTGTTGATATCTGTAAAGGCTAACAGCTCTTGCACTCAGTATGGATATTCACCAGGAGTTGATAATACTTGAAACTGTATTTTCACCATATAGGTAAGCATATGTGGTCCATTGTATAATTAACTCTGTTCTGAAGCAGAGGCACTTTTTAGTGGCACACACTGGCAGTTAATAGATTGCAGGCATTGGGAGCATAGTTAAACATAGTTTAAGAATCTCAGCTACAATTAGGGTTTACTTCATATATATATATGTGGGAATTTAGTTCAGTGCACACAGAAGATTTATCACAAAAAATGCCTTTAATGGGCTACTTCAAACATCAAGCAGGCAACGTTTCAGCCCTGTCACTGTGTTCTGGGCCTTTGTTAAGCCAAATAACACACACATCAAAATTATTAAACATTTAGGTGCATAGTGCATCACTTCCTGTGACATCATAAGAAATATATATATATATATATATATATATATATTATATACTCTTTTTCGGTTATACAGCACACTACGATTTATATCTTTTTGCTGCTGGTGCTGGCACAAATGGGGAATTGCTCTCCACCCCAAATGTACATGTATAGAAGATAGTACCGCACACAGAATGTCTTTTTCAAATTTGCTTCAATTTATGTCCACATATACAATGCGACGTTTCGAGGATATACAACATCCCCTTTCTCAAGCAGGACAAAAACAATCACCTGTTCCACTCAGCCTCCTCCCCTTTTACTTTTCCAACAGGAAGTGACTTCATGGATCTAAAATGCATTATTACATATCAGCATAACAACCCCCCCAATTCCATAATCAAAAAAGGGCATCAAAACCGACATTAAGAAGGACATCAAATACGACATCAAAACAGACATCAAAAAAGATATCAAAAAAACACAGGCCTTGAGTCCCTTACTCCCAATTCATATAAATAGATGCAAATTATAGTCCCTATTTAGACCTTTGGGATAAAGCGTATCTAAACGTCCAATCCACAAACCTCGCGTTTCTGCAGGAGAGCAACCCTGTTGCCTCCCCTCTCCGGTATAGAAACAGACTCAGCACCATAAACTTCAGATCATTTTCACTGTGGTTCGCCTCCACAAATGTTTTGGCACCGGTAATTTCACATCACGAGTTTTGATGCTTGATCTATGTTGGGTGATGCGAGATTTGACGGATTGGACAGTTTCCCCCCATATAATAACCCACATGGGCACCAAAGCACGTATACAACGTACTTGGTGTCACAGGTAAAGTAACCCAGAATGGGGTATACCTTTCCAGTCGTGGGATGTTTGAAACAATCACTCTTCTGTACATATTTACATTGCACACATCTTAAACATGGATACATTTCTCTTTGTCGTGATCCTAAAAATGTTTCCTTACCCTTTTCTAATCTTGTTTTATATGTAGACCATACCAAAGTACTGCCCACCGTATTCCCCCTTCTATATGAGATTTGGGGGGCTTTGTGAATTCCTCAATATCTGGATATCCTCTCGCCAACATTGGCCATTTTTTCCGGACAATCTCCGTTATCCTTGTGGTACCCACTGCAAGTTCAAAACCAAAGGTATCTTTCTTGGATTAGGCTGTAAATCCCTTCTCCTTTCTGTGCTTTCACCGACCCTTTTTAAAGCCCTATTTAAGATAGATTTAGGGTATCTCCTTTCAGTTAATTTCGTATACATCTCTTTCATCTGAGACTCTTTGACTCGGTGATTGCTGATAATTCGCTGCACCCTAGAAAACTGACCAATCGGAATCGCCTTCAGAACATGAGCTGGATGGAAGCTTCCATATAATAGCAGCTGATTCCGATCGGTCGGCTTCGAGTATAGCTGGGTTGTCAGTCCTTCATCAATCTTTACACATACATCAAGATAACATATTCCTGTTTTCTGAACAGGAAACAGGAAATATGTTATCTTGATGTATGTGTAAAGATTGATGAAGGACTGAAAGAGGAAGGTAAGTAAAGATCGGGGAGTTTCTGGAAAATATATTATAGCAGTTGGGGCTGGGGGGAACTAGCCCTACAATGTGCCAAAAATTGGAAAAAGGGGGGGACATGCCCTTTAAAATATGTTGATATATCATACTTTGTCCATTACTGTATGCCTGTTATCCTTCTGGATGCCTCATGGAAACTGAGCAATTTAGAAACCTGTCCTGAGCCTGTACTGAGTTCTGGGCATGCCCAGAAGAGGCAGATAGGGGATTAACATTCAGTCATTGGCTGTGATGTCAACTGTCAAATACATAACTGGCAGTTGCTAACTGGAAGAACCAGGAAGCAGAAAAAGGGGAAACAGGACATTGGCAGATTTTAGGTTAGACTTATATATTTCAGATTTCAAACTATTACCGTATATGGTTTTGGGGGTGATTTACCTGTATGTAAGTTTCATTTTAGGGCTGGACTTGCCCTTTAAGAACTTTTTGCTTATTGCCACTCCTGATTGATTAGATCTCTCTATATAAACATACTTTGACGTGGTGACTGGCTTAAAATAATTTGGCCAACTTATTGAACTAATTGCTTTTATTTTTCCAGGATTTAGCAGGCTGTTTGGAGGTATGCCAATATGCAATTAGAATTGTTTGTGCACTAGAATTTTATTTTTGTATGTATTAATCTACTAAGGATCTGTAGGATAAATACATAGTGTTAAAAGCAAATCTAAAGGGCTACCAAGAGCCTTTCTTCAGCTTTAGATTGTCCCTTATGAAACACATCTTTATGGTAGTGTTTGGATATTTTGTATTCTGGAGAAATATTAAAATGACAGGATGGAGGTGTTGAAACAATAATGGTTAGGCAATATTAAATAAAATCTATATCTAAGTACACTGTGCCTGCCATGATAGAACACTTTCCATACAGCCATAAACATTTCTAATGCTCGTGACTGGTAAAATAAAGGGAGCAACAGTGGAATATTTCCTAAATTATATTAGCTGGTTGCTGTGGCTTAGTTATGAGGATGCATGGTTTAAGGAACAGAGCTAGTCTAAACAGATCCACAGCTGAAAAACACCCAATTCAACGGGCTTAACAAAACTCAACTGGCAGTACATGTGCACAGATCAAGCAGAAGAAATAACGAGCAGCAGAAGAAATACATTAAACTGGACCAAGCTAGAAAGGGTCTTTATGTCAATCTGCCTGCTGCACAATTGTTTATTCTTTTTAACTGTTTGAATTCATGTTCTCAGTGACTAAAACTCACCTGGAAGGGTCAGAAGAAATAGGGGGGTGATAATAAAGCAATCATGTATATCGGCGTTGGCTTTAGCGTTTGGCTTTAGCTGTGGCTTTCACCTAGATAATGGAGCCTGCGCTATTCCATTAACACAGTGTTAGCGGAATACTGAAACCAGTTGTGATATTAGCACAGCTCACCACTGACAGCAATCCAGATATTTCGTCAAGTGATTACTACAAGTAAACAGCAATCTTCATGTTTTGGCAAGTTATCGTTGTTATTCTTCAGTGACCCATAAACCTTCCTTCACTCAGGACATGGAATATTATATAGAAACAGCATTTTCCTGTAAGAGAGTAATAAATAACCCTAAAATTTCCATACAGTACCTATATAAAAAGCATAACGTCTGATGCCAAATACCATTATAGATTATGGGGACTCCTTAGTATACTGCACTTATGTTCACTTTAAGGGGTGCACTGTCCCTTGTATCTTTTTACTAGGAACCCACTGAGTATCTTTCACTTCTTATTTTTATTCCTCATCCATTACAGTATAATATAATGAGGTGAACTCCCAATTGGTTTGTGATTAGTAGAAAAGCAACTGGTCAGGGAGATGACAGAGAGTCAGAATTTGGCAGACAGCAAGAGTTCGTACCAGGGAGGTCTCAGACTAGAATCAACTATGAGATTTTTAGGCACCATAACAATAGGCGTAAAAGCCTTTTTCTGTGAGTCTTTTATGTCCTGATTGAAAATGCAAATTTTCTGCATAGGTTACACTACTTTTAAAAGTTGTGGAAATGGGGCAGCAATGAAGGTAGAACTCTTACTATTGCTCAATTAAAACTCACAACTATAAATAGTTTGTTTTACTAAAGATCAAAAACCATCTGGGTTCCTTCTGCTGGTGAGTTTGCAGAAAATTGCAAAATGGCAATTTTGTGTTTAGAAGATCACTACTAGAATGGCTGAACTTAAGTTTGGTTAATTTCCTAGCATAACTTCTATAGAAAGTTTGAAAACCTCCATTAAAGCCATGGGATTTAAATAGTTGGAAAAGCTCTAAAAAGTATACAGTTAAAATAGCAAGATACTTAACTTAAATGGTCTCTGGACCTGAACTGCACTGTGGAACATGTCCATATCACTCGTTTAACATAAGCTTTCTTCAGTAACTGGTCCCTTTGGGCTTCCGCATATGTGTTTTTCGCTACATTTGGCCAATTACGGTTACCGAAGGATAAATTCCAGGGTTATGTCCGCATTAGTGGGTTATCGCTGAACTGCCACATAAAAGTTTTGAATGTGTGACGAAAAGCTACATTCAAGGGTTTCACCGAAACATTAGCGGTATATTTGAGGGTTATCGCCGAACCGCTTTATCGAGGGTTATTGGGGAAACACTACATTGAGGGTTATTGCTGAAATGCTACATTCAAGGGTTATCACCGAAATGCTACTTTGAGGATAATGGACAAAATCGAGGGTTTACGAATGGTACATTCAAGGGTTATGATCAAAATTTCAGGTCAAACTTGGGTCGAGTAGCCCATCTCTAATACCACAATTGTAGTTAACCCTTAAAAAAAGCTTTTAATTACAAAATAGATATATGTTTTTTTAAACCTCTGACAACAGTGCCTAGTAAAGGATGTGTGATTATTGGAATTATTGGAATCAAATTCTCAAAAACGATTAGTATTTCCTACTATGATTGGATAGTTCCATTTCGGTAGCTGTAAGTACTTCCGTGTTTTAATCCTTCTCTTAGTTATGATAAGAAAAGGTACTGAAATGTTTGTTCTATCCGGTGTGTATAGACCAGGATAACTTAATGAGATATTCACACCATTACAACTTCATATAGCCTCATTGATTTTCATTTTTCAGTTATTACTTTCTGAAGGGAGCACTTGTTGTAGAGAAGCAATTATTGTTCACTTCTGCAGAATGCAAGTGAAGTGATCATCATCATCAATCATAATCACAGTAATGTTCTTTTTATATCAAATTTACTGTATTATCGAAGAGCATTAGCACATGCCTTTATATAATAAAAGCAACCTGGTTTAAAGTAAATTTTAACATTGTTCCTGTACATATCTGAAACCTTCTTAACACTGCAGCTGATAACCATTTTCATTTTAGAGAAGGAAAGTGTGTTGCTGTTACTAGTAGGATTAAATATTTCAGATCTTATTCTCTAGATTAACCTGAGCATATAACCCCGTAAAGGGGCGTGATGGGTTTTTTAAAGTGCGAAACTTTTGAAGAGATTTATATTCAGAATGTTAATTTTAAAAGGGTTTGCTGTGTTTGTGATATACTGAATTCAAACTTTATTATTTCCCTCTGTATAGTTGGTACTAATGCTTTGCAGCACTAAGGAAAACTTGTGTATTAATTAAAACCAGGCTTTGCTATATTTTATTCCGTTTTCGGATTCCCGGATCTCGGGAAAACCCGGAAGATCCGAAAATCCAAATCTGGAAAGAATTTTCAGTATTTTCGAATGTACGGAGTTATTTCGACAATTTTCGAAAAAGCCCTTGAATGTTCGGAAAATCTCGAAAATATGATCAGAGACCATTTTCGAGTTTCTGATCGTATTAGAGGATTTTCGAATGTTAAATGCTATTTTCGAAAATCATTAAGACATGCTGAGAGATGAATGATACTGTGAGTTGGTTCAGCTGGTGGTTCTGCAGAACTTACAGTAAACAATTCCAAAATCAAAAAAATCAGAACTAAATTGAGACATCATTCTAGATTTTCAATCACGATTTCAAATATTTTAAACACAGGATTTCAGTGTTTGGATTTTTGCAATTTCCAAACATCCCTGAATACACGGATTTTCAAAAGTGTTATTGGCTGTCCTGTCAGAGTTGGTTATATCACATTTAACCCTTTCACTGCCAGATATTTTCATTTTTTTTTGCGTTACTGCCAGAAGAATTCAGGATTTTGTCCTTAATCGCTTTAGACTAATTTACAGTAGGAAACCTTGCAGTAAATCAGGAATTATACATTGTTTTTCAGCACAAAGTGTACTTTAACATGGTAACAAAATTTTGCAACTTTCTGGAAATTTTACTGGAATTAGGGTAAAATATGTAAAAAAAATGAAAAATTTGCAAATTTTCATGGATTTTTCCCATTTTTACTTATAGTTATCTTAAGGTTACGCACAAAAATCTTAATGTTTCTAAAAGCTCAGATACTCCCGAATACAACGATACCAGATATATGTAGGTACCCCATTTTCCTGTACAGGAGACCCCCCCCAAACTAAAACTGCACCTCCTAGAATATTACACCAAATTAAATGTCTAACCACTACTGATAGTTACATAGAATATCTACCAAATTATCTAAAATATCCCCACAAGTGAGATATTTTTAGAAACTACACCACCCGCAGGATTTTACGAGTGAGGTTAGTTTCGATCAAAATGCAGATACCTGGACGCAGCTCTTCGTCAAATTGTAAGTTACTTTCTCACATTTTCCTTTTTCCTCAACTGTAAAATCGGAGACAAAATCAAATGCGAATTTCAGCTAAAAACTGAGAAATGTAAAGTCAAACGCATCTCAAATATGAAGCCTACCCCTCCCAATCAAACGTTATTGAAAAAATCAGTTTACATTTGGCATTAATTCTAACATGAATGTTGTTGAATCAGTTACCAATTTGGCATTAATTCTAACATGAATGTTGAAATCGTTACCAATTTGGCAATAATTCTAACATGAATTTTAATCGGTTACCAATTTGGCAATAATTCTAACATGAATGTTAAATCAGTTACTAATTTGGCATTAATTCTAACATAATGTTGTTGAATCAGTTACCAATTTGGCATTAATTCTAACATAAATGTTAAATCAGTTACTAATTTGGCATTAATTCTAACATGAATGTTTTTTGAATCAGTTACCAATTTGGCATTAATTCTAACATAATGTTGAATCGGTTTACCAATTTGGCAATAATCTAACATGAATTTTTGAATCGGTTACCAATTTGGCAATAATTCTAACTGAATGTTGAATCAGTTACCAATTGGCATTAATTCAACATGAATGTTGATCGTTACCAATTTGACATTAATTCTAACATGATGTTGATCGGTTACCAATTTGGCAATAATTCTAACATGAATGTTGAATCGGTTACCAATTTGGCATTAACTAACAAGAATGTTGAATCGGTTACCAATTTGACATTAATTCTAACATGAATGTTGAATTGGTTACCAATTTGGCATTAGTTCTAACATAAAGTTGAATCGGTTACCATTTGGCTTTAATTCTAACATGAACATTGAATCAGTTACCAATTTGGCATTAATTCTAACATGAATGTTGAATTGGTTACCAATCTGGCATTAATTCTAACATGAATGTGGAATTCTCTCCAATTTGGCATTAATTCTAACATGAATGTTGAATTACTCACCATTTGGCATTAATTCTAACATGAATGTTATTCATTTACCAATTAGCAATAATTCTAACATGAATGTTGAATCAGTTACCAATTTGGCAATAATTCTAACATGATGTTGAATCGGTTACCAATTTGGCATAATTCTAACAGAATGTTGAATCGTTACCAATTTGACATTAATTCTAACATGAATGTTGAATCGGTTACCAATTTGGCATTAGTTCTAACATAAATGTTAATCGGTTACCAATTTGGCTTTAATTCTAACATGAACATTGAATCAGTTACCAATTTGGCATTAATTCTAACATGAATGTTGAATCAGTTACCTATTTGGCAATAATTCTAACTGAATGTTGAATCAGTTACCAATTTGGCATTAATTCTAACATGAATGTTGAATCAGTTACCAATTTGGCATAATTCAAACATGAATGTTAATCGGTTACCATTTTGACATTAATTCTAACATAATGTTGAATCGGTTACCAATTTGGCAATAATTCTAACATGAATGTTGAATCGGTTACCAAGTTGGCATTATTTCTAACAAGAATGTTGAATCGGTTACCAATTTGACTTAATTCTAACATGAATGTTGAATCGGTTACCAATTTGGCATTATTCTAACATAATGTTGATTCGATTACCAATTTGGCTTTAATTCTAACATGAACATTGAATCAGTTACCAAATTTGGAACATTCATCTAACATGAATTTGAATAGAACATCATTACCAATTGGGCTAAAATTCTAACATGAATGTTGAATCAGTTACCAAAAATGTAGTAATGGACTTTGTGAATTCTGTGTGTTGTTTCTTGTGCCGGGTTACGGTTTTTGTTCTCATTTGTACTGAACATAATAGTTTGAATCAGTTACCAATTTGCATTAATTCTAGACTGATGTTGAATCAGTTCCAATTTGCAATAATCTAACATGAAGTTGAATCAGTTATACCGTTGGCATATTCTAACATAATGTTAATCAGTTACCAATTGGTTAATTCATGAACTTGTTGCAATTACAACATGTACATTAAAGAGGCTTCTTTGTTAAGTATGTTAAGTTCTTTTGAAAATGATTGTGTGGATGTCAGCCTTTCAGATTTGTGTACTTAAGCTGACTTCCTCTTGGAAATGTTTACTTCACCTAAATCATTTTATTAGCTATTAATGAAATAGTTAAAGAAAAAAGTCAGGTTTATGGAAATTAATTGTACGTGTAATGATTCAAGAAAAACTCACATACATTATGTTTGTTTATTTTTGGAAAATTAAATTAATAACAAAAAGATCCAATAAATTTTCCTCTCTATGGCTGAGTTTTATAAAGCCACAATAACGATTTGTATTCTGCAATGCTATGTGTGAGTTATTCATCTACTGCTCACTATTGGCCAAAGAATACTGCCACGGTCTTTAACGACATTTACAAGTAGGACAAACATTTGCAGCAGTGACTGTAATAACACTGAGCTGTAAAATACAAAAATGTGTTGCCATGTGGTAAGCAGCCATTAAAACCCCAGGTAAATTTGGGGTAAGCACCAAAGATACTATTTTAAATTAGGCCTCAGTAAACTATTAGATTTAAATATATTTGATGGAGTGGTCTATTTCCTACAAAATGCACAAAGATCACATGTCAAATCACTAGATTACAAGTACAAGCAGGACACTAAGAGGATCAAACAAAAAAAAAAGCCAAGGATCATACAGGGATCCCCAAGCAAAATTCCAGGGGATAAGGCATAGTGGAGTCAAAAACAGGCCAAGGGTCACATGGGATCTGCAAACTAGGTACCAGGAAGTGAAGTCAGAAACAAGCAATGGTGAGTTCAGGTGAAAAGAGGGGAAAAAATATTCCTGACTCAAAATGGCAATCGGAATGTGGCCGAAATTCTACAGAGGGTAAAAAGGGGAAGAGATTGACAGCTGCATCTGCAAACACAAAATCCCCTTGGCATTGAAATGAAAACAGTAGCTAAAATAAATCCGCCCTGGATATGAATAAAAAGATAATTATTATTTTATTTATTATATTATTTAGCATGTAAGTGTGTGTGTGGTGTGGGGGGGTGTACTTCTTCCTTAAGTCTTGTGTCTAGCCTGTCTTTTCCCCTTGTTTTATTTATAGGCCAGAAAGCATGGTGCCCCCATTTCAAGCTGCAATTGGTACCTTATAGAAGATGGCTAACTTTCCCACTATAAAAAGAACATTATGGTTATATTTGAAATACATGTCTATCATTACCTCATTGTCCTGATTCATCCCTCCACCCCACTCATTTGGGCATATTCTCACTATTACATATATACATTTTTAAATATTTTCATTTAAAAAGAATGTAGAGAGATTAGTTTATGAAAATATAAATGAATTTTTCATTTCAAATAATAAGCCTAGTGGCAAAAAATAATCAAAACCTATACATTTATTTGAATAGCCAAATGCACACAAAGTTTTTTCCATTGCACTGGTTTTCAAAATATTGGAAAACTGAATACTGGATGTTCCGGCAATGAAAGGGTGACCAACCAATTACAGTAATAAACATGTTAAAACTGTTACCGGATCTATAATTTATAACACAATTTAACTGTCCAATTATCCTCTCAGTGTAGCAGTTAAATATTCATAACTTACACCTTGCTCTATCCCTAGACAGATGCACAAATATCAATCTATCAATTAAGCAACCTAATCCTTTCATAATGACTTCTCTTTTTTCCTAACATCTGCAAGTTTCTGAAATGGTTATAAACATTTGCAAGACGCTAAGGGGAATTTATGAGAACACAGCGATCTCCCATTTGCCATTATATATCACGTTTGTTGAAAATTTTTATATTAGCCTTACCCCCCTGCTAGTTATAAGCCAGCAAAAAGCCACAAATGCATATGGCAGTGATGTTGAACCTATTAGAGACAGAGTGCCCAATCTGCAACCCAAAACCCATTATATATTACATAGTTTCCAACATGAATACTGAGTTTTATTTTACAAAAGACAACTCAGATAACAAATAGGCACAGACAGATTCAGTAGATAGAATCGATAATAGATTACATTGGATGTTGTTTGCAACATAACATTTTCATGCGTGTGATGTAGTGTGCTCCTCTTACTTGATTTGAGGTTGGATTCTATCAACTCCAGGGTAGGGGTGTTTGGAGAATTGCACCTACTGAATATTGGCAACTGCCATTTATAATACAATCACCAAATGCACCATCTATAATAACGACTTATGCTATCCCAATAGGACGGTGCTAGGGGTATAATATATTCACAAGTAAACATATGGGACAAAGACGTCCCACAGCGGACTCCAGAATTAGCACTCACACACTTCAACAAAATTCACAATATTCAACATATTTATTGACACACAAAGTGTATAATAAAAAAACACCATACAAAATAGAATACCTCCACCCCTTATCTAGTATATTATATAATAAAACTGTGCCTCCCCAGATAGAAATTTATTATAAAATATCAAAATTGGTCCAATATTAGTAGACATAAGTGTCCACTTATTTCCCTTGTAGTGTCCATTATGTTTCAAATCCAATTGTTACACAAGTAGCGTTAATAGACAATGTGCACTTAATATTATGTTGCAATGACACACAGTATCACACAGCTATTCCCAATCTCATTCCGCGGTGTAAACAACAGAGCGAGTGAAACGCGTGTAGGTGGAGATGGAGCCCAGCGTAGAGAATCGGGTGAAGAGCAGGCACGGCACTTTCCAGCAGTGGCCGAAGGGGAAGCGACTAGGAAGTTGGTATGTAGTAGCTGTACCCATGCATGTGAGGCCAGTAGTGTTCTGCAATAAGTCCCGACATATGTTTATGCCTCTAAGTGAGGGTTTGGCTTCATAAGTGCTGTGATGGCAGTGGGAATAGCTGTCTGTTGCTGTGGAAGTTATTGCAACATAATATCAAGTGCACAGTGTCTTTTAATGCTACATTGTAACAATTGATTTGAACCATAAATTGGAAGTGGAAACAAGTGGACACTTTATGTTTCAGAGCTGGGCTTCTAATATTAGGGACATTTTGGGGGGTTTTATTTCTACAATATACTATAAGGAGTGCAGGTATCTATTTTGTATGGTGTTTTTTTTATATATAGTACTTTGGGTCAATAAATATTGTTGAATTTTGACTTATAAGTGCATGAGTGCTAATTCTGGCCATCTGTTGTGGGATGTCTTTGTCCCATTAGGTTTACTTGTAATTGGCAATTGCTAGCCTTGGTGTACAAGACTGAATTTATACTTGTTTTGACATCTCTTGTTACCAGAAAAGCCATGTCCTATAACAAACTCTGGTGAATTCTCTGTGAATGAGTGCCCATTGCAAGGTCTCTGAGTGCCACCAGTGCTATATGAAAGATTGTGTGGTCTGCATGTGTTCTTTTTATAACAGATACACTACCGTAAATCCTATGTTAAAGTCATGCTTAACCTATGTAAATGTGTTCACCTTGATCATGGGAATTTTTTTATTGCAGCTCTGGCAAATTTCAGTATCTTTATATTTAAATAAAAGCCATGAACATTTAAAACTTTAATATCTTCTGATATTTTTTTTATATTTAATTGACTAAAACAAGGTTTAGAACCCGAAAGTGAATCCCACAACACAATATTCAGAGTATTTTGAAATGTCTACAGTACAGTAAAATAAGCAAATTTAATATGATATCTCTATATAGAGATAGGTAGTAGGTAGTATAGGATCAAAGCTAAACAACACATCCCATAAAATACAATTAGCTGCCTATATAGACTTGTGATATCTGAAATTTACAGAATTGGGGTTTATAACACATTTTAATTATATATCCTCTCGGATGAAGTATGTTTACAAAGGGATGATTACGATAAGCATTATACAAAATAACTATATCAAGAGTTCTCACTGAACAAACTCTTCCATGACAGAACACATTTACACAAGCTGTGTCTAACCTCTCTCTTTGCTGTTGCGCTGGTGATTTATGAGTTACTTGGCGTACTATTGTTACCTATCAAAATCCACCTAGCTGTACTTCTAGCTAAGTAGCAGTACACTTCACATGTTCTGTAATGCTCAACAGATCTAAACAACACTGCAGCCTTGCTACCTAGAAGCTGACGCCCATCAATAACAGCACAAAGACCCTCACTCTTCCTGACACAGAAAAGGGATTTCAATGCAGTTATTGTATAAACATATTTAAATTCTCCTGTCCCTAACCATGACATATTCCTATTTTCACACAAAAATTAAATGTAATCTTTGCAGTGTAATTCTTATCTAACATGGATGTAAGAAACAGAATATTACCATTTTAGTAAAAATTAAAATGAAGTCTGGGGAATTGAATCTGTAACTTTATGTACTTAGGGGCATATTTAAAAAAAAACTAAAATAACTCAAAAAAATTATCGCCGCGCAAAATAGCGCTATCGCCGTATTTAAACGGCGAGCACCATTGCCGCAATATGTATCGCGCTGCGATGTCCTGCGGTAATTTAAGTCCCTTTGGCGATGGTGCACTTAGCGCAATGCGCTAAGTACAGTATCGCCGCAAAGGGACTTAAAATCCCTTCCCGATGCCTCTGCAAGGGGGGCGTGGCATACTCCCACCCCGACCCCCCCGAGGCGGCGGAGACCACCCGCCACCCGCTTCCCAGCAGCCCCTCCCAGCCCCTTCCCCACTCGTGGCAATCTCGGAACAGGAGTCTAGGAGGGGTGCTGGGAAGGGCCGCAGCGGGTGGTCGCACCCCCTCCCCAGCAGCCCCTCCAAGCCCCCTCCCCGCCACTGGCAGGAGGGAAGGAAGGGCCCGCTGAGAGGGGTGGAGACACCCTCCAGCGGGCCCTGAGAAGGGCCTTTTGGGGCTTAAGGGGTCCCGCAGCTCGAACCAGACCCCCCTCCCCGGCCCTATCAGGGCCTTTGCGGCACTTACAAGTGCCCTTTGGGGCATAGGGGTCCTGCACTCGAACTGGGACCCCCAGTGAGCGGCTCTTAAAAGAGCCCTTGGGCGGCGTCTTCTCTTTCTTCCAGGCCGGCGACACCAGCTCTGCTGAGGCCGCCGACCCTCGAGAGGTACCCCTGTGCCGCCAGGGTACCCCCAGCGGGTGCCGACGACCTCAATGAGGCCGATGTTACCGCGTCTTGATCCGAGGCGACATCTTTGGGCTGGCGACACCAACCCTACTCACGTCGCCGATGCCAGGCAGGCTCACTGCGGCCACCAGTGAGCCCGCTGGCACCGCCGGCCTCAGTGGAGCGATGTTTTTGCCAGCCGCTTCTTTCTTCTATCTGCGATGACATCTGAGTTCCGCAGCGGAGTGCACCTCTTTATATTGGTTTGCAGAAAACCCTAATCCGTTTCTGATTGGTCAATTTTTTAATGCTTGGTTTACATGCTTTACATTAACCAATCAGATTTGAGGAAAGTTTTATTCGAGGGTTATCGTTTCATTCAAGGGTTTGGATCGCTAAAGTTGACGGTTATTAATTTGAAAATTCACTAATCCTCGAATTTTCGATAATTATCGAAAGTAAGTCTGTGAGTTCGAAAAGTCCGAAAGTTTCTAGTTCGAAGAGTCCTAAAAGTCAGAGTTCATACGTACTTATAAAATCCTGTTCGAGTTTGAGTTCTAGTCCATCCCTATATTCAACCTGAAACATCTTTCGTTTCAATCAAGTGCTTTATTATAATTAGGGATAGGACCTTCAGAAATCCATTCCGATTTCAGGTTTTCAAAAAAAAAAAAAAAGGTCAAGAAAATTTGAAAATGGACCCATTAAAGTCAATTGGGAAAATTAGTTTGAAAGGTTTGGATAAATAAGGTTAAAATAGCAATGGTACACTTACTGGACATGGCTCTGGGACCTGGGAAATGGTCTGGGGAACAGCTCCAAATATCCAGAACTTGAAATAAAGTCACTTCCTTACACGTGCTATTTTCAAGCTTCCGCATTCGACTTTCGATAATTATTTTTGAAAATTTTAAAATTCAATATTTCTAGAATCTGACCCTGAATGTGGTCTCTAATCTCTAAAAGGGGTTTCATTATTATTCAAGAGGATCTCAGGGCCAGCATGCAGTGGCAAAGATTCCTTGTTGCATACCTCAATAAAGGGTGAAAAATCTTTTTTAAGGGAAGTTCTTGGATTATATTATTTTTAAAATTGTTATAGGGTTATTCAATAAAAGTTCTTATCATTTAAAATGGTGCAAATTTTACCCCAACCAGTCAATCTTATTTAACATTGAAAGCTAACATCTGATTGGTTGGGACAAAAATTAGCACCATTTTAAACGATAGAACTTTTATTGAATAACCTGTTGTTTAGATTATGCATACCTAATTATTCTATATACTACCCCAGTTTTAAATAATAACGGATGCCAATACCATCATCTCGCGTGCGTGACGTCATCTATATCCTGTGGGATCTGTGTGCACTTGTGTGTGGGAGAATGCATACACCATGGTGCGCGAAGGTTAATGCTTCGCAGCAGTAAATCTATGAGTTAGAATAGGCTCAATACATGTTTGAGGAGCCAGAAAAAGAAGGGATAACATATCATAATCACAAGGCACCTGTCAATTGTTTTTTTATACCCAGAGAGTTGGCCCTGCTAAAAGTAGCTGCCACTCTTGTGGGGGGGCCAAGGGGGGCTACTTCTTTTACACAGTTTTCTGTAAGGGGGGGTCTTAGGTGCCAGTGAATGAGGGGTCTCAAAATTGCTGCTTTACTACACATGATATTTCTTGAGTGGCTTAGCAATAATACACACAAATAATTAAGGTAAGGAAGTAAACGAAACATACAACAAAAATGTATTTTTTTTGGTGTTTTCTTTAAATTATTTTTTATGTGCTAAGATATTTTTTATAAAAGGCTGTATAACTACAATCAAAGATATACACCATATAGAAGCATTTGAAAAATTACATATCCTTTAAAGGGCTAGGCCACACTGAAACTTTTGAACATGCAATCAGATCGTAATTGTGATCCAATTGTATGTTAAAAAGCGCTCACTAGTATTGGCCAATTGTTGTGCACTGCTATCAGCAAATCAGAGGGCAAGCGATCTGCATTTTTTGTGCAATCGCATGCAATCTGCAATTGCCGTGCATGGCTATGCACACTCGCACACCGAAATGTGCACACGCTTGTGTGCACACTTCTGGTGTGCTAGGACACTCTATAGTGTGACCTCAGCCTTATTGATACTTTAAAGCCTGTCCTTCTCTATGGAGGAATTAAAGCAATTGGTTTAATAAATTGAACAGTTAGGACTAGACCACACTTATGCAATTTTAAGCGCGGCCCGATCACACTTTTAAAAGTGCACACTAGTGTGACTCTATTGATGTGGCCACACTAGTGTGCGACTGTGCTATCCTACCAGTATTTGCCTTTTGTGAGCTGAATACCTCTGCTATGTACTTTGTCTATTATGCTAACACCTAACAGACATTATACCAATTTGGCATTAGTTCTAACATGAATGTTGAATCAGTTACCAATTTGGCATTAATTCTAACATAAATGTTAAATCAGTTACTAATTTGGCATTAATTCTAACATGAATGTTGTTGAATCAGTTACCAATTGGCATTAATTCTAACATGAATGTTGAATCGGTTACCAATTTGGCAATAATTCTAACATGAATTTTGAATCGGTTACCAATTTGGCAATAATTCTAACATGAATGTTAAATCAGTTACTAATTTGGCATTAATTCTAACATGAATGTTGTTGAATCAGTTACCAATTTGGCATTAATTCTAACATAAATGTTAAATCAGTTACTAATTTGGCATTAATTCTAACATGAATGTTGTTGAATCAGTTACCAATTTGGCATTAATTCTAACATGAATGTTGAATCGGTTACCAATTTGGCAATAATTCTAACATGAATTATTCAACATTCATGTTAGAATTAATGTCAAATTGGTAACCGATTCAACATTCTTGTTAGAATTAATGCCAAATTGGTAACCGATTCAACATTCATGTTAGAATTATTGCCAAATTGGTAACCGATTCAACATTCATGTTAGAATTAATGTCAAATTGGTAACCGATTCAACATTCATGTTAGAATTAATGCCAAATTGGTAACTGATTCAACATTCATGTTAGAATTATTGCCAAATTGGTAACCGATTCAAAATTAAAATCAGTGACTAATTTGGCATCTATTTCTAACCTGACTGATGTTGAATCAGTTACCAATTTGGCATTAATTCTAACATAAATGTTAAATCAGTTACTAATTTGGCATTAATTCTAACATGAATGTTTTTGAATCAGTTACCAATTTGGCATTAATTCTAACATGAATGTTGAATCGGTTTACCAATTTGGCATAATTCTAACATGAATTTTGAATCGGTTACCATTTGGCAATAATTCTAACATGAATGTTGAATCAGTTACCAATTTGGCATTATTCTAACATGAATGTTTTGAGAAGTTAATCAAATAGCATGTCAGGATACACAGACGTGTCTGGCGTTACCAATTTGACATTAATTCTAACATGAATGTTGAATCGGTTACCAATTTGGCAATAATTCTAACATGATGTTGAATCGGTTACCAATTTGGCATTAATTCTAACAAGAATGTTGAATCGGTTACCAATTTGACATTAATTCAACATGAATGTTGAATTGGTTACCAATTTGGCATTAGTTCTAACATAAATTTTGAATCGGTTACCAATTTGGCTTTAATTCTAACATGACATTGAATCAGTTACCAATTTGGCATTAATTCTAACATGAATGTTGAATTGGTTACCAATCTGGCATTAATTCTAACATGAAGTTTGAATTACTCACCAATTTGGCATTAATTCTAACATGATGTTGAATTACTCACCATTGGGCATTAATTCTAACATGAATGTTATATCAGTTACCATTTTAGCATAATTCTAACATGAATGTTGAATCAGTTCCAATTTGGCAATAATTCTAACATGAATGTTGAATCGGTTACCAATTTGGCATAATTCTAACAAGAATGTTGAATCGGTTACCAATTTGACATTAATTCTAACATGAATGTTGAATCGGTTACCAATTTGGCATTAGTTCTAACTAATGTTTAATCGTTTACCAATTTGCTGCTTAATTCTAACATGAACATTGAATCAGTTCACCAATTTGGCATTAATTCTAACATGAATGTTGAATCAGTTACCATTTGGCAATATTATCTCAACATGAATGTTGAATCAGTTACAATTTGGCATTAATTCTAACATAAATGTTGAATCGTTATACCAATTTGGAATTATATTCTAACATGAATGTTGAATCGGTTACCAATTTGACATTAATTCTAACAGGAATTTTGAATCGGTTACCATTTGGCATAATTCTAACATGAATGTTGAATCGGTAAAAAATCATTACCAATTTGGCATTATTCTAACAAGAATGTTGAATCGGTTACCAATTTACATTAATTCTAACATGAATGTTGAATCGGTTACCAATTTGGCATTAGTTCTACATAAATGTTGAATCGGTTACCAATTTGGCTTTAATTCTAACATGAACATTGAATCAGTTACCAATTTGGCATAATTCTAACATGAATTTTGAATCAGTTACCAATTTGGCAATAATTCTAACATAATGTTGAATCAGTTACCAATTTGGCATTAATTCTAACATGAATGTTAATCAGTTACCAATTTGGCATTAATTCTAACATGAATGTGAATCATTACCATTTGGCATAATTCTAACATGAATGTTGAATCAGTTACCAGTTTGGCATTATTCTAACATGAATGTTGAATCAGTTACCAATTTGGCATTAATTTAACATGAACGTTGTTGCAATTGACAAACATGTACAGTAATAAAGAGGCTTCTTCTGCTTAAGTATGTTAAGTTCTTTTGAAAATGATTGTGTGGATGTCACCCCATTTTCAGATATTGTGTGTTACATTTAAGTGCTGACTATGCCTCTTGAAATGTTTACTTCACCTAAATCATTTTAATTAGCCTAATTAATGAAATAGTTAAAGAGAAAAAGTCAGGTTTTAATTGGGAAATTAATTGTACTGTGTGAATGATTCAAGAAAAACTGCACATTACATTATAGTCATTGTTTATTTTTTGGAAAATTAAATTAATAACAAAAAGATCCAAAAATTTTCCTCTCTATGGCTGAGTTTTATAAAGCCACAATAACGATTTGTATTCTGCAATGCTATGTGTGAGTTATTCATCTACTGCTCACTATTGGCCAAGAATACTGCCACGGTCTTTAACGACATTTACAAGTAGGACAAACATTTGCGCAGTGACTGTAAAATAACACTGAGCTGTAAATACAAAAAATGTGTTGCCATGTGGTAGGCAGCCATTAAAAACCCCAAGGTAAATTTGGGGTAAGCACCAAAGATACTATTTTAAATTAGGCCTCAGTAAACTATTAGATTTATATATTTGATGGAGTGGTCTATTTCCTACAAATGCACAAAGATCACATGTCAATCACTAGATTACAAGTACAGCAGGAAACAACATAGAGGATCAAACAAAAAAAAAAAGCCAAGGATCATACAGGGATCACCAAGCAAATTCCAGGGAGAGGCAATAGTGGAGTCGAAAAACAGGCCAAGGGCCACATATGGATCTGCAAACTAGGTACAAGGAAGTGAAGTCAGAAACAAGCAATGGTGAGTTCAGGTGAAAGAGGGGAAAAATATTTCCTGACTCAAAATGGCAATCGGAATGTATTGGCCGAAATTTCTACAGAGGAGGTAAAAAGGGAAAGGATTGACAGCTGCATCTGCAAACACAAATCCCCTGGCATATGAAAACAGTAGCTAAAGGTAAATCCAGCCCTGGATATGAATAAAAGATAAATTATTATTTTATTTATTATATTATTTAGCATGTAAGTGTGTGTGTGTGGTGTGGGGGGGTGTACTTCTTCCTTAAGTCTTGTGTCTAGACTGTCTTTTCCCCTTGGTTGATTTTATAGCCAAAAGCATGGTGCCCCCATTTCGCTGGCCAATTGGTACCTTATAGAAGATGGCTAACTTTCCCACTATAAAAAGAACATTATGGTTATATTTGAAATACATGTCTATCATATACCTCATTGTCCTGATTCATCCCTCACCCCCCTCATTTGGGCATATTCATCACTATTACATATACATTTTTAATATTTTTCATTTTAAGAAATGTAGAGAGATTAGTTTAATGAAAATATAAATGAATTTTTCATTTCAAATAATAAGCCTAGTGGCAAAAAATAAATCAAAACCTATACATTTATTTGAATAGCCAAATGCACAGCAAAGTTTTTTCCATGCAACTGTGTTTCTAAAATATTGGAAAACTGAATACTGGATGTTCCGGCAATGAAAGGGTGACCAACCAATTACGTAATAAACATGTTAAAACTGTTACCGGATCTATAATTTATAACACAATTTAACTGTCCATTATCCTCTCAGTGTAGCAGTTAAATATTCATAACTTACACCTTGCTCTATCCCTAAGACAGATGCACAAATATCAATCTATCAATTAAGCAACCTAATCCTTTCATAATGACTTCTCTTTTTTCCTAACATCTGCAAGTTTCTGAAATGGTTATAAACATTTGCAAGACGCTAAGGGGAATTTATGGAGAGACACAAGCGATCTCCCATTTGCCATTATATATCACGTTTGTTGAAAATTTTTATATTAGCCTTACCCCCCTGCTAGTTATAAGCCGCAAAAGCCACAAATGCTATATGGCAGTGATGTTGAACCTATTAGAGACGAGTGCCCAATCTGCAACCCAAACCCATTTATATATTACATAGTTCCAACATGAATACTGAAGTTTTATTTTACAAAAGACAACTCAGATAGACAAATAGGCACAGACAGATTCAGTAGATAGAATCGATAATAGATTAACATTGGATGTTTTTGCACAATACATTTTCATGCAGTGATGTAGTGTGCTCCTCTTACTTTGATTTGAGGTTGGATTCTATCAACTCCAGGGTGGGGGTGTTTGGAGAATTGCACCTACTGAATATTGGCAACTGCCATTTATAATACAATCACCAAATGCACCATCTATAATAACGACTTATGCTATCCCAAGGACGGTGCTAGGGGTATATATATATCACAAGTAAGCATAATGGACAAAGACGTCCCACACGGACTCCAGAATTAGCACTCACCACTTCAACAAAATTCACAATATTCAACAAATTTATTGACACAAAGTAGTATAATAAAAAAAAACCCCATACAAAATAGAATACCTCCCCCCTTATCTAGTATATTATATAAATAAAACTGTGCTTCCCCAGATATAGAAATTTATTATAAAATATCAAAATTGGTCCATATTAGTAGACATAAAAGTGTCCACTTATTTCCACTTGTAGTGTCCAATTTATGTTTCAAATCCAATTGTTAACAAGTAGCGTTAATAGACAATGTGCACTTAATATTATGTTGCAATGAACAACAGTATCACACAGCTATTCCCAATCTCATTCCGCGGTGTAAACAAACAGAGCGAGTGAAACGCGTGTAGGTGGAGATGGAGCCCAGCGTAGAGAATCGGGTGAAGAGCAGGCACGGCACTTTCCAGCAGTGGCCGAAGGGGAAGCGACTAGGAAGTTGGTAATGTAGTAAGCTGTACCCATGCTGTGAGGCCAGTAGTGTTCTGCAATAAGTCCCGACATATTGTTATGCCTCTAATGAGGGTTTGGCTTCATAAGTGCTGTAGATGGCAGTGGGAATAGCTGTCTGTTGCTGTGGAAGTTTATTGCAACATAATATCAAGTGCACAGTGTCTTTTAATGCTACATGTGTAACAATTGATTTAAACATAAATTGGAAGTGGAAACAAGTGGACACTTTATGTTTCAGAGCTGGGCTTCTAATATTAGGGACATTTTGGGGGTTTTATTTCTAACAATATACTAGATAGGAGTGCAGGTATTCTTATTTTGTATGGTTGTTTTTTTATATATAGTACTTTGGGTCAATAATATTGTTGAATTTTGACTTATAAGTGCATGAGTGCTAATTCTGGCATCTGTTGTGGGATGTCTTTGTCCCATTGGGTTTACTTGTAATTGGCAATTGCTAGCCTTGGTGTACAAGACTGAATTTATACTTGTTTTGACATCTCTTGTTACCAGAAAAGCCATGTCTCTGATAACAAACTCTGGTGAATTCTTCTGTGAATGTTGCCCATTGCAAGGTCTCTGAGTGCCACCAGTGCTATATGGAAAGATTGTGGTGTCTGCATGTGTTCTTTTTATAACAGATACACTAACCGTAATCCTATGTTAAAGTCATGCTTAACCTATGTAAATGTGTTCACCTTGATCATGGGAATTTTTTTATTGCAGCTCTTGGCAATTTCAGTATCTTTATATTTAAATAAAAGCCATGAACATTTTAAGAACTTTAATATCTTCTGATATTTTTTTTTAGATTTAATTGACTAAAACAAGGTTTAGAACCCAGAAAGTGAATCCACAAACACAAGTATTCAAGTATTTTGAAATGTCTACAAGTACAGTAAAAATAAGCAAATTTATATGATATCTCTATATAGAGATAGGTAGTAGGTAGTATAGGATCAAAGCTAAACAACATGCATCCCATAAAATACAATTAGCTGCCATTATAGACTTGTGATATCTGAAATTTAGAAATTGTGGGTTTATAAACATGCATTTTAATTATATATCTCTCTTGGGTGAAGTATGTTTTATACAAGGATGATTCAGATAAGCCATTATACAAAATATTAATATATCAAGATGTCTCAACTGAACAAAATTCTTCTTCATAGACAGAACACATTTACAAACAAGCTGTGTCTAACCTCTCTCTTTGCTGTTGCTGCTGGTGATTTATGAAGTTAACTTGCGCTTACTATTGTTTACCTATCAAAATCCACCTTAGCTGGGTGACTTCTAGCTAAGTGTAAGCATTACACTTCACATGTTCTGTAATGCTCAACAATCTAAACAACAAAGCTGCAGCCTTGCTACCTAGAAGCTGACAGCCAATCAAATAACAGCACAAGACCCTCACTCTTCCTGACACAGAAAAGGGATTTCAATGCAGTTATTGTATAAACATATTTAAATTCTCCTGTCCCTAACCATGACATATTCCTATTTTCACAAAAATATAAATGTAATCTTTGCAGTGTAATTCTTATCTAACATGGATGTAAGAAACAATATTAACATTTTAGTAAAAATTAAAATGAAGTCTGGGGAATTGAATCTGTAACTTTATGTACTTAGGGGCATATTTATAAAAAAAAACTAAAATAACTCAAAAAAATTATCGCCGCGAAAATAGCGCTACGCCGTATTTATAACGGCGAGCACCATTGCCGCAATATGTATCGCGGCTGCGATGTCCTGCGGTAATTTTAAGTCCCTTTGCGGCGATGGTGCACTTAGCGCAATGCGCTAAGTACAGTATCGCCGCAAAGGGACTTAAAATCCTTCCCGATGCCTCTGCAAAGGGGGCGTGGCATACTCCCACCCCACCCCCCCGAGGCGGCGGAGACCACCCCCACCGCTTCCCAGCAGCCCCTCCCAGCCCCTTCCCACTCGTGGCAATCTCGGAACAGGAGTCTAGGAGGGGTGCTGGGAAGGGCCGCAGCGGGTGGTCGCACCCCCTCCCCAGCAGCCCCTCCAAGCCCCCTGCCCCGCCACTGGCAGGAGGGAAGGGAAGGGCCCGCTGAGAGGGGTGGAGACACCCTCCAGCGGGGCCCTGAGAAGGGCCTTTTGGGGCTTAAGGGGTCCCGCAGCTCGAACCAGGACCCCCCTCCCCGGCCCTATCAGGGCCTTTGCGGCACTTACAAGTGCCCTTTGGGCATAGGGGTCCTGCAGCTCGAACTGGGACCCCCAGTGAGCGGCTCTTAAAAGAGCCCTTGGGCGGCGTCTTTCTTTCTTCCAGGCCCGGCGACACCAGCTCTGCTGAGGCCGCCGACCCTGAGAGGTACCCCCTGTGGCCGCCAGGGGTACCCCCAGCGGGTGCCGACGACCTCAATGAGGCCGATGTTACCGGCGTCTTGATCCGAGGCGACATCTTTGGGCTGGCGACACCAACCCTACTCACGTCGCCGATGCCAGGCAGGCTCACTGCGGCCACCAGTGAGCCCGCTGGCACCAGCCCGGCCTCAGTGGAGCTGATGTTCCAGCCGCTTCTTTCTTCTATCTGCGATGACATCTGAGTTCCGCAGCGGAGTGCACCTCTTTATATTGGTTTGCAGAAAACCCTAATCCGTTTCTGATTGGTCAATTTTTTAATGCTTGGTTTACATGCTTTACATTAACCAATCAGATTTGAGGAAAGTTTATTCGAGGGTTATCGTTTCATTCAGGGTTATGGATCGCTAAAGTTGACGGTTATTAATTTGAAAATTCACTAATCCTCGAATTTTCGATAATTATCGAAAGTAAGTCTGTGAGTTCGAAAAGTCCGAAAGTTTTCTAGTTCGAAGAGTCCTAAAAAGTCAGAGTCATACGTACTTATAAAATCCTGTTCGAGTTTGAGTTCTAGTCCATCCCTATATTCAACCTGAAACATCTTTCGTTTCAATCAAGTGCTTTATTATAATTAGGGATAGAGGACCTTCAGAAAATCCATTCCGATTTCAGGTTTTCAAAAAAAAAAAAAAAGGTCAGAAAATTTGAAAATGGACCCTTAAAGTCAATTGGGAAAATTAGTTTGAAAGGTTTGGATAAAATAAGGTTAAAATAGCAATGGTAACTTACTGGACATGGCTCGGGACCTGGGAAATGGTCTGGGGAACAGCTCCAAATATCCAGAACTTGAAATAAAGTCACTTCCTTTACACGTGCTATTTTCAAGCTTCCGCATTCGACTTTCGTAATTATTTTTGAAAATTTTAAAATTCAATATTTCTAGAATCTGACCCTGAATGGTCTCTGAATCTCTTAAAAGGGTTTCATTATTATTCAAGAGGAATCATGGCCAGCATGCAGTGGCAAAGATTCCTTGTTGCATACCTCAATAAAGGGGTGAAAAATCTGTTTTTAAAGGAAAGTTCATGGATTATATTATTTTTAAAATTGTTATAGGGTTATTCAATAAAGTTCTTATCATTTAAATGGTGCAAATTTTACCCCAACCAGTCAGATCTTATTTAACATTTGAAAGCTAACATCTGATTGGTTGGGACAAAATTAGCACCATTTTAAACGATAAGAACTTTTTATTGAATAACCCTGTTAGTTTAGATTATGCATACCTAATTATTCTATATACTAACCCCAGTTTTAATAATAACGGATGCCAATACCATCATCCTCTCGCGTGCGTGCGTCATCTATATCCTGTGGGGGATCTGTGGTGCACGTGTGTGGGGAGAATGCATACACCATGGTGCGCGAAAGGTTAATGCTTCGCAGCAGTAAATCTATTGAGTTAGAATAGGCTCAATACATTGTTGAGGAGCCAGAAAAAGAAGGGTAACATATCATAATCACAAGGCACCTGTCAAGTTGTTTTTTATACCCAGAGAGTTGGCCCTGCTAAAAGTAGCTGCCACTCTTGTGGTGGGGCCAAGGGGGGCTACTTCTTTTACACAGTTTTCTGTAAGGGGGGGTCTTAGGTGCCAGTGAATGAGGGGTCATGGGTGCCCCACGAGTTGGAGGACCATGGGGCTCACGAGTGGGAGGGGCTATGGGGCTCATGAGTAGGAGGGGCCAATGGGCCTGTAAGTGGAGAGCACAGGGGCAGCAAGGTGAGGGGCCAAAGGGGGCCTGCAAGGAGTGGAGCCATAGGGCCCACAAGGAGGAGGAAACACAAGGAAAGGGACTGCCACATAGTTTCACTGCAGGAAGTGCAGGGGATCTGGTGATGCCGATACCATAAAAATATAAATATCTTCAAAAAAAATTTTTTTTTATACTCAAAAAGCAATTCCTGTCCATTTACATACAGTCATTTGTGGGCCACAGTTACCCTTTAAAAGAACGTGCTTGCACTGTATACATTGTTTACGGGTAGCCTTCAAAGAGTACATGGGAAAAAGTATTTTTGTAAAGCTTTATACCATGGCAGAGAAATGACGGTACAGCGAGCAGTCAGGCTCACTTACAGGGCATGTTAACCTACCCTGTCATTGACTTTTTCCCTGCTATCTGTTTTCTCCCTGTGGCTGTTGCTGCTTTTCATAGAGTCAGCTGTTCATGTCTCTGCAGAAATCAAATTTACAAGCGGGGACTTCTGAACTCAGTACTTGGCTGTGCTCTTCAGTTTTAGTGGATCTCTCCCTTAAACACTAAGCTTGTCCTTTTTTTTTTTTTTTTTAGACGAATGGCATATCTTTTAACATCAGTTCTTTCATAACAGCAGCGGACGTTACAGATAGCAAACCTTTTCTATATATGGCCCTACTGATAAGAAGCATGGATGATGACAAAGGGTCTTATTGCAGGCATCCCACCTCTCCCAGAAGTTCAGGGAGTCTCCCTGATTTTTAATGGCAGATCCCTAACTCTGTCAGGTCTTAATACTCTTAGTAGTCTTAATAGTGCCATGACTTTTTGTATGCATGTGTGTCCTGACTGTTTTCATGATTGTGTTCTGTTAGATGCGTTTTTTTGTGCAAAAGTGTCTGACTGTATACATGTGTGTCTGTATGCATGGATTATGCATTATTTTGGTGGTGGGCTTAAGGGCGTGGGTACCCTCCCTGAAATGTGTGGATAACCCTCCCGAAATGAGTTTTGGCAGGGTGGGATGTCTGTTATTGGATAGGTTTCATTTCTTGTGTCTTCATTTTTTTCTTCCAGGATCCGCAATTATTAACTCAATTTTGGATAATTAAAGTGGGCGATATGTCAAGAGAGCAGATGAATGTAATTCCAAATATGCAGAGGGAAGAAACTAACTTGAATACCCAATGCTAAATAGCAAGATAAATAAAAAAAAAAAGTTAAATATATTTGCTAAACCTATGGTCTTTAGGGCATGCACCTTTCAAGTTTGTGGGGGGGGGTTGTTTATTTGGTGCTAATGACCATATTCATAATAACACTACAACAGATGTTTTTTATTGTCTGTCTTTTCTATTAGATAAAAATGTCATTGTTTGATGACAGTTACTGTGTTTCCATTTTATTTGAACAATGTTCACTTTACCATAACAGAGGGGACTAATGGGCATTTAAAAGATGACTCCACCCTTAAACCTCCTTGTCTATATTTCTCCCATGCTGCACCTAGAGATGTGATCCAGGGCTCAAATTAAAAGGCAAAACATTTTAACCACACAATCTGGTCCTCTAAAAGTAATGCAAAAAACAGGGTTTGGAGAGGTCCAGATTGTGGGTAAAAAGTTTGTTATGGAAGTGAACATGCCTTTTAACGGTAAGACTGTAGCCTTTATTCAACCTGAAATTGTTTGGAAACCATAATTCCTCCATAAAAGTGTAAAGCCTCCAATTATATTTAATATTTAAAGGGTAACTGTGGTCTCCATCATATTCCCTCTATTTAAAGATACTGTATCTGTATCTCTATAACTTTCAAACAAAGCCTGGGATGATTTATATAGCTTCTCTGGTTGTAGGTTTTTTGGCTTAAACTCAGACAGTCAGGATAAATAAGGAAAAGTAGGGTCCTGCATCATGTTGCGTACCCCGGTTTACAGAATTTGCAGGTTGGGTTCAGGTAAACCACATTTGTTTGAATGGGTAAAGAACAGGTCATGGTTCGGTCCATGGGTTGAAGAATTCCAGTCTTTTTTCCTGTGCATGAAGAGAGATCTGTCTGTAATAACTGAAACTGAGATATATTGTTTCAATGCAAGACAATGTGCAGTGTGTATAGCACCTTACACTAAATCACACTATGGCAGATAAAGGGCAAATATATCTGCATGCAAAACTCCCTGATAATATTGAGTTATCAACAGTTCTAAATACTTAGAATCTTTTACAAGGATGCCATTGTGAATAGAAATACAGACAGCTGTGTTTGAACTTTAACTCTAAACTTTTACTAGCAGAGGTCAGAGCCAGCAAAGTAACAATGTGGGAAGAACCCGGACCCGGAGAAGGGGCAAATGGCCCCGAAACATAAGTTGGTTTATACAAGTGCCAATGCCAATATCTCCCAGTTCTAGCGTCCTGTAGGGAAGTCTTACCAGTAATCGCCTTGAGCAGAATCCACTGAAACTGAGTTCATCCCGATGGAGGAGGCTGCCCTCTGTAAGTCCCCAGCCTCAGCGTTTGTTTGCCTGGCGCAGGTAGTTGGGCCCGTGTGGTTTGGGGAATGGCAGCTTAGTGTCGGGGTTCGGGGCTGTGCGATACCCAAGCGCATTCATACTGCCAGACTAATACGCTGTTGGATTGAATACTCGGATGCACCTATACTAAGTTCCAAGTACGTCTCACAATACCAAAATTACTGGGTTGGAATAGCGGTTGGACATTCCTACTCTTGAGCTCTGTGGAAGCTACACTCTGATTTGTTATGATCCGGTGCGGTGAGATAGGGCTAGGCACAGCCCATTATTGGTGTGCCTTTCCTCTATAGGAGTGCTTATTTTGCACAAACTTTACATTTCTATTAGTGTCTTTGACTATCAGCTGACTTTGGGACACATATATCAACCTCATCTAAGGAGGATCTTTGCAATTCTATTTAGGATCCCATAAATACACGGGCAACCGCTGTGATAACATCCTAACACTCCATAACTTACTGTGAATATACCATTGGCCGAAGGACATGCTACTAAGAAACCGACATAACTGTATCCAGCAAATAAAACGTCTCTGTAAACAACGTTTTTCACAGGTGCAGACTCGTTGGGTGGGTAGCTGTGACGAGGAATCATCCGAAACGGCTTGAGTGATCGCTCCGGCACCATAAGAAGACGGAGGGACCAACCACCACCAAAGAGACACACGAGAGACGTGGGGGGGAAACAGTGGGGAAAAAAACGTTGGCTCGGAGAAAAACAACACTCACACACCTAACACTACGGGCTGTGGGGCTAACCAGACAGCTCTTAACGAGCCATAGGGCACTGTTCTGAGCTCTAAGGGAGCAAGACAAAAAGGCGGGAGGAAGTGTCGTGTGAGGGATAGCGTTTTAGATACCAGAGGGGAACGACGTCATCCCAAGATAATCAAAGTTCTGGGAGGTAGGGAGGTGAGACCGGACGTGCATCGAACAGAGACGGACACTCATGTCTGTTCAAAAGTGATCCACTGCATGGGGGGAAGTCGAGAGCAGAGAGCTAATATTCGGGAGGGGGCGGGCTTGGCCGGGGGAATGGGATTGGAGTACTTGAGGTGGCCGAGGGAAAGACGCGTGGTTGTCTGTCAGGAGAGACCGTACCGAAACAGCCCCAGAAGCCCCTTGGAGTGAGAGACACAAAGATCCTGATGAGAGAGCCCACGGTAAAACTGAACTGGGTGGGTGGTGAGGGGGGCATTCAATATGTTTTGGAAACTACAACTCCCGCTATAAAGCATCTGGTAAGTTGTAGTTTCCAAACACTTGCATGCCACCCTCACTTGGCATTCAAGTGTTGGAAACTACAACTCCCAGCTAATAAAGCATGCGGGGAGTTGTAGTTTCCAAAACATCTTGATGCCAATGAGGGGTGGCATTCAAGTTTTGAAAACTACAACTCCAGTTAATAAACTGCTGGGATTGTAGTTTCCAACATCTTGAATGCCACCCTCACTTGGCATTCAAAGATGTTTGGAAACTACAACTCCCAGCTAATAAAGCATGCTGTAGTTTAGTTTCCAAACATCTTGAATGCCAAGTTTCTACACTCGGTTTATACTCGAGTCAACACTTTTTTATTCGATTTTTTTAGTGAAATTGGGTACCGGTTATACGCGGTCGGTATATACTCGGTATATATGGTACTTTTTTTATCCTGAAGTTTATATTTATACAGTGTTTCTAATCTTATTATTGTGGTTATATATAGTGTATTAATATAATGTAATGTGCAGTTTTTCTTGAATCATTCACACAGTACAATTAATTTTCCAATTAAAACCTGACTTTTTCTCTTTAACTATTTTCATATAATTAGGCTAATTAAAATGATTTAGGTGAAGTAAACATTTCCAAAGGCATAGTCGCACTTAAATGTAACACACAATATCTGAAAATGGGGCTGACATCCACACAATCATTTTCAAAAAGAACTTAACATACTTAAAGCAGAAGAAGAGCCTCTTTATACTGTACATGTTTGTCAATTGCAAACAACGTTCATGTTAGAATTAATGCCAAATTGGTAACTGATTCAACATTCATGTTAGAATTAATGCCAAACTGGTAACTGATTCAACATTCATGTTAGAATTATTGCCAAATTGGTAACGATTCAACATTCATGTTAGAATTATGCCAAATTGGTAACTGATTCAACATTCATGTTAGAATTAATGCCAAATTGGTAACTGATTCAACATTCATGTTAGAATTATTGCCAAATTGGTAACTGATTCAACATTCATGTTAGAATTAATGCCAAATTGTAACTGATTCAATGTTCATGTTAGAATTAAAGCCAAATTGGTAACCGATTCAACATTTATGTTAGAACTAATGCCAAATTGGTAACCGATTCAACATTCATGTTAGAATTAATGTCAAATTGGTAACCGATTCAACATTCTTGTTAGAATTAATGCCAACTTGGTAACCGATTCAACATTCATGTTAGAATTATTGCCAAATTGGTAACCGATTCAACATTCATGTTAGAATTAATGTCAAATTGGTAACCGATTCACATTCATGTTAGAATTATTGCCAAATTGGTAACTGATTCAACATTCATGTTAGAATTAATGCCAAATTGGTAACTGATTCAACATTCATGTTAGAATTATTGCCAAATAGGTAACTGATTCAACATTCATGTTAGAATTAATGCCAAATTGGTAACTGATCAATGTTCATGTTAGAATTAAAGCCAAATTGGTAACCGATTAAACATTTATGTTAGAACTAATGCCAAATTGGTAACCGATTCAACTCATGTTAGAATTAATGTCAAATTGGTAACCGATTCAACATTCTTGTTAGAATTATTGCCAAATTGGTAACCGATTCAACATTCATGTTAGAATTATTCCAAATTGGTAACTGATTCAACATTCATGTTAGAATTATTGCAAAATTGGTAACTGATATAACATTCAGTTAGAATTAATGCCAAATTGGTGAGTAATTCAACATTCAGTTAAGGAATTAATGCCAAATTGGTGAGTAATTCAACATTCATGTTAGAATTAATGCCAGATTGGTAACCAATTCAACATTCATGTTAGAATTAATGCCAAATTGGTAACCGATGCAACATTCATGTTAGAATTAATGTCAAATTGGTAACCGATTCAACGGATACCCAATTTGGCATAATTCTAACATGAAGTTGAATCGGTTACCAATTTGGCATTAATTCTAACAAGAATGTTGATCGGTTACCATTGGACATTAATTCTAACATGAATGTTGAATTGGTTACCATTTGGCATTAGTTCTAACATAAATGTTGAATCGGTTACCAATTTGGCTTTAATTCTAACATGAACATTGAATCAGTTACCAATTTGGCATTAATTCTAACATGAATGTTGAATTGGTTACCAATCTGGCATTAATTCTAACATGAATGTTGAATTACTCACCAATTTGGCATTAATTCTAACATGAATGTTGAATTACTCACCAATTTGGCATTAATTCTAACATGAATGTTATATCAGTTACCAATTTAGCAATAATTCTAACATGAATGTTGAATCAGTTACCAATTTGGCAATAATTCTAACTGAATGTTGAATCGGTTACCAATTTGGCAATAATTCTAACAGAATGTTGAATCGGTTACCAATTGACTTAATTCTAACATGAATGTTGAATCGGTTCCAATTTGGCATTAGTTCTAACATAAATGTTTAATCGGTTACCAATTTGGCTTTAATTCTAACATGAACATTGAATCAGTTACCAATTTGGCATTAATTCTAACATGAATGTTGAATCAGTTACCTATTTGGCAATAATTCTAACATGAATGTTGAATCAGTTACCAATTTGGCATAATTCTAACATGAATGTTGAATCAGTTACCAATTTGGCAATAATTCTAACATGAATGTTGAATCGGTTACCAATTTGACATTAATTCTAACATGAATGTTGAATCGGTTACCAATTTGGCAATAATTCTAACATGAATGTTGAATCGGTTACCAAGTTGGCATTAATTCTACAAGAATGTTGAATCGGTTACCAATTTGACATTAATTCTAACATGAATGTTGAATCGGTTACCAATTTGGCATTAGTTCTAACATAAATGTTGAATCGGTTACCAATTTGGCTTTAATTCTAACATGAACATTGAATCAGTTACCAATTTGGCATTAATTCTAACATGAATGTTGAATCAGTTACCAATTTGGCAATAATTCTAACATGAATGTTGAATCATTTACCAATTTGGCATTAATTCTAACATGAATGTTATCAGTTACCAATTTGGCATTAATTCTAACATGAATGTTAATCAGTTACCAATTTGGCAATAATTCTAACATGAATGTTGAATCATTTACCAGTTTGGCATTAATTCTAACATGAATGTTGAATCATTTACCAATTTGGCATTAATTCTAACATGAACTTTTTTGCAATTGACAAACTGTACAGTATAAAGAGGCTCTTCTTCTGCTTTAAGTATGTTAAGTTCTTTTTGAAAATGATTGTGTGGATGTCAGCCCCATTTTCAGATATTGTGTGTTACATTTAAGTGCTGACTATGCCTCTTGGAAATGTTTACTTCACCTAAATCATTTTAATTAGCCTAATTAATGAAAATAGTTAAAGAGAAAAAGTCAGGTTTTAATTGGGAAATTAATTGTACTGTGTGAATGATTCAAGAAAAACTGCACATTACATTATAGTCATTGTTTATTTTTTGGAAAATTAAATTAATAACAAAAAGATCCAAAAATTTTCCTCTCTATGGCTGAGTTTTATAAGCCACAATAACGATTTGTATTCTGCAATGCTATGTGTGAGTTATTCATCTACTGCTCACTATTGGCCAAAGAATACTGCCACGGTCTTTAACGACATTTACAAGTAGGACAAACATTTGCAGCAGTGACTGTAAAATAACACTGAGCTGTAAAATACAAAAAATGTGTTGCCATGTGGTAGCAGCCATTAAAAACCCCAAGGTAAATTTGGGGTAAGCACCAAAGATACTATTTTAAATTAGGCCTCAGTAAACTATTAGATTTAAATATATTTGATGGGGTGTCTATTTCCTACAAAATGCACAAAGATCACATGTCAAATCACTAGATTACAAGTACAAGCAGGAAACAACATAAGAGGATCAAACAAAAAAAAGCCAAGGATATACAGGGATCACCAAGCAAATTCCAGGGGATAAGGCAATAGTGGAGTCGAAAAACAGGCCAAGGGTCACATATGGATCTGCAAACTAGGTACCAAGGAAGTGAAGTCAAAACAAGCAATGGTGATGTTCAGGTGAAAAGAGGGGGAAAATATTTCCTGACTCAAAATGGCAATCGGAATGTATTGGCCGAAATTTCTACAGAGGAGGTAAAAAGGGGAAGAGATTGACAGCTGCATCTGCAAACACAATCCCCTTGCATATGAAAACAGTAGCTAAAGGTAAATCCAGCCCTGGATATGAATAAAAAGATAAATTATTATTTTATTTATTATATTATTTAGCATGTAAGTGTGTGTGTGTGTGTGGGGGGGTGTACTTCTTCCTTAAGTCTTTGTCTAGACTGTCTTTTCCCCTTGGTTGTATTTTATAGGCCAGAAAGCATGGTGCCCCCATTTCAAGCTGCCAATTGGTACCTTATAGAAGATGGCTAACTTTCCCACTATAAAAAGAACATTATGGTTATATTTGAAATACATGTCTATCATATACCTCATTGTCCTGATTCATCCCTCCACCCCACTCATTTGGGCATATTCATCACTATTACATATATACATTTTTAAATATTTTCATTTTAAAGAAATGTAGAGAGATTAGTTATGAAATATAAAATGAATTTTTCATTTCAAATAATAAGCCTAGTGGCAAAAAAATAAATCAAACCTTACATTTATTTGAATAGCCAAATGCACAAGCAAAGTTTTTTCATTGCACTGGTTTCTAAAATATTGGAAAACTGAATACTGGATGTTCCGGCAATGAAAGGGTGACCAACCAATTACAGTAATAAACATGTTAAACTGTTACCGGTCTATAATTTATAACACAATTTAACTGTCCAATTATCCTCTCAGTGTAGCAGTTAATATTCATAACTTACACCTTGCTCTATCCCTAAGACAGATGCAAATATCAATCTATCAATTAAGCAACCTAATCCTTTCATAATGACTTCTCTTTTTCCTAACATCTGCAAGTTTCTGAAATGGTTATAAACATTTGCAAGACGCTAAGGGGAATTTATGGAGAGACACAAGCGATCTCCCATTTGCCATTATATATCACGTTTGTTGAAAATTTTTATATTAGCCTTACCCCCCTGCTAGTTATAAGCCAGCAAAAGCCACAAATGCTATATGGCAGTGATGTTGAACCTATTAGAGACAGAGTGCCCAATCTGCAACCCAAAACCCATTTATATATTACATAGTTCCAACATGAATACTGAAGTTTTTTTACAAAGACAACTCAGATAGACAAATAGGCACAGACAGATTCAGTAGATAATCGATAATAGATTAACATTGGATGTTGTTTGCACAATACATTTTCATGCAGTGATGTGTGTGCTCCTCTTACTTTGATTTGAGGTTGGATTCTATCAACTCCAGGGTAGGGGGTGTTTGGAGAATGCACCTACTGAATATTGGCAACTGCCATTTAAATACAATCAATCACCAAATGCACCATCTATAATAACGACTTATGCTATCCCAATAGGACGGTGCTAGGGGTATATATATATCACAAGTAAAGCATAATGGGACAAAGACGTCCCACAGCGGACTCCAGAATATACTCACACACTTCAACAAAATTCAACAATATTCAACAATATTTTATTGACACAAAGTAGTATAAATAAAAAAACACCATACAAAATAGAATACCTCCACCCTTATCTAGTATATTATATAAATAAAACTGTGCCTCCCCAGTATAGAAATTTATTATAAATATATCAAAAATTGGTCCAATATAGTAGACATAAAAGTGTCCACTTATTTCCACTTGTAGTGTCCAATTTATGTTTCAAATCCAATTGTTCACACAGTAGCGTTAATAGACATTGTGCACTTAATATTATGTTGCAATGAACACACAGTATCACACAGCTATTCCCAATCTCATTCCGCGGTGTAAACAAACAGAGCGAGTGAAACGCGTGTAGGTGGAGATGGAGCCCAGCGTAGAGAATCGGGTGAAGAGCAGGCACGGCACTTTCCAGCAGTGGCCGAAGGGAAGCGACTAGGAAGTTGGTAATGTAGTAAGCTGTACCCATGCATGTGAGGCCAGTAGTGTTCTGCAATAATGTCCCGACATATGTTTTATGCCTCTAAGTGAGGGTTTGGCTTCATAAGTGCTGTAGATGGCAGTGGGAATAGCTGTCTGTTGCTGTGGAAGTTTATGCAACATAATATCAAGTGCACTGTCTTTAATGCTACATGTGTAACATGATTTGAATGAAACATAAATTGGAAGTGGAAACAAGTGGACACTTTTATGTTTCAGAGCTGGGCTTCTAAATTAGGGACATTTTGGGGTTTTTATTTCTACAATATACTAGATAAGGAGTGCAGGTATTCTATTTTGTATGGTGTTTTTTTTATATATAGTACTTTGGGTCAATAAATATTGTTGAATTTTGACTTAAAAGTGCAGAGTGCTAATTCTGCATCTGTTGTGGGATGTCTTTGTCCCATTAGGGTTTACTTGTAATTGGCAATTGCTAGCCTTGGTGTACAAGACTGAATTTATACTTGTTTTGACATCTCTTGTTACCAGAAAAGCCATGTCTCTAACAAACTCTGGTGAATTCTTCTGTGAATGAGTGCCCATTGCAAGGTCTCTGAGTGCCACCAGTGCTATATGGAAAGATTGTGGTGTCTGCATGTGTTCTTTTTATAACAGATACACTAACCGTAAATCCTATGTTAAAGTCATGCTTAACCTATGTAAATGTGTTCACCTTGATCATGGGAATTTTTTTATTGCAGCTCTTGGCAAATTTCAGTATCTTTATATTTAAATAAAGCCATGAACTTTTAAGAACTTTAATATCTTCTGATATTTTTTTTTAGATTTAATTGACTAAAACAAGGTTTAGAACCCAGAAAGTGAATCCCACAACACACAGTATTCAAGTATTTTGAAATGTCTACAAGTACAGTAAAAATAAGCAAATTTAATATGATATCTCTATTAGAGATAGGTAGTAGGTAGTATGGATCAAGCTAAACAACATGCATCCCATAAAATACAATTAGCTGCCATTATAGACTTGTGATATCTGAATTTAAGAAATTGTGGGTTTATAAACATGCATTTTAATTATATATCTCTCTTGGGATGAAGTATGTTTTATACAAAGGATGATTCAGATAAGCCATTATCAAAATATTAATATATCAAAGGATGTCTCAACTGAACAAAATTCTTCTTCATAGACAGAACACATTTACAAACAAGCTGTGTCTAACCTCTCTCTTTGCTGTTGCTGCTGGGTGATTTATGAAGTTAACTTGCGCTTACTATTGTTTACCTATCAAAATCCACCTTAGCTGGGTGCTTCTAGCTAAGTGTAGCAGTACACTTCACATGTTCTGTAATGCTCAACAGATCTAAACACAAAGCTGCAGCCTTGCTACCTAAGCTGACAGCCAATCAAATAACAGCACAAGACCCTCACTCTTCCTGACACAGAAAAGGGATTTCAATGCAGTATTGTATAAACTATTTTAAATTCTCCTGTCCCTAACCATGACATATTCCTATTTTCACAAAAAATATAAATGTAATCTTTGCAGTGTAATTCTTATCTAACATGGATGTAAGAAACAGAAATATTAACATTTTAGTAAAAATTAAAATGAAGTCTGGGGAATTGAATCTGTAACTTTATGTACTTAGGGGCAATATAAAAAAAACTAAAATAACTCAAAAAAATTATCGCCGCGAAAATAGCGCTATCGCCGTATTTATAACGGCGAGCACCATTGCCGCAATATGTATCGCGGCTGCGATGTCCTGCGGTAATTTTAAGTCCCTTTGCGGCGATGGTGCACTTAGCGCAATGCGCTAAGTACAGTATCGCCGCAAAGGGACTTAAAATCCCTTCCCGATGCCTCTGCAAAGGGGGTGCTACTCCCACCTACCCACCCCGACCCCCCCGAGGCGGCGGAGACCACCCGCCACCGCTTCCCAGCAGCCCCTCCCAGCCCCTTCCCCACTCGTGGCAATCTCGGAACAGGAGTCTAGGAGGGGCTGCTGGGAGGGGCCGCAGCGGGTGGTCGCACCCCCTCCCCAGCAGCCCCTCCAAGCCCCCTGCCCCGCCACTGCAGGGAGGGGAAGGGAAGGGCCCGCTGAGAGGGGTGGAGACACCCTCCACGGGGCCCTGAGAAGGGCCTTTTGGGGCTTAAGGGGTCCCGCAGCTCGAACCAGGACCCCCCTCCCCGGCCCTATCAGGGCCTTTGCGGCACTTACAAGTGCCCTTTGGGGCATAGGGGTCCTGCAGCTCGAACTGGGACCCCCAGTGAGCGGCTCTTAAAAGAGCCCTTGGGCGGCGTCTTCTTCTTTCATCAGGCCCGGCGACCCAGCTCTGCTGAGGCCGCCGACCCTCGAGAGGTACCCCTGTGGCCGCCAGGGTACCCCCAGCGGGTGCCGACGACCTCAATGAGGCCGATGTTACCGGCGTCTTGATCCAGGCGACATCTTTGGGCTGGCGACCCAACCCTACTCCACGTCGCCGATGCCAGGCAGGCTCACTGCGGCCACCAGTGAGCCCGCTGGCACCGCCGGCCTCAGTGGAGCTGATGTTGCCAGCCTTCTTTCTTCTATCTGCGATGACATCTGAGTTCCGCAGCGGAGTGCACCTCTTTATATTGGTTTGCAGAAAACCCTAATCCGTTTCTGATTGGTCAATTTTTTAATGCTGTGTTTACATGCTTTACATTAACCAATCAGATTTGAGGAAAGTTTATTCGAGGGTTATCGTTTCATTCAAGGTTATGGATCGCTAAAGTGACGGTTATTAATTTGAAAATTCACTAATCCTCGAATTTTCGATAATTATCGAAAGTAAGTCTGTGAGTTCGAAAAGTCCGAAAGTTTCTAGTTCGAAGAGTCCTAAAAAGTCAGAGTTCATACGTACTTATAAAATCCTGTTCGATTTGAGTTCTAGTCCATCCCTATATTCAACCTGAAACATCTTTCGTTTCAATCAAGTGCTTTATTATAATTAGGGATAAGGACCTTCAGAAAATCCATTCCGATTTCAGGTTTTCAAAAAAAAAAAAAAAAGGTCAGAACATTTGAAATGGACCCATTAAAGTCAATTGGGAAAATTAGTTTGAAAGGTTTGGATAAATAAGGTTAAAATAGCAATGGTAACTTACTGGACATGGCTCTGGGACCTGGGATAGGTCTGGGGAACAGCTCCAAATATCCAGAACTTGAAATAAAGTCACTTCCTTTACACGTGCTATTTTCAAGCTTCCGCATTCGACTTTCGATAATTATTTTTGAAAATTTTAAAATTCAATATTTCTAGAATCTGACCCTGAATGTGTCTCTGAATCTCTTAAAAGGGGTTTCATTATTATTCAAGAGGAATCATGGCCAGCATGCAGTGGCAAAGATTCCTTGTTGCATACCTCAATAAAGGGGTGAAAAATCGTTTTTAAAGGGAAGTTCAGTGGATTATATTATTTTTAAAATTGTTATAGGGTTATTCAATAAAGTTCTTACATTAAAAAATGGTGCAAATTTTACCCCAACCAGTCAGATCTTATTTAACATTTGAAAGCTAACATCTGATTGGTTGGGACAAAATTAGCACCATTTTAAACGATAGAACTTTTATTGAATAACCTGTTAGTTTAGATTATGCATACCATTATTCTATATACTAACCCACAGTTTTAAATAATACGGATGCCAATACCATCATCTCGCGTGCGTGACGTCATCTATATCCTGTGGGGGATCTGTGGTGCACGTGTGTGGGGAGAATGCATACACCATGGTGCGCGAAAGTTATGCTTCGCAGCAGTAATCTAGTGAGTTAGAATAGGCTCATATACATTGTTGAGGAGCCAGAAAAAGAAGGGTAACATATCATAATCACAAGGCACCTGTCAAGTTGTTTTTTATACCCAGAGAGTTGGCCCTGCTAAGTAGCTGCCACTCTTATGGTGGGGCCAAGGGGGGCTACTTCTTTTACACAGTTTTCTGTAAGGGGGGGTCTTAGTTGCCAGTGAATGAGGGTCATGGTGCCCCACGAGTTGGAGGGACCATGGGGCTCACGAGTGGGAGGGGCTATGGGGCTCATGAGTAGGAGGGGCCATGGGCCTGTAAGTGGAGAGCACAGGGGGCAGCAAGGTGAGGGCCAAAGGGGGCCTCAGGAGTGGAGCCATAGGGCCCACAAGGAGGAGGAAACACAAGGAAGAGGGACTGCCACATAGTTTCACTGCAGGATGCAGGGATCTGGTGATGCCGATACCATAAAATAAAATATCTTCAAAAAAATTTTTTTTTATACTCAAAAAGCAATTCTGTCCATTTACATACAGTCATTTGTGGGCCACAGTTACCCTTTAAAGAAACGTGCTTGCACTGTATACATTGTTTACGGGTACCTTCAAAGAGTACTGGGAAAAAGTTTTTTGTAAAGCTTTATACCATGGCAGAGAAATGACGGTACACGCAGCAGTCAGGCTCACTTACAGGGCATGTTAACCTACCCTGTCATTTGACTGTTTTCCCTGCTATTCTGTTTGTTTCCTCTTTTCACCTGAACTCACCATTGCTTGTTTTGACTTCACCCTTGGTACCTAGTTTGCAGATCCATTGTGACCCTTGGCCTGTTTTTCGACTCCACTATTGCCTTATCCCCTGGAATTTGCTTGGGTGATCCCTGTATGATCCTTGGCTTTTTTTTTGTTTGATCCTCTTATGTTGTTTCCTGCTTGTACTTGTAATCTAGTGATTTGACATGTGATCTTTGTGCATTTGTAGGAAATAGACCACTCCATCAAATATATTAAATCTAATAGTTTAGAGCCTAATTTAAAATAGTATCTTTGGTGCTTACCCCAAATTTACCTTGGGGTTTTTAATGGCTGCTTACCACATGGCAACACATTTTTGTATTTTACAGCTCAGTGTTATTTTACAGTCACTGCTGCAAATGTTTGTCCTACTTGAAATGTCGTTAAAGACGTGGCAGTGATTCTTGGCCAATAGTGAGCAGTAGATGAATAACTCACACATAGCATTGCAGAATACAAATCGTTATTGTGGCTTATAAAAACTCAGCCATAGAGAGGAAAATTTATTGGATCTTTTGTTATTAATTTAATTTTCCAAAAAATAAACAATGACTAAATGTAATGTGCAGTTTTTCTTGAATCATTCACACAGTCAATTAATTTTCCCAATTAAAACCTGACTTTTTCTCTTTAACTATTTTCATTAATTAGGCTAATTAAAAGATTTAGGTGAAGTAAACATTTCCAAGAGGCATAGTCAGCACTTAAATGTAACACACAATATCTGAAAATGGGGCTGACATCCACACAATCATTTTCAAAAAGAACTTAACATACTTAAGCAGAAGAAGAAGAGCCTCTTTATACTGTACATGTTTGTCAATTGCAAACAACGTTCATGTTAGAATTAATGCCAAATGTGGTAACTGATTCAACATTCATGTTAGAATTAATGCCAAACTGGTAACTGATTCAACATTCATGTTAGAATTATTGCCAAATTGGTAACTGATTCAACATTCATGTTAGAATTAATGCCAAAATGGTAACTGATTCAAAATTCATGTTAGAATTAATGCCAAATTGGTAAACTGATTCAACATTCATGTTAGAATTATTGCCAAATTGGTAAACTGATTCAACATTCATGTTAGAATTAATGCCAAATTGGTAAATGATTCAATGTTCATGTTAGAATTAAAGCCAAATTGGTAACCGATTCAACATTATGTTAGAAACAATGCAAATTGGTAACCGATTCAACATTCATGTTAGAATTAATGTCAAATTGGTAACCGATTCAACATTCTTGTTAGAATTAATGCCAACTTGGTAACCGATTCAACATTCATGTTAGAATTATTGCCCAATTGGTAACCGATTCAACATTCATGTTAGAATTAATGTCAAATGGTAACCGATTCAACATTCATGTTAGAATTATTGCCAAATTGGTAACTGATTCAACATTCATGTTAGAATTAATGCCAAATTGGTAACTGATTCAACATTCATGTTAGAATTATTCCAATAGGTAACTGATTCAAACATTCATGTTAGAATTAATGCCAAATTGGTAACGATCAATGTTCATGTTAGAATTAAAGCCAAATTGGTAACCGATTAAACATTTATGTTAGAACTAATGCCAAATGGTAACCGATTCACAATGTTGAATTACTCACCAATTTGGCATTAATTCTAACATGAATGTTATATCAGTTACCAATTTAGCAATAATTCTAACATGAATGTTGAATCAGTTACCAATTTGGCAATAATTCTAACATGAATGTTGAATCGGTTACCAATTTGGCAATAATTCTAACAAGAATGTTGAATCGGTTACCAATTTGACATTAATTCTAACATGAATGTTGAATCGGTTACCAATTTGGCATTAGTTCTAACATAAATGTTTAATCGGTTACCAATTTGGCTTTAATTCTAACATGAACATTGAATCAGTTACCAATTTGGCATTAATTCTAACATGAATGTTGAATCAGTTACCTATTTGGCAATAATTCTAACATGAATGTTGAATCAGTTACCAATTTGGCATTAATTCTAACATGAATGTTGAATCAGTTACCAATTTGGCAATAATTCTAACATGAATGTTGAATCGGTTACCAATTTGACATTAATTCTAACATGAATGTTGAATCGGTTACCAA
The DNA here is from genome assembly GCA_019447015.1 of Hymenochirus boettgeri. NCBI lineage: Eukaryota > Metazoa > Chordata > Amphibia > Anura > Pipidae > Hymenochirus > Hymenochirus boettgeri. The sequence continues at coordinate 214,333,095 of CM033472.1, read as the reverse complement.
TTTGGCAATAATTCTAACATGAATGTTGAATCGGTTACCAAGTTGGCATTAATTCTAACAAGAATGTTGAATCGGTTACCAATTTGACATTAATTCTAACATGAATGTTGAATCGGTTACCAATTTGGCATTAGTTCTAACATAATGTGATCGGTTACCATTTGGCTTTAATTCTAACATGAACATTGAATCATTTACCAATTTGGCATTAATTCTAACATGAATGTTTGAATCAGTTTACCAATTTGGCAATAATTCTAACATGAATGTTGAATCAGTTACCAGTTTGGCATTAATTCTAACATGAATGTTGAATCAGTTACCAATTTGGCATTAATTCTAACATGAACGTTGTTTGCAATTGACAAACATGTACAGTATAAAGAGGCTCTTCTTCTGCTTTAAGTATGTTAAGTTCTTTTTGAAAATGATTGTGTGGATGTCAGCCCCATTTTCAGATATTGTGTGTTACATTTAAGTGCTGACTATGCCTCTTGGAAATGTTTACTTCACCTAAATCATTTTAATTAGCCTAATTAATGAAAATAGTTAAAGAGAAAAAGTCAGGTTTTAATTGGGAAAATTAATTGTACTGTGTGAATGATTCAAGAAAAACTGCACATTACATTATAGTCATTGTTTATTTTTTGGAAAATTAAATTAATAACAAAAAGATCCAATAAATTTTCCTCTCTATGGCTGAGTTTTATAAAGCCACAATAACGATTTGTATTCTGCAATGCTATGTGTGAGTTATTCATCTACTGCTCACTATTGGCCAAAGAATACTGCCACGGTCTTTAACGACATTTACAAGTAGGACAAACATTTGCAGCAGTGACTGTAAAATAACACTGAGCTGTAAAATACAAAAAATGTGTTGCCATGTGGTAAGCAGCCATTAAAAACCCCAAGGTAAATTTGGGGTAAGCACCAAAGATACTATTTTAAATTAGGCCTCAGTAAACTATTAGATTTAAATATATTTGATGGAGTGGTCTATTTCCTACAAAATGCACAAAGATCACATGTCAAATCACTAGATTACAAGTACAAGCAGGAAACAACATAAGAGGATCAAACAAAAAAAAAAGCCAAGGATCATACAGGGATCACCAAGCAAAATTCCAGGGGATAAGGCAATAGTGGAGTCGAAAAACAGGCCAAGGGTCACATATGGATCTGCAAACTAGGTACCAAGGAAGTGAAGTCAGAAACAAGCAATGGTGAGTTCAGGTGAAAAGAGGGGGAAAAATATTTCCTGACTCAAAATGGCAATCGGAATGTATTGGCCGAAATTTCTACAGAGGAGGTAAAAAGGGGAAGAGATTGACAGCTGCATCTGCAAACACAAAATCCCCTTGGCATATGAAAACAGTAGCTAAAGGTAAATCCAGCCCTGGATATGAATAAAAAGATAAATTATTATTTTATTTATTATATTATTTAGCATGTAAGTGTGTGTGTGTGTGTGGGGGGGTGTACTTCTTCCTTAAGTCTTGTGTCTAGACTGTCTTTTCCCCTTGGTTGTATTTTATAGGCCAGAAAGCATGGTGCCCCCATTTCAAGCTGCCAATTGGTACCTTATAGAAGATGGCTAACTTTCCCACTATAAAAAGAACATTATGGTTATATTTGAAATACATGTCTATCATATACCTCATTGTCCTGATTCATCCCTCCACCCCACTCATTTGGGCATATTCATCACTATTACATATATACATTTTTAAATATTTTTCATTTTAAAGAAATGTAGAGAGATTAGTTTAATGAAAATATAAAATGAATTTTTCATTTCAAATAATAAGCCTAGTGGCAAAAAAATAAATCAAAACCTATACATTTATTTGAATAGCCAAATGCACAAGCAAAGTTTTTTCCATTGCAACTGGTTTCTAAAATATTGGAAAACTGAATACTGGATGTTCCGGCAATGAAAGGGTGACCAACCAATTACAGTAATAAACATGTTAAAACTGTTACCGGATCTATAATTTATAACACAATTTAACTGTCCAATTATCCTCTCAGTGTAGCAGTTAAATATTCATAACTTACACCTTGCTCTATCCCTAAGACAGATGCACAAATATCAATCTATCAATTAAGCAACCTAATCCTTTCATAATGACTTCTCTTTTTTCCTAACATCTGCAAGTTTCTGAAATGGTTATAAACATTTGCAAGACGCTAAGGGGAATTTATGGAGAGACACAAGCGATCTCCCATTTGCCATTATATATCACGTTTGTTGAAAATTTTTATATTAGCCTTACCCCCCTGCTAGTTATAAGCCAGCAAAAAGCCACAAATGCTATATGGCAGTGATGTTGAACCTATTAGAGACAGAGTGCCCAATCTGCAACCCAAAACCCATTTATATATTACATAGTTCCAACATGAATACTGAAGTTTTATTTTACAAAAGACAACTCAGATAGACAAATAGGCACAGACAGATTCAGTAGATAGAATCGATAATAGATTAACATTGGATGTTGTTTGCACAATACATTTTCATGCAGTGATGTAGTGTGCTCCTCTTACTTTGATTTGAGGTTGGATTCTATCAACTCCAGGGTAGGGGGTGTTTGGAGAATTGCACCTACTGAATATTGGCAACTGCCATTTATAATACAATCACCAAATGCACCATCTATAATAACGACTTATGCTATCCCAATAGGACGGTGCTAGGGGTATATATATATCACAAGTAAAGCATAATGGGACAAAGACGTCCCACAGCGGACTCCAGAATTAGCACTCACACACTTCAACAAAATTCAACAATATTCAACAATATTTATTGACACAAAGTAGTATAAATAAAAAAACACCATACAAAATAGAATACCTCCACCCCTTATCTAGTATATTATATAAATAAAACTGTGCCTCCCCAGTATAGAAATTTATTATAAATATATCAAAAATTGGTCCAATATTAGTAGACATAAAAGTGTCCACTTATTTCCACTTGTAGTGTCCAATTTATGTTTCAAATCCAATTGTTACACAAGTAGCGTTAATAGACAATGTGCACTTAATATTATGTTGCAATGAACACACAGTATCACACAGCTATTCCCAATCTCATTCCGCGGTGTAAACAAACAGAGCGAGTGAAACGCGTGTAGGTGGAGATGGAGCCCAGCGTAGAGAATCGGGTGAAGAGCAGGCACGGCACTTTCCAGCAGTGGCCGAAGGGGAAGCGACTAGGAAGTTGGTAATGTAGTAAGCTGTACCCATGCATGTGAGGCCAGTAGTGTTCTGCAATAAGTCCCGACATATTGTTATGCCTCTAAGTGAGGGTTTGGCTTCATAAGTGCTGTAGATGGCAGTGGGAATAGCTGTCTGTTGCTGTGGAAGTTTATTGCAACATAATATCAAGTGCACAGTGTCTTTTAATGCTACATGTGTAACAATTGAATTTGAAACATAAATTGGAAGTGGAAACAAGTGGACACTTTTATGTTTCAGAGCTGGGCTTCTAATATTAGGGACATTTTGGGGGTTTTATTTCTACAATATACTAGATAAGGAGTGCAGGTATTCTATTTTGTATGGTGTTTTTTTTATATATAGTACTTTGGGTCAATAAATATTGTTGAATTTTGACTTATAAGTGCATGAGTGCTAATTCTGGCATCTGTTGTGGGATGTCTTTGTCCCATTAGGGTTTACTTGTAATTGGCAATTGCTAGCCTTGGTGTACAAGACTGAATTTATACTTGTTTTGACATCTCTTGTTACCAGAAAAGCCATGTCTCTGATAACAAACTCTGGTGAATTCTTCTGTGAATGAGTGCCCATTGCAAGGTCTCTGAGTGCCACCAGTGCTATATGGAAAGATTGTGGTGTCTGCATGTGTTCTTTTTATAACAGATACACTAACCGTAAATCCTATGTTAAAGTCATGCTTAACCTATGTAAATGTGTTCACCTTGATCATGGGAATTTTTTTATTGCAGCTCTTGGCAAATTTCAGTATCTTTATATTTAAATAAAAGCCATGAACATTTTAAGAACTTTAATATCTTCTGATATTTTTTTTTAGATTTAATTGACTAAAACAAGGTTTAGAACCCAGAAAGTGAATCCCACAAACACAAGTATTCAAGTATTTTGAAATGTCTACAAGTACAGTAAAAATAAGCAAATTTAATATGATATCTCTATATAGAGATAGGTAGTAGGTAGTATAGGATCAAAGCTAAACAACATGCATCCCATAAAATACAATTAGCTGCCATTATAGACTTGTGATATCTGAAATTTAAGAAATTGTGGGTTTATAAACATGCATTTTAATTATATATCTCTCTTGGGATGAAGTATGTTTTATACAAAGGATGATTCAGATAAGCCATTATACAAAATATTAATATATCAAAGGATGTCTCAACTGAACAAAATTCTTCTTCAATAGACAGAACACATTTACAAACAAGCTGTGTCTAACCTCTCTCTTTGCTGTTGCTGCTGGGTGATTTATGAAGTTAACTTGCGCTTACTATTGTTTACCTATCAAAATCCACCTTAGCTGGGTGACTTCTAGCTAAGTGTAAGCAGTACACTTCACATGTTCTGTAATGCTCAACAGATCTAAACAACAAAGCTGCAGCCTTGCTACCTAGAAGCTGACAGCCAATCAAATAACAGCACAAAGACCCTCACTCTTCCTGACACAGAAAAGGGATTTCAATGCAGTTATTGTATAAACATATTTAAATTCTCCTGTCCCTAACCATGACATATTCCTATTTTCACACAAAAATATAAATGTAATCTTTGCAGTGTAATTCTTATCTAACATGGATGTAAGAAACAGAATATTAACATTTTAGTAAAAATTAAAATGAAGTCTGGGGAATTGAATCTGTAACTTTATGTACTTAGGGGCATATTTATAAAAAAAACTAAAATAACTCAAAAAAATTATCGCCGCGAAAATAGCGCTATCGCCGTATTTATAACGGCGAGCACCATTGCCGCAATATGTATCGCGGCTGCGATGTCCTGCGGTAATTTTAAGTCCCTTTGCGGCGATGGTGCACTTAGCGCAATGCGCTAAGTACAGTATCGCCGCAAAGGGACTTAAAATCCTTCCCGATGCCTCTGCAAAGGGGGCGTGGCATACTCCCACCCCGACCCCCCCGAGGCGGCGGAGACCACCCGCCACCGCTTCCAGCAGCCCCTCCAGCCCCTTCCCCACTCGTGGCAATCTCGGAACAGGAGTCTAGGAGGGGCTGCTGGGAAGGGGCCGCAGCGGGTGGTCGCACCCCCTCCCCAGCAGCCCCTCCAAGCCCCCTGCCCCGCCACTGGCAGGGAGGGGAAGGGAAGGGCCCGCTGAGAGGGGTGGAGACACCCTCCAGCGGGGCCCTGAGAAGGGCCTTTTGGGGCTTAAGGGGTCCCGCAGCTCGAACCAGGACCCCCCTCCCCGGCCCTATCAGGGCCTTTGCGGCACTTACAAGTGCCCTTTGGGGCATAGGGGTCCTGCAGCTCGAACTGGGACCCCCAGTGAGCGGCTCTTAAAAGAGCCCTTGGGCGGCGTCTTCTTTCTTCCAGGCCCGGCGACACCAGCTCTGCTGAGGCCGCCGACCCTCGAGAGGTACCCCTGTGGCCGCCAGGGGTACCCCCAGCGGGTGCCGACGACCTCAATGAGGCCGATGTTACCGGCGTCTTGATCCGAGGCGACATCTTTGGGCTGGCGACACCAACCCTACTCACGTCGCCGATGCCAGGCAGGCTCACTGCGGCCACCAGTGAGCCCGCTGGCACCGCCGGCCTCAGTGGAGCTGATGTTGCCAGCCGCTTCTTTCTTCTATCTGCGATGACATCTGAGTTCCGCAGCGGAGTGCACCTCTTTATATTGGTTTGCAGAAAACCCTAATCCGTTTCTGATTGGTCAATTTTTTAATGCTTGGTTTACATGCTTTACATTAACCAATCAGATTTGAGGAAAGTTTATTCGAGGGTTATCGTTTCATTCAAGGGTTATGGATCGCTAAAGTTGACGGTTATTAATTTGAAAATTCACTAATCCTCGAATTTTCGATAATTATCGAAAGTAAGTCTGTGAGTTCGAAAAGTCCGAAAGTTTCTAGTTCGAAGAGTCCTAAAAAGTCAGAGTTCATACGTACTTATAAAATCCTGTTCGAGTTTGAGTTCTAGTCCATCCCTATATTCAACCTGAAACATCTTTCGTTTCAATCAAGTGCTTTATTATAATTAGGGATAGAGGACCTTCAGAAAATCCATTCCGATTTCAGGTTTTCAAAAAAAAAAAAAAAAAGGTCAGAAAATTTGAAAATGGACCCATTAAAGTCAATTGGGAAAATTAGTTTGAAAGGTTTGGATAAAATAAGGTTAAAATAGCAATGGTAACTTACTGGACATGGCTCTGGGACCTGGGAAATGGTCTGGGGAACAGCTCCAAATATCCAGAACTTGAAATAAAGTCACTTCCTTTACACGTGCTATTTTCAAGCTTCCGCATTCGACTTTCGATAATTATTTTTGAAAATTTTAAAATTCAATATTTCTAGAATCTGACCCTGAATGTGTCTCTGAATCTCTTAAAAGGGGTTTCATTATTATTCAAGAGGAATCATGGCCAGCATGCAGTGGCAAAGATTCCTTGTTGCATACCTCAATAAAAGGGGTGAAAAATCTGTTTTTAAAGGGAAAGTTCAGTGGATTATATTATTTTTAAAATTGTTATAGGGTTATTCAATAAAAGTTCTTATCATTTAAAATGGTGCAAATTTTACCCCAACCAGTCAGATCTTATTTAACATTTGAAAGCTAACATCTGATTGGTTGGGACAAAATTAGCACCATTTTAAACGATAAGAACTTTTATTGAATAACCCTGTTAGTTTAGATTATGCATACCTAATTATTCTATATACTAACCCACAGTTTTAAATAATAACGGATGCCAATACCATCATCTCGCGTGCGTGACGTCATCTATATCCTGTGGGGGATCTGTGGTGCACGTGTGTGGGGAGAATGCATACACCATGGTGCGCGAAAGGTTAATGCTTCGCAGCAGTAAATCTATTGAGTTAGAATAGGCTCAATACATTGTTGAGGAGCCAGAAAAAGAAGGGTAACATATCATAATCACAAGGCACCTGTCAAGTTGTTTTTTATACCCAGAGAGTTGGCCCTGCTAAAAGTAGCTGCCACTCTTAGTGGTGGGGCCAAGGGGGGCTACTTCTTTTACACAGTTTTCTGTAAGGGGGGGTCTTAGGTGCCAGTGAATGAGGGGTCATGGGTGCCCCACGAGTTGGAGGGACCATGGGGCTCACGAGTGGGAGGGGCTATGGGGCTCATGAGTAGGAGGGGCAATGGGCCTGTAAGTGGAGAGCACAGGGGGCAGCAAGGTGAGGGGCCAAAGGGGGCCTGCAAGGAGTGGAGCCATAGGGCCCACAAGGAGGAGGAAACACAAGGAAGAGGGACTGCCACATAGTTTCACTGCAGGAAGTGCAGGGGATCTGGTGATGCCGATACCATAAAAATATAAATATCTTCAAAAAAAATTTTTTTTTATACTCAAAAAAGCAATTCCTGTCCATTTACATACAGTCATTTGTGGGCCACAGTTACCCTTTAAAGAAACGTGCTTGCACTGTATACATTGTTTACGGGTAGCCTTCAAAGAGTACATGGGAAAAAGTATTTTTGTAAAGCTTTATACCATGGCAGAGAAATGACGGTACAGCGAGCAGTCAGGCTCACTTACAGGGCATGTTAACCTACCCTGTCATTTGACTGTTTTCCCTGCTATTCTGTTTTCTCCCTGTGGCTGTTGCTGCTTTTCATAGAGTCAGCTGTTCATGTCTCTGCAGAAATCAAATTTACAAGCTGGGACTTCTGAACTCAGTACTTGGCTGTGCTCTTCAGTTTTAGTGGATCTCTCCCTTAAACACTAAGCTTGTCCTTTTTTTTTTTTTTTTAGACGAATGGCATATCTTTTAACATCAGTTTCTTCATACAGCAGCGGACGTTACAGATAGCAAACCTTTTCTATATATGGCCCTACTGATAAGAAGCATGGATGATGACAAAGGGTCTTATTGCAGGCATCCCACCTCTCCCAGAAGTTCAGGGAGTCTCCCTGATTTTAATGGCAGATCCCTAACTCTGTCAGAGTCTTAATACTCTTAGTAGTCTTAATAGTGACATGACTTTTTGTATGCATGTGTGTCTGACTGTTTTCATGAGTGTGTGTCTGTTGAGATGCGTTTTTTTGTGCAAAAGTGTCTGACTGTATACATGTGTGTGTCTGTATGCATGGATTATGCATTTATTTTGTGGTGGGGCTTAAGGGCGTGGGTACCCTCCCTGAAATGTGTGGATACCCTCCCTGAAATGAGTTTTGGCAGGGTGGGATGTCTGTTATTGGATAGGTTTCATTTCTTGTGTCTTCATTTTTTCTTTCCAGGATCCAGCAATTATTAACTCTACATTTTGGATAATTTAAAGTATGGCGATATGTCAAGAGAGCAGATGAATGTAATTCCAAATATGCAGAGGGAAGAAACTAACTTGAAATACCCAAATGCTAAATAGCAAGATAAATAAAAAAAAAAAGTTAAATAATTATTTGCTAAACCTATTGTCTTTAGGGCATGCACCTGTTCAAGTTTGTGGGGGGGGGGTTGTTTATTTTGGTGCTATATGACCATATTCATAATAACACTACAACAGATGTTATTTTATTGTCTGTCTTTTCTATTAGATAAAAATGTCATTGTTTGATGACAGTTACTGTGTTTCCATTTTATTTTGAACAATGTTCACTTTACCATAAACAGAGGGGACTAATGGGCATTTAAAAGATGACTCCACCCTTAAACTCCTTTGTCTATAATTTCTCACATGCTGCACCTAGAGATGTGATCCAGGGCTCAAATTAAAAGGCAAAACATTTTAACCACACAATCTGGTCCTCTAAAAGTAATGCAAAAAACAGGGTTTGGAGAGGTCCAGATTGTGTGGTAAAAAGTTTGTTATGGAAGTGAACATGCCTTTTAACGGTAAGACTGTAGGCTTTTATTCAACCTGAAATTGTTTGGAAACCATAATTCCTCCATAAAAGTGTAAAGCCTCCAATTATATTTAATATTTAAAGGGTAACTGTGGTCTCCATACATATTCCCTCTATTTAAAAGATACTGTATCTCTTATAACTTTCAAACAAGCCTGGGATGATTTATATAGCTTCTCTGGTTGTAGGTTTTTTGGCTTAAACTCAGACAGTCAGGATAAATAAGGAAAAGTAGGGTCCTGCATCATGTTGCGTACCCGCGGTTTACAGAATTTGCAGGTTGGGTTCAGGTAAACCACATTTGTTTGAATGGGTAAAGAGACAGGTCATGGGTCGGTCCATGGGTTGAAGAATTCCAGTCTTTTTTCCTGTGCATGAAGAGAGATCTGTCTGTAATAACTGAAACTGAGAATATATTGTTATCAATGCAAGACAATGTGCAGTGTGTATAGCACCTTACACTAAATCACACTATGGCAGATAAAGGGCAAATATATCTGCATGCAAAAGCTCCCATGATAATATTGAGTTATCAACAGTTCTAATATACTTAGAATCTTTTACAGGATGCCATTGTGAATAGAAATACAGACAGCTGTGTTGAACTTTAACTCTAAACTTTTACTAGCAGAGGTCAGAGCCAGCAAAGTAACAATGTGGGAAGAACCCGGACCCGGAAGAAGGGGCAAGATGGCCCCGAAACATAAGTTGGTTATACAAGTGCCCAAGTGCCAATATCTCCCAGTTCTAGCGTCCTGTAGGGAAGTCTTACCAGTAATCGCCTTGGAGCAGAATCCACTGAAACTGAGTTCATCCGATGGAGGAGGCTGCCCTATGTAAGTCCCCAGCTCAGCGTTTGTTGCCTGGCGCAGGAGGTAGTTGGGCCCGTGTGGTTTGGGGAATGGCAGCTTAGTGTCGGGGTTCGGGGCTGTGCGATACCCCCAAGCGCATTCATACTGCCAGACTAAATACGCTGTTGGATTGAATACGTCGGATGCACCTATACTAAGTTCCAAGTACGTCTCACATATACCAAAATTACTGGGTTGGAATAGCGGTTGGACATTCCTACTCTTGAGCTCTGTGGAAGCTACACTCTGATTGTTATGATCCGGTGCGGTGAGATAGGGCTAGGCACAGCCCATTTATTGGTGCCTTTCCTCTATAGGAGTGCTTATTTTGCACAAACTTTACATTTCTATTAGTGTCTTTGACTATCAGCGTGACTTGGGGACACATATATACCTCTATCTAGGAGGATCTTGCATTCTATTTAGGATCCCATAAATACACGCTGAGTCTAATTATTACTGTGTATATTGACTGGCTGCCGTATATACTCGAGTGTAAACCGAGTTTTTTTATTTCAGGCTGTAAAATCAGCCTGAAAACTGGGACTCGGTTTATACTCGAGTCACTCACCATTGAAGATCAGCGTCCTCTCCATTCCGGCAGCAGCGTCCTCTCCATTTCGGCAGCCGCACGATCAGTCCATGTACTGGCGCGCCGCCGACTCACTAGCCTGGCGCCAATTAGTGACGTCAGCCGGCGCGTCAGTACTGGACTGATCGTGCGGCTGCCGGAATGGAGTGGACGCTGCTGCCGGAATGGAAAGGACGCTGCTGCCGGAATGGAGAGGACCTTACCAGCACACAGTCCCAGGAAGCCCTTGGATTTAGGAGAGCCCACAGATCCTGGATGAAGAGCCCACAGGTAAAAACTGAACTGGGTGGGATGGTGAGGTGGCATTCAAGATGTTTGGAAACTACAACTCCCAGCTAATAAAGCATGCTGGGAGTTGTAGTTTCCAAACATCTTGAATGCCACCCTCACTTGGCATTCAAGATGTTTGGAAACTACAACTCCCACTAATAAAGCATGCTGGGAGTTGTAGTTTCCAAAACATCTTGAATGCCAATGAGGGTGGCATTCAAGATGTTTGAAAACTACAACTCCCATTAAAAAGCATGCTGGGAGTTGTAGTTTCCAAACATCTTGAATGCCACCCTCACTTGGCATTCAAGATGTTTGGAAACTACAACTCCCAGCTAATAAAGCATGCTGGGAGTTGTAGTTTCCAAACATCTTGAATGCCAATTTTCTACACTCGGTTTTATACTCGAGTCAACAACGTTTTTCGATTTTTTAGGTGAAATTGGGTACCTCGGTTTATACTCGGGTCGGTATATACTCGAGTATATATGGTACTTTTTTTATCCTTGAAGTTTATATTTATACAGTGTTTCTATCTTATTATTGTGGTTATATATAGTGTATTAATCGTTCTAATAAAGCTCTAACCGTCTATCCACCACTGTTTATATGACCGGTTTTGGTCACTCTAGTGCTTTTATGGATAACATTATTGCAGTGTGAGTACCCATGCCCTTATAGGTCATGGTTTAATGATGGTACTTCAAGTATCACCACTTGATGAGGTTCATTTAAAACTACAGCAAGTATGTGGACCTCCAGATGATTGACATTTAAAATTCCCAAGCATTGTACAACAGCAGTGAGCTGAGAGGGAATGCTGGGAGTTATAGTTTTCAAAACATAGCATAAATATCTACACTCATATTAAGGTATAGATATTTCTCTGCAGCTCCACCTGCTCTCTACCCATAATCCACTATTATGGTACCCGCTCATTGTAACCAGGGGCCTACCTGAAGGGACCCCCTTTGAGTTTGGAGGCCGGGCCCCTGACTCCCTCCTCCCTCTACACAGGTCCCTGCAGTATTCACCCTTTTAAAAGAGCTGGTTGCGTGTATGTTTTATTCATACGCGCGATCAGCTCTTTAAAAAGGGTGACTACTGCAGGCACTACGGTCCGGGCCCCCCCGCAGTAGCTGGGGTGGCGGGGCCGGTAGTTACACTACTGATTGTACCGTTTACTATCTCCTATAATGCTAGTTTAGATAGTGGGTGGGGATTAAAATGTATATTCTACAGGACATAGTTATAAAATCATGGCTAGGTAACCAGCAGATCTTTAGATGTTTGAAAACTATAACTCCCAGTTTATAGACTGAATACTGGGAGTTGTAGTGTTTAAACCATCTGGATAACTACTGGTTACCAGAGCAGAGGCCAATAGGTGCGGGTCTGGAAAATTAGACCTGCGCAGGACTCTATAAGGATGTGTGCCAGTCAAATGATTTGCTGTGTAAGAACTTTCGCTATAGTCAGAGTTTCAAAAGACGCTTAGGCTGAGGCCACACTGCAACGCACAGGAATCGTGCACAAAATCGCGAGCATTATCACACGCGTTTGTGTGCACTTTTCTTGTGCATTTTACGTTTGCGTCCGCGTTTTGCGCATGCGTTTTTGCCATTTCGCATTATGGAAACGCATGCGTTAACGCACCAAAAATGGTGAACGCACGTCCGCAACTAACGTCCACAACCAGGAAGTAAAGTGGCTTTCAGGGCAGATGTCCCCAGCTACTGTTTTTGCTCAGAACGAGCTCAAAACAGGAGCAGGGGGTGGCACATAGACGGCGAGGAAACGGGTCAGATCAGGAAGTTCAGGAGCGTCTTTGGAAACTTTGAATATTGCAAAAGTGGGGTGTGTGGGGTAATCTACATTTTGAAACAGTATTTTTTGAGTATTTTTTGAGTGGACACATGGAGTCGCAAGTGGGTGTGGAGAGAGGAGAGGCAGGGGGCGCTTCAGGGGTGTAACCGGGCGGGCTGGGGCAGAGCTACCCCCTACAGCCCGCTCACTGTGCTCAGTGCCACTAGTACGGCCCCCAGTGTTGGCTGGGTTAAGCACCCCTGAAATACACTATATGCAATGATAGAACATATATAGACACAGCCTGCAGTATGTCCTTTAGTAGTCCCTAAATGTACTTACCAAACCTCATTCCCTCAGTTCTCTATGCTAACTGGCAGCTGAATCTCTGATTGGCTGAGTCTCTGCTCTTCTTTGCACAGAAGTAGGTAGAAGAGGCTGTGACCAAGCGAAGGAAGGTGGGAAAGTACATTTAGGCGGCCATTTTAAACCTAGCGATTACGGTTGGGGGGGTCCAGTAATCTCCCTCGAAAGAAGGACCCCCTTCTGCTTCCTGAAATGTGAACTCTGCCTCCGCCGATATCTGCGACTGTCAATGCTCATTCGCGCATGCACAATGCACGGCGCATGCAGTCGCGAAACTGAACCCTGAGAGCACGCCAGCAATCAATAGCATTGTGTTGCTATGGGGATGCGCGCGTGCACGCCGCAGGTACGCTTGTGCACAGCACACAACACAGGCATGAAGCATGGAGGAGAATCCAACACAGGAGAATTAAAGGTAAAATGTGACACGCTCTTAGGATGCCTGTTTCCCTCTCCTCCCAGCACGGCAAGAGAGTTCTACAGCAATGGGACAGCTTGTCAAAGGGATAAGCTCGCCCAGCCATGAAGGATCATGGGAAAGAGTTGCAGGTGCAGCATATGCAATCAGATTTCCCCTGGGGGAATCAGCATATTTCACCATTTTCACAGGGCTGCTGTTTGAGGTTAAATAAAGACATATTTCAGGTATGTTAACGTAGTAATGTGAGAGGTTCAGCTCGCCATTAGGTTGGTAATTCTCGAGTCTTTTGTATAAAATAAAAATATTAATTATTTCATACCATAATTCCATTTTTATTGTTAATTAAATAGGCTAGCATGACTAACAGTGCTGCAAATCTCTGTTGTGTGTGTCATTGCGTGTGAAAGCGATACACAGGTACTATGGGGAGGGAAAGGGCTGTGCATGATAGATGGATGTCTCTCTCCTATCTACACTTCTATGCGACACTGAAAGCTAAGCACAGGCACTATGGGAAGGGGAAAGGGCAGTGCGTGATGGATGGCAGTCTCTCTCCAACCTACACTACTATGCCATACTGAAAATGATGCACAGGCACTATGGGAAAGGGCTGTGCGTGGTGGATGTCTGTCTCTTTCCAACCTACACTACTATGCAACACTGAAAGCTAAGCACAGGCACTATGGGAAGGGTAAAGGGTAGTGCGTGATGGATGACAGTCTCTCTTCAACCTACACACTGAAAGCGATGCACAGGCACTGTGGGAAGGGAAAAGGGCTGTGCGTGATGGATGGCTGTCTCTCCTATCTACACTACTAGTTAGAGTGACTAACAGTGCTGCACATCTCTGTTGTGTGTGTCATTGTGTGTGAAAGCGATGCAAAGGCACTATGGGGAGGGGAAAGGGCTGTGCGTGATGGATGGCTGTCTCTCCTATCTAGACTACTATTCCACAGTGATAAACTCACACAATTACACAAACACACTAACTCAGTCACACAAACACACTGACAGACTCACAGACATAAACACTAACTCACAGTTACACCAACACTGATAGTCTCACAGTAGCACCCCAAGTGGGGTTTATGTTGTCTGTAAGAAATACTAAGTTTAGTAATGAGCTGTGTTAATATTCCCTCTCTATGTACAGTAAACTCTATCTGATGCTGCAAATACAGTGCACGTGAAGAGGAAAAGTCTTTTAGTCATGGGTCAAAAGGGGTGTGGTTATAACATGCTAATACTGCAGATGGGGGGTGAAGCAGTGTAGAGTGGAGGCCACACCCCCCAAAACGAGCAGAACTTTACAAGCTTATTGCAGAGGCTACAAGCAGAATTTTTTCACAAGAAAGGTATCCTGAGGGATGGGACACAGGGGAGTTTATTATACAGAAGTTTGTAAAGTATGTAATTTTCGAAAAAATCCGTACATTCGAAAATCCGCGAGCGGACCCGTTGAAACGTATTAAAATGAAAGTTCGTCAAATCCACATAAAGTGGTCTAAATAGCCTTGGTAACGTACACTTAATCACTCAGGGACCTGGGTAATGGCCTAAAAACACGTATCAATGCCTACATACCTAAAATTACAGTCCGCCAGCGTGATTTAAAAAACGGTATTTTCTCGAAAATACGAGGATTTCCGTAAAAACGAGGATTTCTGTAATATCGAGGATTTCCATAAAAACGGGATTTCCGTAAAAACGAGAAATTCGTAAAAACGAGGAACCGGAACTTCCTGCCTGAAAAATGGCGTCTTCCTAAATGAACCTATCATGTGCGGCGCAAAAAGCGCAGGATCATGGAGGGGCTGCACGACGGCTAGTAGTAGTAATAAATATTTTAATTCACTTCTGACAAAACACACATTTATATATTATTTTTAAAAACATCAATAATCCTTAAATTTGGCTTGAGAAGAAGAGAGAGAGAGAGAGATCTGAGTTCTTTTTATTTCTCATTCCCTGGTTATTATTACATTATTATTATTATTATTATTCAATATCAGCCCTATTAAAGTAAAGTCAAAAAATAAATCACTGAAAAGTGACTTTATTTAACATAACACCTATAAATTCAAAATGATACCCACACATAGACACAGGTAAACACACTTGGTGGCCCACCCTTCCATTTCCATGGCAGCCTTATTTAAAGGCTAAGTAAGTTAAAAATGAATCGATCATTAAAAATTGATTTCTTTTTATCTTATAAATGCACACTGATACCCACACATAGACACTTAAACACACTTTACTGGCCCACCCTTTTAGTTACATGGCAGCCCTATTTGAAGGGAAGTAAAGTCAAAGATAAAATGTTGACACGTTGATGTGTCCAAGCCCTTTATCCAAATGTTTGCATAATTTTTGACAACTTCTCCGAATTGTTTTAGTAAATATATTCGAACATTTAATGACAGTGAGAGTTAAATAAATTTCCTTTTTTTTTTTTTAGCACTACCACCAAACTAGCCCCCCCTGGCAGCCCATTGCCCCCTCCGGCAGTCCATTGCCCCTCCGGGCTCTCCTTCGCCCCACCGGCAGTCCACCGCCCCAAGTAGGCACCTGCCCCACAGCCAACACTTAAGTGCATCCTAAGCAATTTTTTTATCTTTTTATTGACCTTGATTGTCAGCAAATAATTAGTGAAATTATCATTCAAAATTAAGTGAATTTTATTATTTCACTGATAAAAAATTTTGTTTAAAAAAATGCCACAAATCTATTATTTGGCTTGAGAGACAGATCACGTTCTTCCTCATTCTCATTTCCATTTTTATTGTCCCCGACTCTGGGCTGTATCTTGTCCCTCATTTTTTGAGCTTAAGTTACGAAATTCGGTCCAAACGTCCAAAATTATCCAAGAAATGTTCACTACATAGCCTTTTAGGAAATGTTCTAATACTGTAATATTACTATGGATTGGACAGTGATTGTTGAAATAAACATTTATTTCTAGAAGCAGGACCAGCCTCTACAGCCCCTCCCCCTTCTCCATGCCCTCCACCCTCTCCAGCCCCTTCAGGCTCTCCACCCTCTCCAGCCCTTCCAGCACCTCCAGCCTCTCCAGTCCATCTGGTGGCCTGCTGAGAATCGTAAGTAAATCATACGCAACGTTAATGAAATGTTTATAACAAGACTATTATTCTGTATTTTCCAGTGTAAAATCCACGCTACTTCATCAGCAACATTGGGTACTGTGTTTTTGACAATGCTTTTATGGGGGCTGCACCAATTCCAGAAAATGTTGTATTGTAGCCACAGTCCTAGTGATACAAAACCAAGAATGTTCTGATACAATTTAGCAATAAACGTAATGTTTTTATGCCAGCATTACCTACTGCTGTTTAGCAATAATATCGCTTTAAGTGGAAGTTCAGTGATAATATATATACTTTTAGAAAAAAAAGAGCAGTATTTATCCATCCCAATGACCTTAATCTGCCCATTCAGCATTGTGTCTGTGTATAAATAAATGCAACGGAAATAATGACTTCCTGTTTGCAGGACCCCTAATAGAGACCGTTATGGTGCTGCCCTTGACCCAGTCCCTGGGTTGATTCAGTTGGTCGTAGAGATCTGAGCATGTGTACCCCCATCCACCAGCCAATCAGTAGAAATCACTGTTACCATAACTAGGTATGCATACTATAAACTAAGATTTTTAGAAATAATGATATCTTATACTGAGCTTTCCTTTTTATGACTCCACAACATTAGACATTGCAGTACCATGTATTGTGTAAAAATTGCATCTACCAGAAGAGCAGGGAAAGTTCCCTATAGAAAAAGAACCCTAATATACGGCACACAATACTTTGCCTTATAAAGTAAAACAACGCGTTTATTGGTAATCACAACACAAAACCAAAAAAATGAAACAATGTATACACCAAACCCCCCGTACACTATTGCATATGTGTAGAAC
Organism: Hymenochirus boettgeri; assembly: GCA_019447015.1. Lineage (NCBI taxonomy): Eukaryota > Metazoa > Chordata > Amphibia > Anura > Pipidae > Hymenochirus > Hymenochirus boettgeri. The sequence continues at coordinate 214,315,788 of CM033472.1, read as the reverse complement.
CTACTACAACCAATGAAAGTACAAACACCCTAAACCTAAACTCCCGCCGGCGTCCCCAGCTAACAAAAAGGGAAGAGGAAAAGGCTAGGGCAGTTGTAGTTCGTACAGAATCTAACAGTCACTGTCCATACAACAACGCCGGAATCCCCGTTGTCCTAGAAAGCAAAGAGACGGCTGCTATACATCTACAGTACTCACGGATCCCCGGGACTTCACGTGAGAAGCCAAGACTGAGATCGGGGAGCAGTTACCCGTCCCTCAGTCGGACCACACTCTTCACCCGTTGTTAACTTACATCTACAGTACTCACGGATCCCCGGGACTTCACGTGAGAAGCCAAGACTGAGATCGGGGAGCAGTTACCCGTCCCTCAGTCGGACCACACTCTTCACCCGTATGTGTAAAAATTGCATCTACCGCATGGTGCTTTAGGAAATGTGCTCGAACATCTTCACACATTTCTCAATATCTTCCTTCACAGAATTACAGAGCATGTGGCGGGATATGCGGGGAGATGCGCCACATGGTGCGCCGCCTGGACAGCCGCCTGACCAGACTGGGAGAGGGAACCCCAGTAACCCCAGTGGTTTTTTTTGTTTGTTTGTTTTTTTATGTACATATTTAAAAAAAAATTTTTTTTATATTATTAGACATAAAAACTGTTATGAAAAAAAAATGTTTTTGGGTTTTATTTTTCGATATATCAAATTATTCAGATTCATAATCAATTTTTATTTGAAAAAAATTACAATATACATATCTATTTAGCTAGCTATATGTCTGGCCACATTCCCCTATATAGTAGTTTTCACACAACAAGGGAAAGAAGGCGATGTTGGTACTGGGTTACATAATGTCCACTGCGGTTTGCCACCATTGTTGTGGGGCCAGGCAGGCTTAGCCCCACTGGACATACCCCTCACCCCATTGGCTACTCTCCCTCAGAGTATGCTTCGTGCAAGGGAAAGCAGGTGAAAGGGTAAGGCTTCGTAGGAACAGCACCATTGAGTTACAGCAGGCCCACTGCAGTTTGCCACCATTGTTGAAGAGCCAGGCAGGCTTGGCCCCACTGGACATACCCCTCACCCCATTGGCTACTCTCCCTCAGAGTATGCTTCGTGCAAGGGAAAGCAGGTGAAAGGGTAAGGCTTCGTAGGAACAGCACCATTGAGTTACAGCAGGCCCACACTTGTGTAATATGGAGTACTGCTCTCGGGCCAGGCAGGATTGACCCAGAGCTGAAAACATTAGCCACAGAGTAGCTGTTGCAGCTGTATGAGATGGTCAGAGTAGGTGACACCACAAAGGTGCCATGTGGAGAGAGAGAAGGAAGAACAAAAATGGAGTACTGGTCTCGGGCCAGGCAGGATTGACCCAGAGCTGAAAACATTAGCCACAGAGTAGCTGTTGCGGCTGTATGAGATGGTCAGAGTAGGTGACACCACAAAGGCTGCTGATTGCTGCTAAAGGCAGCACTGTCAGATACACAAAACACACAGACACTGACACACAGATACAGAAAGACAAACAAAAAAACAGGACACCTAGACCTCTAAAAGGTCTAACACAAAATTTGTCCAAAGGACTTATAGGGGGGTTAGTCCTTAAAAGGACTTTTGGGTCTCACAAAGTTAGTCCTTAAAAGGACTGTTGGGTCTCAAGATGTGTGAATACAGGGGTGGGTAACAGCAAGTGCTAAACCACCACACTGAAATCCACACACAGAAAGCTCAAAAAGCGTAAATATCTCTCTCCTACACTGTCAGGTCTCCACTAAACACACTCCAACACACTGACAAAATGTCGCCTGTGAAGCAGCCTTTTATACCCAGGGGGCTGGCAATAATCATGTTAGCTGCCATGGCTAATTTGGGTCATGTGGCTTGCTCCGTCTTGAAAATAATCCCCAAACAATGCAGAAATTTCGCGAATTTACAAGAATTTCTCATTTTTACGAAAATTCTCGTAATTACGAGAATCTTTGTAATTACGAGGATCTTCGGTTTCTCCGCATCCCGAAAGATCGTAGATTCTCGTAATTACGGGGATACTCGTATTTTCGAAAATTTTAAAATAAAAATTTGCGGTTCGGAAGGGGGAAAATCCGGAAAATCCGGAATAATCCGCCGTTCGCGGACGGGATAAATCCGCGGCGGATCCAGGTTCGGGTCCGCGAACCGGCCATCTCTAGTCATTTCTGAGAGAACACTTCCTTTAATAAAACGTCTTTAATTAACTTTTGTCCTTTAAGAATACAAACAATGCAAGGTAGGTATGACTTTATTATTTATTTTTCATTATTTCTTGTTTCTTTTATGATGCTCGGCACTGTTAGGATTTATGACCCTGGAAAAAGCTGACAGTGCAGAGACTCTAAAGGAACCAGTCCATTTAGGTGGCTGAATATGTATGATTCTGCCAAATACAAAGTCTAGGCCAATTAACAATATTGGCTGTGGTCTTAAAATGTTCTTATTGCTCCTTACAATGTCAAGATAGATCATATTACATAGCTGCAGTTTTGGTTTTGCTGTTTTACTGCCTTGGTAACCCCAAATCTCCTGGGAGCATGTCTCGTTTTCCCAATCTATGAGGTAATGCGAGCTCCATATACATCTGAAATGGTGCTTGGAGAACTTTTTTGGTGTTGCTTGCCTTAACCACTGCAAATATTCGTCTAATGGGGTCCATGGTGACCATAGGTGGTACGTAGCCATTATAAAATCTGTGCGGTGGAAAATAAATGGTTAGATTTTATAAACAGAATGGTAGCTTTGTAATTTCTGTAAATGATATAGGATATAAAACATGAGCATGACCTACCTTTTTTTCGAAGCAACCAAACACTGGGAGATTGAGGCTTCAAAAGCCTCTGCTGGTGTTTGTCACTGGTGATTTCTTACACACCTGTATGCCTATACAAAATTGGAGAGATGGGGAGTGAGACAATTAAACAGGAATTTATGAGGAAAGGGTAGGTTTTACTTTAGGATTCGCCTGTGGACAGGTTTTATTTCTTTTGAAGAAAATCACAGCCAATGACTTATGGTAGAGATTTGTGTGGGTCTAATTTTCCAGCACCGAACCTCGAAACCGCTACCAGCTCTCCTTTTGTACCAGCCTTCGTACCGGCAACCTGACCTGACCCGCAACCTTACCCAACCCACTTTTATTCTTTCTTCCTAAAATTTGTACAGGAATTCAAAAAATAAAAAAGTAAAAATAAATGTTTTCTTTAAAATCAAACATGTTAATACAAACCTACCATACCACTAAAATTAATACAGTAGCAGGGGCATTTCAACTTGCAGGCCTCCAAATGTCTGAAAACTCCAACTCCCAGCATTCCCTGGATTTTTCTGATATTGTAAGAGTTGTAGTGGAATACTGGGAGTTATACTTTTCATACAAATGTAGGCCCACAGAAAGGAGAACTCTGGTAGAGAGTGCACTGTACAGTACAGAGCAGGCAGAGTGATCCCTCTCCCATCAGCACCAAGTTAAAGGGCATCTATAATGAATAAAGGTTATTTTAAATTGATCATAACTGGAAACTATAATTCTTCCCAACCACCACTGTATAATTTTTTTGTTGTTCTGCCCCCTATTTCTTTAGATAGCCAATCTAAAACTTCTTATATTTCAGCTGTCAATCAAGTTCCTTGCTCTTAAAAACTATTCTTCTGTGAGTAGTTTTACTGTAGCTGGAATGATGACAGAGTCTTGACAGTTGGAATGCTGTGTGCAGGCTTGACAGTTGGTTTGTGGGGGAAAAAGTCAGGTCGGATGGAAGTGAGAGTGGTTAAAAGAGCGAGGGGGATACTGCTCCTAAACAAAATGTGTGCTGGATTGAAGGCATGAAGCAACACACTCAAATCAGTGTATTCAATTACAGATTAATTTGAGGAATAGTAATTTTTTCAGTATAGTGTCCCTTTAAGCAAACTTCCTATCTATATAATATTTTCCCATTGCCCCAAACATCTACCTACCCATTGGGACTCTGCTCCAACCTCTACCTACCCAAAGGCCTCTGCTCCTACCTCTACCTACTCATGGGCCTCTGCTCATTTTAAATCTTAATATGCAACTCTTTTCTTGTTGCTGTATAACAGGAATAGCTAAACTGTAGATTTCCAGATGGTACAAACCCCCAACTTTCTTCTACAAACACTCTATAGCCAAAGAATATTGGGAGTAATAGTTTTCAAACATCTGTAAATCTACTGGCTACCAACCTGTGGTTTTATAACTATGGGTAAGGAGCAGGTGGAGCTGCAGTAAAAGTAACCAGTGGGATACCTGACCTGACACAGGACTCTTATAGCCTTCTCCTCTGTGGCTGCATAAGCAAGGTGGCCCAGTAATTAGCACCGATGCCTTGCAGATCTGAAGTCCTGAGATCAGTTGGACACATCTGTAAGGAGTTTGTATGTTCTCCCCATGCTTGTGTGGGTTTCCTCCTGGCACTCCGTTTTCCCCCACAAACATAAAGACTTATTGATAGGTTGTATGTGTCAAATAAATGTGCTTAGATTGTAAGCTCTTCGGGCAGGGTGTGATGTGAATGTATACATGTAATTATAAAGCGCTACGGAAGATGTTAGCGCTATATAAATCCACAATAATAATAATAATAATATACTTGCAAAGCCAGCAGAGAAGGCATCCATTTCAGTGCAGGGGGATTGTGGTGTATAGGCATGGTTGCCAGATCTTTGGAGTGAGAGGGGCGTGGTGATGACGTCACAAGAGGAGTGATGGGACAGAAACTGGGTGGTTAAAGGTGGAGGCTGGGCAGTGACAGGAGGTGGAGTTGGGGGCATAAAGAGGCTGGGAGTGGGTATTCTGGAGGCTGACAGCTTCCTTTGTTGGACAGGATTTCATCCCTGAATGTGGGACTCGGGATTTTGTCCATGTAATCAGGACAATCCCATTCAAATAGGGACGTATTGCAACCCTGTGTGTAGGTAAGTTTAGAAGAATCCTGGGTTTGGGAATGTCCTAGTATAAATCGCGGTCATGCCCTTTAAGTCAAATGACCTTAGCCACACGAATTGCAGCCTCCTAAAACAACTGATTTGGTAGGCTATCATCTTAGGCCCCATACTCCAATAATACAAAAATATATATGCAAGGGGAGGGGGGGGGTTTCTACAAGAAACAAGAAGGAAAATATGGGTTTTTAATAATCCTTTCCAGACTAAGTCTAAAGGAAAGATTACTGATTAAAAGCTAATCAATTTCCAATGTTTACTCACCTTTACAATGGTCTCGGTTTAGTACTAATTCTTTCCTATGACGCATGGGAGATATGGCAGTTATGTCCGATAAATGACAGTTGGAGTAACTGAAATCAGCAACCAAACATGCCCAGTTGGCCCATGTCCTCAATTAATAGTTACTAATATTTAAAGTTCATTATACATTTAATATTCATGATGACCTAACAGCCACATGACAATTACTAAACCAGATGTGTTTTACATTTTCTAAAAACGACTTTAAAATTAATGACTAATATAAAAATGTACATTATATACTGTCCTGTAGTAATGCAAGTCCATAGAAAGCAATATGTATTTATTTGTTTTTTTAAAAATCATTACTTTACGTGAAGATCAACAAGTAATCACTGATTACTGCATGCATGCAAGTTTTCATAAAAGACAGTACTACATTTTACTAACATACAGAAAAGTGTCTGCTATGTGTGATTCTAAATGGATGCCAAGGTCTTATTGCAAATTTGAGGGCTACCGAATGCTACATTCAAGGGCTATCGCAAATTCAAGGTAACCCTCAAATTTGTGATAACCCTCGAATGTAGCCTTCGATATTTCTCGAATTTGCAATAACCCTTAAATAACCCTTAAATGGAGGTTATAGGGAGCAAAACCCTTGAATTTTTGAAAATTATCGGAAATACATCCGCAAGTTCTGAAAACAAGAAAGTTTGAAGTTCGGAGAGTTCTAAATAGTTCAAGTTCTTCCGAACTCATACATTTTGGCTCAGACTCGAGTGGGGACTACAGTGTTGCAGCACATTAACAAATTCAGAGAAGCCATTAACAAATAACAAAGAAAGTTGTGACACAACCGTAGGACTCATGCCAAATTAGCTTTAGGGCATAACACTACCTTGCGTTTGCAGCACATCTTTCTAATGCAAATGAACTTTCCATTGAACCATAAAGGTAAAGCAATCCCAACCTATCAACATTGCTTCATTTTGCTTCATTTTCATCTGAGTCAAAGGTGATTTATAAGCCAATAGAAAATTTACTGAGTGGGCCTACAACATGTGACATTGATGAAAACATCATACACATCCACACCGGCCCTTAAGGCTCGTACACACGTGCGATCGCAGGTCCCGACCTGTGACGCACATTGTGTACGAACGAATGTTTCGGGCAATAATCGGGGGGAATTTATACCCCCCGAACCTTTGTGATGGTCACTAATCAATAAATTATTCTTTGGAGTGCAACCCTCAACGTTTGTCTTCACCCAATTACTGCATACCTTAAATATAAAGACAACTGTCCAGAATCCATGTTAACCCCAGAATCACCATTTTACCTAGACCCAAATATAAATTACAAACCTGATTACCCAAGATGCTAAAACAGTCCAGGTCACACTCCAGCACACCGCTGCTGGCTCAATGCCAGACAAATCCGTAGGTGCAGTCCCCCTGCCCTCCACTCCTAGGGCCAGACACTTCTTTAGCATTAGAATATATAGGGGAGCACACTACAAATTGTGAATACAAAGTTTTATTGTGAAAAACAACAAGATGGTACGGACAAATGAAAACTGGCAAAAATAAAAAACGATCCATGGTAACAACTATGAAATTGACAGCTGCCCTACCTGAAGATAAAAAAATCACAAACCATTCGACACACGAAAAGCAGTTTCACACAACAACCCCCCCCCCCCATGAAATAATGCAAATTTCTGGACATAAAAATATATCTAGCATTAACAGTTACGCAACCATTACTGAAACACACCAAATGTAACAAAACAAAACACACAAATAACAAAAGACCAACCAATAGCATCAACATATTTGGAAACAACTCCACCTTTAACAATTCGAAAATATCAATTAATATATATACAGACCAAAAAAATAACTCAATAAGAAGAATCATAGAAACATCTGATTCTCAGTAATTTATTATTAACATGTGAATTAGAATAAATACACTTTAATGTTAAAGTTATGTTTAAAAAACGTTATATTAAACTTTATGCAAAATAAAATGTAAATACTGGTGAAACTTAAAAAGTAAGTTAAATAAATTCTTTTCACCAACCATTAACATTGTATTTATTTCAAATAACACAACTTGTGTATTGTAAGAAATAATGCACCCCTTACAGTGTAATATACGGTTATTGTCCCTTATATTATGTTCCCCATCAATGACCTCTTACTAGGACCTTTGGCTGCTTGCCAGCACACTTTCTGCAACCATTATTGTAAGAGAATCAGCAGAGAAACGAAAGAAGGGGGAAGGGAGGGGGAGATGTGAAAGCAGAGCAGTATCTATGTTGAGGCTTTGCAAAAAAATGAGGCAGTGAATAAGGCTGGGTAGGGGCAATTAGGAGCACTAAACATTAATAATTTACTGACAAAGCAAGCACAGATAATTATGTGAGTACCACCATTTTACTTCTCATAGTTGTAGTACTAGAATATGTAAAGATGTTTGAGTGAATATAGTGACCCTTTAATTATGTGCTTCCTTGGCTGGAAAATGTGTGTGTGCAAGGTTGTTGGTGGTAGCTGCTAGTCTGTCTTTTATTTTATTAGACATTACATTCTCTGAGACCCCATACATTGAATTGATCTCTGATTCCTTCAAATTCCTGCCCAGACTATTACAGTAATAAAAGTGGCGCAGCAGTATCTTAAAGGGCAAGTCCAGCCCCAAAATGAAAACTTACATACAGGTAAATCACCCCCAAAAACCCTAAATGGTAATAGTTTGAAATCTGAAATATATAAGTCTAACCTGAAATCCTGCACAGTGTCCTTTTCCCCCTGCTTCTGCTTCCTGGTTCTTCCAGTTAGCAACTGTCAGTTATGGATTTGACAGTTGACATCACAGCCAATGACTGAATGTTAATCCCGTCTGCCTCTTCTGAGCATGCCGAGGCTCAGTAAATGCTCAGTACAGGCTTCTAAATTGCTCAGTTTCCATGAGGCCTCAAGAAGCATAGCAGGCATACAGTAATGAATTCATAGGACAAACTATGATATATCAACATATTTTAAAGAGGCCATTCTTTCTAAAAGATGTTCTTCTGAGGGTGAAGTTGTCCTTTAATCAGGGACGTAACTACCAGGAGAGCAGACGCAAGGGAGGGCAAGGGGCCCCATCTTCTTACTTGGGCCCCTCCCTTCCTCTCCCCATGATCTTACAGGGCAGGGGGCTGGGAGGGGCTGCTGGGAAGGGGTTGTGCGGCATGATAATGCACATTGCCGTGGTAATGCTTTTCGCTTTTCGCCCTGATGTTGGTCGCCTTTATAAATATGGCAAAAATAACATTTTTACAGCGGTAATGTTCGGCGGTAATTTTTTGCCAGTAATAACGACAGTTTAAAAATCTGCCCCCCCCCCGTGTTAGTCAGCCCTCCAGTTCATTACCCAGTATTAGTGAGACCTTTAAATCATTACCCAGTGTTAGTCAGCCCTCCAGTTCATTATACAGTATTAGTCAGCCCTCCAGTTCCTTACCCAGATTTAGTCAGCTCTCAAGTTCATTACCCATTATTTGTCAGTTTATTACCCAGTGTTAGACAGCCATCTCGTTGTTCATCAGCCAGTGTTCGTCAGACCTCCAGTTCATTACCCATGGTTAGTCAGCCCTCCAGCTTGTGTTAAAGTCAGCCCTCCAGTTGTTCATTTGCCAGAGTTAGTCAGACCCCCAGTTCTTTACCCAGTGTTAGTCAGCCCTCCAGTTCATTACCCAGTGTAAGTCAGCCCTCCAGTTGTTCATTACCCAGTGTTAGTCAGCCCTCCAGTTCATTACCCAGTGTTAGACAGCCTTTCAGTTCATTACCTAGTATTAGTCAGTCCTCCAGTTCTTTACCCAGTGTTGGTTAGCCCTTCAGCCAGTGTTAAGTCAGCCCTCCAGATGTTCATTAGCCAGAGTTAGTCAGCCCCCCAATTAATTACCCAGTAAGTATTAGTCAGCTCTCCAGTTCATTACCCAGTGTTAGTCAGCCCTCCAGCCTGTGTTAAAGTCAGCCCTCCAGTTGTTAAATAGCAACAGTTAGTCAGACCCCAGTTCTTTACCCAGTGTTAGTCAGCTCTCCAGTTGTTCATTTTCCAGTATTAGTCAGCCCCCCAGTTCATTACCCAGTGTTAGTCAGCCCTCCAGTTCATTACCCAGTGTTAGCCAGCCCTCTGGTTATTTGTTAGCCGTAAGTCAGCCCTTCATTTCATTACCCAGTATTAATCAGCTCTCCAGTTCATTACCCAGTATTAGTTGCCCTCCAGTTCATTACCCAGTGTTAGTTAGCCATCCACTTCTTTACCCAGTGTTAGTCAGCCCTCCAGTTCATTACCCAGTGTTAGTCAGCCCTCCAGTTAATTACCCAGTACATATGGGGACAGGAGAGAAGGAGCAGCAGAGCGAAGAGATTTAAATGTTAATAGAAGTATTTTGTAAACAATATGTTGTTTGTTGCATTTAGTTTAGTAGTGCACTCCAGAAACGAAATTAAAATTAAACAATTTGCTTTATATACAGTAGAACCCTTTTCACAACATGAAATTATAATACATATCTTTTAAGTTTTAATGTTCGTACACACCCTTAATTTCCGGGCGAGCAACGACCCCCGACAGCCGAGCGCTACACGTGACGAACAGCCGTATCGGCCGAGAATCGTCTATGTGTATGCGTTTGGTTGCATACACACATGCGTCCTTAAATGTAGTCACAAATGATATTGACAAAAAACTTTAAAAAAAATACCAAAGATAAGAAATAGTGTTAAGTACCGTATACACTCGAGTATAAGTCGGGTGAAGTCTAAATTTAGAGCCAAACTCTGCAATTGTGGATAGTAACCAGTAGGTGGCGTTGTGTTAACCTGCATAAAAATTTACAGGAGCTTGTCTGCCTTTACACTTCCTGCTTCCTGTAGTCTGGCTGCTGGACTCACTCAGCACTGTCACTGCTCACCTGGATGCTGTAAATCTGATGGGTCTCCTCAGTTTGGGGCAAAAAACAGCTGCTAGTTCAGTGCAAATGACAGCTTAAAACTACAACTCTCAGGTGACATTTTTAACTATTGGGGTCAGAGAGTCCTTTACTATATGGGGGTCAGAGTGCCCTTTACTATATGGGGTCAGAGGGCTCTTTACTATATAGGGGTCAGGAGAATTGTAAATGATGGTAAGCTTAATTAAAAGATTACTGAACCTTGCCACTCCAGATGTTTAGAAACTGCAACTCCCAACAAAAAAGCATGTTGGGAGTTGTAGTTTCCAAACATCTGGAGGAGGTTACTGGTACTGGATTTGGCTATTACTGTATGAGATTTATGAATGGGAATTCTGCTGTCCATTTAAAGGGCAACTTAAGCCACAAAACAATACTGAATTAGAAGGCAGTAGTGGTCATCATTTCTACCCTCGACTTATACTCGAGTGAATCAGTTTTTATACATTTTTCAGGTAAATATAGGTACCTCAGCTTATACTCAGATCGACTTATACTCGAGTATATACAGTATTTGTAGAAAGAAAAGTATGTACTGTATGTAAGGAATTTGTGGGCATCAGAGTGAAATATATAAATTATATTTATAATTGGATGATGGGATTCATGTTAAGCACGAAATTTAAAGACAGAAGTTTTTTTTTAACTTATAGTAAATACCTTTCTATTGGGAAACTACTGGTTATACACACTCAGGGAGATTCAATAAATGTTTGTATAGTTTAAAATGGTGCTAATTTTGCCCCAACCAATCATATGTTAGCTTTCAAATGTTAAATAAGATCTGATTGGTTGGGGCAAAATTAGCACCACTGTGTACAGGGAGGAAGTGGAGCATTCTCTTCCATCCCTCCCTCCCCCAGCCCCAACTGCTATATTAGTTTTTACAGAAACTCTCCCGATCATTACTTACCTTACCTCTCTCCCCTGTAGTTCTGGATAGCCGGAAGCCGCGTTCGTGATTGGCTGCCTCTCAGCCAATCTAGGACGTGGCTGCCAGTCCGGCCCCCTGCTTGCAGTTTCATGCAAGGAGAGGGCTGGGACAGTATGTCGGAGGAGAGAGGTAAGGTAAATAATGATTGGGGGAGTTTCTGTAAAAACTAAAATAGCGTTTGAGGCTAGGGGAAGTAGCCCTACAGTACAACAAAAGTTATAAAAAGGGATGGACATGCACTTTAAGATTTTTTATAGAAAGCATTTAAATGACAATTGACTATTTAGTCCACCTGGTTGGACAGTATTCATATAGTATATCCAGTATGCTTCTCTACATAATTAATTTTTGTTCCAGTCCCCCCCTCTTTGTGGAGGTGGTACACGGTCTATGAGAATTGCTTTTAATACACTTATTGAGTGATTCTTTTCAGCAAAATGCAATGCTACTGGATTCTCATCCCCTTTAAGATGGCGTTTAATCATCCTTTCCCTAGTTGTTCTAATGTGCAATTTATGTACAGACAATCTTTTTTTAAAAGGTAAAAAACTGTTTTCCCTATATAAGATAACCCGCACGGGCATTTTATCATATGTATGCAGTGATCCGTACTACAAGAGTACCTTCCTTTAATCTTAAATTTTGTGCCTTTGTGTGGATGGCAGAAATCCGGTCCCTCTATAAGGTGATCACAAGTGCTGCAATTTTAGCATTTATAACAACCTTTTTTGTCCAGTTTATAACCTTTTTTCTTTCTTATATTTTCGGTTGGATCTGTATTGACCAAATAATCTCCTATATTTTTATTTCTCTTAAATAACAATCTAGGTTTTTGTTTGTTTTCCCTTGCTAATTTATGATCACTGTTCATAATCCCCCAGGTTTTTTTGAGGGTATTATTAACTATGGCACTTTTGGCACTGCATTGCATTATTAAAGGTATGCTTGGTTCTTTAGTTCTTTTTACTTCATTTGCACATATGAATCGCGCTCTCTCCAGAGCTTCATCCAATACCTCTTTTTTATATGCTCTACAAATACACTTTTGGTACATCTCCTTTAAGTTAATTTCACAATCGTTTGCCCCAGTACATATTCTTAGTACCCGTAAAAATTGTGATACAGGGATACCTGATACAGGGATAAGTAGTTTATGAGAGTGGAAGCTGTCTGATCTCAATAAGCTGTTACGATCAGTTGGTTTTTTTAAAACATAGTTGTAATTATTTTTTGATCAATTTTTCATATCAACACGTCTAGAAAATTAATTTGTTCCATATTCATCTCAGGATTGAATATAATTTTTGGACAGAATGTGTTTATATATGTCAAAAAATTGTCCAGATTCTCTCTTGTTCCCTTCCATATCATAAATACATCATCTATAAATCGCCACCAAGAAATGGCACAATTTTTGTAGACTTCTGAATTAAATATGGCGGCCGCAGGGGTACCACTCGGTGGTCGGCAGCGTCAGTGGAGCTAGTGTCGCTGGATGGAAGAAAGAAGATGCCGCCAAGGGGTTCTTTTAAGAGCCACTCACTTGTAAGTGCCGCAAAGGCCCTGATAGGGCTGGGGAGGGGGGTCCCGGCTCAAGCTGCGGGACCCCTTAAGCCCCACAAGGCACTTTTCAGTGCCCAAGCTGGAGGGTCCCTCCACCCCCCCAGCGGGCCCTTCCCTCCCCCTCCCCGCGAGAGTACGGGGCAGGGGGCTGTGAGGGGCTGCTTGGTGGTAACACCTCACCACGCCCCTCTGAGGAATGTGACCATCCATGGCGATCCTTTCCCGGCATCCCCTCCCAGCCCCCTGCAATCTCGGCCGTTTTCGCCACATTCAAGGTGGCAAAGTGAAACGCCCGAGATTAACGCGGTGCATCAGTTACCGCATTATTAGCAATTGTAGCAAAAATGGCGGGAAACTCGGCAGCGAAAAGTTAACGCTCGTTTATAAATATGCCCCTTAGTCTTAGTAACCTTCTTTCAAATTTGAAGGTGTCTATAATAAAGTCAAATTCATTGAATTTAGTAGTGGGACTAAATCAAAGACCCTTATTTAATACAGCTAGTTCATTTGATGTCAGGATTCTAGATAAGTTAAACACAGTAAATTGCGTTATTTCTGATGTTTGTTTGTTTCTCCTACCCCTGCAGTCTCTCTTGTTCCTAAAAAAGATTTTGTGATGGCTAAATGGGGTCATCCGGTGTTACTGGCTTGGATCCTTGTGTATGTCCAGTATTGGCCAGGTTCACTCTCATCTTGGGAGCTCTCCATGCCCGCATCACCGCTGGAGTCTTTCCATGTGCCATGCTGTTCTCGCGAGATATAAGGAAGAATGCAGATGGACATACAGATAACTTTGGAAAAGAAAAAAAAAACTAAATATGTATTATTGGAAGTAATACGTCCCTTAGAAATAAAAGGCTTGAGAAAGGGTGGAGCACTCCCCAAAATGTTACATGTTTTTCTTGTATTATGGGTGAATAAACATGAGCACTTTTTCTGCAACGAATCAGGGAATTTCTCAGACATAATTTTTTTGTTATTAGTAATATAATATAAAGATATTAAGTCACACTGGAGTTCTATGACCTGTATTAAAGCACTAAGGGGCATACTTATAAGATCCGTTAACATCAACGATTTTATAATGCAGCACATCGGCGTGGAATCGTTATTACCGCAGTGTTTATAAAGCCGATCTTTTTGTGGGCAGGGTGGGGGTGGCTTGCAGCCCCCCTGCTATTGTGTACCCCCCTATGGGGCGTGCCACTAGCGGGATATGCCCTCCCCCTTCCTCGCACCTTGCCCCTGCGACTAGAGCCCACCCCCCTATGTATTTTACAGTATATGATATAGTAGAGGAAGCATTATATAATGTACAGTATGAAACTCAGTTACAATGAACAAAACAAGTTGTATGTCTCAAATTTAAAACCATTATACCATATATAAATATTTTTAGTGACTCTGAAATGTTAATATATTAAGTCCAATAAAAGTAAAATGCACTCCTTAAGGAGGAGCTCCCAGCCCCTGATTGATATAACCACAAGAAAGACAGCAGATGTAGCATGCTTGAGCTCATTAGCCTGAAAATGCATAATTAACATGAGACATTTCCTTCAGGCATAAGGCACAACAGTTTTTGTCACATTCTGTTCCTAAACTAATTCTTGTCCATTATACCTTATTGACTGGAAAAAAGCTAAATCAGTTATGATTATACCTTTTATATTTGTAATGTAAATTTGAAATGAACCCATCACTATTTAAGCTATTACAGTGGGAAATTATTAATTGATAAATGCAAAACAGAGAGAGAAAGAGAGAGAGGGAGAGAGAGAGACTTAATCTAGTGTCTGTTATTTAACGGGTTTAACTGTCTAGTATAAAATAATAATAAATAGTATAATTTGCTTACACTATCTCATTCCTTCTACATGGCATTACTGTATTTAAAGGTTGAGCCTTAGTATGATTATTTTACCAAATAATTTAAGATGATATGGGAAAAGAAACAATTACTTTATTATGTTTACATCCTCTATAGTAAAATGTATCCAACTTTGAACCATTTATCATATTTTAAAAGAATTTCCTTAGACGGTGTACAATTATATTTTATATAGTGCCACAAACTATATACCGTAGCTTTACAAAGAGAAAAGAAAAAACTGTATAACACAAATAGGAGTGGAATGTAAAAGAAGAAGAAAATCAATTTCTTAATGGTTGAGTGGTAATTGAATCCCTGTTGCAGAAAGACCTAAGAGCTCTAGCAGATCAACTGTAGCAAACAATGCCAGGCTACAGTAGCTAAAGTCAGAGCAAGGTAGAAAAACTATTCTTCCTTTTTACAAAGAACTAGAATGATACCGTATATACTCGAGTATAAACCGACCCGAGTGTAAACCGAGGTACCCAATTTCAGCAAAAATCCTAATAAAAGTTGTGACCCGGTATAAACCGAGGGTAGAAATGCCAACTCACTTGGATTCAAGATGTTTGGAAACTACAACTCCCAGCATGCTTATTAGCTGGGAGTTGCAGTTTCCAAACATCTTGAATGCCAAGTGAGGGTGGCATTCAAGATGTTTGGAAACTACAACTCCCAGCAGCTTTATTAGCTGGGAGTTGTAGTTTCCAAAAAATCGAATGCCACCCTCACTTGGCATTCAAGATGTTTGGAAACTGCAACTCCCAGCTAATAAAGCATGCTGGGAGTAGTTTCCAAACATGTTGAATGCCCCCCTCCCCCTCCCACCCAGGTCAGTTTGTACCTGTGGGCTCTCTTCTCCCTGTGGGCTTTCTTCTCCCTGTGGGCTCTCTTCTCCCTCTGGGCTCTCTTCTCCCTCTGGGCTCTCTTCTCCCTCTGGGCTTTTCTCCTCTGGGCTCTCTTTCGGATTCTGGCAGGCATTCCGGCAGCGCCGTGCGCATTCTGTACTGGCGCGCCGGCTGAGTCACTGCCCGGGCGGGCTTGGCGCCGGGCAGTGACGTCAGGCCGCGCGCCCATACAGAAAAAAGATCGCACGGCTGCGGAATGCCCAGGTAAGTGGTTGACTCGAGTATAAACCGAGTCGAGTTTTCAGGCTGGTTTTCAGCTGAAAAAACTCGGTTTATACTCGAGTATATATGGTACATCTAAAATATTCAGCACAGTTTTGAAACCCAGTGTAGAAGAATGACATGAGGGAACTGGGAAGAGTTTAGAAAACTAAGAGGAGCTTTGCTATAAAGTCTAGATAAGTTAGGAATAGAGATGAGTCCTGATTTTGAAACAAACCTGGTTTTGTTTTTGAAAAATTAGGAAATCGCAAAAAGGAGATAAAAAATTCGGAAAACACAGCAAAAGTTGAAAACTGCAGCTGAAAAATTGGAACATCCTAGCCCAGAATTTGAAAACCGTGGTGTAAAAATTAAAAAATTACACTTAAGCTCAAATTGGATTTGGAAAAGTTTCATAGAACTGCTGAACTCATCTCTAGTTAGGAATATTCAATTTGGAGTAAAAGCACTTATTGTGGGAGATGTTCACAAATTCATAAACTTTCTATGGAAATGTTTTTTAATACACATTATAACCCACCCCCTTAATGGATCCCTATGGATCCGAAACTGTAAATAATATTCTGTTTACTCTTAATGGAGGAATAAACTCACCTATTTTGCACCATATCTATGCCTAGACCCCTCTACACTTGGAATTTTGCTGTTATGGACTATTTTGGGTGAGGCAGTGTAACCCATTTTAGAGGGAGCCAGAAGTTAACGGGAAGATTCAGTACGATTCTTTATGTTTAATATTCTATGTAGTAGCGTGCCGATTACAACACGGAAGACCATGAAAACCCCTTGCACAATGCATCGTGTTCACCCGATGATCCTTGTGGTGCCGCACAAGGAAACACGCAATGCAGCAGGAAGACAGGAACTGTCAGGCCTGCTTGAGCGTGAGAACACAGGAGGGGGAGGAGTTTAATGGAAGTACAGAGACACTGCAAAAACTCCTGAAGGAAAACGGGGGAGGGTGGACTGAGCACATGGGAACTTGCTAACTAACAGAGGAGGGGAAATGTTAGCACTTTGTCTTTTATATAAAGGGACCTGCTAGAAACCAGAGCGGGAGGAAAGTGTATGGCTGTCTGTGAACTTTATAAAAATGTTTAAAGTTAAAATCAGTGTCTGAGGGGTGCCTAAATCTGTGGGTGTGATGGTGGTGGTGGTGGCGGTGGGGGGGGTATAGGTAGAGGTAAGTCTGTGAAATTATATATTTAAATTGGGGTTGAAGGGAAACATGGGGATATTACATTCCATACATTATATAAGGCCAAGAATATCTTTCAATGTAAGGGAAGGGGGATAATGTACCCCTACTAAAATTTTACAAGGATATATGAAGTCCCCTTAGAGTTCTGCGCCCTGTATTAAAGGCACATGGCCTGCGGCCTTGTGCTTTTATATGGTCACGGAACTCCTCGGTGACTTCTAATATCCTTATATTTTAGAGTAGTAGGTACATTATCCACTATATAGGCTCATAGGACACATCCCTAAAGGTAAGAAAAGAAATTCCATCTTCAGGTGAAGAAAGGGTTCTTTCGATCTTCAAGTAAACATTTTACTGGCTGGTTCACTAAAAGTATCAAGAGAAGAATGAATGACTTTAAGATTAGGCAAAAATATGTTGGTTTATAGTCATGCTTGATAAAGAAGCATACATTGCATTGAAAGCTTGCATTTTCAATCATTTTAGTGCTATGTATATATAAAGATTATTCCCTACAAATAGATGTGCCCTAAAAAAGTGATTTTTGCTTTTTCCTCAATCAAATGTTAGAAATGTTTCCCGGAAGAGCTTACAATATAAGCACTTTATATGACACATACAAACAATAAATATGTCTATGATTGTGTGGGAAACCAGTACCTGGAGGAAACCAGCACATAGAACATAGGAAGAACGTTGTCTCTGTGTTATAGGGAGGATTTGAACACCTGTCTTCAGTGCTACAAGGCACCTCTGTGCCTCTTCGTATATGTATAAATCCTCACACACTTCTGAGCCTCTCTTGGTGAACCACGTGCTTTATAAAAGCCCTATTGCATTGTGTATATTTTTGTTCATGGGACTTGTACCGGGACTTATATTTGAACTTGGGTCAGTTTGAACTTTGGGTCAGTTCACAGGGTATTTGTATATTTGTCTGTCGGAGGGAGAATACCCCAGCCCATAATCCTTTGATAGGAGTTTTTGATTGCATGTATAGTTAATGATTGCACTGATATGCACTTATATATATACTGTATATTAAACTGTTATATATATACATCATATAAACACCCCTTTTTAGTGTGATCTGATTAGCCATTTTGGCCTACCATACTGTCAATTGAACTGGGTTTATGGCAGCTGAGTGCTTTTTGTACTTTGAGTCCTAAATATAACCAGGACTTTTGCTGGCCGATCTGTTCTTTTGTATAGTCTATGTGTTCTGGATGAACTTACTTCTGGTCGCACCCACTTTACTAAGTATTGACTGCCTTTTTGCCCTCTTTATTGGGACACTGAGGGGCATATTTATAAAGGCTTATTAAACTTTTCGCCTCAGTTATCGCTGCCTTTTTGCCAAATTTGGACTTTTCGCTATTTATAAAGAAGAGATAACCAGTGGAGAAAAGTCATTATTTTTCACTTTTCACCACACATCGCTGCAGTAACCACTCAATTATATTTATAAAATGGCAAAGAGTGTTTTATTGCGTTAAGTTCGGCCATTCAAATTGGAAAAATGCATAAGTGGCCATTTATTTAGTCTGCCAATGGGTCCATGGAAGGTGACAGTACATTGTGTGTGTATGAGTGTTTCTCATTACTAATAAGTATCCAGTGGGGTGTTAGACTGTTTTTCATCATTTACTGTAATATGATCTGAGATTTTCGCTTTTTATATTTTTTTTGCTTTTTTAAGATTGCTTTTTTTTTTTTTTTAAAGGTTCTGATTTTCTTTATTTTCCAATAAAGTCAAATGGGGGGGGGGGGTGTTTCTAAGGGACATATTTATGAAGGGGCATTATTTTTGCTTTTTGTGACACTAGACTTTTTTTTAAACTTTCAACTTTTCTTATAAAGTTATTAAAAATTTGAATTTTCATCAAAGGCAAAAGTTATGTAGCAAAATGTAGCACTAATAATGCTTTAAATATGGCAAAAAGTTCAATTCAGTACAAATGATGGTAAATAGGTAATACTCCCTGGTGGATTTTCAAAGTAGCATCAAATTGGTTAATATACTTTTTTTTTTAATACTCTTTTTTATTAATAGTATATGATAGTGTAATACTCACAAAGGCAATTTTTTTCTTTTATCAATAGGATGTTGATATGCAGGATGTGCTCTTTGTCATTGCGATGTCCTGCGATAGCGAAATGGCGAAAACAATGATCGTTTATAAATATGCCCCTGGGTTTTTTATATATTACACTGTTCAATTAAATTGAGAATTTGTAATGTATGCCAGGATGCTTTTTACATATAATGTTTTTGCATTACAGGTCTTTATATTTTCTTCTTCATGCGTTTTTTCTTTAAAGGGCAATGCCCCCTACTCAAACTAAAATTCGACCTAATAGTCCTCCCAATCCTACTGTACACCTTGCATTATTTTAAATGCTTTTGGATACTTCTAAACATACTTACCAAGACTCAATACCTTACCTCTCAGCTGCTGCTGCTCTGTACCTTTAGTGTGTAAACTAGCAGTAGCAAAAGAATAATAAGGTAAAATTATAGTTAGGGGGTTGGACATGCCCTTTAACATGGTTTTCTTCTATTTGCACATTTGTTAAGGTTAATTGGAAGTTGTTTTTTTATTCTTATTAGTATATTTAAAAGAAAAATGGTTGTCATAAAACATTGCTTATCTCTGTAGCAACTGTCTGTAATTCCCATGTCTAGCACAAAATAAAGGAGTTAAATATATTTATGAAGTACTCCTAGTGCGCGCTTATAAATATTGTGTAATGCTGTTTAAACATTCCACTGTAGCTCTGGTGATAGCTACAAGGTCTACAAATGGCTCTAGGGCTTACTTTGTATCTAGAATATAATTGTTTTTGTATTTAACTAGTGATAAACAGAGGGTCAGTGTCATCCATTGCTCTCGACTTACGCCTACAGGCTGACAATATGTTATAAATACACCTGCTGCAAACATGCTCTTTGTATATTCTTGAAAAGAATAAATCATTGTTGCTGATTATCTAAATAAGAGTGTTTTCAGAGGATACTGTGTGAGTGTGGGTTATATGTATATTAATCTTATTAGCTATTTTAATAAATGTTTTCTGCTCTTTGTCAAGAGATAAAACCCATTATTCACATTTTAAGATGAGATGGTAGAGAATTGCTGGCCAAATTTGCCAGCTTACTAAATTATATCAACTACTGATGACCATTATTGTCCCTTTGTTGCACGCACAGAAAAGGCTGCTTAGCTACTGGCGAGCAGTCAGTCTGTAGGGTCCTTGGTATGCAAAATTGTTGTTTGGCAGTTTCACAAAATCCAGGTTAATTTCAACAAAATGTATTTTATATTGCATTGAAACCTGATATCCGCCATCAAATTGTGACTAACAGCCTCTTACAATACCCAGAGGTTTGCACTATAGCGCAAAACTTAATTTAAAGGGCATGTCCAGCCTTAAAATAACATTTTATATTTATGTTCAGCTACCCCCCAAACCCCATTTTCACATTATTGAAAAGTTCCAAAGATGCCCCTGAAGGGACTTACCTGACCCGAAGAAAACCCTTGAGGGAAATAGCAGATTTTAAGGGGTGGTTAGCTCCCATTTTTTTATATTAATAATTCTGGAGCTGGGAGAAAAACTTCTGTCACCCTCCTCAGAGAAAAAATGATGTCTGTTTTGGCAACAAAGAAGGACCTGGGTTCCTCTTACACTGGAAGTTCCTCCACATTTTCCTCACCTTCCTCTAAGGACTACTGAAAGGGGCACCTGGATTATCCTTCCTGGCTTTAAAAGCAGATTCTTTAAAAAGAAAATCTTTAGGAATACTAGCATTGCACCCATGACATATTTTAGATTTGACCTTTGCTTTCCCTTTAAATACATGAGTATTTAGGAGGAGCAGCAGAAGGGGGTAAGTCAGGGGTCTTAGACATCAAGAAAAAATAAGCACATAACCATAGTGGAGGTAAGAAACAAAGGTAAAATTATACAACAAGCATTAGTACATCTAATGCCTCTCAATGTTACATAGCAGGAGAGAGACACGGTATTAGCTGTCAGGGATCTCAGTAAGCACCAGCAGAACAGCAGCTCACAACTAGCAAGAGGAAACAGTGTGAAAAAAAATGCTGTTCTTTAAATCACCTCATCCGACATCAGAACCCCCACAATGACTTCACACCGAGATTGCAATTCCTCCACTATGTTACTGGTGGAATGCAATAATGAGTGAAACTAATATAGGTCCACAGACCAGGAGTGGAGACTGTGTTCCTCTCCCAGGGGTTCAAGATGTTATGACGACCATGCAGCCAATACCAGCCCAGTGAAATTGGTGAAAATAATAAATGGTACTGGAAGGAGACCAACAACAGGTAGGACTGGAAAGTAGGAGATGAAAAACTTATAGGAGGGTCAGTACAACAGGGATGGGGTGGGGTCAGGGATATCTCTGACACACCGATTTCCATGAAAAAAAGTTTTTAGAAAACATTTAGCACTAAAGTTGAGTTCATTGTTGATTGGTCTGGTCCCTAAGCTAAGCAAACAATGCTTAAAGTTTTACACATTCTATAATCCTCTAAAAGGTTTTTACATTGATTTTTTTTTGGGGGGGGGGGGTGGAATCATTTGGGAATAATCAATCTTTCTCTTATTGATAACCATGGATTTTAATAACCAAGGGATTTAATGAACAATGAAAAATATTTTAGCCATTTAATTTAGGTTTCTGTTTCATAAATAATAAATGCAAATATAATAATATTCACGCTTTAAAAGAAATAAAGAATGCACTGATTGCTTTATACTTTTGCAGCAGTGTTTTTTAAACTCTGTTATGCATTGTATTGTATTACACAAGAACAAAATTTGCATGCAAATAGAGAGCAGCATCTGACTCTGTAGACAGCAATACAATGACATTTTTTATCATGATTGTTGTATTATGTTGGAATATTATTCTATAGACCTAACCTTTGCAATACATTGTTTCTGACAGATACCTTATCTGACAATGCTTTTAAAATTAATGGAAGTTCTAACAAGAGAGCAGATCAAAAGGTGGACGGCTTCCAAGAAGGCCATTTCCTTTACCCATACTTTGAATATTTTTTACAGCTACAACTGGATTTACACAGTTGTGGTTGTAAATTAGAAATGACCGAACTGACTGAAAATGCGAAAATCTGAAAATCCGCCAGCAGACCCATTGAAGTCAATGAAAGTTAAAAAAAATCTGAAAATTCCACTTAAACTTGAGGTATAAATAGCAATGTTAACTTGGCTCAGAAACTTCATGCACTTACTGTTTTGGCATTCCACAAAGTATTTTCGAGATTTCTAGAAATTTAGAAGATTTTCGATTTGGAAATTCAAATTTTCTAAAAGCATTGAAAATTTTTGATTTGGAAATTAAAAATTTCCAGAAATATTGAAAATTTTAGATTTTTAAATTCAAAATTTTTTGAACATTTGAGAATTTTCAAAACAGTTCTGTCCGCAAACTTCGTGTTCCGGCGGATCTGTGAAATTCGATTTGATTTTTTATTGTAAGAAGGGGGAAAAAGGGTGTAGGTAGATAATAAATGGGGTTTGTTCACAATGAGTAGCTAACAGTTATGCAATTTGAAAAAGTAATTGAAAGAGAGCCAACTAAAAATGTAGCACTCATATACATAAAAAAACAAGCTTACCTTAAAAAAAGCAGTACAGATGTTAGTCTGATAAGGCTAATAATGGTTATAATTGTTATGCTCACAAACGGATGATGATACTATAAGCATTTTATGGCATTACCCTTCTGATATCCTTTGAACATCTGTCTCTGAAATAGCTTGTCGTACAAGAGTATGCATGTTTAGTTTTTAATTACAGGTTTTATTGTTAGGTGTTATAGCCTCTTCCTTTTTATTTAAATTGGATATTTTAATTTTAGATAGGTATGAGAACTGAATTGCATTTTCCAAAGCATTAAGATGAGAAACTACATCTTCTATACACTGCTCCAAAGTGATCTCAGTAGAAAGCAAATTTAAATTACAAGTTCAATAATAAAATACAAAAAAGAACAGTGTAAAACTCTTTACGCTAAACTATTTGGAAAAAGTAGTTATCAGAAAAAGGGGTTTTAAAAATATGCAGCTCATTTTCTTTCTTTATTTCTCTTGTTCTATAGTGAAGCATATTCTTGGATCACCATGAATCTGCTTAGTGACTTCTAATATCTTACATGGTAAGGGGTACATTATCCCTTATTTCTTATTCCTTTTGTTACCCTGCAGTTTATGTACTGGCCATTGGGAATTACATACAGCCATCCTGGGGCAATACAAAATAGTCGGCTCATTTTACTGATTTTTTAAGAGTGTACGATTTAGGAACAATCAGTCCAAAATGTCACAAGTTGAATTACTCAAACTTACATTTTTGTTATTTCAGGATAATTTCATAATTAAGGCGAGACAGAGCTTGTTGTATGTTTGTAAACGTGCTCTGTCTATTGGAACAATTTTATCTGGAGACTTTAGTTCTCCTTTAAAAATAAAAATCCCAAACTTTTGCCAGCCAGGACCTGATGAAATGCATTATTTAACAAACTTGTTCAAATTAATTATTTCATGAATCTAATAGAAATGCATTTTATCTTACAATAAAGATGGACATACAGTAAAAAAAATAATAAATCCCCATCGAACTAGAATTAGAAAACACAATGTTATATACTTTATATAATTTATTGATTTTTCCTATCACCTTCCATTTTTCACTGCATTTTGCTAGAAATGACAGGAAAATCTCACAATGAAATGACACTGTACAGTATGCTCATTTGTTGTTGCTCAATCTAATGTCACATATGAAAATCAGTCTAATAGAAAACAAAACTGTTAATAACATTGTTGCCTTGTAATACTGCAATTGTCCTAATTGACATTATGCCATTTTAATTAATATCCCCTTATGGTTCTTTAATGTGCTGTCAATCAATATAGAAAACTGATTTGCAATTACTTCACATCTGGTGCAATTTATGAAGCTCATAACCAAGTACTTGCAGCAGCTGCTCTTAGTTTGCTTTGATATTGTAGGTAATATTATATTTTTTTAAAAAGTCTAAAAAAAATGTACTTAAGTAGTAAATAATTGTAAGGGGATCTAATTTCTCCCCTAATAGGAACCTACAATTAAAAATGTTTTATGTTCAAATCTTTCAGGGAGATGTAATAAAAGTTTGTATGGTTAAAAATAGTGCTAATTTTGTCCCAACCAATCAGATGTTATTTACCATTTGAAAGCTTACATCTGATTGGTTGGGGCAAACTAAGGCAGGGTACACACCAACAGATATTTCCGGCAGTAGTATAGTATAGTATAGTATAGTATTTGAGGTTGAATAAAGACATACGTCCATCCAGTCCATTGTTGTTTTAAATGTTTTTAATCTACATCCCTTATGATAATAAATTACTTCTTTGCTCAGATCTATGTTACTCTAATGTGGGCTTTGCACCTCTATCACACTTGAGGTTGGCTCATTTGCCTAGTATAGTATAGTATAGTATAGTATTTGAGGTTGAATAAAGACATACGTCCAACCCATCTAGCAATATCCTCATTTCCTGCCTAACTGTTGATCCAGAGGAAGGCAAAAAAAAAACAACAAATTTATTAAGGGGAAAAAAATTCCTTCCTGACTCCAAGTGGAACATCCACATAGCTTTATCGTTCTCACAGTGAAAAACCCTTTCCAAACTTCAAGCCTAAACTTCTTTTCTTCAAGTCTTAAGGGATGTCCATGTGTCCTCTGACATGCTCTATTGGTGAACAATGCCCCAGATAGTTTATTGTATGGTCTGTTAATGTATTTATACACAGTAATCATATCCCCATGCAAGCACCTTTTCTCTAGCGTACATAACTGTAACTTATCCAGTCTCTATTCATATTCAAGCTCCCCCAATCCCCTTATTAATTTAGTTGCCCTTCTCTGAACCCTTTCCATTTCAAAGATGTTCTTTTTGTACACAGGATTCCAAAATTGCACTGTATATCCCAAATGAGGCCTTACCAATGCTTTGTAAAGAGGGAGAATTACATTATCCTCCCTTGAATCCATACCTCTCTTTATACAAGTTAATGGCATGCTGGCTCTGGCTGTTGCTGCCCGGCAATGTTCCCTCTAATCTCAAACTGGCTGTGTGCGCAGAAATATATTTTTTTTCCTTTTTCCAACAAGGATTCGCTTAACACCAAGTCATTTATAGTATAAGTAGCACAAGGATTTTTAAGTCCAAAATCCATCACCTTACATTTATCAACATTGAATTTCATCTGCCACTTAGCAGCCCAATGTGACAATCTATCTAGATCCCCCTGCAACGATTGCACATCCTCTGAAGTTTTTAATGGTAGACAAAGTTTTGTGTTGTCAGCAAACACAGAAACCTTGCTGACAATACCCACTTCCAAATCATTAATAAATAGATTAAATAGAAGCGGCCCCAACACAGAACCCTGTGGCACCCTGATGGTGTGGGGCAGCCGGCCTTAGCAACATTTTTAACCATAAGAACTAGAGATGGCCGAACTTTCGAAAGTTCGGTCCGTTTCCGAACTTTCAAACTATATGGAAAGTTTGAAAGTTCAAAAATGGACCCATTAAAGGCATAAAAGTCATAAAAGTTCAAATGAAATACAAATAAAATATAAATGGTAACTTAATGTAAATGGCTGTGGGACCTTGGAAATGGTCTGGGGGACATGTTTGAATATCCAGGACTATCGAAAACTCGATTTTACTCTCACGTGTGCTATTTTCGAGCTCTCACGTTCGAACATTCAATAATTGTCCCATGAATGACTCGCAGATTCAATGAATTCGAAATTTACTCGCGTATTGGTATAATAGACATTTTACACACGGATTCGATATTCAATATTTACTCGTGTATAGGTATAATAGACATTTTACTTGCATATTAGAATGTTCGAACATTCGATAATTATCAAAAGTCCGAAAAATATAGGAAATCCGGGTCCGGGATAGTTTGAGAAGTCCGAGTCCGTTCGAATTTGAATAGTTCGGCTCGAGTTTGAGTTCTGGTCCATCTCTAATAAGAACTTGTATTTCATCTCCCTGTTTGTGCATAAAGGGAATGTTCTCCCCCAACAAAAACTTTTTCACACTTTTCCCCAGGCCATCCTGACTTCAGTTATCCTACCTCAAAGTTCTCCAGCCCCATTGACACTCTTTGCCGCACTCTTTGCGCATTTCAGCCATCATTAAAGGTCATGATAATACCATCATTGCCAGCGACTTACCCATCAGTCATGGGCGTAACAGTAGCTAATGTCTAGAGCATCTACCTAGGAATTCCTTTATTAAGCATGCGTGAAAGCTATTTGAGTTTTTGCTGTATTTATAAAGCCAATCGATGTGCTGCGGTAGTATCTTCTTGACGTGATACAGGACTTAAAGCAAAGAATATGGTGATGATGTTGCTGAGCATATCACAGTATTTATTGCATTAAGTCCTGTATTGCATCAAGAAGAAAATGGCAATCTTGGTAAAACCAGAAATCACCGTATTATAGTAAATGCTTGAAAATAGTCTAGCACGCCCCCCCTCCCCCCAGACTCTTATTAGTATAGCAAAACACACCACAATTTACTAATACCTTCCAAGGACCCACTAACATGCTATATATATGGGTATTATATA
Source organism: Hymenochirus boettgeri (assembly GCA_019447015.1). Lineage (NCBI taxonomy): Eukaryota > Metazoa > Chordata > Amphibia > Anura > Pipidae > Hymenochirus > Hymenochirus boettgeri. Next base: position 214,289,126 of record CM033472.1, on the reverse strand, counting down.
TGTGGTTTCGCCACCTCAGACTTGACAATTTTAAATGGCCGAACTTAAAGCAAGGAAACAATTAGCATTGTTTTATAAATACCATTGATTGGTTACCATGGCGATAAGTGAAATGCCAATCGTGTCGGTAATGCCTTTTTGCCAATGGTTATCGCAGCTTTATAAATTGTACTCCAAATTTGACGACAATGGCAGCAATAATGGTGGCGAAAAGTTAAACTTTTATAAATATGTCCCTTATTACTCCACAGAGTCTAAATTTTTCCTTGTGTGTCCCGCATTAGAGGACATCCTTAGACCTAATGCCCAAAATGCAAAGATCCCAAACCAGACTAACTTCATTACATGTGATCTTTCCGTTCCATTCAGGATTTCCGGAAGCATATGGTAAACTTTTCCATGCAACACTTTCCCTTTACACCACATTTTGGGTGCACACTTCTTCGTTATCACATTTCACTATTGGAGGAAAAAATATTATTGATAATAATGAAATTGATATCTGCAGCAACAAAGAAAACAATATTATAATATTGGACAACCCTTACACCCCTTATACATTAGACAACCTATCTATAACTGCTTTCAGTTAACAATATGGTATACAGAACTACAGAGGTTTTATCTACATATCCTCCTGGGTGCTGTCCCCCCTTCCTCTCCTCATTAAGTACAGTTGTAGGTAAGTGAATAATCATACTTACACATTCTTTCTGGTTAATTCTTATTTTTACTTTCATCCCTGATGAAGCTGTAAGGATTAAAACAGTGAAACACATAGGAACAACCTCACAAGCCATTACTAAGTGAATTATACCTCACCACAAGTCCACCTCGAGTTAAAGGGGCCACACCATAGCAGAGAGTTGCAACTTCAACAACGGCTAATGGACTTTCTGCAAGGTTTTTTAGTGCTTTTTATTGTTTTTAATTGCTATAATAAAGTTTGTTGGCAACCTTATTTCTGTGTGCAGAGGTTTTTGGGAGTTACACAGACCAAGCAAGCATCAGAACAGTACAGAGTAAACCCCGCAGTGCCCCTAGTGGTGAATAGGCACAAGTGAGTGTTTTATGAATTTTAATATATGGAAGTGTCATTTAAAACTGATTTTTTTACAGAGATCTTGATCTTAACCTATTTATTTTTTACTTTTTGTTTTAATCCTTCCCTTACCCATACCCCCAAGCACAAGCAAAATACTTTTAAAGATGATATAGTTTTCACTTTATTACCTGCATTACTAACCAAATATTTAAAGATGATTATTGTCCCCATTCTGGCAGAATAAGATGGCCTCTCCCTCCATGCAGTCAATCAAGGCTGCCACAACCAACACCACAGCCAATGACTGCTCTTCCACTTGCTTCCATCCTCTTCACATGCTCCAACATAAAAAGCTCTTTGAGCTGTAGGAAGGGGGCAGATACCTTTGCCAGATAGAACTTATCAGTAAATATCTGGTTATAAATGCATGTAATAAACTGGGGAAAGCAGTTGAGGTTGTGGGCAGATAACTGACAAGTCACCCCTTTTTTAAGGGTAAATATGCCCCTTTAAGTTAATTGTTTTGAGACATAATAAAAACATATTTATGAAGCATTTAAAAAATGAGGTTTAGTTCTCCTTAAAAAAATAACATTTTATTTTATATCTCTAGTTTATTTTATAAAGGGCTATGACTCTGGGAAGAAAGGAAAGTGGTCCTGGGTTTAATACAAAATGAACCTTTTTGTGTAATTAATTTCTTACATGTATTGATTAAATGTTCAGGCCCCAATGCAGCAAATAAAATGGTAATTTATTAAAAGCAAAATGAATTTGATGTTTGCTAGTAACCACATTTTTTATCAGTATTCTCATCATTATCTGTACTTCACATGCTACCTGGCAAATGGGCAGTTCATTTAGATTCAGGCAGAAGATTGTACTAGTTTGTATGTTAATATGCATCTTAATTAAATTCTGAAGTAATCTTGCAGGGTTTATACACTTATGCTTAAAGGATTGAGGTCACAATAATAGATATGAAAGTAATAACGAGACAGCCATAATGGCTGACAGTGATTTACAGAAATCCAGTAAAAACGAATAAAAGGGGCCGGCCTTATCCCTTTAAAATTAACATCCAAAACTCAAGTTGATAAGTTGGTTACTGTATGTTGGATTGGAAAAACAAATTTAGCAGTGCACAAGGTCAATCAGTATCCAAATGGACGGGAGGTGCTCATGGCAGAAACAAAACACCAATACAGCAAAAATAAGAACAAAGAGCCAGGCACTCAACCCAGATATGAGCTATAAAACAATCCCTTTATTGTGCATCATTGGGGATAACATGGGGTGCTAATAAAAACATTTCAAAACATATATACACATACACATACAAAGATGGATACCGATTAGTAACATATATCGCTGAGAGTCTCCCTCGCCCAACAAGCATCTATTGTAATTAACGCAAGGCCCCATAAATACTCATCTGTAAGCAAGTCTCAGTCACTGTCGTAAGTCACCATGGGAGCTCCAAACTGAATAGAGGCAGAGGGAAGGCAAATCAGAATAGGTAGTATGTAACGGAATCACATCCAAAGAGTAGAAGACGCTGAATGCGTTTCGCTACTATTTTTGTCTACTATTACCTTTCAACTTCGGGGGGTTTCAGTTATTTCAACTATAGCTCTTGTTCTGTGTCGGATATACATTACAAGAGGATGACTTTGGGATCTCCAATATATCTACATTACAAGAGGATGACTTTGGGATCTATAATATATGGCGCCTGTCTGACATATTTTACTTGAGTTATTCAACATCGATTGATGGAAATTTACTCTACCCCATATAATGGAAGATACTCGGGTTGTACGATTATACTTACCTTGGACAATCTCCGATCTAAGATAAACAGGAACCATAGCTATTGAACTGTTCTATTGTGGACTACTACGAACTTTATAAGTTTGATCTTATATCTGTCTTTTGTGTATTTAAGGATGTCTCTATGTATCTGGTAACATATATATTTTATTGGGATACATGACACCTCAATATACAATGGCCTGCTTTCACTGATTTTTGTGCGTGTATTGCACATTCTCATGTTGTTGTTTAGTAGGTTTGTTCCTAGGTCTTTTTCCTTTAGGAACCCTTTTTTAGGTTTACCTACTATGTTGTATATATTTATTGGGGCACAATAGGGTGATGTGTACTGTTCTATTTATGTATATTTGTCATACTTATTATTCCTGCATTATGTTCTGCATTTAGAACCCTCCATTTACGTTTTGTTTCGGAGGGTTGCCATGGTGATATTTTGCCGCTCGTTTATTGGGGAGTGTAGACGCCCACACATGAAACCACACCTGTTTTGCCACAGCTGCATGCGTCACCCTCCTCCACCTATAGAAGCCATTCACAAGTTTTTTCAGGTGCCAAAAACCCTAGGGACACCTCTGGGTATGTTGTTTAAAATCAGTTATAAAACACACATCAACCATCCCTGTCATTAGTATCTAAAGAGACAAGAGGGAATCAGGCAGATGCGTTTCCCCCCTAACTGATTAGGAGGCTTACCATCTCCATGTCCTGGCTTTTATAGTGTATGGCCGCGATAGAGGACATGTGTGCAACATGATGACATCATCACGGAGCAAAGGGTGGGTGCATATCGGCGCATCCTTCCATTCTACTGCTGTTACTAGGAAATGGTAAATAAAATTGTCACCCTATACATAAGTCTAGGAGCAAGATACAGTCTGCATGTCAGTACAGAGTTATGCTGTAACTTCAAAAGCTAATACCATTCATAAGAGTACAAATTTAATCTCATGAAGCGTTTTCCATGTTAAGAAAGGAATTAGTCCATGGAGTCCCAAAAAATCTTTATACATGCCTCCTGTAACTCGCAGGTCCTAAGTGTAGTTATACATGTATTTTGTTTCTCCAAACCATAATTCTGTTCAGGTGCAATCTTGTTTCCACCGAACGCCTCCTGTAGAGAGATGAACAAGAACTTCCACATGAAACTGTAGAGCAACAGATTTTAGAACTGACCCTCCAGTATTGTCTTTATTTCAATACCAGAATTCTAGCAGTAGTGCTGTAAATGAAAGGGTATAAATCTTGAAGAAATCCAAATTGCATTGTCCACAATTCAATACACAGTTTACTCAATAAGATCTATGCGAGAAGGAAAGGCAAAACAGTTTTATTCATATAAACAAAGTAAAGTTAAGCTCCTCATTTAACCTCCTTGAGGATTTAGTCTTTAAGATATAAATCCAGTGTGACTCCTTTCTTAAAAGCTGGCTTTCCGTGTTGCCCTCTCATAGATTTGCTTACTTTATCTATGCCCATGCACTTAAGGCAAGTAGGAGAACCTCCATGATGTGTGAGAAAGTGTTGTGCCACACTACTCAAAGGGTTACCCTGTCCATAATTACATCTGCCAAGCCAAATATTAGAAAGGTGACTGACTAACCTCAACTTAAATTTTTGCTTCGTTTTTTCCACATAGAGTTTATTACAGGGACATCTAAAAGTTGGTTAGTACTCCGAAATTCCCTACTCGAATATAACTGTAGGTTAACAGGTAATTATATGTATACCCGGTGTGTTTACTTAAGTTATATGTTGGTCTGGGTGCTTCTGTCCTAGACCCCTCGCTGTGCGTAATAAAGAATCCTTTTAATCAAAAAAATTTTACAAAAAACACGTTATGGGAGATTATGGTGCATTATAGGTAAGTGCTGAAACGTAAAGAGAACTCTTCACATGATTTGAAACAACAGGATAACTTCAAAAAGACCATTAGCCACTAATCCAGAAGATAGATATCATGCAATTTTGTTTATTCCTTTTACTTTGTATAAGCCATGTTTACCATTTGATAAAGATCGTCATTTTAAGTATATCTGCAGCATCAACATATATCTTCTGGATGAGCGGCTAATGGTCTTTTTGAAGTTATCCTGTTTATTACAGGGACAATTGTGTGGTATATAACATTTTTAGATTTAGTTACAATTAATGTAATGATGTACCTTATAGATTCTAGTCTCACTGCTGTCCATGAGACAGTGCCCATTCATGGATAGAACACAAACCTTCATGGACAACAGTGAAACTAAAATCTATAAGGACATACCATAACCTAAATGAATATCACATACATACCATGACCTGAATTAATGAATATTACAGACATACCATGACCTAGATGAATGAATATCATAGACATACCATGACTTGGATGAATGAATATCACAGACATACCATGACCTGAATGAATGAATATCACAGACATACCATGACCTGAATGAATAAATATGACAGACATACCATGACCTGGATGAATGAATATCACAGACATACTGTATACCATGACCTGGATAAAGGAATATCATCGACATACCATGACCTGGATGAATGAATATCACAGACATATCATGACCTGGATGAATGGATATCACAGACATACCATGACCTGGATGAATGGATATCACAGACATACCATGGCCTGGATGAATAAATATCACAGACATACCATGACCTGGATGAATGAGAACCTTCACAAGCAGTTTGTTCTCTACACATTAAAAAATACTATATATATATATATATATATATAAAATCACAATAATGCACACAATTTAACAAACAATTATCATGTTGATTTATGGACATTTACATATTCACTCACACGTTTATTTACATTTATTGCAAAAGTAGAAAAGGATGAAAAATAAGTTAAATCTTAATCCTATGTAAGTATGAAATGTAAGTGGGATACAGGCCTCACGGTTAGGAAACCCAGCTGTTTTACTGTGTTTTTCTATTATCCTGCACAGTATTGCAAGGACAAGCTAAAACAGATATTTATTGCTGTGATTTCTTTAAAACCCATGGGACCTGGTAGAATTAACTAAACAAAGGGAAATAAACAGCTGCAGACATAATGCCTCTTACTGTGCCACTGTGCCTATGTTGAGACAGAATATGTGCCAACATTGTCCTTTAAAGACAGAGATTTAAGAATAAAAATGTAGAAATATCAATGACTAGAATTAGTAGTTTTTGATTTTAGAGTACATTTATCTAAATCTATATTTTATTGAGCTTACCCTTTATTAAAAGACAAGAATTAACTACACAGAAACTTTTTGTATGTTTCCTACATATACCTACAATATTTCCTAAATATTCACAACATACATAACGCATCACAGATTAAAAGGAAAACTCAGGCAGTGCAAGAACACCCAGTGCAACTTTATTGAGGCAAACTGATGCACAATAATAGAGATTTACCCAGAGCCTGCAGGCACTCTAGAAAAATCTCCCATTTGAGATTTGTGTCTCTGGGTGAATTTCACCCAATGTATTTAACGCCAGCTGTTAAATTATTTATTGCCTGCAATCTACTAAAATTCTTCTGATACTGAGTGATATGTATGTTGCTTTTTTGTGTAGATTTCAATAATTCATTTATAAATTGGTGTTAAAATGTGTAATAGCTATGTATGTATGGTTTATTTATAAAGTACCACTTGGGGACGCAGCGATATACATAACAAAATACAAAAATGTCATGCAAGGGGGCAAATAAATAGTTCAGTACATAAATAAAAAAATATATAAATTATAAATCATATAATAAAATATAAGTACTAAAGCCTTGCCACAAAAGGAAAGGAGGTCCCTGTCCCATAGAGCTTGCAATGTATTTAGGTGGGTAACACAAAGAAGGAAAGGGTATAAGTGCAGGAGGGAGACTAATGCAGTGCAAATAAAACAATCATATCATATACTGTGCTGGTTACCAGATAGGTAGGATGTATGGATAGATTTAAAGGGCATCTATTTCTTTCTTTCCATGTCTTCTATAATTACCCCCAACCCCCAGAGTGTCTGTATTTTCTTAAGTTCTCTCTGTCCTGAGATACACAAGTTAGAAGAATACCTGATTGCATTCCTCTACTCCTACTTGTACTGTCAAGTGGTAGGACAAGGAATTGTAGGCGGGGGGAAGTGATAGCCTTTAATGTGCATTGATCGTCTCTTTTCTTGTTTGTTCTAATGTTTTGGTTAGATCAGTAGCACTTCCACTATTTGTAATAAAGTAATTTTGCCACAGGAGTGCTCCCACAGCCCCCCTTTTGTGTATATATTGTAGCAGAGTTTCTCTGCAGGAAGACTGACCAAGCTTCCATGTGGTAGTAGCACCCTCCTTGTTAAAAGCCAGTAGGCGGGGGGAAGTGATAGCCTTTAATACTACCAAGAAAACCATTACAAAAAATTGGGACATTTTAAAATCAGATCCAAAACTTAATACGGTGTTACCTGAACATCCGCTCATTGGCTATAGAAGAGGAAACAGCCTCAGGGACTACCTGGTAAAAACGGATTTTAAATGCATTAAAGGGGAACTAAAGTCTCCAGACAACATTGTCCCAATAGACAGAGCACATTCACAAACATACAACAAGCTGTGTCTTACCTCTCCCTTTGCTGTGGCCATTGGGTGATTTATGAAAATAACCTGTGAGTACTAGGGGTCAGCTCCCACAATCCACCTTAGCTGGGTAAACCCCCAGCAAAGTGTCTGCGTACAGGCACATGCTCTGTAGAGCTCAACAGATCAAAACAAGGAAGTTGCAGCCTTGCTTCCTAGAAGCTGACAGCCAATCACATTATAGCAAAGAGATCCCCCCTCTCTCTGACACAGAACAGGGATTTCAGTTTTTTGTTTTTTAAACACATTCAATGCTCCTGTCCTAACAATGATTTAATCCTTGACTTTTCATACAAAAAGAAAAGTAATCTTTGCAGTGTATTTCATAGATAGCATTGATGTAAGAAACAAAATACTAACATTTCAGCCAAAATAAAAGTCTGGGGAATAGAACCTGCAACTTGTTCATTTACTCTGTCTTGCTAAAAGCAGAGCTCTTACCTCTAGGCTGAGAGAGACACAACATAAATCATTGGTACATGTAGAATATTGTACTACGAACATAATGGAAACAGAAAATAAATATAAGTTTGAGGATTCAAACTCGTGACCTTCTGAACTGTAAGTGTCTAAACCTGGCGTCTTACAAGGAGAGCCATCAATGAACAAGCTGAGAGCCTCAGTACATTTATAAGCTTTATCTTTTGCATGGAATATAATAGAAACAGAAAAAGATATATCTGGGGTATTGAACTTGTGATTTCTGAACTGTATGTGTCTATAGCTGGTGTCTTACAAGGTGAGCCACCACTGAATAAGCTGAAAGCCTGCGTACAATTAGAAGCTTTATCTTTTGCTTGGAATATAATAGAAACAAAATGCATATAAGGGGTATTGAACTTGTGACCTCCTGAACTGTGTATTTCTTAAACCCGGTGCCTTAACCGGTGCGCCAACACTGAATAAGCGGAGAGTCTAGCTACATTTGGAAGCTTTATCTTTTGTTAGGGAAAGAATCATTTTAAAAAATGGAATCCCTGATAAGACTTTGAAAGCTGCTTGTTACCCTGCAGTTTATTAACTAGTCAGTGTGAGTTGCTGGAAAATAAACTGCAGGGTAACAAGCAGCTTTCAAAGTCTTATCAGGGATTCCATATTGGTGTGGAGACATCTGTATAGAAAACACTGTACATAGAGACAGTGAATACTGGGGTCAGGGGGCGTGGCTATTTGATGACTTCATGGGCTGTGGGTTGTACTAGCAACAACATGGAAGCCTTCTTATTTCAAAATCTATTTCTCACATATACTAAATGCAACATACCAGAGAAGAATCTTACAATGTATAGGTGTTCTGGGGAGAAAAACTTTCACATTAGGTTTTAAAAAAATTTAAGTTTAGTTCTCCTTTAAATGTAATTCATATAAACATATGGTGACAGGCAAAACCTTTACACATCCTCATACCAACAAAATTATTCCAATTAAACACAGAATAACATATATGACTACCCATGTCATTTACATTATCACCTGCCCCTGCATCTTAACATATGTAGGTAAGACTGACCTTGCTCTTAGACTAAGGATGGATGGCCATTGCTCAGCTATAACTACAGCTTATCACGATGGATATACCAACAAACCGGTAGTTAAACATTTTTTAGAACAGGGCCACAGTATCAAAGACTTTAGATTTATGGGTATTGATCATGTCCCTAAGTCTCTAGAGGAGGCAACAGGTCACAATTTTTGCTACAATGTAAGACGAGATAGATTTGGTTTTTAAATACAGTTCAACCAAATGGACTTATTGAAAATCTATCACTGCGTTGTTTTTTACAAGAGAGATAATATATTTAATAATTAGATCAATATTAGAGTGTAGTAAGTAAGCCTATTGTATTTATTAAGATTTTTAAATGAAAATTTTTTTAAATGAAAAACTTTTTAGGTGTTTTCTAGTTAGATGCACTACATTATTTTTAACTTATAGTCACATTTTGACATATTTGAGCACAATCCTCAGCACTTTACACACCAAAGGCTTTATAACATTTTTATATAATATATGTATTTATACACGTTATTTGATTGAATTTCGATTCCACCACGTTATAATTATTGGATGTATTTAACATATTGTAGCACTAGAGCACTTTATATGGTTAACACCCCAGACAGGGGAGTGGCTTTTGTGTGATTGGTTCACCAATAGACATGTGATTTGTGTAGGGGGTGGGGTTTTGGTTTTAAAGGACAATTATACTCACCTTCTCTCCGCTCCTCTTCCTTAGTCAGTACTTTCTACCAAGGGTGAGGACCTGAACCGCTAGGTCCTCACCCCTGGGTTTTCTTAACTTGCGGCACATACTTAGTTACACTCTGCTCCAGTAGGCTCCGCCCCCTCCTCCCCGTCGGTGACAAGGCCAATAGGAAGACACGCTCTGCAACGAGCGTGTCTTCCAATTGGCCTCGTCTGGCCAGATACGATATTTGCTGGATATATTTTTTTTTCGAATATAGGAGTCAATGTTACTTTCTCATGGGACACATGGAAGACTCCTATTATTAAGTACTGTTTCCCCAGGATTTATCCTGGGACTTTGGCACACTAAGTGGACTTTGATATATCAATGGTTCAATGTGTAAATGTAAATACTTACCTTTTAGTGTATATGTTTCTTCTTTCATATATATATGACAAGGTGCTGTGCTTAGATATTTATATGATATGACACTTCCTTTTGATAATATCTATTTACCCTAGATATGCGATAAGGTTAAACTTAGGGACTTAGAGTCCTTGTTAACTTTTTTGTCACTAGAGGGACATGGCCTCTATGAATGTGTTATAATAACTTTGTGTCACTAGGGGGACATGGCCTCTATGGTTGTGAACCTCTTTAACCTCTTAGTCACCAAGTGGGTATATCTATTTGTATCATATGTGTATTATATTGCCCAAAAGCTATGATGATAGATAAACAAATGGTTATTGAATGTCAACTACTTTATTCTTAGATTCCTTCTGGAAGTGTATCCTTTAACAAGTGAGTCCATTTGTAAGATGGCCGGCAGTGCTTTATTTACACGTGTGGACAGAGTGACGTAAGTACGCATGTGATGTGGATCTCATTGCCCGGTCCCGTGATTTTATTACCTGCCATTATGCCCCTTCCCCTGGCCTGACTTCCTGTGTGTGACGCTTCTTCCAGGTCTTTCCATCTTGCAGCCTACTTGTATGTATAGTGCATGGGTATAGCAGTCACTTGCCATTTGACAGAGTCCGAAAACTCGGACGAAACACATCCGGCATTTTTTAATGTGCATCCTCTCCAAGTATCCAGATTCTGAGTATGTTGGTGAGACCCTCATGTTTTGAATATATAGTACTCTGCTACTGGGTATAGCAGCTCTTCTGTGTCTCTCCCTGATATTTTGGGTATATACTATGAGGGATAATATTTAGATTTGCTACGTTTATTGCTATTGCTTTATACATGTGTGCATGTGGTTGAATGAGTATACCGGTATACTATCTTTTTGTACCTATGTATTACACTGATTATTATGATACTATGGGTTTGGGGATGTGTTTTTAACCTTTTTGTGCACATTATATATTGTCCCATAATCAAACAATAAAGGATATTTTAATTGCAAGGCTATTGCTTGGGTGTGCCCTTTGTAATCCATTTCTTGTTGTACTATAATCTTAGTGGTTGGAGCACCCCATTTACTTACCTATATTCACTTTGGGAGTTAGTGCCTGGTCATTCATTTGTGGATATAGACAGTCACCAGCTCCCAGAGGAACCAAATAGGATAATCCTGCAGGTTTGAGAGTAGACCCAGGCAATCCTGCCACACTGTGTGGTTAAAACTAAACTTGCTAGGTTAATACTTATTAGTATTCACCACGGCAAGTGGTGATGGTACCTCATATATTATTACAGAAGGTACCTCACAGCATCATGTTATTATAATAGCATTGCCCTAATAATCTAATGAATAAACAAACATTTCACATTCCCAGTTTACCTAAAGAAATGGATTTATCCCTTATATACTCTTTTATACAGATATAATTGAAAAAAATTGCTTCAGAGCAATTTTTAATAACTGGTAACTGTTTTTTATTTCAGTATTACAGTAAATCCTTTATATACCTGCCTGGCTTTAGGACTTGCAAGTGAGCACCTTCATCCCAACCATTAATAGTGGGTGCCAATTCAAATTGTTCTAGTCAATCAGTCCACTCCCTAGTTACCCTATCCAATGGATCAGGTTTAAAAATAGGTTTGGCAATTGGGCCTGGAAGAGCTACGGAGTATAATTTGGGAATTTCATCTGCAGGTACAAGGACAGGAGGATTTAAATCAATACTTTCAGTAGCAGCCTCCATAGCTTAATATAGAGAACAAACATACAGAGAAAACGGAGAAAAAACAGTATTACCAGCACCGCTGCAATTTGTACCATTACCACTGCTTAATGGAAGGATTACGGGTAGCATGGAACACAGTCAGTAGAGATGGGCGAACTTTCGAAAGTTCGGTCTGTTTTCGAACTTTCGAACTGTATAGAAAGTTTGAAAGTTCGAAAACGGACCCATTAAAGTCAATGGGAGTCAAATAGTTCGAAAAGTTCTAATGAAATACAATTAAAATATTAATGGTAACTTAATGTAAATGGCTGTGGGACCTGGGAAATGGTCTGGGGAACATGTTCCAATATCCAGGACATTTGAAAAATCTATTTTACTCTCACTCGCGCTATTTTCGAGTTCGTTCACGCCTAGGTACCAAGTGATCAATGCATTTCGGCCATTGATTAGTTGCTCTCACCATCTTAAAGAGCTGTAGGGACACACACCCTGGATTCCTTAACCCTTACCGTGTAACCAAACACAATACTTCCCTATCACCCATAAAAACTTATTTCATAAAAACCTTTTTATTTTAAAAAAGCCTTAACTTAATATCTGTGTAAAACCTCAAGTTTGAAGATAGACCGCTGAAAAGAAATGCACAAGTTGACTCGATCACTAAACAGACTCACTCACCCACCCCTCTTACATATGCTAATACAACTTCGCCCGAATGCACGAATAGCTGACCCCGTCCCCCGTCTTACTTACTGGGTCCTTGTAGATGTGCTATTACCACCAGACCCAGAACACCGGTCCGCATTTCGGGAACATATAAAAGAGAGCAGCTATGCATTGTATTGTTAGCACAGTTCATCACAGACACTCACTTTTTTGTTCAACAAACAAAAGTGTTTATTCACCACATCACGGCCCCTTGGCGGGGCCGTCATCAGAACATCTGAGCCATAATTCAGGGAGTGCTTATATACCTGTTCAACACCCAGGGATAGAGTGGAGGTGTGTCCCAGTAACGTATATCAATAATAATTTTAAAGTTCAAGATGTCACCATGAGGAAATTTGCAATGTAAGTGTCAAAATACATAAGTGTCTACAAATAAAGTGACAATAGGGCAACAATGTGAACTACATAAAAACTTGTGACTACATAAGTTTAAAAAAATGTAAAAATGGAGGAAAGTAGCAGTGCCTAACACTATCTAAAAAAGATACAAATTACTTAGTTATCAAAAGTATTATCAGCATCATAAACAGACACAATGTAGGAAGTCCACTCCACTAACGCTAATGTGAAGCTCCTAGGAAAAATAAATAGATCTCGGCATTCCCAAACCAAAGACTAAGAAAATAATGGTGCAAATATGCAAAGCTCAATTACAACTGTCCAGAAATGGTTTTATGGGTGGTCTCTCCAATGTTGTTTATGGAACTAGTCATGATTAAGACTCTATCTTAATCATGACTAGTTCTATAGACAACATTGGAGAGACCACTATTCATTGAGTCCACGGGGACTCAATTTTTTCCAGTTTGTAAACCCATTTTGCTTCCCTACATAATAGGGTATTTTCAATATAAATTTTTTGCATAGTGTTAGATGGTAGACCGTCAATGATTATCCAGCGTGAGGTTTTTTGATTGTTGACAACAATGCAAACAGTATTCAAACCAGCCTTACAGGATGTCAGTGTTGTCTTTTAAATGAATAACATTTTAATCCCTGTTGCATTAGAAGCCTGATGATGCAGAAAGTGAGCAATGTTGATTTACTTGCCCAGGTGTCAGAAGAATTTCATCACTCATCATTCATTGGATGAGTTTTTAAAAACAAGGAATGTTGCAAGTTACTGGTATTGATACATAAAGTTGTAGTTGATCCAGGGAAAATTCCGATTGCCACTTGGAGTCAGGAAGGAGTTTTTTTCCCCTTCATAATTCTGGTATTGCTGAGTAGGTTGGACTGGATGGACGTATGTTTTTATTCAACCTCAAATACTTTACTATACTATACTATTTTGTTTAGTCAAATTTTATAGTAGGACCCCCTCCCAAAATAAAGATGATTATTATATACTTGTGAATATATATATTGTTTTTTGCATTTTCATTTGTAGAATAGTTAGGTTTTCCAACATTTTTTTTTTAAATAAAAGCTCCTATTATTCCTAACTTTAAAACATTAAACCAATTAAAATATATAAAAGAATCTTATGGTTTACATAAAATTACCAAAAATGTATAGTTCAAACTGAATAATATAAAAAAAAACTCATGTTGAATAAAAAAATGAAAATCAGATCCAGTTCCAGAGCACAATATATATATCAATATAAATAAAAGCTGGCTAAAGATTAGGAATTGATAGACAAGAGGTGAACAATTTTACCAATGAAAAGCCTTTCCTTTTATGATATGTCAAATTTTGTAATGGTCCGAAACACGTAGTGACATTTACCTAACTCAGTCAAGGTTACAGGAATCAAATTGTTTTAAAACAATAGTAATCTAATACTAATCTGAAAGTACAGCACACAGTAATAGACAAGTCACATTTGTCAAATGTATTCTGTAAAACGTTCCGGACTAGTATTGTTATAAATGTGATAAACATGATAGTAATCCATTATTCATTCGAAAAGTGAAATTTGTTTTTCTTCAAATATTACACCCTTATTCAGAACCATTGTGTTAGACTAAAAAACTAAAATGTATTTTAAAAGAAATAAAACAAAGCCAAAAATCAAATGATGTTTTAAAGGACATGTCCACCCCCGACCCCCCCAACTAAAATTTGCCCCACCGTTGAGTCCACTGTGAAGTCCTAAAAGAACTCTTCACCTGTATACCCACCAAGGAGGCTGTTGTCATGGTGAGAAAACGGCTAGGCCAAGACAGCACTCTCGGCACTCTCGGATACTAACACGGATGTGCTATGGGATCTGCAGTTTCACCCATTGTAGCCAACCTTTACATGGAGGAGGTAGAAAAACTGGCGCTTAATACCTTTAAGGGCTTAGCACCCAGCCACTGGTTCAGATATGTGGATGACAGCTGGGTTAAAATCCACCAGAAGGAAGTACAAGCTTTCACAGAACACATTAATGCGGTAGACCAAAACATCAAATTTACAAGGGAAGAGGTACAAAACAACAAACTGGCTTTCTTGGACTGCTTGGTAGAAGTCAGGGAGAATGGTAAACTGGAAGTAGAGGTTTACAGAAAACCAACACACACAGATCAGTATTTGATGTTTGACTCCCACCACCCTTTAGATCACAAGCTGGGGGTCATCAGAACCCTGCAACACAGAGCTGAGAACATCCCCACTAGCACAGAGGTGAAGGCTAAAGAAATGAAACATCTCAGAGGAGCCCTTAAAACTTGTGGATATCCAGACTGGGCCTTTGTCAAAAGAAGCAGAAGGAAAGAAAAGGAAAAAAAAAAAAAGAACATGAATACCAACAGTGAAAGGGAAAAGCAAGACAGGAGAAAGAACATGGTCATCCCATATGTAGCAGGGGTCTCCGAGAAATTAAGAAGAGTTTTCAAAAAACACAGTATCCCTGTCTGCTTTAAACCGAGCAACACGCTGAGGCAGCAATTGGTACATCCGAAAGACCCAATACCGAAACACAAGAAAAGCGACATCATATACGCAGTGCAGTGCAGTGAAGAATGCTCTGATTTGTATGTGGGGGAGATCAAACAACAACTGCATCAACGTATGGCCCAGCACAGAAGAGCCAATTCCTCGGGTCAGGACTCAGCCGTGTACCTGCATCTTAAGGATAAAGGACATACCTTTGAAGATTGTAATGTTAACATATTGGCAAAGGAACGTGACTGGTTCAAGAGAGGTGTTAAGGAGGCCATTTATGTGAAAATAAAGAAACCAAGCCTAAATAGAGGTGGGGGGGTTCGACACCGTCTGTCTGCCATGTACAATGCTGTTTTGACACCTTACTCTGGGCGTTCCTATAACACCTCTTAGCCACTATCTAATCACGCCCTTAACACCTGGCTGTGATATGCTAATTGGGATTTTCCAGGGTACATAATTGCCACAGATTCTTGTACAAGTCATTCTGAATTGAGAAAGCCAGTCGGATGACTAGCGAAACGTCTTCAAGAACTAAACTTCAAGTCCAGTTGATCTAATTGAATACAGCAAAAGTCCTAAAAGATCCTTATCTTCTCTTCTGCTCCTTAAGGTTGTCCTGCTCTCAGCTGTCTCTGTTGCTCTTCCGCACAAAAGCAGCTGAAGGGGCCAAACCGTCAGCTGCGTCAGTGATTGGCTGAGTCTCATCCTATTACAGACGTGGCTGTAAGTCCGGACCCCTCTGCTGTTCCATGCATGGAATTAGCAGAAGAGGCCAAAAATGGGAGAACAAAGCCTGGTAAGTACATTTAGGGGCTGATTTGGGTGTTTTAAATATATTAAACAGAACAGAAGCAGGACTTCCAACAAAACAAGAGGTGGATTATGGGAGCTGAGCCCTAGTACCCACAAGTTAAGTTCAGAAATCATCCAGCAGCCCCCCAGCAAAGGGATAGGTGAGACACAAGTTGTTGCATCTTTGTAAAAATACTATTTGAAAAAATGTTGTCCGGTGGCTTTAGTTTCCCTTTAATTTTAACAACAGCTTAAGGCCACTCCAAAGCACAATTTCTGTTATACTTACCTTTACCACATTCGAACGGTCGAACATTCGATATTTATCCGGGTCTGGCATAGTTTGAGAAGTCCGAATTCGTTCGAACTCGAATAGTTTGGCTCTAGTCCATCTCTACCTGAGAAATGGTCTGGGGAACACGTTTGAATATCCAGAACTTTTAAAAAATGTATTTTATTCTCATGCGCGGTACTTTCAATTTACCACGTTCGAATATTCGATAATCGTTCGATTTTCGAATTCGATAATTATTGAAAGTTCGAAAGTGTGAGAAATCCGGGATAGTTCGAGAAGTCCGAATCCATTCAAACTCAATAAGTTTGGCTCAAACTCGGGTTCGATTTCTAGTCCATCTCTAAAAGTCTTTTTCTTGCTAGAGGTTTGAATTGGTTGAGGGTCGGGTTCGGGTAAAGAGAACCGCGGGTCGGGTACAAGAATTTCAGTCTATTAAAAAAAAAAGAGAGATCTGTCTGTAATAACTGAAACTGAGAATACATTGTTATCAATCCAAGACAATGTGCAGTGTGTATAGCACGTTACACTAAATCACACAATGGCAGATAAAAAGCAAATATATCTAGATGCAAAAGCTCCCAGTCTCTTTCTGTGTTTTTGGCTGGGTAAATATTGAGTAATCAACAGCTCTAATGTACTATCAGGGAGATTCAATGAAAGTTCTTAGTGTTAAAAATCGTGCTAACTTTGCCCCAACCAATTAGATCTTAGTTAACATTTGAAAGCTAACATCTGATTGGTTGGGGCAAAATTAGCACATTTTTTAACCTTTATTGAATCTCCCTGTTAGAATATTATACAGGATTCCATTGTGAATAGAAATACAGACAGCTATGTTAAACTTTAACTCCTGTAGTGCCTGGGTAGGTTTTGCAGAGATCACTGGGTAAAAAAGCAGTTAATGCTGGAGTGGCTGGAAAAGCAGGAGTTAAACTTCTGACACTGGTTTTCTAGCAGGGGTAAGAGCCAACAAAGTAATGATCTCCCATAGAAGTAACAAACTTCTATCTGCACCTGAACCTATGCATGAGACCAGAGCAAGTGTCTGCATGGAAACAGATGACATGTGATTTGGTCTTTGTAAATCCTTCTGGCCATAATGATCTATGGGATGTGGATAATTCTAGTGATGATGATAACAATCTACCAATTGATGAGGTTCCGTTAGAACTACAGCAGGTATGTGGACCTCCAAATGATCGACATTTAAAACTCAAGCATTGTGAGCAGACAAGGAATGCTGGGATTTGTTGTTTTCAAAATATAGCATAAATATCTACACCCATAGAAAGGTGTAGATTTTTCACTGCATCTCCACCTGCTCTCTACCCATAATCCTCTGTTATGGTACCTGCTCTTTGTAACTTTTACTGTCTCCCTAATTCAAGTTTAGACAGTGGGTGGAGCTTAAAATGTAAATTCTGCAGGACATAGTTATAAAATCATAGACAGGTAACCAGTAGATCTCCAGTTGTTTGAAAACTATAACGTAACATTCCTTGGCTATAGAGTGAATGCTGGGAGTTGTAGTTTGTAAACCATCTGGATAACTACTGGCTACCTATCCCTGTCACAGATCAACAAGAAAATTGTTGCAGATAAAGGTTTAGAATGAGTTGAGACCCATGGGTAGGTAGTAGGGGGACCGTAGAGGCCCATTGCTAGGTAGTTGGGGAAATATATTATATAAATATTATATATATTATATAAAGTGTACATTGTACTCTGTACCAGGGATCTCCTACCTGTGGGCCTAAATTTGTTTGAAATATATAACTCGCAGCATTCCACTACAGCACTCACAATATCAGAAGGCATCCAGGGAATGCTGGGAGTTGTATTTTTCAGACATTTGGATACCTGCATGTTTTAGAGCCCTGCCACTGTATATATCTTAATGGTATGGTAGGTTTGTTTCTATGAACATTTTTGATTATGCATGAAACATTTATTTTAACTTTTAGACTTTTTTAAATTTTCTTGTCCAAAATTTACACAATATATAGGAAATTGGGCTGTTGTACATCCATATTAAAGTGCAACTAGAGACCAAAAATATAATACATACAAAAAACAGAATTCTAGTGCACAAACAATTCTAATTGCGTATTGGCTATCTCCATAAGGTTGCTACTACAAACAGCCTGCTAAACCCTGGATAAATAAAAGCAATTAGTTCAATAAGTTGGCCAAATTATTTTAAGCACAGTCACCACGTCAAGGTTGCTTTCTTTCTGTCTAAATTTTAGGAACAAAGACTAAAAGCGGGTCGGGTTTTGGGTCCAAAACTTTTGGGTCGGGTTGCGGGTATGAAGCAGATAGAAAAGCGGCTTTCAGGTTGGGTGCGGATATGGATTTTTTGGGTCGGGTGTGGGTTAGGAAAATTAGACCCACGCAGGACTCAAGTATAAACTTCATGCAGCACAGCAACAGAGGCTTCTGTTCTGCAGCTCCAGGAATGTGCTCAGTCATTGGCCATGATATAGGTGTCATGGCTTTGACTGAATAACAGACTCAGAAGCATATAAATATGTTTACAAAAAACTGCACTGTTCTGGGAGGGTCTGTGTCAGTTTCTAGGAAGCAAGGCTGCAGTTTCCTTGTTTTGATCTGTTGAGAACTACAGAGCATGTGAAGTGTACTGCATACACTTAGATGGGTGTCACTCAGCAAATCTGGATCATGGAAGTTGACCCCTAGTACCCACATGTTAATTTCGTAAATCAACCAACAGCCACAGCAAAGGGAAATGTAAGACACAGCTTGTTGTATGTTTGTGCTCTGTCTATTGGGACAATGTTGTCTGGAGACTTAAGTTCCCCTTTAAAGTATGAAAGTCAGATTTGCCTGCTCTTAATTAAGATAAATATCTACTCCTACATTTAGCGCATATGAAAGGATGTTAACACTGTTATTACTTTAATATGTTTGAAGCACAATGTAGGTGGACTATTTTATGCTATTTATTCCACAGACACTCTATTAGTCAATGTACGAGTGCAAAATCCAAGCAAATTCAGTGCCAGCCTATATCATTGTTACAGTATGCTTTATTTTTCAAATGCAATACTATTGCACCATTAATCATTTTCACTCTTGATGTTTCAACAAACAATGATGAAACATTCATTTTAAGTGTATTGTTGTTCAACAAGATGTTCAATCCATAAATATGTATTTTCTAGATAGTTTTCTTTGTATTAGGGAAACCCATATTTGGTGCACTGCATTAGGTGCAATGATGCATCTTTTTTCTTTTGTTGGGTCTAAATGATTGTTTATTTCCAATACATTACTCTGTCAACTGCCTGAAGACAGAAACATTTTTCTTATTGAAACTAACTAATCCATTATTTGTTATCATTTTTATTAACCCATTTAAATCCTATTTCTACTGCAGGCAAGACAGCCTGTTTGGTGTGTATCCAAGCGATGCTTACCTATTTGCACCAGATCCTGTTCTTTAAGAATATAATTATATTGGTCCTGCTACTTTAGAAGAAATGCATTATATTTAGGAGCCGGAGGGTGGTGAATATTTGCACTGTCTGGCCATGCCACTGACTTCTATCACATCTTCTATCTGGAGTGCCGAAGTTCTTCATCACTGGGCTAGTAACTATTAATGGGTGTGACCTGTTGTAACAAACTCCTGCAGGAGAAATATGTGTGGTGTTAGGGGTATTTGTATTTTACACCATAAAACAAACTTTGATTATTTAGGTATGGTTGCCATGGAAAAAGAAGGTAGGCTGTGTTGTGAGTGTGTATCAGTAGGTGTGTGTATATGTATCTGTTTGGCATTAGGGGGTATGTTTTTGAATTTTACACCCTAAACTAACGTTTTATATAATTAGGTATGGTTTTCATGGAAGCATATACAATAAAACTAACTTTTTTTATGGTTTTGGTATGGTTGTTATGGAAACAGAAATTAGGTTGCATTGTGAGGGTGTATCAGTGCATGTGTGTACCTGTATCTTTGTGGTGTTAGGAGATATTTTTTGCATTTTACACCGTAAAACTAGATTTTACTTAACTGGACTTTATTCTAAATACATAAACCATACATTGTACTTTACATATATTTATTATTGTGCTTTTATTGCGTACCTTTTTGCATTTTAGTATACTTTTATTTTGAAATTGTGTATGTTGTTTGTGTAGTTGTGTGTTGTTTGTGTAGTTGTGTGTGTTTTTATAGTTGTTATTGGCTATTCAATAAAAGCTCTTATTGTTAAAAATTTAACATGCTAATTTTGCTTCAACCAATCAGATGTTAGCTTCCATTTGAAAGCTAAAATCTGATTAGTTGGGGCAAATTGATTGTACAGTTAGTGGAGCTTCGGACCCAGGAACTTTTTATACATTAAGTGACAGTCGGGATTTTATTTTATCATATGGCACAGAAACATTGGAATGTCCATGCTTGAGCATTGGTCCCATTACAGTCAATGGGAAAAAATGTCCCCGAAAATAGTCAATAATGCTTTATAGATTCCTTAGCTGGGTAATAGCACACTTAGTACGTCTGTACCAAATTTTGAGTCTCTAGCATCGAAAACTGTGGGAGGATATGCAGTCCAAAAAAGCAAAAGTAACCAAATGAATTCTGTTCGCACAGCTGGAACTACAATTGGCTTTTTTAGACTAGCTATTTATAATAGGACCTACAATTGTTTATGCTTCAGACATTCAAAGGATCTGAAGAAGGCCAGTTTTGCAGTTCTCAGCTTTAATAACACAACTTCAAGCACATTTTCTAATGATCAATTAAACCTTTAAAATTAAAATTTGTGTTAGCAAGCAAAAATTCCATTGGAACACAGGACTAATAGTTGCTGATAATGTGCCTCTCTCTGTACAACTATGTATCTACTGCACATATTTCATTTTAAAAACACAGCCGTTTTCGACTGATCGTATACACTGTATTTTTGATCAATTTTATGTTATTTTAAAGAACAAAATTACAAAAATAAGGACATTTCAAATTTACCCCAAATAATATACATATTAAAGGGCTTGTCCACCCCCAAAACTATAATTTAACCCACTACTGGCCCCACTGTGAAGTATGTAAAATCCTTAACTTGCATCCCTGCTCCAAATGGCTGCCCTGCAATGGCTCTTTAAAGTCCCAAAAAACGTAGAGCAGGAGAACAGTCTGCCTTTGTCCCAAATAGTGTCTGCCTCCTGTCTCTCCTCCGGGAGAAAAATGACATGTGCAGTGCAGCCCTCTCCCCTTCCCTCTCCCTCCCTCTCCCTCCCGTTTTCCTCTCCCTCCCCCTAGCTCCAAACCCCTTTTCTGTAGTGTAGGGTTCCCTCACCTACCCCCAACCGTCATAGTTATTTGCAGAAATAACTATTTCCCCCGGCGTTCTGTAGCGGCTATCGATCAAAGAGATTCATGCAAGCAGAGGGCCGTGTCTTTGATCGGCTAAGTTTTTCTGCAAATAACTATGGCAGTTGGGGGTGGGAGATGGAGCCCTACACTACATCAAAATTTGTAAAAAGAGGTGGACATTCCCTTTAAACATATAACAAACTTAGTTACATTGATTATGTTTGAATTCTTTTATAGAAGGGATGTCCAACCTGCACCCCTATAGAAAGCTACTGTGTGTGCTGGGGTAGTGGTTTCATGCTGGAAATCTCTGTTGCATAGGGTATATACTGTAGATCAAGCCAGTACAACAAGCCAGAAACACCTAGCTAAGTATGATGTACCAACACGCTGTTTATCCCCTGGTGATGCCACTATTGACACATAATTAAACTAGGTCTAATTTTCATAAATGTTAGTATGAAAATTATATTGTGAAATTATTTTACAGCTGGTTGATTTCCATGTGCCATAATTCTTCCTGTAGCAATAAATCTCCATAATGCACACCAAACTAACAATGCCATGATTAATGTCACAAATACTCTTTACAAAATGGAACACTGGCGAACACCATAGAAGACACACACCATGTATCAAATGTACATATCTCTGCTCCCTGACGTTTTGAGTATGTTGCTATGATTAAGAGCAGCACGCTCAAAATGCATCAAGGATTCCAGATATGTACATGTTGATTAAGTAAAGATTTGCTCACTGTTTGACTTGATAAGTGATGTGTGCGCTAGTGTTCCGTTCACATAGTCAAGTCTATGTGATATACCTTGTGGAGCATTTGGTCTGGGGCTGCTGCACCTGGACCATCATATGATAAAGGACCATGAGTCCAAAACATGTAATGTGTCAATAAAGCATGTGTTTTCGAGATATCCTAGGAGTCTCCATGCTATATATGTAACATGAAATATGTATGCATATATATATATATATATATATATATATTTATATATATATAGTTATCAATAATCCATGTTTAGTTCCTATACAAATATATCTATATTGTACTTGGTTTCATGATTAATGTCACTTATCTTTGTAAGCAAAAACTTATCTCATACGCTCTGTATTCTTTCATACCTCGCTTTTAAGTATCATCATACAGGGCAGGATGGAGGGCTTTAGCCTCTCTTCAAACATAAGGGTGTTGTCCTATTCTCTCATTACACCTCTTTATACCAACTCATCATTTTGATGAAGTTTGTCCTTAAACGGCCCAAAGACCGCCAAAGTTGTCAATGACCAATGGCGTTATGTAGCCAATCTTTGTACATCTCCTCCTCTTGTTAGAAGTGCTATTCTTGACACTTGCCCATTAAATTCTCCTAAATACCAAAAGCAAATTATTTTGCTTGATGTCCTAAATGTTTCAGACAGTTCTGTCCCATTATAGACAGATTATTTGGTGCCATGCTTTTTGTAGAAGGTCTGTGGGCACTTGGGTGTAGAACAAACAAGCATTATGGAATGTACCTTCAGCCATAGGGACCATTCTAGGTTAAAGGCCTGCCCCAGAGCCCAAAGGCTACAGAGACTAGCAGCAATATGGTTTATTGTTTTTTTTTTTTTATTATTATTTAATGTAACATGATACATTTTCTTTTCAGTGAAAGGTAAAAGACATTTGACTTTTTCCTACATTTGATGGGAACATTTATTTATTTTAATTCACAAACAAACAAAGGAATGAAAGCAAAAACCTGTAGGCATATATTGTCAGCCACAATTTGATGAGAATTTATTGTCTCTCAGCCAGTGCAGTAAATGGCTTTCACTGTGTCAGTTTTGCTCTTGTCAGAATTACAACAAAGATGCTTGATTGACTCCATCTTGTACCCTGAAGCTTATGCTGTCAGGAGAATCATGGCCATGAGGTGGCCAGCTTTATTGTTTATACAAATATTTGTGCAAAATGAAAGGAATGGAAATGTACTGTATTTATATTAATTTCTTTAAAGAGAAGGCCAATCTAATTATAGTTATACTGCATTATACAATCAAATTATTCATGTGCAAATGTATTGTAAAAAAAATATATACCCTCTGTAAAAAAAAAAGTACCCCATAGCGGTTGATTTACATTAGGAAGTGATGCTGTCTGCTTTCTGAACAGACCAATATTTTTTATTCTTAGGGAAGACATTTTAGCATTCCTGCTACTTTAACGCAGTTTGTTGCATTTTAAAAATGCAGTGCCTCAAGCAGTTCTATAGGGAGACATGTTTCGTTTCCATTGCTGAGAATATACTACAAAACACAAATGTAGAGGGCTGCATAATATTTTTTATACAGAAGTTTCTTATATATTTTTGCATGTGTATATACAGGTTGAAGACATGATCTAGTCATGTGTTCACTTCTAAACATACAGTATGATTGGAAAGTAAACTATCTTTTAACAGATAATACATTTCAAACTAGACAACTTTGACGCTGACCAGAAATTCAATTTGCAAATTAGATACACTGGCAACCTTACCCTTTAAAAACTGTTTCCTGAGAATTTGTTTACAAATGTGTAAAAAAATAAATGAATAAAAAAATAAAACCTGATCCATTTGTAGAGATTGTCCTTCAACATCTAATCATCCTTCTCTTCTATAATATGCTATAACTGTTAGAAAAGATGGCCTCCTGGGGAGGTCTGAGACAAGAAAGTGCAGCAAAATGTAGTGTTGGCTCAGATCCCTATTATGATGGTAAATTAGCTCTACTAAAAATGTTTTTAGTGTTAGTGCTGTCATTTAATGCTCCCATCTAAACCATGAACTGTTTCTAGTGTTCAACCAATCCTTTAAATAGCAGCATATTTGATTAAACGTAATGTCTCCACAGAACAGCCTAAATAGGTCTGTAATGGAACGCATAATGGCTGATCCCACAGTTTTCCCTGTATATTAATATACGGTTAACCATAATAATGCAGAAATGTTCTTGCACTGTACTTGTTTGTGAGGTTATTCACTGGCTGAATCCACATTCCTGGCCTCAATTCTCCATTATTAGAAGCTTCCACTGATCTCCAATGTACTTAAATGTCCATAGGCGAATAGGGAGAAGCCAGACCACACCCTCCCTCTCTACCTACATTAACCCCTGGGTGTATTACAGAAACTCTTGGTGATACAGAAAAATACACCCAAGTGTTAATGTTGGTAGAGAGGGAGGGTGGGGTTTAACACTATTTAAGGAATCAACACTGTTTTGCACTTGAAAAAGGTTCCTATGAGGACTGAAACATGTTGTGTAGAATAAACACTTTTGACACAGCTTAGCCTGTGAAGCTATTTAGTTTATCCCTATTTACCTATGGACATATAAGTTCTTGCACTGTATTAAGATGGCCATAGATGCAACGGCAAAATCGTATGATTGGCCCGAAAACATTTTTTTAACTGGCCCATTTGTACGATCACCCATACAGCACACAGCCTCTCAATCATACGATACTTGGATCATAGAATGTATGGCTACCATGAGCCTAGTTTGTGTCACAAATAAGGAGGCCAGGGAAAGCCATAGAATGTGCTGGATGGTTGAAACCCCATTTGTTTGTTAATACACTGATCATTTATATGTAAGTTAAATCATACATAGTAGTTCCTGATCATCAAGCTCTCTCTCTGACAATGGGCGTCCAGGGTAAATGTCTTTTAATGTCCTTCTTACCCTACCCTAAAGCTGCTTCATCACAGCTGGATGATCACAATTCTTTGGTCTGTCGTTTAATAGCCAAAGCGACAAGAGAACACATATCCTCTGTGAATAATAATTTCTAACATAGAGGTCAGAAAGCTTTTATGTTTTTAAATACGGGGCAAGGGTCATTTTGCTGCAGAAAGATCTCACCATTCAGATTACAAATGTTTTTTGAATGTGTTGTTCTCTCTTTGACTGAAAGGGAAATTGTTGGTTAAAGGTTATGATTACACTTAGATGAAGGAAAAGCAAGGTATATAGTCTGTTCTGAGAGAAGATATTGGGAGTCGTGTTATATATGATTTATACATATAATGAAATCCCTTTAAAGGTAGCCACAGATGTTCTCTATGTATTGAAATAAATGAATAGAAATACAGAATAATAATAAAGGTGAGGACATTTCAGAGAAAAGGCAGTCTATAGAAATGTATATATTTTGCCAGTTAAGCCTGAAAATTAGCAGCAGAAATAATGATAATTGTGATCCGGTGGAAGGGCTTGCAGAGGTTAATAATAACTATTACAGTAAATTACTTCTGTGCCTAGTACAGACAAGCACCAAAAAATTATCAAATAACCCGTATACTGTTAAGGGCTCTTTCACATTAATAAAGGTCCGTTATTTTCGCCCAAAAAGTACTGCTGCACATCGCCACAAAAAACTCTTTATTATCGCCATATTTATAAAGGCAATCAATATTACAGCAAAAAACAATACTGCGGCAATATGTGCCAGCAATTTGAACCCTCTTTGCAGCGATAATGTACTTTGCGCAATGCGCTAAGTATACTATTGTGGCGAAGGGCTCAAATCCCGACGTACGGGACAAGGGGCTGGGAGAGGCCACTGGAAATAGATTGTGCCAAGGGTGGTCGCACCTGTATGCCTGAGCCCCCCGCGGTGACCACCCGCGGCACAACCCCTTCCCTGCTGGGGGTGGTGGAGGGACCCACCAGCAGAGGTACTGAGAAGTGCCTTTTGGGGCTTAAGGAGTCCCACAGCTTGAACCAGGACCCCCCTCCCCAACCCTTGTAAGGGCCCTTGCAGCACTAAGAAGTGCCTTTGAGGCCCTGACAATGGTCCTTTTGGGTTTAAGGGATCCCACAGCTCAAACCGGGACCCCTCTTCCACAGCCCTTGTAATGGCCCTTGCGGCACTCAGAAGTGCCCTTGAGGCCCTGACAAGGGCCCTAAGGGGTTAAGGGGCCCCACAGCTCAAACCGGGACCCACCTTCCCCGGCCCTTGTGGCACACAAAAGTGCCCTTGCCACCCTGACAAGGGCCCTCTGGGACATAAGGGGTCCTGCAGCTCAAACTGGGCCCCCCTCCCCAGCACTGACAAGTGCCTTTGCTGGTTGTCCTGCAGCTCAAAACAGGACCCCCATTTGCTCTTACAAGATCCCTTGGGCATGTCTTCTTTCTTCCATCTGGTGACACCAGCTCCGCTGGTGTAGCAAACACCAGGAAGTGCCCCTGCGGCCGTCAGGGGCACCTCCAGCGCTGGTGACATCAATGTAGCTGATGTCACCAGCATCTTGATCCATAGTAACATAGTAACATAGAAAATGAGGTTGAATAAAGAGACATGCGTCCATCAAGTCCAACCTTTTCACCCTCCTTATTAACCCTACCTAACAGTTGATCCAGAGGAAGGCAAAAAAAAAAAAAACAGCTAAAAAAGGGGGAAAATCCTTCCTGACTCCAAATGGAAGTATTTGGAAAGTATCCCTGGATCAGCCAGAACTGCAGTATATGTATTAATACCAGTTATTCTCAATGTTTTTTAGTTTTAGAAACTTATCTAGGCCACTTTTAAAGCTATTCAATGAACTTGCCATTACCACATCTGCTGGAAGGTAGTTCCACAGTTTCACTGTTCTCACAGCCTTTCATTTTTCAATGCTTGCCATTAAGTCAAGCTCAGCATTATTACAAACTTCTACTGTTTTAATATTTGCCACAATTTCACTGAGCAATAGAGCAGGATCGTGGGGCAGATTTACTGGCCACGAATTTCATGTTCACAGATTCAGAGCAATGTTTTTAATAAAAATGACTGTGCTTATGAAGAAAAAATATAAACTAATTTAAGCACGGTGGCTCAGTTTTTAGTACT
The DNA here is from genome assembly GCA_019447015.1 of Hymenochirus boettgeri. NCBI lineage: Eukaryota > Metazoa > Chordata > Amphibia > Anura > Pipidae > Hymenochirus > Hymenochirus boettgeri. The sequence goes on along the minus strand of CM033472.1, from coordinate 214,261,367 downwards.
AATGCCTTGCAGTGCTGAAGTCCTGAGTTTGAATCCATGCGTGGGTTTCCTCCGGGCACTCTGGTTTCCCCCACAATCATAAAGACATACTGATAGGTTGTATGTGTCAAATAAATGTGCTTAGATTGTAAGCTCTTTGGGGAAGGGCCTGATGTGACTGTATACATGTAATTGTAAAGCGCTACGGAAGATGTTGGCGCTATATAAATCCACAATAATAATAAAAATAAACTTTATTATTAGTGTACAGACTTTGACTACTGAACCAAGTTCTGAATAAAATAACTAATGGTTGGAGTTGGGGCTCTGAGTCACTTATCACTAAAACTGAGATTGTATTGAGATATGATTGGGATACATGATACTGTACCTTGCTTTAGAAAGTGCATAACCCCAACATTTAGGCTAAAAGAATATTTCTTGCCAGTGAATATTTTGCTCTGTACTGTCAGCACATGGTATCAAATGCTGTATACACAGAACAGCAAGCAGATGATGTCAGCAGACCTTGTTCCATACCCATGACCTGATGGAACCTTTCAGACACCTGCAGTTGCTTAGTTACAAGTTATGAGATAGACTATAACATGTTCTGCCTTTTTCCTCTATGTATCTAAAGACTGATTTGTGCACTTCTGGAAAACAACATCTCAAACAACCCATCTGCCATATTGCTTGATCAGAAAAGCTAACAAAAAACCCAACTCTGACCTTTCTATGTGCTCTGGTGGATTAATAAGATTCCCTAACGTACCACCTACCACAGTTCCATTCCTACTCCAGTAAACCTTTTAATCCTATGAACACAAAGATGATGAACAATAATTGTAATATTGGGGTAGTTTTACATCCTCTGGTAACAATGGTAAAAATGGAACAGGAAAATAAATACTCAGCAAAGTTGGCTACAAATTTATTTACGGTATGATTAAAAACAGACTGAAAAAAAACCTTTTCAACTCCTTGAATTTAGGCATTTCTAGCAATTAGGGTTCTCATAAAGTGTAAATATTATACATTATGCTTAAAGGGGAAGTTCAGTGCAAATACATATGCTTTTAAGGGGGGAAAACAGCTTTCCATCCCTATGACCTTACCCTGCCCATTCAGCATTGTGTCTGCATATGAATAAATGCTTCAAAAATACTGACTTCCTGTTTGCAGGGCCCCTAATACAGGGCAATATACCAATGGGCACACCACTCCTGTTTTGGAGTTTAAGTCACGCTAACCAATGTTATATCGGTTAGCGTGACTTAAACTCCTTCCTTGCGGCGGCTGCGTGGCTAACGCGTAAGTTAACAGTGCAGCTCCCGCAAGCCATGTTATATGGCGAAATCTGTGTTTTATTTGCGCACAGCTATTAGCTGACGTTAAAAGTGCCGGAATAGAACAGTGCCGCCAGCAGCATGTAACTTCGCCGGGATGCACCCGGTTTCCGATATTGGCTGATAGTGTTTATGATAGTCTTGCCCTGGACTCAGTGCCTGGGTTAGTTGCTCAGTAGAAATTACTGTTAGGAACATTCCAGGGTAGTGACTGTTACAGAGCCTGAAATGGCAGATTATTAATGATATCATAGTATAATAATATAATATCAGGCAGAGAAGAAATAAATTCTAGACAAAAGGACGGGAATATATTGGCACTATGAATGTAGGACAACCAGTAAACGGAGAAGGAACAGTAAAAGGAGCAGGGATGTAACAATTAGATGAGCAAACCAGGGGGACCTGGGAACTAGGGAGGCCCAATCTTCTTATTTTTCCTATGACAGATACAGCCTCCTCACAGAAAACCAATGCAGATGAAGCATGGATAGAGCCCCATCATACAGTAGTTTTGCTGGGGGGCCCAGTGACTCCTAGTTATACCACTGAAAAGAAATAGCAGTCTTGGTAAGGTAATAAGGCAAATAATCTGTGCCTGCTTGGAATTCTGGGTAACAGATCAAGATCAACTGAGCAATTATCAACAGCTGAGATAACTGTGAATAAACAAATGCATGGGATTAAGCAACAAACTCAAAAAGTGTATAGTAGCAGAAATACTGTACTGCAAAGGGGGAAGTGGGTCCCATGTTCAAACCCTGTGTAGTAAAAGGTACAATGTGGTTTGGTAGTGGAACTATGCTACTATGCTTTTTACCTTATTATAACAGAAATAATAAAATGAAAATCTGAAAATCACAAGACTATTTCAATGTCATAATGCTGAGAGACTGGTCACATCTGTTAGATTGCCATAGAGACCTAAATGATTCCCTAGCAGGCTTTCAAACTTTGCAAAATGTTTGTTAACCAAATGTTAATGGTAAATTCAATAGGAGTTAATGAAGGCTAACCTTATCAGTCAAATTGATTGACAAGAAAGCTCCCTGGTTTCCCTGATTTCAGGGTGGCAAAATGCCCTGCAGAAAGAGGAAATAGCTATAAAATGTGCAAGGAGATGTAATATTTATTTCCTGCTCTCCTCTCTCCTCCGTGTTCTTGAGATACAATATTCATCTCTTGACGTGAGGCACCTGGCAGGTTAGGAGAATGCAAAACTGTAATGCAAAAATGAACTTGAACAATATTACATTGGGAAGCGTGGGTTTTATTCCATTTTACCCCATAGTGTGGGGTATTACTTTTCCCTGTTGTAGAGGAAAAAACTCATATCCATCTGTCCTAGTGCCCCTCATGCCCATTGCCCAGGAAGAATAATGAGGTAAGAGGATGCCCCAGAACCTCCTATTGGTGGTCCATTTTAACAATTTAATTGGTGAGTCAGAGGAACTCCATGAAACACCAATCAAATTTCAGGACTTCTTAATATACCAATGAGATGGCTCCAAGATGTTCTGGGGTATCCCCCCACATCAGTGGTATTTCCTTCCATCCGAATTAGAATTGCCTTCCCTCCTAGGGGGGTGAAAGAGGAAAGTGGGTTTTCTAACTAAAAGTTTGCTGCTAACCAAACTTGACAGTGAACCTACTACCATCCCAAGTAAACAGCTGGTGTAATGTAGGGGGAAGTTTGATCAATAGTGCATAGCTAAAAATGTCTTATGTAATAAAGTAAAGAATTACATTTCCAGTGTAAATATAAACTGTGTAAAAGGCATTTCCTAAAGAATCAAGTGAACCTGACATTGTAGCCCATAATATAAATCCAGTCACCCATGTCATAATACTACAACCGTAACCTTAAGTCAATATGCGCAATCCTGTGTTTTTCTTTTTATAGTTTACTTTAAAACTGCACTGCAATCCATATCTTCATTATGTATAATACAATAAATATTCCTGTTTTACATGGGTCTACACTGTAGAAACACTTTCAGCATAAACTGATTTAGGTGAAAGGATTTTTTTTTCCTTGTGAAAAATTATCTTTCTGAGGTTGAAATATTGGTACATTAAAATCACATTCAGAAATAACATTTGTGTCTTAAATCTTTTTTTTTTCTTTCAGGAAAAAAGAAATTCTGCTGATCAGAAAGATTTATATTTTCAAGAAAGTATTTTTTTTCTTTTTGAGTTTGAAATGACAATTACTGCCTGCTCACTGCTGCCTAAATTTCCTTTTCCCGCCCCTTTTAAAGCTATAAACTTAAGTAAGAATTTCATAGTGTAATCTTTATCTATTTGTCCTAAGGATAGTACAAGTGCAAAGTATCTGGGATGAAACCTCAGATGGAAATACACTAGTGGTGTTTTATTTTTCTTTACCAATGGAACACTGAAAATGTTAAAAAGCTAATGTAATTGCGCCAACATTAATCTTTAACAATCTAATATTGGCCCAACTTTTATTGTGCTGGACAGATGGACCACACTTTCCCTAGAGACACCAGAGAAACTAACTGGAATATGACTCACTGTCAACCTTCTGCTCATATTTGTGTTGGCCTTGCTGGAGACTCACACACTGGAATTCCCCCAAAAGGCCACCATTATATGGTTTTATGGTATATATTGCTGTATACTCAAATGCAGTCATTAAGTGGCGCAGCAGCATTATCCGATTTGTTCTCTCATCATGGACTCTCATTAAAATGAAACAATGAGCCATTAAGGAGTTTTTGAAGAGTAAAGAAAAGTGCCACAATATCAAATCTTTTTCTTACATAATTAAAATGTTTAATCCTGTTCTACCATTTTTCTGTTGATTATTTAGCGTTCCTAAATATCAAAAAAGTTTTCCCGAAAACGTTGTGATTTTTGTGTGTGGTTCAAACTCGACTCTCCCGTCTCATCTGTTTACGCGGTACTGTTTTAGACCAAGTACAGAAATATGATAAAAGGGCATGTTTACCCTATACAAAAACATTGTTTTCACAATATTAACCTTTCTTCTTGGTGTTCCAGATATCTTACCTTGAAGTACTCCAGTCCCTTGCTTTTCTGTGCTGTCTCAATTACTACTTTGTGAACTCTATGTGAGGTTGTGCTGCCACAAAGCAGGTAAGCAGTGCAGTCTTTGTTAGTTAGTCATTGTCTGTGACTGTGACGTCACCCTCATGACCTTGACTGATAGGTGCACTGCAGAAATGCGTCAGAGAGCACGAGTAATTTAAGTATTTGTGAAAATGGATTTGGGGGATTATTTAGAGAATTTCTAAAAAATCGCTAATTCAAGGGTTACCAAACGATACATTTGAAGGTTACCGAAAATCGAACAATGCATTCAATGGTTACCAAAAGTCGAACAATACAGCCGAAGGTTACCGAATTTGAATTATACATTCGAGGGTTACCAAAAATCGAACAATACATTCAAGGGTTACCGAATTTGAACAATACATTCGAAGGTTACAGAACGATACTTTCTAGGGATATCAAAGAAACGGCGCATTCGAGGGTTATTGCCAAAACGGTACATTTGAGGGTTATCGACGAAATTGAGGGTTAGCGAACGGTACGTAAATTAGGTAATTATGGAATTTTCGAGAATTAGTGAAAATACATTTGCAAGTTCAGAAAACTGAACTAGAAAGTTTTAATACTCAGAGTTTGTCATAACTACAAAAGTTCAAGTCGAATTCGGGTTTGGTTCCATCTCTATTTGTAACCAGTTAGTAATCAGCACTGCAGTTGGATCTTTTTGATGATACTTAAAAAACTGATTATAAAATGTTTACAAATAGGTGTAATATGTTGGGTTCAAGGGTAAAATTGAGTTAAACCCACGCCTCCCAATGTAATATCTTCCACTATCCTTCATTATATCCTGCCTTATCATTTAAAATGGTGATAATTTTGCCCCAACCAATCAGATGTTAGCTTTCAAATGTTAAATAAGTTCTGATTGGTTGGGGCAAAATTAGCACCATTTTAAACGACAAGAACTTTTATTGAATCTCCCTGTATGTGCATAGAGTCCAAAGTCCGTTGGGACCTGTAAGAGGAAGCTGCAGAGGAGCAAAAGACAGGTAAGTTTCATACCTTTGCTTCTGGCTCCTGCATTGAAGAATGGGAGGGAAGACATAGCTCCTTTACCTCCCGTTCTTCAATAAAACTGAAGTAAATTGTTTTTTTGCTTCACAGCCTCAAAATATGCATTAGAAATCAAATCTTTAATGTGAAGATATTCCCAAGGTGGTGCCTTCTCCTGGCTATGACTATCGATATCATAGATAATAATTGCTTTATCCCCTACTGCTGCATTTGTAGAAGGAGGAGGTGGCTAGCTCAGGAAGACCAACCATAAGACTTTGTAGTAAAGATCTTTCTTTAAATATATAATCTAAATCTTTGAATGAAGTAGGACAGTTACTGTAAATAGTAAGTGGGGTTTTGTTTTGTTTTAAGAGTGGACTTGCTCTTTACATAATACTTAGTTAGACCTTAGATACTTAACAGGGACCACCTGCATTGGTATTCAATATACCTATGGACTGCACTGACTGACAATTGGACTGGTAGATATAATAGGGTTGGGGGGATTACTGCATATGGTTTTGATACACCATATGCACTTTATGAGGTGGTTTCCCATTGTTGTTTTAAATGTTTTTAATCTACATCGCTTATGATAATAAATTACTTTTTGTATACAGTATTTAGAGTGTTGCAGCCTGCATCTTCTTTCCCTTTGCTCAGATCTATGTTACTCTAACATGGGCCTTGCACCTCTATCACACTTGAGGTTGGTCATTTGCCTAGTATAGCATAGTATAGTATAGTATAGTATTTGAGGTTGAATAAAGACATACGTCCAACCCATCTAGCAATATCCTCATTTCCTGTCTAACTGTTGATCAAGAGGAAGGCAAAAAAAAAAACCCAAATTTATGAAGAGGGAAAAAAATCCTTCCTGACTAGTGCCCTATCAGAATCAGTTTTGCTATTGATACTTTGACCTGGAACACATGGGTCAATTTTCAATACAACAGGATGAATTTCTAATATTTATATGATTTTTTTGTGCATTGATTACATAATTATTTGTTAATAGATGTTCACACAAGTTACAATTATATTAAATGTTTCTTTTGCTCCAGGAATATATTGCCATGGAGTTTGTGTCCTGATGTAATAGAGATTATTTTCTTTCTTTCCTTCTTTTTGTTATGCTGTAAATACAAGAAATACATTTGTTTTCATTATTGACAGGACATAGAAGGATTACTAGATTTTTTTCTGCATTGTAGTTTAGAATAACATTGTGTGTGCAATAGTATTTTGCCTTTGATTTGTTTTTGCATACCTATCATTTGAATATTTTATGAAATATCCATATCCATATGAGATGGTAGTTTTCAAAGTATTTCAAATGGAGCAGCCTTGAAAAATGTTAAAGCCCCTCCATCCCATCTCTCTGTTTAGCTCTCAGCCTGCTGGGAATGAGTTTTAATTATATTAATGTTTTAACATACCTGTTCACGTGCATCCTCTCCCTTAGGCAATGAATAGAGGGTCTACAGAGATGCATGTCCTACTTACATACCATTGTGTTGCCTAAATACCAGAGGCAAGTTGTTATTAATTAGCTTGTGTGAGGCTCCTTTGGATAGATCAGCTAAAGATAGCAAGCCTACTTTGAGCATGTAATTCATATTGACTCAAAGTTACTTATGTAACCCGTGCCCTGTTCTATAAGAAATAGAAGTGCAGGATAAAGATGGGTTACACTGGATACAGTGAGGTGGAATTACCTTTCTATACATGTCTAATAAAACTGGGACATCTGTCATGTTCTGGGTTAGTGGAATAAATTACAAGCCTTATTAAATTGTATATAAAAAAAATGTTCATTTAACACATCATTTCAGATCTAAGCCTTTAATTTATATTCATGCCAAGGGAAAAAACGGGCATTCGCCGTGGGTGTGCATGCGCTCAGGCGTCAAATTGGGCATGTGTATGAGGCTTAATTCTCATGCTGTTATTTCCTTATTTCTGGCTTTATCCACAGGAATTTTCACTGATTATTCTCCTATCTGTGACATTGGAGATTATACGACAATGAAGAAGGGAGAGAAGATTAAAGGCGGTCAGTTACTGCATGGGTATAATGCTCCTTTAATGTTGATTTTAGAGTGAACATTTCCTTTTGTAGTGGCATTTCTGTTCATTCAAATGAAGGAAGAAGGATATCTCACGTAATACTGGAGCAGTGCCCAGTTTTATATGACTTACTTTACATTCCTTATTGTAAAGCTTTTCAATACAATAAAATACAATATAATATTACATTAAACCCATTTTATGTTTAACCATACACACACTTAAATAGATAAAATACAGAGTTTTATGCATGCTTAATTAATTAACAACCACTAATGATTACAGCGTTCCATGACATTTGGCTTTACCTAAAGAAAACATATATCATTTCTTTTACTCAATTTACAAGAAAATGGTGGAAGAGTTTGAAACTGCAATCTGCTAATATTTAGGCTATTGCTAAGACTTTGATTAACTAAAACATGCATTCTGGTTGCTCTCCAAGTACTTGATTAGGTCTCCTGTGCCCCAAGGTTATGACATAATAATTACAGTGAACAGAGCTGCTACTATTCTCAGTTGAGGAAAATGTATTGTTTTGTGTTTCACCAATGTAGAAACTATGCATAGAGCACTCAGAAGCCTTGAAGGCATCTTACCTTTTTCAAAATAATTAGTATTCACAATGCGGGATCATTCTCCCCCCTTAACCAGACATTGATTGGGTATTACCTACTCCATGCTAATTGAACAGCATAAGTTTAGTGCATTTTTCAAGTACTTGTGTCTGAATAATTATAATTTTTCTATATACTACAAAGAAAAATATGTAATAGAATGATAAGATCCTCACTTAAATTAAAGGTCAAACATTATTACTAATAAATCACTCTTTGTTCTAGATGTTAAAAATGATGAACCATGATGAGATGAAACACAACAAAATGGATATAAAGGTGATAACTTTAATGGATTACTGATATGGTAACCATAGCAAACTTTCAGAACATACAGTAAATACAGTTCCTTTTTAAAGCTGGTTACAAATTTCCTATAATTAGCATGTGAGGTGAAAATTTCTCATTAAAATGTCTGTCTCTGTGATATACATTTGCCCCTGACATGCTCAGTTAAATAATAAACTTCTGTCAAGTACAGTAGTACCCTTTAACTAATTGTTGGAGTTTACTTACTCAAGCAATCTTTCAAAAATGTAGCAGAACTCAATTGAAGCAGATTTTAAATAAGATTTAAAAAAAAAAAAAATCAAAATTGAATTGTGATAAATTTGCCAAGTTCTGCCTTTCGACAATCCATAAAGTTGCACCAAAATTGTGACTCATCCTCATTAATAGGGAATATTATTAATATTTATTAATTTTGTATTACAATTGCTGCAAAAAGGAGAAAATGCACATTCACAATAATAATAATAATAAAAATAATAATAATAATAACAACAACAACAACAACAACAACAACAACAATAATAATAATAACCAGGTTACATCTTAACCCTTTCACTGCCAGGAGATTTTCATTTTTTTTTGTGTTAACTGCCAGAAGAATTTTCAGGATTTTGCCCTCAATCGCTTTAGACTAATTTTACAGTAGGAAACCTTGCAGTAAATCAGGAATATTATACATTGTTTTTTTCAGCACAAAGTCTACTTTAACATGGTAACAGAATTTTGTAACTTTTCTGGAAATTTTACTGGAATTATACTTATAGTTATCTTAAGGTTACACACAAAAATCTTACTGTTTCTAAAAGCTCAGATACTCCCGAGTACAATGATACCAGATATATGTAGGTACCCGACTTTTCCTGTACAGGAGACCCCCCAAACTAAAACTGCACCTTCAAGAATATTACACCAAATTAAAATGTATAACCACTACTCCCGAATAAAACGGTATGCCACATTCATGGGTCTACCCAGAGACATGGCTACCAACTAACCCAGAGCGTGACCAGTGCCAAATGTCAGTAGCAGCAAAAAAAAAATGAGCCAGTTTTGTATTTGAACAGTCTGCAGTTTTTCCACAAAACACCCCCCCAACTCAGAAATACCCCCCACAAACTATATATTCCTGAAATCTACACACCTTCAGCTATGTAACGCTGTAGTTTGTTCATTCATACCATCAATGGTGTGGGCGCAGTTCTTCGTAGAAGTTTGCACTTTTACCAGATTTTCCAAAAAAATGAACATCAAACAACAAAAAGGTAGACAAAAAGGTAGAAATCATGCCAAAACCTCATGGAATCTAAAAAAAAGTTACTAAATATCAATCTCCCAAATGTCCTGAATCAAACGGTATGCCATATGTGTGGTTACACACGCGGACGTGGAAGCGAAAAGCCACAAAGTGAGACAATGCACGTTGGCTCAGAAACAGTGAAAATATTTAGCCAACTCCGAATTTGGACAGTCTACAGTTTTTTCCACAAGACACCCCCGTAACTTAGAAATAACCCCCACAAACTATATATTCCTGAAATTTACACACCTTCAGCTATGTAACACTGTAGTTTGTTCATTCATACCATCAATGATGTGAGCACAGTTCTTCGTAGAAGTTCATATTTGTCTGAAAAAATGAACAAAAAACAACTTCAAAAGGTAGAAATCATGCCAAAACCTCATGGAATGTAAAAAAAAGTTACTAAATATCAATCTCCCAAATGTCCTGAATCAAACGGTATGCCATATGTGTGGTTACACACGTGGACGAGGAAGCGAAAAGCCACAAAGTGAGACAATGCACGATGGCTCAGAAACGGCAAAAATATTTAGCCAACTCTGAATTTAGACTGTCTGCAGTTTTTTCCACAAAACACCCCCGTAACTTAGAAATAACCCCCACAAACTATATATTCCTGAAATTTACACACCTTCAGCTATGTAACACTGTAGTTTGTTCATTCATACCATCAATGGTGTGGGCGCAGTTCTTCGTAGAAGTTCGCATTTGTCTGAAAAAATGAACAAAAAACAACTTCAAAAGGTAGAAATCATGCCAAAACCTCATGGAATGTAAAAAAAAAGTTACTAAATATCAATCTCCCAAATGTCCTGAATCAAACGGTATGTCATATGTGTGGTTACACACGTGGACGAGGAAGCGAAAAGCCACAAAGTGAGACAATACACGATGGCTCAGAAACGGCAAAAATATTTAGCCAACTCTGAATTTAGACTGTCTGCAGTTTTTTCCACAAAACACCCCCGTAACTTAGAAATAACCCCCACAAACTATATATTCCTGAAATGTACACACCTTCAGCTATGTAACACTGTAGTTTGTTCATTCATACCATCAATGGTGTGGGCGCAGTTCTTCGTAGAAGTTCGCATTTGTCTGAAAAAATGAACAAAAAACAATTTCAAAAGGTAGAAATCATGCCAAAACCTCATGGAATGTAAAAAAAAGTTACCAAATATCAATCTCCCAAATGTCCTGAATCAAACGGTATGCCATATGTGTGGTTACACACACGGACGTGAAAGCGAAAAGCCACAAAGTGAGACAATGCACGATGGCTCAGAAACAGCGAAAATATTTAGCCAACTCTGAATTTGGACAGTCTGCAGTTTTTTCCACAAAACACCCCTGTAACTTAGAAATAACCCCCACAAACTATATATTCCTGAAATCTACACACCTTCAGCTATGTAACACTGTAGTTTGTTCATTCATAACCATCAATGGTGTGGGCGCAGTTCTTCGTAGAAGTTCGCATTTGTCTGAAAAAATGAACAAAAAACAATTTCAAAAGGTAGAAATCATGCCAAAACCTCATGGAATGTAAAAAAAAGTTACCAAATATCAATCTCCCAAATGTCCTGAATCAAACGGTATGCCATATGTGTGGTTACACACACGGACGTGAAAGCGAAAAGCCACAAAGTGAGACAATGCACGATGGCTCAGAAACAGCGAAAATATTTAGCCAACTCTGAATTTGGACAGTCTGCAGTTTTTTCCACAAAACACCCCTGTAACTTAGAAATAACCCCCACAAACTATATATTCCTGAAATCTACACACCTTCAGCTATGTAACACTGTAGTTTATTCATTCATACCATCAATGGTGTGGGCGCAGTTCTTCATAGAAGTTTGCATTTGTCTGAAAAAATGAACAAAAAACAACTTCAAAAGATAGAAATCATGCCAAAACCTCATGGAATATAAAAAAAGTTACTAAATATCAATCTCCCAAATGTCCTGAATCAAACGGTATGCCATATGTGTGGTTACACACGCGGACGTGGAAGCCAAAAGCCACAAAGTGAAACAATGCACAATTGCTCAGAAACAGCAAAAGTATTCAGCCAAATCTGAATTTGAACAGTCTGCAATTTTTCCCCACAGAACAACCCCCAGAAACCATAAATTTCTCGAATCCACACACGTTTATCTCCGAAATTCTGTAGTTTGTTCATTCGTACCATCAATGGTGTGGGCGCAGTTCTTCGTAGAAGTTCGCAGTTTTAGCAGATTTTATAAAAAATTTGAAAAAAAACACTCTCAAAAGGTAGAAATCATGCCAAAATCCCAAGTAATGTAAAAAAAAATTACCAAATATCAATCTCCTAAATGTCCTGAATCAAACGGTATGCCCTATGTATGGTTACACACGCAAACGTGGAATCAACTAGCCACAAAGTGAGCCAATGAACAATAGCCCAATTACAGCAACTTTTCAGATTTGTCAAACTAAACACCCCTCTATATTAGAAATACCCCCCAAAACTATATATTCTTGGAATCTACACACATTCAGCTACACAATGGTGTGATTCCTTTAGGCATACCACCAATGGTGTGGGCGCAGTTTGATGTAAAATTTTGCTTTTTTACCAGATTTTCAGGAAAATTTATTAAAATACAATTCAAAGTTAAAAATCATGGCAAATTTCCATATCATGTAAAAAAAACTTGTCAATTATCAATCTTCCAAATGCCCTGAATCAAACGGTATGCCATATGCGTGGATGTACACAGGGACGTGGCTACCAACTAGCTCAAATGGGATGCATGCACAAGTCTAATTACAAGAAAAAAATCAAAGTGCTCTGTAATTTCAAACAGCCCCAAAACTTGGAAATGCCCCCCACAAATAAAACCCCCAACTAAATATCAATCTCCCACATGTTCTGAATCAAACGGTACGCCCTATGTGTGGATGTACACAGAGACGTGGCCACCAACTAGCTCAAATGGGACGCATGCACAAATGCAATTACAAGAAAAAATCAAAGTGCTCTGTAATTTGAACAGCCTACACTTTTTCCAAGGAAACAGTCCCGAAACATGGAACTTCCCCCACAAACTATATATTTTTGGAATCTACACAACTTCAGCTACATTACGGTGCCATGCTTTCATACATACATGAAGAATTCCAGACCCAGTAATCCAAAGAACTCCGTGTTTGTAGGAGGTTTTGTGAAAAATAAAGTAAGATGATTCAAGGGTTGAAATCCTACCTAAACCAGATTGACAAGCAAAAAACCCCACTAAATATCAATCTCCAACATGTTCTGAATCAAACGGTATGCTATATGTGTGGGTGCACACAGAGACGTGGCCACCAACTATCTCAAATGGGACGCATGCACAAATGCAATTACAAGAAAAAATCAAATTGCTCTGTAATTTGAACAGCCTACACTTTTTCTAAGGAAACAGTCCCGAAACATGGAAATTCCCCCCACAAACTATATATTTTTGGAATCTACACAACTTCAGCTACATTACGGTGCCATGCTTTCATACATACATGAAGAATTCCAGACCCAGTGATCCAAAGAACTCTGTGTTTTTAGGAGGTTTTGTGAAAAATAAAATAAGATGATTCAAGGGTTGAAATCCTACCTAAACCCTTTTGACAAGCAAAAAACCCACTAAATGTCAATCTCCCACATATCCTGCATCAAATGTTATGCCATATGTGTGGATGCACACAGAGACGTGGCCACCAACTAGCTCAAATGGGACGCATGTACAAGTGTAATTACAAGAAAGAAATCAAAGTGCTCTGTAATTTCAACAGTCTTACACTTTTTCAAAGGAAACGGCTCTGAAACTTAGAAATACCCCACACAAACTATATATTTTTGGAATCTACACACCTTCAGCTACGTTACGGTGCCATGCTTTCATATATACATGAAGAGTTCCAGACACAGTACTCCATAGAACTCTGTGCTTTTTAGGAGATTTTGTAAAAAATATAATAAGGTGATTCAAAGGTTGAAATCCTACCTAAACCCACTTGACAAGTAAAAAAAAACACTAAATGGCAATCTCTCACATGTCCTGAATCAAACGGTATGCCATATGCGTGGGTGCACACAGAGACAGGGCCACCAACTAGCTCAAATGGGACACATGCACAAGTCCAATTACAAGAAAAAAGTCAAAGTGTTCTGTAGTTTGAACAGCCTAATCAACTTGGAAATACCCCCCACAAACTATATATTTTTGGAAGCTACACACCTTCAGCTTCGTGATGGTATCATGCTTTCATATATATATGAAGAATTCCAGACGCTGTTATTCATAGAACTCCGTGCTTTTAGGAGATTTTGTGAAAAAATAAAATAAGAGGACTCAATGGTTGAAATCCTACCTAAACCCACTTGGCAAGTAAAAAAACCCACTAAATGCCAATCTCCCACATGTCCTGAATCAAACGGTATGCCATATGGGTGGGTGCAAACAGAGACAGGGCCACCAACTAGCTAAAATGGGATCCATGCGCAATTGCAATTACAAGAAAAAATTAAAAAAGCCACAACCCACCCCCCACCCCTATCCCCACTCCCTCTTTTAGTGGTATTTTAGTGAAAACCAGTTAGTACGGAGAGTCCCACAAGTTTTTGCACACTTTACTGATCCTAAAAATTCAATCCGGTCTTTTTTTGGTACCTCTGCAAAATTTCCTACTAAAATAGGCTTAGTTTCCCTTGAAATCCAACAAATAAATGATCCGCGTTTAGTTTACCGATATCACCGGGGACATTGGGAAGCTTGGAGAAGACAAAGTTTTTTGCTAATTTATAGTTTTAGGGTAAAAAAAAAGGTGTGTGTATCACTTTAAGATTTTTTTTGTGTGCATTTCCCCTTTTTTTTGGGGATCATTCCCAAAGATGATCACCAAATCATCTTTGGGAATGATAACAAACTTGGAATACGGGCATAAATTTTTTTCCAATTCGAAAACCGATCGGAAAAATCACTTCCCGGAAATCATTTTCCAGGAAGTGATTTTTCATTCATTGGCAAAGATCAATAATTTGGTGATCAGAAGTGATCACCAAATTTTGATGTCTGTCCCCATTTTTTTCTAAGTCTTCGCTAAGTAGCAAAGACTTAGAAAAAATCCTATTTCACAAGTTCCATTCACAAAATGTATAGTAAAGCTGTCAGCATGACAGCTTGTGCTATACAGGTACTGCAGCATGATCTGAATAGAGATCATGCTGCAGTACCTCCACTAGACCACCAGGGGCAGCATCTTACCTCTCTGAGTGATGTCACCGGGGTCTCCCTTTCCGGAATGAAGACTGCTCTCCTCTGCCTCTCCACGTGGACCGGCTGCCGGGCTGCAGGTACTGATATCTCCCGATCCCCCCCTCGGATTTGGACAAAACCGAGGGGGGATCGAGGGGGCTAGGGGGGCAGTTGAATGCTGCCCCCCGATCGCCCCTAGTATATTCACGATCTGTGGCAGTTTGAGTATTCACTGCATAGAACTGAATATACGATCTGTGGCAGTGAAAGGGTTAAAGGGCATCTTTCCTAGGACATTTTTTGTAGACATGTCCACTATTTCATTAGAAATCTAATCTGATGCATAATTGACCCAATATCATAAAATCTTCTGTTGTATTCAGTTTTTCTGTAACTGGAATGATGACAGTTGGTTTGTGTAACTTTAATGATGATGGGAAATTCCCTCTCCCAGTGCTAGCTCATTGTGATTACATCTTTACTAGGACTTTTTTATTGTTAGGCATATTTACTAGGACATTTTTAGTAGTCCTGTCCCCTATTTTATTAGATATCTACTCTGATGCATAAATTGACACAATATCATAAAATCTTCTGTTTTGGTTTGTGTAACTTTTATGATGGGAAATTTCCCCTCCCAGTGCTAGCTCATTGTGATTACTTAGCATACTTGACTTAAAGGAATAATTAACTGCAAAAGTGAACTATTCCTTTAAGGCATTGATTGAAGTCTGGGAGGTTAAGAATTTATTCCTCACCTTCCGTTCTTCAATCAATTTCTCAGGAGCCAGGACTGCGGGGGGGTTCTGGGCAGTTATGCCCCTGGTTTCCTCTACAAGTGACCAAGTAGGGGGTATCCTATCAAGAAAAATAAGCTTGGCCTTTCCAGAATCAAATGATAGGACTAACTGCAAAACTTTCTTTTACACAAAATATTAATATCCCTAATTCAGATTATTCCACATATAATGACGTATTGCTAAGTTTTTTAGTTTTTATGCATTATTATATATTGTTTATCTTGGGTGATTGGTGTTAAGATTCTTTGCTACTTGTAACACCTTCTTTAATACCATTTTGTTAACCCCAACCAGCATAATAGGCTCAAAATGGTTATTCAACAACAAATACCACTAGCTGCAGAGAACAATAGGAAACAGGAAACAGTAATAATTAAACATGCTGCTTGCAACCCCAACTGCTATGTTTACCACTTTATTACATGCATTTGGAACCAAACATTTAATCATAAGTTGTTTTCCGTTCTGGAAAATGTATCTGCCTCCTCCCTCTGCTCAATGAGCTTTTTATAAGCTTGAGCCTGTGCAAAGGAGACATCGGGAATCAGCAGCTAATCATTGGTTGTGATGTCAGCAGTCACAGCCTTAATTAACTGCATGAAGTGAGGAGACAGCTAACTCTCCCACAATGGGGACAATAATTAACATTAAATATCTAATTAATATTACTTCTAATAATATGCTAAATATATTAGTTGGGATTGGGGGCAGGTAACTTTTTTAAATGTGAACATACCCTAGAACTGTAAAACACACACACATATATATCTCAAGACGTTCGGTCTTGAGAACGAAAATTTGCGGCCGAAACACGTTGACCTGTTTGTCACAGATTAAAAGTTTTGTTATAAGACCCAGGAGTGCTCCATTTACCGAGTTACTTATATATATATATATTTACAAGTGGGTAGCACCCGGGCATTTGTTGCTGAAGACGTGAGAGTGCCACTCCATCTGGTTATCATTATATATATATAAAAATTCATTACAAGAAATATTTTTGCAAGAAATTCTTCTCACAATTACTTTAGGAAACATCTAAAATGTGCTGTACTAATGTGAGTCATCTTTAATACTTATTGAAATTGAACTATTTGCTTAATTTAATGAATAAAAATGAAAATACTGCTGGTCAGTTCATGCCTGATAGCTCATGTGTGGTAGAAAAATTGGAAATCAACTGTCAAGTTTTCATTCTACTGAAGAATTAATTTCTCATATTTCTGGATACAAAATTCCATGCATCTAGAACTTTATATATATCTAGTGTAAAAGTAATTTAAAAAGACCTCCATCTATCAAATGTGAAATGTAACATTTACCATTCCTATTCAGCTTCAAGCTAACCCTAAAACATTAGCTTGAAGCTCCTGCCTGCATCCTTATTAGCTACCTCTCTGCTTCATAATAAAGTTGTTAAAGGGCATCTATACCAAAAAAAAAGGGTTATTTTAAATTGACCATAACTGGAAACTATAATTCTTACCAACAACCACTGTATCATTTTTTTGTTGATCTGTCCCCTATTTATTTAGATATCCAATCTAAAACTTCTTATATTTCAGCTGTCAATCAAGTTCCTTGCTCTCAAAAACTATTCTTCTGTGAGTAATTTTACTGTAGCTGGAATGGTGACAGTTGGAATGCTGTATGCTGTGTGCAGGCTTGACAGTTGGTTTGTGGGGTAAAAAGTCAGGTTGGATGGAAGTGGGAGTGGTTAAAAGAGGGAGGGGGATACTGCTCCTACACAAAATGTGTGCTAGATTGAAGGCATGCAGCAACACACGCAAATCAGAATAAGTGCTACTTACATGTATTCAATTATAGATTAAGATGAGGCAAAGTAATTTTTTCAGTATAGTGTCCCTTTAAAGATTTACTATTATGGAATTATGTATGTATAATTTTATTTATATAACGCCACTTGGGTAGGCAGCAGTGGTTCATTATAAAATATAAAGTATACAAACAGGGGGATAAGTGCAAGCCATTATACAGATAAATTACATTTACATAAATACAGTTTCAAAGGTTAAGACTACATTTATATATCTATATATAAAATAATTGTGATGTGCCTTGACATATTAGGAAAGAGATCCCTGCCCCGAAGAGCTTTCAATCTAAGTGGGACTAAGATTGAGTTTAAGGCAGCGGTGCGCCATCCAAGAAGAAACAGAGAGCAGACATTTAGAGATTTGGGATTTACCTTCAGGGGTTAGTGTGGGGAAAGACAAGTACATTTGAATATCATCAGTGTATAGGTGATACTTAAAGTCAAAATAACTGATTATTTCTCCCAGAGAGATGAGAGTATAGAGGGAGAACAGCAAGGTTTCTATAACCGAGCCCTGAGGGACCCCCCACACTAAAGCTGAGGCCCCACTACAACGCACTAAATCGAGAGCGCAGTCACTAGCATTATCGCACGTGATT
The DNA here is from genome assembly GCA_019447015.1 of Hymenochirus boettgeri. Classification (NCBI taxonomy): domain Eukaryota; kingdom Metazoa; phylum Chordata; class Amphibia; order Anura; family Pipidae; genus Hymenochirus; species Hymenochirus boettgeri. The sequence continues at coordinate 214,243,166 of CM033472.1, read as the reverse complement.
GTGTGTGCAATTTCTGTGCATTGCTGCACATTGCGCCACGTTTATGCGATTTTGTAATGTAATATTATAAAAATGCATGCGTTTTGCGTGCACCATTTTTTTTACGCAAACGCATGCATTTTTATAATATTACATTACAAAATCGCATAAACGTGGCGCAACGTGTGCACATCGGAGATCGTGGAAATTTGTGCGTTCTCACAATTTCCATGTTAACCAAAAACGCATGAGCAATCGCATGCGCAAACGCGCTAAAAACACGTTAAGGTTGCCTACCCTAAAATGTCTTATTAGCTAAAGAGACAGAGAACGATCTGTTAGAGAGCTACATGCCACAACTTGATTTTGGATGCCCAGAGAATTTAGATTTACTATTTTTAGAATTGCTATATCTTTTTATATATATATATATATATATATATAGGACCTTATTAACCAATAGCTGTGCTTCTTTGTTATCACAATATCAGTTCTCTTTAAGGCTCACTTGAGATTATTGCCAAAAATCCACGCTAATGGGATATTGAACAGGGTTGCAGTAGCTGCTCGGTTCGCTCCCAGAAACCATCGCAGCCACCGCAAACCCGTTGTTAAAGTCACGCTAACCTATAGTAAACAGGCACAACTTTAACATCACATTTATGCCCAGCACCTCTGGGTAAATGAGGGCTATAGTCTCATCATGATAGTCAACTGTATTGCAACAAAAGGAAAAACATCAGAATTGTAAAATTGCCTACTAAATTTCTTCTGTAAAAATGTCATGACTTGAATTTGTAGTAATTTTAATTAATAAATGTAAGTTTGGGGAGCGGGTCATTGGAATTTCAGGTTTGCAAGTTTAAATCATATGACTAGAGCAAAATGTAAGCATTTCTTCAAGTGGCTGAATGGTAGTTTACAGTATGTACAACTGAGCCAAGTTCCTTTCTGTGTGTGCATGTTTAACAGCATTAAATGAAAAGCTACCTAAAAATGGTTTATGTTGGCTGGGTGATATATTTGCAAATTTGCTAAATCCATCATGCTAATAGATTAGGTAACCATGACTGCTTGTGGAAAATCACCTCGTCTGCAATATCTATTATATTTTTGTTTCATTACCGACTCTTCTCTTTGATTCCAATGCCTGAATTCATCTTCTCAGCAGTTTGTAATGAGCATATTTTTCAAATTTTAAGACAAGAAAACAGTTTTTTTTTTTATTTCTATAAAAGTGTTTGAAGTTTGTTCCAGAGACGACTTTATCCAATTACTCTCGGTTTTGCTTTTGGATATTTTAGCTGCCATAATATTTTGATTGTAATCATGATACCATATTGCCCCAGAATAGAAAGGAATATTGGTAGTTATGTACTATTTCTGTTACATTGTTGGAAAATTATGTTGATTAGAAAATACTTTCTTGTGTTAAAATAAAAGGGTAACAGCAAATTATGTACTGAGGGATCAAACAGTTTACAACTATCAATAGATGTTATGTAGTGTATCTGTACATATGATGTCAGGGCAATGCGGATGTTAGATTGCGACCAAAATAAACTGTTCTGGCTTGTGCTAGGTGGCAATACTGTATTTAGCATTATTAAAAAGCTTTAAAAAGGGGGGGAGGACAAAGATGCAGGGAAGGTTTTAAGCAATACTTAATGCATAGTAACATAGCAACAAAGTAATTATGGTTGAATAAAGACATATGTCCATCTAGTCCAACTTTTATACCCTCCTTTTTAACCCTACCTAACAGTTGATCCAGAGGAAGGCAAAAAAAAAGCTTTAAAATAGGGGTGGGGGTGGGAGGTTGGGGAATCCTCCCTAACTCCAAATGGCAAAAGGGAAAGTATCCCTGTACCAACCAGTCTGTTATCTACTAGAACCTACAAATCTTTTTCCGTAATTAGTAGCTTAATAAATGTAATTTTTTTTTGTCAAACCCTTCTAAGCTAAAACAAAGAATCTTGTGACACCCCCAACATCCCTCCCCCTGTGTTGGTAACAAACCTGCCCAAAAATAAAATTAGAAGCATGTCATGGATTTAGTTTAGGTTCAGGGTTGTTTGTTATCATTGTAGATACAAAATACATGTTAATCTACTATATATATAAAGTAGAAATCTTGTATGTATGTATGTATGTATGTATGTATGTGCTCACCTCACAGCTACACCCCTGAATGTATACACGTTTTAGTTAATCCCCGCACTCCTTTCCTTCAGAGACTTACTGGGTGCTGTTCCTCAGATCCTGTCCACCACATACAGGGTTAAATGTTCTTTAGCAATGATATAGTTTGAAGAGCGCACTCCTGTAGACATTGCTCTTTCTTTATATGTTTATTAGTGACATGCGTGCACAACGTTTCGGGGTGTGTCCCCCTTCCTCAGGTGCAAATTCACAACACACACTGTGCATCTTTTTATTCACAATGCTCCACCTCCTTTTGGGGTGTCTCCTATAACATCCTTATTGTGATTACATACTTTATACTAATAAAAACCTTTTTAAATACATTTTTACAATTCTGTGTCTTTTTACTTTAAAACCATTTCATTAGTGATAAAGTGCCTATGTTTACTTGAAAGTGCTACATTACTAAAGTGCTACACTATTTAAAGTGCTCTTGTATACTTTTATAAAGTGCTTTGCTACTGGTGTTAAAAACAATGTACAAACAATATAATCTAAAACCATTGCAATCTAAAACCACCTTTGGATCTACTACTTGATTTTTTATATATGTTATTGTTTTCTTCTTTCTTTATGTTTCTATTTTATTTGTTTCTTTTCCAGATTATCTTCCCTTTCATTCCTGTGGATAAAGTGAACTTGGTAAGTATTTACAAGAAGCATCTAAAGTTCATTTCCTCATTGAGGCCTTTTGGATGCATGGTGTTGAGATAGTGTATCCAGTGTATCTCTCTCTGTAGGAGCTTTTTGTCAAATGTGTGGTACAAGTATGGGCGCAATTTTTGCGCCAGCTTACGCCAATATATATGTCTCCGAATTCGAAAACAATTGTATTAAAAATAATGAACTGTATAAGGGTAAAATTATGTTCTACAAAAGATTTGTGGACGATATTTTCCTACTATGGTCAGGTACGGAAGGTGAACTAAAAAAATTCACACAAGAAGTGAATGAATGGCACAGCCACTTAAAATTCACCGTACAATATGACCCAGAGGAAATATCATTCCTAGACGTAAAAGTCAAAAAAGCTCACTTAATGTTAAATACTGATCTGTATGTAAAACAAACTGATAAAAATAATATGTTGGAAGCATCTAGTTTTCACCCAAAAAGTACTATAAAAGCCATACCTATGGGGCAGCTTCTTAGAGTAAGAAGGAACGTCTCAGATGAGGAAACCTGTAAAATAAGAATAGAACAGATGTCACAAAAATTTAAACAAAGAGGTTACCATAAAAAAACGGTACATCTAGCAGCAAAAAAAGCGCTAGAAACACCCAGATCAATGGTGCTTAAAAATAATAGGAAAACAGCACAGTCCAAGGACAGTAAAATAACATATGTGTCAACTTATAATACACAATCGGGCAAAATTAAAAATATCATAAGAAAGTATTGGAATGTGCTAAAAAATGACGAAAAAGTGGGCAAACTGTTTAAAGAACAGCCAATATTTGCGTACAAAAATGGAAGCAGCTTAGGCAAACAGTTGGTTCATTCAGATTATAGAAAAGAGAAAAAGAAGGAAATAGAAAAAACAAAACGAATAGGAACCTTCCCGTGCCTTAGCTGCCAGGCATGTACAGCTATAATTAAAGGAGAAACAGTATTACACCCATCACAAGGTAACCAAATAAAATTAAAACACTTTGCTAGTTGTCTTACTATGGGAGTAATATACATGTTAAAATGCCCATGTGGTTTAGCCTATGTAGGCAAGACAAAAAGACAAATAAGAACCCGCATAGGCGAACATAAAAGGGACATAACAAAGTGTAATCTGGAGAAAAATGAAAGAGTGACATCAGTTTCTAAACACTTTAAAATACAGGGACACAATGCAGCCCAAGTCAGATGGATGGTGTTGGAAGTAGTAGAAAAAGCATCCAGGGGAGGAGATTACGACAAAAAGCTCCTACAGAGAGAGATACACTGGATACACTATCTCAACGATATGAATCACATTTATATACAAATATAAACCCTGGAAAGACTATGGTACTATTGGTGATATGAATCACATTTATATACAAATATAAACCCTGGGAATCACATTTATATACAAATATAAACCCTAGAAAGACTATGTTACTATTGGTGATATGAATCACATTTATATACAAATATAAACCCTGGAAAGACTATGGTACTATTGGTGATAGGAATCACATTTGCGGTCACAGCCAAACCCCCAAACATCACAGTCCTGCTCATACCCAAACCATCAAGGCAATGCCCCCATAGATAACTGCCGTGCCCCCAAACATCACAACTAGTGATTTGTTGCATTTGTATCATTTTCTATGATCACCAAGGAGAAAGTAAGAACCAACAATTACTACATTGGCTTTCCATTTTAGTTGTCATAGTGTCCCACAAAGCTGGGGAAAAGTCAACTAGCACCAGATCAGAAAGTGTTGTGCATCCCTGATGGTTAGGCCAACAACAGGACAGCTGGACTAAACATGCGCCATAATCAGGAAGAGTAGGACTTCTGAAACTTTGGATAAAAATAGACCTAGGGCATTAAAACAGGGGGTTCTTAACAGGGTGTACTGGGGCACACTGATCTGCCTTTAGAGAGCCAGAGTTGCACCTCAAAAGTTTGGTGGAAATATTTTTACGGGCACAACTGACATACAGTATTTGTTATGATATCAAATTGCAATGCAGACAATGTAGTGTACAGTTCCCCTACCTTGAATATAATTAAATTTGGGGTTTATTTCTCTTTTCATTTAAAATCATTGGCTTCTTGTTTAAAATTAGGAATATATGTCATTGGCTAACTACATGCTTTTACATTTTTAGTAATTGTCAAATGGAACTTATAGCACCTTAGTATCACCTTAGGGGAGTAGCATTTGGCCAACATTTCTATTTTATGTATGCATCATTTATTAAATGTGTAATGGAATAAAAGGGGGATTAGGAGAAATAAAGACAAAAAGAAAAAAGAAAAAACAGAAAGGAAATGAAGATATATATTGTATATGGAGAGTAAATTAATAAATTGCACAAGTGTAGGGATGTAAATTCCTGAACAGTTGAAAAGGTTACAACATTTTCAAATATATATTATTAACATAAAGGTGTTTGTCAGCAATCACATAAGATCACTTTTAAGGCACAATATTCCATTATACTGGTAGCAAACTGGCAATTTCAATGTACACTGGTAATTTCATTACATACTGTTAGCAAATGGGAATTTCATTACATACTAGTAGCAAATGGAAATTTTATTATAGACTGGTAGCAAACTGGGAATTTCATTACATACTGGTAGCAAACTGGCGATTTTATCACATACTAGTAGCAAACTGGGGATTGCATCATGTACTGGTGGCAAACTGTCAATTTTATTACATACTGGTAGCAAACTGTCAATTTCATTGCATTCATAGCCACGGGAATTTCATCATATACAGGTAACAAATGGAAATTTCATTATATATAGGTAGCAAAATGGCAATTTAATCACATGCTGGTTGTAAATGAAAATGTCATTGAGTACTGGTAGCAAACTGTCAATTTCAGCACATTCTGGTAGCAAACTGGCAATTTCAGCATATACTGGTGGAAAACTGGCAACTTCATTATATACTGGTAGCAAATGGGCAATTTCAGCACATACTGGTAGCAAACTGGCAATTTCATTACATACTGGTAGCAAGCTGGCAATTTCAACACATACTAGTAGCAAACTGGCAGTTTCATCATATACTGGTAGCAAACAGCCAATTTCATTACATAAAGGTAGCCATGGACATTTCATCACATACTGGCAGCAAACTGGGAATTTCAGAACATTCTGGTAGCAAGCTGGGAATTTCATCACATATAAAAATATAGTAATAGCACCATTAGGCTATTACCTACCCCATGTGCTGTGTGATCCACTCACTTTAACAGGGCAGTCAGTGGCAGTCAGTATAAAAAACACCACACCAAACAATGTGCAATTTGCAAACTGTAGAAGTGCCTGTCTGCCCTAGTAAGTGCATATTACCAAAAGCTGCCATTGTCTGTCCTGTTATAGTGAGTGGATTGTACTGCACATGGATAGATAATAGCCTAATGGTACTATTACCTACCTATGTGCAGTGCAATCCACTCAGTATAACTGCACTCACTAGGGCAAAAAGGGACTTGTGGAATTGTGTGCATCAATGCCAGCCATGATGGTAGCAACTTACTATTGTTCCTACCGGCGAAGGCAAAGTGCAGAGGTAGCGCAGGGGCAGCGTTTTTTCCAACAGTGCATCATGGCTGCATGATTACATCATGGCGCCGATGTATAAAGCAGGGAGCCTGAGATTCAGGGCACTTTGCCAAAGATTAAGGGCGCGTGCCCGAATGTTTTAACATAGTGACACCACTGCTTTAGTAAGGAAACTAAGGCAACAATTCTGGGTGCTGAACCATTTAAAATTTTAAAGTAAATCTATAGTTAATAATCTTTATAATTAATCTTTACAGCTTTGGTTGTTAGTCGAGGAAATGAAAAAGGAGGTGTCACTAGGAGTCAAAAAAGGAATCAAGTTTCTAGCAAATAGATTTTAAAGTTTTGGAATGTAAAACAGCAAGCCTTAGTAATCTCTTAAATAATAGAATTCGGAGAGAGGGGGAGACTCCTAAGAGATAACTATAGTCTCACTGTTTCTTAGTCACCAGTGTGGGAATTAGTATGTGAACAGCCCAGCTACCCATGCTGCTGGCCCAGTAGCAGGAGAAGCATGGCACATTCTGGAGCTGAGTGATGTAGCTAGACACACACATTGGCAATTCATTGCAGATTACATGGCAGATTCTAGCACTTTCACATGCTTCATGCATTATCAGCTTCTTATACTTTATTATAGTGAGCCAACTGAAATTCTTCTCTGAAACCACCAATTCTGCAGCTGACAGCAAAGGCTCATCGGCTGCTCCTGATTTTATACCGTACACATAGCTGATAATCAGTAAATCTTGTGTAAATCTTTGGTTCCCCTGCTCTGTCGAATACAGTAGTCTTTGATCTCTTCTAAATGTAAATTTACCAGGCTACAGTAAAAAGTATGAAATATGGTAGGTATTGCCATAAGCTTATGTCTTAATTAATGAATATAAATAAAATTTGTCAGACTATTTCTAACAAATACCTTAAAATGCATGTACTATAAAGCTTTGTGCATGTATACGATTGTGCTGGTCACTTCAGTCAACATACGTCAGCTTCAGTGAAAAATAGTACCATTGCCGTATTTTGTGATCCATCCTATGGATCAACAAAGGATCCAAACAAGACCCTCTAGAAAAGTGTGATTTTCAGCCAAAGTAGCTGTATGTCAGTTGTTTGATGCCTTTAGATCTGTTTGGCCAAGTGTTTTGATAAACAGACTTCACATAACAATGAATACCTGTAGAAGATTTGCCCCCTTGTTAGCTAAGTATAAAGTCAGGCCAAGTCTAGATAGGATAATCTGAGGGGCCCCCTTAGGACCTGCGTCACTACAGGTAGGTATACATTTACCACATATAGGCACACTCTTATACAATGTTCATGGTGATTTAATAATAATGGTGCTGATAACATAATAATGGTGCTGATCACACCACAGCCTTATTAAATCACCAAGGACATTGTGCCTCTTTCTACTCTCTTGTTAAATGTATACCTCTTCTTAGCTAACTGGTGCATCTGTATGTATAATTTGGAAATATATAAAAGCCAGGAAGACTCACCAGCTCTGGTTTTTAGGGTAAACCTTTGCTCCTATAATATAGCACCCTTATTGAATAAGAGGCACAAAATGTTGCCTGTGTTCTTTTTTAGAAACCCCAGAATATGTAATTATTGATCCCCAAAGATGATATATATAAATTCTTTAGCACTAAAAAAAAATGTTTACTTTTTGCCTTTTTTGCAATATTTTCATCAGGGAATAATTACTGGTTTATTTACTGATAATTCAGCAAAAGTCTGGAAAAACAAGTCAATTAGTGACTTGTTTTTCAATTAGAGAGGATGTGCTTGTGAAGATTCTCATTCATCCAGGTCATGGTATATCTGTTGTATTCAATTAGATCAACTGGACTTGAAGTTTAGTTCTTGAAGACGTTTTGCTAGTCATCCGACTGGCTATCTGAATTGAGAAAGCCAGTCGGATGACTAGCGAAACAGCTTCAAGAACTAAACTTCAAGTCCAGTTGATCTAATTGAATACAATAGATAATTAGAGAGCACAACGTGTCAAATCATTGTGAGTCTGTTTTGAAATAAGCTTAGACTTAACAGCACATTAAAAATGGGGATGGGCCTCTAATCTAATGAAGTGCTAATTTAGCATGAAACATGTCAGGCATGATTAGCGTTTGTTGGTTGTTGATCATTGTAATAAACTTCTGTTTTTGTACATGATATTATTGGCTTATGCATTGAAGCGTCTCCCCCTTTTTGAACTAACTGTGGGTGTACTATAGTTTTGACATGAACCTGGTTTTGGGTCAAAACTGCCAGTTCCGCCATTGTAATTTTGTTTACCAATAAAATCTTGATGCAGAATTACCAGCATTTCCATCAAAACCAAGCTAGAAGGTAGTAATTTTACGGTTACAATTATTAGAATTCTATGTTGAAACCTGGGACATTTCCACAGGTTCACTGGCAGATCAAAACCTGGTAGTGTGTTCATTTTCACCATAATAAGTTTTGTGGTACTTAGGGATGGACTAGAACTCAAACTTGAACCCCAGTTCGAGCCGGGTTTGTCCAAACTACGAACTCATGGCCATATCGCCATATTCATGGATTACCGAACGGGGTATTCAAGATTTAAGTAATTCGTATTTAAGATTTATCGAATGCTACATTGGAGGGTTATTGATAAATTTGAGTTACCAAATGCTGCATTCAAGGGTTATGGCCGAAATTGAGGGTTAGCGAATGGCGATAACTGACGGATTATGAGGAAAGTTAGTGTTTAAACAAGTTTTGGTGATAAGTATATGTTCCCCAAACCATTTCCCAGGTGCCAGAGCCATTTACAGTAAGTTACCATTGCTATTTTGACTGTATTTTATTAGAACCTTTTGAACTATTTTTCCCCATTGACTTTAATATCTGTTTTCGAACTATAGAACTATAAATCTTTTACTGAAGTTCTATAGTTCTAAAATGAACTGAACTTTAGGAAGTGTGGCCATCTCTAGTGATAATATTACAATAACTGGATTCCAGGGCAGAAATCCAAGAACTATTCTAAAATAAGCCAATGCATTAGGGTAGATAATGAATTTCTGTAGACAAGGCATCAGGGTAGTCAAAGCAGGGTCAGAATGTATTTGTTTAAAAAGGGAGGAAGCAAGCATAAAAGTGATTTTTTCCCTAAATATGTGTATATCCAGTTCAGAAAGGGTCACTAAGCCTATTGTATAGAACAGAACACTCACAGCAATCTGCTACCTATATTATCAATATCTTCTCTGATTGTGGACGATATAATTTGAGTGCACAGGAAAACCTAGAAGACAGATTCCTGTAGTTTACTGTTAATGCATACAGACTGTTTAGGACTCCACAGGAAAACTTTACATGACAACTCATTTACTGGAAGATGTAAATATGTGTAAAACCTACACTTACCTGATGTGATATCGGGTTAGTGTGGGTTTTCTTATGGTTTTACTGGGCCTGTGTGTTTTGGAAAGTGCGCTAGCACCCAGTTCAAAACCATTTGCATTGGATTTTGCACAACTACATTTAGTAGAGCGAAATCCAAAGCCTTTAAAATGCCGGAATAAAAAAAACCAGCTACTTACAGTCAACTGTAGGGCCTGGTCATGTATAGAGATGGCCGAACTTCATAAAGTTCGGTCCGTTTTCAAACTTTCGAACTTCATTAAAAGTTCGAAAGTTTGAATTCAGACCCATTAAAGTCAAAGGGAGAGTGATAGTACGAAAAGTCTGGGTGATTTACAGCTAACCTAACAATGGTAACTTTCGAGGGTTAGCGGAAAAAGAACCATACATTCGAGGGTTACCGAAAACGAACAATACTTTTGAGGATTACCGAAAATCGAATGCTACATTCTAGGGTTAGCGAAAACGATCTGTACATTCGAGGGTTATCAAAAACGAACATTACTTTCGAGGGTTAGCGAACGATACACTCTAGGGTTAGCGAACGGTCCGTAAATTCAATAAATATCGAATTTACCATAATTATCCAAAATACAGCCACAAGTCCGGAAACATAAACTAGTTCAATCTCGAACTATTTTGAATAGTTCGAGTTCGTCTGAACTCATAAAGTTTGGTTCAATCTCGGGTTCGAGTTCGGTTTTGTGTCCATCTATAGTCATGTAATTAGCGGGGCTTAGAGTTAAAGCATCTCCCCATTATGGCTTTTTGAACTGAGACTATTATGATTTAGGATGTAAATTTAACAGTTCATGACTAGTAATGAGTCCCGATTTGAATTTTACTGGGTTTTGATTCGGAACTGACAGCTTTGGAAAATCCATAAATCTCACAGAATTTAATAATTTTTTGAAACGTATCATGGAAAAATCTAAAACAGAATATTAGAAAATAGAAAGTTCAACTTTTTTTAAAATTAACTTTGAAAATTCAAAAATCATATTGCCAAATTCAAAAAACGAATATTCAAAAATTCGATTTAATATTTAAAAAATTCTGGATCAATTGGGTTTAAAATTTATTTTCAGATTTTCAGAGCTTTAATAGGTTCCACAGAATTGTGGAACTTCTCAGTTTCGTTCCTTTCTATACATGACATGTTCCTTTGTCCCTTCGTTTACATTTACATACATTGATCAAAGCAATAATAAAAATGGGTAATATGTGCAATCTAATTTTGTTTTGTTTTGAGGACAAATAAGTGCTAAAACAAGTTTGTTTGCAGTAAAAGGAAATACAATTTAGAAAGGAGGTACTATCTGTCTGTCTCCCATTTTGTCCCCTAAGCAGTGCAATGACCTGTCAAAGCTGCTTGGACTGCTACTGACATCTCCACCATGCAAATTCCTCCCATCCCAACAGTTCAGCAGAGATTTATGTACAAGCAAATCTGTATGTGTCCCATTTTGATTATCTCCTGCTCTCTAAAGTAGTCACACATGCCTTCGTAGCAAAACAAGAGGCAGTTACTATTTGCCACCTCCTTGCTAAATATACTTTTACTGCTAACAAATTTGTTTGGACACAATACTTGTCCTTTAATTTACTAGTCCAGTCCAGGTGTTTGTAGTAGTACTATATGAAATGGAAATCTAAATGAGGGGTTTTCTTCTTAAACTGCTAAAATAACTTATCTGGACTGTGACATCTTTCCATCTCAATGTATGAAAACTTATTATAACTTTATAGCTCTCTAAACAGATAGTTGTTTTTCTTGAAATGTGTCTATATCAACAATGACATTGGACCACAGGCAGAGAAATCCTGTGATTGAAATGTTTTCAAAAGTAAAAAACAGTACATGGTTCCTCTACAATTCTTTACACATACGCACCATAACTATTCAGCCACCACACTCTCATGCGAAAAGTGATAATTTATTTCACATCACAATTATCACATAGCAACGTTTTGAGGAACAATCTCCCCTTTATAATGCCTGTGATACAAACAAAGTTATTTACATATATTTGTATACAGTAATTGCATTTTCATGTTATGTGCATGGTAATTTTAACATACTGGTACATCCCTTTCTGTTGACTTTTTTCAATTTTCTAACCCAGTTCTGGAAATTGTAATTAAATCAGAAAATTCTATAGAAAAGCTACAGTCTAAGCAGATCATAGCCCTATCGCTATCACACATTATCACAACACAATTAAAAGATAAGTACACTGTAAAAACAATTTAAGCTTAGTGTATAGCTGTGGCTTTAAATAAAAAGGTGTCTAGTTTTTTTCTATTCCCCTCCCATAGCCCTCTCCTCTAAAATGGCATCTTGAGCTGTGGATAAATGTATCAGCTTCCTGTGTCAGGTAAGTTTTAATTGCATGCGTGACGTCACTGCAACATTATTGCGCACACAACATGATGTCAATGCGTGAATAGGTGTGTTAGTTTACAGTAGATTCCCTTCAGAAGGATAAATTCCAGGGGAGCAGCCCCTGCTAGTTACGGAGGTACTTGCCTCTGCAACCTTCTTAGGATGGAAGACTTCACTTTGGTGCTCACCCTTTTTCTCTATAAGCTCACTTTAAGTTCTGCTTGTTCTTAATGCTGAATCTGCTACTGCTCTCTGCCTGTAAATCAATTAAAAATTCAAATTACATTTTCTACACATGTGTAATCTCAACTCCCCCCCCCCCCCACACACACACACACTTAATCCCTGTGATGAAGGAATGTACTAAATCAAAAGTATTCAAATTGCAGAACACGCTGGGAGATTCACTGATTTGAATAGTAGCCCTACTATAATTTTACTGTTGCTGTGTACAATTTTTACAGCTCTGTGCTATGCAGTTTTCAATCATTTAAAATAACTTACTTATCTGGTCTCTGACATTCTCTTTTCATCTCAATGTATGATAACTTATTATAAGTTTATAGCTCTCAAAACAGACAGTTTTTCTTCAAATGTGTCTAAGTTAAAGGTGAATGTTAGAGGGCAGGGAGAGTGTGTATTTGTTTATGCAAAAAAAGTTCCCACTGGCACCTCTAGAGTTGCCACCTTTCCCGTTAATACCAAATACATATACAATCTGCATGTGAAATGGCTGGTCTGTATTTAGATTAGAAGCATGACACAGGCTTCATAGGTTTCAGTGTAGCCATACACATTGCAATTAAGTAACTGGTTCTTAGCCCTTTCATGTGTTCCGGCCTTAAAGGAAAGGTAGCAATCCTTATATGTTTGTATAGCCTTCAATTTTTTTCTTTAAATAAGTACCCCATTAGAGATACATTGCACAGAGCTGTGCTAAGATCAGGTTCATTTTTATTACCCCACCCCCTGCAGCTCTGCCCCATGTTGTTTATTTAAGTGTACCTTAAAGGGATCACTCTTCCAATTGTACTAGGGTTGCCACTATTCCCTTTAAAGGGTATGTCCACTGAAAAAATAAACATGACATCCAATAGTAGAGTTAATATATTTAAGCACCTACCCCAAATTATAGCCTCCTCAGAGCATTGCAGAACTTGTTATTTAGCTTTGGATGCCTGAACACCTAACAGGCATCTGATCCGCGTCAGAACAGTTCACGCCAGTACTATAGCCGCCGACGCGCGTTCACAGTTTCGCGCATGCGCAGAAGATCTCTTCCATAGTCGGAAGAAGTTGACCTTTTGGTTTCGCGTATCAGCCAATGGGAACATTAGCATCATGTTCCCATGGCTACCAGTACCGTGAGCGATATATCTGCGCCAGATTATCCCATGTTTTAGGAATTCTTTACTACCATGGGATAATTATTTCACACAGAAAAACCGCTTGGAGAGACCCTTCCCCCCGTGTGTACCCAGGAGCTCTGGTGGAGTGTCTGCGGTCACGTGACAGAGGACGCGGAAGTTGGAGCGTCCGTGGTGAAGCCGGGCGTTGGATGTGCCTGTTACAGTGCATACCAGAGGGGAAGACTTGAGGTCCGTGTGACGATTGCGGCTGCCTGTTTAGTTCGTGAAAGGTGTCGGGAGACGAGCACTGGGGTGTTGGAGGGTTCGGTACACAGAGGCTGTCATTGCGGGGCTGTTTGTACCTCTTAAGGGAACGTGGTAATTTATCACTTGGACTTTGATATAGACTTATCTGGCTGTCTTTATCATGTTTTTTGTAACTATTGGTTAGGCATGGTGTTAGGGATTTATTAGTATTGCTGGTTTAAGTATCTTTGAGGTTTTGTCCTGTGAGGTAATGGTCATTGATTAACATGGAACACTATATTTCTCATTTCGATAGGCCAGGTTGAGCATATTTAAGCAGTTGCATATCCACAATCTAGAATATGTTTTCTTATATATGTATACAGCCCTTTGATTTTAATATTTAATTATCTTTAGACATTATGTATGTTATACATTTTTAATGGTGTTGGTTTGCACTGGAAGGGGTTAAGGTTTAGTGAGGTTTAATGAGTGAGTGTATGTGAGTGTGATTGTGAGTGAGTGTATGTGAGTGTGAGACAGAGTGTGTGTGAGTGCAAGTGAGAGTGTGATTGTGATTTACTGTGTGACAGTGTGTGTGATTGAATGTGTGAGTGTATGTGAGTAAGTGTATGTGTGAGTGTATGTAAGTTATATTTATACAATTGAAAAACACACCAGTCCCCCCAGCCTTCTTACATCAGTGTGGCTCAAGCTTCTATCTTTCCTTTGTCTCTCCCTGCACTATCAGCTGTGAATAGATCATGCAGAGACAGGTAGAAAGGCTTTGTTTACATTTGGCTTCACTGGGGTCAAGTGGGAGTGGCAGAAATAATGAATATTCATGTGATGATGCACATTGACTGACAGCCTGCCCAGCACAGTAGCAGAAACGAACAGAACTTCCCCTGGCTGCTGCAAACAAACAAAGGACTTTTTTGAGATAATAAAGGTAGGAGGGGGGTTGGGGGAAGGTGTACTATCAGATAGATTAAAAAAAAAAAAAACGTTTTTCCATCAGTGGAGATACCCTTTAAGAACCAAAGATTTGAAATTGATATGCTGCAGTGCTAAGTGCAGTTTATATAAGGCTTTTAGTTATATTTTGCAGCAATACACCCACTTCTAAATGGTGCAGGACTGCTCAAATATAAAGGGTCGCTTTATAAATACATATACAATGGGCCAACAGCTTCCACCCTCTGCACCCCATTGCCCGAACAGCAAATCAATCAAATTAATCCTAAAATTATTCAAGTCAAACTAGCTTTTAAATGTTTTTAACATTTTTTAAATCTTGCAGGAATGTCGGGAGGTGCTGTATGTCTACTAATGTAAGGCAATCTTATAATTCTGATCTGTGTGCCATATAACAGGGGACAAAGGATACATAGAATATACATCATATCCATTTACAAATAGATTGAACAGGCAAGGAATTTTGGCTGTGATGATAGAACATTACACAGGAATAATATTTGACTGTAATATTAAACAATCGGTTAGCGTAACTTCAACCACTTCAGGGAGATTTAATAAAAGTTGTTATCATTTAAAATGGTGCTAATTTTGCCCCAACCAATCAGATGTTAGCTTTCAAATGTTAAATAAGAACTGATTGGTTGGGGCAAAATAAGCACCATTTTAAATGATAACAACTTTTATTGAATAACCAGTAGGTTGCAGAGTCTGTGAGTCTGTTTCAGCATTAGTAAATAGTTACCTGGGGTGAAATTTACCCAGAGCGGCACAGCCTCTGGTGAATCTGTTATGGGACATTTGTCCAGTGTGCCTGCAGATGTGGGTAAAGATTTCATTCACTGTCAATTCCTTCAGACTTTATGCCTGTACCGACAATGACACAGTATTTAGCTATTGTTTAGAGTTTAACTAGCAAACCCTGTGGGGCACACACCTCACACACGTGCACCCCTTGCCCCCCCCACGCGCACCCCCCCCAGACCTCCTCCAATCCCTGAAGGACATGGTGCCTGCCTGTTCAAATGCGTCTGATGTCCCAGCATATCGACAACCTTCTGTTAGTATATAACATACAATTTAAATCTATACATTAATAAAAACTATGACTATCGCACAATGTACAATAGTGGCAGGTATCCTGGAAATTGAAATTCCAGGATACGTGCCACCATTGTACAGTGCGCGATATTCCTTTAATAAATGGGCTCTTAGCTAGTGACTAGAGATGTCTGAACTTCGCAAAATTCGGTCCGCTCGAAGATCCGCGAATTTTCGGAAAAATTCGAAAATTCGAAAATCCTCGAACGGACCCGTTAAAATGAAAAATATTCTCGAAATTACAAGAAATCTCGTCATTTCGAAAATTTTCGAAAACGTATTTTTCTAAAATACGAGCAATCCTCGTAATTTCGGAAATTTTAGAAAATACATATTTAGGAAAATTAGAGACATCCTCGTATTTTCGAAAATTTTCGAAATTACGAGTTTAATGTATTTTCAAAAATACATTCGTAAGTTCAGAAGGTGGAAAATCCGGAAAAATCCGCCATTCGCGAACGGGATAAATCCGCCGCAGATCCGGGTTCGGATCCGCGAACCGGCCATCCCTACTAGTGACGAGTCCTGGTTTCAATCCAAACCTGATTTTGAGGCAGAACTGCGTGAAAATTCATGGAACCGGCAGAATTTTCAGAAAATCCAAATACGACATTTTGTGGAATTTCGTAGAAAAAAAAAAAATTTATTAATTGTGGAGAAGTCGAAATTCGGTTAGATTCTTCGGTCAGAAAATGTGAGCTATATACTTCTCCATGTAATTACTGTTCCCAGAGCTTTGGGAGACAATAATCCTGTATTCCACCTTCCATCCAAACCTTACTAAGCATAAAATGTAAATAACAAAGCTGAGTAGTAATCAGGTACTTGGCTTGATGATTTTGCTCACGGAATACAAACAAGCTTAATGTCCTTTTCTTTTTTACCTCGAATATCTCGTAAACTGTGATATTTTGTGAAGAAAACCCTATAAGCAAATGTGAAGCAGCTATTCATGTAAACTGATTACTTTGGCAGTTATACTACTATACTGCTGGAGGAAAGGCACCTTCTTTTCTCTTATTTTTTACCAGTGATAATTCTTCTTTAATTAACAATATGAATGCAATAAAAAGTCAGGCCACCTACAGGGACAATAATGAGGAAATACAGGTTGCTCTTAGAACAGCTTGCCGTTAGTAGCTCAAGCAACATGCTTGCAATGCAAAACTGTTTAGAAAAGAAAAACTGCTTTTCTTTTTTTAAAGTGATAACTTGTAACTTACCTGGACAACTCTGCTTTCAGAATTAGAAAAAATAAAAGGTTTCTTTATGTATGACATGTACATATTTAATCTGTTTATTAATGATTTGGAAGTGGGTATTGTCAGCAAGGTTTCTTTGTTTGCTGACGACGTTGCAGGTGGATCTAGATAGATTGTCACATTGGGCTGCTAAATGGCAGATGAGATTCAATGTTGAGAAATGTAAGGTGATGCATTTTGGACTTTGTCATGAACGCCAGTTCGCTGGGCACATGATCTGACTAATTAATCGGTATTCGCTGCCACCACTTGACCACTTGACTCTCGCTGACTATGCACACCCCTGTCCTGGCAGCTAAATGGTTAACACTACACCATTCACTCCAGCAACTAACTGGTTAATTAGCATCAGTCCTTCACAAGCAGTCACAGAGTTAATTAGCATTTACGCTGCACACTCCATTCAAACACATATAAACTTATCAGAGGCTAACTGAGTTCTTTTAGAGCATCAAAGACAAAACTTATTAAATTTTAGATTTAATATTCCAAAAGGTGGACAGTGCATATAATACAAAAATAAAATAAAATGGTGTTAAAATAAAATGACATACAATAGGTACAACAGTTATAGAAAATAAAAAGGATAAAAATATTCACAGACCCTACTCACTAGAAGAAGTCCTGTATCCCGGGGCGGGAAGAAACATTGGGTCCATACACATGTTTTAGCATGTCCCCTAAGTATGAACAAAATTATAGGGGATACAATGATTTTCAAACCATTTGATGAACTAACCCCTCCTGGTATACATGAGGTGGGAGTGTCTAGTCGTAAATGTACAGATTTAAGACTAGCCAAAAGCACTCATTCCCCCTTAGTTTGGCAGATTCCATATAAATGTGGATATGTACATTGTATTGGGATATTGATCACATATTCCTCTCCTGTATTAATTATCAATTCCTCCAATACCAAACATGACCTGTGTGTAATCCATATTTCCCAAGATATTAATAACTCGCCTTGGCAAGGGAATAAGGGCTCCATGTTGGGTATCATATTAATGGGCATACTTTCCCATTCACAGATGTAATATTGGTTTCTGTTTTACACATTCCAATAACAAAATACATTTATTTTACATGTATGACTGTCCTTAAAATGACCTCTTAGTATACCCACCAGACCCCTAGCTGAAGAGAATTCCAGATACACGGTTTGGCCCCACATTGTCTGGAAAAGGAGATCTGGTTCCATGCTTCACTAATTGTAATGTAAACAATAGGACTGTTCCAGGGTGGAATGGTATTTTTATTGGTCCTTTGCAAGAACTAATACCACTAGTTAACCCCTTCTTGCCAAGTCAGTACACACTTTCCTGACAGACTTAAAAATGCTTTTGCTGCTTATACTATAAATTGCTCTGTGTTAAGTGACCCAATGTTCAGACATTTTTGTCCCTTGTTGGTCACTGAGGAGCCAGAAACACCAAGTAGATAAATAATTCCTATGAACTTAAATGACAGCCAATTTGATCTAGTTCAGGTAAAATAATTTAAACTATAAGTATTTGTTTACACTTTTTTATAAGTGCTTTTGTGAGCTTGTATGCAGTTTTGGGAACTCGTGCCTTTTTGTGATATTTAAATGTTCAATAAAAGAAAGAAAGAAAAAGGTCCCTGGGCCTATACACCTCAAACCATTCTAGGCTGCTAATAAAACTTTTATTCTTTTCTTTTTTCTTTAATTTAAAAATAGCAATCATAAATAGAGAAAAGACGAGCAAATACCAACATTACCACTAGTGTAGGACAAAAAGACATGTCTGATCTATTCCATATCCCTGCAAAGTAATATTGGTAATGTATTTTTTCCTCTACTTATTTCTCATTTCAACTCTAATGGATAAAATCTTCAGTGTTGCAGGTTATTTGGAGGCTATTTGCTGCATATACTTTAGGCCTGCAGGTCATTCCCTTTAAATTTCTTTGCATTAAATCTCCTTAGGCAATTGGCTCAGAATAGGTAGATCTATAGGAATCTTTGCTGGGTGTATTTCTGTCTAGTCCTTATTCTTCAATGGGGTGGGGTAGCATACAGTGTACACTGTATATTAACATGTGAAATACCCAGTTGAACTGGGCTCCCTACGGTACCCCCTTGCATCTGAGCCCTAGACACCAGCCTTGGCTGCCTTTCCCATTATCGGGCACTGAGGTCAACAATCTAAACAGCAACATTTTTCTTTATGAAACAATAATTTTTTTTCTTTGGTAAAGAAAAAGTACATTGAAGAACATCTTAAAAGTTTGAAAACCAGCAAAGACAAAGTGATTGAACTGATTTCTTATAAAACACAGATTAAGGAAATCTGTTTAGCTCAAAGAAATTTAAGAGCTTTTGTATTTAATTCAGACAATGCTCACAGATGTGGAACAGATGCAGCCACTGATAAAATCATTACATGAGTTATGTGACTTCCAACAAATACAATTAAAAGATTACCACACACCAGGGACATCAGCTCACTTTGCAGAATAGTAGAGGAACAGACCATAGCACTGAGTGATAAACACGGAATATATAAAAGTCCATTGTTGGTTAAACAGAAATATCTACAATTTCTTTCATCATTTTTAATTAAGTACATTAATAAAGGGACGAACCTTCAACAGCTGCCATTATTTTATTATTTTTAAATAAATCAAGGAACCTCTGTGGCAATAAAAAATATAAAAGAATAATATAATAATATAAGAATAAAAAATTGGTGTCTAATACAATATTTTCTTTTAAAAAATGTTTTTTTTAGATACAGTGGTTGGCAAAAGTATTCGGCCCCCTTGAAGTTTTCCATGTTTTGTCACATTACTGCCACAAACATGAATCAAATTTATTGGAATTCCACGTGATCAATAACTGCAAAGTGGGGTGTTATTGATTTGTTAAAAATGTTTGGAATCATGTATGATTTTCGTTCCACTTCACACGTGTACACCACTTTGTATTGGCCTTTCACGTGGAATTCCAATAAAATTGATTCATGTTTGTGGCAGTAATGTGACAAAATGTGAAAAACTTCAAGGGGACCGAATACTTTTGCCAACCACTGTATTTGTTCACAGCTTTATTTTAAAGCAGACCACTCTCTTTCCTT
Organism: Hymenochirus boettgeri; assembly: GCA_019447015.1. Lineage (NCBI taxonomy): Eukaryota > Metazoa > Chordata > Amphibia > Anura > Pipidae > Hymenochirus > Hymenochirus boettgeri. The sequence goes on along the minus strand of CM033472.1, from coordinate 214,222,929 downwards.
TATTTTTTTTTTAAAAACCACTCCATAATATAACTTATCATACATTTCTGCAGTTGAAAGCTGTATTGCACTTATCTGCCAAGTACATATAAATAACACCAGAAATGTGAAGATGCTTCCTAAACCTGCAAACATTAGAGATCCTTCTTCAGAACATCTTGTCCTATTGTGGTCCTTGCTCACTATACTCTATTAAGTATAAGAATTGGTTAAGTGTTTAAGAATCAGCTTAAACATCTTATTGGCTGTTTTTACCTGCAAGGTTTCTACTTAGCCGTGGTACTGCAGAGGTTTGTGCACTCCACAGAGATGGCCGTGTGCAAGGTTGTGAATGACCTTCAGGTTGCTAAAGTTAAAGGTCACTTTCCTATTCTCATTCTTCTTGACCTCTCCTCTGCTTTTGACAGAGTAGATATTCCCTCCTAATGCAAATTCTTCACTCCTTGGGCATCTGTAACAAAGCAGCATCCTGACTCCTATCCTAACTGTCTAACAGAACCTACTGTGCGTTATGATAATAAGACTTTTCTTCTCTGGTTCTCTAAAGCTTCTTACACATGTTGGATAATTGTTGTACGATGCAGCCGACGAACAAGTAATCACACGATATTCGTACAAAAATTTTGCATCAACGTTCGTCAACGACCATCAACTAATGACGGCTTTTTCTGACGTCCAGCCTGGCAGATTTGTTCTGCCGATTATCTTATATTTGTACATGGTCGGCAGATTATCGTTAATGTTCTACAGAAAAATATATATAAAATAATTGCGTGAAGATACGAACGTTACGTACGAACATCTATATCTAATGACTATCATGGTGACTATTGTTGCTGTGAGTACAGATGTCGTTTCAATTATGAGCATTAGCGATAATGTCGTTGAACATTCGTCAGCTGCATCGTACGAAAATTATCCAACGTGTGTATGAGACTTTAGTGAAGGGGTTCTGCAGGGCTTTGTTCTTGGACTCTTGTTGTTCTCCCTCTATATTATTTCACTGGGAGACATCATTAGCATCTTTGGTTTCAATTATCATCTGTATGCCCATGATACACAAATCTACTTTTCAACCCCCATACTAAGTCCTCACATGTAATCCCGCATCTCTGACTGTCCATGTCTCATCTACCCTTGGTGCCCTTGCTTAGGGCACCAAAATGGCCAGAACCAGCCCTGTCTACAGAACATTGTGTGGCCAGTATTAAGGTTCCTCAAAGAAGATTTTAGTCAGAATTCATATTTCATTTTAGAAGGCAAGCCTTCAAGTCAAAGTTGTGCTATTGTATTGTTTGAAATGAAGTATTGTGGGAAGAAATTGTGCTGAAGCTTTGTGATACAGCTTGTTAACATTTGCTGGTTTTTATTTTCAGTGTAGCGGCCTTAAAAAAGCTACAGGGTATAAATAATGCAATTAGCTGGACAGTAGGGAATTCATTTAAATAGGCCTGATTTGTATACTAATTTGTTGCATTTGCACCTTACTTCTAAACATGTCCTTTTAAAAATGGATGCCTAGGTAGAATTATTGCTTTCATTCCAGTTTTCCATTTATTGCAAGAGACTAATGAGCTGTATCTGATCTAACTTGATATGGAACAAGGGAAATATCTCCATGATGCTTCCTTATAGAAAGGGATGCTAGCAAATTGGTATGACCAGCAGCAGTTTCTGCAGAAAATACTGTCATCAGTGGTAAAATAAATAGAATTTAAAAATATTATTTGTTTACAAACCAATAATATTACAATGCCATTAAACAAAGTGTAAAACAGATAATCCATAAGAAAATGCAGCAGTTGTTTATGTAATTGGCCACTATTAAAGGGCATGTCCACCCCCAAAACTATAATCCCCCCCCACTACTGGCCCCATCATGTAGTGTAGTTTAATCCTTACCTCACATCCCAGCTCCATAGGGTTATCCTGTAGTCCCCCCCCCCAAAGTCCTAAAAACTGCCCACCAGGAGGATAGCAGAGTCCATATAGGACTCTGCCTCCTACCTGGCCTCTGGGAGAAGTTTGGCATGCGTACTGGAGCCCTTCTCCCCCTCCCTCCCCCTCCCGATTTGGATTCCCTCCCCCTAGTGTAAAACCCTTTTTAGCAAACATTCCCCCTGTCCCCCCAGCCCCAACCGCTATGTTTGTCATATCAGAAAATGCCCAGAACATTACTTACCTTCCCTCTTGCCTCCGCCGCACTGAACTGCTGTCAGCCGCATCCATGATTGGCTGCCGCTCAGCCAATCACAGACGCGACTTCCGGTCCCGCCCCTCTGCTTGCATTTTCTCGCAAGCAGAGGGCCGGCAGCGCGGCTGAGGCAAGAGGTAAGGTAAGTAAAGTTCTGGGCATTTTCTGATATTACAAACATAGCGGTTAGGGCTGGGGGGACAGGGGCAATGTTTGCTGAAAATTCTGAAGGATGGACATACCCTTTAAAGGAACAGTACACTGAAAAAATTACTTTGCCTCATTTCAATCTATGAATGAATACATGTAAGTAGCATGTTTGTGTTTGTGTTACTGCATGACTTCAATCCAGTACTTGCTTTGCTCAAGCTCAATCCTTCAGTCCCTCAGCCCCCTTACAGCCCACTGTGAGGGCAAGTATGCTCAGTAATTCCTATAAGGCAGCATTGGGAGAGAGAATTTCCCACGATGCAGTTCATGTACCAACTGTCACCATTCCTACAGCAAAGCTATTCATAACAGAAAAGATTAGGATATTAAGGGTTTGTTCACACTAGATCAGTTTCTGTCTGTCTCTGGACAGAAACGAGCGTTGTGGTCCATTTTTTTAACGGATCAGATTGACGCAGTCCGTTAAAAAAATTTACTGCTGACTGCATTTCTGTCCGGAAACGGATACATTTTGATTAAAAATATAGGGAAAACGGAGCACTAAAAAAGGACCAAAACGGACAAAAAACATGTACTTTCCATTGTGGTCTGTTTTGGTCAGTTTTCTAGTGTGAACGTAGCCTAAAGCACTTGATTGTAAATGAAAATTTAAGATGTTTCAGACTGGATATCTAAAGAAATAGGAGGAAGATCAAAAAAAAAAAATAGGTACAGTAATAGTTGGAAATAATTATAGTTTTCAGCAATGGGCAATTGAAAAATATTTTCCAGTGTACATATCCTTTAAAGGGCATGTCCACCCCCAAAACTATAATCCCCCCAACTACTGGCCCCACCATGTAGTGTAGTAAAATCCTTACCTCACATCCCAGCTCCATATGGTTCTCCTGTAGTCCCCCCCCCCAAAGTCCCAAAAACTGCCCACCAGGAGGATAGCAGAGTCCATATAGGACTCTGCCTCCTACCTGGCCTCCGGGAGAAGTTTGGCATGCGTACTGCAGCCCTTCTCCCCCTCCCTCTTCCTCCCTCTCCCTCCCTCTCAGGATTCCCTCCCCCTAGCTTTAAACCCTTTAACTATAAGATTCCCCCTGTCCCCCCAGCCCCAACCGCTATATTTATATTGTTAGAAAGCTTCCCAAACTTTACTTACCTTCCCTCTTTCCCCCGCCGAAATGCACTCCCGGCAGCTGCGTCTGTAATTGGCTGCCGCTCAGCCAATCACAGAAGCGACTGCCGGTCCCGCCCCTCTGCTTGCATTTTCTCGCAAGCAGAGGGCCGGAAGCATGGCGGAGGAAAGAGGGGAGGTAAGTAGACTATGGGGCACTTTCTAAAAATATAAATATAGCGGTTGGGGCTGGGGGGACAGGGGGAATCTTATATTAAAAAAACATTTTTAGGGTGGACATACCCTTTAAGCATGAAGGGGCCAGGTCTGCAAATTAGGAGTAAGGTTTGGTTTGGAACTGGGGCCATCAAACCCAACATTCTACAGAGAAACTACATCATTTCAATGTTAAAACCAAATGTTGCCTTTTCATAACTACCATATCCATAGTAACAATCAGGATAAGGATGATAAACACATATATAGACCCATGCAATCAGATCAATTTAAAAAGAATAAAATATTTACACATTTTTATAACTTTTACAATAACTATGCATTTTATAATTATTATTTTTTAAAGGGGTCTAAAGGCTAAAAGGAACTGGCTAGAAATAATGTAGCTTATTGTACAGCAGCCTCTGACATTTTTTAAAGTTGCCCCTGGAGCTTAACCACCACTGCAACCAACACTATGACGTATGCTCCCGGTCTATGGGCAAGGGATAATTTTATAAAGGCTTTGCTGTGGGTCTCTTTATGGTGAGGAACCCCTAAGCATATTACTCGTTTCTGCCAATCTTTACAAAAGCATTATGCAGAATGATCTACCCGTATTCCAAATGTCCCTGGATTAGTTAATCAAAGGGGAAAATAATTTGATTCCCAGTATAGTTTATAATCCATGATACAAGAAGAGAAATACATTTCTTGCATTTTTAAAAACAATTGTGAATAACTAAATAAAGAAAATGTACATTAATTGTGACAAGACAAGCCACTGATATGGTATCACTATATTGGAAGGTCTCTGTACTTTTTAACTATGGCCCAAGGAATCTGTTCCTTATCTTATATACACCTCTCCTTCCCAAATAAACAACCCTAGAGAGATTCACCACCACAGTTCAACCACCCACCCCATGTACAATATACAATTTAGTCTCGTTTTACAGAACATATAAAACATGTTTATCCCAGGTGTGGATACTAGGGATGGCATAGAACTCGAACTCGAACCCGAGTTCGAGCCGAACTGTTCGAGTTCGAACGGACCCGGACTTCTCGAACTATCTCGGACGCAGACTTTCGATATTTCCCGGACTTTCGATGATTTATCGAATCCGCGAGTAAAATGTACATGGTATCTAGGCGCGAACATCGAATCTGCGAGTAAAGTCTCCATTACAGCCTATACGCGAGCATCGAATCTGCGAGTAAAATGTCCATGTTACCTCGAATGTTCGAACGCGAAAGCTCGAAAGTAGCGCGCGTGAGAGTAAAATCGATTTTACGAAAGTCCTGGATATTGGAACATGCTCCCCAGACCATTTCCCAGGTCCCACAGCCATTTACATTAAGTTACCATTAATATTTTGGTTGTATTTGACTCGAACTTTTCGAACTATTTGCCTCCCATAGACTTTAATGGGTCCGTTTTCGAACTTTCGAACTTTCGAACTTTTACAATAGTTCGAAAGTTCGAAAACGGACCGAACTTTCAATAGTTCGACCATCTCTAGTGGATACACAGGGATTAAGCAAACATGTTGTTTTCTAAAATACTCCATGAAAACTGATGGACAAAGGATTTAAAATGTGGGTTTTACTTTCCAGACTTACAGTTTATTAAAGATCTTGTTTAGTCCTATAAGTAAAATTTAACCATTTCTTCATTAGCAGCCCCCAACCCCAACCACTATATTTCTAATATTTAGAAATGCACGCTTTAAAAACAACCACCTCCTCTGTGCTAAACAAGCTCAGGACAAACTTACACAAATGCAGAGAAGGTAGCAGGGGCAGAGGAAATTAACTGTTTGCTATGACATTGGCAGTCACAGCATGATTAACTGCTTATCCAGCTTCCCCCTCTGCGTGGTACATTAACTGGGGTATTAGAACATGTGGTTAGTAGTGCATTTCAACGATAACTATAGTGGTTGGAGTTGTGGGCTGCTAATTAACAATGTATAATGTATGTATGTACAATTTTATTTATAAAGTGACACTTGGGTACGCAGCGCTGTACATTATAAAATACAGAGTATACAAACAAGGGGATAAGTGCAAGCAATTATACAGATAAATAAAAATGAAATACAATTTCATACATCAGTTAAGAACGCATTTATATAAATTATGTATAAATTGATATAGGTGCAGCAAGCCTTGACACATTAGAAATGAGATCCCTGCCCCGAAGAGCTTATACTTTTTTGTTGTAGGGGTGGACATGGATTGTGTTTTCTATAGATATTTTTGAACTTGTGTTCTGAGATACAATAGTCTTGTAGAAGTGCCCCCACTGCTTGTCTGATCATAACCCATAACCAATTGGTTTACAACTTTATTTAGCAGGCACACATTAACAATATATTGCATAATATGTAGTTTATGCAGCTGCAGTCAGAGCACCACCATCTAGTGACAGAACACTTCTCACATTTTGAGATGCAATACTGTTATAGTTTATAAAATACAATCCTGTATTATAACAGATGGCAAATCTGTTGTTCTTATTGTTTGAATGCATCATTTTTGTGCATTCTAATAGCAAAATTGTAAACTTTGTTATTGTTAACTTTTATTTATTGCACTCTATATTACTTTCTGGTTAATGCTTGCACACTTGGCAAAGAAAAGGGCTGGTGAGCATACGGCACAAAAAGTGACAGTCCCTCAGGCAACTTTACTTTGTTAAATGCCAAATTAGTTGTTTAATGATTTTTTTTAGCCTTTTTTCTACATGAGGCCTGTAATTCAGATATCCCAATTAAAATTATTGATACTTACATTGCTCCATAAAACAAAATGAATACTTTCACCCAAACAGTTTCACACATCATATTACAATGGCCAAAAAGGTTATTTTATAATAAAATAACATTTCTAAACCTTCTTACAATTCATATAATGTAATATATAACATATATAAATACTGAGCGATCCAAAAAATTATTTAATTCATTTCTTGAGCGAAGAAAACTGCTGGTCAAATGTTTTCCACATTATGCTGTGAGCCAATGCTTTAGACATTCATGAGATTTAAATGAGGAATTCCCTCCCAAGAGTGCAGTGAATTATAACAAAAGGATGAGTTAAGCACAAACCAGAGAAATATATTGTAGCTGCAGGTGTGAGTGCATATTAAAAGGGGGAAATCCGAATCATTCAAGGGTATGTACTTTTCTTTAATGTTTCTGCAGCAGAAAAAAATCTATTTTACCTGGAATACTGCAGATGGTCATTTCTTTCCAAGGGCAGAAGTTTAACCAAGTATTGTAGACTATCAAATAAAATGTAGTAACTTTTGAATAAGGTATCACAATTTGGTCTGAAGCAATATTCACACATTAATGTATGCACCTGCATACAGTATGCCATAATATTATTTCATGGAATTGAAATATATAAAAGGATATTACAGTCAGATATACCCTGTTGAACTGGGTAGGAGATACTCATATTTTGGAAGAAATGATGACTAGGACCAATAAGGCACATCAAAGTATAACATTAATATATGAGTATTGTACCTCCCAGAATAATAGATTCTCCACTGATTTCTACTGCAAGGAAGTGGATAGAAATAATCTTTAACACGCCTCAAGCGTTCGTTGTCCCAGAATGATTTGCTCAATACCGAAGGGACAGTTTCTCAGAGCCAAACGGATCACGGACTGTGAAACTGACTATGAGCAAGCAGTAGATGATTTCACAGAGAGGTTCATCAACAGAGGTTATCATTTAAACGATATCAAAAACACAGAAAGCAAGTAAAGAAATTCAGTAAGGAAGTTTTTAAATGTAAAGAAGAAAAACTGCATCTAGCAGAATCCCTATGGTCTCTAAATATGGTCTCCAAATATGGTGTTTCTAATCTGGAAATATCGAGAAAACCATTTTGAAGTGTTGGCCTATTTTGCAAGCTGACAAAAAATACTCTAGTTATAAAAGAGGCAATACCCTTAGAAATTGTATCATAACTAAGAAAACTCTGTAAAAAAGTGGTTTTAAAGTGTACAGAAAGATGGAACCTAACTGGCTAAACTGCAATTGCTGCAGTATCATTATTAAGGGTGAGTCTTTAGCACGTCCTTTTTGATCACACCCAAAGTATATGCTATGTGCATTATCTTCTTTGTGGTATTTTTATTGAAATGTCCCCATGACCTATTAAAATTCTATATACATAAATGCAAGGGAAACATTTTATCCAACACATCCATATAACTATTCAAAGTAAAATGGAGAGTCCCCCCAGAAGCGGAGATCGAAGAAATTTATTGGCACAAAGAGAAATCAAATGGATAAGAATACTTATCACTTTATAACCTAAAGGTCATAATAATTTTTGGTCTACACACTGTCCTTTTTTTCTTCTTCCAGATTTATTTGAGGATTAAAAAATAAATTTAACGGCAGTGTAATCTAAATAACTAGCACGCTATCTTTTTCTTGATTTATAACTATGAATTTGGCTTGTATTCGTTTGCATTTTTTCATTAAAGGGGAAGGTCAGAGCACATACATACAGTATACATTTAAAGAATAATTACACTGTAACAACAAATTACACGTTGCGGCGTGATGATGTCACACATGCGCACACTCACGACAGAGCTCACTCGTGGTGACGTCATACGGCATGTGCTATGACATCACATGCACACGTGAGGTGACGACGCGCACTAGATAAAATTTTTGCCACATATGGAATAAACTTGTAGGACTAGGGAAGCACCGTCAGATAACCAGAATCTCATGGGGCGGAGCTTAAGCCTGCACTTCAGTGGAGGAGGAAGCCAGCAACTTTGAAAGAGTAAAGGTAGGCTATGGGAGGGGAAAAGTAAAGAAAAAATATATAAAAAAATCTATATACATAAGTTTAAAGCCACAGCTATCTACTAAATTTAACTTTTTACAGTATACTTATTTTAAGAAAAAAGAGCAGTATTTTTTCCATTAAAATGATCTTAATTCAGCATTTTTGTCTGTGTATAAATAAATGCTTCCAAAATACTGACTTCCTGTTTGCAGGACACCTAGTAGAGACCGTTATGGTCTTGCCCTTGACCCAGCGCCTGGGTTGATTCAGTTGCTCAGTAGAGATCTGAGCATGTTTGACCCATCCAACAGCCAATCAGTAGAAATTACTGTTAGGAACATTCCAAGAAAATGTGCATTCTGGGAAGAGGAACCTAAAATGTCAACAGCAGGGAATAGCAAGCGGTATAAATTCAACAGATTTTTCAAAATAGAGAATATGTAGAATAATTATGTATGCATAATATAAACTAAAAGGTTTAAAAATAATGATATTTTCCACTGAACATTCCCTTTAATTGCTTGCAAAATTTCACTTAACAAAGTAAAGGCTTTGGTGGGTTGTTTTAAACAGGAAACCATATATTAATGCCAACCTATGCTTCAGAATGTACAGAAACACTCTCTCCAATCACAGATGCGGCTGCCATTCTGGCCCATATTGCTATGCAGTTCCTAGAAGTAGCAATAGAGGCAGAGGGAATAAAGGTCAGTAAGTCTCTTTCTGTGTACTTTTTTAACTAAAAACTCTAGCATTTAGGGCTGCATGGGGGCCCTCTACACTACAGTAAAATTTAGATTTTGGGGTGGAGATACAATTTAATGCATTGGTTCTCAAACTTTCTTTGACCATGGCACAAGTTATACTAAGAAAATATTTCTACTAACGAAATTCTGAGGCACACACCTGGCACTTTGAAGTCCCACCAGTGTGTCCCGGCACACCCTTTCAGAAACCCTGCTTTAATGTATATTCAATTGTTGGGTGAAAGCTATTTAATATCTCTTGGAAGGAGATTAGGGATCAAATGTCAACCCACCAGATAGCAAACACATTGTCTATGTACCTCCACTAAGCCACACAATTGTTGGTGAAGAGTACATAACAGAAAAAAATGCTTCTCCTCCTGAGTTAGCATAGACTGTGGCGAAATTTGATCCCATGACAGGAGAGACATTACAATTAAATTATCTGATAAGGCCCGCGTGGCCTCATCTTTGTAGGTGAGACCATCCAGTGTGTGACACAAAAGATCTCACAATATAGGTCCTTGATCAAAAAGGGCAATATAAAATGACCTGTGTCAAAGGGCACAATAAGGGCATAATAAGAATCATCTTAAATATTTGGTCATAGACCAAATATGTTCATTGTGACAGGAGTCTGTCACTGAAAAAGAAAGAAGAATCATGGATACATAAACTAAAATATCTAGCCTCTGGTGGCCAAAACTGTGACTGTGACCTCTGTCTATCTGTAATCAGGTATATAAGAAAAGGTATGATAAAAAAAAGTGTTTAAAGACATGTGTGGGGAGACATGTACTGTATAAAAAATGACAATGTTTCTAAGATGAAGTTGTCAGCGTGTATTAATGTTTAACTAAACTAAACTAAACTAAAACTGAGATTATCTCCTCTCTCTGCACTCTCCCCGGGACTTCCAACACAAAGTGGAGTCCATCCTCATACAGACCTCTGGTCCTAGGTAAACTCTAAGATTATGTTACCCTCGCCCCCCTCTGCTATTATTGGATCATTTACTCTGGTCCACTCATGACCTGTTCTCTTGAACCCATACCCTCTGTATTACTGAAGCATTGTCTGGAATTTTCCCTTCCATCTTTAAGCATGCCCATGTTAAACCCATACTAAAAAAGCCCCCTCTTGTTTTGCCAACTACCACCCGGTCTCTCTCTTACCGATAGCCTCTAAACTGCTAGAACAATTAGTTTTTTCCTGTATTACTACCTTCTTGCTATTGGATCCTTTGTAATCTGTATTCCATCCTGCACATTCAGACGGCTCTGTGTAAGGTTGTTAATTATCTTCAGGTTGCACTTTTCTATTCTTACCCTCCTAGACCTCTCCTCTGCTTTCGACACAGTTGATCATTCCCTCCTAATGCAGATACTTCACTCCTTGGGCGTTCAGAATGAAGTGGCATCCTGGTTTCTATCCTCTCTCTAACCAAACTTACTCTGTATCCAGGGGCGTATCTAGGGTCTAAGAAGATCAGGGGCACTCCTGGGCACTCGATGCGCCGCGCAAATTTTTTAGGCCACGCCCCTTTCTCCGCCCCAATTAGGACACACCCACTAAGTACTTAATGAGATGGCCAAAAAGACACAGACAGACAGATAGATAACCACAAACATAGACACACAGCCCGATAGTGATAAGCAGACAGAAAGACAGTGAAATAGACAGACAGAGATAGAGATTTGGATAGAGAGACACAAATTAATGACACAAAGGCACAGTAAACTGGCAATATCATTATATACTGGTAGCAATCTGGTAATTTTAAACTTACTGTTGTGTTCAGTTGTAGTCAGTCGCTTGGCCATACCTTTGGCCAGGGAGACCTTCTTGTACCTTTTACATGGACCTCTGCCCCTATCTATCTGTCCCTCTCTCTCTCTGTATATCTATCTATCTAACTCTGCTATCTATCTATCTATCTATCTAACTCTGCTATCTATCTATCTGTCCCTCTCTCTCTCTGCTATCTATCTATCTAACTCTGCTATCTATGTATCTACTCTGACTCTGCTGCTATCTATCTATCTAACTCTGCTATCTATCTATCTATCTATCTATCTAACTCTGCTATCTATCTAACTCTGCTATCTATCTAACTCTGCTATCTATCTATCTATCTAACTCTGCTATCTATCTAACTCTGCTATCTATCTAACTCTGCTATCTATCTATCTATCTAACTCTGCTATCTATCTAACTCTGCTATCTATCTCTCTATCTATCTATCTAACTCTGCTATCTATCTATCTAACTCTGCTATCTATCTATCTAACTCTGCTATCTATCTATCTAACTCTGCTATCTACTATCATCTATCTATCTATCTATCTATCTGTCCCTCTCTCTCTCTGCTATCTATCTATCTAACTCACTCTGCATCTATCTATCTACTAACTCTATCTATCTATCTATCTATCTATCTATCTATCTATCTATCTATCTATCCTATCCTCTCTCTCTCTGCTATATATATATCTAACTCTGCTACTCACCTATCTATCTATCTAACTCTGCTATCTATCTATCTGTTCTCTCTCTCTCTCTATCTATCTATCTATCTAACTACTGCTATCTATCTATCTAACTCTGCTATCTATCTATCTATCTATCTATCTAACTCTCTATCTATCTATCTAACTCTGCTATCTATCTATCATCCCCCTTTACATCTGCTAATCTATCTATCTATCTCACTCTTGCTATCTTATCTATCTTCTATCATCTATCTATCTATATCTATCTATCATCTATACTATCTTCACCTCTCCTCGCTCTCTGCTATCTATCTTATCTAACTCTGCTATCTATCTATCTATCTAAACTCTATCTATCTATCTTCTATCTAATCATCTATCTATCTATCTATCTAATCTATCTATCTATCCCTCTCATCCTCTGCAATATATATCTACTCGCTATCTATCTTCTATCTATCTAACTCTGCTATCTATCTATCTGTCCCTCTCTCTCTCCTATCTATCTCATCACTAACACTTGCTATCTATCTATCTAAAACTCTGCTATCTAATCTATCTATCTAACTCTGCTATCATCTATCGATCTACTACTCTGCTATCTATCTATCTGTCCCTCTCTCTCTCTGCTAGCTATCTATCTAACTCTGCTATCTATCTATTTATCATCTACCTGCTATCTATCTACCTACTCGCTATCCTAATTCTATCTATCTAACTCTGCTATCTATCTATCTATCTATCATCTATCTAACTAGCTATCTATCTAATCTCTGCTATCTATCTATACTACTGCTATCACTCTCAATATCTATCTATTAACTCTGCTATCTATCTCACCTGCTATCTATCATCTAATTCTGCTAATCTATCTATCTATCTAACTCTTGCTATCTATCTATCTATCTATCTATCTATCTTATCTATCTAATCTATCTATCTATCTACTACTAAAGACCCTACTCTGCTTCTATCTAACTCTGCTATCTATCATCTATCTATCTATCTATCGATCCTATCTATCTATCTAATCTATATATCTATCTATCTAATCTGCTATCTATCTATCAACTCTGCTTATTGATCTATCTAACTCTGCTATCTATATCTCTATCTTATCTATCTATCATCTATCTATCTATCTCATCGTCCCTCTCTCTCTCTGCTATCTATCTATCTAACTCTGCTATCTATCTATCTATGCTATCTATCTATCTAACTCTATCTACTATCTATCTATCTATCATCACCCTTCTCTCTCTCGCTCTCTTTATATATATATCTACTCTGCTTATCTATCTATCTATCTATCTATCTATCTAGCTATCTATCTATCTATCTATCTATCTATCTATCTACTTCGCTATCTATCTATCTGTACCCTCTCGTCTCGATCCTACTCTGCTATCTATCTATCTATCACTGCTATCTATATCTATCTAAACTCTGCTATCTATCTATTCTATCGATCTAACTCTGCTATCTATCTATCTATCTAACTCGGCTATCTATCTATCTAACTCTGCTATCTATCTTATCTATCTATCTATCTATCTATCTATCTACTATCTATCATCTATCTATCTTCTTCTACTATCATCTCTCTCCTCTGCTATCTCTATCTAATCTCTATCTATCTATCTATCTATCTATCTATCTCTCTCTCTCTCTCTGCTATCTATCTATACAACTCTGCTATCTATCATCTATCTAACTCTGCTATCTATCTATCTATCTACTCTCTTCTATCTATCTATCTATCTATCTATCTATCTATCTAACTCTCTATCTATCTATATCTATCTAACTACTATCTAATCTATCTATCCTATTATCTCTCTAATTATCTATCTAACTCTGCTAGCTATCCTCTCTGCTATCTATCTCCCTCTCTACTATCTCTGCTATCTCTCTATCTATCTGCTATCTATCTATCTATCTATCCATCAACTCTGCTATCTATCTATCTATCTAATCTATCTATCTAACTCCTGCTATCTATCTATCTAATCTATCTATCTATCTATCTATCTATCTATCTATCTATCTATCTATCTATCTAACTCTGCTATCTATCTATCTATCTAACTCTGCTATCTATCTAACATCTATCTATCTATCTATCTAACTCTATCTATCTATCTAACTCTGTCTATCTATCTATCTAACTCTGCTATCTATCATCTATCTAACTCTAATCTATCTATTATACTACTGCTATCTAGCTATCTATCTAACTATCTATCTATCTAACTCTGCTAATCTATCTATCTAACTCTATCTATCTATCTATCTAACTCTGCTATCTATCTATCTATCTAACTCTGCTTATCTAACTCTGCTATCTATAACTCGCTATCTATCTAACTCTGCTATCTATCTATCTATCTACTCTGCTATCTAACTCTGCTATCTAATCTAGTAGGAGAGGCCGGGAGCGCAGAGGCCGTCTGTATGTTTCTCGCGTCGCGCGCGTGACGTCATCGCGCCGGCATGCGCTTGACGTCATCGCGCCGGCATGTGTGACGTCATCGCGCCGGCGGAGTCCGCCGGGAGTCCGAACTAGGGACACAAGTCAGTAAACAATTCGGGGCACTTTGCAAAACATCCGGGCAACGGGCCCCGAATGTTTTTAACGTAGATACGCACTGTCTGTATCTATGCTAAGTTCCTCTTACTGTGGGGGTGTAGCAAGGGTCTGTTCTGTGGGTACTTATTTTTCTCCCTCTACAACTATTTCCTTTGGGAGATATCATTAGCTCTTTGTCTTTAGATATGACTTATATCAGATGATACACAAATCTACTTGTCCCATCCCGTGCTATCTCCGTGACATCACGTTGTCTCTGACTGCCCCTTGCATCCCTCCCAGATGTTGCGCAATGCTCAAATGATATCTTTCTAAAACTGAACTAATCATTTCCCCACCTAAACTTGGTCCTGCCCATCTTTCTCTATTTCTATTATACCCCCATTTTCCCTATCCAATCGGCATGCTGTGTTAGAGTAATTATTGACTCCTATCTCTCCTTTTCTAACCACATTACTATGTTGCTAAAATCTGCTGCTTTACCTTCACAATTATAGTGAAAATCCGCAGGTTCCTCTCTCTGACCAACGCTAGCAGCTTTAACATGCTCTCATCCTATGCCCCTGGACTATTGTAACCTACACTTACTGTGTAAGATGTTCGAAACTGATGAGTTTCATCACCCGTTTTCGAATTTAACTGTAAATTCGAAAAGAAAACGGAACCATAGAAGTCTATGGGAAAAAAAAATTCTAAAGTTTCTATCGATTTTAAAGGGCATGTCCACCCCCCAAAACTATAATCCCCCCAACTACTGGCCCCACCATGTAGTGTAGTTTAATCCTTACCTCACACCCAACTCCATCTGGTTCCCTGTAGTCCCCCCCAAGTTCCAAAAACTGCCCACCAGGAGGCTAGCAGGTCCATATAGGACACTGCCTGCTACCTGGCCTCCCGAGATTCCTGCCATGCGTGGCTGCAGCCCTTCTCCCCCTCCCTCCCCCTCCCTCTCCCTCCCTCTCCCTCCCGTTCTACTATCCCTCCCCCTAGCGAAAATCCCCCTTAATATGTTGCTCCCCCATGTCCCCCAGCCCCAACCGCATGTTTTTTTTTTTTTAAAAAGCTCCCCAAACTCTTACTTACCTCTCCGCTTTCCTCCGCTGCACTGAATGACCGGCAGCCGCGTCCGTGATTGGCTGCCGCTCAGCCAATCACAGAACGCGACTGCCGGTCCCGCCCCTCTCTTGCATTCTCTCAAGCAGAGGGCCGGCAGTGCGGCGGAGGATCGAGGGGAGGTATTAAGAGTTTGGGGGCTTTTTAAAAAAACTAAACATGCGGTTGGGGCTGGGGACATGGGAGCATGATATAAATTTTTTATTTAGGGTGGACATACCTTTAGGATGAAATAGCTGATAGCAGGTTACCGTAAAATAACACAGGACCCGGGGAATGGTCTGGGAACCCGTAAATAATACCCAAAACTTTTCAAACTTTCTTTCCTCTCGACGGGCTGTTTTTCAGCTTCTGCATTCTATTTTTGAGGTTTACCGAATCGAACGCTACTTTCGAGGGTTACCGATATTACAAACTTTTTCTACTAATTTCATTTTCGATAATCATCTACTTTCGATAATCACTACTTTCGATTTCGATAATTATCGAATTTTGGATAAAAATCGAAAACTTGTAAAATTCGGATTTCGGAAATTCCGGAATTCCGAAGTTTCGTCGGGACTTTGAAAACCTCGGATTCGATTCCAAACTGGTTTTATATTAGAAACCACAGTACATCTCTACTTACTGGTCTTCCTGCTTCCCACTTTTCTCCCCATCGGTCCATATTAAACTCTGCTATACGTATTGTTTTGCTCTCTAATAAACAGGATCTCAAATCTCCTCTGTACCAGACAACAACATGGCTCCCTGTTAAACAGTAAATCGTATACAAAATGCTTTTCCTAACATTTAAATAACTTTTCTCTGCTGCACCTTCTTATATTTCCTCTCTAGTGTCCCCATATGTTCTTGCCCGTGCCCTTCAATCATCACAGAACCAGCTCCTGTACAGACCCCCCACTCGTATCGCTTCCTCTTGCCTTAAACCTCTCTCTCTTGTGGCTTCCATCATCTAGAATTCTATTCCCCTCTCTCTACATCAAGAAACCTCAATTAGCAGGTTTAAATCTAGCCTAACATCCTACCTATCTGGTAATCGGCACAGTATATGATGAAGTTTAACTTTTCAAGCTTATAACTCAAGATCCAGAGAAGCTAAATACATCATCCTATGTGGGGTTGAAAGGTATAGGAGGGCTTGAAGTTTAGTTCTTGAAGACGTTTCACTAGTCATCCGACTGGCTTTCTCAATTCAGAATGACTTGTACAAGAATCTGTGGCAATTATGTAGCCAACTATTTGCCAGGTACAATGCTGTTTTTACACCTTACCCTGGGTGTTCCTATAACACCTCTTAGCCATTATGCAATCACACCCTTAACACCTGGCTGTGATATGCTAATGGGATTTCCAGGGTACATAATTGTCACTGATTCTTGACAAAGTCATTCTGAATGAAAAGCCGTCGGATGACTAGCAAAACATCTTCAAGAACTAACTTCATGTCCAGGTTGATCTAATTGAATACAACAGATATACCTGGATGACCTGGAATGAATGAAAACCTTCACAAGCATATAGAGAGCCCACACCACTATATATATTTTCCAGAGACTCCCTCGAACTTTACTTACCTTCCCTCTCTCTTCCCAGCATTCTGAACTGCCGGCAGCCACGTCCGTGATTGCGCCCTCTCAGCCAATCAGGGACGCGGCTGCAGGTCCCACCACCCCTGCTTGCAGTTCAGTTGCAGTTCCCCTTCGGAAAAGGGGTGGATATGGGAATCCAAGAAACAATGAAACGGACTGCACACCGATGGATAAACCAGGACTCCAAGTAAGTAAAAGAAATCTTACTTTATTAAATCAAACATCATCAACAGTACAGACACAACCACGTCCCATTACCTGACGCGTTTCGTCACCTCCCAGGTCACTTAATCATAGGTAAAAGTGGGAGAGTAAAAGTGGATAAAAGTGGATAGGCCCTTAAGACATTCATATGTACAATGTAATGTTAGTTTAATTAAAAAACCAAATTCCATAGCTAAGAAAAAATAACAATTTATAATAAAAAAACTTATAAGCCGTGGGATAATATTTAGTGATTTGATGGTGTGTTCATTACAATACTGCTTCATAGTAATTGTACATAGTAATGTTCTTGTTACCCTATTAGGTTGTGGAATATCTTTTTCTGTGTTCTTCTCTTCAAGGACATAACCGTAGTTGGCCATACAAGTACAAATTTGAAAGTGGTTTAACTTAGAAATGGTCTGTGAGACACACAATAAACTTAAGAATCTCCGCTTCTTCTCTCCTTGCAACTCAAAATGGGAAAGATATGTGCTGCTTCTTTTACAGTGCTGTCAAGAAAGAAAACATCTTTTTGTTGCATCAGGAATAGCAGTAAGGTTGTGCACAGAAAATAAGGCACTGATACACAGACGAATTCCCTCAGCAACAATGACCAGAAAAAATACACACCCTCACCGCGCCAACTATCTATCTAACTCTGCTATCTATCTATCTAACTCTATCTATCTATCTATCTAACTCTGCTATCTATCTATCTATCTAACTCTGCTATCTAACTCTGCTATCTAACTCTGCTATCTATCTAACTCTGCTATCTATCTATCTATCTAACTCTGCTATCTAACTCTGCTATCTATCTAGTAGGAGAAGGCCGGGAGCGCAGAGGCCGTCTGTATGTTCTGCGCCGTCGCGCGCGTGACGTCATCGCGCCGGCATGCGCGTGACGTCATCGCGCCGGCATGCGTGTGACGTCATCGCGCCGGCGGAGTCCGCCGGGGAGTCCGGAACTAGGGACACAAGTCAGTAAAACATTCGGGGCACTTTGCAAAACATCCGGGGCACGTGCCCCGAATGTTTTAACGTAGATACGCCACTGTCTGTATCTTATGCTAAGTTCCTCTTACTGTGGGGGTGTAGCAAGGGTCTGTTCTTGGGTACTTATTTTTCTCCCTCTACACTATTTCCTTTGGGAGATATCATTAGCTCTTTTGTCTTTAGGTATGACTTATATGCAGATGATACACAAATCTACTTGTCCATCCCTGTGCTATCTCCTGACATCACGTGTCTCTGACTGCCTCCTTGCCATCTCCTCCCAGATGTTGCGACAATGCCTCAAATGATATCTTTCTAAAACTGAACTAATCATTTTCCCACCTAAACTTGGTCCTGCCCATCTTTCTCTATTTCTATTATACCCCCATTTTCCCTATCCAATCGGCATGCTGTGTTAGAGTAATTATTGACTCCTATCTCTCCTTTTCTAACCACATTAACTATGTTGCTAAAATCTGCTGCTTTTACCTTCACAATATAGTGAAAATCCGCAGGTTCCTCTCTCCTGACCAACGCTAAGCTTTTACATGCTCTCATCCTATAGCACCTGGACTATTGTAACCTACTACTTACTGGTAGAGATGTTCGAAACTGATGAGTTTCATCCCGTTTTCGAATTTAACTGTAAATTCGAAAAGAAAACGGACCCATAGAAGTCTATGGGAGAAAAAAATTCTAAAGTTTCTATCGATTTTAAAGGGCATGTCCACCCCCAAAACTATAATCCCCCCAACTACTGGCCCCACCATGTAGTGTAGTTTAATCCTTACCTCACATCCCAACTCCATCTGGTTCTCCTGTAGTCCCCCCCCAAAGTTCCAAAAACTGCCCACCAGGAGGCTAGCAGGTCCATATAGGACACTGCCTGCTACCTGGCCTCCCGGAGATTCCTGCCATGCGTGCTGCAGCCCTTCTCCCCCCTCCCTCCCCCTCCCTCTCCCTCCCTCTCCCTCCCGTTCTACTATCCCTCCCCCTAGCGAAAATCCCCCTTAATATTGTGCTCCCCACCTGGATGGATGAATATTACAGATATACCATGACCTGGATGGATGAGAACCTTCACAAGAATAAATATAATATTAATGTTGGTAACAGACTAAATAGTCCCTTGACACCAGATATACCAAAGTCACAATACCCTGTAACACATCATCACAACCAGATAATCAAAAGCAAGGGTCTGTTGTTTCTTATAAATAGTAATGAGAATCGTTTTTACAGCCGGCACGTGCTGAACCTCCTATTACCTGGTTTAAAGGGCATGTCCACCCCTTTTTTAAACTTTTTATACATTATACATATTGATCCCCCAGCTCCAACCGCCGTAATAAAATTCTTAGAAAGTGCCCCGATATGTACTTACCTTCCCTCTATCCTCCGCGGCAGTCTCCAGGCCCTGCATTTCCGTGCAAGCAGGGGGTGGGACCGTCAGCCGCGTCCCTGATTGGCTGAGAGGCAGCCAATCAGGGATGCGGCTGCCAGCTGCTCAGAACGCCGGAGGATAGAGGGAAGGTAAGTAACTATTGGGGCACTTTCTATGAATTCTGTTATGGCGGTTGGGGCTGGGGGATCAATATATATAATATATAATGGGGATTTTACACTAGGTGGAGGGAGAAATACAACCTATCAGTATGTCTTTACGGTTGTGGGGGAAACCGGAGTGCCCGGAGGAAACCCACGCAAGCACGGGGAGAACATACAAACTCCTTGCAGATGTGTCCAAGGGTGGAATCGAACTCAGGACTTCAGCGCTATCAGTGCTAACCACTGAGCCACCGTGCTGCATATTATATTGGTATTGACGAAGTCCGGTGTGACGGGCAAAACATGTCTAGCTGCTGTTTAATCTGCTCCCACTCCACAACTCCACACCTTCAGATGACCGATGTATGGGTATCGTTAACCTTCTTTCCCTTCTGACTCATCTTCTACCCTTTTTTTTGAACTGGTCTGCCACATATGTATGTAAAGGGCTATAAGTTGTGGGTATAGTCAATACTTTACACTATGTAATGTCCATATCCCGTTTCGTATAGGGTATACAACAGTGATTGGCACCTCTAGGTGATATTATATATATATATATATATATATATACGTTTTGCATTATATTGGTGTAATTATATGGTTGTGTCATTATAAAACGAGTTTTGGGTAATACGAAGATATACTGTTATATCTACTTTTTAGTGGGATGTGTTTTTAATAATATGAGTTGCTTTTTCTATTTTGTATATGATACCTCCCTCCCTGTTTATATAATAAAGGAGTTTTACTTATCAAACTTACTAAGGGGTGTGCCTGGTATTATATCCACTAATGTTTCTCCTTTTTTGATTCTATGCTGCACATTATATAATGCCATTTCCAATCATGGCAGGTCCTGAATAGAGGAACCCCTCAGTTCTGAAATCCGAAAGATCCGTCCGAATCCGGACAGATCCTCCGGATCTCCGGATTTCGGAACATATTTTCGAAGATTTTCGAATGTACAGCGCTATTTACAATAATTTCTAAAATATCTTCGAACGTTCCAAAATCCTCGAAAATACGACCGGAGACCACTTTCGAGTTTCCGATCGTATTTTTGAAAATCGAAACGTTCAAGGTTATTTTCGAAAATTGTTGGAAATGCCTCGAACATTCGAAAATCTTTGAAAATTTTTTCCTGTTTCGGATTTTCGGATCTTTGGGATTTAGTGAGTTTCAGCCATCTCTAGTCCTGAATATTAATCTAAGGGAATAACTTTGTGTGCTTAAAGGATAACTATACTTACCTCCCTCCTACACTACCATTTTCCTACCCTTTATAGTCCCAAGGGTAAGCTTCATCAGCTGTTATAGTTATACAATTCTCCCACACCAATCCCCTGCCCGTCTTTAATTTGGGATCTGCCCAATGGGAAGATGCACACCTTGTGAGCATGTCTTCCCATTTGTCTCATCACCAATGGAGTAAGGAGGGTGGAGCTCAATGGAGAACTGTAAGTATACTGGTGTTTTATCATTAAGGACATAACACCTGAGAGTAGACTTATCTGTTCTGGCCCTAATATTGTCAGATTCAGGTACCGACCGACACATTTTTTTTAATAATGTTACATTTTATTTTAGCCGCTGTGATCCTTCAAGCGCCACCTATTGTCTTTGAAGGGGACCTCCTGTCTCTGAGATGTCATAGTTATGATAAATATCCCATAATGGACACAACATTCTACAAAGATCAAAAAGAGATATTGGGTAAAGCCTCTGAATTACTCATTGGAAAAGTAAACCTGGAAGCCAGCGGATTATACAAGTGCTCTAGAAAGGTCAAGGCTCATTCCACTTACCATGAATATTCTGGTCAACAGAATATTTCTGTTCAAGGTAAGGTCTCCATGAGACAATGTTTTATCAAGCTTGTTCCTTCAACAATCTTTTCCCTTAGCGTAGAGTATCTTACTATTCATTAGAGGTGGCCAAACAAAAATTCATTCTGCTCGTAGATTATTATAGTCAGTGAGAGTTAAAAAAAATCTTCAAAACACAACAGTACCAGAAACTTCACTTGCTTCCTGTTTTGGCTTTCGGCGTAGCATTTTTAGAGATTTCTTGGAATTTCGAAATATTCGGATCCGAGTTCGAGGATTGATTGTTTTTTCTTGTGCAAAGTGGCAAACTTCTTATTGAGCCTTGGAATCCCAGAATTCTCAATGCCATGGATAACGGGGGTTGGCACTGATAAAACAAAGCTGCCATTGGTAAATTTGGGACTAAATTTGCGGTTGGACCTTTAAAAAAAAAAAAAAAAATTGAAAAAAAATAAAAATTCAAAAATCCTCGAACGCTCTGTAATTTTCGCTAAATTTCCAAAAGCGGTATGGAAATTCCCAAAAATCTGTGGATCTCGCAAATCAGCCTCGGAACCCGGATTTGGATCTGCCTTTCTGTCCAACTTTATTCATGATAGTCACTGTTTGACAGTTTCTAGAATTCAACTAAAATTACCAGGATTTTGCAGTGATGTTTTAACTGGTCCCAATCTGTATCCTTATTCCCAGTGGCTCTGGATGGAGGTTTAGAACAGAATACTGTGCATAGAATGAATGGCAAACAGAGTGAAAAAAAACTGTTTGCCACATTTTTCTCTAGAAACAATAACTTCATTACCTCTTGTTCATGGATAACCCATTATGGTTTCGTGACTGTTTTAATTATGTTTCCTAAATGAGGTCTTTATATTTCTTTAAATTAGTGTTGCGTATGTCAAACAAATGTAATTAGACCCAGTGGCACAAATAGAAAATAGAAACACAGTTAATAGCTAGTTTTCCAATGACTATTTATGTAGGGAAATGAATGCAGAGCTGACACAGTAAGGTTCCCCTCTGTTTTACAAATACCTGTACAGTTTTATACATAGCTCTATGTTGTCCCCGTATTATAGTGTATATTGCGATTTATTCACATCTGTAAAATGCATCAGTGCAAAAGGACAAACCTCAAAGTCACATTTTCATGATGTAGTATTGTAAAGGGTATGTACATTGGAAATATTATGTTTTTAAATTGCCCATTACTGAAAGCTATAATCCTTCCTATCACTGTACCATTTTTGTTGATCTGCCCCTTATTTCTTTAGATATCTAATCGAAGATGCTTCAGCTGTCAATCAAGTACCTTATTATAGTAATCTCTTCTGTTGTGTACTAGGACTGTGTTTTGCTGTTAGTGGATAGGTGACAGTTGGGGATTTCCCTCTCTCAGTGCTGGATGATAGAGATTACAGAGCATACTCAGTTTAAAAAAAGACAGGTCAGAGAAAGGAAGGGGGGGTTACGAGAGGGAGGGGGGATACTTAATCCGAGCAAAGTACTGTAATGAAGGCATGCAGCAACACACACATCTCAGAGTAATTGGTACCTACGTGTATTTATTAAGATGAGGCAAATCATTTTTTTCAGTATACATACCCTTTAATGACTAATGTGCAAAATAAATGTAGATTTTACCTTAACCTATTTACTGTATTTTTTTAGCATTGTTCTCTGTGCCACAAATAAAAGTCAGCCGCGTTGTACTGGAAGAAGGAGATCACATGATCTTAACATGTGACACAAAGCTCAGCCCACACAGAGCGACTACGGAACTTCAGTTTGGATTCAACAGAAACGGGGTCAATTTGCAGGGATTCAGTTCATCCAACCAATACCGCGTTCCCTCAGCTCAGATGAAGGATTCTGGGTATTATACCTGTGAGGTACAAACTGCAACTGGCAGTGTGAGGAAGCTGAGTCAAGTGTTACATATCCACATAGAAAGTAAGTACACAGTATTAGATATTTTAGGACATTGTCGGTCTAAACAACTGTTCGATGGCCACTCGTGCGCAATTTCACTGTTTACTAACTTTGGGGCCAGATGATGTTTCCTTTTGCCAGGTTGGGTTACAGTGTCTAAGACCTAGAATTTAAATGTTAAAGGGTATCGCCATTGGTTAAAACCACTTTTTGGTATTCAGTTTTATTGAAGAATGGGAGGTAAGAATGGGAGGTCAATAAAATGATCAGGAGCCAGGAACGAAGGCAAGGACCTTACCTGGTCTCACTCCTCTGCCATGTCCTCTAACAGGTCCCGACGCAATCTGTATTCTATGTGCATACGCTTTGCTTTGCACATAGAGTACAAAGTGCATTGGGACCTGTCAGAGAATGGGTCGGAGCGAGAGATCGGGTAAGTTGCTTACCTTCGTTCCTGGAGGTAAGACACAGCTCCTTTACCTCTTGTTCTTCAATTAAACTGAATACCAAAAAGTGGTTTTAATCACTGAAGTTACCCTTTAAAACTGCAGATCTCAGTAAACCACAAGGATCTTTTCTATTACTATCGTGTGCCACAGTTCTGACTATGCAGTTTGTGTGAATCACCCAAGTGTTAAACGTTTCCTGCCTTGGCTTTGCAGAGGGAAATCATGCATTCTGGGCTGCGATACTTTCAGTTATCGTCCTTTTACTTGTAATTGGATTCGGATTTGCCTTTCACTACAGAGACAAACTGATTCAATCCACCGCGTGCTGTCAACGGCAGAAATCCGGTAAATAAAATCCTCCTTTCTTTCCATATTGTGTTGATTTATTCACCAGGTCTGACACATAGAAACCACAATTAACTGGATTCATTCAGTGAGGCACATGAGGTTAAAAACACTACTAGTACAAGGCAACCAATTAGCAATCAGCATTGTCAGAAATATGCAAATCAGAAAATCAAGGCTAATATTTTATTGGTTGGGTAAATTAATCTCCACAATAAAACTTTGGTTTAGTTGCCAAATGGATGTTGGGCCAAAAATGAAATATTAACCAATTTTTAAATAAAGATGGCCGAACTCACTGAAATCCATTCCGCTTACCAATTTGCGGATTTCCGAAAATTCAATAATCTGCCAGTGGACCCATTGAATTCAATGGAAGTTAAAAAAATTCCACCAAGTAGCAAGTGGCTCAGGGACTTGCAACATGGTCTGGTAAACGCGTATCAATGCCCAAAATCTTTAATAAAAAAAAAAAACTGTCCAGTATTGGAAACATAATGTGCTTCCTGTTGTAGAAGAAATTTAGAAATTTCCGAAATCGAAAATTTTTAAAATTTCTAGAAATTTAGAAAAATTTCAAAAAAAGTTCCACGGTTCAGAAAATTCCACAACAGAAATCTGCAAAGTCCGGCTGATCCATGAATTCTAAAGTAAAACAGTCATCTACAACATTTAATTAGGTATGATCATCTATTTCTTGGACAACTGAATGCACTAAAGTTTGTTTTTGCTGAGAATGAATTAGGACCCTGTGAAATTTAATTAAAATATTTATTCAACTGAGATGAGGGCGATAGAGAGAACTGACAAAAAATCACGGTGTAAAACGATAAACAACCAATCAGATTGGAACAGGTAGTTTCCAGCGAGACACAAATTCACTTCAACATTAAAGAGGCCCATACAAGGCCAATTTTCTGCCTTATCACGAGATAGGAAAAATGTAATTGGAACAATCCCGATCATACAATTAAGCTTAATGACTCCTCATTCAAGTCTATGGGTCTTGAGTCAAATAAATTGGGCTCACAGGGGCATTATTAGAAGCAGGGCAGCATGGTAAAGGGGGAGGAGCAATTCCTACAAACTCTGTGTGTGTACAAATTTTAGTTTGGGGGGTACATAGCAATTCAGTTTTTTTTGTGGGGAATGTGGATGTACTAGAACTCGAACTCGAAGTTTGAGTTTGGACGAACTCAAACTATTCAAACTAATTCGGGTTCGAACTGGTTAGTTTTTCGGACTCGTATTTTCGATAATTATCCTAAATTCGATTTTCGAATTATCGAATTTACGGACAGTTCGCCAACCCTAGAATGTATCGTTCGTTTTCGGTAACCCTCGAATGTAAGGATCGTTTTCGCTAATCCTTGAATATATCGTTAGCTAACCCCCGAATGTATCGTTCATTTTCGCTAACCCTCGAAAGCATCGACCGATTTTGGTAACCCTCAAAATCATGGATCGTTTTCACTAACCCTCAAAAGTATCGTTCGTTTTCAGTAATCCTCGAAAGTATCGGTCAATTTCAGTAACCCTCGAATTTATCGTTCTATTTTTGCTAACCCTCAAAAGTATCGTTCGGTAACCCTCGAATTGGCCGTAACCCTCGAATGTAGCTTGCGCAAAACCCGACAATTGCCCAATTGTTCCCCAGACCATTTCCCAGGCGCCACAGCCATTTACAGTAAATTACCATTGTTAGTTTAGCTGCAAATCATCCGGCTTTTTCAAACTATCACTCCCCATTGACTTTAATGGGTCCGAATTCGAACTCTCGAACTTTCTCTGAAGTTTGAAAGTTCGAAAACGGACCGAAGTTTATATAGTTTGACCATCTCTAGTGGGGAATCATCTGAACTAAACATATTATTAGACTTTCTTTCTCTTTAAATATTTAATCAATTTAGATGATGCTCCATTGATAATAATTCTCTGTACACAAGGGAATAAGGAAAAATGAAAAGTGTTAGAAAGCCGTGGAACATTAGAACGTTGGATGTGCAGCACATGACAATGTTTGAGAAATACTGTATATTGCCGGGGTCTTGGAAACAGTTGATAGTTCATTTAAAAATAAACTGTCATGTGATGTAGACTACTCTAAGAATTCAGACAACATGCATTATTTTGATTGGTCGGCTATTTAAAATTATTTTATTGTAGAACTGAGGCTTGACTTATCAGGAGATTGGGAAATAGGAACTGCAAAGGTGGTTATTACAGAGATTTAAAGGACAATTATGGCCCCTATCCCCACTCCCTGTGGCCCCTGTAGGGAGCGTGTCCTCCCATAAGTGAAAGGGTCCTTAACCCATTAATTGAAGTGCAACAATCAATATAAACATTCAATAAATGGGTTAAGGACCCTTTCACTTATCTTGTGTGTGCGGTTACTACCTGTATACCTACTTAAAAAAAAAATGAGGTGGCTGATTTGATTTACTGGCCATGCTGGTAAAACTCTGTCGCCCTAATTGGGTAAATGAAATGTCCAGCAAGTATAAAATAGTTAATATCTAAATTACATATAAGTGGAAGTTGCCATATTGCTAGATCCACCTTGAAATTCCTCTTGTTACATTATGTGCTTCATGGTGCTTCATTATTTTTTTGTTTTTTATTTAGGAGGGAAAAGTTCAGTTGTCCTAGTAAGGTGAGTAATGAGCGAAAATGAAGCTCCATTTAATGGTCTAAGCTTGGTTAGACTTTAAGGCTGGGTACACACCATACGACAAATAGTCGTGTGTCCCCCTTTAGATACAGTATAATGAGGTCAGAGTTTACACAGTTTTTGTGATAGGCTATCTGGAATTATGCTTTTCCCTAGATTGGCACCAGAGGGCGCTGGCGGGACTGATGAAGGCACTTTGTATGACCTTAAAGAATGTTCTCCATACGACAAATGTAAGAATATATTTTATTCCTTTCTATTAAAATGTGTTTATTTATTTCTTATGTATTGTGCAGATAAGGCCAATGTGTACTTTAAATGGAAAATGACATTCTATACAGAACTTTGGTTGACATTCACTTAATGATGAATTAAAGGGCATGTCCACCCCCAAAACTATAATCCCCCCAACTACTGGCCCCATCATGTAGTGTAGTTTAATCCTTACCTCACATCCCAACTCCATCTGGTTCTCCTGTAGTCCCCCCCCAAAGTTCCAAAAACTGCCCACCAGGAGGCTAGCAGGTCCATATAGGACACTGCCTGCTACCTGGCCTCCCGGAGATTCCTGCCATGCGTGCTGCAGCCCTTCTCCCCCCTCCCTCCCCCTCCCTCTCCCTCCCTCTCCCTCCCGTTCTACTATCCCTCCCCCTAGCGAAAATCCCCCTTAATATTGTGCTCCCCCATGTCCCCCAGCCCCAACCGCATGTGGGGGGGGGGGTTCGACACCAACTGTCTGCCATGTACAATGCTATTTGGACACCTTACCCTGGGCTTTCCTATAACACCTCTTAGCCATTATGCAATCACACCCTTAACACCTGGCTGTGATATGCTAATTGGGATTTTCCAGGGTACAGAAAAAGAAGTTTCATCTTCAGGTTAGGAAAGGTTTCTTTACAGCAGATGATTCTTGTACAAGTCATTCTGAATTGAGAAAGCCAGTCGGATGACTAGCAAAACATCTTCAAGAACTAAACTTCATGTCCAGTTGATCTAATTGAATACAACAGATATACCTGGATGACCTGGATGAATGAGAACCTTCACAAGCATATAGGAGAGCCCCAACCACTATAATATATTTTCCAGAGACTCCCTCGAACTTTACTTACCTTCCCTCTCTCTTCCAGCATTCTGAACTGCCGGCAGCCACGTCCGTGATTGGCTGCCTCTCAGCCAATCAGGGACGCGGCTGCAGGTCCCACCCCCTGCTTGCAGTTCAGTTGCAGTTCCCCTTCGGAAAAGGGGTGGATATGGGAATCCAAGAAACAAATGAACGGACGTGCACACCGATGGATAAGACCAGGACTCCAAGTAAGTAAAAGAAATCTTTACTTTATTAAATCAAACATCATCATACAGACAGAACACACCACGTCCCATTACCTGACGCGTTTCGTACCTGCCAGGTACTTAATCATAGGTAAAAGTGGGAGAGTAAAAAGTGGATAAAAGTGGATAGGCCCTTTAAGACATTCATATGTACAATGTAATGTTAGTTTAATTAAAAAACCAAATTCCATAGCTAAGAAAAAATAACAATTATAATAAAAAAACTTATAAGCCGTGGGATAATATTTAGTGATTTTGATGGTGTTTCATTACAATACTGCTTCATAGTACATTGTACATAGTACATGTTCTTGTTACCCTATTAAGGTTGTGGAATATCTTTTTCTGTGTTCTTACTCTTCAAGGACAATAACCGTAGTGGGCCATACAAAGTACAGAATTTGAAAGTGGGTTTAACTTAGAAATGGTCTGTGAGACACACAATAAACTTAAGAATCTCCGCTTCTCCCTTGCAACTCAAAATGTGAAAAGATATGTGCTGCTTCTTTTACAGTGTCTGTCAAGAAAGAAAACATCTTTTTGTTGCATCAGGAATAGCAGTAAAGGTTGTGCACAGAAAATAAGGCACTGATATCACACAGGAATTCCTCAGCAAACAATAGACCAGAAAAAATACACACACCTCACCGCGCACACACACACCTCTGATGCTATGCCGTCTCCAAGCTAGAATCCAGGGGAATGGTTGTTGCTTGGTTTGAAAGATAAGATGAATGACTTTTCCACTGACCTCATTCAGATCAATTAGAAGTATACCCCTAATGGACTTAATTAAAGTCTTAAAGGAGGAATTAAAAGGGGAAAAAAATATGTAATTCTCACTTAAAGGGGAACTGACACACTTTATGTCTACTTTAAAACATGTTTCTACTTCTTAGCTAAACAACGATCCCCTGATTTTCTGCAAAGCTTTAATGATGACAGTGTCATAACTGGAGCTACAAGATAGATGCACGGAAAGAGTGGCAAGACTGTCATGGAGATTTTCAACAAAAGGTGACTTTTGTATGCAAATCAGCCCTTGCAGTGGTGAACATTTTGCATTAGTAGAATTTGTTGGGTCAGCAAAAAGCAACGAGGCAGTATTTAGCTATTGCACCATGATCCATTTAATATAGTTGTATTTAACCTGACTGTGACTGCCATAACTGCAGGGACACAACAAACTGACCAAATCAAGCTAACGTGTCTGTCATGCACAAATGGGTGCAGGAGCAATTCTCCCAGTAGGTTGGTCATATGATGCCAAATGTCACTATTTTTATTCAATAAAAAATACTGTTCAGTGGGAGAAATATCTGCTTACATGTCATTTTACTATGTCACTTACAGTAACTGAAGACAGCTGGCCCGGGCACTCAGTGACCCAATGGGACAACAAGGTTTTTTTTTTTTTTAAATTCCCTCCATCTGGAGGTTATGTTTATTTTGTCATATAAATAAATAAAAAACAATACAACTTATAACATTTTTATGAAATTCTTCATGAAATATCTGATGCGTATTTATTTGAGTCTCTGTTTATTTCTTTCTTTCTCTCGATGTTAACTGTGGAGGTGTTTGTTGGAGTCTCTATATGCGTACTTAGGAATCGATTGATGGTACAGTGTTTCTTCCTGGTGCTCAGAGTCTCTTTCAGTTATACAAACATTATCAATGTATACAACGCAACAGTTCAGCAGTTGATTTTAGATTGTAACATCTTTTAAACAGTTGAAAACTATATTACAGTGCTGCATTCTGTCAACAGGGTACCTCCCCATGGTCCAGCTCTTTTTTGAGGGCATATTACCCATGGCTTCCTTTGTCTAATTGTGATTTGTTGCGATTTATCTAGTCCTCATTGCAGGTTATTACAGAGGATTCCCATTTCCCCCAGATTTTAACATATTTGGTAGGGCAGCCCCTATGTTGGTACATTAATTTTCTATATGGCAGAATCGAATTAACCATGGATTTCCAGCATGATATTTCTGGTATTATTGCCTGGATACATGTTCTGGCTATCAGTTTTTTTGCTATGAATAGTACCTCGTTAAAAAATATTTTTTCAAATTTATTAGCTGGTATGTGTTCGGTTATGCCTAACAAACAAACCTTGGGGTCCATACCAATTGGGGAACCCCTATGATCATGTAAAAAGGTAAATATCTGATACCAGTATCCTTGGATGCGTGGACAAGACCATAGCATGTGGAAGAAGGTCCCTTGATTCACCGGGCATTTGGGGCATAATTGATTTCCGGAGGTCCTAAACTTGGATATCTGGACCGGGGTCAGGTAGGTTCGGTGTAAAATATATAGTTGTGTCAATTTATCGGACGCTTTGGGGGAGACTATTTTGTGCACTATCAATGCTTCCTCCCATTCTTCCTGGGTGATAGGCCCAAGGTCTAACTCCCATGAGGATTTTTTGGCTGTGGCTTGCTTTTGTGTTATACTAGTTGTAATATACGTATATATATACGTGAGATTATTTTGGCAGGTTGCGGATCTACCAGTATAGCAATTATAGGATTTTTCATTAAATGGGGTAGGGGAGAGGGGAACTGTGTTATGAAAGCATGTCGGAGTTGCAGATACCTAAAGAACATTGAATTTGGTAATTCATATTCATTTTTAAACATTTCAAAGGTTTTTAATTTATTATCCTTAATTAGGTGTGTCAATTGGTAGATATTGGCTGTGTGCCACATCTCTGGTTCTGGTATGGTAAGGAACTCTCTCAAAACAGCATTGTGCCATAGCAGGGTCTGCAGGTTGATCGGAGGTACACATGTTTTTTTAAGGACTGTGTCCCATACTTTGTGGGCTTGATTTAGAAGTGGATGTATTGGATTCTTAGAAAGGTTTCCACATGCTCCGCGAGTTATGAGGCATAGTGGGTTTGAGAATTGGATTGTTTTATGCGGAGTCAACAAGGTGCAAACCCTCTCTGCCTCCGTATTACACCAATGGTGTATATGTGACATTTGTGCTGCCAAGTAGTATATATTAAAATTTGGTACTGCAATTCCACCCAGATCAGTTGGTCTCTGCAAGACCCGCCAGGGCAATTTATGTCTGCTATGTCCCCATATGAAGGATCTTGTTATCGCTTCAATAGTCTTAAAATATTTGAGAGGAAGAAATATAGGTGAGTGCCATAATAGGTAAAATAGCTTTGGTAATAAAATCATTTTTGTGATATTTGCTCTTCCCATGACACCAAGGGGGAGTTTGGACCAAATTTGTATTCTTGTTTTTAGAAACTGTATGAAAGGTTCGATATGGAGTTTAGGAAAATCAGCTGGGTTATTGCTGATTTGGATACCAAGGTATTTCATTTTATCAACTCTTGTTAAAGGTAAGCTAGCCGAAAGAAAATTTGAAGGGTATATGTCTATGGGGAGAATTGTTGATTTGGACCAGTTTATAATAAGGCCCGAGTATGTACCAAATTCTTTGATGATGTCCAGTGCAGAGGATAACGTTTGCTCTTGGTCTGGTAAATATAGGGCTAAAAATATACCTTTTGTTAGCCCTGGTAAAGTGGAGCTTTGTCTTATTTGGGATGCTAATGGTTCGGCTGCAAGTGCAAATAGCATTGGCGAGAGAGGGCACACCTGTCTTGTGCCCCTGGACATACCAAATTTAGTGGATGTCCAGCCATTTGCCATGATTTGAGCTTTGGGTTTTATCTATAAGAGGCGGACCCAGTTGATATAATTTGGGCCGAAACCGAATTTGTGGAGGACTGCCCACAAGTACGACCACTCCACAGAATCGAAGGCTTTAGCGGTGTCAAGGCCAACAATGCAACGGGTGCCTACGCTGTCGTGTTGTGCCAATAAGTTCATGTATAGTCTGGGGGAATTAAGTGCTGTATTTCTGCCAGGTATGAAACCAGTTTGATCGTGATGTACCAGTGCGGCTAATAAGAAAGTCATATAGCTAATAATTTGGCTAAAATCTTTATATCCACCTGTAGAAGGGAGATTGGTCTATATGATTCGGGGAGATGAGGGTCTTTTTCTGGTTTGGGTATGAGTGTAATTAGGGCAGTGGACATGGACTCGGGTATGTCTTTCTGTTGGAACATTTCTTCATATAAGTGTAGTAGCTGGGGAGCGAGTACATAGCGAGTATATAGTGGTTGTAAAATTCAATTGGTAGTCCATCTGTGCCAGGGGATTTATGTCTGTGTAGGTTGGCTATAGCTGTTCTGATTTCTATTTCGGTTAACGGAGCCTCCAGCATTGCAAGAATATCTGAGGGAGATATTGTTGGTTGTGGGATCGATTGTAGGTACTGTTGTGTTTGGGATTCAGAGTATGGGGAGGTCGTGGTGTATAAATGTTTATAATATTGTGCTAGATGTTCTGCCACATCTTTAGGGTGGGTTAGGAGTATATTTTCAGCGGTTTGTATTGTGATTACTGTAGGGGGTTTCTACTCCTGATTTACCATGTATGCCAATATTTTGCTGCATTTCTCTTCATGTTCGTAATAGTTGTGGCTTTGAAAGAGAAATTTTTTCTTTGCTTAATAATTTGGAGATTGTCTGTAATTCTAGATTGTTGTTTCAGAATTAGGGCATTTTCTGGAGTGGGTGTATTTGGAATTGTTTAGTAGCGTCGTCTAGTGCTTTTATAGCTACGGATACGGACGAGGCTGATTTTTTTCTTAATACTGTTAATTACCTGTTTGAGAATCATTTTGGCATGGATCTTGAAAGATTCCCACACCATTAGCGGGTTTGCTGTGTGGTTATTGGTGTTAAAATAGTTGTTCCATTCGAGGGATCGGTCTGGGTCTCCTGCTATTAGTTGTAACCAAAATGGGTTTAATTTCCATGTAGGAGGTGAGGGAGTTATTGCCCAATCAATTGTCACCCAACACGGAGCATGATCCGATTCTTGTGGAGTAGTTTACATCTATCAAATATGGTGTAAGGTTTCTGGATAATAATATCATATCCACTCTAGACATGGTATCATACGAGGCAGAAAAGCACGAGTATATTATTTTATTGGGGTGTTTATGCCTCCATGCAGCTACAAGATTGACTGTGGGTAATAGTTTACCTAATCTTGTGGTTGTGTTGGGTGGTGGAGACCAGGCTGGGTTATGTTGTCTGTCAAGTTGTAGGTCTAGTACCGTATTGAAATCGCCCAACCATATTTCGGCCACAGTCGGGTGTTCCGCTATGAAAGCTAATCCTTCTTGTATTACCCTCATTTGGAATGGAGGAGGAGTGTAACACGCAAGTAGTAATATAGGTTTGTTAAATATAGTTGCATATAAGAAAACATATTTTCCCTGCCGATCCAGTCTCAAATCCAGGACCTCCAAGAGCAAGGTTTTTGCTATCATTAATGCAACCCCTCTAGATGAGGTTGTAAAGTCTGAGTGGAAATACCAACCAATCCATGTTTTTTTGAGTGAACGGGTCTGTTGGCCTACCAAATGGGTCTCAGTAAGGACTACAATTTGTGCTGTTTGTTTTTTAATATGTTGGAAGATTGCGGATCTCTTTATTTTATTTTGGAGTCCACGTACATTCCAACTTAAAATTTTTATATTCAAAGTCATCTTTTTACCTTGGGTGGTTTGAGACTGGGTCGCTTAAGGAAGCAGCATATATTAAACATTTTTAAGAATACATTATGACTTTTAAAACCTGATCTGGGCACCCTGTCGACAGCAGCGTATTTCCCTTTAACTTTCCCGGCTTTGCACTCCGTTATGGGTGCAAGCATTATCCCATTAACTTTAGATAACTTTTAGTAAACAGAAAAGTAAATCAATTAAAACATATATATTAAAGCGGTTTCGCTAGGTATAGAGTGGTAGGAGTATCCCAAGTGTATGTCTCATTGTCGTGGGTAGGGTGCCCCGCTCCAGTTAATTTGGGTTCAAATCAGTATATTTCGTGTGGACTCTTTAGGGCAGTCCCACAATTTTTAGTGATCACTTCAACCTTGGCACCTCATGGGTGTAACTGTAGTGTACACAGGGGAGTCCGGTGGTTATGCATTTGGGGGTTAAACCTGCAGGTACAGAGGGATGGGTAATTCCATGTGTCCATGGGGATAAATTTATGTTGCGGATTTAAAATTATGCACTGATGGGTTACTTATCTGTCCGAAGTGTTCTTTACAGGTTTGGAACTGTAGTTAGTCCGGTGCTCCGCCTAGATGAGCTTTTGAAGAAGGGTGTCTATTATGGTGGCTTTCTAGATGCCTTGGTGCTGGGAAGCAGGCATGTTGCGTTGTTCTTGCTTGTCCAGCCAGGTTGAGGCCTCCTCTGGCGTCGTGTAGAAAAATGTTTGTCCTCCTTCTGTGATCCTTAGGCGTGCCGGGTATAACATGGAATACTTGACGTGCCCTTAGTCGGCGTTTGACGTCTGAGAATTTTGCGCACTGTTTTTGAATTTCAATGGAGAAGTCGGGGTATATGGCTATTTGTGAGTTTTGGTATGGTATGTTTCTGGCTTCTCTGGTTAGGCGTAGAGCTGCATCTCTATCTTTATAGTTCAGCAATTTTGCAATTAATGTTCTAGGTGGTGCCCCGGGCGCGGGGGGGGCTAATTAGGATGTGGTGGGCGCGCTCCACTGTGAGTAGGGCCGAGAACTTCTCTTTACCATATGTTTCCGTCAAAAGTTTTTCGACAAAGGACGCAGGGTCAGCGCCCTCTGCCCTTTCGGGCACCGCTACAAGGCGTATCTTGTTGCGGCATAGCCTATTTTCGAGATCATCATGGCGTCATAAGCATGTTAATGGCCGCTTGTTGTGAGCTGCTCGCCTGTTGTAGTGGAGGCACTGCGTCCTCTAGCGTGCTGGTGCGTTGCTCAACCTCCCTTACCCTTTCTCGGAGGCCTTGCAGGTCCTGCCTTAATAGTGAGACGTCAAGTTTTACTTCGTCCATCTTGCTGGTAAGGGTGATCTGGCAATGTGCAATTGCCTTTGTTGGTGGGAGGTGGAGGTGGCTCCGGTGTCAGAGAGGCCTCCCCGAGTGTTTCTGGGGTATATTGAGTTAGGCCTCCACCTTCCTCCTCTTGGCGCCGAAACTTCTCCAGTTTACCGAGAGCCTCTTGTGTGCATCTAGGTTGCGGCATTTGGAAGCCGGTCACAGTAGTATGTTTCAGCAGAACTTTAGTAGTAGTAGTGGGTTGTTGTTACGGGTGTTGATCCGATTTGGAGGATATTTACAGGATTTTGTGTGCGGAGCTCCTCCACCGTGCGTCTCACTCCATGATGCGCTAGGCCACGCCCCTTGGACAACACGTTTTTAACAAAACATTTGCTTTGAAAATTTGTCTTTGTTGAAAGAATTGTGAATGTCAAGATAATAGAGCAGTGGCGTAACTAGGAATCACTGCCCCCCCCCCCCCCTCAGCAAAGCTATAATATGTTTTATATACAGGAGTTTTCTAGGAGGAGGATAGATCTATCATAGGTAAAATAAAAAGATGGGCCCCCTGGCTCCCGGGACCCCTTGCGGTATGACTGTGAAAGAGCAGTCATATGTAGGTTTAGTCCTGTGGGCTTATAATACAAGTCACTGGTCCTTTAATTTGCTATGTAAAGGATATTGTTTCCTATTTCCCAGCATTCAGTGCAATACAGCATTTATAAAGGATTGAACTTTTTATTAATGGAGTGGTACTTGATAGGAAGTACCATCAACATGCTTGCATGCGTTGCCAAATCTTGTCATTTTGGCAGGTAGACAATTCTCTGGAAGAAAATCAAACCAGAATTTACTGCCTTTTTCAGATAAGACAGCGCCATGCTGTCATCATTTTAAATAATACTTTATTTAACAGTACACATGGAGCACATCTGTGTGGGCAATGTTGAGACAATAGAAAGGTTTAGTGGGGAGGAAATGTAGTTTTTCCATTTGAAATAGAAGGATAATTATGTGTGATCTTTCCTGGTCTTAGTTTTATTGGATTAGGTAATCAAATACTTCATACAACTGTATATTTTACAAACTGAAGTCTGGGATGTGCAGCCTCAAAAAACACATTGCATATCTCTGATACAATGGAAAAGATGTAAAACAAATCTCAGTCATTACAAAATATTGTAGATTTTTTTGCTTGAAATGAATGACAAATATTGTCAGCTAACCAGAAATAGGCAAGTTATTATATAGTAAGTGTGTCTGATATCCTTCCCCTCCCTCTCTGACAGTGTGTTACATTCCGAGATAACGAACAGCTCTCAATATAAAATGAATATGGATAAATTGAAAATTGAGATGCCGCTACTTTTTACAGTAAACGGTGTATAATCCCCAATTGTCTATCTGCCTCCCTGAGTTCCCAGCATTTACACTCCATTCAGCCCACCTGAGGCTGTGTCCATTCCCCAGTGAGAGGAAATATCCTAATAATGAATTCTATGGTGTATATCATTCTAATCTGATTGCTGGGAGATGTCTTCCAGGAAGTCATGACAATACTTTTAACAAAATCACAGATAAGCTTTTCCAAGAACTTATTCTCGAGATATAATGTATTGTTTCAAAGCAACCAATCAAGTTGCCATATGTAGGCTATTACTACGGTATGAAAAACAAATTATGACTTATTTAAATACTTTCTCCATGTCAGTTTTGTAAGCAGCAAGACACTGGAATAAGTTCCAGAAAGTTAAGTTGAAAATATTATTTTTAAAATTTAGTTATTCTACATAGTCCCTTCCATTTTGAATTTATACCCCTTGCTATGCTCTGTTGTTGACATTAGTGAGCTGACATTTTAGGTTCTGTAACGGCCCTTCTTCTCCCCAGGATGCACACTATACCTTGGAATGTTCCTGACAGTGATTTATACTGATTGGCTATTGGATGGGTTAAACATGCTGAGATCTCTACTGAGCAACTGAATCCACCCAGGAGCTAGGTCAAGGGCAAGACCATAACGGTCTCTATTAGGTGTCCTGCAAACAGGAAGTCAGTATTTCGAAAGCATTTATTTATACACAGACAAAATGCTCAATGGGCAGGTTAAGGTCATTAGGATGGAAACATACTGCTCTTTTTCCTTAAAGTTTATGTATTTGCACTGAACTTCCCCTTTAAATGCTCAGTATCTACAGAAAATGTTGAGATTTCCAATCCCAACTCAAGGCCACAGTTGATATTTCAGCTTTGTTTCTAGATGCGGATTGTTTGCTGATTTCTGTAGGTGGAAGACTTTCACACGTTTCAACACCTTATACCAAAAGGGCGACAAAAAGAAATTGGGAAAATACAAAAACAGTGAAAACACAGAGCACGGATAAAACAGCTGTTTTCATTAAATGGTATTTCGACCCTCAGTATTAACTTTAATATATTGTGGGGTATGCCTTCCCACCCCCAAACGCTATATTGTAAGTTTAAAAATAGATTCCAAACTCTACTTACAGCCTCTCATTCCAGCTTTGTTCTAGTCCGGCTCCCCCGCCTGCCAGAATTACAAGAAGGAGGCCAGACTGGCAGCCACGGCTACCAGCAATACAGAACATCGCGGGAGCAAGGGTCTGTAAGTAGAGTTTGAAATCTATTTTTAAACTTGCAATATAGCGGTTGGGGGTGGGAGGGCATGGCCTCAATATACACAACAGATTTAATGCTACATGAAAGCCAGCAATGTCGGGAGGGACGGGGGGAAAGCACTCCTCTGTGCATGCCAACAGCAACTGAGAGGACAGAGCAGAGGCAGCAACCTTTTGGACAGGAAGACAGCTCCTACCCTTCAGTTTCCTGGACTTTGAAGAGGCACTACAGGAGAACCATAAGGAGCAGGGATGTAAGGTAAGGATTTTTTTTAAATTGTACAGTGGAGCCAGTAGTGGGTTTAATTTTAGTTTGGGGGTGAACATTATTATTATTATTGTGGGTTTATATAGCGCCAACATCTTCCGTATCGCTTTACAATTACATGTATACATTCACATCAGGCCTTGCCCCGAAGAGCACATTTATTTGACACATACAACCCATCAGTATGTCTTTCTTATTGTGGAGGAAACCGGAGTGCCCGGAGGAAACCCACGCAAGCACGGGGAGAACATACAAACTCCTTGCAGATGTGTCCAAGGATGGAATCGAACTCAGGTCTACAGTGCTGCAAGGCATCAGTGCTAACCACTGAGCCACCATGCTGCCCATAAAAAAAAAAATTAAACAAGATCAGCAATTGCAAATCAAGGTATATACAGTCCCTGTCCTTATTAAAGTTAAAACAGTCTTTCAGATCATTTCCAGTTACAGTATCCTCCAGCCTGTGGTTCAGGATCTTTTTCTTGCAGCTAATTAATTGCAACCCAAGTGCAGCTCTTACAGCACTGAACAAATAAGCACATTACATACCTCCCAACATTCCTTTTAAATAGAGACACTTATAGAAACAATATGGTAAAGAGCTGCAGAGGGAGACTAATGAATAGAACATGATTTCAGCACAGATTTGTACTATTCATTCTAAATGAGGGTCCTTTTTACTGTATGTTAAATTGGGAGTATTAATGCTGTTGTTTCCCTATTATAGAATATAGACGGTTTTCTCGGACTGTTGTTATTTTTTCAAAAGCTATAATTTGCCATTTAAGTTTTTTTTAATAAAGTACTCCATTTATTGTAAAAAAAAAAAAAAAAAAAGACAGCTATATAAATAGATAAATAGACAGAAGATAGATAAATAGATAGACAGACATATAGATGAATAGGTAGATCGATAGCTATTGTACATCTCTAATATTTTTGACAAAAAAACTGCAATTGATTTGTATTAGTGATTTTGGTGGCAGATTTGAATTTATTTCTACCTATCCTATTTTCTGATTTTCTCCTTCCCTTTTCTGATTGGTTCGAGCAGCCTGCTTTCTTTCTATCATTGCCTGTTATAGTTTCTGTTTCGCCTCTTGCTTGTGGTGTGATTTGATTCTAAATTTCTCAGTTGCTGACTTCTACTTAACCCTGACTACAGTTGTTTGTTACCTGTACTGACCTCTTTGTCTCTTTCTTCATTCCTGGTACCACGTTTGGCTGTCTGATTTCCCGTGTGACCTTTGGCTCTGTTTATGTCTACCTCCCTGTACTCTTGTTACGCCATCTGTTTCCAGCGATCCAGCTTGGTATCCATGGTCTCAGCACGGATACCTTGCACTCTTAGTCCTAGGGGCAACCATGCCCAGCAAGGGGTGTCAAGTTTCCCGGCAAATGGGGCTTAGCTATAGATGAAGATAGCAGTGGAGATTGGGGTATCTGTACTGGAGGAATACTTGAGAATTTTGGAGCATTAGAGTACCACTGTAATTCCTACAAACAGATTATTGATTGGTAAAAAGTACTGCAACTGTTAGGTAGGGTTAATGAGTAAGCTAAAAAGGTTGGAGTAGGTGGCATATGCCTTTCTTCAACATCCTTTACTACAATATTATGTTACTATGCAAAGAGATCTTAAAAGACTAAGTCAATTTGGGGAAGGTGTTAAAATTTAAATTATAAAATTTTCCAAGCAAAGCTCTATATAAATCTCTGTATTTTCTTGATGTGCTGGACTTTGGAAAACTGTCAATAACTGAGGAGACTGAATAATTTTTTAATGTGTATTTCCACCTATTTTGTTGGTTGAAGACATTAACAAATAGGCTACATAGTTCAGCTAAAGGTACGGTTTGAATTCTAAATGCTCTAGAAGTAGCAACCACAATCCACAATGGGAGTACCAGTTATTTTATTGCTGTTGTTTCACAGGTACATTGCATTGTTTTAACTGTGTGTAGCAAACTTCTGTCTATCAACTGGACACATCCATTATTCACTTAAACCTGTTATCCCCAAGCATTGAAGCTTTAAGTAATGTGTATGTGTTTCATAATGTATCCTTCTTGTCGTAAACAACCTCTTCATTGGCTGTAACACCATTGCTTGGCTTTCTTTAAAATTATTTAACTTCCTTGAACATACCAGGAACCTATTTTAGCTTTACAGTGAATTTGAAAGTCATTGGTTACTTAGATGATTCGATATATTGAAGTCCCAGGAGAGGCCTTAACTCAATTAAATAGCAACAGTGGATTCATCAGATGTTAAATCTTTGCAATTACTTTGCTAAACTTTAATGCATAAAACTATATAACATTACTGAATCCTCTGTTTATATTTTCATTATTTTTAAAATAAAATTATTGTGGTTACATATTAATCTAAAATTGCTAACAAAGTCTGATAAATGTTTAAATTGTAATAAAGCTGGATGCAGACATAATCCAATCACCGTGCAGAGATGTTTTTATTACAAAATAATAATTATACAAAGCAGTAAAATCTCAATGTAGTTAAAATGGATAAATAATATGATTGGTTCTTGATACACTGGAATAATATTGTTTTATTAATACAGTATATAGAGTTGCAACATTTTGCAGCAAAATTGAGTTATGTTAACTGTACTAATAATATGCAACAATCATTAATATTAAGTTAAAGTATTAAAGTATTAAAAAAATCCTGATGTATTCCTTTGATATCCATCATTTTCCAATGTCAGTCAATGAGCTCCCTCTAGCTGGATTGGAGGAAATATGAAGAATGGATTCATTATCACAGTTCCAACACAATATTTCACATTCTACTAAGAAGGCACTATATAGCTTCAGTACATAATTATCCACACAGCTGGCATAGAGGTACTAAACTAAATTGTGCCATTGATGAAAGTTCTCTGCTGCAAAATGATTTCCTTCACTAAAATGAAAATAGCAAGTAGTCATTATTAGACTCTCTTATTTTCCTACTCCAGATAGAACATGACTGTAACTTGAAATCATCTTAAAAACAGAACTCTGGTGGTTCTTTTTGTGGAAATTCAGTCTTTTGCTTTGTTTTGCCAAATAATAATAATAAGTAAAACGACAAGAGACACATTTTACAGCCAACCTTCCAGATTTAAAAAGAACCTGGTTTCAAAGTAGAATCGCCGGTCAAAAAAAATCATGGTGGAAAAGTCTCAAACATTCCGAGACAAATGACTGCCAAAATTAAATTCCACCAAAACCAACAAATTTCAACCATTTTTCAATTTTGGTAGTTCTGCATCAATATTTCAGTGGTAGCTGTTTTTGACCCAAAACCGGCTTTGGGTTGAAACTCTGGTACAACCCCATTAGGCATTTGTGATTATCCTGTGTAAAAGTACACTTTTCATAGCACAGATTGAATACTAGCAAAGAAGTGGGGGAGTTGTTTTTTTTATATTGGGGTTCCACCTTGAAATAATATCACATCAAAATGAAATGTTGAGTTTCAGCACTTAAAATAAAAGACTGCTAATGAAGGGCTCTGAATGTATCCTAATGTATTTAATATAATACTGTAATATAAAACTATAATACTTTAAAATACAACTATTGGTTAACACTAGGCAGCACAGTGGCTCAGTGGTTAGCTGAAGTCCTGGGTTTGAATCCTTCCTTGAACATAAATCTGCAAGTTTGTGTGTTCTTCCTGTGCTTATGTGGGACACATTGATAGGTTGTATGTGTGAAATAAAGTGCTTATATTGTAAGCTCTTAGGGGCCAGATATGAATGTATCAATATAATTGTAATGTGCAAAGAAGATCACATTGTCCTTGTTGAATTCTCCATTTATATTTTACTTGAGCTTTATTAAGTACACTTCAACAACTAGGGAAAAGGATGCATTTAAAGGCTAAATACACTTTGTGCATCCACAGACTGGATGTTTCATATACATTATTATTATTTTTTTTTTTTTTTTTTTTACATGCAACAACAATTGTATATGTTTTGCCTGCCCTTGTGGATTATTGTGTGCTATGGGGAAACACATACTAATAGAAATCTGTAGGATACAAAAAGGACTCAATAACTATTATAATATTTATTTATATGTTTATTCTGTATAATTAATTAAATGTGTTAATATATGCAGCTGTTTTTTCTTAAGAGAAACTTCAGCCAAAATAATCAACTTTAGACTTAAAGGCTAGAAATAACATACTCCGCACATTGTTTTATGTCCTACCTTACAATGCAGCAGTGGGTATATATCCATCTGAAGCTCTTTAAAGTTGCATAGTATAGGACAATTTTCATACATACTCAGTAGCTTTGGATTTCCCATGAAGCTTACACATTTCCATCAAGACCATAGGAAAGATTTAATCCTTTACTTACATTTGTAAAATATATACAAGTTAAATGAAAACCTGCAGTATTTCCTTTTAAAATGAGTTGAAAATCACATCTCTTGCTGCAGCCTGTGAGACACTGCATTGGGATGAAAGTTCAAACTTCCTGCTTCCAGTAGGTTGAGTGACATCACCTGATCTCTGCCCGTCTGTCCGCCCCAGGGGAGAAGCATGCTCAATTAAGACTTAATGCTGGGGAAATCAGGAAGTACCTGGGGGGAAAATTGACAGTTGCGAAGAGGAGCATTTTAATTCAGTCAGAGGCTGGTCACATGACTACAAGCTGGTCACATGGCTGAAAACAGGAAGTGTTCAAGCAGAAGGTAATATTGCTGAATCTTTCCAGGAATAACTTCTCACAAATTTTATCTAGAGATGTGATTTAGGTTTTATTTTGGTACAATGGAAGGCTTTTTATATAATTCTTACTAGTTTGGAAGAATTTAAGACCACAGTTACCCTTTAAGAAAAAGTTGGTGCGTTATTTACAGTACAGCTAATAGCAGGCATTAAAAGTTATGCAAGGGGCAATGCCATTTCAGTATTCACGGGAAGCGCACATGTGATATTGAATTGTGTACAGGAGATTAACCCAGAGCGTTAGTGGCTCTGGGTAAATCTCCCTAAATTACATTATAAACATTAAAATAAGAGACACGTAAATAATAAACTTCAAATGAGAAAAAAATAATGACCTAAAGGAGATCTAAACCCAAATTTTTACACTCCAAAATATGAAACTATCCCTACACCACACACACACACACTACAGTAAATAGCATTAAAGTAAATGTAAGCATCTGAAGAACTAGATGAAATAACTGTGTGAAAGTACAGTGACTTGCAGCACCCCTGAGCTTAGTCTCATGCTCCCTTGCTACCTACTAGTGGGTGTGACCAACTGTACCAACTGTTACACGTTCCTGAAGTATCTTAGAACTGAGCATGTGTAAATAACCAGTGTGATACTGGGATGTTGGGAAATAAAGCACAAATCCCATGTTAAAATTGTATATTTCACAACAACCATAATAAAATGAGAGGTGAGACATAGATTACTGCTTTAATATTAAGGTGCTCTTCCTTCTGAAAGAGCATTGTTCTGAGGCTTTAGTTGTCCTTTAAAATATACTGATTCCAGGGATGTGGAGCAATTTCCTGTTATGTAATATTTGAAGAGACATTGTATTAAAAAACATGGTTAACCCATGAGCTTAAAAAAAGAACAAGTTACTATTT
Source organism: Hymenochirus boettgeri (assembly GCA_019447015.1). Taxonomy (NCBI): domain Eukaryota; kingdom Metazoa; phylum Chordata; class Amphibia; order Anura; family Pipidae; genus Hymenochirus; species Hymenochirus boettgeri. The sequence goes on along the minus strand of CM033472.1, from coordinate 214,179,107 downwards.
TTACTATTTGCCAAGTTCCTGTTCTTTATGTACATATTTTACAGTTCCATATTAAGAGTGTGTATTTCAAGAACTAGTTCTCTGATCTCTACAACTGATTTAATATGTACAGATGGGCCATTGAGTATTCACCTTCAACTAGCTACAATGAGAATTTTTTCAGAGAAGGGCAAACTAACCCACAGATGTATGACTCATTATTTCCTGGGTTATGAGTCAATCTACATTCAAAGGATTGTTCCTGAGGCTCCACGGCAGAATGTAAGAATACCCTGAAAGGAATGCATATCTTGAATAAATAATACTGCAGTAAATTGTGAAATAATTGTATGTATGTATGTATGTATGTATGTATGTATGTATAATTAAATTAAATACACGTGCATACATCAGTTAGGAAAGTATATATATATTTATATATATATATAATTTACAACTACATTTAGTGGAAGTGCTACTGATCTGGTCAAACATTTATACAAACATAGAAAAGATAATCAATGCACATTCCTAGGCCCCATACAATATCATATTATCTGCACACTGGCATACTTTATAAACAAAGGGGTTTTAGTATACATTACTGTGATCACATGAATGAAAAGCCTTCCAACCACGTCAAGGTAACCCCAGTCTGGAAGGTCCTAACTTCTAACCTTTTCAATTTCTTTTACTTCAATTACGATTAGCAAACTTTTGCATTTCTCATTCTTACACACTGGATCCATATAACAGGCTCTCTCCCTTCTCCCCAACCCTTTGGCTTTTTAAAATGAGGGAAGAGGCCATCCAGTGCTTTATATTAAAGGCATAGGACCTCCCATAAAAGGGGTGTGTTGGGGGTGCTATTACCACATGGAGGCTTGACCAAGCCTCCCAATAAATACATGCAATACAAGAATTGTGGAAGCACTCCAATTAGGCCAATTTACAACTACATTTAGAAGAAGTGCTACTGATCTGGTCAAACATTTATACAAACATAGAAAAGATAATCAATGCACATACCTAGGCCCCATACAATATCATATTATCTGCACACTGGCATACTTTATAAACAAAGGGGTTTTAGTATACATTACTGTGATCACATGAATGAAAAGCCTTCCAACCACGTCAAGGTAACCCCAATCTGGTCTGGTAAGTAAGAACACATGGTTTTCACAATTAGTCCACTGCTGGCAATATTAATAAATGTAACTAACCTGAAGGTACTGCAAAAACAGTGGGGGCCTCTTTTACCCAGAGCCATGGTGCTCTTTTCAGGAGTTAGTCACGCTAACTGATTCAATATCTTTACTTTAAAGGGTAACTCCAGCCCCCAATCAACTTTTCATATTCTAAATCATTACCCCCAAAACCTTCCTCTGACGCTTCCACAATGATTTACCAGAGCTTACATGAAGCCGATCCTTCGCCGCATCCCGATTTTCTTTGGCTAATGTCTGTCAGTCATGGGAGCTAAGGTGACGGTAACAACCAATGGCTAATAGAATTTACTGCACGAGCCACTCCTAGCTTACAATAGGAGCAGAGTTAGTTGGGATTTTTACAGATTATACATTTTTATATATTTTTATACATATGTATATATTTATTGAGAATTATTTAGTCTTTCCCATAAGGTGTCTATTTTAAGAATCTTGATATTTTATGGATATATACATTTATCACGTCTTATGATTATTAAGGGCTGGCCAGCCTATGCTTTTCTGTAGATTATAGGTACGTTTGATTAAGTAATAAATTATTTGTGTTTCTTTTGCTTTGGTGTGATTTGGAATAATATTTTATGTACTTTTTAAATATAGTTCAAAGGTTGCCATTCTTATTTTTAAGAGCAGAGGAGAAGGGAGTTCTTGTAGTTCTTGTTACTTCATGTAAATTCATGTAACTCATAGTGGGAGCATCGGAGGAAGGTAAGGTTTCAACACAAGTAGGGTTTGGGGGGTTGATAATTCAGTATATGAAAATTTTACGATTTACCCTTTAACTGATTCCTTGTGCAGGCTGCATAGAATTGCAAAAGACACCAGTGCAACAAATTCAATACATGATTTGCGGTAATAGCTGGCTTTAAAGTCAGCTGCAATTCGCATATTGAATCCAGGAAGGAAGAATTACCCAGAGCGATTGTGGCTCTGAGTAAATCTCCCTGTAGATGTATTATTTTTCTACAATTTCACTGTGCAGCAAGAGGCATGGAAGACAAGAAGAAAGAAAATGCAGTCAACATGTTTTTAAAGAAAGAAATATTTTTAGCAAAAGCAGCAGAGATTTCTGAACCCATTGGGTTCCATTTTGCCAGCTGGTTTGCAATACCTTTAGACACCAAAAGTTAGCATCAAAATATCATCAGTAGTTTCACTGCAATTGATATTGGAAACAACAATTTTGATTCATAATTTTTAGGGTTTAACAACAGCATTTCAATAGTTTTGTCAATGAAATTTGGTTGTTCCAAAAGGTAATTTCAGCACAAAACCATCTCTAGTTAAAAGGTTAGGGGTAATGTTGTTTTATTTTTCACCTTAAAGATAACGAAAAACATCCTAAATCTAGAAAAGTATGGGCTACAATGAAAATTATGTGAGGAATGCCTACAGATTTTTGTGGATAAAAAAACATAAAAAAAGACTTTAAAGGACAATAAAGCTTCAGAAAAACTGAATCAGAAGGTAGAACACCTTGGCATAAAATCAGAAATATAAAATCAAAAACACCTTATTTTGATATGGTTGTTGAGAAATGTACCTTTCTAACATGGGGTTTGTGTTTTATTTCCCATTATTCCAGTATCACACAGTGTGGTCACTGACCATTGTTTTCTTTTACATGCTCAGTACTAAGATACTCTAGCCAATCCTTTTACAGGACAGATTAAGCAAGGGAGAATTTGACAGATGGCTAATGCTTCTGTTCCTGTCTCATTACAAACACCTCAAGAACGCCTTAAGTTTGAGGCCACACTGCAATTGTGAGAGATTTCTGTGCATTAGCACATGTTGTTTCACATTTCATTCCTATCTAAAGATGAAATCATCTGCTAGAAGTTGTCCAACCAGGATCCACCTAAATTAGGATTTGCATGTTTGTATCTAGAATACAGTAAATGAATAGTACTTCAGGATATACCTTAAAAACTTTCTATACAGTACATTGCCTGCAACTCCATTTGATATAGATTTCTATATACTTGATAGATGTAATCATAAATCATAAAGAACCTGCCCGGTAGCCTTCTATAACCACTATATATTTTTAAACAAATTTATATGTAGGGCCCATCCAAGCTTTATTTTTGGAGATAAAATCTAATCTTAACAGAGGATATAAGATTTATTGGACACACTTCCTACTTATTTTACCAAGATTTTTTCTTTCCCCCAGAGGTAGCAATGCTCACTGAGTTGTGCTCCTTGTAACACATTAATACTTGAAATTAAAGAGCTTTTGAAGGATGCATTTACTGGAAATGTCAAACCACTCAATTAACTGGAAGAAACCTATAACAGTCATTAAGAAACAAATCAGGCAGTAATATTGAATAGTAAATAAACCCACATAGCAGCGTTGACAAACATGCCTTCTACTTGTAAACATATTGCTATCAACTTCTTCTTTAAATACAGAAATGTATTTTATTAGAGCTACCCCCATCTATTTTGTTTCCCCAAACATTTTTATTTCACCTTTAATTATGACAGACAACGTCTTTAGGATTATAATAGGATTCAACTTTATTGAATTTAGCAACAAATAAGGCATTTTTAAGTACAAGTTCAGGAAATACAATATTTATTTAATATATGAGATTATTTTTGCCTGGGCAACTATTTTGCTCCATTTTCTGTAATAATACAATTATTTGAACCTACTTGTTAGCACACCCTCCAAGTAACTGTGTGCTTTTCATTTAAAACCTTAAAGTGTTATGCCAGCTCTTTTAAAGTTGGAACCATGCACAAAATAACCACATTTTTAGTAATGTGTGCATGCATAGGTAAAACCTACATTTCAACAGTAAAACAAACAAACAAACAAACAAATAAAATCAGTCCTAGCTTAACTGGTCAAATGCACCAGAAAATTTCTACCTTCCGGAAGCTGTGACAAAAAATTACTCTCTCACCATTAGCTAGTAATTTATTCGATCCAGCCTAGTTAGCAAATGAATTGATCTGCTGTGTTAGCCAATAAGAGATTTCCTTGTCAGCCCAGGCCTATCAACCCATTCAGGTTGGTTTTATGCAGACCACACACTCAGATTTCCCCTGAAATGTTTAGCCAAAGACCAATCATTTTGTGATTGATAAAATTATCACAATAAGCAGCCTGGGCCAGTAAATGTCGGCAGCTAGAACTGTAGAGCGGCTTATTGATTGATCATGTAGAAATGGTTGTCAAGTTGAACATCAACTCGATTAAATATTCAACACCATTAAATATTGGGACAGTATATGGCTATCTTAAGAACATAATCGACCCTGGATGGTCACTTTTGTAGGTCAGTAATTTTAAATGTTTCTGAATTTCTTTTGCTGTTTCTTACCAGAGTTTATTTTATGTCTTTAAAATTTAAATAAATTATTCAAAGTACATTTGTTGCTCCAATCCTCTGTAAATAAAGAAAGCAAAATTAGGTATGCACACTATTTCATATGTAAAGTTATTTGATCAAATATAAACATTTTATAAATTTAAAGATGAAATGAAAATGTTTTAAAGAAAATAATATTCTGTAGCATTCTGAAATGTATATATAATATATTCATGATCTGGATTAGAATGGGAGGTACAGTGTAATAATTCCTTACAAAAAAAATCACTCAGCTACGTAGCTGAGTGGCTTTTTATAAACCGTCTTTCCACTGCTGCTCCCATTCTAGAATTGTGCCTCCCCCCATTCCAAACAACTATTTAAAAATTTGATCTAAGGTAAAATCAATAAAAGAAAAATTACCAGCAGTCCAGAAACTACCTGGTTAAAAAAAAAAAAAAAAAAAAACATTAAAGAGGAGCGGTGAATCACTGTTATCATTGCTGACTGAGAGATCATAGTGCACATGCCTAAAGAATGACTCACTGGTACATGCACTGGGATCTCTCACTCAAAGACAGCTGTATCTGAGTTTTGATAACAAGTGACTGTGCTCCTCTACAAAGTTTATTTTAACTAGATAGCTGCTAGACTCTCCTTTCCATTTTTTAAACCAGAAGCTGGTATGCTTCTTTTAATGATTTTAAAATAGGCATAGATAATGGAGGGGTTGGGTGGAATAGAAAAAAAAATTGTATATTACTGTAATATTGCACCCCTTAACACTGTAAGGGCTGTTAATTTAATAACATTCCGTATACACTGTGTTACACAAACACTGTAAGCCTAACAAGCTTGAATAAAGAACATAGAAACAAATAAACAGACTGTACAAATTATACAATCAATGTCTAATTATCCACCAATGAAACAAATTTCTTAACAGGTTCACATTCAATAAAAAAAGATTTTCATTTTCCATCAAAACAACACCACAACCTTGGCAAATCTTCCTGACTAGCAGTTGATCGGGTCAATTTATTACTTCTATTCATCTTCCAGTGCTCGGTGCTTAGAATAGCAGGAAAATGTCAGACTGAAACGAAAATTCTATGCTTCAAATGTGAAATGAATCTTGCATTCAAACCAGATAAGTGAAGTACGCAGAAGGAAGTTACAATGTCTTTAACAGAGAAAGTAAAGCTATAGAGCATTAAAAGGGATTGTTTAGGGTAGACTCTACAGAATATTAAAAAAGCAGAGAAATGTAGAGAGTTGTAAGCAGCTGAAAGTGAAAAAATGCAAGTTTAGCAAAATGACAGCTCTCTATATAGGAAACAGTCAATTCAAGTTCCCCTTAATGAATTAATCCACTTATTTTTGGTCAAGGTCCAAAGAAAAGCAAAGGAATTGAGATGTCAGGACCCAGTGGGACAAAGGAAGGAACAAGACTTCTAATGTCATCTACTTGCTTTACCTGCAGTTTTCTACATAATTGGTGTCTCATAACTATCTGCATAAACAGATTACTTTATTAAAACTATATTAAAATGGTTAGGGGTATATCATAACTGTTGCCAATAGCAATAATGCAGTTGGTAAATAATTGCCTTGTACAGTATTTTAGATAACTACAGTAAACAATCTGCATAAAAAAATATGCATTACTTGTCGTTTTAAGTAATTCCAACCCAAATATACAGTATATGTGGGAAATAAGTACAATTGTCCACTACAGTAGGGATGCAAAAAGGACCCCCATTAAACAGGAAGATAAAAGTTAGTGTTAAGGGCTAGAAGTGATTAAGGAAATAAACCCCACATCAGATTCTAGGTTATATGTCAGGGAGATTGTAACCTCTCCTTTAAAGTAGATTGAGGTTCATTTCAGATGACCAAAGGACCATAGGAAACAGAAGGAAAGGATGTATTCTTATTTGGAATGGTTTTAAGGTATTGTTCAGCATTCAAAAATGATTATATGTAGCAGGTAAGGTCCTAATAACATTGGGAAATCATGATAAATCATGGAAATATACAACTGAATGTTCAGTACAAAGCATGAAGTACAATGTTTAAAGATTTTTTTTATCCTCTATATTATTATTATTATTACTAATAATAATAATAATAATAATAATAATAATAATAAAGTCTCTGTTTACGTTAGAATATTGGCAGATATACATAATGTATTGTTGCCAAGTTAATCTAGACTAGACAAATAGAAAATTCATATGCATGTTCTCTAATTGCCAATTAATTTAATTAACTCATCTTCATTAACTGCTAATTTAGTCTTCCAGTAGGTGGAAGAAAAGCTACACCATCCTACCTTCCGATATTGCCTTTAATAAGGCAAAGGCTCTATGCAGCATGCGGCCCCACATCCAGGGGAGGACTGGGACCTTTTGGCCTGGGGGGCAAATACAACCAAGTGGCCCTTTCACGGTAGATTGCAACATTTGTAACCACGCTCACTTTGCTAAGGTCACACACTGTTTAAGTTATGTCCATTTTTTAGACCACTGTTCCCATTTTACATTGTTGCCTGCATTATTTTCTAGTGCATGATGTGGTTATAGGACAACCAATTACCTCCCCCTTACAAGTACCTGGAATGAGGACCTGAATCGCTCAGTCCTACTCCTCACCCCCGGGCACACTTTCTAAGTCAAGTTATACTTGCCCAATGTTTCCTTGGTTTCTAATGAACTGGAGGGCTGACTAACACCAGCTAATGAAATGGAGAGTTCGCAAACACTGAATTATAAACGGGGGGCTGACTAACACTGGCTAATGAACAGGAGGGCTGACAACATTACTAATGAGCTGAAGGGTTGACTAACACCAGCTAATGAATTGGAGTGCTGACAAACACTGAATAATAAACTGGGGGGCTGATTAACACTGTCTAATGAACTAGAGGTCTGACAATACTGGTCTATGAACTGGAGGGCTGATGACACTGGCTAACGATCTAAAGGACTGACAAAACTGGCTAGTGATCTCGATGGTTGACAACACTATCTAATGAACTGAGGGCTGACAACACTGGCTAATGAAGTGGAGGGCTGATGACACTGGATACTGAACTGGAGGGCTAACTAACACTGCTAATGAACTTGAGAGCTGACTAGTAAACGATCTGAATGAGGATGCATTTCCTGATTCTTGCACATGTTAGAGCTAGAGGTGTGAGCTGTGCCTTTCAAGCACATAACTTACTAATAGCTTCTGTGGCAGCCCAAATTTTGCATTGGAGACCAGCCCGGGGGGCATTTGCCCCTCAGCCTACTGGGCCAGTCCTCCCCTGCCCACATCAGGTTTCTTTAATCACCCTGTCCATTTAAAGTAGAATGAAGGTGACAAGAATAGCCAGTAACTTAATTATGGTTCAGTAAACCAGGATTGTCCCATACACTCCAGCATTCCCCTTTAAATAAACTGATACAAAATAAATTGTGCTAAAAGGTTGAACTAGATGGACGTATGTCTTTATTCAATCTCCAATACTAATATCAGGTTAACTTTATTATCTGTTCATTTCCATGTCCTCCCCCTGCAGCTCTGCACCTTGTTGCTTCTATAAGTTAACTGATATAAAGGGAAATGTTGGAGGGTACTTTACTTTTCTTTCATGCTTCATTCGGGTCAGGACACAGCACTGTCTCAAAGTAAGCAAGGCAGCAGTCTGTGTGACTGGAAGGAGTTATGTCAGCTCCTCTGCCTGACTAAAACTCCAGATACAATGCAAAAAGGATGTTGACATTACACGGTGGCGCATGTAAGTTATCATTAATGATAAACAAGAGTTTAAATCCGAAAATTCCAGGTCAAATCAATCAATTCTGCCATCAAAATCTCCATGGTTGAAATTTATAAATTTCTATATTTTGACCACAAAAAAATAAACTGCTGGTACTTTCTTTACTGAAATGTGGTTGTTATGACACAGAAGGCAATATTTATAAAAAGGAGCAGTATTTCTAAATGATTGGAACTCTTACAGAACTTTTATGGTACTTTAGTACTGTACGGTGTTGTATGGTCATCCGTTTGTATATTCATGACCACCATATATTGTATATTTATGGCCATAAATGTATGGACGCGCTCGTACTTCTAAAGTAACTTGTGGTAATGGAAGTTATTTATGGCCCAGAATTTCAATTTCGCATGCCTAAATTCTGCATTGAAGGTTTGGTAATCATGGCAATCCAGTTTAACTGTAAAAAAACAATTCCCAACTGTCCAGAAAATAAAAAAGATTCCCTTTTTCAAAAATTCTTCTAATCAATAGAGCGTTTCCCAATAGTGGCTTGCCAAACAAACCTTGATATATATGAATTACATACGCTTATACTTTACAGAACATTGACACCTAGTGGTGAAAAGGTGAAAAATCTTAATTAAAAATGAATACTGTGTGGCTTAGTTCTATGGGGGAGATGCAATAACACAACCTACCTGCACTTGTTCTGACACATGTTCACCCACTTTGCGATTGATGATACTGTACATCATTAAATTGCGAGCAGTAAGTAGCTTTAAAGCCACAATTGTAAATGTGATAAATTTCATGCAAAATTATTACAATAATTACACAATAATACAATTATTATTGTATCGCTTGCCCTGCACTTAATCCCAAAATTACTGCCAAGGGCTAGTATGGGTTTTACACTTATTTTCCTGTAAGCATGGGATGGATGGATATTGCATCTCCCTGCATAGGCTTACATAATTGTATTATATACATACTACTAAGTTGTTCTCCTATGGGTACTATTTTTTTGGGGGGGGAGGGGGGGGTTAGTGGATAGAATTGACCCAATTTGACCCAACTTCCATTTAATGTATCCAGGTTGAGAACCTCACTGCTAGGTCTTCATTAGCACGTATAGTTTAGATCATGTGCAATACTTACCTATAATTGCACTCACCTGTCAGGCCACACCCCTACATGTATTCAGGCCTGGCCATGGGAAGAAGACACAATCTGTAAATAGTGCATGTTACCATTCTGAGGGAGGGGGCAGGGCTGTGCAACCAGCAAGTGCTTCTTTAGGTAAATTGTGCCAGTGAACTATGGTAAACTCAGAGGTTAGAACATACATTAAACATGAGGGGTAGTTTGGGGTAATACATCTCCATTAATTTAATTTAAGATTAAGATTTAAGATTTTCTTCAGTTTAGGGCCCCAAGTGCTCATTAGCTGTGCATTTTATGGACTTTGTGTGTTTAATTTTTAAGTGATAAGACAACATTTACAGCTATTTAGTACACAGCAGATATGCATGCTGCAAACTGCAATGACTCCTAAGTAGAGATGGACGAACTTTTGAAAGTTCGGTCCGTTTTCGAACTTTCAAACTATATGGAAAGTTCGAAAACGGACCCATTAAAGTCAATAGGAGTCAAATAGTTCGAAAAGTTCTAATGAAATACAATTAAAATATCAATGGTAACTTAATGTAAATGGCTGTGGGACCTGGGAAATGGCCTGGGGAACATGTTCGAATATCCAGGATATTCGAAAATCAATTTTACTCTCACTCGCGCTATTTTCGAGCTCGTTTGCGCCTAGGTACCATGTACATTTTACTCGCGAATTCGATTCTCGCATATAGGCTTTAATGGACACTTTACTCGTAGATTCGATGTTCGCGCCTAGATACCATGGACATTTTACTCACGAATTCGATGCTCGCGTATAGGCTTTAATGGACACTTTATTCGCGTATTCGATGCTCGAGTTCGCGCCTAGATACCATGGACATTTTACTCGCGGATTCAATGCTCGCATATAGGTTTTAATGGACACTTTATTCGCGTATTCGATGCTCGAGTTCGCGCCTAGATACCATGGACATTTTACTCGCGGATTCAATGCTCGCGTATAGGTTTTAATGGACACTTTACTCGCGGATTCGATGCTCGCGCCTAGATACCATGGACATTTTACTCACGGATTCGATGCTCGCGTATAGGTTTTAATGGACCCTTTACTCGCGGATTTGATGCTCGCGTATAGGTATAATAGGCATTTTACTCGCACATTCGAACGGTCGAACATTCAATATTTATCGAAAGTCCAAAAATATCGAAAATCCGGGTCCGGGATAGTTCGAGAAGTCAGAATTCATTCAAATTTGAATAGTTCGGCTCGAACTCGGGTTCGAGTTCAAGTTCTAGGCCATCTCTACTCCTAAGCAGTGATGCATCTATAGGGCTTACAAATAAGTCATGCATATGAATTTTGTTCATTTTATTTAATACTGAAATTACATTCACCATTCAAAACTATGAGAGCGGAGAATACCCTAACCAATTTTTTTTATTTTAAATCTTTTTTACCTTTAAAAAAGACTGGAAAAGGCCTCAATAGGCCTCAAACTTCTAAAAATGCAAACTGTAAAGGGGGTACTGATTAGAACTTACTCCTGCCATTCCAACACTATAAACATATATTATAATATAATGATTATCTCTAGTTAAAGGGGTTAATTAGTCGGCTTAAAAACAAATACAGATGGTCTATAGGTTGCCATAGCTTCTATTTACAACCAGGCATGTAGTTATTAATTTATTATTAATGTATTATTAATTTTATTATTAATAAACAACTTTGTGCAGAGTAAGGTTGTAATTTGCGCAGCTGCATTGAAGGCAAATACAAATTGTTCAGGCTTGAAAATAGCTGAAAAAAATACTGACAGGTAAGATTGATTATAATTAAGACATAAGATAGGAGTAGAAATGTTATTTATGGTTTCAAAATTGTCACATAAGGGTTGCCCTCTTTGCTCCGCCTTCTTTACCCACTGAGAATTGCAAATTCTTGATATCATCAGATATTTATGTAAGGAGAACCCTCAACCCCTCAGTCCATAGGGTGTCTTCCGATCAAACAAAGAATCATATTCAATACCCTTCTTTTAACCTTTAAATCCCTTCACTCTACTGCACCTCCCTACTTATCTCCTCTCTTGTTTCTGGCCATGCCCTCCATTCCTCACAAGGAAATCTTTTCCACAGACCCTCAACAAACACTGCCTCCTCCCGTCTTAAACCAATCCCTCTTGCGGCTCCCTACCTTTGGAACTCTCTCTTGCTTCGCCAGGAGACATGCATTAATACTTTAAAATCTAGACTGTTATCCTACCTTTCTGAGCACCAACACAACAAATGATTGTTAGCCTTTTTAAGCACTTTGTACCCATCCCCCCACTTGTATCTGTATGTTGTCCCACCCATAATTTAATATAATATAATAGTTGTCCCATAATTTAAATACATATGTGTTTCTAACCGATGTATGACATTGTATTTAATTTTTACTTGTCTGTATAATTGCTTGTACTTATCCCTTTGTTTGTATACTGTCAGGGAGTTTCAATAAAAGTTCTTATCGTTTAAAATGGTGCTAGTTTTGCCCCAACCAATCAGATGTTAGCTTTCAAAAGTAAAATAAAATCTGATTGGTTGGGGCAAAATTAACACAATTTTTAATGATAAGAACTTTTATTGAATCTCCCTGTGGGTATTTTATAATGTAAAGCACTGCGTACCCAAGTGGCACTTTATAAAAAAAATTAGACATTGTGTTTAAAAAATGAAATTCGTATTACAAGCACAAGCAGCTTCCTTTCTCAAGCTTTCATAATAGTACATTTATATACAATCAAACTCAACTTTTTAAACCATCCCACAAGAAAGCAAGAATGACAAAATATTTAATGTACTGTAAATACTCGAGTATAAACCTACCCGAGTATAAACCGAGGTACCTAATTTTACCTGAAAAAAACGAATAAAAGAGTAGAAACCAAGGGTAGAAATTATGACCATATTGCCTTCTTATTCTGTATTGTTTTGAGGCTTCAGTTGCCCTTTAAATGGACAGCAGAATTCCCATACATGAGGCCCATATAGTAATAGCAAAATCCATTATGGCTATTACTATATGGGACTACAGAATAGAGAATGGATACTATTCTCCTTCTGATTCTGTATTGTTTTGAGGCTTTAGTTGCCCATTAAATGGACAGCAGAATTCCCATACATGAGGCCCATACAGTAATAGCCAAATCCATTATGGCTATTACTATATGGGACTACAGAATAGAGAATAGATACCATTCTCCTTCTGATTCTGTAATGTTTTGAGGCTTTAGTTGCCCTTTAAATGGACAGCAGATTTCCCATACAGTAGTCCCATACAGTAATAGCCAAACTGAATTACTGTATTTAAAAGACAACTAAAGCCACACCAGATGTTTGGAAACTACAACTCCCAGCATGCTTTAGCAGCTGGGAGTTGTAGTTTCCAAACATCTACACCCTCACCCTCCCACCCAGTTCAGTGGGTACCTTCTGTGGGTTCTGTGCTTCTGTGGGAATCCTGTAGGCATCCTTCTCTGCAACTACCGGTCAGTAACTTACTTTAGACATCCGGCAGCCGCTTGCTCCCTGTACTGGAGCAACAGCTGACGTCACTACTCAGCGCCGGGCAGTGACGTCTGCCAGCGCGCCAGTACAGGAAGTGATCGAGCGGCTGCCGGATTTCTAAAGTAAGTTACTGACTAGTATAAACTGAGGTCGAGTTTTCAGACAGATTTTACTGCTTGAAAACCTGGGTTTATACTCGAGTATATATGGTAAACAGATCTGAGACCATTAGTAGCATTTCCTCATAATGGTCTCAACATGGACAATGATCTACATCTTTTCTTGTAATAAACATTTTGTGTCATAGTATTTTAGTATATATGCATGATCCCATGATTATTGTATGATATTGATATATTTTGAAAAAGCATAGAACACCATATGTGTATACTCAGTGTTGGTAACATGTATATATTAGTAATTTAGCCAGTTTTTACATCAGTACACCATGAAAGCTTGGGAAACAACCTATACAATTGAATTCTTTTGCAAAGCTCTTCAGGAAGAACACAAAAAGAAATACAAAGCTACTGTACCAAGCTTTCCATATCTGTACTGCATGTACTGTACCTTTAGATGTATCTTTACTGTTAAATGTCTATATGTATAAAGAAATATTAGGAAATTCTGCAATAATGTTTCCTGTTAAACAGTTAGTTGGACAAAACTTGTAATGTAATTAAGGACATTTACCCCCCCCCACTGCCTATATATATATACATATATATATATATATACAACAAACATAAACAATAAATAAACCAGATTTTTGGTTCCAAATTTCACTTTATTTTCCACAAAAAATTAAGTCATTAGAAATCAACCTAAGAATTATTCTTTACAGTAAATGTAGTCATGTTATTGAATTTCCATCGTACAGTGGGAGTTGAGAGATATTCCTTTGTGGATATGAAAAATGAATTGGATGTATTTCTACTAGAATAGTATGATATATTCTGAGAATCAGAAAGGGATATTGGGGTTAGAAGGCCTTTTTTTAAATGGCATTCACTATATTGTTGATATTTCTGGAACATAACTTCTCTGTCTGCTGCTAAGGCTGAAGTCCCTTCTGGCGCACCGTATAAGCACTTGCTTCGGTGCCCATAAACTTATATCGGTTTGGGTTTTACCATCTGAAGGGAATTTCTTAGTTCACCTTATGGCAAAATAAGAAAAGAAGCAAAATAGAAAGAAGGTCCTGACATAAACAGCTAAAGCGCATGCCCACCTCAAAGACAAAATTCACTCACCTATTTGCTACTGGACACAAGAATTATCGCTCCACCCCAGTCCATCCAAACATTATGTCCATAGCCTCGAAGACCTCTTCCCTGTGCTGGTTTGTTTCTGCAATGATTGTCCTTATGAGCTTGAGCATAGAGGCATTTGCACAGGGATGTGAGGTCAATCCTTGGCCATGATGTCAGCATTGTCATGATTGACAGCAGTAACCTTGCAGAACCAGAACAGTGCAGCAGTGATGCAGGCTTATGTGTTTTATTTTTTGTTTTTTTTTAAGGGGTTGAGTGGAGCTTCCTGGGACCTTGTCCAGCAGGAAACAGGTGGTTGGATTTTGTTTTTGGGATAGACATGCCCTTTAATATGAATAAAAGGCATTACATTCAAGTAAGCCATAGATTCGCCAGTGTTGTCAGACTACCAGTGTATGTGAATATGATGACTAGGGATGTGCCGCAGTTTAGAACTAAAACCCCTGTTGGATCTGCCTGAGTTTCATTTGTTTTCTGACTGTGATAGTTTAAAGGTTTTATTTTTTTTTTCAGGATTGGCAGTTTGGGGTTAATAATAGGTGTTGTGTGCCTCCCATCATTAAATAGAATCTTTCAGTTTATAGACTGCTTTACTGGATAACATTCTCACAGACAAAACACTGAAGGTTTATTAATAATACTTCTAGAACACAATAAGACACAGTGGCAAGTAACACACCCCCAACAGTGTCAGGACATAAGAACAAAGAAGAATCATTACTCTGCAGTAGGACTTACTTGGCTGTAGCAGATGGCAGGAAGCTGAACATCCACTGTACATTGAACTAATGGAGAGAAAGTAAACAAACAAGATAATCCTGCAGATTTTATTTTGTTGCCTGCATGAAAAGTCTATGTCTGTCCTGCCAGGGCATTATAGTTCATAACTCCTTGGACATGTTTGTATTATATCAAGTTACTGTAATCATGACATACAATTTATCCTGTCTGAAAAAAGCATACTGTTACCTTGTTCTGATAACACCATTCAAAAAGTAACTCTCATCTCCATCCACCTCCATAGTGTTTCCTGTCCATACACTGCCAATATACTGTCCAGAAGGACATAAGCTGCAATATCAATAGCTCTACTTAGGAATATGATATGATTGAAACCCCTTTAAGGGAGAAGAATACCAACTACAGTAATACTGACATATGTACTGACATGTGTACTGACAACATTACATATGATTGGTGCCCCACAAGCTGTTGAAATATTTGTGACAACCACAGGTTTTGAAAGGAACTGCAGTTCAACATCCTATTGTTTCTTACTAAATTCTATTGCTAAATATTATAGTAATTGTGTTAGTAAACTACAAACTACAGACCATATGCTATGTACCTATCCATTCATATATTTATTGCCTGACTCCGACACTCATAAAACTCCAGCACCAAGCACTGTCTGTACTCAGTGCCCTGGGATTGGGTAGAAAGAGAGTTTATAGGATCATGAACATTTTCTTCCGACACTAAAACATCATTGGTGATATTCTAATATCTGTTACCCCATAGAACCCAGGACAATCAGGAACTTCCTGTAATAGGGACTCTCCTATGACAATACTTAATGTCTATGCTATAAGCCCTGCAATCAATGCAACTTTTCTTTTTGTTGTTGTTGGGGTTTTGTGTGTGTATGTGTGCATGTGTGGGGGGTTGAAGTTGAGTTGGTAAGTTGGTAAGCTGTTTTTTTTAGATTCTGTCTATTAAAAAAAAGTTTTTTTTTAAAAAAATCATTTGGTGCAATTAAATATGAATAGCGCTATCACACTGTAGAGCAATTTTCAGTATTACAGCAAATTCACTTAAAAGCACGCAGAGCCATTCTAAGTTCATTTTCCGCAGCTTAAAAAAAAGTGAAATGCCATTTCCCCTTGCTGCTTAAGCACCAAAGTATAGAATAAAGATCTTTTATATGGAGGGAGAAAGAAAACAGCACTTTGGGTCCATTTACATGATCCATTTTAATATGTGCACAGCTGACAGTTTCTAGATATGAAAAACTCTATTGCTATGTAAAGTAAATCAATTGCTGTACATGGCAGTAGAAGGAATAGCTAATGCTGTTCCATGATCACATAGACATCCCATTCTATATCCTCTGTGTCTCTCTGATTTATAGCAAGTGAACAATTCCCATACTGAATATCCTAAGAAGAAATATGTTTGATAGTCAGGGGAAGTTGCCAACACAGTCAACCTTCTTAATGAAAGACCTTAAACAAATCACACATTCATTTCATACTGAATGGCTTGCAGGTCACTGCATGGGTTAAAAACACATTAAGGTGCTAAGGTGCATTGTAACACACAGCAATGAGCCTTTCATTAATACATTTAACCTTAGATCATTAGAATAGCAATCACGTTTTTATTCCGCATGCACATGGATAGGAAGAAAGGCATCTTGTGTTCTGTTGGAACAAATGGGGAGATTGGACTGCTGGTGCTTTGCAATAGGTGGTGATGTGTTAATAAAGAATTCCCTATATCTATAACTTAGTATGGTTTCAGGATTGGACTAACTGCGTTGCATTTAGAAATCCTCCTGCATATACACTGTAGAGACTTTCATATGTGATAGTTGTAAGGTGAATGACACTGACTTACCAGGATCTTTACAGCTGCAGGGAAAAATGTTTCTCTTCCTGTTACTGGTCCAGTGTCTTGAGCTCTCTAAGAAATCAGTGTTAACCCTGTCTTATCTATGACAAGCAGAATGAAACCACAGGGGATCTGTCATATTACATGAATATCTGCTATACACTAAACATTGGAAAATGCAATATATATATCTAAATGACAGAAATCACATTAGAATTTCATATACAGAAATAAGAAGAACTTACCATGTGGATCTATACTGTGTCCTCCGCAGAATTGTGATTTATCTCCTTTATGTGAAGCATGATGCAGAGTAATCAAATAAAACATGCTATATTGTGTTTCCTAGCGAGCAACTGCAGAGAGCACATTCCCTGCTTAACCAGCTTTTGTGGCAATGTCATTTCTGGATAAAGCTGATCTTACTGTTGCATTGCAAATGACTGTGGATTTCAAGGGGCTGGCTGTAATGAACAAGCTAGAGTGAAAACAGCCTTCTTTCCATTCTACAGCATCTAGCAGGCACCCTGTTCATGCTCTCTTGTCTCCTTTTTTGTCTATCCTATTGTATCTTGCAGGCTTAAATTAGTCTTAGTGCAAATAACTGCAAATTTGATTAGCCTGTGGTGTGCTGGTAAGAGTTCTCTGCTGGTTGGAGAGATTTGAAGGAGAGAGGATGCAGAGCAGAGAATACTATTAGTATTAATAATGAGTTAGATTGGGGAGCTGAAAAGATCATTTTTACCTGAAGTAAACTGAGGCTTTCCTTGAACAGTGTTGAATATCTGGGGCTGTTCCACATCTTTCCTATCCTTCTACAGCCTATTCAATTCTCATTGGATCCTCCCCAGCTTGCTAAATCATTCTAGCTGCTATATGTATCTAGATTACTACAGCTCTCCTCTCTACTCCTCTCTTTATCAGCCAGTCCACAGCAACATTTCACTTCTAGGTTTGCATCTGAGCTGAATGTCTTCTGGGTCCTACTCTTTTTTCTCATAGGAAGAGTGTTTTTTTCCATTAGCTACAGTGGGATTTTCTTTCCTGGTTTGATTCTATTTCACCTTGAAGAGAAGCTTTTAAACTGATCCCTCATGTTTTTCTCCAAATCCCTATGTGCTGAATGATCCTTTTTGGTGGCTTTCTTTGAGTTGCTGACTTGCTTTGCTTGGGGTGGTGGAGCATTTGAACAGAGACTCAAGTTGAAATACAGCCAGTTTTATCCAGTATCCTATTGAAGATTATGGGATTTATCTTTCTATCCTGGATGCATTTGGTGGACAGTCAGTTTTCCTCCTAAACTGCCATCCGGTAAGTGTTTAAATAGACAGTGTGTGTGAACAGTGTTGCCAGTTTGTCATTCTGTTTAATAAGTGTTATAAATAATCATTGACATCATTATTAGAGTGTGCTAAGTGTTTAATAACTTTCATAGGTTTTTTTTTTGTCTGATTTTAAACAGTGACATCATTTTAAGCACAATCATCCATGCTGAGATAAGTGGATCTTTAGGACTGATAATGGTAGGGCATCAGGAAAAGTTTATAGCCCTGTCTCCAAAGAGAGACAGATAGAATGTGATGTCAGTTTATCCTCCCCATTCTTGTTATGTTTTGTTCCCTTATATATTCTATGATTTGTGCATTGAGATTTGGAGCCATTTTTCAGAAGATAACTTGAATTACCCTACATTATAATTATTCCCAGGATTGTGTGTTGCAATTTTATGGTTAATAAACTGGCATCATTCTGTAGTCCAGACCCTCTTCTTTATTTCTTCCTGTCTTTGCTCACTGCAGGAATTTTCTGATCATAGACAGTGCCTGTATGGAATGCTAAACTGTTCATTACAGAGGCCACTGTTAGTTATAATTCAATTCACTAAATATTTTCCCAAAACATATCACACAAGCTCCCAAAGGTGTTTAAATTGATTCTCCGTCACTGATAATATATACAGTATCCTCATTCCTATGCATTGTTCAGATTTGTATTTGGTAGAACTATCCCTGTATCTTCTATATGTATGTGGGTGCATCATTTGTATGGATTTTGTCAGACATCCTACAGTATTTGGCTGCATCAATTAGTACCTTGTGCTAGCTGGAAGACACTATACCAGGTTGTCACTAGATCAGTGGGGAAAATGTATTTAGCTTTGATGCTACATTTCCTTTAGTTAACAATTTTGTACAATTATTAATATGACAGACTTATTTATTCTTCTGGCAAACTCTTCTTATGAAATTGAGCTTTGCTTCTAAACTGGCAATTATCCGTTTTATGCCAAAAAAGAGGTGATTTCAGCTACAGTTCTCCTTTCTGGCTTAATCAAGTATTCTGCTTCAACTTTTATCTGCCATGTCAGAATAAATAATTGTAAAGATAAAACGAACTGAGCTCTTCCTATACATTATCAACAATTGAAATCACATCCGTAATCAGTCCTAACTTCACGTTCTAAAGAAAACATTAATATTTGTTTATTTGTTGATAATCAGTCTGTATAGGATTTTATTCGATGCAAACAGAAAGACTTGTGATGGGTTGTAAATGGAAAACCATCTACTGTACTTGGGATGCACTGCTGTTATATACAGTAGTTAATCATAATGAGCCACAATTAACAGCAAAGCTGCTTCAAATGACTAATATGTTGGAATAGGACTCGCGGATTTAATTTTAGGATTATTACAGTGGGTTGTAAAGTGGCTATGGAGGCTAAAGTTATGCACAATGATTTGCTGCGATTATATTTTAATTATACATGTGATTTGCTATAGTAAATATAAGGCATAAAATAGACTTTAGAACAAGCTGTTGTGTTACTGAGATTTATAAAGGTTTTCTTACCCCTTTGTGCTAAGGGGCAAAGAGGTGAGTGCACAGAAGTTTGAAACTGGTCAGCCAGTTCAGTGTCACCTGTTTACCAGCAGGGGGAGGGAGTCCTTGGAGTATGATAGCAACTGAAGTTACCTTTGGTCTCAGCAGATTCTCAGTTCCTAATGGTTAACCTGTTCTGAGATTAACCTTGGTACTGCTGTAGCTGCATTTACTTTATGGACAAGGACAGACAGTGGTGTCAAGTGAAACCAGCATACGTGTGTGTATGTATGTGTGGGGGGTCAACTAGAGACACAGAGGACTGGAAAGAATGGGCAGAAAATAATAAGGGCATTTGGAGGGTTACACAAGATCTAATGAAGAGGAAAGCGGAGAAGTACTTTTTTTAATAGTTTGCTAAACTTACCATCTTAATACATATTATTCTATTCAATGTATAGTGGCTTTCAACAGATGCTCCATTTATTAAAAGCGATTCTGTTAAAGAAACAAAAGGAGGGGGGGTTGGTTGCTGACAGAGAGAAAGACGTGGGGTAGCAAAGATAAAATGCTCTTTAAAAAGGATTAAGAATAATTAGTAAATGTATGTAATCAGAATAATCTTTGTAAAGGGGAGAAGAGACGAACATGGTGAAACACTTTAACAGAATGTTAATCAAGCACAGAAGGTAGACCTGAAAATACTCACTTAACACCCCAATCAGTGAGAACCAAGGGTGGCACATGGCAAAAGACAGAAAACAGATTTCCGATGCCAATTAAAATCTAAAATCAAGTAGTAACTAAGGCAGTAACATATTAGCTGTTAAGATTCTAAAAGGGTTTTGCTGTGCCTTAGTGGCATCTCTGGCACTACAGTGCCTATAGCAGTTGGAGGAACCTGAAATTCAATCTAAAAGTGTCTAGGCAGTTTTAGTCAAGGAGAGTTGTAGTGAAGTTCCACTAGCAGAAAAATTCTGAAAGAAAGTTATTTTAGTTTAGTGCTATTTCTGTAAGAACAAAGCAATGAAAGAAATGAATTACTGGCTGATCAGGAATGTTTAATAGATCAAAGTGTTCTCCAGATTTACAGCATGACAATTAAAGTCTAATTGGAAAGCTGATCTGTTTTCTTTTTTCCTTTCAAACTGTTTTTATTTACTTTGATTCTATATAAATTTTGAAAGGCAATCTTAATATCTCATAGTATTTATTTTTATTTTATTTATGTAGCATTATTGAATATTATCCAAGGCAACACTTTTATAGAATAGCACATATCAAAATGTATCCTATAAACATGTGATGTATATGAGCTGTGACAAAAGGGCATCTATTTTGCTGTCTGTCAACCTATGCGTCTATGTATACTTCTGTCACACCTATAAAAAGTAACAATGATTTTAATATTCAACAGCAGTTCTTTACAGGGAGATGTAATAAAAGTTCTTATTGTTAAAAATAAAATTTTGCACCAAACAGATGTTAGCTTTCAAATGGTAAATAAGATATGATTGGTTGGGGCAAACTTAGCACCATTTTTAAGGATAAGAACTTTTATTACATCTCCCTGTATATTTTTTCTGAAATAACATTGCTATGGATATTACATTTCTATATTTTTATTTCCTTCCCCTATTTGTGTGTATGGAGTTTATAGAAATTTAATTAAATCAATTAATATTCATTGTTTCCCTTCTACAAACAACAGTGTCGAACTCGGACAAAGTGGGTTTCATAAACTAAGACTGTTTAAAGATAAAAAATATAATTCTTTCATATTGGATTATTATTTACTACAGGTTAATATTTGGCCAAGACATGTCTATAGGTAATACACAAAAAAGGCAGGAGATCCATCAAATGGGGCTAATCTATCTCAAAGAGCAATAAAAAGTAAAGATAAACCGATGGTCAGCATTATCTGTTTACATACCTCAGTAGATAAAGATTGGATAATTAGATACAATACTAGAAATACAAAACAGTTTCCTGTGATTCTATCATCACTCATTGGATCTGTGTTGTCCATGGGTGTTATAAACAAAATAAAACCTGTGTGCGTAAACATTTTATATTGTATAAAGTTACTTTGTATTGTTGCCCTACATTTAGTGGGGCCCCAGCAAATCTATAAAGTTGCCCCCCTCACTGCTTCATCTACAGTGATTTTCTGGCAGGGGCTGTATTTGTCATAGAGAATGCATGATGATGGGGCCCCCTGGGCCCCTCTGGAGTCGCAGGGGCTGCTCCCCTATTAGATACAGCCCTGTCTGTCATCTAACTCTCCTTCACATAACTGTGAAGGAGAGACTTCTGAAAACGGGATGCGTGGACTAAATTCTTCCTAACCTGCTTAAACCCTTGGTGTACTATATAAAATATTATAGGTTCTCTTCTGCCAGGAAGATGTTTATTTAAACATACAATTCTGTTCCTGGGAATGATCATTACACAGTTGAAATCTGTATATTAATCATACCAGTTTCTTGCAGTCTTTTGTATGAATTGAATAATGTAGACAGCTTTCTACCTTAAAGATTTTGATGTGCAGAAAAAGGCTCTTTTTTGTTGTGGATCTATTATCTATAAATTCGCTAACCAAATTATCTACACATCTTATTAAATAATATTCTCTTATCTTGTATATAGTAGGTATAATATGCACACAGTGTTATTGTAACAACTAACATCACAAATGACAAAGTAATGTGCCGTGGATTGTTTTAATCACAGAGGTCATGGGTCTAATAATAGATCTAATTTATATACCACAGAATACCTAGAGGTATTACATACAATAAAGACCTTAAGCTAGTAACAGGAATATTAATTTTTTTAACCTTAATTCTTTGCAACCTGTTTTCTAGTCCAGCTCTAATGAACCACTGGCAGAACATACTTCATTACCTGGCTGTTCTTTCTACATAGCATTTCTGAAATATTGTCCTTCTGCTTCTGTTAGACATTTATCACCATTAAGTAGCAAAATTTGTACCACTTTTCCAAATTTAGCTTTGTTTAGCTGCAAAGCATTTCAATGGGTTTAATTTTAATACCTACTCATTGTATTTCTTCACTAACCTTTAATAAGAAAAAAATTAGTTCTAAATGCATTCCAGTAGTTTTTATTTTTTTTTTACCCAAAAATGATTTATTACCCCAACGAGAGTTCATGTCTATTTGCGTACACACCAGTGAACAAATTGCATTTAATTTAAATGGAAACGGTATTAAATACTGTATTTTTACTTGCCAGAAAAAGAAATGCTGTAGAATTTAAATTGCACTGAACTCAATGAATATTAAATAGCAGCAGCTACTGCTTCCTCCTTTTCACATTGGCAGCATCAATAACCGGATTGCAAGTACAAATGCCAGTAACTTTTACAAAGACCAGTCATGCTAACAAGTAGAAAATGCTTCACAATCACTTATATACATACACTTTATTGTCTGGTATAAAACTATGATGCTGATAAAATAAAAGGTGCAAAATGTGTCTGTGCTTTTAATTTACAGTAACCAATCAGATGTTATCTCACTGCAGTAATCCAGTAAACATTTGGATTTGATTGGTTGCTGCAAATTAATAGAAAAGGCAAACTTTTGCATCAGCCCCTAAGTGTTTCATTTTGAATCTCTTATCCAGAAATATGTTTGTTTGTTGAAGTTGTATAAGTAGACCTGCAGGGCTCACGATTCCATCCCAACAGTAATATCACCACATTCACTTTTTTTCATGGTATGTCTAATATCGAGATGAACTAGAGAACTATTACCAGAACTTCTAACAAAAATCCAACGAGGGCTGTAACTGATAATTAGGCAACATAACAGGGGGGTCTTTAGAAGTTAAAAACACTCCGGTAACAATTCTTTACATGTGAAAATTAGACCCCCACTCTACTTTATAGTAAAATAGAAAATAGAAAAAAATCATACTTCCCTGGTCATATTTCATTAAATGAATGAAAATAGTCTAACCCTTGGACTCTTATTTGTATCGGGAAACCCACCACAATGTGCTGACACCTTCAAGTGACCTATTTCCAGGCTAGAAATGGGCCCACTAATGCGTTATCCCCTCCTCAGAATTTATGAATACGATTGTGTGGTTATTGACGAACATTTTATAATTCGTTCATTATTCTTCAAGGAAATTCATAACAGCATTAGTCCTAAATTCAGGTCAAGAAGAATTAATTAAACATATTTTTCCTTTAAAAGACCTCTTTCTCCTAATGCTACTGAAGATTAGGAGAATGGGGTTAATTACAGAGGACCTACTTCTAATTTTTCTTTCTGCAGGTGAAGAGTGTTTACAGCAATACCATACATTGTAACTGGATTCAATCTTTACAGATGAGACATTTACATTGGGAGTTCTATTAATATTTATAAGAGTGATTAACTCTTTACAGACTTCATAATAGTTAAGAACCACTGTTCAATTTGTCTGACTTGCATTTATCTGACTTGTTATTCTCCAAACCCACTTCTTGATGCTTCTAGATGCATTTCTCAAATTAAGGGTGAGAACATGCTTGCTATCTATGAAAGTGAGGTGGTGATAAAATTAATCGAAATAAATGTACTGTATATGTACATTATAAGTGCTTCCATCATTTGTTTTGTTTTACTGACTCCACCATATGACACAGACATTCATAGTTCCTCTCAGTTTGCACAATGGTATCATTGACTTTTTGGTACACATAAAAAGATAAATTGTTATTATAACAGATGCACTACATATGTAGTATTCAAGAACCAAGCAGTATTTACTCTTAATGCCAGTGTTCATATAGGGGGAGATTCAATGTGACCCTTTTCCGTCTAAAACCCACTTTAACCCAAAAAATTTTTGGGTTAACATGGGTTTTGGACGGATTTTAGAGCACAGTGCCATTTCCGAATGTTTTTGGAAATAGTGCTGTGCTAACGATCCAAAACCCGTAGCGTTATGTTTTGCGCTACTTTGTAGAGTGAAACTTAATGCTACGGCTTGTGGATCGTTAAAGTCACGCTCCTTACCTTAGCCCGATCCCGCGATGCAATAACTGACATAATCTCATTTACATCAGTTATTGTATCGTGGGATTGGGCTAAGGTAAGTAACGGGAGCAGCGATATTGAATCTCCCCGATAGTTTATTATTATCCTTTTCCTCTTGATAAAATTAGTATGAATTAGTATGAAGTAAATACATGTTTTTCATTTGGTTATAGGATATCGCCTTGTTATGTTCTATTATTTCCTTTTAGTGTTCTTTCTGTAATTGGTTTATAGTTTTAATACTGTATTATATATTTTTTCATTATGTGCTTTCTACATAACAAAATATAGCTTGTAATTAATGCTACAGCATTTGCCTAAAGCGTTTTCTATTTAAGTCACATCAGCAGAAAATGAGTTTATTACCGTTATTGCAGACATTATGTAAAGGATATTAAAATAAACAAGGATACCTATGTGTAGGTCTGAGAGTGCCTGTAAATGCCATATTGATATTGTTCTAAGACCTACAGCTACACAGTACAGATGTTCTAGGCTGACTGGGTGTTGCACTACTTTGAAACGGAAGTCATTTGTTGCCCGTTATTAAAAAGCTGTAACAATTTGTTTTTATTGATTTTATGGTGATTGTTCACATCAGCTACCCTACTGAGTTTGAAATTAACTCATTGCTGATTTTTGCATAAAATAGTGTCTATGGTTGTTGTTTTCCTCTAAAAATATCAATATTCCCCAAACTTATTATTTAAGTTGCTGTTATTGTTAAAGATAAAATAACCTTTAGAACACTCCCTTTACATGGTTAACTCTTAGGAAATACAGTTTGTATGTCTCCGAATCAATAATGGTGTATGATAAAATGTAAGCATGTGCTAAAATCCATTGTAGTTTTTCAAAACTTTTTAATACTCAGGGTAAGGGACTAAATCACTATGTCTTCACCCCTGGTCTAATCATTCTAATCAAGTTCTTAATTCTGGTCTGGTTTTGCTCTGCTTCCACACTGAGTCCAAAGTCTAACCGATGAAAGGCAATGCTTCTTCCAGAGAGTGTCTTCTGAGTGGTCATGCCCAGGTAAAAGAGGGAGCAGTCCTGGTGAACCAGTCTGGTGATCAGAACTGTAGAGAAAGACTGCTATCTGTCTAAGCTACCTAAGGTAAACCAAATGGTGAGAATTAAAATAATAAATCTCATATTTTAAAGATTTATTTCAGCCCATTCACTTATGAAAATAGAAAAAAATAATAATAAATATATAGATAAAGAGGCAAAGTTACAATTCACAAGGAGTCAGGAGGAAATATTGAGTTGGTCTCTTTACTTTACCTAGTTGGCCCTGGGTTTTGTATGTCCTGGTGAGCGCCAAAACATAATTGTGACAAGTATTTCTGTCAGGTAGCAAAACAGCTAAAATACCACTGTGCATTAACCATAATGTCTGTTTTTCAATATTTTTAACCTACACAACCCTTTGAAAGAAAGATTATTTCAGAATTGGCAATCCCCTCATTTTAATCAGCTGAAAGAGCTCTACAAAAGAACAAGTAAAATACCTTTTGCTTCTGACAAGTGATAATAAATCTCTATAACCAAACTGATGAATAACACAGGAAATAGGACCATTATGCTAGCTCTATAGCTTGCATATTGTGAACACCAAATCCTACAGAAATTTTGACACTTGAAAATATATTTTGACACCAAAATGTTTTTGATTTTGAAACAAAATTTTGAATTTCAAAATTTCATGATGAAACCTTAGTTTGCTCCATTAACCTGTGAGTGCATCCTTGATAATATATAGTTATTTTGCTATTGGCTAATGGGTGGTAATTAATTTGCCAAAAAAATAGCAATTAGTTTTAATTGTCCTAAATTCTTTAGTTTTAATTATTTTTTTACATTTTAATATTTTGGCAGTTGTTTAGTAAATAAACTATAGAGCATTCTAACCCACTGTTTAATATATTTTTGGTGTATTGGGGGAAATAATTAATTTCCAAAGATTTGAATGAGAGTTAGAGGTACATTTTTCCTAAAATGATTTGTGTGTCTTTTTTTACTAAATTCAAGGCAGCTGTCAATCAATTAATGTTAGAGGCAATACCAGTGGCTAAAAAGGCTGAAAACTGGCAATCACAAAGCCTGTATTAAAATCATATCTTTATAAGGTTCATATGACACACATCTTTTTGTCACTTTCAGTTAAGCTGAAATGTGTTATGTAGAGTTATGAGGGAGGGGGGAGAATAGGGAAATTAACCAATGGCAACATAAGAAAAGCTGAATCTGCAGGAATTGTTAGAAACATGTTGGTAAATACAAAGCCGAACCCTGTAAGGAAATATAATTATACCATTTAATATTTCTACTAGACAGATGGAAGAAAACATAATAGACCAGGGTTAGTAAGACAAGTGCAAGAATTTATCGGTTAAACATATGTTCCTACAATACAAGACATTCATTCTAATACCAAATTACAATTTTATTCTTTAAAATAAGTTCATGAATTAACATTTTGATTTTCCATGTTATATAATTTAAAGGTTAATCTACAAAAGCACTAAAGGCATCTGTTATTTAGTCACTTCTGGTGGATTTTTTCCTCTTTGCCTGCAAGGATTTGTCATAAAGTTGATTGAAGCATTTAGAAAAGGAATCAAACTAACAAGCCTATATTTATACATGTAGATATATGAAATCAAATAGAGAGGAATATAACAAAGACTCCCAGGGGTGTGAAGGCTGCACCCACATCCATACAATTCCCATAACTGAATGTCTGGCTTCATTAGATTCCCAGACTTACCAGTGTTATACCTACACCAATGATAGTAATAGTTACATGGACATTAAGATTGGAACAAAGAATATACCCATCAGGTTAAAACCTCTACATATATCTTATACTGTATATGAGCTGATCCCGAGCAAGGAAAATAAGTCCATTAGGCTGATGGAATTTGGACCAGAAGGGGGGAAATGTATACAATAGCAATCTGAATAATTTCATTAACATCTTTCCATCAAACAAATTCACTGTTTATTTTAGAGGCCACTGCAGCTTTTTTCTTCAAATACCAGGTGGGATACTTAAAGTAAGGAACAAAGTTTACTGAAGCATGTGTTAAGTAGGGAATACAGAATATCCAGAACTTGAAACGCATGCTACTTTCAAGCTTCCCCATTCAACTTTCTAAGAAAATTCAAAATCAGTGGAATTTATACTATTCCCTGCTGTTGACATTAGTGAGCTGACATTTCAGATTCTGTAATGGTCCTTCTTTTTCCCAGAATGCACAATACCTTGGAATGTTAACATTTCTACTGATTGGCTGTTGGATGGGTCAAACATGCTCAGATCTCTACTGAGCAACTGATTCAACCCAGACGTTAGGTCGAGGGCAAGACCATAACAGTCTCTATTAGGGGTCCTGCAAACAGGAAGTCAGTATTTTAGAAGCATTTATTTATACACAGACATAATGCTGAATGTAAGGTTAAGGTCATTAGGATGAAATGGGCTTTCCCAAATATTCAGAAAGAATATATAATGTTTTATTATGCAAACAACCAATTCTGGATATCATTCACCCTTCGGTAGGGGTTATTTGGAGGATTGCACCTACATACACACGGCCCCAGTTGGTGTGCCAGATTGGCCTTGTTTCAAGTGCTTTCTTATATATGCAATGACTCAGAAATCTCACTGCCATGTTATGTAATATTCATTAAAAAAGTGGAACATTCTTTGAATGAATAAGTTGCAAATTCTTAGTCTAGATTTATATTCTGTGAATGTAATTTCTATTGTTCCTTTTGAATATATCCTAAAGATTCAAAATGTGAAAATGTTTATTTTCAGGGCTCCGGTAGATATTTGAATAGCAAAAAAAATGATCTAAGTGCCTCTTCAAGGCATTGACACTGATTAACTTCTTTTATATGAACACATTTACTTTAGTGCAGGGACCATAAAGAATGAGAGAAATGTATTTGCTGAACACCCCGTGATAGCTGTACAAGTCATTATCCTAATAAAAATGTCTTAAATGTCTGATTTTTAAGAGAGGCCATGATGTAATATATTGACTGAAATAAATATTATTAAAGTAATCTGGGAATTTGGAGAACATTTTATATAACTTAATATATTTCCTGAAAATTGCCTTTTTGATTTGACTGTGCATAATCGCTAAACCGAGAAAAAGGCATACTTTGAACATTGTTTTTCTTTACCCTTTGAAATGTATTAACCTGAGTCCAATAATGTCAAAGTTGGTGTGAAGCTGTAATTTCTGGTAATTTCCATCTACTAAAAATAAATTCACTTTAAAAGGACTCATCAGCATTACTTTGTGTATGACTGTAATAGGGTTTAATTGGTGCATCTACCAAGGGAGTGAAATTAGTGGAATCAGAAAGGGCACATCACCAGCCACCAATGAAAGTACATTTTCGGTTTAAGTATAGTTTAGACTTGGGAAATTAGAATCCCATAGAACATTGTATTCTTAAATAATAGATAAACGCAATGAATAAGTGCAAAGGGCTTCTAAAAACGTTATGTTCTGAAGTTAAAATGCAAACCATTTGTATTTTAAATAAATACTTGAATTCAATCAATGCAATAGTATCAGTTACAACGATGAGAACGATGCTCTCCAATAGCAATGGACACAGTTTTGCTATGAAAACTGTAAGATAATATCAATATAAGTTGATGAATGGCAACATTTTGCAGCCAGGTTGGATAGACTTGAACCTATACATAATCTATAGAATCTAATGACTTTCTAGGGCATTTCCTACCTTCTGATTTACCCATGGCGATCCTGTCCGACCCATTCATTTTGTAACTGTGAGTTGATCACAAAAAGGAAAATCTCAGGCGGTTGTTTGGATGTCAGGGTAACGTAAGAAGGTAAGTATGCTGTGTATGGGCAACTTTAGACACAAAGTCCAAAATCAGGGTTTGTGGCAACAAAGGGCTTGATAATTGCCCAGAAGCTGAAAATGAAAATTATGATTAAACTGCTTATTAAAATGATGGATCTTTTGCCTTTTTTAATACGTAATCAAAATAAATTGTTAACTACAGCAAGGCTTCATGCTAGTTACTCCCCAACCATTAAATCACTGATATAGACATGCTCAGGCTGCTTCACCTTGGAAGAAGAAGAGGAAGAAGAAAGGAGCTATCCAATTAGATATTATGTATTTCTCTGTGTCTAGGGGTAGAGTTACAAAGTATATGCTGGGCTTGCTGAAGTCAAAGATTTTTCAAATGGATCAGTGGAAACATGGGTTTGTTTCACGAACTTGCCAGGAGAATGAGGCCTGGTAGGAATTATTATTCACCCGTTTATGCTCTATAGTTCAAAATAAATAGTTTTTGCCTGAAATGCTCCTTTTTCTCATCGGTCATTCATACATAAAACAGTTTGGAATAAACCCCTGGATATACTTTAACTCCCATCAATATAACTGCATTATTTTCCTTTACTGTGGCAGATTTATTTTTTTTTATGAAAAAAGTTCATATATTGTGAAATACAGATATTTGCACCCTGAGGTTAAGTCATTTTATAGTCTTCTTTTATTTAGGTCTAATCCATGTGTGTTTTGGTTCCAAAATGTTAATTCTTCACTATTTGTAATGACATCTTCTTGAAAGCTTATAATATATATATATATATATATCACATCAGTTTTAGATCTGGCCTTACATTGTACAAAGAGAAAACAATTTCACTGCACAGCTTTCAAGCAGTTGGTTCTATTCAACAGAAATTGTAGCAAATGTTATCTTGAACAAACTGAAATTGGTAAGGATTATACTTTTCTCTCATAACAAAAACCGGTTATGATTTGTGTGCAAGGAGCCATATTCTGTTCAAATGTTTTTAAAAAAAGATTTGATTATAAATCTGTTCTTTTCCCCATATTTTCACTAACAAGCCAAAATACTGTACACTTATTGCTAAAAATGCAATGTGCTTTTATCCCATGAAAGTAGATAAAGAGACTTCAGATATCTGCCTTCTGTTTTCAGAACCATAAAATATATTTATAGTTTCAATCACAAAGCTTACAAAAGGAAGGGATGCATCTTTGTACAGAGTATAGATCAGATATCTATGTAACTTTACTGTTAGAGCTCTGAGATGGATTTATTAAAGTGATGCTAACTGGATATTTTCATTACTCTAGACATGACAGAGGTACCCCTAGACAGCAGGTATTGTAAAATAGTCTGTGGGCACTTAAAGGGTATCTCCACCCTGAAAAAAAATGTAGTGTAGGGCACCCTAGTCCACCCCCAACCACCATATTTGTTAAGTTAAAAAAGCTGCAGAAATCTACTTACATGGCTTTGTCCCCCTGGTGCTCTGATCCAGGCCCTCTGCTTGCCGTAACTGCAAGCAGGGGGCTGGACCGGCAGCCGCATCTGTAATTACCTGCCCCTCAGCCAATTACATTGGCTGCCTGCAATATAGAACGGCGGGGGAATGAAGTGATGTAAGTTTCTGCAGCTTTTTTAACTAAACTAACATGGCGGGTTGGGTGGGCTAGTGTCCCTACAATAGAGAAAAAGGGTTTTAAGCTAGGGAAGAGGCCGCCATGAAGGGATCCAGAATGAGGGAGGGGGAAGGGCTTCCCTGCACGTGACAGAAACCTCTCAGAGGACAGGGAGGAAGCAGGGACCAGATGACTCATTGTGTGAACCAGCATGTCACAAATAAATTGATTGAAGTTTGAATGAGTGCGTTTCCCTGTAAACATTTACTACAATAGTATACTACTGCTGGTGGTGAGCAGAATAGGGGAAACCGCACCATCAATAACTGAAACTAACCAGAGTGCGGGGAATAATAAAACGACTTGCAGCAATATTACTTTCTTAAAGGGGAAAGTGCACCTTCATAATGGGTAGAAATAGTGTGATTTTATATATGAACAGACAGACAATTTGATATTGACAGCCCTCCTGCTGCATCAATTTAACAGAATATGTATGCAACATTCCCCCTTTATAATCTACACTCATTAGAAATGCATTGCTCAGAGCTATGCTTAGATTATTAGGTTCACTTTTGTTACCCCACGCTCTGTAGCTTGTACCATTTAAAAGGGGAATGTTGGAGGGTATAACATAAACATCCCGTACCCTCCATTTTTTCCCTTTGAATAGGTACACTGTAAACATATGCATTGCACCAAGCTGTGCTGAAATCATGTTATATTCCGCTTCCTACCCACCAAAAGATCAGGTCACTACATTATCCTTTACCTGCAGCTCTGCACTATGTTGTTTCCACAAGTGTAACTATTTAAGGGATAATGTTGGAGGTTAAACCTCTTCTATAAATTTACTGATTAAAGGAGTACTGTTGGAGAGTAAGCATACATATTCTATAAAGTTAAAGTGTTGTGCGCCCAAAAATCTAGTGCAATATACCCGTAAGCACTGTAATTTTTATGGCACACTATTTAATTTTGTATGTGCCCAGATTATGTATGTCTTTGCACACAGATTTTAAGGGAGCATTGTTGTGTTCTCTTTCTTTTTTATACCTGTAAGGCTAACACAGGCTAAACTAGCAATATTTATCTTATTTATCCAACAAATATTTTTAATGAACTTTCATTATAAATATAGGGGGAGATTCAATATGTCCCTTTTCCGTCTAAAACCCATGTTAACCCTCAAAAAATTTGGGTTAACGTGGGTTTTGGACTGATTTTCGAGCACAGCGACATTTCCGAATGTTTTTGGAAATAGCGCTGTGCTAACGATTCAAAACCTGTAGTGTTAAGTTTTGCGCTACTTTGTAGTGTGAAACTTAACGCTAAGGGTTATGGAGCGTTAAAGTGCCGCTCCTTACCTTTGCCCGATCCCCGCGATGCAATAACTGACGTAATCTCGTTTACGTCAGTTATTGTATCGCGGGATCGGGCTAAGGTAAGTTAACGCCGCTGCGTTTTGAATCTCCCCGATAGTATTTAAAATTCTTCCTTTTATTATAGAACATCACATCTTGTTGTTCTGGGAGAATATGATCGTGCTTCCTCTGCTGAGCCCACCCAAACAAAGTCAATTTACAAGGTAAGTTAAGCTGAAATTAAAAGAAGGAAAAAGTTTAATTTTTAAGAATTTCTACAGTCTAATAAGGAAGGCAGCTAAAAAGCTTAAGGAGAGGTGGGCCAAAAGGGGCAAAAAGCCCCCCACAGCTCCTTTTGGTCCACTTCTCCTTAAGCTTTTTAGTTGCCTATTGTGCTTCCCAAGTCCT
This sequence comes from Hymenochirus boettgeri, assembly GCA_019447015.1. Taxonomy (NCBI): domain Eukaryota; kingdom Metazoa; phylum Chordata; class Amphibia; order Anura; family Pipidae; genus Hymenochirus; species Hymenochirus boettgeri. Next base: position 214,146,086 of record CM033472.1, on the reverse strand, counting down.
ACCCTATAGAGCCAGAATCTGTATCTTGCACAGATGAGATCTAACATGTCATGTCTGCAGGTCAGATGATGGCTCTATACCATAAGCTGTATTGCATGTTAATAAGCCAGAAGTTCTGGACACATGCATTAGCTATAGGACATAAAGGAGACATTTTGCATTTCTCTGCCCCTTTCTCTGGGGAACCTGGGAGTAAGAAATTACTTCTTGTTTCTTAGATTTTGTGGGCAATGCTATTCATATAGCATGAGATTGCATAAACATTGCCTTCATATAGCATGAGATTGTTGAATAAACACGGTTATGTTTGTTCACTAAGACTGGTGTGCGCTACTTTTTCTTCTCCATTTTTACGGTCTAACAACAAAGAGCTAGTGTTGAACCAATAATTTTCAGTTTCAACATATAGTTATCACAGTTTTGATGAAGAATTCTGGTCTTAACTGTCAAAATTCTGAACCAAAATTTGAATTTGCTTAAAAAAACCCACAGACAGAGCAGAATTCAGCGGATTGGTAGTAATCAATCAATATTCCTTCTTATTTTCTTTGGGTTCCCATTCTGTTAGGGTATGGCCCCATTGTACCGCTACAAAAATCATGTTACGAAGCACATGGGCATCTGTTTCTCATTTAAATTGTGTTAAATGACAAAATATATGATGCACACCGAAAAATGGTGATCGCATTTGTTGTCAAAACCCAGCACATCACAGACAGTAGGGCATGCTATTGTTGTGTCCATGCTATGTGCAAAGCAGATGCGATTAAAAAAACTGATTGCATTACACACATTTTGCACAAAGTTGGTCCTATCTCCTTTAGTCTTCTCTTCTATATATATTTCCTTTATTCAGTCTCCTTCCCTTTTTCACACTTCCTTTGTATGTATAGTTTATTTATAAGGGACGCAGCGTTGTACAATAACAATACAAAAAGTCATACAAGGGGGGAAAAATACACAAATAGTTCAGTACATAAATATATGAATTATATAAATATAGCTAGATAAGTGCTAGAGATTCCTGGGGAAAGTGCAGAGAAAGGAGAGAGTCAGAATTTAATGAGCCTCAAAGAAAGTGAATGAAAGGTCAGGCAGGGAGGTAATGGTATTAAATAGACAGAGTGCAGAAAGTTAAAGACCAACACCGCCACCATGACCTGAGAAGCAAGGCGAATGGGAGAAGCAGAGCCCACCGAGAGCAAGCAAGGCCTTAATAGCCGAGTCATGTTAGAAAAACCATGTTTTAGTAAGGGCAAGAAGGTGAAAATTATTAGAGCAGAAGAGATCATGAATGACAGTAGATTTGTTATCTAGCAGAGCACAGGAGAAGGGCAGACAAGATGGTGGAATTAGAGGAATAGATAGAAGGTTGGAGGGAATTCCAAAATGTAAAAAAATCTCGACATGGCGCAGGCAGCGCAAAACCTTCACTAACACGTCAGTACATAAGTTAGTGTGAATTTAGCGCTTATTTTGCATCTCCCTGGAGATGCTCTGAAAGATTGCTATGGTTAAAATATCAATTAGACAATAAAGGTATAACCTTTACAGCAAATGTTCCATTACATCATTTGTCCTTTAATCTTATTCTTACATGGTTTTTCTCTGTATTCTTTATTTCCTGATGTAAATATTGTTTAATTTACATTGCATACAATAATGTTTTGATGTTGAAGGTGTACTTACTATAACTTGTTTCAATGAGATTTAATGCACACTTTTTTACTAGGTTTTCAGACACCCAAATTATAACTCCTACAGTATGACTAATGACATAATTTTGTTGAAACTCTCAAGTGGTGCCACCTTCAGCAATCGAATTTCTCCGGTCTGCATTGCTAAATCTAATGAAGTGTTTTATTCGGGCGAAAGATGTGTCACAACAGGATGGGGTTACACTGATGCCTATTGTAAGAAAACCTCTGATATATGTATATATTGTCAGTTTCTATTTCAAATTAATAGCTGTAGTTTATTTAATATTTAGCCACATATAGGCATGCCAGCAGTTGGGTAAACCACCGATTAATAAGAATTTGATTTGAATTAAGAACATTTGTTATACAGTAGGTTCATAAATACATTTACAGTATCTACTGTACTAGAGCCTATCACGAATTTTTTTTAGTAAAAATAATTTTCAATGTGTTTCACAGATCATTGGTCTACTTTTGCTATATAGATTGCATTAGGACTGCTAGTAAAGAGTATCTGGCTTTGTTTTACTCTTACAATTAACTGTTCACCAACTCTAACCAATTTTCTAAACACTGTAATACACATTATAGGGAAACACCATTTTCCACAAATCTAGTGACTCAGATATTTGCAGAAAGGCAGCTTACATGCTAGAAGAGAACTGGTAGGCAATAACTTTTTTCCACATAACTTGTATATCATGTGTGTTAGGTCACCAGAGCTTATGATTTTGATGAATAATTGATTGATTTCACTTTGCAAATAACAGTGAATGTTCATCCTGTGAAGAGTTGGCACAGTGAGTTAAAGTGCTGCGTATCAGCCCTTACTCATAGCATTATACTCATTGCAAATTCTCACTCTCTATGAATAACTACATAAGAAATGTGGGCAGTTTTTCAAAAATTCTACTGGCAATTCCTGAATAACCTTCCATTACCATTATTTTATGACAGCTAGTACAAGTCTTGTGCCAAAAGATAACATTTGCTACTTTTTAGTATTTCTTTGTTCTGTTGTGTGTTTTGTTACAGTAGATTCAGTAGTGTATTATGCCCAAAATTAGCCTGGGTGTTTTGAAAGATTGTATTTTAAGTAGTCTTAGCCAATAAAATCTGTCACTTTAATTAGGAAATTTATTTTCTTTTAAAAATTACCAAAATGTACAATTTTCTACATTTAAAACTATATTCTACAGTGAACATCTTTGTAGCAATTTTCACATACCGTTGTAGAACAAATAACCTTTTTTCAATGTTTTAGCCAAATTGTCCCCAAATAAGCTGCAGCAAGTTGCCCTGCCTCTTCTTTCCAACTCTGAATGTCAAAGATATTGGGGAAATAAGATCCTTGGCACAATGATCTGTGCTGGAGCATCTGGCGCTTCCTCTTGTATGGTAGGAGATTTTTTTAATATATACTTTAATGCTTTGTTTATTTTTAACATCCATAATATCAATCAAATATAAACAAAAAAAAAAAAAGGCACAAGGTATTAATGGAGCCAAAAACTAATGAAGCCAAACAGCTAATAGGCAATATAAAATCTCTATAAGAATATCAGGAATGAAGTTATTTTAGCGTGTACGAGCTACAATAGCAAGCAAGGGCCCACCTTGAGAGAATCTATTTTTGTAAGTGTCCAGGTCTGTGAAACGGATCTTTCTGACTGACTAATTAGTTAGCATCATGTGGGATGAGGTTGCACAAAAATAGAGAATGTTCCACTAGTTAGAACACTAAGCTCTGAAAACAGGATGGTGTGTCATTAAAAATGCCAGCCTAGTACCATAACCCTTCCTGGCTTGGCATAATATGATTATACAAATAATAGCAATAACAATGGACCCACACAGAAACTAAAAACTAAAAGGGGTATTATTTTTTAATTAATGTTCAAATACAAAATACATCTCATGCATATAATTACCCTTCTGCTTTTGCTAATATTTGCTATAGGGGGGATTTTAATCAAGCAGGTATCCTCAAATATTACTTTCACGTAAATGGCCTTTGGTCCATTATTAAGTGGTGCCAGGCGTCTATGTGAAAGTAGGATTATAAAAAAGAAAATTCTTAAGTAAGTGAATGTGACTGCCACACACACATAGGTTGTGTGCACAGTGTAAATAAACACTTTGCAGTTTGATCACCGCTGGTTCTCTTCGTGTTTCTTGATCATTTTGCTTGAGTTTTACTACTTACAGTGCCACTTTTCTTTTTCTAGTATGAGCATTTCCATTACAGAGAGTTAACATTTACTTCTGCTTTTCATGGCGTAGGAAATACTAGACATCTGTGTTTGACTTGGTTTCTATTTATATCTGCACAGGGCTTATATAGAAGATATCCTAACAGGACCCTGTTGCAAAAAATTATATAATACATAAGGCATTTGAATAGGGAGGTGCAGTGGCGAGAATCTATATTAGTCACTCAGTGATGTCACTGAGTGACTTCCTGTATTCCACTGCCCCTCCCCATTTCTCTCTCCCTCCCTGTATTAGTAATGTAGATAAGAAGCCCGTTTTTGTACACTAACGGACTGATTACTGTGCTGATAAGAAGAAGCGAATGGCCGAGTCAATTATGAATCACAGGAATGCGCTCGGAGGGGGGAGACAGAGTGTCTGTGCTGGATTTTTCATTTTTTGACCTTATGTATTATAAGGAATAATACGCTACCTACAGAATAATATACGGATATTACTTCACCTCGGAGTTCCCTGACCTATATGGTCAGGAAACTCCTCGGTGGTGTAATATCCTTATATTACACTGTAGGTAGCGTATTATCCCTTATATTATTCAGCTTTGTTTATTAATTAGTGTTTTTGAATACCTCATTCCTTACAGTTATGTGTTGTGGTTTCAGGAAGGACATTAACATAAAATAAAGACATTTATATGTATGCATATTAATTAATGTTTTAAATATTGTTTTAAGGGTGATTCTGGTGGACCTCTTGTGTGTCAAAGAAATGGAGTGTGGGTGTTGGCTGGAATTGTGTCCTGGGGTACTGGTAATTGCTCTCCATCATCTCCTGGAGTGTATGCCCGTGTCACAGCTCTTAAATCCTGGATGGATCAGATTGTTGCCTCTAATTAAATATATTTTTGTTAACTGGTTAATAGATGCTGTATTTAATTACTGAGCAATGCTCATTTGTATTGTGTGATACCACAAAAATCTTAATAAATTATCTGTTTCAAAAACAATATCAAGTTCATGACTATTTGCTAACTTTTTATTATACTATTGTTCTTTTGCTATTTTGTTTTTTATTTATTTGTTTTCTGCTTTTAATGATGCCACATAGGTTAGTAGTTTGTTTGACATAACTGCTTTTAACTGCTTGGGTATTGGAATTAATATGGTGGCCAGCTCCTCATTTTCTCTCCGTTCTCTTTTTTATGTTACTTGGAGGCATAACAATCAAAATTCTGTCTTTTAATGATGTAGTTAATTTATAGAATTTTAGAAAGGGTCCTAATAAAGATTAAACTAAAAGTGGAACTTAACCTGATTACTATTTCAATTTGTATAACCAGACCAGCAGAACGCCGGAGGAACAAAGCGATGTAAGTACATTTATGAAGCTTTTGCATCTAAACGAACTTGGCAGTTGGGGATAGGCTAGGGGCCCTACACTACAGAAAAACTCTTTTAATGGTTGGGGGTCAAGGAGGCAGAAGGGATCCAGAGGGGTGGAGGGAGGGGAGCAGAAACCTCTCAGAGGACAGGGAGGAAGCAGGGACCAGATGACTCACCAACATCTCCTACTCTTCACTTTTTTCAACTTTGGATAGGCACTGCAGGAGAACCATTTAGAGATGCAAGATAAGGATTTTTTAACACTACACAGTGGGGCCAGTAGTTAAATTTTAGGTTTGGGGGATGGACATGCCCTTTAAATTGTAGCTTTATTTTCACCAACTCCTTAGTAGAGTATCATGAAGCAAAATGTAGCACAAGAGAGTAACAAAGGCTTCATTGTTCAAATCATACATTTGCAGGAGAAGCTTCTCCAATCAATAACTGGTTTGAGCTTTGAAGCTGTTGTGGCCCTCTTATGTTGCATTTTCTTTTCATGAATTTACTGTATCTTTATTTTCCATCATTATTGCTGCTAGAAATCGATTTATACTGGGACTTTTAGAGTTTTACTCTAATGAAATGAGCTAATGAGATGACCAAGACTAAAGATGTAAATGTAGATTTGGCATTTAGTAGATCTTTAGTCACTTTAATGAGGCAAGGGGGAAGTAAAGTGGGCCATACAGGGACCAATCTCGTTTGTGCATTCTGGATTGGTCTGCTAGATTTTTTTTCTATTTCCCAAAAATGCCGAAATTTGTCTGACTATTGGGCAATCAACCATACAAGTATATGGGTCCCTTTAGCAGAAATGTGGTGCACCAGGTCAGAATAGACGTCTTTTTTTGTGTAGAAATTTGTTACCAGAAAGGCATCTTCGTTTGATACAGAAAAGATAACTTATTTTGTGAGACATGTATGTATTTTTGATTGAGAATTGAATGATATTAATAATTATTGTCTCAACAATATTGTTAAGGCTCTACTGTACGGTATTGTATAGCGTTGCTTAATATGTTCAGCACTATATAAAAAAAACTCTTTTTTTACTTGAGTAACTTTTGTTAAAAATATCAAATATAATTATATTAAGCCAAATATTCTAGAAGAAAATAAAGATTATCTACACACAGTAGCACCAGTCTAACAAACCCCAACATTATGCAGTCTTGTTTTATACTGAAGCTAAACAAAATAACATTCTTGATTACAGAAATTCTGCCACAGAAATCCTTAAACCATAAAGTCAGGGATATCTAGAGAAGGTCATGATTTAGGGTTTAACAAACCTTGAGCGGGCTAATCCATACATTACTCTGTACTAAGTTAATCTCTTTTGAAAAAAGATTTGGGGGTTCTAGTAAATAACAGATGTAGCTGTTATAATTAGTGCCAGATTCAAGGGAAAAAAATATTATCCTTCCTCTTTACAAAGCATGGGTAAGGCCTCATTTGGAATATCCATGCTGAATCCCATATAGTTAGTGACCCATATAAAAGGGACATCTTGAAAATGGAAACAGTTCAGAGAAAGGCAAGTAAATCAATAAGGGGAATGATAGGGCTTGACTATGCAGATTAGGCTGTGTACACTCATAGAGTTAATATCTAAACGTGTAAAATGTCACAACAAAATATTAGCAAATATGTAAGTACAAAACGACACATTTAGCTTATCTAAACTTTTTTTTATAAACCCACCATGTAATGCTACAACAGACTGATTTAAAATATATCCTAAATTAAAATACAAAATACGGTATTTATAGTGTTGTAAAGATATTTTCTTCCTAATATTAAATATTAATATTAGTTTACTAAGTTGAGAAAAGTATGAATATAAAATATTTGTGCAGTTTGGAATTAGAGGAAAGAGTTTGTGTACCTATATACCTTGGTGCAGTTGTGATGATTTATTACAAAAGTTGGGTCAACATTTCAGCTTTGACATGTCTATTTCTCAACATTATCTTGGAGACTCATGATGAATATGTCACTATAGATGACATACAAAGAAAAATGGAGGACAGGTTTATAGATGATGGCCAAGTTCTGTAATTGAATTGCCAGGTTTTAATTCAATATTTTGCTTTCCATTTTTGTGACTTTTTAGAAGCCAATATATGTATCTGTGGTATCAAACTAATTGGAGTCTATATTTGTTCATTAGTTGGTAGTAAAATATTTGGATGAATTAAATCTTTTTTCATAAAACAAATGCACAGTTAATGTATAGTTGCTGCACATTTCTACAGGCTTGGCCACTGCTATTGTAATTACCTTTTCAAAGATATACTTTTAGGTGTACCAATGAAATATATGAGAAATCTTCCATGAAATTATCTGTTGTATTCAATTAGATCAACTGGACTTGAAGTTTAGTTCTTGAAAACGTTTCACTAGTCATCCGACTGGCTTTCTCAATTCAGAATGACTTGTACAAGAATCTGTGACAATTATGTAAGCTGGAAAATCCCAATTAGCATATCACAACCAGGTATTAAGGACCTTCTGAATGCAATGCGTAATTGCATTGTGGCTAAGAGGTGTTATAGCAACGCCCAAGGTAAGGTGTCAAAACAGCATTGTACATGGCTTGGTTTCTTTATTTTCACATAAATGGCACCTTGACACCTCTCTTGAACCTGTCACATTCCTTTGCTAATATGTTAACATTACAATCTTCAAAGGTATGTCCTTTATCCTTAAGCAGGTACACGGCTGAGACCTGACCCAAGAAATTGGCTCTTCTGTGCTGGGCCATACGTTGGTGCAGTTGCTGTTTGGTCTCCCACACATACAAATCAGAGCACTCTTCACTGCACTGCACTGAATATATAATGTCGCTTATCTTGTGTTTTGGAATTGGGTCTTTCGGATGTACCGACAGGGTTACGGTGTCTTTTAAAAATTCTTCTTAATTTCTTAATTTTATCGGAGACCCCTGCTACATATGAGATGACCATGTTCTTCCTCCTGTCTTCAAGTCCAGTTGATCTAATTGAATACAACAGATATACCATGGATAAATGAGAACCTTCACAAGCATATTCCATGAAATTGAGTTCTTACCTTAAACATGTTCACAAACAGGTTTACTGTATTTAATAAAAGGGGAAAGATTTGCCTGTGCTGCTAATTTACCTTAACCAATCCTACTAAAGCTAGAAAACGTTTGCTAACAACTGATTAGTATCTACAGATTAAGAACATGGGCAAATCTAAGCCACATATTCTAAATATTTGCCTTTGCTCTGCAACCAGATAAAGGTACAAAAGTTTTTATTTTCTGACAAATTTTTTACTCTGAATTTTCCCAAGGATTTCTGTATAACAGTATCATCATGTAGGCAAAGACTATGGCTTTTGAGAGCAAAATGTAACTTGAATGAAAGCACAGCTAGAACTTTGTGATACAGTTATAAAAATGTTCCAAGGCAAGGGAACATTTACTTTACAGATAATGTGACCTTTACTTAAAAACTAGTAATCTACCTGTCATTGGATAATGGAAGTGATAAGACCTCCTAGCAACCAAGGTTTCTCACAATCTTTTTCCTTTTTGCTATGTTGTGCTTTTGTAGCAGACACACAGAATAGAAAGTTATGTTGTGCTTTTGTAGCAGACACACAGAATAGAAAGTGTAGGGGATCTGTGGCCCCTCTCCTCACTAATGCATTGATACACCTTGGGAAGTGTATAACAGATGCAGATGTCTTTTCTTGCATCCTTTCCAATATCCTCGTGCATCTTTCAGTTCCAAGCATATAATAAAGAGAAAATTAGAACTTGTCCTATGCACAGGAAGGCAAGACAGCCCACTGGATGCAAATGCAGTTTTAAAAGTTGCATATAGAAAGAGACAGGAAAGAGCTGGATACACAGACCTGTGACTAAGGGTTAGGCCACACTGCTGCGTTTTTTTTGCGTTTGCATTTTTAAAAAATCATTGAAAACGCGGCAACGCAAAAAAATGCACGTTTTTCAGTGCGTTGCGATTGCATTTTGCATTCTGCATTTTTAATCGCAATCGCATGCGTTTTCCTATACTTATTGAAGAAATCGCAAGCGCAAACGCAAAAAATCGCACATGAAATCGCATGCTTTAGGGCCGTGCCCTAAAGCAGCTTTTTGCAATTTACAACTGTTGTTTTATACAGAAATAATATTATGCGGAATGGGGAGAATATTTTTTCAGTAATACTAGGGGCATTGTTCACAATGGTGAATGTGAACTATTATTATTTGCCCAGCCTAAATGTCAAATCTAGATGCATTCAACATACACATACATACATTTAATTATATACTGTAATTACCGTATATACTCGAGTATAACGCTAGGTTTTCAGGCTGTAAAAACAGCCTGAAAACTGAACCTCGATTTATACTCAGGTCAGTCACTTACTTGAATGAGGAATCCGGCTTCTGCATCCTCTGATGGTCGCATCCACTGACGTCACTACTCGGTGCCGGGAAATGAGACCAGCGCCGAGTAGTGACGTCAGTGGATGCGACCATCAGTGGATACGGAAGCCCGATTCCTCATTAAAGTTAGTGACTGAGCCTTCAGGCGGGATGTCAGCAGATGCAGCAGCTGGATTCCTCATTGAAGTTAGTGACTTCAGATTCCTACCGATATTTCCAAGTTAATACAGTGTCTGGGAGGGGGGTGTAGGGTGTGTGCAGTTCCACTGCAGATGTTTGTAAACTACAACTCCCAGCTACTAAAGCATGCTGGGAGTTGTAGTTTACAAACATCTGGAGTATCATGGTATTGGGGGTTACTGTGGGGGATCTAAAGGGCAACTAACCCACAAAACAGAATCAGGAGGATGGTATCTATTATTAAAGATTGTCTTCTGATTCTGTATTTTTTCAGGCTTTAGTTGCCCTTTAAATGGACAGCAGAATTCCTACACAGTAGCCCATACAGTAATAGCCATACTGGATTTGGCTATTACTGTATGGGAATGCTTCTTTCCATTTAAAGGGCAACTAAAGCTTGAAAACAATACAGAATCAGAAGGCAGTAGTGGTCATATTTTCTACCCTCGACTTATACTCGAGTCAATCAGTTTTTACTCATTTTTTACGTAAAAATAGGTACCTCAACTTATACTCGGATCGACTTATATTCGAGTATATACGGTATATACAGTATTGTCTCAAGCTGCACTAAACATTTTTTTTAGAATTTTACTCTGCTTTATTAATATAGATGTAAGAGGCTGGCCAGCCATTATTAGATATACTGTGTTATTTAATAGCGGATGCCATTTTTGGGATCATTTTCCCATTCTTATGAATAAAGTTATCTTTTTTTGAATTTATATGGGGATTGCTAATTTTATGAGATTTACCTTGGACTGTCTATATTAGGCAGTTGTTTGTAACCGTGGAGGGACACCTGCTACTATTCCCCTAATATTATTGATCTAGAAGGAGGGTATTTATATTGTTATCAAAAAGACGTACTGTCAAATAGATCTCATTAACACCCTGATGTGTGTGTCCAAGACCAAAGTTCTGCGCTGCTCAGCAGCACTGCTTGGACTCACACGTTGGGGAGATAGGGGGATGCCCCAATCCCTGTTGATTGGCAGCTCTTATGTATATTTACAAATTTTATAATGTTAATTTTATATCTATAATGTGATGTTGTTAGACGCATTTGTTATGAGTTCCAATAAAGTTTGTTAGGTTTTTTTTTATATGGTGGTAAAGACAGTTTGCTCAATTGATAGGATCTATTTGACAGTGCGTCTTTTGCCTGTTGTTTAAGTACATGATCCAATACTATCCCGAGGAACACCGTAAAAATTATACGAAGCCCCACCTTAAAGGCATATGTGGGGAAGGTGCTTATCACACTTGATTTTATATACAGTATTGTCATGTATATTATTTTTAGAAGTTCTGCACAATTTGGATTATCACACAAAAATATTTTGCACGTGCAATAAGCCATGCCTACCTACATCACTTACTACAGTAGGAAATGCAATAACAAGTCAGTGCCCTTAAAAAATAATTTCATTTTCTTAAAATACTATTAAAAATAAAACCAGAAATTCTTATTTCTACTTTTTTAAATAATTTCCTATAGTATAGTATAGTATAGTATAGTATAGTATTTGAAGTTGAATAAAGACATACGTCCATCCAGTCCAACCCATCTAGCAATATCCTCATTTTTTGCCTAACTGTTGATCCAGAGGAAGGTAAAAAAAAAACACCAAATTTATGAAGGGGAAAAAATTCTTTCCTGACTCCAAGTGGCAATCGGAAATTTCCCTGGATCAACTCTACTTTATGTATCAATACCAGTAACTTGCAACATTCCTTGTTTGCAGAAACTCATCCAGCTTTTTTTTTAAACTGACAAATGAACCTGCCAAAACAACGTCCACTGGAAGACAGTTCCATAGCTTTACCGTTCTCACAGTAAAAAACCCTTTCCGAACTTGAAGCCTAAACCTTTTTTCTTCAAATCTTAAGGGATGGTCACGTGTCCTCTGACATGTTCTATTGGTGAACAATGCCCCAGATAGTTTATTGTATGGCCCGTTAATGTATTTATACACAGTAATCATATCCCCACACAAGCGCCTTTTCTCCTGCGTACATAATTGTAACTTTTCCAGTCTCTCTTCATATTCAAGCTCCCCCAATCCTTTTATTAATTTAGTTGCCATTCTCTGAACCCTTTCCATTTTAAAGATGTCCTTTTTGTACACAGGATTCCAAAATTGCACTGCATATTCCAAATGAGGCCTTACCAATGCTTTGTATAGAGGGAAAATAACATTATCCTCCTTTGAATCCATACCTCTCTTTATGCAAGACAATACCATGTTGGCTCTGGCTGTTGCTGCCTGGCACTGCTTGCTTTCTTTAAGTTTGTTATCCAACAAAACTCCAAGATCCTTTTCCAACAGGGATTCACTTAACACAGAGCCATTTATAGTATAAGTAGCACAAGGATTTTTAAGTCCAAAATGCATCACCTTACATTTATCAACATAGAATCTCATCTACCACAATGTGACAATCTATCTCGATCCCCCTGCAACGATTGCACATCCTCTGAAGTTTTTAATGGTCGACAAAGTTTTGTGTCATCCGCAAACACAGAAACCTTGCTGACAATATCCATTTCCAAATCATTAATAGATAAAATAGAAGCGGCTCCAACATAGAACCTGTGGCACCCCACTTAGCACTTTAGTCCATAATGATGAAGCCCCATTTACAACTACTCTCTGCATCCTATTCATTAACCAATTTTCTATCCATGTACAAATGTGCCTCCCCAGTCCAACAGACCTTAGCTTATACACTAGTCACCTATGGGGGACTGTATCAAAAGCCTTTGCAAAATCCAAGTAAACTACATCTACTGCTTTGCCAGAGTCTAAATTGCTACTTACTTCCTCATAAAAGCCAAGCAAGTTAGTTTGACAAGATCTATTCCTCCTAAATCCATGCTGGTTACTTCTTATAATGTCAGTCCTTAAAACATACTCTACAACATGTTCCCTTATTAAACTTTCCAGTATCTTCCCCACCACTGAAGTTAAACTAACAGGCCTGTAATTACCCGGCTGTGAACGACTACCCATTTTGAATATTGGAATAACATCAGCCTTTTTCCAGTCCAGAGGCACACCACCGGACATGAGGGAATCAGCAAAAATAAGAAACAATGGCCTAGATAAAACTGAACTTAGCTCCCTAAGTACCCGAGGATGTATTTTATCTGCTCCAGGAGATTTACTAATATTAACCTTATTTAGTTCTTTCTGTACCATATCCTTGGTTAACCAAAGTGCACTTGCATCTTTTATACCATTATTGCTACTATACTCTATGATATCTGTACTTCAATCTTCCATAGTGTATACAGAGGGGAAAAAAATATTTAAGACATTTGCTTTATCGCCATCCTCCGTAACTAACTTATCCCCATTATTTAATGGTGCCACATTCTCAGTCCTCATCTTCTTACTATTAATATACTTAATTAATTAATATACTATTAATATACCTTTCTAGTAGGAACTTCAACCACCTGTTAGAGAAAATTATCCTGCAGCAAATTCAGGAACTCATCGCCTTTTTCTGTGATGGTAGTTCCACTACACCAATCAATGTCAGGGTAATTAAAGTCCCCCATAATTAGCACACTCCCCATACTTGCAGCCCTTGCCAACTGCATATGAAGCTGACTAACTCCCTCTCTGCTAGCATTTGGTGGTTTATAGCAGACACTAACAATGACATTACCCCCTTTCCTGTTGCCTAATTCAACCCATATTGCCTCCACTAACATCCATATCGACAGTTATCTCTTCTTTTAAATTTGTCTTCAATTCTTTTTTAACATAAACATATACTCCTCCCCCTTTCCTTTTTTCTCTGTCCTGCCTAAACAAGGCGTATCCTCCTAAATTTACAGCCCAGTTGTGAGAACTGTTCAACCACGTTTCTGCTATACCTATTACATCATACTTTTCATCCAATGCCATAATTTCAAATTCACCCATTTTGTCAGCCAGGCTTCTCGCATTTGCAAACATACATTTTAAATTATGATCCTTTAATTTATTCATACACTTTAATACACATGCCTCCCTATCCCCTATGCTAGCCCCACCCCCCTTTCCGCCCACAACTGGCCTATCTACACCCTGCTTTCCAACCCTCTAGCCATCTTCTCCCCTAAAACAGCTGCACCGCCATCAGTGAGGTGCAACCCATCCCTACTCAAGAGCCTATAGCCGACATCAAAGTCTGTCCAGTTATCTATAAACCCAAACCCTTCTTCCTTACACCACCCTCTTAACCATGCATTAATGCTCCTAAGCTCCTGCTGTCTCCCTGGCTTAGCATGTGACTGCGGTAGTATTTCTAAAAACACTACCCTGGAGGTCCTTGCATTTAACTTGGCCCCTAGCTCTAGGAAATCATGTTTAAGGACCTCACCTCCTCCTCTAAATTAAGGAACTCACCAATGTGAACCAAGACCGCTGGATCACACCCAGCCCCACCCAATAATCTGTCTACATGATACACCACATGCCGAACCCTAGCACCAGGCAGGCAGCACACAGTTCGGCATGTAGGGCCTTTGCAGCAGATTACCCTATCTACCTTCCTTATAATGGAGTCCCCTACCACTACCACCTGCCTAGCATTCCTGATCCTTCATTCCTCCTCCCTTGTAGTTTCCTGGGTGCTCAAGGGACTAGCCCCTTCCATACATTCTAATTTACAAGCTGTCCTCCTCCACTTCATCACGTAAGGCGGCAAATCTGTTGGGATGGGCAATCTGGGAAGAAGCAATATATAAGGGATAATACGTCACCTACAGAGTAATATAAGGATATTATGCCACCAAGGAGTTCCATGACCCTATAGAGGGCATGGAACTCCAAGGTGAAGTAAATCCGTATATTACACTGTAGGTAACATATTATTTCTTATAATACATAAGGACAGCCCCCAAAAAAACCAGCACAGACACACTCTCCCCCTACACTTTTACTGTCTCTCCCCCCCCGTATTAGTCATTTATATATCAATCCCTGTTTAGTGTATAAATAGTTAATTACCGTTCCTATTAAAAAGAGAGAGAAGGACCAAACATCGTCTGTCAATAATAAACAGGGCTTCCTATATAAATGACTAATACAGGGAGGAGGAGAGACAGGGGAGGGGCAGTGGAATACAGGAAGTCACTCAGTGACATCACTTAGTGAATGTAATATAGATTCCTGCCACTGCACCTCCCCATTCTAAATCCAGAGCCTTATGTATTATAAATAAATTATATAATTATATATATAGCTTTAGGCAGAAAGAGTCATTTGCGGACCTCTTTTGTCACAAATTACTTGTGAAAACAGAATGGTTACAAATGTAAAATTAATTACCAAACACAAAACTAAAAGACGCATTGATTAAATGCCCCTAATCGGAAAAGACGTATTGAATCAGCTGCATTGTCCAACCACAGTGTGCTTTTTAACAGTCTTTTTGTAAGAGCTAATTAGTTTTGAAATCTTTCTTAATTAATAATTAATGAAATAATTTTATTAATACATACTGTCAATTTTCATTAATGATAAAACAAAACTAACTATTTATTTTGGTTCTCTGAAAACCAACTTGGTGCCTTCTACATGCGTGTATCCTTTTTAAAATAAGACCCTTTTTCTATTTATGATGCTCAAATATGATAACAGGGGTGTTTTTAGGCACAGACCACCTAGGCATAAGTGCTAGGGTGCCTATGTTAAACCAGGGTGCCCATGTTCTCCCTAGCACCTCTGTCAGCTTTTACTAGCTGTATTAGAACTGCTCTCATTGTTTTGCTCTTTTGTAGTGAGTAGGGAGCCTGAACTCAGCTCCCTCTAATTGGAAACAATGTTGCAAATGAACTGAAGGTGAAGGAGGGGGGAGGATGAGCTCAGCTAAAAGTACTGAGGAGAACAGTTCTAAAAAAGTAAAAGCTGCTGCAGACTTTTCAACAGTGGCCCCTGTGACTAGCAGCCATGGGATCACTATCCCTTTCTCTTCTCTTTTCCCACCCAACTCTCCGGGTAAGGAGTGAACAATTCAATGGAAGAGACATGGAAAGCAGGTACATACTGTATATCATTGTGTAGTTTAAAAACTACTCTCTGCTCCTTATGGTTCTCCTGCAGTGTCTGTGCAAAATTCAGGAAACTGAAGAGTAAGAGGTGTTTTTCCTGTAAAAGGTTTCTGCCCCCTTTCTTGTCTCCGAGAGGGACTGTGACATGCGCAGGGGATCCCTTTCCCCCTCCCTCTTGCCCTCCTGATCCCTCTATGGCTGCCCTTCCACCTAGCATTTAAACCTTTTAATATATCGTATTCCACTCCTGCTCCCAACCACTGAGTTAAATTATATAATTTTTATATAATTTATTTTTATTTAGGGTGGACATGCCCTTGGATAGCAATACTCAATACAATTGGGAAAGTGCTGGCAATGAAGGATTAATGGTTCGAGAAAAATGCTGGCAATGAAAGTATTAATAGGAATGTCTGCTGGCACTGAAGGGTTAATGGTAATACTCTGCTGGCACTAACATTGGTAATGGCATTATTCTGGGGAAGTATGCCTGCACTGAAGGGTTAATGGCAATACTCTGGTAAAGTGCTGGCACTGAAAGTGTCAATACTCTTGGAGGGCTAGGCCACACTGCTGTGCTTTTAAGCACAATGGGATTGCAATCTGATCATGCTTTTAAAAGTGCACATTAGTGTTTGCTTATGGGACTAACCACATCCCCTCTGTTGGTGTCTGATGCACTGTGCAGGGGTGTTCCTAGGGTTTTTGACACCTGAAACAACTTTTAAATGCCGTCTATTGGTAAACGGTTGGCAGCACGTGAAGCGGGCATGGCTTTATCAGGGAACATAGGTGTGGCTTGTGGAGGTGGATGTGGTGGGCTGACTAACACTGACTGGTGGACTGAAGGGATGACTTAACACTGATTGGTGGACTGGTGCTGAAATGCGGTATTGCAGGAAGGAATTTTTTTTTTTTTACTGCTGCCTTTTAAGTGCTCTGCATGGGTGCACCCTGAGCAAATGTTTCAGCTTGCTTCATAGTAGGGGCACCCTTGGCACTGTGATCCACTTTTTGGACCGCATGAGATCACCATAAAACTCTTTTTATCCATTCATCAATACTAAAGTAAGCCAGTGTTCAGTTTAACACTGGTTTACTATAACAGGAAGTGAACTTGCGATCAGTGCTGATCACAAGTTCACTTCCTTCACTAGACTACTAGGGCTGTTTGGGGGAAGACCACGGGATGAATCCAGCATTATCAGAAGTACTCTGACATCACAGGGACTCCCTTAACGATGCCTGAAAAAACACCTTGTGTGTATCCAGCCTTAGTGTAACTATTAAGGGGGTAATATTAAAGGGTATATAGATGGAATGCAATCTGTAAGAGACTGTGGCAGATTTAAAGCAATCTTTAGGAGATTTTTGCGGACATAAAGCAATATCTAGGATATCTAGGGGCTAGAAAGCAATCTTGTGGGGGCTTGTGATAGATTGAACCTGAACACATATAAAAACTACATATTACAAGAGTGTGTTATGAGGCATGGTACTTAAAAAGAAGAACAATATCCAGGTTATTAATCTGAAAGGAATAGATGACTAAATATAGGACATTATCTTTCAACATTTGCTGTGAAAAGCAAAGATGGGTATAGGAAGGAAATTGAAATCTTAAATAAGAATTAAACTGGGTTGAAAGGGGAGGAGCAAAGTCTAATTTTAAAGGGCATGTCCACCCCCAAAACTAAAATTTAACCCCTTACTGGCCACATTAAGAAGTTTAAAACAAGCCTTACCTTACATTTCTGCTCAAAATGGTTCCCCTGCTGTGCCCCTCCAAAGTCCAGGAAACTGCTGTGTAGAAGCAGTGTGTAACTTATGCTATACCTGAGTCTGCCTCAACCTCGTCAAGGTTTGAGGCATGCTCAGTGCAGCCCTCCCTCTCCCTCTCCCTCCCTCTCCCTCCCATTTTTTATCCCTCCCCCAACATTAAAACCTTTGGGTATGTGGTAGGGCATGCTCCCCCAGCCCCAACCGCATTAATATTATTGCAAAAAAGTCCCCCAATCTTTAGTTAACTACTCTCTCTCCTCTGCTGTTTAGAACTCCCGGCAACCACGACCATGATTGGCTGCCGGTCCCGCCCCTTGCTTGCAATTCCATGCAAGTAGAGGGCCGGAAAAGTGTGGCATAGGAAAGAGGGAAGGTAAGTAAGGATCGGGGGGACTTTCTAACAATAATATTAATGCTTAAAAATAAACACGGTAACAAAGATACCCTAGTACCATTCAACACCCAATCAAATAGATAGGGGCACTCAACGCTGTTATATACACAGATTTTGTCATATAGACTAAATTTGTGACTGAGACAGTCATAAACAGTGCGGTGGTAAAACAAGAGCTTAAGAGTGCCCCTATCTATTTGATTGGGTGTTGAATGGTACTAGGGTATCTTTGTTACCGTGTTTATTTTTATATATTATTACATACCATTCTTAGCACCGGTACGATATGTACTTAGCTGTGTTCTGTATTTACCTGTATCTTTACGTTATTTCCCTAATAATATTAATGCTGTTGGGGCTGGGGGACATGCCCTTTAAAAAAGAAATGTCCTCCCCTGTGGCGGTGCATTAAAAGAATTGGTTTCCACAAGAAGGAGGCAAGTCTGGAGTGGAGCAACAATGGCACCTAAAGAGTAAGTACCTGAGTTCAAGCTGTCAGGGGTGGGGACCTAGGGTGGGGACCCACATTTTAGGTGCTCATCCTGTGTACAGCTAAAAGAGGGGTCTGTTTTTCTTTTTGTTCCCCCTTAGCGCGGTAATCGTTCTTCACGACTACTTTTTCTATTCTTCTATCCCTCATTCCCATGCAATATACTTGGACAGAATGTGCTGGGGGATAGGAGGCACTGACATACTCATTGTTTTGGGAGGAGGGAGAGAGGCAGGTTTGTGCTGTAAAGGAATTAACTGGGGCATGACAAGTGATAACTTTACTGCTTTGAGCTGCTGTGCAGGAGAATGTGTCTGGAACTGTGCTTCATACAGTAGGATACTAGTAAAAGATTTGTGGATTTAAAGGATGTCATCCAAAGTAGCATTATTAGATAAATCACTTAACACCCATAACAGGGATAGGTATTTGCAGTAATGTTAAGGTTAATGTTAATGTTATTTGGTGACTTAAAGGGCATGTCCAGTCAAAAATAAAGTTTAGCTAGAAATGTTAATCTCCCCCCCAAACCTAGCTTTCGCATTACTAATATATTCCAAAGATGCCCCTGAAGTCTCTTACCTGACCCAGTCCCTTGTCGCTCCTCTCTCTACTCTGCGGCTGCCAGTCACGACCAGTAAGTAAGGCTGTCAGCGCAGAAGCCCTCTCCTGTTTTCGCTCAAAACAAGCTTGAAACATGGGCAGGTAAGAGACTTCAGGGATATCTTTGAAAGATATTAGTAATGCAAAAGCATTATTTTTGACTGGACTTGTCCTTTAAGTTGCCATTTAAATGAGTAATGGTGTTCAAAACATTGTATTGCACCAATGGGTCTATAGATATTCAGGGGATAATGATAAATTCATATAAAAGAACTAATGCTCAATACATTATTTATGAAGAAACCAAGGTCCAATGTGTTTATTAACAGAATAAAGGTATGCTACTTTCTCATTAAGCGTCTGATAAAATGACCTTGCACCCATAGATGAGTTGTATCCAAGTAAGTGGCTATTATGGCCAGAATGCTAGTATACTGTATGTGTCTATTTCATAGATAAATATCAAATACAAAATATGTCAATTTACTAAAACAATTTCATAAAGTAGAAAAATCGTCCTGTGGTTCTGCTTACAAGTCATGAAGCTGAACGTGCCAGTTTCTATTAGTGACTGTAATAGAAAAATTTCCTAGACTCATTTTTACCATATAAAACAGTCCCCAACAGGCGCCTATATTGTCATAAAACCGAATTTATATGTTATTTTGGTTTACTAAACAGCCCATCATGTAGGGATGCTTGTTTTAAGAGCTAGTCAAGATTTATATAGACTAATTTTTCTGTCTTGCTGTTTTTAAAATTCATTTTGGAGTGTCATATCTTGAGAATGTTTCTTTTAAACCACCCAGAGTTAGAATGTTTAAGCTCTAATCTTTATGACTGTACTGGATTAAACTAATGTACTTGAAATATTTTTTTTTTTTCTTGTTGAACCCCTGTAGTTTACAAACATCTGGAGTGCCCCTATTATATGGTGGGTGTGAATGGTACTAGGGTATCTTTGTTACCGTGTTTATTTTTATATATTATTACATACCATTCTTAGCACCGGTACGATATGTACTTAGCTGTGTTCTGTATTTACCTGTATCTTTACGTTATTTCCCTAATAATATTAATGCTGTTGGGGCTGGGGGACATGCCCTTTAAAAAAGAAATGTCCTCCCCTGTGGCGGTGCATTAAAAGAATTGGTTTCCACAAGAAGGAGGCAAGTCTGGAGTGGAGCAACAATGGCACCTAAAGAGTAAGTACCTGAGTTACAAGCTGTCAGGGGTGGGGACCTAGGGGGTGGGGACCCAGCATTTTAGGTGCTCATCCTGTGTACAGCTAAAAGAAGGGGTCTGTTTTTTCTTTTGTTTCCCCCTTAGCGCTGTAAATCGTTCTTTCACTGACTACTTTTTCTATTCTTCCTTCCATTCCCATGCAATATACTTGGACAGAATGTGCTGGGGGATAGGAGGCACTGACATACTCATTGTTTTGGGAGGAGGGAGAGAGGCAGGTTTGTGTGCTGTAAAGGAATTAACTAGGGGCATGACAAGTGATAACTTTACTGCTTTGAGCTGCTGTGCAGGAGAAATGTGCTGGAAACTGTGGCTTCATACAGTAGGAGTACTAGTAAAAGATTTGTGGATTTAAAGGATGTCATCCAAAGTAGCATTATTAGATAAATCACTTAACAACCATAACAAAGGGATAGGTATTTGCAGTAATGTTAATGTTAATGTTAATGTTATTTGGTGACTTAAAGGGCATGTCCAGTCAAAAATAAAGTTTAGCTAGAAATGTTAATCTCCCCCCCAAACCTAGCTTTCGCATTACTAATATATTCCAAAGATGCCCCTGAAGTCTCTTACCTGACCCAGTCCCTTGTCGCTCCTCTTCTACTCTGCGGCTGCCAGTCACGACCAGTAAGTAGAGTGGCTGTCAGCGCAGAAGCCCTCTCCTGTTTTCGCTCAAAACAAGCTTGAAACATGGGCAGGTAAGAGACTTCAGGGATATCTTTGAAAGATATTAGTAATGCAAAAGCATTATTTTTGACTGGACTTGTCCTTTAAGTTGCCATTTAAATGAGTAATGGTGTTCAAAACATTGTATTGCACCAATGGGTCATATAGATATTCAGGGGATAAAATGATAAATAATCATTATAAAAGAACTAATGCTCAATACATTATTTATGAAGAAACCAAGGTCCAATGTGTTTATTAACAGAATAAAGGTAATGCTACTTTCTCATTAAGCGTCTGATAAAATGACCTTGCACACATAGAATGAGTTGTATCCAAGTAAGTGGCTATTATTGCCAGAATGCTAGTATACTGTATGTGTCTATTTCATAGATAAATATCAAATACAAAATATGTCAATTTACTAAAACAATTTCATAAAGTAGAAAAATCGTCCTGTGGTTCTGCTTAACAAGTCATGAAGCTGAACGTGCCAGTTTCTATTAGTGACTGTAATAGAAAAATTTCCTAGACTCATTTTTACCATATAAAACAGTCCCCAACAGGCGCTATATTGTCATAAAACCGAATTTATATGTTAATTTTGGTTTACTAAACAAGCCCATCATGTAGGGATGCTTGTTTTAAGAGCTAGTCAAGATTTATATAGACTAATTTTCTTGTCTTGCTGTTTTTAAAATTCATTTTGGAGTGTCAATATCTTGAGAATGTAATCTTTTAAACCACCCAGAGTTAGAATGTTTAAGCTCTAATCTTTATGACTGTACTGGATTAAACTAATGTACTTGAAATATTTTTTTTTTATTTTGACCCCCCCCACACACACACACACACACACACAATTCTGCCTATGCCCTGCAGTGGACTGCCAAGGCCATGATTGGATCCACCCAAGCTCTGCCTGATACAGAAAGATTGTTGGATCAGGTTATTTAGCAGAAATCAACCCTTCCAGGTCTGCCATTATGTTGGAGTAGACAAGACCTCAATAGTCTACCTTACCCAGTCAAAACAAATCAAGCCTCTTAAAAGAGCAAGATTGGCAACCTATTTAATGTCAAAATGTCATATTTAACAGAAGAATTGTTAGATGATATTACATAACAGTTGGGCTGACTTTTTTGTTTTGCGTTATATGTGTAAATAACACCAATTTGCTAACTACAAACAGTAAAAAGAAGACATTTTTGATTTAGTACATTAATCAATTAAAAACAATTTATTGGTTATATGTCTGTCAATTACATATCATGTAATATAAAGTGAATACGGCTGGTTATGATACATTGTGCGTTGTTGTGATAAAGATTTTAACCAATTGCACTAGTTTCTTTTTTAGTCAATTTTTTTACAAAGGCATTTTTTCATGCTGTGTGTATCCTTGTGAGAGATTCGGTGGCAAAAAATTCTATAGAAAGACAACTTTGTTAGTGAGATGAGGTGGTTATCTGACATTTTAGTTGTTAGGCAATGTGTGTGTTTCTGTCTGTCTATATCAAACATGTCTTTATTTTTCAAACAAGGTTCAAAGTCCACTTCCTAGACAAGTGTTTTTTCTTTTTTTTTTACTGTGCAGGGGCTGTCACAAACTGATAAGAAGCATAGCAAGATTTAACTCTTTAGATAAGTACATAATGGAACAAGCTGGGAAATACGGTAGCCCATGACAAAGATAGTCCTACTTGATAAGGATAATATTTCTCTTGCAGGAAAAAAATGTTGTGCTATTACTGCATATCAATGATGTATTTTGCAAACTGAATAGAAGGTTTTTTATCATAGCCAAGGACTTTAATTAACGAAGGGCCAAAGCCTTTTCCCCACGTACTGACTACTTTTCATAATCATCAAAACTATTTCTAACATTTTTGGTGAGCCCAAACACAAACAAATGTAACTCTGTATTGGAAATTCTTGGTGTTGCAGTTACTCCCATCTTTTCTTTTCTCCTAGGTGTAGCTTGCAAATGGCCTTATTCATTTTTACTCAAAGTGGAATTGATTGATTAGATCCTTTTTCCTGGGCTGATCACTTAGTGACTAGCATATCCTTATTGATATGTATTAAAATTGCTTAATGAAACATATAGTTTGATCAGTAGATATAATAAATGTAGAATGATTGATCCCCTCCAGTCATTACAGTTGACGGTCTTTATTTCAAATGTATTATTAGATCAAATTAGGGACTATTTTGCTCATGCAATCAATGCTGTGTGTGCAGGTTACTTTCTGGTAATGTTTTTTAAAAATATGTGAGGATTTTTTGTTGTTAATGCTACACCATACTGAACGAGGGGCTACTTAGAATGTCATTTACAGTAAAACTAAATTAGAAAATGACTGTCAGCAGTAGGGATATTACAGAGTTTCAAGCTGGACCTGGTCTGAAGTAGGAATACTGAAATTTTGCTTCAAAATTTAAAATTTAAATACATCACTAGGCCTTACGATAAACTATCTGGGGCATTGTACACCAACAGAACATAGGACACGCGGACATCCCTGGAGGAAAGCTTTTATCTTTAGGTAAGGAAATGGTTTTTCACTGTGAGAACAGAAAACTACGGAACTGTTTTCCATTGGACCAGGTGATGGCCGGTTTTCTGGAAAGTTAAAAAAAAGGATGAGTGTCTAAAAATAAAGAATGTTGCAGGTTACTGGTATTGATACAGGAAGTTGGAGTTGATCCAGGAATATTTTTGATTGCCACAGAGTTGCCTTCATTCTTTTTTTCCCCTTCCTCTGGATCAACAGTTAGAGAGGAAATGTGGATATTGCTGAGTCAGTTGCACTGGGTGGACGTATGTCTTTATTCAACCTCAAATACTATACTATACTATACTATAAATTCTGTCAAAATTTTGCAATAAATACCATGGATTGAAACCCTATCAGGTCAAGCAAGAAGACCAACATGTCAAAATCGTTAAACCATTATTTTTATCTGATTTCTGCTGAAGTGTGTATGTATATATATATATTTATATAAATATATATTTATATAAATAATTGCAAAAATTGCCTGCTACCGACTATAATTGGTTTTTCCATGAACGGCCAATTGTGTATCTTATACTTCCTGCTCTACCTGCTTATCATCTACTGCAGAAAGGCAGTACTACTACAGTGAGATAAATAATGTCAAGAGGGAAGGTTCACCCACTAATTGACTAAATTGACTAAAGCTCCATACAGATGTGTGAAGGACTGGGAGATGAATGGCCATTTTGGACGACTTTCAATTCATCTTTGGGTGACTGGTCGAGCACCTTTGATGACCTGAACTGGTGGACCATCAACTAGTGGGCATGGCAAGGGGCATGGGTGTGTGGGGAGTGTAGCATAGGCATAACCAGCTTGTTTTTGGGTTACACCCACAGCCTGCCAATAGTTGGGCACCCCAGTCATACACCATTGTAGAAACTCAGTACAGTACAAGATCAGTTTATCCTGCAGCTATTTAGGTGATAGCAATACTTAGAAAAAGAAAAAAAAAACAGTATCACCGCAGTGAGTTTATCATAAATGTAGTCAAATACTTGCATGGTAAAGTGTATGTGAATCAATCATTGCTCAGCCATAACAGTAAACATGTTTCTGTCAAAAAGAAAAAAGCTTTAAAGCAATTTTTATTGCTGTCAAAATATGTAATTGGCCAGATGAACATCACATTGAATCTAAAACTTTGATGTGTAAATTGAAAGGGGTCACATAATATGCGCTTTTTATAATTCTGGTTCAAAAAGAAAAAGAAAAAAGCAATTGAGACCAATTTCTGTTCGTTGAGCTAGGTATGAGAGCCCAAATAGGCTTTTAATGTGAGAATATAACAAGAAAAATATCTAAAGATGATACTAACGGCAACAACTATAATGGATCATGAGTGCTAATAGTTCAGGAAATCTTACTAGAATTAAACAAATGCACATCATCTTCACAGCACTGAACAAAGAAACATAGGCAGATACTTATCTATTATATAAGTGCAGAATTGCCATCAAAATGAAAAATAGAAGAAAAGTCAACAGTTTTTATTATTTTGCTTATTTTAAAATGTCAGAATACTTTTCTATTAGCACATATACCAAACTGACAAAGTGTTATCAACAAATTTCTAAAGCAGAAGAAGCTTTTATTTAGTATTTTTCTAGTGAACATTATAAAACATGAATTTTTGGCTGATATTCTGTGAATTTGACCTAAATAGTAGGGTGACTGCATTCAATTTATTAATAAAAAATAATTTTGCGTTAATACTTAATTACATTGCCTTTATTGGCTATGGTATATTTTATTTGGATTTATAGATTTTAAAAAAAAAAATATTGCTTTATTCATTGATTAAAGTAAACTGACAACCACCCCACCATTATATTGGACACAGGATGAGAACCTGAAATGATAAGTCTTAACTCCTAGGGGTACATCTGGTAGATTGGGGACTTAACCACTTCTAAGTATTTCTTTAATGTGTTTTCCCATTGGTTAAAACATTACCTTGTGAAAGGGGGGCTAGAAGGTAAGTTTTAAAAGTACCATCTGTACCTCCAGAAGTGAGGACCTAACATTTTAGGTCCTCACCCTAGATACAGCTTAAAGGGCAACTAAGGGAATAAAAAACTTGGGCTAGAAACAAAGTACATAATGCACCTACACAGAGTGATTCACATAAAATGGATTGCCAGCACTCGTCTTTTCCTGGGTCTGTAGGTGCAAGCGTGTACATTCACCCATTGTAGCATATGCAGTTCACAAAACATATACTTTTATTGTGTCCTTTAAAATAATTCATTACATTCTCTGCCACTTCATATGGCTCACTTTTATACAGAAAAGATATTGCAATGTTTTAAATCCACCTGGATTCTTTGTCAAAGGGCAGAGACATCAGCTCAATGACAGAGAAGATACATGGATTTAAAATGATCCTATGTGGGCTGCCATCTTGGCTTATTCTCCTGTACCCACATATCTTTATTTTGCATGTATAATTACTGCACCTACATTATATTAGAAATAGTAATGCACTTTTTATTTGCATTAAAACGCTTCATATGGACTTTAAAAGAAAAGCTTGTTAATCCTGAATATTTAAAAAACCTAGTTATGGTTGCTTCAGGTAAGCTGAACAAAACAACCCTTTTCTAAGAAACTTCAAGGTCTAAGAGGCTTTTTTTCTGTGTCCCAGGTTATAATATGTACCTTTTGAATCCCCAATACTCATTTGTTAGCTCCTGAGAATTTCGATGTGTGTGGGCACTCTATGCAATGTGCTGTAGTCCATTTTCTGTGTGCTTTTTTTGCAGTCTATTGTGATTGTGCTTTTCATGCACAATCAGCATGAGTCAGCCAATCACAGACATGGCTGCCGGCTATGCAGAGATCCAAGGGAACAAAGCATGTTTTTTTTTTTTTAAATAAACAAACATGGCAGTTAAGGTTGTGAGGAGGTTCTCTACACTACAGAAAATCCCCAGTTTTGGGGGTGTAACTGTGGTCCAAACATGACTTTAGGTAAATTGTCAGGAGTTGAGTATTTTTGCAATTTACTTTCATTGTTGTTTTTACATAGTTTTAAAAATATTTACATTTTTATATGTAATATGGTAGCAGCTTCTTGCTATTAAACCATGTGATAATCCCTCTTTCCTGTGTCTCCTCCTCCTCATGGGCCCCCATGGCCCCTTCCCTTGTAGTCCCCTTGAAACCCAATTTGGCCCCTCCCACTGGTACTTCAGCCACTGTAACTCAGTCTCTTCCTGTTTTTTCTGCTTTCTCCTGAACTGAGCATGTGCCAACCACAGGTTAGAAGGAGGAACTAGTATTTGTGACCGCATATTCAGAACTTCCCACCCCCTAACTTTCTGATCGGTGATTTCTTTATATCTTGGGCTGTGCAGCACTTAGAGAGGTGGATGATGGCTTATTTTAAAATTAACTTGTTTAGAAACCACAATTCCCCTTTAAATAGGTAAACTGCTCAGAAATGCATTGCTTGGGGCTGTGCTAATATCAGGTTCACTTTATTATCCTCAGCCTGCAGCTGTGCTAATTAACATTAAGTTGAGCTATTATTGTACATTCAAAGCTAGACACCTTTGAAAAAAAAACAAATGTACCAACACCAGTGAATTGTTGAATTAGACAACATTAAATCTATATAATACGCTTTAAAGAAAAAGTTGCAGTCTTTGCAGCTCCCTATCAGGTTTTTTTTAATTGATCAATTAATCAATTAAAACTAATCACTTGCATTGAAACCAATACAGTCTGCAACATGCAATAGTAAAGTTGCAAAGGATTGAAAATGTTTCATGGTCCCTAAGAACTGAGAATCATGGGAAATTAAAAGCTACTGAACATGTCTATCAATGGAAGTCCCAAACTTCAGATGGATATATTGTCACTATGAAACTACCGATTAATCTATAGGTCAGTAAATACAGTGTAATATGTTAAATGCAGCATTTCTATTCTTGAGGATTAAAGGTGATTCTTCCACTGTAGCTGCCCTTTAAGAGAGGGGGGTTGGATTTATGCTTTCATTTTTCTTTAAGGTCTTGAGATCTTATTTCTCACTAACTTTGTTACTTTAGTAAGGTAACAAAACAGTTATTGCTGGAAAGGTTCAGCAATATTACTTCCTGCTTGAACACTTCCTGTTTTCAACCATGTGACCAGCTTGTATTCATGTGACCAGCCTGTCTACATTAATAGGCTCCCCTTCTCAACTGTCAATTTTTCCCTCAGGTACTTCCTGTTGTCCCCAGCATTAAGTCTTTACTGAGCATGCTTTTCCCCCGGGGCAGAGGGGCTAGCCTAGCTTAGGTGATGTCACTCAACCTACTGGAAGCAGGAAGTTTGATCATTCACCTCAATATCATTTCTCACAGGTTAAAGCCAGAGATGTGATTGTCAGCTCATTATAAAGAAAATACTGCAAGCTTTCATTTAACCCTAACTTGTTTGGAGACCACAGTTGCCCTTTAACAGGATTTGATGCATTTTAAAATGTTCTGATGATCCCATCAGTGGCCATGTTTTCTTGAGCAAATATGGTGTAGTTCCTTGTAGAATGTACTGTGGATTCTGTAACTTAGAAGGCTTCCATGTTGCCAGTACAAACAGCCCATGTAGTCTTCAAAGAGTCTTGTGAGCATATGCACATATTGCCCACAAACCCTACCATTCAATCCAGTGTTTCTATGGACAAATTGTCTATACAGATGGATTCCCTGAAAGTACATGTAAACTGAGGCAAATCATTTTTTAACTAATCACACAGTAATAGGATTAATTACCACCAATCTTAAATCTGCTTTTTTTATTCTCTGACCTTCCTATCCCTTGTTTTTTTAGCTCTGGGAGTTTTACTTAAAAGAGGGTGGGGCACAGCTAGTCAGTAAAGAACTGTCAAATACCTAGCCCCTCCCCCTGGCACACTACATGCAGACACTATCCATTCTATAAAAGTAAAGCTTATTTCTCTGTCACTGCATGGCTTATTGATTCAGCATTAAGATCAGGAAAAGGAATAAGCATTATCTGTTGCTCTGCTCTTTCTGTGCAGATAAACCCAATCCTGCAGTTAGCTGCTGTTTGCGTTACTTAAGTCCCAATGTAGTGCACTGTACCTAAAGAAATTAATTACAAAAATCAATTAAGTCCCCCCCCACACACACACTTACAAATTCAAACTCCTACAGCTAAAAGAAAATCTTACTTGATCGAAGCAGTAATTACAACTCCCAGTGCTGCTTCTATTCCCATAGCAAAGCAGTTTTACTTTCACTATAACACAAAATCACTGGGTGAATGCTATTGGCTGTAGTGGGCCACACATCATCTTCACTGCACATGCTCCACATTCTATCAGTGCCTCAGTTTTGGGAGGGGATGGATACATAGCGAGTAGACATGCATACTAACTAGGAGTGAGTTGAACAGGACATGTGGAGATCTAGTGACAGGGAGCATTGAGAGCAAAAAGGGATCAAGTTACTGGCAGCACTAAAATTATAGAAAAGGATAAAGGCAAGTCATTTTTTCAGTTTAGTGTCCCTTTAAGACTTTGAAGGCTGCTCATTAACCTGCAGTTTATTTTCTAGCCAGCCTGAATTGCCAGGAACAATACAAAATTGTCAATCTATTTTACTACTTTTAATGTTTTTACTTCCATTTTGTTCCAAGAAAAAAAAGATTCTAAATATACCTGTTTTCTTAGTGTTAGTTCTAGACAAATGCAGACAAATGAAACACACAGCCCATGAGGTTACAGGATATAATTATAAAGTTTGATAGGAAATATTTTTTTTGTTTTAAATGTTTTTTGTATAAAATGGAAAGGAATGTGTGGAGGAAACAAGGTTCTTTTAAAATGTTAAATCTCAACACTGTTTTTCACTTCTGTTTCTGAGAGGCAGAATTTGCTGTAACATGAACTGGCAGCTTCTAGGGGGCAAGGCTGCAGCTTCCTTGTTTTGATTTGCTCTGCACTGCAGAGTATGTGAGGTGTACTTCCACCAAAAGATGGCTTATAGAAGCTGACCCCTAGTATCTACAAATTCATTTTATAAATCACAAACAGCCAATAAGAGAGACAAATCTTGTTTAGCTCTGTTGGATAAGGACTTTATAACCTCTATCACACATCTAAATAGAAATAGGTAATTTTAAAAATTTAAAACAGGTTTGTGCTGTCTCTGGATTCATTTTAAATATGTGCTACAGAAGTTAATAATCTTACACGAGAGTTGCAACATTAACATGCTGTAGCCAAATACATACCCTATCTTTTGTTCCAAAACAGTGATTATGCCAATAATGGTATCGACAAGGATGTATCCAGAATGTAATGCTAGCAATTTATCAGGACATGGCCTTGGAGCTAGCCAGGAATGGTGTCCAGGCTGCATTTACTGCTAAGCTAGATATTGATTCTGCCGTTTTTTCCTATGCATTCTGCGTTTGATTTTTAGATTGTTGTATTTGGGTGACTTCTTTGTTGATATGTGTGTCCTCATGCCCGCTATTTTGTCTGCAAGGAATACATTAATACCCGACTACCTTGATAATCCTGTAAGCTACAATAATATTTGATTCTGACAATATGATTATTATTGCAGGTTATTGAAATTGTTCATTCATATAGTGCAATTATTGACAAGGTTATAACTGTGGGAAATGCCCAAAATAACAATATTTTAATATATTTGAATATAGAGTATTCAAATATAAATCAAGGAAATGCTTACCTATATTTCTTTAAATAAATGATAAGCATGGCAATATGTCAAGGAATCTGGTTCTTGGAAACCTAATTTCAATTTATTTCCTTGTTTCTATGTAGCTTCGTATTCATTGGTTAGGGATTACACAGAAATTATCTATGCTCAAATCTCAATAACTTTTTTGGTTAGGAAATAGATAGTTTTGCAAATGCTCATTTACAACCCAGAATAAAACCATAAGGGAGAAGAATGGAAATAAAATAAAGAATATTCCTTTAATATTGAAGTGCCTTACATACATATAGAGTACATACTATGTACAGTAACATATAAAGTGTAAAAATTTTATACAACCATAAATATACAAATATAAAAAAATATAAACAGAATTCAAGCTCTGCAGACTACCAAGTTGGAAAAGTTAAATACAAGTCCAGCACTTATTCCCTTCTAACCCAATTCACATTCAGGATTCACCAAGGTTAGATTATAGGAGGTGGAGTTCTAATAACTGCAAAAATACTTAAATTGTATTGTGATGTGTTTCGGATCACAATGGATTCTTTCTCAAGCAATTACAAAGTGCCAACAGGTGTGCGTTAAATAATTATTAAATAATAAACCCAGTTTATAAGTCCAAAAATCTGTGTATCAGAAGTAACCAATGCGCTATTTCCTTGTGCTATATCCCATGTGTCCAGCACTGCTAGTCACAAACTTCATAATCGCATATAAAGTGCCAAGTGCCTGTGCTTGATCATATTAAAAATTGCAATAAATACATACAAAAGTTAAAATCTTCTAAAATATTGTTATACAAGTAGCAACACAAGTATTTCTATCATAACATACTTATCTATTCTGTCATGTTGATACAGGATTCAATAGTGGCCAATCCTGAAAAACAGAATGTAATACAGTTACAATTTTTATAAAAAAGGTTTGATGGACTCCTTGATAATAGAGTTTTAATATCGACCCCTCTCTGTGGGATGCGAACCTTTTCCAATATACACCATTTTAACTGCTTAAACGACACCAGTCTTAAAGGATGTCCACGTGTCCTCTGATATGACTTATTAGTGAACAATGCACCAGATCTTAGCTTTTTCTTACCCACAGTATTTGGTTCTAAATCCCTTTAATCCTGCACCCTTCCAAGTACATAAAATATCAAGATAAGTTTTAAGAGTACAAAAGGTATAGGTACAAAAGACAGAGGCATGTTATACTGCTTAGGCGTGGAACAAATACCTAAGCAGTATAACCTGCCTCTTTGCCTTTTGTACCTCTAATTCAACCTGTATAAACTTATCTTAACAATAAACCAGAGAGGTACTTATATGGCCCATTTATATATTTGTATAAAGTGATAATATAAATATAAATATAAAAATATAAACTGTTGAGTTTCGTTTCGTTTTTGAATTTTCTAACTTTTCGGAATTTGAGTTTCGATTTTCGAAAATCGTCTACTTTCAATTTTCGATTTTTTTTAAATAACTTTATTTTTTAAATTTTTCAGTCGTCATTATTAACATATTAAAGAAAACATTGGTGAGATGGTATTCACATTTTAACATTTTTGGTTAACAGTATCTTCCCTTCATATAATTATTGTTAAACTAGTTTCAATTTCAACGGGAGATAAAATATTTAGGATCATATATAAACTCTGCATAAGATATTCTAGTACAACAGTGTAAATTAGCCGGTAAGTATATTGGATTCGTATGGCCAGCTTATCTTGGAGGGGGGAATAGACGTGTTGTCCCTTCGGACGGAGTCTGGGGGTGATCCCACACGTCGCCTAAGCCCCATCCATTAGTGTATCCCATGGGTTCCACACCTTAACAAATTTGTCTATATTATCATGGACCATAGCCGTCAGTTTTCCATGCTTCTGAGCTCAAAAATAGATTGTAGGAGGTTTGCTTCAGTGGGGGGGTTTTCTGTTTTCATTGTCTGGTGATTAATCGTCTAGCTGCCACCTGAATATGTCTGCAAAGTTTAGTTGGGGTCTTACCTAGGCCCTTGAATGGTAGTCCCAGGATCCAGTGAATAGGTTCCATGTGTGGGTCAAAAGAGAGCATAGAGTGGATTGGTTTAGCTGCATGTAACCAGATCCCTTTGATAACTGGGCACTCCCATAAAATATGTATGAGAGTACCTTTGTCCCCACACCCCCTCCAGCACCTATCCGTGGAATTGGGCCATATTTTGTGGAGCTTTTCTGGGGTGTAATACCACTCCAGCATCACTTTGTAGGCGTTTTCTTTGTATGTGGTGCATATAGAAGATTTGGCCACCATGTTCCAGATACTATGCCAGCAGATACTATGCCAGTTCTCGCCTGTGATTTTTGTATTCAGTATTGTTTCCCAGTGGAGCATATATTTGTGTGGTTTTTGAGTGATATCTTGTGTAGTTGTATTTAAGAGACAGTATAGTTGAGATATTAATCTTTTTTGTATGGGACTTTGTGCTACTATTCTTTCAAAATATGACTTCGGGGGAAAGGATAGGTTAGGGGATAGTGTGGTGATGTAGTGTCTGATTTGTAGATAGGGGAATATAAGTGTTGGTGGGAGTTTCTTTTGGGAGGCTAGAGTGGGAAAGTCTTTTAGTTTGTGTGTGATAGGGTCTACCAGATCTGTTATTAATGTTGCCTTGAGTGCAGTCCATGTTTTAATAAATTGTGGGGTGAGACTGATCTCAAGATCAGGATTGCCTACCAGCGGTGTAAATATGGATGGGGTAGAAAGTAATTCTGTGGATTTTGTTATTGTTTGCCAGAGTTTAATTTTTGTCTGCATGGGTCCTAGAGGGGTAGGTGTATTTTTCCTTTGCTTAGCTTTTATTGTGTTTAGTAGCAGGGTTCCCAGATGTAATGGGTGGTACCATTCTTGTTCCAACTGGACCCAACATGGTTGTGGGGTAGTATGGAACCAGTGTAAGGTGTGTCCTAGTTAAGTGGCTTGGTAGTATTTGAGGATATTAGGAACCGCTAAGCCTCTTTGAGATCTGCTTGTCATTATAGTTTGTTTTGATATTCTATCCCCATATAAAATCTAAGATATCTTTTTGGAGCGTAAGTAAGAATTTGCGTGGAATTAGGACTGGTAATGTTTCAAATAGATAGAGCCACTTTGGCAGTATTGACATTTTGATAGTCGTGATTTTACCGAACCATGAGAGGGTTAAAACTTTCCAGGATTGGAGTAATGGGAGGTAGTTGGTTGAGAATAATGAGGTGAAATTTGGGGTCATTTGTATTTAATCGAATCACTTTTCCAAGAGTATGGAAATTGTTCTGTTAGTGTTTGTAGGGTTGTTGGTGGGATATTAATGGGTAATGCTTCCGTTTTGGTTTGGTTAAGTTTATATCCGGATAGCGGGGTGTAAATGTCTATTTCCTTATGGAGGTTCGGCAGGGATATAAGTGGGTTTGTGATTGTGAGAAGTACGTCATCTGCAAATAGAGAGAGGAGGTAGGTGGATTTTTTTAATTGAATTCCTGATATGTCAGGGT
Source organism: Hymenochirus boettgeri (assembly GCA_019447015.1). Lineage (NCBI taxonomy): Eukaryota > Metazoa > Chordata > Amphibia > Anura > Pipidae > Hymenochirus > Hymenochirus boettgeri. The sequence continues at coordinate 214,112,161 of CM033472.1, read as the reverse complement.
TCGTTCTGATATGACAGGCAAATGGTTCGATACAGAAAGCATCTGTAATTTTACCCCCAGTCTTGTATTGCTGCTAAAAATTTGGGGGGTGCACTTTCTTTTGTGGGCTGTATTTTGGTGTAGAGATCTCTATAATATCTTTTAAATCTGGCCGCTATCCCTATGGGGTCGTAGATTGGTGTTCCCTGTTCGTCTTTTATATTAGTTGGGGTGGCTTGGATTCTTCGGTTTTTCAGTAGATTATCTAGTTGGGTGTGGGCCTTCTTCCCTAGTTCATAAAATGAGCTTTTAGCCCATCTGAGTTTTTTGTCTGTTTCCGAGAGGTGGTGGTCTCTTAGAGCTGCTCTAATTGTTATTACATTCCGGAGTTTAGTGATGGATCGGTAAGAATACAGGGATTTTTCCTCTTCTTGTAGTTTTTTAATAAGTGTTTCGTATTTGTGGTTGTGGTCTTTCTTAAGGTGAGAGGCTAATTGGATGAAATAACCTCTAATAACTGCCTTGTGTGCCTCCCATAATATCATAGGGGAGGAGACGGAGCCATTGTTGTCTTTGAAATAAGTTTTGATGGCTTTTTTAATGCTTTGCTGGTGTATTGGGTGTTTAAGATGTTTTTCATTTAGCCTCCATAGGTATTATTTAGGGGGTCTTTTTGTGAGGGAGAAGTCTGCTGTCATCATGTGCCATGATCAGACCATGTAGGGGGATTCTAAAGTGGTGTTTGTTAGTAGTGATATACCTGGATGTGTGGTGAATATGTAGTCAATTCTTGTGTGGGTTTGGTGTACTGAGGAATAATAAGAGAAAGCCTTGGAGGTGGGGTTGTCTATCCTCCATGTATCATAGAGGTTGTGTTGCCTGATTAATTTTCGAAATCTTTTTGAAGGAGAAGATGTTTCCTGGGTTAGTGTTTTGTTTCCGATAGCCAGTCGGTCTTGGGTGTTGGACATGTGCATATTAAAATCCCCTGCTAGTATCTTTATTGGGGAGTTGATATTCTGTAGTTTAGATAGTACTTCGGCTAGAAAAGTGTGTTGTCCTGTGTTGGGGCTGTATATGTTACATATTGTTATGTCCTGAGTGTTTATGTGGGCTTGGAGGATAATGTAACGACCTTTTGGGTCTGCGGTGTGCGATTTAGGGATAATTGGGCAGTTTTTATGTATGAAAATGGCAACTCCTGCCTTTTTACTGTGTTGCTGTGTAGATTGTGGGGTATGTTTTTTTTTATAAAGTTCTAATGGTCAGAGGGGGTGTGGTGGGTTTCTTGAAGCAGTAAAATATCTGCTTGGGTTCTGTTAGTTTCTTTGAGTAACAGTCCTCTCTTTCTATTTGTTTTAAGACCCCTAACATTCAAGGATGCTATCCTGACCATCTAATATTTCTTACTAGCGAAGCTTCTAAGATTGGAGTGTGTGTGGCGATGCGTGGGGAACCCCGAACCCCCCCCGGGAGATCGGAGTGTCGGTACCGGACTTAATACTGTGGCATAAGCATAGAAAACATAGAGAACATTTAAAACAATGTATATTAACATAAACATGAACAGTGGATGATATATCATCCAATATACTTGCAGTGCTGTGGTCGGGGGGGGCTGCCTCCAATGACCTAGGAGGGATGTCGTCTCCTGCCCGGGGCTGATTTAACGAATGGAGGGATTTTTGAAGTGTCCAGCAGAGGGCAGGCATCGTCTCCTTCATGTGGGGGTAGCAGTCTGTGCCTTCTACGCTGGTCCTGTCAGGGTCAGGCCCCCGTCCCAGCCCCATCGCTGCTTGTTTTGTGTGACCTGTATAAGGGGGGGAAAGGGGTTTGGGTTGTGCTCAAAAGGGAAGGAAGAGAGAAAGGTTCGAGAGGTAAAATTAGACAACATTATATTTAAAGCAGAATAACTCGTACATTAATGACTATATATAATTTAAGATTCTATATAGATCAGAGCACACTCCGGGGCTCCCGTCATCCAGCTGTTTTTGCTTGTTCCTCTGGTTAAGTCAGAGTTTTACGATGGTCACCATGGGTAGGCTTGGTCTAACCCTGGCTTAAGTCGTGTGTAGTCGTCAGAGTTTACCGCTAGATCAGGGGGGACCCCCCAGTAAGCCCAGACCTATTGCTTATTTAACCTTTTATATAAACATTTCAAAAAATATACATTTGGTTGTAGCCCTTTTATGCATTTAAAAGGAAGGAACATTTTTCCGAGACGTCTTTTATCATTGCTCTTGTACCATCGGGGCTATGGGATTTTAGAGTTCCAAATTATGGTTATAAGTTGAGAGACGTGTGGGAAAGAGATTGGGGGGGTTAGTGGTTGACATCTATAGATATGAGCCATTGTTATAACTTTCCCTTTAAACATAGTAACTATGGTATGGGTATCTGTTCGAGTCTTATTACTGGGGGTGGAGGATGATGGAGGCGTCCGTATGTGTCCTGCTGTTGTAACCAGCTTATTTCGGGTTTCCTTGCAAGTCATGGTTTAGCTGGGTTGTATAGGATAGTTTAAAAGGTGGAGTCAACATATGGTACATCTCTGGTCTCGGTTGGTTGGAAACAAAGGGGAAGAAAGTCAGTGACATCTTCAGCTGTGAGGTCATCCAGGTTTGTTGTCAAGTTGCTTGGAAGTTTGTTGCTTTCTAGGCCATTTGGTTTGATTGGGGTTAGAGGGTGGACTTCTAGTTGAGATTGAGGTCCAGGCATTCTGAGGCCCCTTTGGGAGGGTGGGGAGACCCTTCCAGTCAAGGAGGGTGATTTCTGGTAAGTTGAGTGAGGAGCAGAATGCAGGTAAATCTTCTGGGTAGCTTAGTGTATGTGTTGTCCCCTCGTGTCTAGTGATCAGCTGGAAGGGGTATCCCCAGCGGTATGGGATATTGTGGTCTCTTAAGGTTTGGAGAAGGGGTTTGAGTTGACGTCTTTGGGTTAGTGTTGAAGTGGCTAGGTCCGGGTAGAGTTGGATGTGTGCTCCTTCGTGTATTAGGTCCGCAATTGATCGGTAGTTTGACATAATGGACTCTTTTTTTCGGAAATAGTGGACTCTGCATATGACATCTCGTGGAAATTTGGAGGTAGTTTTAGGTCTGAGAGAACAATGGATCCTGTCAAGTTCTATATTTTGCGGGGGTGCGTTCTCTAATATGGAGTTGAACAATGATTGTACTGAGTCATATAAATCTGTGTCTGCTATTGTTTCTGGGAGCCCCCGAAACCTAATGTTATTTCTCCTTTCCCTGTTTTCAATGTCCTCCAGGTAACGGTATAGATCTCGAATTGCTCGAGAGTGATCACCCACTTCTTGAGTAATTCTTTGCACATGTTGGCCTAGGGAGGCATGATCTTCTTCAAGGGTTTCCACCCTCTCCAAGGTGGACTTAAGATCTTCCCTAATGGCCGTAATTTCAGCTCTGCATGTTTTCTGAATTTGTTGGGTTAGTAAGCAAAAGTCTTCTTTAGTGGGTATGTTTGTTAATATATCTTGAAGGGAGGAAATTGAGAGGGTTTCTTGCATGTGATATGGAGGTGACTGGGTGGTCTGGGATGTGGGGGACTGGTGTCCTGTTTGAGAGCTTGAAAAGCATTGTTCGTAGCCCATGTTTGTATCTGATGGTGACCTTGGGGGTGTAGGTCTGAGTGTCTGGGCTGTGTCTTGATAGCCCTGGTGAGACCTTAAAGATAGTGGGTAGGTCGGCCCGGTTGTTGCTGCTGGGCCTTAGGTGCTGCCAACTCCTCCTCTTGTTCCACCACTGCTGTAACCCAGTCCGAGGGCTCTCCTCGTGGCAGGGAAGATGGGGTGGGTGTTGGGAGTTGTTGCAGGGCAGTAGGAGTACTGCCAAGGCTCCCTTTGGCTTCCCGTGCTGAGGCCATTGTCAAGGGGGGCGGATCACAAGGTTGATATGGTGGGTTTGCAGGCTGCTGTGTTCTATGGAGCGGTGAGCGGGAGGGAGCCTGTCTGCCCGCTTGCTGCTGAAGGCCACTCTGTGTTGGGAGGACCGGGTCACATGGTTGTTGCGACGGGCCCGCCGGCTGCCGTGATCTATGGAGCGGTGGGCAGGAGGATATCTGTCCGCCCACTCGCTGTTGTAGGCCTCTTTGTGGGGCTGAGTCCTCTCCCGACTCCTTTGGTGCACTGTCTCCTTCCAGGTCAGTCGCATGTAGCGAGGCCGTGGGAGTTAAGGCTTGGCAGGTTGGGCCCAAGATGGCGGCCACGCCTCCATGTCCCGCTCCAGCATTGCGGGAGAAATACTCCCCTAGGTCTCTCTGTTTGTGTTGCTGCTTTCGGGCACTGCCCGGTTGTTTGGGGTCTTTCCTCCTGCCCATCTGGGTTGTTTAGAAGGGTTGGGAGGGGGTTACATGTGCGATTCTGATCGGCTGGGACGGGAGCCTCAGGGAAGTCAGTCCGCTCTCATGGACATCCAGGCCACGCCCCTGATTTTCGATTTTTGAAAATCTTCTACTTTCGATTTTTGAAATTCGGGAGTTCCGAAAGTTCCGTCGGGACTTCAAAAACCTCAAATTTGATTCAAAACTGGGTTCAAATCGAACCCACATTACATCTCTAATCCCCACGCTCAAATGCTGCTTCTCCAATTAAAACAGCCTAACTTGTGTAATCTGCATGCATTACTTTAGTTGCCCTTCTGTGAACTCCTTCCATTTCCAAGATGTCTCTTTTATATATGGGATTCTAAAACTGTACCGCATATTCCAAATGAGGCCTTCCAGTCCCTTTAAAGAAGGAGAATAATATCTCTAGAATCTATTCCCATCTTTATACAAGACAATATCTTGCTAGCTCTAGCCCTTGCTACCTGGCATGGTTTGCTATAGCCAAGTCTGTTATCTACTAGAACCCCCAAATTTTTTTCCATTAGAGATTCACTAACACAGAGTTATTTATGGTGTAGGTGGCACAAGGACTCTTAAACCCAAATGCATCGCCTTACATTTATCAATATTGAATCTTGTCTGCCACTCTTCTGCCCATTTAGGTATGCTTAATGCCCATCATGAAAAAAAACATGTTAGAGGACACAGACTGGAAGAAAAAATGTTTAGTGTTCTTAAGGGGGTTTTCACTGAGAGAACGGCGCATGGTGACGGCAGGTACATTGGATAGTTTTAAAAAAAAAGCTGGATGAGTTTTTTAAAAAATAAATAGGGTTATTCAATAAAAGTTCTTATCGTTTAAAATGGTGCTAATTTTGCCCCAACCAATCAGATGTTAGCTTTCAAATGTTAAATAAGATCTGATTGGTTGGGGCAAAATTAGCACCATTTTAAGCGATAAGAACTTTTATTGAATCTCCCTGTGTGAATGTTGCATGTTACTGGTTTTGAGACATAGGGCCCTGTTTAAAAACATTATCATCAATGTACGATCGCAGCCATAAATGTACGGCTGTAGTCTTACATTTACGCTGAATGTTTGTTAATTAATGAACGGTCAGTCGTAGAATACCATGCGTAGAATATAGTAGATTTACGATCGGTAACAGTAATTTCCGATCGTTATCATAAATTAACAATCGTTAAACTGATCGGAAATTAACGATTGGTTTAACAATACCTTTATGAATATGGCCCATAGAGTTGGAGTTGATCCAGGAATATTTCCGATGGCCACTTGGAGTTTTTTTTTTCCTTCACACTGTGTTTTTTTTTTTTTTTTTCCTCTGGGTCAACTGTTAGGCAGGAAATGTGAGTATTGCTGTTGGACTAGATGGACGTATGTCTTTATTCAACCTCAAATACTACAGTATACCACATGTAATGTGTTTCATACTTTCTAGGTTTTAGTGTTTAGTGTGCCTCAAATTGCATTATTCCCTGGCTTGCAGTAGGTTTTCAAAGTAAGATGCTGCATGGATGAATTTCTGTCAGCCATTGGAAACAACTAGATCGCATCCATCATTTTAATGTCTCTCTGCCAGAAGTCACATACCAGTTTCTGATGGATGGAATATCTCAAGAGGGCTGCTGAATACAGGAGTTTGTGGAATAACCTAATTCTCTTATTTGCCTTTACTCCTATTCAAAAGATAGGTTTAGTAAGCAAACAACTACCGTAATTAACACATTCCTTTTTTTTTTTAAATGCAAAGATGCAACACCAATAAGGTTGAGAGTGAGACTTCAAAATATGTCAAGAACGTATGGGTATTTTTTCATGGAGATAACTGAAAGCTTTAATCCTTATTTGAACTTGCAATAAAAAATGAACTGTACAATCTGTTTGATAAATACCATCCACTTGAGATTAGAATGTTTCTGTTGGCACTCACAAGACAGCAGAAAATGTTAAATTATCCCATGACCAATCTTGCTTGTCTGAGCAAAATTGGACCACTAATGGTATGATTATCACACAAAACAATCAACAATTATAGTGTCAGGAGGATAGACTGCTAAGTATATTGGTTGTGTTTAGTTGTTTTAAGGGTTTGGGACTTGGGTTTTTCCTTGTTCTAAGCTGGTTAGCATTACACCAATTCAGGTTTACAAGGAAGACATATCACAGCTACAAGCAACAAACAACCATGAGAATTAAGGGGCCCATACACGATGCAATTTTGTTGTACGATCGTCGAACGAACTCCAAGATTGTATATCAATTGTTTCGTTAAAGGGTATCTCCACTGCTAAAAGTCAAGGATAGATATGTGGATGGTGGAAATGTACCTGCAGTATCCTGTGTCTTTGAGCAGTAGTTTAGAAGAAATCCAATGAGTTTGTCCCAGAACGCTGTGGATGGTGCAGGTCCGCCCACTTTCATTGACTGCCTGCATGTAAAATGTCCGACGCGTGTTTTCCTTTAGTGCATGCGCAGAATGTGAGAGGATCCGTCGGGGGTGCTGTCTGGGTTGATTCTACACACACACACACACACACACACACACACACACACACAGAGTTCACTGCTAAATGGAGGAATAATCAGGTACTTCCTTTTTCTCTCTCCCACTCCCTCCCATACCAGATTGCCTCATATTCCCAGCATCCCCTATGAAATCAATCTTAGTGTTAGACACAAACAAATCTTTATTAAAAACAACACAAGTTCCCCTGTATTTGTTACAGTAGTGTGGGAAGAGGGTTTAACTTTTCCTCCCCTGTCTCTCTCTGCATAATCAGCTGGAAAAATGAACTTAGAGAGTCAGGGAGGAAAGGATTTCTTACTGCAGCCAAGTGGGTGTGTCTGCTACCATGATGATGCACATTGAGTGACAGCACTCCCAGCACAGGGGAAGACACACCCCCAGGAACCTGCACAACTTTCCCATGCTGCTGCAATCAAACGAAATGGAATTCTGGGGAAAAAAAGGTAGGGGGAGGGTTGGGGGATGGTGTACTTTAAAATAAACCCAAAAAAAAAAAATGCTTTTTCCTCAGTGGAGATACCCTTTAATGGTATAGATACAATCCGGTGCTATTAAATTTAGAAGATCTAATTGAATGTGAAGGTGATCATTCAGGACGGAAAATTTTTATCTGCTAAAACGAAATTGTTTATGTATATGTATGATCGTCTACCAACAAACGTCTTCCAACTAGATCCTGGAGAGTCAAATAAACAAATTCCTGGAAAAAGCAGAGCTCACAGTCTCAAACGTGTGAGACCATAGGGTGTATATTTTGTTCATGATGGTAATGTGTGATGCGGTACACATGACAACAACAGGCGCATTAATTGATGTATGAACACACATCGAGATTCATTGGAAAATAAAATATGAAAGAAAAATCAGCAAACACAATCGCAAATTACTTCATTCTTTATTACCATTCGAGACCTCGATCCCAAAATGGGCTTTGTACGTTCGTCATTTCCGCCACATTACACCATTGGCAACGATTAAATCTGCCCATATATGGTGAATTGGTTGCTTTCTATAGGCACATTCTATTCTGCAACAATTTACATCTTACACAATCATATATGCCTATTAATGCTAGATTGTACACAGTAATGGCAACAATTTTATCTTGTTCGTTTATGTCCAATTGTACGACGATCATTTCCAATTTAAATCTGGTCGGTAGTTCATCGACCGATTTCATTGCATCATGTATGGGCCCCTTTAAAGAGTCCTGTAGGACATTTACAAGCACCTGACTGTATGGGTGTGCCTACTTTCCCCCCCTTTAATAATAAGAATAATCAAAGCAATATCCAGGTATTTTATGTAGTAGCATTTTTTCAAACTAATATATATTGGTTTACGGGAAAAAAAGAGGAAACATGTGGAGTTAACATACGTTTTGACTTGTTAATTGCAATGGATCATTCAAGGCATACTATATGATGGCAAGACAAGCAATAAAAATATATATTTATATATATATATATATATATATATATATATATTTATATATATATATAAAAAGATCAAAGGTTCCCCCGCACTCCGTACATCAATCATCAGCCGGGGTGCTCCAGTAGAGGAAGTAGATTGGAAAAACATACCAAGCACTCCTCCGTCTAGACAACAGATTTATTCAGCAAATATGCTGGTGAAGGTTCTCATTCATCCAGGTCATCTTATATCTGTTGTATTCAATTAGATCAACTGGACTTGAAATGTAGTTCTTGAAGACGTTTCGCTAGTCATCCGACTGGCTTTCTCAATTCAGAATGACTTGTACAAGAATCTGTGGCAATTATGTACCCTGGAAAATCCCAATTAGCATATCACAGCCAGGTGTTAAGGGTGTGATTAGATAGTGGCTAAGAGGTGTTATAGGAACGCCCAGAGTAAGGTGTCAAAACAGCATTGTACATGGCAGACAGTTGGTGTCGAACCCCCCCACCTCTATTTAGGCTTGGTTTCTTTATTTTCACATAAATGGCCTCCTTAACACCTCTCTTGAACCAGTCACGTTCCTTCGCCAGTATGTTAACATTACAATCTTCAAAGGTATGTCCTTTATCCTTAAAGGACATACCAAGATCTGCATCTTAAGGATAAAGGACATACCTTTGAAGATTGTAATGTTAACATACTGGCGAAGGAACGTGACTGGTTCAAGAGACTGCAATGAAAAGATAGTGCAAAACGACAGGCAACGTTTCGGTCTACACACTCAGACTTTCTCAAGCCGTTCTTGAGAACGGCTCGTACACGGGCCGAAACGCGTCGACTTACGCGAATGGAATAAATTTATATGTTTGGAAGATTCCCAGGAGTGCTCCGACTTCTTTGTTTATACTATATTGTTCTTTCTAGCGGAAGCACCCGGGCAGTTGTGGACACTAGTTGAGGAGTGCCGCTCCATCTTTGTTACGCTTATATATATATATATATATATATATCAATTGGATCACATACACTCACTTCAAGCCACTGTTTCTTGCCATGGTGCTACCAATCTGGACAAATCAAAAATAAATATGCTCAGGGCAAACTGATCTATACGACCGACATGCGATCGCAAAATCCCATTCATTTTGCGATCGCATGTCGGTCGTATATAAGATCGGGAGAGGTGGTTCCGGCAGGATCGCAGGAACGTCCCGTGAGCGGTCGGTCGGGTAAGTAATATCGTGCTGGTGTATTGCCACCTTTAAGGTAAATTGTATGTCCAATAATCTGTCCTCCCAACAGGTGGTAACAGGATCTTATACACAGGGTATTATATACAGCATCTTATATACAGGGTCTAATACACAGGGTTTTATACACAGGGTTTTATTCACAGGATCTTATACACAGAATCTTATGCACAGGAACTTTTACACAGTCGATATCTCTCCAAAGCACACACAACAATCTACTTTCACTTTATATCCTCCTAGCCATGGAGAGCAGGGATGCTTTGTCTTTTATCACTCACTGACACCACCTGCAGGCTGGAAGTGATATATAAGGAGTCTTGTTGTATATGTACATTACAATACACATCAGATCCTGTGTAGCAGGCAGAAACTTGTTCTGGATTACACTTCCTTTCACATGGAGCAGACACAGAGGGTTGGTTTAACCTCCCATTTTGACCATTCCATGTTCAAATAGGGATCTCAGCTCTTTATGTATTTTGTATATTTTTTTGTACCTAAGATAAGTCAGTGCCATTCTTTAAATACATTTACTGATGGTCATTTAAATGGTAATAGTGAGATAGTACACACATACATATACAACTTTCCTATATCTCCCACCTCTTTGGTAGCTCCTAAAAACTCAATGCAATCTCCTATGAAGATATAAATATATTTATATAATATAAGGGATATATACCATATTGTCAGTATTATTTAAAAAAAACTAGACACACCTAAAAAAATTCAATTAAATGTTTTTTTATGACAGCATGTAGAGTTTTACTGTTATGTGTCATTCTGAAAAGATATCTAACAAACAAAAATGATCATCAGAAAGATATCTCAACAAACAAAATGATCATACCATAGTTTAGTTACAGAGAGTAATATTGATCATTTTACTGTCACATGTTTGCTTTGGTTTGTACCTCAGGGTACAACATTTAAATTGCAATTTTACTGTAGATTGGAAAAACCTTATTTTGCCTAAATAACTGTGCAGAACCTTTGCGTATGATTAGGCGCACCATATAATAGATTAAAATATGATAAACAACACATGTATTAAAACTGTACTGCATAATGTGGAAGGTTTTTGGTTTCCATAAATATTAACTTTGATATTTAATACACCTACATCCAATTTGAAGTAAAAGAGGTGCATTCCTTATATTATACAACATTGAAGAGGCAAGTTCATATAATTAATGAAACAGTTTACTAGAATGCCCTGGAAAAAGTGTTATAGTTGAATTATTACAAACACTTCCACCATGCCTGGATATTTAATGGTGCCCTATTTTTTCCAAGGAGATACGGAGGCTCCAGGGAATGTCTCAGGTGCCTGTTATCTCTTTACATAGAGAATCTGTGGTATTTTAAATTGAAATGAATCCCCATATGCCAAAAAGATTAAAACTGTATCCTTTCTGGGGGAGGGGGGGTTCTTATAAAAAAAAAAGGGGAAATTCAATTTTGTCTTAAAACTAAAGTATTTTAAAGTTCCACAAATATTAGAAACAGGAAAAATGTCAAGAGAAATAGTGTCAAAGTACGGTATATTGATTTAGTAAGAGATGCTGAGATCTTTCTTTTTCTTAATTAAAACACAAGCTTTCAGATGCAGCATCAAATAAATGTTCATCTAAGACGTAGTCTGTAATCAGCATGCTTTTATTTAGTTTAGATTTATTATACCTGCTTTTAATTGCTATAGAACATTAGTCAACATTGGATTATACACTTTATCTTGAGTAAGCTGGTTAAAGGAATAGTTCACTCGAAAAGTGAACTGTTCCTTTTATTGATTGAAGCCCAGGAGGTTAAGGAGCTATGCCTTACTTCCCGTTCTTCAATCAATTGAGCAGGAGCCAGGGACGTGTGAATTAGAACCAGGAAGCAGTCGGAAATTTTCATCTCTGCAGTGGTGGATCATGCGCAAGGTAAATATACTCACCTTTGTCCGTGGCTCCTGCTCAATTGATTGAAGAACAGGAGGTAAGACATAGCTCCTTAACTTCTTTAATCAATACATTAAAGGAACAGTTCACTTTTCGAATTAACTATTCCTTTAAACAGGTTCTAAGAAGTGGGTATATACTGTTCTTTATAGCCATTTAGTATCAAAGTTAACATTTAATTAGTTACTATCAAACCAAGATTCTTACCGTTTATAGTAAGAACATTGTATCCAGATTACTTGCTCCCTAAAGGTCCATACACATGGGCAATCGTAGGCCCGAACTGCAATGCACATTTCAGACAACTAATATTTAATGTATAGTATATCAGTGTAGTGCCCAGTTGGTGTTCTTTTTTTGGGGAGTCTAGGCCCAGGGGAGCTTCTAGGGATTTTGGTACCTGAGTGAAACGTTGTAAAAATGTGATCCCAGTCTGCAATAGGCAATGAGGGGAGTGTGGCTTCTTATTGTGGGCATGGTTTCTGGTTCTGGATCTCTTTGATCCATTCTCAAATACTATATAGTAAGCCAGTGTTTAGTTTAACACCGGTTTACTATAGCAGGAAGGAAACTTCCTCCACAAGACAACCAGCAATGTTTGGGGGATGATCAAGGGTGTTGCAGAGACTCCCTTATCGCTGTGGCTCTGCAGGGGAAACACTTGAATGATGCCCCCTAAGTGCTCCCAGCACACACACAAAAAACCTCATTCCTAAGGGCTAGGCCACATCAGCGCATTGTATTAGAAAGCACACACCAGTGTGGCAAATTGGAGTGGCCCTGCTATTCGGTGATCAAAGTGCATGTGATTACCATTTTTGTTACGATTCGCATGCGCTCCAATCCCCCAAAATTACATGGAACACAGCACAAAACCAAAAGAAACCAAACTCACAAAGTGCGTGCATGTGCACAATCAAGCACCAGTATGTGCGCTTAGTATGGCCTCTGCCTAATGGTTGCTTATAGTGCAAAGTATAAGGTGATGCATTTGGGTGAAATCCTTGTGTTGTTTTTTTCTAAATGCTAGACTTTTTGTTGGAAAAGGACCAATGAGTACTAGAGTACTAGATGGTAGCAGAAGCTAAAGCAGATACTGCTTCATGGGAACATAAAAGTATTGTCCCTGGCAAGGGACTGGTAAGAATTCATCTAGAATATGCTGATTTGTAGGTAATATTTCAGAGTCTGATTTCACTAACTATATAACAGGTTTATTTAAATCTTAGCCTTTATTTCTAATTTAAGATTAGAAGAAAATCATCTTGTACCACAGAAAAAGATCCTTTGTTGTAACATTGGTTTAACTACACAACTCAATTTCCAGATGGAGTCAGGAAATCATTTGTTTTCCATAACCAATACCAACTAGTTAAGGTTTCAGACTGGGTGTTTTTTCCTTCCTTTGTATCATCCCTTGAATAATAACTACATTAATATGTATGGTTATTGGTTAACCAAATATTGATTTACAAATAAAATTTATTTGTTGGTTTTACCAATCTTGATTTTGTCAAGCGCATGGAATTTTCCACTTAGCAACTAATGAAAGGCTTTTATTTTTCATACCTGACCGGACAGCTTTCTCATTTTCTGAATGACACAGATAAATGTTTGCTTCAAAATAAATCAGTTTAGCAGGCAACCCTATATACTCCAGGCAACTTTGCTTTTGAAGTGTTGTGCACCCTCTATGAGCATCAGGTTTATGTGCAGTATATCAGCATTTTGAGGCTTATTTTGATATTTGTAACATTTAAACGTGCCACCTTCTGGGTGACAGACTTCATTAACTTGCCATAGTCTTTAATTCATTGCTTTTCAGTGAAAACTGATTTTATATCAAACCCGCAAGCTTTTCCTTCTGTGAAGATTTAAATATTTACAACTGTTATAATTGTGGGTGGTTTAGAATTAGTATTTGCTCAAAAACAAACTCAATGCATAAATAAATACAACTGAAATACAATTCTGTGCTTTTTGTAGTGTGTGAAGTAAGTGGGGGCATTTCCGTGTAATATATGTATGATATATAGCTGAATTAATTAACTTTTAATTTTACTGTTGTGGGATTCAGGTCTGGACAATTTGTCATTTATTGCTGGAAAATAAAGTTAGAATCAGAGATCTCATGTTTTCTTCTGGTAGTTTGGGATATTTGGGTAAATTTTGTTGTCAAATTTGCGACAAAATTTCAGCTTTGGTGTGTGTGCACACAGATAAAATAAACTGACCTGTCCTGCCTGTGACCTGAAACACAACCTTATCTGAACCGGACAACCGTACAGTAACTCAAAACAGCAGTCTAAAGCCTGATACTGAGAGACGCAATGGATACAGTGGATACTGGATACAGTGGATACTGGATACAATGGATACTGGATACAATGGATAACAAGGAAGGTCCAAGGAACAAGGAAACAGCAAACAGGAGGATTTTTTCCACTTCATACTCCTGTTGGCCGTTGATTAGAAGTGTAGCTGGAGAGATTTTGAGGAAGAAAACTGGTTGAAAGACACTGGTTTCAAAAGAAACACATGAAAGACATTAGGGATTCTCATCTGAGGATATAGTTGCAAATGGACAGCAGCAGGGTTGATGATTTCAATGATAGGGAAAGGACCAATGAATCTAGGACCAAATTCAGGGGAAGGGATCTTGAGATGGATGTTTTTGGTGGAAAGCCATACTTTGTCTCCAAGGGAAAAGGGAGGTGAAGGTCTTCGTCTTTTATCTGCAATTTTTTTCTGGACCAGGGAACTCTTTTCAAGATTACATTTAGTTGCATTCCAGATAGTGGATATATGGGCTGCATGGTCATTGGCCACAGGGACACCCGTGAGAAGTAGATCCTCAGGGAAGGCCAATGGATGTTGACCATAAACAATGAGGAAGGGTGACTTCCTGTGGAGGAGTGAGCAGCGTTATTGTGGGCAAATTCAGCCCAGGGTAGTATGTCAGACCAATCATTCTGGCAAAGGGACACATGGCAACGGAGGAACTGTATCAGAGCCTGACTGAGACGTTCTACGGCACCATTAGATTGAGGATGGTAAGCAGAGGAAAATTGAAGAGATGTTCCAAGAATTGTACACAGGGACCTCCAAAACTTCGCTATAAATTGAGTACCATTGTGGCAAAAAATTTAAGTGGGAAGACCGTGGAGTCGAAAAATGTGAGTGATGAAAAGTTGAGACAATTCTACATCGGAAGGCAGTTTGGGGAGAGGAATGAAATGTGCCATTTTGCTGAAACGATCCATCACAACCCAAATTATAGTTTTTCCCCTAGAGGAAGGCAGTTCACCAATGAAGTCCATAGCCAAGAGAGTCTATGTCAGGAATGAGTGGGCAAAGGTAAAAGTAGACCTTGAGGTTTGGAGTGGTCGGACTTTGCAGTAGCACAAGTTACACAGGCAAAGACATCTTCTTTAACATCTTGATGCATTGAGGGCCACCAGACTAGACGTTTAAGGAGTTGTAATATTTTAAATGCTCCAGGGTGACCGGCCTGTTTGGAATTATGAGTCTGTTGAAGGATCGTCAAACGGTGTTCTTCAGGGAAAAAATTATTCCAAAAGGAGTTTCGGTGGGTGCAGAAGGTTGGTTAGCTAGAAGTTGAGTGGCAAGAGGAGATTTAATGGTTGAGATGATTTTAGAGGGCGGAATAATAGGTTCATCATGATCTAATGGGTTTTCAATGGAGGAAAAGCTTCTAGATAGAGCATTCTAGATAGAGCATCAGCTTTAGTATTTCTCGTACCGGGGCGATAAGTGATCACAAAATTGAAACGGGAAAAGAAGAGCGCCCAGCGCGCTTGGTGGGGATTAAGTCTCTTGAGGGGTTGAATGAACTCTACATTTTTGTGATCCGTGAAAATGGTATCTTAGCCTTTTTTGTCTGTCTCAAGACGTTCGGATAGGACAGCTCCTGCTCAGATGTTAGAGGCATCAACTTCAATGAAGAAAGGAAGTAGAGGGTTGGCATGACTAAGAATTAGAGATGGACTAGAACTCAAACTCGAACCCGAGTTCGAGACGAACTATTCGAATTTGATCGAATTCAGACTTCTCGAACTATCCTGGATCCGGATTTTCGATATTTTCGGACTTTCACTAAGTATCGAATGTTCGACTGTTCGAATGTGCGAGTAAAATTCCTATTATACCTATACGCGAGCATCGAATTCGGCGAGTAAAGGGTCCATTAAAACCTATACGCGAGCATCGAATCCGCGAGTAAAATGACCATGGTATCTAGGCGCGAACGCAAGCATTGAATCCGCGAGTAAAGTGTCCATTAAAACCTATATGCGAGCATCGAATCCGCAAGTAAAATGTCCATGGTATCTAGGCGCGAACATCGAATCTACGAGTAAAGTGTCCATTAAAGCCTATATGCGAGCATCAAATCTGTGAGTAAAATGTACATGGTACCTAGGCGCGAACTAACTCAAAAATAGCGCGAGTGAGAGTAAAATAAAAGTTTCGAATGTCCTGGATATTCAAACATGTTCCTCAGACCATTTCCCAGGTCCCACAGCCATTTACATTAAGTTACCATTGATATTTTAATTGTATTACATTAGAACTTTTCAAACTATTTGACTCCCATTGACTTTAATGGGTCCGTTTTCGAACTTTCGAACTTTCCATATAGTTTGAAAGTTCGAAAACGGACCGAACTTTCAAAAGTTCTGCCATCTCTACTAAGAATTGGAGCAGATGAGAAAGAGTCCTTCAGGGACTTGAAGGCTTCTAAGGCTAGTGGGGTCCAAGAGTTGGGTCTTCCTCCCTTCTTAATTAAGGCAAGGATGGGTGAGATTCGGGAAGAGAATCCTTTAATAAACTGCCGGTAGTAGTTGGCAAAACCAATGAACCTCTGAATGGCCTTAGTGCTAGTAGATTGGGGCCAATCCTTGATGGCAGAGACTTTGGCAGGGTCCATTTCAAAACCTTTTTGAGAGACAATGTAGCCTAAGAAAGGGATCTAAGGTACCTCAAAGAGACATTTCTCAAGTTTAGCTTATAGGGAGTTCTGACGAAGGCGGGAAAGAACAGTTTTGACTTGGGTTCTGTGAAAACTTAAATCTTTGGAGAAAATTAATATATCGTCAAGATAGACTACTACTGAATGGCCGAGGAGGTCTCTAAAGAGGTCATTGGTAAACCCTTGAAATACAACGGGGGCATTACAGAGGCCGAAGGGCATAATAAGGTATTCGTAATGCCCATCTCGGGTATTGAATGCCATTTTCCATTCATCCCCTGGACGAATGCGGATGAGATTGTACACCCCCCATAGGTCCAGTTTGGTGAGGATTTTAGCACCTCTAAGTTGTTTAAAGAGTTCGGTGATCGGAGAAAGCGGGTATCAATTTTTGATGGTTATCTTATTTAACGCTCTATAATCTATACATGGACGAAGACCTGCATCCTTTTTTTCGACAAAGAAGAATCTGGCCCCAGGGGGGAAGAGGAAGGGCAGATAAAACCTCGTTGGAGGTTAACTTGGATGTACTCCTTCATGGCTTGTGTTTCGGTAGTAGAGAGAGGATAAGTGCAACCACTAGGGGGCATAGTTCCAGAAAGAAACTCGATAGGACAGTCTTATTTACAATGAGGTGGAAGTGTCTCACCATATTTGTTACAGAAGACATCAATGAAATTGTGGTATTTAGGGGGTAAAAGTTTAATATCCAGCGATGCAATAGGAATAGCAGAAGAAAAAGGAAGGAGGCAATGATCTTGACATGAAGGACCCCATTGAGATATATCATTAGTATGCCAATCTATGGCTGCGTAACCAGGGGAGACCTAGCACAATGGGATTTGACGGGCAGTCAATGATGAGAAAGCTAATATTTTCTTGATGTTGAGGCCCAACACGAAGAAGTAATTTGGTAGTGGTCAGAAAAATCATGTTGAAGGAAAGAGGTTTATTATCAATGGCAAATACCTGAAGAGAGGTGGATAGTGGGAGGAGGGGAATCTTGAGTTGAGTTGATGAGCAAATGTAGAGTCCAAGAAATAACCGGCTGCCCCAGAATAGATGAATGCAAGTAATTTGAAGCCGGAAAAGTTGACTTGAATTTGAACTGGAAGAAGAAATCGGGAAGAGTACTGTAGCGTGAAATTAGGTTTCTTTCCCAGGTGGGTCACCCTATTCAGATCTGAGCACTGAAGTTTCCCTGTTTAGAAGGGCAATATTTGGCAAAATTACCTTTCCCAAGGTAATAATAATCTCTCCCTTTATATTTAAGTAATAAATTAAGAACACAGGGTGATAGCCTGGATCCCAATCAGACCATCAACTGCTCCAAAAGGTAACCAAAAGACCCTTAAGAGAAAAAATACACCCACAAACCCAGAATGAAGTTTACTGGAAAGGGGAAAATTACAGTTTTATTCATAGACTATTAAGTATATTATAATCCCAACTATATATAAAAATTACTTTCTTTTACATCCAATTTTATTCAGAAACCAATATTCAGTTATTAGAACATCAGCTCTAAAATAACCTATTTATAAATACAATTATATATCCATAAAATAACCTATTTATAAACACAATTTATATACCCATAAAAATCCTGGCTGGCCACAGCACACTGTCCAAGGGAGGATGAAAGATTTCTCTGGGTGACCTGGTTCTCTTAGCGGTATTCAATTCGTGGGAACCCTAGTGTCGTGGGGTTAGGTGTAGCGGCAGGCAGAGGAGGATTAGAGAAACGTGGGGCCAAAGGAGGGAAGGCCCTTTTGTTACGCCCCTTTTCAGACATATGCTCTCTGAAGCTGGTGTCGATTTTGATACTAAGGGCGATCAACTCATCCAAAGACATTGGTAAATCCCTGGAAACCAGATTGTCCTTAAGTTTATGAGACAATCCCTGCCAATTAGCGGCTACTAAAGCCTCATTATTCCACATCAGCTCGGTGGCTAAAGTCCGGAATTCAATGCAAACTGAGCGGCTGTGCAATTGTTCTGCCGTAATTGTAACAGGCGTGAGGAGGCTGCAGTAGTCTGACCAGGAGCATCGAAGACAGTTTTAAAAGCGGATAGGAATTCTGTAGAATCATTGATAAGTGGCGAATTTTTCTCCCAAAGTGGGGAGGCCCACTCCAAGGGTTTCCCTTCCAGAAGGGAGATAATATAGCCCACCTTCACTCGTTCAGACACGAAATGTGATGGTTGCAGTTCAAACTGTATCTGGCATTGATAAAGCCCCTACAAGTCAGAGGGTCACCATTATAACGAGGAGGAGGTTGTATGCGTGGCTCCTTCTGGACACCCACCGGCAAAGGAGGAGACTGCGCTACAGGAGCAGCGCTGGCCCCAGGGGAGGCAACAGGTGAATGAGCAAGGAGCGTATCTAACGCCTGGCCAATTCTGTTTTGTTGCTCTTCATAAGCCTCCATGCATGCATTGGAGAATCTTCCCCATGTCCATGGACGATGACTCGGATGGGTCCATGGCCCAAAGATACTGTAATGATTACCTGTTCAAACGACAGGATGAAGTCGGGACCAATGAGGAAATGTCCACATGGCAAGCAGGTCACTGGAAACTATGGTTGCAGGATGCAATGGATACTAGATACAATGGATACTGAATACAATGGATACTGGATACAATGGATACTGGATACCGTGGATACTGGATACAATAGATACTGGATACAATGGATACTGGATACAGTGGATACTGGATACAGTGGATACTGGATACAATGGATACTGGATACAATGGATACTGGATACAGTGGATACTGGATACAATGGATACTGGATACAGTGAATACTGGATACAATGGATACTGGATACAATGGATACTGAATACAATGGATAACAAGGAAGGTCCAAAGAACAAGGAAACAGCAAACAGGAGCAGGGAACCCAGCAAGCTACAATTGGCAAAAGCTATGCTATCTTCGGGCACCTGCCCCAGGATCTGGCAGTTCTTTTAAACTTTTGTGCGTGATGACGTGCGGGCGTCGGCGCCTTTCCGTGATGTCACGCGTCTTGTGTGATGCTGTCAGAGTGCCAGAGACATGGGCGCTGCCATCTTGGATCGTCCAGAACGTCTGGACAGGTAAGTATTGCTGACACATAGTAAAGTAAAATGCTCTCTGCTCTGTAACAGGCTACTGGCAGAGCACCACGACTGAAAGTGAACGCTTACTAACTTCCATTTGAGTTACGGTGCTTGGCTTCAGATAAGGTTGTGTTTCAGTTTACAGACAGGTAAGTTTATTTTTAGAGATGGGATCTGGGTCCGACACAAACCCGTATCTGACACTAAACTCCTCGAGTCTGAAATCAGAATGATTCGTCCAAATCCGGACAGATCGTCTGGATTTCGGGACTTCGGAATGCATTTTCGATAATTTTTGAATGTATGGAGCTATTTTCAAAAATGATCGAAAATAGCATCAAACGTTTAGAAATCCTCGAAAATACGATCGGAAACTCGAAAATGGTCTCTGATCGTATTTTTGAGAATTTTCAAACTTTCAAGGCTATTTTCAAAAATTATTGAAAATAGCTCTGTACATTCGAAAAATATTGAAAATTTCTTCGGGATTTTTCTGAGATCCGGGAATCCAAAAACGGAATGAAATTAGTGAGTTTCGGCCATCTCTATTTATTTTATTGTGTACTAGAATTAGACATTTAGGACCATTAAAATTACTCTGTTAGTGTGGGCACTGACTGTTGTAAGTGTGAGGAAGCAACGGAATATATTTTATAAAAGTCACTCAGTTCAGCTGAAAAGCAAGGGCAATCAGAAATATCCATGGATCAACTCTATTCTAAAAATAAAGCAACTTTATTTTTAGAAACTCGTCCAGCTTCCTTTTGAAACCATCCAATGACCCTGTCCAATGGAAGACAATTCCATAGTTTTCACAATGAAAAACCCTTTCTCAGGTGGTGCGTACAAATAATGAAATCTGAAGTGCCTTGCAGATTTTTTGTATGTGTTACTGAATAACTTGGTAAAATAACTTATTCGGGTTAGAGGGATAATTTGTATGTATGTGTTGCTAGAATTAATTTATTTCCATTTCTGTGTATGCAAAATATTGCTGTCATGTCACACAGCAGATATGCTTCACTTCTTTATTTGCAAGTGACTTGTCGTTTTGTACAGTATTTCACAGAGAATTATGCGACATTGATAGATTAACTGGTTTCTGTGCAAAATGCATAAAATAATAAAACATTTCTAACGCTTAGTAAATACACATAGCAATAAGTATACTTAAGATTTTTTGATATTTGTCAACATTCTTAAATCATCTATAATATAATCAACCAAAAAAAGTGCATGGTTTACTTCATATCACATTCATACTCTTTAGATGCATTTCCTTCTTCCGTTTTTGTATTTTGCATGCAAATTGCACAAGATTTGTTTTCCATTAACACTCCCTGTTAAAGTCAGTCTGTAGGGGCCTGTGCCAGAATGTCCTTCGTAAATGTGATAAATAATATCTTGAATTGCTGTCATTTTTTATGTCAGATAAATTGCTCTGCTATGAATCTACTGTACCTGGATAAGGTAGTTGCCTGACAGATTTATTGGTTTTAGTTTATTGTATTGTTTGTAAAGCACTCAAAATAATATAATTAAGACAGCATCATTCTTAAAAATAGTGTTCCAATTTTTTGAATGCATAGTGTTGCCTGTTTGATAACATTTAAAATGAGTCTAAAAGTATGTTTCTTTGCTATTGACAAGGAGATTCAGTGTCAGACACTATTCCCCCAAACAGAGTAAACTTTCTGTGGGGCCTTCCAATACAATAAAGGGCATGTGCACCCTTAAACCAACTAACCCGGTCACTTGTCAGTTATCTGCCTGCAACTGCTATTTTTCCCAGTTTATTAAAGGCATTTATAACCAGATATTTAATGATAAGTTCTGTTTCTTTCTGAAAAAGGTATCTTCCTCCTACCTCAGCATAATGAGAATTGTATAAGCTTGAGCATGTGCAGCAGGTAAAAATGATGTCAATCATTGGCTGTGATGTCACAGCCTTGATTGACTGCATGGAGGGAGGGGCCAGCTAACTCTGCCAGCATGAGGAAAACAATTATCCTTAAATATCTGGTTAGGAATTCATGTAATAAAGTGCAAAATATATCAGTTGAGGTTGGGGGCTGGTAACTGGCAATTTACACATGCCTTATAATTTTGTACCAAATATTAAAATTATGAGCAGGGAAACGCAACTTACATTTAATGCTACTTGTGATGCATAAATTTGTGTACATTTTGTGACAAAATTTCAGCTTTGGTGTGTGTGCACAGAAATAAAATAAACTGAAGCACAACCTTATCTGAACCGGAGAACTGTACAGTGACTCAAAGCAGCAGTCTGAAACCTGATATTGATTCCAAAAAATCCATTGGATACACGAATTGTTGAACGTTCTGAATTGAAACCAGGTTTATTTCAAGCCCGGGATATCTCACTATACAGAAAGTGCCCCCCCATTCAAATTATCGCAAACATTTCGTAAGGCATTGAGAACTTCCAATCATAATTATACATACGTTTCAATTTACTGTTGGAGTATTCTAGGTATTTTGTAGACCATTGCAAATTAAAAGACTTTTATTGAGGCATTATGGAGAGACCTACAAGATTTGCAAAAATGTTCTATTTGTAGTGGAAAGAATACAGCTGATTCAAAAACACACAATAAGGATGTTGAAAATGGATACAATCACACCAACTGTTCAGAAATGTTACAGTCCAGCAGGCAGTGCTGAGGCA
The DNA here is from genome assembly GCA_019447015.1 of Hymenochirus boettgeri. Classification (NCBI taxonomy): domain Eukaryota; kingdom Metazoa; phylum Chordata; class Amphibia; order Anura; family Pipidae; genus Hymenochirus; species Hymenochirus boettgeri. Next base: position 214,089,874 of record CM033472.1, on the reverse strand, counting down.
AACAAAAAGCCAAATTGAGGAATGTTGCATGACACCAAGCTTGACCTTGTGCATACCAGTATAACCTAGGTACTGCAAGGTGAATAATGCAACAATATCATTAGAAAACTTTATGGAGCTGTATTTTTTCCAGTTTTCTGTTGGTTTGAGCTATTAATGTGATCTAAAGTGGGGATTTTTTGTGTTGAATGTCCAGGATAATGTTATTGCTTTCTGATCTTTGTTTGTTGTGCTAAATAGAAACAAAATAACATTTCATATTTACAGGACAATGCTATATCACCCATGGCACTATAAGATGGACCTTCAAAGCACAGTATGGGGGAACTTGGCGGTCCATAGTAATCCTTGAAATTTTGTCCCAACTTATTTCACTTTCTTCTTTCGCAAATTTACTATTAGTAGACAAAAGCAAATCATAGAAATTGTAAAAACAAATCACACAAAACCTGGCTGTATAATTATTCAGATTCTTTAATAATCTAGGATGTGTCTGCTTTCAGAAACAATCACTTTCAGGCTTATCTCAAATAGCTGTTGGTATTTTCCAATCAATTAAAGGGCAAGTCCAACCCCAAAATGAAAACTTACATACAGGTAAATCACCCCCCAAAACCCTAAACGGTAATAGTTTGAAATCTGAAATATATAAGTCTAACCTGCAATCCTGCACTATGTCCTGTTTCCCCTGTTTCTACTTTCTGGTTATGGATTTGACAGTTGACATCACAGCCAATGACTGAATGTTAATCCCCTGTCTGCCTCTTCTGAGCATGCCCAGGCTCAGTAAATGCTCAGTACAGGTTTCTAAATTGCTCAGTTTCCATGAGGCATCCAGAAGCATAGCAGACATACAGTAATGAATTCATAGGACAAAGTATGGTATATCAACATATTTTAAAGAGGCCATTCCTTCTAAAAGATGTTATTATGAGGGTGGAGTTGTCCTTTAAAGTGTCTCTGATTAAGTTCATATAATGTTTAGCTGTTCCTGTTATTTTGTTTATTTTGGTCTCTTACCCAAGAAGCTACAAAACACTTTCAGAACATGAAACATTCCATGGCCTGGTAAACATGGTGCAATGTTTTACCTATGTTTCAGACCATCAGACTATCAATCAATTAACTGATTGGTAGCCCACCAGTCAGAAAAAAAATGCCGCCACTGACATTTCAGCATGATCGAACACGCAAACTTTCATTTGATTCAGACAAAAGGGCCACCAAGATCTGTTGGTTGCTTCAAATATGTCAATTTTATTGCATGAAATATCATGTGGGCCTGTCAGGCAGGCAGGTGGCAGCCACAATGGGGGAAACTTTATTCCAGTGGCTTTTTAATGTATCACAAGGACATAATGCTTGTTGCATTGGGGGTTTGACCAAGCCTCTGGGAAATGTGTACTCCACCCACAGTGGGTCATGTGTTCAAGTACTGAAAGCTGGAGAGTCAGTCCCAAGAAAGCAAGCGAAAGAGCAGGAGGGACTTTCATCTCATAAAAGGCAGGTACTAATATAAAGGTAAAGTTTGAGAATCCTAAGAAGGTAAAAAGTTACTTAGGTAAAAAAGGTTAAAAGTTGGGACCCAGCAGAATAATGCAATACAATGGTAAAGTAAATGTAAATGAATTAAATGGATGTACGCTAGGGCTTCTATTTTTTGTATGTCACAAGGACATAAGCCATTCTTAGTTGGAGCGGCAGCACTGAACTTGTCGTATCTTTGTTAATGGGAAAAACAAAAAGATTTACAGGGTTATTCATTAAAAGTTCTTATTGTTAAAAATGGTGTTAATTTTGCCCCAACCAATCAGATGTTAGCTTTCAAATGTTAAATATGATCTGATTGGTTGTGGCAAAATTAGCATCATTTTTAACAGTAAGAATTTTTATTGAATCTCCCTGTTAATTTTTCAGCGGTGTGTAGACTTTTTCAGAGTTATTCAATAAAAGTTCTTCAGGGAGATTCAAAAACAGCTCTTATCATTACAAATGGTGCTAATTTTGCCCCAACCAATCAGATGTTAGCTTTCAAATGTTAACTAAGATCTGATTGGTTGGGGCAAAATTAGCACCACTTTAAATGATAAGAACTTTTATTGAATCTCCATGTTTATATATCTACAGCATTTATTTATCCATCTTTATTGGTATACATATTTATGTGGATTTATTTTCCTAAAGCCCTACTGTTGTTATGTACAGCTTTGATGAGGGCTGGAACTACATGATAGAACAAGCTATGATTGATTATTATGAAATAGATTGTTTGGATACTGCGCACACATGCTCCCGAATCTTTGATAAAATAAAGATGTGGACAAAATAGCCAACTACTTACCTGTATTTGAATGGTAGCAGAGGAACTAAATACTTTGTTTTTTTCCCACCTGTAATTCATTTTTACACATTTGAATACATAGAAACAGAAGAAGATAAAGGGCTTCACCTACATTTTGAAATACATAAAAATTTAGATTTATTCCACCAGTTTAAAATGTAAACCAGTAGAGCACAGAGAGGGACAGAAGAGTACATTCTGATGTGTTTCCTGCGTATATGTTGCTTGCCTTTCATCAGAGGAAGTGAACTCAAACATGGACACTTAAAAAAACTTAAAGATATACATCCACAAGCAGAATAGACAGGGGTACTTCTATGGTTTCTATGTCACCTGAGTCAAACTTTGTAAAAAGGCACTTCCAAACTCTTTTAGGTGCCAAGGTGAGGTGAACTTGGCTTCTTATTGTGGCCATGGCTTCTGGTTGTGAGTGTGGCTTCCGGTAGTGGCCATGGCTAAACACTTGGTAAGTTCAAAGTTTACAAAGGGGCGGGGGCACAGGTAGGCAAATAGATAGAAAGAGAGAAAGAAAGAGATAGATAAATAACTAGATTAATTAGAATGTAAGCTCTTCGGGGCATGGACCTCCGTTCCTCTTGTGGAGGGCTCTAGCACTAATAAAGTTATATTTATTTATTTATGTACTGAACTATTTATGTATTTGTTCCCCTTGTATGACTTTTATGTATTTTGTTATTGTACAGCGCTGCATCCCCAACCGCTAGTAACCACATAAATCCAGTACTAGAAGGTATATGGAAAGTCATTAAAGGGTATGTCCACCCTAAAAAAAATTTTGGATATAAGATTCCCTCTGGTCTCCCAGCCCCAACCGCTATATTTATATTTTAAGAAAGCTCCCCAAACTCTACTTACCTCCCCTCTTTCCTCCACCACGCTCCCGGCCCTCAGAGGGGTGGGACCGGCAGCAGCGTCTGTGATTGGCTGAGCGGCAGCCAATCACGGACGCGGCCGCCGGCAGCTCACTTCAGCGGAGGAAAGAGGAGAGGTAAGTAAAGTTTGGGGAGCTTTCTAAACATATCAATATAGCGGTTGGGGCTGGGAGACCAGGGGGAATCTTACACATTATGGATTTTAAGCTAGGGGGAGAGAATCGGGAGAGGGAGGGGGAGGGAGGGGGAGAAGGGCTGCAGTACGCATGCCAAACTTCTCCCGGAGGCCAGGGAGGAGGCAGAGTCCTATATGGACTCTGCTATCCTCCTGGTGGGCAGTTTTTGGGACTTTGGGGGGGGGACTACAGGAGAACCATATGGAGCTGGGATGTGAGGTAAGGATTAAACTACACTACATGGTGGGGCCAGTAGTTGGGGGGATTATAGTTTTGGGGGTGGACATGCCCTTTAAAGAACTACAACTGATCATAGCAGAGGATAAGACTTTAAAAGAAATCTTACCAGAGGACCCTATTCTGGCTTTCAACAACCAACCTCAAACACAAACTGGTTAATAGGAAATTTCACATGGACAGCAATATCAAGGAAACCAATGCAAACTATGTGATCACATCAAACAATCTCAAAGTGTTACACATGCTATGGGGATCAATAAGATCTGGGTGTGTTCCAATATTGTTAAAAACTACTACTATTATCCCACTTCCAAAAATTACTTCTGCCACCAAACTCAGTGATTTTCGATCAATCGCTTTAACCTCTTTAATTTCTAAATGCTTAGAGTGGTTGGTACTGGAATCCTTAAAATAGCTAATTCCTGTGGGGTTTAATCAGAACTAGTTTGCATATAAATCAGACATGTCGATAGAGGATGCCATTATGGCGGTATTACATACTAGTATATACTGGAACATTTGGAAAAACCAAATATGTATGTGAGACTGTTATTTTTAGATTTTAGTTCAGAGTTTGATGCAGTTCAGCCTTATGCTCTGTTTTCAAAACTGGTTCATTTGGGCCTTGCTTTGAGGTTGTGCAACTGAATTATGGATTTTTTAACAAATAGACCATGATATGTGACTTACAATCATCAGGTATCCAGCACTAAGATCATAAACGTGGTAGTACCACAGGGTTATGTTTTGAGCCCATTTTTGTATTCATTGTTTACGCATTATTGTATATCAATGCATAATTATGGGTTGATAAGCAATGATAACGAGTGCGACTATAGTAAAGAAATAATGAATTTAAATCATTGGTGTTTAAAAAATAATTTATTAGTGAATTCTGACAAAACAAAAGAATTGATCATTGACTATCGCAAGACAAACAGACCTGCATTTTATTTGCCTGTATACATTGGGAATTCACCAATAGAGCAGGTTAAGCATTTTAAGTTTTTAGGAGCTCATATTAGTGAAGATCTTTTATGGGGTCTTACAGTACTATAGTAAAAAAAAAAAAGCACATCAACGCCTTTACCTGCTCGGGAAACTTGGAGCTGAGAAACTTCCCTCCCGTACTCTCATAATGGTTTACAGAGCAATGGTCGAGAGCATATTATGTAATTGCTTTCTGACCTGGTACAGGAGTTGTAAGAAAAAGAAAAACTGCCTCTTCAAAGATTGTTGTTAGACAAGCGGGTAAGATTGTTGGTGCTGGGCTGAGCTCTTAAAATTCATTGAATGAAGAAAGGTTACTACAAAAGTGAATAGCATTAAGGAAGACCCTACTCACCCTGTGTACAATAGTTTTAAGTTACTTCCATCAGGCAGGAGGTATCAAAAAATGTATTGGACTAGCAGATTTCAGAATAGTTTTTATCTCACTTAGGTTAAATTATTAAATAAGTATCTTTTAAAATAAATGATCTTCTACTGATCTGGTTTAGTATCTGTTATATAATTTTAATGTGTAATTTAACACCCTCATGTGTTTAACAACAGGCATCTGTGTTGTTATCATGAATTTCACTGATTGTTACACTGACATTACTGTGACAATAAAAGAATCTATCTATCTATCTTATAACATCACAGGATCCTACTGCTGTTCATCCAGCAATTTCCGTACCTCATACAGTGTAACAAATGTGATAAAGGACGTTACATTGGTGAGACATCACAGCCTTTAAAAGAATGAACTCACTATAAAACAACACAGACAGGATGCTTGTGAAGGTTCTCATTCATCCAGGTCATGGTACATCTGTTGTATTGAATTAGATCAACTGGACTTGAAGTTTAGTTCTTGAAGACGTTTCGCTAGTCATCCGACTGGCTTTCTCAATTCAGAATGACTTGTACAAGAATCTGTGGCAATTATGTACCCTGGAAAATCCCAATTAGCATATCACAGCCAGGTGTTAAGGGTGTGATTGGATAGTGGCTAAGAGGTGTTATAGGAACGCCCAGAGTAAGGTGTTAAAACACAGACAGGAGGATAATTATTTGCCGGTTGGCCACCATTTCAGCCAGGCAGGGCAATAGATTTAAAGGTTTTAGTTTTGAAGGGAACTTTTAAAACTATTCAAGAAAGAAAAACCTTTGAACTCAGAATGATAATAATAATAATTACATTACTATTATTAATAATAATAATAACAACAATGATAATAATAATAATAACAATTCTGTTCAACACAAGACAAACTGGACTCAACTTTGACTCAAGCCATTTAAATCACCATCAGACACTTTTACAACCACTCTCTCTCCCCTTAACAATTATTCTCTTCCCCCATTTACATTTCAGTTATCCATCCCCCATCTTTTACTGTTTGTTTATAATGCTATCCTCACCCCCAATAGTATTATGTGTTCTATATTTGTATTATGTGTTCAGAGAAAGCTCCTGAAAGCTAATCTATTAAGAAAACTATTGATAGTTCAAATAAAAATTGTATCACTTGCTATAATTTCTCATTTATTTGAATGCGTCCCCAAGTGGCACTTTATAAATAAACTAATGCTGATAGAGAGCAGATAACTGGGAATCTGTTGCTTAACAGTCAAAGGAACAGTTGAATAACCAGGAAAGAGACACTGGTGTATAATGGCGAAAGTAAAAAAGAAGATATCTGTTGTATTCAATTAGATCAACTGGACTTGAAATGTAGTTCTTGAAGACGTTTCGCTAGTCATCTGACTGGCTTTCTCAATTCAGAATGACTTGTACAAGAATCTGTGGCAATTATGTACCCTGGAAAATCCCAATTAGTATATCACAGCCAGGTGTTAAGGGTGTGATTGGATAGAGGCTAAGAGGTGTTATAGGAACGCCCAGAGTAAGGTGTTAAAACAGCATTGTACATGGCAGACAGTTGGTGTCGAACCCCCCCACCTCTATTTAGGCTTGGTTTCTTTATTTTCACATAAATGGCCTCCTTAACACCTCTCTTGAACCAGTCACGTTCCTTTGCCAATATGTTAACATTACAATCTTCAAAGGTATGTCCTTTATCCTTAAGATGCAGGTACACGGCTGAGTCCTGACCCGAGGAATTGGCTCTTCTGTGCTGGGCCATACGTTGATGCAGTTGCTGTTTGGTCTCCCCCACATACAAATCAGAGCATTCTTCACTGCACTGCACTGCATATATGATGTCGCTTTTCTTGTGTTTTGGTATTGGGTCTTTCGGATGTACCAATTGCTGCCTCAGTGTGTTGTTCGGTTTAAAGCAGACAGGGATACGATGTTTTTTGAAAATTCTTCTTGATTTCTCGGAGACCCCTGCTACATATGGGATCACCATGTTCTTCCTCCTGTCTTGCTTTTCCCCTTCACTGTTGGTATTCGTGTTCTTTTCTTTCCTTCTACTTCTTTTGACAAAGGCCCAGTCTGGATATCCACAAGTTTTAAGGGCTCCTCTGAGATGTTTCATTTCTTTAGCCTTCGCCTCTGTGCTAGTGGGGATGTTCTCGGCTCTGTGTTGCAGGGTTCTGATGACACCCAGCTTGTGATCTAAAGGGTGGTGGGAGTCAAACATCAAATACTGATCTGTGTGTGTTGGTTTTCTGTAAACCTCTACTTCCAGTTTACCATTTTCCTTAACTTCTACCAAGCAGTCCAAGAAAGCCAGTTTGTTGTTTTGTACCTCTTCTGTCTGCCATGTACAATGCTGTTTTAACACCTTACTCTGGGCGTTCCTATAACACCTCTTAGCCTCTATCCAATCACACCCTTAACACCTGGCTGTGATATGCTAATTGGGATTTTCCAGGGTACATAATTGCCACAGATTCTTGTACAAGTCATTCTGAATTGAGAAAGCCAGTCGGATGACTAGCGAAACGTCTTCAAGAACTACATTTCAAGTCCAGTTGATCTAATTGAATACAACAGATATACCATGACCTGGATGAATGAGAACCTTCACAAGCATAAAAAAGAAGAGAATTGTAATAGAAATGGCCCCCACACAGATAATTACAATATAAGTACCCCACACAGAGAATGATAAAATAATTTCCCCTACACATAAAATGGTAAAATAAGTGCAGCTGGTTAAGTTTACTTACCTACCTCTGTAATATCAAATTGATTTAGATTGATCAAATCAAATTGATTTAGCAAATACTTCATAGCTTAACATTTTTGTATTGGTTTTTCGAGAATTTTTTTTTCTCCCGCCTTTCCCTTTACCCCAGAGGTGCTGTCTCACTCTGCCTCATTAGAGAAGTGACCCGAGAATAGATCAGTACTAAAACATAATAAAAATCAGCATTATCATATATTTTATGAGGAAATTATTACAGAAGGAAGTGTAGCATAGTTAATATTTATATCTTTAATTGCTGTTATGCTAATTACTATATTCATGAATCAGCAGTATCAATTGTTATTGAGAAGGCAATAAATTATCAAAAAAGTAATGTAAAAAACCCAATCATAAGCTTTCTTATTACAATTAGTAAGATACCCCTCTAGAAGTCTATTCCAAAGCTCTTTACACTCCTAAACATATCTTTATTAGACACAGGGATCATAGAAAAATAAATAGTTACATAAACAAAAGAATGAACATCCCAAATTGATGTACTTTGTGTACTTTATAACATTATTAGCATTGACAAAATACTTTGAATGTGTTTTAAACTACCTTTATTTTTTATTCTCTGTAGATGATGAAGCAAAGCTAAGAGAATGAAGGATATACGTCCCCTAAGGAAGCATGATATGGCGATGCAGTGCTGCTGCTGAATTGCTCTCTCTGATGGCTCTATGGGTGTGGATTGCACTGAGTCTTAACTGCTGGATTATTTTTATTGATGCTGTTTCAGATCAACATGCCACCAGCCCCTTTGATTGGCTCCTCTCTGACAAAGGACCTTTTCACCACTCACAGGAATACACTGATTTTGTGGAGCGAAGTCGTCAAGGATTTACCACAAGATACAAAATTTACAGGTAGGAAATAAAATTCTACATCTCCTCAAAATGTTATTCTATTGTCTTTCTCACTCAGCCAAATATTGATAAACTATTTTATTTTAAATATAATTCCTTATAAAGCTTCTATTTGCAAAGGGTTGAGAAACTAAGTAACTTTTTTATATAGATCCAAGATCTTTTATCAACCCTTCAGCTGTTTGTGAATACAAGGCATAGACACCAATACAACTTGTGTCGGGCACTTCAAATAAGCAGTTGGAAGGTATAGATCCCTGGAAAACAATAGTACCAGCTGTGTTTCTACAGTCAATATATCTCTAAAATTAACAATTCATGTGTACTGTACAACTAGAATTGCTGTTACTATGGTAAATGATCGTACTGTAAATATGTTCTCCCAAGGGCCTAAAGGGGGATAAATTGTGTGTTCCAAAAACGGTTTGTACACAGTTAGTGTTTTTCCTTTTTCAATTATTTCAGTATTTTTGATTTTGCAGTTTTCTTTAAAACAGCCTTAAGAATTAAATAATATTAACATTTGCAATATTATGAAGAACTAAGTTAATTGTAACGATAATATAAAGGTAAAAATCCCCTGATTTTTTCCCCCCAAATATAAAGGTTTAAAATTTCAATAGGGAGTTCCATGTCCATATAAAAGGACAAGGATATGTTGATGATTTATGTGACCTGACAAACATCACTGATATATAAATATCATGTTCCTGTTAAATATGATATCTTAAGCACCTAATTAAAAGAAATCACACTAATGTATCAATTGCTAAATATTATGTAGGTTCTTGGAAACATTTTGTTTGTGTGTACAAATAAAAATTTCAGTTAGTACAGCCCATTGACGTAGAGCTTGAATGGCTAGTTTAATTCTTACAATCATAATCAAGCTGCAGCTTTGTTTTGTTATTTTTCTTTATAAGCTTACTGGTAACATTTGAAAATTGCTGAGTTTCAAGGAGTTTTGATGTGTCTACACACTTGTGAATTGTCTGTTTTAGAGAATCAAATACAGGTTTTCCATAGAGACTGCAGGCTTAACTGGGCAACAAAAATTCCCTTGTAAATGTGATAATTCCCAGTGTTCTTTTTTTGCACCTAGGTCCAGCACAATTCCATCCTCTATCCATCTCCGTTGATTAATGAACCATCAGTACAGCTCCCAGTGGCTAAGCATACTAATTCAGTAACAGCTGGAGTGAAACTAGCTAGCATTTGTTGATTCTCTAAAGTATACTGATGTAGATATCAAGGACCTATCTATTATTTGTTTCAGTGATTTCTCATTTACTTAAATTTTACGCCTTTTCCTAGGAACGTATAAAGTTATATTTTAGGAATCACATATTGCAGAATAACAAATATAGCAGCCTTCAATTACAAAACTAATGATAGAAAATAAATGCTCAATATACCTATTACTGGGAAACTTTTTACAACAGTACCAAAACTGTGAAATTCACGAATGGTTAATTTTAATGGGAATTAAAGACAGTAGATTTTGCACTGACTGATACTTTATTGTTTAATTTGTTTTATTAATGGTTCAGTGTTTATAATTCAGAATGTAAAACTGGGATTTTCCATAATTGGATACATATGAAGTGAAACTGCACAAGGCTACATGATTAATCTAAATAATGGTAGAAACAGTTTATTAGAAGTGGAGCATACAGTTTAGGAAAATCTGTAAAAAGCACTAGAGATACTTGGTGAGTGATGTATTAAATGGGTTTATTTACATCTATTTATCTCTTTCTGTTTGTGTGTTTGTTATATAGTTCTATATTTTCCTTCACAGCTCCTGGAAGCTTGCTTTCTTAGAGGTTTTATTAAGGGGCATAATTATAAAGGTGTTAGCAGCTTATTTTTAACAGAATTTATAAAGCAGAGGTAATCAGGGGTAAAAACGTATTCTGCTGCATGTCACTATTTCAACCACCATATATCACCACGCATTGCAGGGAAACAACTTGCTAGTATAAAGCTTACAACCTGGCATAAGTTGTTTCTTGGTGTTAAGTGCCTTGGTTGGCACTTTTGCACCCTGGGAAAAAGTTCTCTTACTAACTGGATGGTGTCAGCACATTATTATTCCCCATGTTGGGTTTCCCAATACAAATACGAGTTCAGGGAGCTTTGAGATTATTTTTGTTCATTTAATGGGGAAAAAAATCTATTATCATTATTTATGAACTGGTATTGGGAGAAATTCTGGGGATATTCTTCTATTTTGCTGCTTTATTAGACTTTAAGCAATGAATTTGGTAATATTACCACCATATATCGCCATACAGTATATCGCATATTTTATAAATATGGCGATAATAATGCAAATCACCAATGTAAAGTCAATACAAAAATGGTATTAGAGCACCTTTTGTAAATATGCCCGTAAAAACTAGGAAGCTCTCTAATGTAAAGCTCTTTGTGGCAGGGCCAGATAAAATAAATGGGTGGATTAAATAAATACAAAGTATTGCAGAGTATGAAGTGCTATGCCAGAAAATAAATACAATGCAATCTTCACACTGTCCGAACAATGCACTGAGAGCTGCTATCTGCTCGCTCATGCAATTGTCCTGGCAATGTTATATGCTGATAGCTGCTTTCGGTGCCATTAACCATTGAAGCCCTTTAAACTGCAAGCATTAACAAGTTTAAGAAGTGCCGCAAAGTTAGCCACTATCTGCATAAACATTTGCAGCACATGATTAACTTAGCCTCACAGCCGCTACAACAGAGGAGTTAAGTTACACTAACCATTCCCTCTGTGTGTGCATACTGTACATATTTATATTGCAGAAATAGGAAAGTAAATGTGTGCGTTTGAAGCAACCTCCAAACAGGCTCAATTAAAACTCTGTGGCTAAACAGCACCTAAATTGACTACACATGTAAGCTCTCATTGGCAACAACTGTAATTACATAAAATGTATCACTGCAAAGGTAAGTAAAGGGAAATGTGGACGTTAGATTAAAAAAATAGCAAAAACACACACACACACAGCATGTATAAGATGGTGCATAAGTCCCAGACCCTTCACAAATTTCAGATCTCCCCGTACAAATAAACATGTATTAAACACAGCGAGTACATGCACTCTCCGCTCGTTCTAGCTGGCTCTTCCAGGAATATCCAAACAAAGCTGCAAGGAGCGTGCACAATGAAAAGATGTAAACCAGAACTCCAGGTAAGTTAAAACGTCTTTATTAGTGCATCATGAAATGGACCCAGAGGATCACCTGACTCGTTTCAGAGCTAACAGCATTTAATCATAGGAAACTCGTTAGGTGATTCTCCAGGTCGGTTTCATGATGCACTAATAAAGTTTTAACTTACCTGGAGTTCCGGTTTACATCTTTTCAATGTGCACGCTCCTTGCTGCTTTATTTGAACATATTTATATTGGTTTACCTAATATCATATCTCCAACATTATTCCTTAAGAGCGGAACAATTATAGAAACAGTATGGTGCAGAGCTTTGATAATTCTTTGCAGCCCCAGAGGTCTTTCTAAACAATGTGTTTTAGTTAGTGTTTTGATTTAAAGAGTAAAGTTGCTTGGAAAGGCAATAATTCGAACTTAATCTTAAAAAAAAGGGGGGGGGGATGTTCCTACAGCTTGTGGGTTTAAAACCACTTTTGTGGGTTTATAAAAACATTTTGGCACTACAGGTCTAATTTATTATTTAACCATAATTTATACTATAGTATGCAATGGTTTCTATGCATTAATGGACCATACATCAGAAATAAAAACAAATCCTGCCTGTAGGGTGTCGATTTTACAAATGTGTTGGGTTTTGAAGATATAGGGCGCTCACCTTTAAAATATACATGAGTAGACACGTTTCCTGATTTTGTCACAACCTGGATTTAAGGTGGAAACTGTGGTTTTCAGAATTTTTTAATCGCATTGTAGCCGCATGTCGAGAAATCATGGCTATTGCAGTGGCAACTAGAGAGGAGTCACAGGGCCATATTTATAAAGGTGTGATATCGCTTTTTACAATCATTAAAATGATTGTAAATTTGTGATAATGAGCGTAAATCTACAACCCCTTAGAATACCATAACGGTAGTGTACTGCTGCATGGTTTTCTATGACCAAACGTTCCTAAATTAACGAACATCAGGCGTAAGTGTAGGATTGCGGATGACATTAACAGCCGCCGTAATTTACAGATAATGAGCGGTCTCCCTAATGTGCGATACCGCACGTTTATAAATATGGCCACCAGTTTCAAAACTAACCTGGTTGTAAATCAAAATGGCCGAGTTTTTGGAATTAAGAAATTCGGAACTTTGTGGTTGAGAAATGTTCCATTGAAAATTGTGGTTTGGATTTTCCGATGTATGAAATTTCAATACATTCCACAAAACCTTTGTTTTACAAGGTTTAAACATTTTTTTTCAGGTCCCCAATGCAACTAATAAGCATGTGCATGTTTCAATGGGCTAGCGCTTCCATTCCTTAGATTCCTATTGTAACAGGCATTTTGTTGTGCAATGATGGTTTGAGAATTCAATTTGAATTTGTGCAATTTCAGGCACCAGTAAATAGAAGAGATACCAATGAACTGGTATCAGTAAAAAGGCATGCAACTAGAGGTGAATGAAACTCGTGAGTTTCATTCCGCCAGCAGATCTTTGGATCTTACTGAAATTCATAATATCCAACAATCTGATTTAAACTCAATTGAAGTAGAATTTTTTAATATAATTTTAATATAATATTATTTAAAAATATAAGTTGAATTCACAATTGTTACATTTTCAATCTTGATTTTTTTCATTTTAGATTTTTTTTGTTATAACCTTCAACTTTTTTCAATTTTTAATGCAATTTTCCAATTTTCAATATTTAAATCTTTGAAAGTTCCGACTTTTGGAATAAAAAGAATTTAAAAGAACAATAACAGCAATGTTTTATAACATCAAGAGAGGGAATGGTTGGTGAATGCTCTATTTAAAGATATTGGAATGGGTAAATCCCTAATGCCTTTAAAATGGCTTTGGCATCTTCTTGAACAAGCAGGTGACCAGGGATACAGTTAGTTTGTCCAGGTCATGGTTTGTGTATCTGTTGTATTCAGATAATTCACTAATTATTAAACTGGCTTTCTCAACTAAAAATGATTGTAGAATCTTTTACCAGTAGATTTCCTCGAATGTATCTCAATCTGCATGGTGACAGCATGGTATCAGGGACTGCATGAAAAAGCACTGTGTTAATTGGATTGTAGAGATGTAATGAAACTGCCAAGACTTAGGTGTCAAAATACCATTACTGTATATGTGGTCAGGGGATACATTTAGCTACAGTAAATATATCCATAATGTATGTCCACATATGTAAATAGATATGTACTGTATGTCTTTGCATAGCTTTTGTTTTAACTTACTGTAAATTGTTGTTTGTGGTATATTTTGGAGGAAAGAGGGAAGCGTGTTCTGTTTTGGTGGATCTGACCATTTTCTGTTTCTCTATTGAATTGATTTTATGGAATAAGTAAGCTTGAGCTGCAATTTTTTTTACCAAACTAAAAACTTGATGCAGCAATATTTAAGCTGAAGTGACTATTTTCAATAGCAGCCATCTGACCCTATAATTCACTGGGAGGTAGGATAGCTTATTCCTATCTTCCTGTGCTCAAAAGAACTCACCCAAGGCAGCATTAAACCTGTTCTTGCTTTTCTCCCTGTTTCTAACACCTGATCACTACCTATAATAAAGATAGGAGGCACATCGGGACAACGATTCGATCAGTTAATTATAAGCAGTAGGCAGGTGAGTTCTTTTGAGCACAGAATGGTAGGAAAATGCTATCTCCCTGTACATTTTGGGTCCAAATGCCAGCTTTTAAAAATAGTCACTTTAGTTTTACTTTAGATATTGCTAGTTAATATATTGTTTTGATGGATTAAATTGTCAAACCTATAAATACACAGACAGAGGTATGGTTGAATTATAGTAGTAATTTATAGGGATGTCTCAGATTCTAGTTACCGATCTGCTAAATCAGTATTGGCATTTAACATTGCTTGCAGTTGCTGCAGCGTTAGCCATGCAGCTACCACAACAAAGGAGTTATAGTTGAGCTAACCAATATAACATTGGTTTACTTAATTTTAACTCCACACAGGAGCATTCCACCTCGTGTGCATCACCCTATATGTGTATAATGTACATATTTATATTAATTGATCTAATTTCATGCATCTAACAGTTTTGGGGGGTTTTGTGGTCAATTATATAGAATTTCGTAGTTTCTTCTCTACATTTGCTTGTATACTGTATGCAGCAAACAGGGGTCTTTATATGAGTGGGGTTTCTGACTGTATTATTGTATCTGACATTTCCTGTTGCTGTAACTACAGCATGATATGTCAGAGCAAATAATGAAACAGCTGGTGAGACGATTGCAGCACATACATATTCCCTTACTAAATTGGCAGCTCTTGTGTGCTGTCCTATTTATAAACATTCAGCTGACATCTGAACTGTTGTTAAAGCTGCTCTAACTGATTTCCCTTTAACATTGCCTTGTTTAAAATCCATATTAATTTCTTGAATAAAAAAAATGCTTGCATGCTAATAGCAAAATAAACCTATATGTACTTTTCTGACTTAGTACTTGTTTTCGATTAATTTCCCCTTTCTACAGGAAAGATGGTCTAGGCTTTCAATAATCCTTTTTATTTTCTTTCAAGGTTCTCTTTACAAAGTGTGGCATAACAAAACAGGATGTGACTAGATATATTTGAAACCAGTGTGTTCTGTTCCCAAGTCAGCAGCTCACCCAATTAAAGTCAATGGGAGCCAATGTTCTTGTTTACATCGTTCAGTAGCGAATATATCGATGTTCTATATAGAATATTCAATGTTTGATATAGAATATTCCATGTTTGATATAGAATATTCCATGTTTGATATAGAATAATCAATGTTTGATATAGAATATTCAATGTTTGATATAGAATAATCAATGTTTGATATTGAATATTTAATGTTTGATATAGAATAATCAATGTTTGATATAAAATATTCCATGTTTGATATAGAATAATCAATGTTTGATATAGAATATTTAATGTTTGATATAGAATATTTAATGTTTGATATAGAATATTCAATGTTTGATATAGAATATTCAATGTTTGATATTGAATATTTAATATTCAGTTTTGAATTGTAACTGGGTTTGGAACAAATCCAAAACCCATTTCTAAACTGATGTTCGAAACTGGCTAGTTCCACTTTTGGATTTTCTATAAAAAAAATGTAAATCCTAAAATGGCTGTTTTCAGATTTTGAATTTTTTAGAAAATCCGAAAAAAGATTTTTATTCTGTGTCCCATAGAAACCAATGGGAGATTTAAAAAAATGAAATTTTTGATTAAAAAAATCCAAAAATTAAGATATCTGATAATTACGAATTTTTCGTTGGAGCTTGGGAAAAGTCAGATCCGATTCACAACCAGATTCGAATCTGACCAGAACTGACCAGAATCTGACCAGGCATGAAAAAGAATAGAGTTTAGCAAAACGCATTTATTGACAGCCTTTATCACTGCTTAACTTCCCCATTCAATAGAACTTTTCTATTACTTTATGATTTTGTCTAAATCTTTGCATGATCTTAAGACCTGGTTGTGATATTGTCCCTATTACCACAGTTGCAAAATACCATTAGTACTGGTATTTGTTAACCATGGCAGTATTATATGAATGTATTGCAAAATACTGAACCCATGAGGTATGGTCCAATTTACTGCTATGGTGCTTTTTTTTCGAAACAGTTGTAATATGAATGCACAAAACCCACCCAGATAACCCTAAATATGGTCACTTTGGGACATATTTTTTGGATCTGAAACAGTGAGATGGACAGTCCCAGAGGAATTGAGATAGGTGTGAGGTATGTATAAACAAGCACAATTAAAGGGCATGTCCACCCCCAAAACAAACATCTATACCTACTTTCCCCATAATTCTTACCTTTCTGTGCTCTAAGAAAGCTGGCATCTCACACAAATGCTTGTTTTTATCCGTATTTCAGCAGTCAGTCACATAATAGCCAGTGACGGACTCTGCATTCCAGTATGTCTCCTCTGTGCTGTGCCCCTCCTAGGTAAACCTCTCTAAGCTTACAAAGAAGGTGAGGACTGGGAAGGAGAAGCACAGTGGTGAAAGGTAAGGATTATGGGCTTCAGGGACTGTGGCGAGGTAAGTAACTGCAAGGATCTTGGGGTTTAGGGTGGGAATGTGCCCTTAGTTGTGTTTTCATAAATGAGCCAATATGTAAAATTAAATTAATTTAAATTAGGGTTTGTGTATTGCCTGTAGTCACCTTATGGTCAGCTGTGGGTAAATAATATTTTCTTAGACATGCATACAATACAAGAATTGTGGAAGCACTCCAATTAGGCTAATTTACAACTACATTTAGCGGAAGTGCTACTGATCTGGTCAAAACATTTATACAAACATAGAAAAGATAATCAATGCACATTCCTAGGCCCCACACAATATCATATTATCTGCACACTGGCATACTTTATAAACAAAGGGGTTTTAGTATACATTACTGTGATCACATGAATGAAAAGCCTTCCAACCACGTCAAGGTAACCCCAGTCTGGAAGGTCCTAACATCTAACCTTTTCAATTTCTTTTACTTCAATTACGATTAGCAAACTTTTGCATTTCTCATTCTTACACACAGGATCCATATAACCCATAGACATGGGTATCTCAAAAGAATAATTTGTTTTTCTTCATACATTTGATTATATTCATTGCTTGACCTTTCACGCGTTTATTAGGTAAGGATTTTAATTTTCTTAGTCAATTGCCCTTTGTGATAGGGATTTCAGTTCATTTCAGTCATGTTTTGTTAATCCATTAAATATGAGTTTGGTTTTATTAGCAATCTAATGGGGACAAATATACTATCCTTTCATGTAGTCAAAAGTATATTTGTCTGAATATGCAGGCTTTACAGATACATCACATATGCAAAAAAAAATATTTTTGATATACTTTTATACACTTTAATATACATGATATGTTAATACAGATAGAATTTATCTCACCTTGTGTTTAGTGGAAGGGTGCAGTTCCACTTTTGAAAAAGAATTTAAGGCCGTACTAATCACTATAATTTTTCTACCACGGTGTTAATTTTAGCCATGATGAAAAAATACCTGGTATCAGGCCATTGATAGTCGCAGTTGTTGTTTTACAACATGGTCATAAAATATCACTGCAGATATAAAATATTGTTAATGATCATGATTGCACAACCATGTTGTAACTTTACTACTGCCTCAAAAATATCACTGAACATTTAACAATATATTGAATCCTTTTGTAATCATTTACCACCCTTTTTTGCCACACTTGGTGATGAATAAAGATGGGATCCAGGTCCGACTCGGACCCAGATGCGACATGGAAATCCCTCGATTCTGAATGATCAGTTTGAATCCGGATGGATCGTCTGGATTTTGGGACTTCGGAGGGCATTTTCGATTACTCAAATGTAGTCTCCGGTCGTATTTTTGAGGGTTATCAAATGTTCAAGGGTATTCCCCCCCCCCCTGATGTCCGGGAATCCAAAAACGGAAGGAAACTGGTGATGATGGACGTATGCCTTAATTCAACCTCAATTACTATGTTACTAAGTTAAACCAACGAGAAAACTGTTGATGTTTTTTTAATGGGTGGGGGCATTTTGATAAATGCAATTTTACTCAGTTGATATGACCCATGTGTGTAGGTGATCACTGAAAAAACATAGAATATGGCCATTCATTCAGCTTTTATTACTTTGAGGCACTAACAATACCGTATGTTGCTTGCATAGGATGGATCTCATAAACAGTGCCAGAGCATCAATACGAAAATCAGTTAACTTTACAAAATGCAGGGTGAAAACCGTTCACACATTATTATATTTAATTCATTTTTATAAGGAATATACCTATAAAGCCTACTGATATAATTTACATCATAGCTGTATATATATAAATTAATGTATTAATGGTGACGAAATACTTTGTGAGCAGATCAATGCTGCCCTCTCTTACTGGAGAATGAATATTAAATATGGAGTGTGTGTATTAGTTTACAAGTAGAGAAGTTTTACATTTTTTAATTCCATCGGCAGTCTTTACCTTTTGACTCCACTCTAACTAATGAGGTCTCTAAGTGTACTGCTAGCGAATATTACACACATAAGTTTTGTCTAAATCATGCAAAGCTTTGGCTAATGCAAATTACACTACTAACAACAAAAGATACAAATGTGGTGGTGTGAATTAGAGCAAATCTTTTAGCAGGTGCTGTCCAAGGCTTGACCAGATGTTTTGTTACAGTAAATAATAAGCTGAGATCTCTAACACTTTCTGTGTGCGACAGTCGATGGATTGAAATACATCCCATCTGTTCAACACCATCTTTGTTAGTCTGCAATATCATAAGAATGTGTTAAATGATAAGTAGAAATATCTACACAATGTATAAAGATATACTGTATGTATATATATTTATACTGGCTAGTTTTGTTCATCTCTATATAAATATGTTGAAATTATTGTTCTGAAAAATCCAGAAAGGAAGGGATCAGCTTTTCTTAAAAGGTCTTTCATTAAGGGAGAACTATAGTGCATATTAAATTTGGCATATATTATTTCTGGAGTGCCATCACTAAGAAAAAGACTTCTTCATTGGTATTTCAACAGTATCTTTACTACAGGAAAACCCAGGACACTTACCTGGCAAATGAAAACTGTATTTGTTGGCACTTCTCAATGAAATAATACTGGGAATTTTAATTTTTAGTAATGAAATTATTTCTAACTATTACAGGACATCTATGGCTATAAATTAGAGAGATTAGGCAAAATAAGGATTAATGTACTATATTAGCTTTTAATATGCACATTAAGATACAATAAAATAATTCTATACATTTCTTATAAAGGCAAGTATTTTAAGAAAATATATAATATTTACCTCACCCCTGGGTTTAACTTTTAAGTCCTCTACCTACCAGCTTTCCTCCCCTCTCCACAGTGCTTCACCAATAGGAAGAGAGGCGTCTTCAGTAGCATGTCTTCCTATTGGTTGCCTTGCGGATCTGAAGTAGGAAGCGAAAGACATTGTGCTGGCGATCTGAACTTTTATAGGTAAGTACAGGACTTAAAAGGTGAATCCAGGGGTGAGGACCTAGCGATTAAGTCCCAACCCTGGGTACTTTAAAAGGGCCAAAAAGAGGATCAAGACTGAGATCAGTATAGTTGTCCTTTAACCTACTAATTAAGTTTGAAATAAAAAAAATAAAACAGAATCAGTTATTAAAGCCATAAGATGTGTCAGTCTAGTAAGGCTTATAAACTAATAATATAGACAAGAAAATAAGCTGAATACATAATATTAAATTGATTTTTTTCATTGGCATCTGTGGAAACTGATGTCTCTCACAAGAAACAGCATTACTGACCAGTATCATTTTACATGGCGATTATCTTTCTGACCATAATCATTTCCTTTTATACTTTTTTCATTATTAAAAACAACTAGTTCAAATGCAACTAACCAGGAGTAGTTTTTCATAAAATGTGGATTTCAGGATTTCAGTTGGGTTTATTTAAGGTTATGTTTCAGCCATTCAATTTTGTTTGTTCCAGGCTACAGTTCTGCTATAAAGTTTGTTAATTCCATTTATCACACTTAAGATTCACAGCTCGTTAATTCTGATTAACTTACACTTCAAGAAGGAGTAAAAGTTGCATTCAAACCATATTACAGAGAAGTATTTACTGGCATCCTAATATGGTTAGTGGGAATAAACATTAAAATCATGAATTTCTGATTATTACTTGACATTTCTGACCTGTTTGCTTTCAAACATAATCCTAAGGCCAGACACTGGCCAAGGTTAAATCATTCTTGGCAAGGACATTATTTCTCAAATGCAAAGTACTCTGCATTTATTAAATATACGGCTATTTCCATGTATGGTTATAAATAAATGATTCATTTAGTACAAATATAAGCCTTATGACAATATATTCATTGTGATTAGTCAAGTCAAGTGTAATTTTATTGCCATTAGAATACAATATTAACATAAACTAATAAAATAGAAATTTTTGGCAAGGTTAACTGAAGAGGGCTCATTTAAGCTGGAGCACTGGGTCCTTTTCTGGCGTTAACGTCACGCTAACCAATTTAACATCAAAAGACACCCGCACAGCTGGCACTCACGATTTTAGATTGTTTTGCGCTGTTTAGCATGAGATTTTAAAGCCAACATATAGCTGATATAGCTGGTGTTAAATTAACATTGTGATTAATTCCTATTTGGGATTTACTCACTATTGCAAACACAATATTGACTTTGCGTGGGGAAATATACCGAGTGCAGTTAATGAGGCCAAATGACCAAATGCCTTTTTGCACATATTACTACATAATAGTTTCATGTAAATAAACACATAGAAGCAATGATGTCAGGTCCAGTTTGGCAAACTGATGTTAAACTTTAATACAGATAGTTCATGAATAACTTTTTGGAGACTCTATGATGATTAAACTTTTTTTCTGATAAAAAGCCCCTGGAACTATTTTATTTCTCTCTAGTCAGCTTCCAATTGGGACATAACCAGCCCTGCCTCTGAGGATTATTATTCGGTGTTTCACTTTTTAGATTTTTTAATATAGCACAAAAATAGAAGGAGGGATTGTCAGGAAGTATTTCCCAATTAAAAGAGATGTATTGTATTTGTTACAGTAGTATCTGTGATAGATTCTTCTTCGATATTACAGTTTTTTGACATGTTTGGTATTTCTGTTTCATATTTGTTTCCATTTTTCAACTTATTTCTGGGATGATGAATGATGATAAATGAGGGTAAAAACACCTGTGTCAGCTTCCTCCAGCCACTGTCTTCTAGCATTTTTCAGTTTTAATTTAGGCAGTGGCATGTATCTGTGAGTGCTATAGCAAGCCTGTGATTTCCTTTTATTTCCCTGAAAATCATTTTATTTCTTTCTGATTCCTTTTGCTTCTAATGTGTTCCATTATGTTAGACCCAAAAGAAGGATTTCTCCAGGGGCACATTGCAAGTACCAGGTTTATTAGGGCTATTTTATGTTTTTGTTCCGAAGACGATACTGAATGTAAGAACCAAGTCACATGGTAATAACTTTGCTATTTTCTCTCTTTTTAATATAGAATTTAATGTGTATTATTTTCACAGTCAATATAGAAATAATAGACGTAAATGTAAAAAAAAAGTGTAATATTTAAAACAAGCAATTGTCATATGGTGCATTTAACCCCGTTGTTTATTGGCTGGTTTACATTTACATTTATCTTATAAATAAAGCTGTTCAACAGTATTAAGTAATTTTCCATTGTCAGTGTCCATTGGTCTCCTTAAAGAGATATTTTCTAGCTGACAGATTTAAAAAAGTTCAGGAAAAAGACACATTTCTAAATTATGGAATATAAATGTAATAAGGGCAGACATTAGGGAAATACAGCCTGTGGGGTAGAGTGTCTCTCCCAGGAGTCACAATCAGCCCAAATATTACATTGATGCATTCTGCACCCCTACAGACACAATTACTAGTGCTGCACACCAACTCTTCCTCTACTGGCTTAGCAAGACTCACTTGCTAAGGTTTTGCTGGAGATTGTTCTCTTTCAGACAAAGTGGGTTGTGTCTCAAAGGAGAGTGGGTGACTTGCATAGGGCACTGTGTAATAAATGGAATATAATAAGTGGGTCCGTTATTAAAAAAATGTATGCAGTCTATACAGTAGATTGGTGCCATCACATAATAATCAATGTCAATCAAGGTGGTTTAGTCACACCAAACCCCATCAAGGTTAATATAATATATAATATAAGTGACGCACTGCTTAGAATCTGTAAACATAAATATAGATTTTTCAAGGTCTAAAATCATTCTTAATTATTTTTGCTTTACATGATTTTACCAACCTTATCAATAAAAGATTATAGCATTCTAAGGTGCCCTAAAATATTAGCCACCCTTTTTCAAGATCAACCAGTTTTACCAATATACTAGCTGGGTTGGCACAATAAAATATATTTAATATACCATATATACATAACATTACTACTCTATCTTATTTTCAAACTTCAGGATGTCCACGTGGTCAGCGAGAGTGTGCAGGGGATTCCGGAGTGCTCACCTCCACCTGCACAGAAATATCAGAGAACAAGTTCTCCCGGCACTGCTTCTCCTCACAGGAAAATTTTTTTTATCCTATAAAACCCATGGTAACCCGTAGACAGGGCCTGCCTTAGCATTAATAGCACCCTGTGCAAGATTAGTTACGGACGCCTAGCACACCTTCCAAAACACCCCCCTGGGCACACTACTTTATGCTGCTTGCCTTGACCTGCTTCAAATCAAGTCTGCCACCAACTTACTGTTTAACAGTATTTACAATGTGTGCTTGTATATATCGTGTGTACATCATTACATAAAACGTAACGGACTAAATGCACAGACACAACAGCACAGCATGCAGAAACCTTAAGTAAAGCTTGCATGTGTTGGGGCTTTGTCTGTGGGGTGGTGCTGTGACATACATTTGATCTGCAGGACTGTAACTGTGGGGGCTGTGGCACTGATGCACAACTTTTACCTACAGGTCCATGACCTAACACTTCCTGCTGGCGCCCCCCTGGTAGTGCAACCTGTGCGGCCGCACAGGTCACCCATATCAAAGGCTGGCCCTGCCCGTAGAGCCAATGTTATAAGGATTAGCGGGAACTTTAAAAGACAAATGTGGTGCCTGCGTGAAGACATTTTTTCATGCCAGAGAAGCACAAGTAATGCAATACAGTTAAGGATAAAGTGCTCGCAGGAACATGGAAGGTATATAAATGCATTGCACTAATTTCCTCGGCTTAATATTAATAAATATATAAATTTACTACTGTAATCAAGAAGCTTGCTTCTCACCTCAATCACTTTGCATTTGTATCAGCATAGCTTAAAAACATCTTCTCGAATATTTACTGTGGTATTTTCTGCAATTAATCACAAAATATTGATCAATATTCCTATCAGCTTTAGGTTCTCAAATCACCAACCTCATTGGTCAAAGGCTAAGTTTGTCTGACCTTGCAACTTTTTATAGAATCTGATTTATTTTCTGTACAGAGCTATTTGTGTTATCCCAAGTACACAGTCCTTCCCAATGTCATTTCAACAGTGTAATTAACTGCGTTAGTACATCCAAACCTTTGCACACTCTCCAGATATTTTTTCATAGTAATTTATTTTGTTTCCATAAAGTGCAGAGAGACAAATCTATCTGTCACCCTAAGATGATCAATATATTTATATTTTCCTGAAAGGTTTTTGAAGGATCTTCAATCATTTGAAAGGCTCAGTGTAGCAATACTAGTCTGTACACAGAAGGATTATGCCATGTTTGTTTGCAGTTCAAATACAAAAATGAAAAGGCAAATCTGAGTTGGATCTATTTGTTTTAATTTACTTTGTTCACATTTCATTTAAATAAACCGTATATTTAAAACATGTTTTATTTTTTGACATTTAATGTAAACATAAATTATGTAAGAATTGTAGCCATAATTGAACCTTATTTACATAAACAATACAACTAACTGTTTACCATGTATAAATAAAGGCAAAATAAAGGCCAAGGATCCAGAAATATTTAAAACACCCCAGTCAGTCTCTAAAAAAGGACTCATCACTAGAGGTGGGTTTTTCAACAAGATCAGCCTGCCAGTCAGTCAGTAGTCATCATGTTTCAGGTAGCTGAACCTCACCAACAGGTTTATAATATCATAATGAATTTCAGCTGAAAACCTTAAAGCTGAAAACCTTTTTCCCTTTATGTAATTTGTAGAAATATCTATTACAAAATGGGTTTTTCTAATATTCTCATTTTTAAAAAATATTTAAAGGAGAACTAAACGTCCATTTTTTAAAAATCCTAATGTGAAAGCTTTTCTCCCTGGAACACCTATGCTATAAGATTCTTCTATAGAAAGCTGCATTTACGTACGTAAGAATTGTAAGAATTAAATTATGTAACTAAGAAGGCTTCCATGTTGTTACCAGTACAACTCACAGCTCATGTAGCATTCAAAGAACCGTGTGAGCATGTGCACCTTTTGGCCACACCCCTGACTCCACTCTTCACTGTCTCAGTGAAAACTAACTTTGATTTCCCAGAGACTTTGAAAGCTTCTTGATACCTAGTGGTTTATAGAGATGGCTAAATTCCCTCTCGGGAAAATCCCGAAGATCCGAAAATCCGAAGCCGTAACGTATTTTTTAAAGATTTTCGAATGTTCAAGGCTATTTACGAAAATTATTCGATTTTCGAAAATAGTATCGGAAACTCGAAAATGGTTTTTAGATAATTATTATTTTAGATAATTTTCGAAAGTTCAAGGCTATTTCCAGAAATTATCGAAAATAGTTCCGTACTTTCAAAAATTATCGAAAATGTCTTCCGAAATACTGAAATCCGGAGGTCCGATTTGGACCGATCTTTCGGATTTCACAACTGAGGGGTTCCGTGTCGGATCCAGGTTTGTGTCGAATCTCTAGTGGTTTATTCTCCAGGACAAAATAGTCAGCTGCAGCTTCTTTGTTTTGATCTGTTGTGCACTACAGAACATGTGAAATGTACTGTATACACTTAGATTTCCACTAAAACAATGATGTGGATTATGGGAGATTATCTAGTACCCACAGGTAAATTGCAAAGCAAAGGGGGAGGTAAAACACAGTTTGTTGTATCTTAATTAATATGATCTATCCATTGGGATAATGTTGTCTGGAGAATTTAGTTACCCTTTAAAGTCAATTATACTCACCTTCCCCTTGCGCAATGCGGCCAATAGGAAGGCACGCTCGTTGCAGAGCGTGCCTTCCTATTGACCTCGTCACCGACAGGGAGGAGGGGGCGGAGCCTACCAGAGCAGCGTTTCAGTAAAGCTGTGTTTCAAGTTACGCGAACCCAGGGGTGAGGACCTAGCGGTTCAGGTCTTCACCCTGGGTAAAAGGTACTGACCAAAGAAGAGGAGCGGAGGGAGGGAAGGTGAGTATAATTGTCTTTTAATTATTATATTTGTATAATGGTGTTACTTTTTTTATAGTAATAAGTTTGTGAAAAGCAGTTTGTCCAAATAAAAAAATCTCTTCCCTGATTCCATCAGTTGTACTCAATTATCTGTAAATGCTTATGGTGGCTGTCAGAAACATATTATACACCTGCTGAAAATTTCTCCAGTTATGTGTTTGCAAAATATCCTGCAGTTCAATTCCACCCTTTGTACCTGCTCAGAAGTCCACCTGACCCACAAAAAATTACACTATGACAAGAAGAAAGAAGTGGCAATGATGATGGCCTTTGGATGCAATACAGATTGGAAAATAGACTACTTAAAAAATCTGTTGCCTATCTGAGCCCTGGTGGAGCTGACTGCTGCGCTGCTCTTCCCTTAATAAGGGAGTACTGTACAAATTTTAAGCTCTGACTTAAGCAAGGTACACACACTAGCAATAAAGTTCCGATACCAGCAGATCCAATGTTATCAGGCTTCAATCCAATGGTAGTGTGTGTAGAGGTTTTCCCGAACGTGCGTGTGTCCGCCGAATGTTCCCCGATCGTTCGGGAAGAAACAAAGATTTACCTCAGCCGCACTAGATTCCCTATAGAGGAGTCTGCCGTGGCTGAGGGAAACACAGTCCCGAGCTTTCTCACTTTGATGTGCATAGGGACTGTGTATGCAGATCTTTGAAAAGATGGCAGACAAGATCTTGCAGATCCTTTCTGTCATCTTTCAAAAATCTGTAGTGTGTGTAGTGTGTGTACCTAGCTTTAGTCTGCAGTATGCTGAACGGCCACAGTAATGTGTTGGTTGTGCCTGCCCAAGGGGGTGGTTGCTGTCAATGTCAGTGGATGGAGAGGGTAGGGAGTTTTACGGTGCAAAATTATAAATATATTTTAATGCTAGTGTGTGGGGTGCATTGGGGGACTGCGGTGTATAAATAATATAATGTGCATTACAGCATTAAATAGTTACTGTATACTAATTTAACAATTCTGTTTTTTTACACCCCCCACCCCAACCTTCTTACAAGCATGTCCATCAATTGGTTGTGCATAGGATGAATTAAGTTCCCCTTTAAAAAAACGAAATTGTTAGATTATAGAGCAAAGCAATATAATTATTTTATTGCTTTAATTTACATTTGAATTAAAATACAATATTTATATTTTATTTAACGCTAATGAAGGCAGCATACAAACTGCAGTTGTATGAATTAATCCATTTACTACTCTACCCACAACTACAATTACTTGATGAATAATAAAAAAGTAACAATGGGGATATTTGTGTGGGACGTTCGATGGCCTATGCCCTGTTAGGTCTTAATCTGGCTTGCCTAGCAGGTTAAATAATACATTTAAAACTCGGCACAATTGGAATGCAAAGACTATCAGGGTTATTCAATAAAAGTTCTTATAGTTAAAAATGGTGCTAATTTTGCCCCAACCAATCAGATGTTAACTTTCAAATGTTAAATAAGATCTGATTTGTTGGGGCAAAATTAGCACCATTTTAAACTATAAGAACTTTTATTGAATCTCCCTGATTGTTTCTTGCACAAAGTCCAATTTGGTGCTATTTGCAGCAAACTGCAAAATGTCAGCGCAAAGACTTTGCGTGACTTTTACAATGAATTTTCACTGTGAACAACCCCCTTTGTGTTAAATTCACATGAGATCAATTACAGAGAAAACCTTGTTTCACCGTGATAGAAAAGAGTCATATTAATGGTCACCGCAGAATTTCTCAAAAAATCCTAGCTAAGGTCACAGCAGCCATAGGTTTTGAGAAAAACAAATGAACAAAAGAAAAAAGAAAATGACATTTAGCACCAGGGCGAATGAGTCAGTGTAATATGTATTGGACTATCTACCTCATAAATAACCATTACAGTATATGTAAACCTTACGCTTTTTATTGATTTATTGATGGTTTGCAAGGCATTGATAGTGCAATAATATTTTCTTGAATCCGTGTGTTTGATATATTTTAATTAATCCAGAGGGTAGTTTATCATTCCTAGTTGGAAACTGTCAAGTCTGAAAACAATTCCTTTTACTTTTTATCATTTGGTAGTTTCTCATTGGCTTTTTAATTCACTGAGAATGCGGTGTCCATTCTAGACACACGTAATATAAAAGTCAGACATCCGCCATAGTTAATCACCTAGAAAAAAAATCAATAATAAAAATAACAATTAGAATTGTGAAAATAGAAATTTTTCTTTGTACTGTATGGACCGCAATTTATTTGCTGTTACAACTACTGCATATAGATTATTCATCTTCTCTGTAAAAATACATTTTAATGAAATTGGGGGAATATACTTTGTATTCTTCAATGTATGTGAATTTTGTATTTTCTTTATAGCCTGATCTGCTCAGTATTATGAGATTAAAAGGAACAGCATAAAGATTTTAAATTAAAATTCACAGAGCAAAATTCATGGCAATTTGGTGTGTTTCGGACCTTTGTTACAGACCGTGAGTAATGATGATTCACGATTTCTAAACAAACCTGGTTTTGAATTGGTCGGTTTTTGAAAACCCACAAATCTACCTATCATAAATTGCGGTTCAAAATTTGAAAATTGCAGTTGAAAGTTTGAAAATCCCATTTGAAAATGGCAAATTCACTGTAAGAAAACTGATAATCACAGTCCAAAGGCATAGAATGTGGTCAGAAAATCAAAAATTTTCGTTTTTAAATAGAGATGTAATGTGGTTTCTAATAGAACCCAGTTTTGAATCGAATCTAAGGGTTTCGAAGTCCTGACAAAACTTTCGGAACTCCCGTAATTTCGTAATTTCACGGAACCCGGATTTTTCGAAAATCGAAAGTAGATGATTTTTTAAAGTTGAAAATCAAAAGTAGACAATTTTCAAAAATTCAAAAGAGAGAACAAAACTCAACAGTTTCAAACATCTCTAGTTTTGAGTTCATGGAGTTCTAATTTGAGTTCTAATTGGACTCAAGTGTCCAATACACTCTGCTTATGAATTGCTATACCGAATCTCATCAGCTTCATTCCCCTTTAACCAGGAGGAGTAAGATGATTAAATTCAATTAACAATTACATTTAAACATTTGTATGTTGTCTAGTTACCTAGGACCATTTTTATAACTATTTTGCATATTTACATTGCTTTTTAGCTATACTTCTCCTTTAATTTGTGAACATGTAAATCCATTGATTGCCCATAGAATACCATTGCGGTATTTTATTATGTTTGTTCAAAGATTTACAAATGTTCACCGTAAATGTACGATTGCAGCTGTACATTTATGACCGTGGTCATACATTTAGGCCTGGGGTCGTATATTAACGTTAGGTTTTTAAATGTGGCCCATATTAACCATAATGGAGGTTGAAAAAAAGACATATGCTCACCCAGTCCAACCTTTATACCCTCCTCTTTAACCCTACCTAGCAGTTGATCCAAACAAAACCCACAAACACAATACACCATAATGTTGGGAAAAGATAAAAATGGTTGCAAGTGTTTTTGATCATCCAAGACATACTGTATGAGTAAATCTATCTATCTGTCTGTCTTTATGTATGTATCTGTTAAACTAATAAAAATTCAAGAATTCATGAACAAAGAAACAACCATATCAATCAATTGACATGCAACTAATTGATAACAGCTGTAACAGCACAAATTTCCCATGAGGCCCTATATTGTAATCATCATTTGTAGACAGTACATAAGTGATTCCTTTTACTACTGCTTTTTTTTTTCTCTTATAGTCAATTGACTATAGTACACAAGAAGAAAAACACCAATGGTCTCCATTCAGCTTTGTGTTTTTAATCTAAAGAAAATCAACAAAGGTTAAGATCAGGAAAAATTGAAATATCATGTTTATGAACAGATTGATGTCCATAGTCTTAATATTGAATGCAATGATCTCTAAATTATTTTAAATGTGTGTTTTTTCTTATTTCATCTATGTAACCCGGGGATAGCAGCAGTGTATACTTTTTGTAGGTGCTGTTATCAAAACTGTGTAGGAAGCCAATGATTACGAATGCACTAAACCAACAGGGTTTATTTCACGCGCAAGCTCTAGGAATGGGCCTAGGTTTTAAAGGAAACTTTTGACCATCAAAAAACAAATTCTGTGCTTAAACAACAATGGTTCCCTGCCAAAATATGGTTTTGACAGTGACATTTTATTAGTTCTGCACCAGAATATTGGCAGTAGTTTTGAGTATCAAAATTTCAGCAGCAAAATTGGAAGTTTCTTTCTTGGATCAAAACTTCACTTACTAGTGATGTGAGAAATCATGTGCAAAAGGGATAGAGACAGGTGATTGTCATTCTGTTTAATTTTCGCATTACTGGTTTCGTTTATAGTTTTGGTAATGATACCTACAGAAATCGCAAGGTGAGTCTATCTAGTATAAAATGATTACTGCAATATTCAGGAAGAGTAATTCTTATATATAAGTATATATATATTTTTATAATAAATATTAAAATAAAGTGAAAACAAAATAATTATGTATTACAAGAAACAGTGTATTGTAGATATAAAGTTGCCTGGCCTGTATAAACACCCTCAGACCTTGTGCTTCTAAATGTTCATTGTAATCCTCAGAGACCTAGTATACTTATGTTACATTGTCCCTTATATAAGGTTTATTTGATTTGTGCAGTAAAATGGCCTTCTAAAGCTTTGAGTACAATGAAAAAAATGTCTCTAGATGATTATTGAAAATCATCACTTGATTGAACATGAGGCTGGTGTAACATTGCAATGTATCACCCTTTATTCTAAATCTGTTAATGAAAAAGAAAGTTGTTATATTCTTGATAATCAGAAAGAACGGTGACATCAAAAAAGTACTGATTGTTCCTGTGATACTTATTGTTTTTCTAGTAATGGGCATTTTAAATGTAATAAAATAAAGAATACAGGTTGAATGCAGATGAGAATTCCAGAGCTTTAAAATGTGGATGTTGTTGCCAAAGACCATAAATAAGCAAATCATGTACGATTTCTGCATCTACTTTATGTGACTGCGCATAAATGTTCAGGAGCCCTTAGTTCAGTCACAAACTTGAATAATGTCAAATGATTTAATTTGTGCCTATTTTGTCCAGCACCTGTTAATTCACTTCTATACCTCCCCTGTAGGTTGTAGAATTCTATTAAACATACAGTTTATAATGAAAGTCATAAACCAGAAAACCATTCGGTCATGGCTCCAGCCTTCCTCCACTAGCCTTGGTTATCAGGTTGCTTGGTTATGAGGTTGCATGTGAATGATAAATTTAAAATAAACCTTTAATACAAAGTCTTTTTAAAAACACATAATTCACATAAATGGGTGAGCAAGAAAAAAAAGAAAATAGAACCTCACAAATGTGTAACATGTTTTAGACATGGCTTACCTTACTCATAGACTGGCCCATGAGTATGGTCTTGTTTATCATTGCTCTATTAATGCCCCTTCATTGGAATCTAGCATGCACTAAAATTATATTCTATCCAGCTAAAAGTATTCAGCTTAAAGTAGTTGTGACAGCTCAGAATGTACAAGAGTTAGTGGAGCAGAAATAGTTGCTTGTCTAGCACACTCATACAAACTTTCACAAGCACACATAAACTCACACACTCTTTAATAAAATATCCATTGAAAGATATCAATTTATAGCTTATTTTCCCCACATAATTATAGACATTTACCCTTATTCATGTGTTGGTTTTTTTGGCTTTTCAAAATAGCCTTTTCGCGTAGGCAAAAAACCATTAAATATTCCCTAATCATTATTATTATCTACATATTCAGAAGCTTTGAGCTTAATGCTCATTTATTAAATGTATTCAGGCTCTATGCATTCTGCTGTTATGAAAGCCTAGTTTATGCTGTTTAAATTAAACTGAAGCTTTACAAATGATCCATATTTTCCTGCAGTCGAGTTTTAAGATAAATAAATTAAAGAGTTCTTTTATTGAACTTAAAAGGTGAAATTAGTTAAACTGTGGCAGGGTTTTAATTCACACTGTTTAATTCATACAGTAGATGAACCAGGTGTTATTGCTGGCAGGAGCCGCCACGCCAGTTCTGGCTAGGTCAACAAGATTAGAACTGTTCTCAGGAGAAAGTTTAGTTGACAGGAGTACAAATGTGCTTGTGCTTGGCATCTAAACATGAAACACATGCCAGGATTTTTTTTTTTTGTATTTTCTTCCTTCATTTCTTTTTGTGCTAAACCCATAATTTTGTATCAGTTTTCTTTTTCATCTCTGTTTTTCCGCTTCATGCAAATGAACAGATCTTCTGATTTAATTAGTTCATTCAAAAAATTAATAGGAATAAAATGCTGATATTTAATGCATTATGTGTCTGTTGACTGTGTAAAGTAAAATTACAAGATACAAGTATCTGATTAAAGAAATACTCTTATTTCCCTACTTTGAGGCTTAAGGTCTTTTATGCTAGATTTGCTGTAAACTATTAAGATGGCTTTACCATCATGGCAGACAATTAGGGTTATCGCTCCAGAAACTTGGCTTGAATCTAAATAAAATTGTTACTAAAAAGTTAGCTAAGGTAAAAAGTCATGTTACCCCCAAAAAACTGGTTTAGAAAATAAAAATAAATAAAATTTAGTGGGAGACAGGAGATATTAAAAAATTACCATGCTGACAGCTGTCTGTACACCCCCATATCTATTCACCTCCTTTGTATCATTTTAGAGGATGTATATGACCCACAGCTAGAAATTTTGCATTTAAAAGTGCTCCTATTTCCATTTTTAGAAAATAGTTTCTCTTAATTATAATACTTGTGCCATTAGACTCATGGATAACGAAAATAGCAGAATTGCATTACTAAAAATGAAGATACCTATGCCCTATTTGGTCTCTTTGGATCTATATCTTAAATTATGCAGACACCACTGATCATGCACCAGGTGCAAGGACATACTCTAGGTTACAATCTCCCAAAAGGGCAAAATGGTTGCTGGGTCTTGGTCCTAATCAAGAGTATGAGAAATCCATGCTGCATAGGGCCATATAAGTGTCAAGATGGCTCAGCAGCTCCATGGCATGACTCAAGTTTAGATCCTGTGCTTTAACAGGGATCAAGGACTTAAAGCCAGCTTTGATAGTCTTTTTAAAATAAAATATAACAAGTTTTGACATGTTGGTACATTTCTACTTATTTCAGAAATCTTTTTTTCTAAAAAAACAATTGCATAATCAACAGATTTATAACATTAATTCAATGAAAAAAAGTTTTTCATCTCACCCCAATCTACATGTCTTTATAAAATAACAATTTCAAATCAAATTACTAAAAATAGCGAAATGGAAAATGCAAGGCATAACCACACAAGTAATGGGAGCATAAAGAGCTATTCCTTTTCAAAACAAATAACTAATTATATATTCACTGCAATCAAATCAAGATTTCCCACTCTAGGAAACTCTGTTTTATTAATAACATAGGTATACCTGTAATCAGTTCTAATTCACAAAGCTAATATTAGTCATCAAAATAAATTGAATTATTTGAATTTTACTTTAACCCCTTAATGTATCTCTTCTTTTTGTGAAGATTATAATGTACTAAAAAACAACAGTTAATTAAAACAATTTCAATTAGTAATTACAATCTAAAATACATATCTGCAAAAACATATAAAAAGAACAATAGTTTTTTTCTTTATGCTTCAGTATTATTTATTATAAATAGAGAGATTTCAAATATTTTAGCATTTTTTGGCTGCGCCATTATTTCCCATGTGCATATTATTGCGTTATTTTAGGACGCAGTTGTAAAATAACAATGTGATTATAAAATATTGCTATGAGCCATGGCGTGAAAAGACTGCAGGTCTGTACTGGCTACAGTGTAGATTAACTTTTGCAAGAATATTGCTGTTTGGTGACTGAGGTTTGATAGTTTGATATTATTGATTTCTAAATTAGATTAAAAACCTTGCTTATATAAGAAAATGTTCCTGTTTGTTGTCATTTAAATAGAAGCTTTTGATTAGAACCTGAGTAAACATTTAAAACTGCAAGCATTGTGAATGACATTTCTGTGCATGATCACACAACCGTAGCTGTAGTATAAAAAAAGGAAATAATTTGATCTAATGTTTAAATGAACAATGACTTCTAGATCAGGGGGTGCCCACTAGATCAGGGGCTGCAAAAACATCCAGCTGGGACACGGGTTGGGCATCACTGTTCTAGACCATGGTTAAATTCTTTTTGGGGCATTTTACATTAAGAATAACCTTAACTCATTTCTAAACTAGCTGATAATTAGATACTATTAGCATTAGATACAGTTTATTCCCTAACTTTGTTGTATAACACACTTATATTTATGTGTTGGGGCTTGCCAGTGTATGAAGATAAGGAATGTTCAGCCTTCGTATTGACAGGAAATAGGTATTCACATTACTGATGTTTTCACTTAATACTTTAAAACATGTACATAATATCAATTTATTAGCACCACACCACTCATTCAAAAGGTCACCAGTTGACAGGTTTGGACTCAAAGCAAGGTAAAATAGGCAGGGAATTTTATGTTAATGTGAAAACCCTCAAGAAAAACTGTAATTATTGTCTTCTACTGATTGGTTAATGATCAGGTTGATTCAAAAATTTCAGTTACTGTGGTAGATTTATAAATGGAGTCATTATAGAAAGTAGCAAAATTCTGGTCATGGCTTTTGGCATCTAAAGTGAGCGTAGTCTTAATGTACTGACAAAAAAATTTTGTTTTATAGCTAAGGTAACAGTTAGCATATCTCTATTCTTTATTTCTAGTATGTTGTGTCATTAATGTTTACAACTAGAGATGAATGAACCTGCTGGGGAAATTTCACACCAAATCCAGATTCAAGAAGGAAGTCCAGCACTTTCCTCTTTAAAACAAAAGTAAGAACCCTTCACACAATGTGCCATTAATTGCAGCGAGGAAGAAAATGCCTGTTTAAACTCTTCAAAACACTGTGAATGAGGCCTTCTGGCTTTTTTTTAATTACTATTCTTACTGTACTGTAGGTTTATATCCTGCACAGGTATTGAACTATACTGGAAGATTTTTTTATGGCAGTTTTATTGAGTGGTTGGAGTCTGATTGCTTAATTAATTCTTAAGATATTGGTGAAACAAGAATCAATTAGACTTCATGCCTTGCAACCTGATTACATGGACCCCATGTGGACACAATGCAGCTATATTTCTTAAACTAATGACAGCAGAATTTCCTAATGATTAGAGAGGTACACAGCTGTTCTTATTTTAACAGAATGAACAAAATATAATAGGAAATATATATATCCCTTATATTATATAAATACATTTATAAATTCATGGGGTATACATTGGGTTTTGGCGGTGGGTAAAAGTAATATACATAGGGACAGTGTTTATGTGTACTAAAGCACTAAATAAATAGTTATATTAATATTAACAAATATGTAGTAATGACATTAAAGTATATAGAAATGTAAATAAGGCAAAATATATAAATAAATAAAAGTACTTGCATAGTGCCCACACCTGTTTTGTAATGAAATCTTCAAAATGGAGTGTTTAGCCACACCTCAGGAAGTTTTACATGGAGGCAATGTAAGCTTAAAAAGGAACATATTTATCACTTCCTTTTAGTGTTGTATCCAATGGTGTGGTTAATATTAGATTTATAGCAGTGTAAGCCAATCAAAAAAAATTCTTAGTGTTAGTAAGAAGTTGCAAGACTTATATTTCACTTCCTTTGTAAAACATGTGACAGTCTTAGTAAAGTAAACATTCACCCCACCCCTCCTCTCTCAATAGAAAAAAAGGAGAGCTGCCTTTTGCTGGACAGTAAGTGATATCTATATATGATAGGGCGGTGTATCAGGTTCCCCAGTGGTGCTGTTTGGTTTGAACTGTAGAATGTGACAGAAATGCCTGAGTCTATTCTCAGACCTGCAGGTTTATTCTATTTACATTCTATGGATTATAGCTGTCAGAAAGGCGGTTGGATGTGACTCCTACTGCCTGAAGGGACCTGAATAATCCTTATCTAAACTAATAGTGTAATTGCTATGGAAGTAAGGGAAGGGCAGATGAATCACTTGCATGTTGAAACCTTTGGATAGGAATCACGAAAGCATGGGCTTTTAATGTCTGTAATTCAGTAAAGGGTCTTTATTCCAGGATGTATGAAAAATAAATTTTACAGCATTCTGTGCAGCCAGGGAATGTTGGGGGTTGTAGTTTTTAAACATCTGTAAAGTTCAACACCCTATCATTACATTGTATTGCATTTTAATACATTCATTAGCAAATGGACATAAAGAAGAAGCTTACTGCTAACTGAAAATGCTGGGAGTTGTAGTTTTCAGACATGTGCATATTCAAACCCTTGGTTAGGAATCACTAAATCATGGGCTTTTAATGTCTGTACGTTAGTAAAAGGGCTTTATTCCAGGATGTATGAAAAATACTTTTTCCAGCATTCTGTGCAGCCACGGAATGCTGGGGGTTGTAGTTTTTAAACATGTGAAAAGTTCAAAACCCATGCTCTATATCATTACACTGTACTGCATCTTACTACATTCATTAGCCAATGGACATTAAGTAGAAACTTACTGCTAACAAATAATGCTGGGATTTGTAGTTTTGAAACATGTGAACTGCTCTATACCATTAGGATGAATTACATCTAGACACATGCCCTTAGCTACAGGCAATAAATTAGATACTTTGCATGTCCCCACCCATTTCTTTGGAAGTGAGAAATATGTGTTTATATGTTACATTATTAGGGCAATGCTATTATAATAACATGAGTCTGTGAGGTACCTTCTGTTATAAGAAGGCTCTACTTCATTATATACTCTGTGGGGAGCTTTTAGCTTTTTTTAAAACATTTCTCCCAAATATTTATAGCTAATCACTATCCTGTGTTCTCCTAACACCATCATAATTGTAGATCTGCAGCCTGCTGTGGTTAATACTAATAAGTATGTACCTAGCATGTTATTCTGGATTCTGTAAAGGATATCAGGTTGTCCTATGGTGCTGTTTAGTTAGAATTGCACATTGTGGCAGGATTGCCTGAGACCAGAGATGTCCGAAATTCGCAAAATCCGGTCCGCTCGAGGATCCGCGAATTTTCGAAAAAATTTGAAAATCCGCGAGCGGACCCGTTAAAATTAAAAATACCCTTGAAATAACGAGAGTATTTTTCACATATTTTCGGGAATTTTCGAAATTACGAGTTTTCATGTATTTTCGAAAATAGGTGAAAACTCGTAATTTCGAAAATTTTCGAAAATACGAAAAATCCGCGAATCGGAAGTTCGAAAGGCGGAAAATCCGGAAAAATCTGCCGTTCGCGAACGGGATAAATCCGCAGCGGATCCGGGTTCGGATCCGCGAACCGGCCATCCCTACCTGAGACTTGCTGGCAGATCAAATAAAAATGGGAGGGTATGTGTGTGTTTAAACATATTATGCAGTGGGATTGCCTGGGTCCTTTTTAGGACTTTCAGACTTATCCCATTTGAGCCTCCCCCTGGATACATGCTGGGAGTGGAAATGGAGAGCAAGTGCAGGATGGATCCTGATACCTACTAGCTAAAGAGATGTAAGTAGCCCCTGTCTGGCCCCACAGCTTAACAGCTATATGCATAAGGGAGAGGCAGACAAATCCTGAATCACTTGCATGTTTCTGCCCTTTGTGTTGGTATCACTGAAAGCATGACCCCGAGCTTCCAATAAAAAATAATTACCTAGCAAAACATACACACATAATTTCCACTGTGCACCAACGGGCAAACTTTTGCTAGTGTAGGTAAGGAATCAGTGAGGCACTCCTGGGTCTTTATAAAAAACAACAAATTTATTGTGCATAAACACACAAACTCAATGCATTTCGGCCTGCCATGTTGTTGATCATCTTCACTTGAAGA
The DNA here is from genome assembly GCA_019447015.1 of Hymenochirus boettgeri. Lineage (NCBI taxonomy): Eukaryota > Metazoa > Chordata > Amphibia > Anura > Pipidae > Hymenochirus > Hymenochirus boettgeri. Next base: position 214,052,102 of record CM033472.1, on the reverse strand, counting down.
CGGCCAACAACATGGCCGAAACACGTTGAGTTTGTGTGTTTATGCACAATAAATTTTTTTGAATAAAGACTCAAGATTGCCTAACTGATTCCTTACCTATTTAGTGTATACCTTGGAGCAGCACCCGGGCTGATGTAGCAGCAGAATGGTGAGCGATTAAAGTATAACGTTTGTATGTATGTATATATATATAAATATATATATATAGTAATATAATTAATTTATATTGTTCTTATGTATTTATATTGCTATTATGCATCTATTTTACCAGCGGTAGGTGTTGGTGGAGGTTTTTGATACTCTGTTGATTTACGTCTGTATGGGCTTCACTTCGTTGTGATGGGTGTACTCTGGAGGTGTGTCGAGGGAGGATCGGGGGAGGGATGTTATGTATTTAACCTGGTGTGTCACAATTTGGCGTATCCTGATGACGACCACGAACGTGGTTGAAACGCGTCGAACGCTACAATAAACAGCTGATTGCTTATAAGTCCATGGAGTGCTCCGTTATTATATTACAATGTGAATGTTTAGGGATGCACCCTGGCCAATAGCGTGGACATTACAAGTGAGAGTGCGGCTATTCCTACTGTTTGATATATATATATATACATTCAGAGCCAAAGAAGGCACTCCAACTAAACATAATCAACGCCTGGGTGCAGTTCAGTAAGATTCACAGTTCAGATATAGGAACACACTCACGGGTCTTCTCATTAAAAATTTAATCACCAGGTTTACGCGTTTCCGCTCACACAGGAGCCATCGTCAGATATATATATATTTGTGTGTATGTTTAGCAATATGTGTGTGTGTGTGATGTGTGGATACAGCCAGTTATCCCACCCCTCCCGGTGCAGCAATGGGAGTCTTCTGAGTTCTATGGTAGTCTGCTTCACACCTGCAAGGCCACAGGTAACCCCCACAAAGCCTCAAATCCCTTGCAAACTCCCATAACCTTGCCAAAAATTTAGGGTAAAGATATGAAAATACCAAGAATTGCCAGGGTGGGATGTCTGTTCAGTGGGTTTTGTTTAATAATAATTAAAAAGAAAAACAAATCATGTGAAAAAAAATTCTACCTTTATTGTTAAAGGACAACTAAAGCCGCAGAACAACACTGAACCAGAAGGCAGAACACCTTGATATAAAACCAGTAATCTGTGTCTTACATCTTATTTTGATACGGGTGCTGGGAAATTTACCTAAATAACATATGGTTTGTGCATTACTTCACAGCATTCTAGTATCACACAATTTGGTCAACGTCCAATATGTTCTGCATATGTTCAGTCCTTAACTATGGCAGAAACTTGTTACAGTTGGTCACACCCATTAATAATCTCTAGCCAATCCTTTTACAGGACAGATAAAGCAAGGAAGCATGTGACCGAGGTCTGCATATACACACAAATACGTCATCCAGTTCTTAACAGGCTTACATTTACTTCAATACCATTTACTGAAGTGGGATTTTATAGCATATTGGTGTTTTTAGGGGGGGTTGTTTTCAGATTCTAGAGTATAAAAAATTGGGTTTAGTTCTCCTTAAATAACCAGCGGTAGCTGATGTAAATCAGTACTGCTTTTATATATATATATATATATATATATATATATATATATATATATTGTAGGGGTTTAGCCAAGTGGTAGTTAGACAAGAAGGAGAAAAGGGTGACAGCAGGCAGCTTTTGTTCACTACTGTTTAGTGTCACAGCAGCTCCCAGGTTAAGGTACAGCAAACAAAATAAACTCCTGCTCATCTGAGCTCTACCTAATAACATAAGGTTCCCTTTCTAACCCTGTGTCCCCTAAAAGGCACAGGCCTCAAAAACAAACAAATTGTTTGTAACTGTTACTCACATGTAACTTTCACTAGAGGAGATCCACACAGACCTGCAGACTCTGCTCTCAGTCCTCATAGCCCCTCCTCTCCCAGAGGAACAGCTCACAGCCTCTTACCCAGGTTCTCTCAGCTGATCCTAATCAGCCCCAAAAAAGAAGTTTCCTTAAGTAATTGGGAATTCACCCCACCCTACACTAGTGAATTCCCAGTTAAACCAGACCCTGTCCAACCCTTAGTTTGAGCCAATGCAAAGGAAAATATCCTATACACTAAACACACACTGTTCTGGTTTCACCTCAGCAGACATACGTAAGAAACCTTACAGGCCACAAATAAATATACACCTATCCTATAACTAATAATATCTCACTTCCATCTCATTGGATGCTCCTAAAAATGGAATGCAATCTCCTATAAACTTATAATTTTTTATAGAGTAGAAAGGATATATAACATCTGTATCAATCCTAGTAAGTTTGTTGCAGCTCCGGCCCAGCTCTTACCCCGATTGGCCAGCAGCATCTGCGTGTCAGAATGCTCGTCTTCCTTCCATATGTACAAATTCAACGTGCCTCTGCACCATTCCACACAGACCTCTTTAAAAAGGAATGCAGTCAAATTAGATTAAAAGATATCTTTTTACTTTATTTAGAAGCTCAAAGAATCAAAAACAGTACATAGTAACTTTATTTGTTTTTGATTCCTGGAATTTCTAAATAAAGTTTATTGATCATTTGGAAGTTCTCATCTATGATATTTATATATACACACACACACACAATACAATGGATTTTACTAATAATACTATTACGTAATAAGATTGTAAAGTAGGCTTGTATTCTTGTATTAATTCATTTGTTTATTATTATTACATTGATCATTGCTTACTGCAATAGAATATTTTCCTAAAAACATTTGTTGTGACCTTCTTACCCGTCTGACCATTTTTCCCTTGATACATCTTGGTACAGATGTATAGTAACTACCAAATCAATTTTGACCAATTTTGCGTCATCGAGTTAAAATTGATTAACAGTTCATCCCAACTAAAGGGTAGAGATAAATGAAATGGGTGTGTTTTGTTCTGACAGCAGTTATGCGGAACTTATTAGAGAAAACCTGATTGAATCAGTTTTCTTTTTTTTTCTATCTTATTTTGCTTTGCTTATTTTCGAATTTTTGATTTTCTAGTATTCTATTTTTCAATGAAAATTTCAGAGAATTTAAAAAAAATTGTCAAATCTGCATATTTTCGACACAAAAAAGTTATGTACTTTAAAGGACAAGTCCAGCCCCAAAAAGAAAACTTAGATACAGGTAACTCACCCCCTAAAACCCTAAACTATAATACTTTGAAATCTGAAATATATAAGTCTGCACAATGTCCTGTTTCCCGTTTCTGCTTCCTGGTTCTTCCAGTTAGCAACTGCCAGTTATAGATTTGACAGTTGACATCACAGCCAATGACTGAATGTTAATCCCCTGTCTGCCTCTTCTGAGCATGCCCAGGCTCAGCACAGGCTCAGTACAGGTTTCTAAATTGCTCAGTTTCCACGAGGCACCCAGAAGCATAGCAGGCATACAGTAATGAATTCATAGGACAAACTATGGTATATCAACATTTTAAAGAGGCCATTCTTTCTAAAAGATGTTCTTATGAGGGTGGAATTGTCCTTTAAGAAGTTTAATTTTAATTGTTGTGGTACTCACTAAGAAATTAAATAAGATAGGGAGAGCATAAGGCATTAGAGCTCCCCTTATGCATATGCAAATAGAGAATAGAGACTTTTGGGTAATTTCCATTACTGTTACATATTCATTAAAATTAGGGATGGGTTTCTGGGTTTGTTTTGAATATGGTTTAATACCGATTATTGAATATTCTATATTGATTAACCAATAATCTTTACAGAATATTCGATGAATGTTCCATAATCGAATTTCTGGCTCCCACTGACCACTAGTGGGTTCATTGTGAATTTTACATTTTTTTTTCGGATATTCCGATTTCAGAACGAAACTCCCCGGTTTCGAATATCTCTAATTGAAATCTATTTATTTTGAGTATTTGCATATGGCTCAACAACTCAGTGCAAAAATATTGCAATGCAAAAATGTAGTAGATTAAAAATCATTTGCTTTGAGGTTGTTTTTTATAATCATTCTCTATGCCCCTTTTTTCACTGCCTCCTATTGTTTTTATACCTTGTTCCTTTTATTTATACACATGAGTATTTACCACTGTAATGAAACACCGGGGAGACAAGAACTGGTACATGACACATCAGGGACAGACAGAATGAGAGGGCACAACTATGAGGACATTAATCTTATGAAACAGAATGATGATACAATGGCAACCTATAACAATCTACACGACTGTGTGTTAAATGTAGTAGCTGAAGATATAACATTTTAAAAGGTTATTTTCATAAAAAATGATGAAGACTGTGACCCAGCTTGATAAATTCAAAAACTGAACTTTAAAAGCAGAAATATGGACATTTTCTAGGTGACTCTTTTCAGCAGGAGCGTCGCAGAACTGTTATTCAGAAATTTCAGCCTTTTTAACATTGCTACAAATTTAGTGTATAATAATACATTTTGTCTACTTGTGCATGAACAAAAGGAGTTTGAATACATGTATGTTTTGCTATGCTATCCATTAAAGTGCCTCTAAACTATTAGATATATTCTACTAGAATATATGGCAACAAAGAAAAGGGCCTTTGTGAACATTCGCTAAAAGCTTTTTGATAAACCTTTGTTTACTGAACATGAGAAAAGGGGTCAGTTTGTGAAAGCAGCTTTTCACCTTAAAAGTGGATTTTAGATACTGAATTTTTATTTCATACAATAAATATGTCCTTCTTAGTACTGTAAACTACAGCTCTTTTATATTACAAAAAAAAATATTATAAGAATGTATGCCTAGCTCCATTATAGTTAGAAAATGGTTCAAAATGTACTTGTGCACCTTTGTCAAGAACGGTGGTGTTGAATTTCAGTCTCCTACCCATATGGCGCTACAAGAGGAACAACACCCGAAACAAAATTCATCTTACCAGATCTCCCGGGAGCTGGAGCATGTGGCTATAGATTTATGCTCGTTTTTCAACTTGCCACATCAATGCAGCACCCCCGGCCAACCCTATAGTTCTAATTATGTGCACATGCAGCAGGCAATCATTTTACTTTTTCATTCCCCATTTCTCCATAAGCAGAGACAAAAAATTAGCAGCTCATTGGACAGCTCCTCTCTCTCTCTCTCTCTTCCTCTCTCTCTCTCTCTCTCTCTCTCTCTTTCCCTCTCTACCCTACCCTACTTCCCTCTCTCTACAAAGAGTTTTAGTTTAGAATTACTTATTAATACTATTACTAGTAAGGTAAGTGATACATTTTTAGTCAGCAGAAGCTTTCCTGTAAGTCAGGAAAATATGACATTTGCCCAAACCACTTCTTTAGCCCGTATGTTAAACAATTAAAACATATAATACTATCACAGGGTAGAATGAAGACCCGATGACCATGTGAGGAAAGCTGAAGATAAAGGTAAGCAAGTATTCTCTTTTTGCCTCCATGATTTAATTTAAAAAAACAAAATATTCAGTCTAAAGCACTTGGTAGAACAAGGATGAACAGATGTGTGACATTTTCTGTTACTTTTTATGGATCTAACATTTATACAATTACTGTAATAATCAGGACAGGATAAGAAGAATCCTTGATAGTTTAGTGCTGACAGGAACTTTTGAGAATTCCACAAATTACAACAAAATACAAAACGTAACTAGATTTGTCCTAATCCTCCATTTAAAATGCTTGTCAATGACCAGATGAATTTATGTTATTTTTCCATATTACAATACAATTTTTACCGCAAAACAGTAACTCTCCATTGTGCTGGGAAAAGAGTGAAGGCTGAAATATAAGATGACCATCAACAAGATAAAAACATTCAATCTCATTATTAAAAAGCTATTGAGGACCCTGAAAAGTATAGAAATCCTATAAAGAAGCAACAAGTATAGGTTAGATAGGTTTCTATAATTATAACATACAGTATTGAAATTTACTGGTACAGTTCTTGTTGAACCAGGGAAACCTTTCCAATTGCCATTTGGAGCCAGGAAGGAATTTTCCCCCTTCATACTTGGTTGTTTGGTTTTTGTGTGTGTGTGTGTGTGCCTTCCTCTGAATCTGGTTAGGTGGGGATCATGGGTAAGCTAAAATGGTTGGACTGGATGGTATCTGTATTAAACCTCTCGTATTACTGAATGTAACAAATGAAGCAGGAATTCTGGAACATTGGAATTATATAATGGATAATATGCTACCTACAGTGTAATATAAGGAGTTCCCTGACCATATAGAAGCATGAGGCCAAGGTGAAGTAATCTCCGTATATCCTGTCCTGATTATTATTCTGTAGGTAGCGTATTATTTCATATAATACATAAGGCACATAATACATAATCCATAAAAAAAAAAGCACAGACACCACACAACCAACTCACTCACTCACTCACTCACTCACTCATCTACCCTCTACTGTAGATACTCCCTGTATCTAACCCCCTGTCACCCCCTTCCTATATCTACCCCCACCTCCCTGTCCCCCCTGTATCTATCCACCCTCCATGTATCTACCCCCTGTCCCTTCCTCACCTACTTCTGTACAATTGAAGCTGTTTTCCATCCGGATCCTGTCACTGACTGCCTGAAATACACAGAAGATAAGGAGCAGTGTCCAGCCGCCAGCCGAGTCAATTTATGACTCATTGGAATGCGCGGCTGTGCTCCTTATCTTCCGTGTAGTTAAATCAGTGACAGGAACCGGATGGGAGGGGTAGATGAACAGAGTGTAACCTGGTCAGTTGCTTTACATTTCAATAGAAAACATCATGATTAACACTTTATATTCCAGGAAAACGGCTTCAATTCTATGGATTATAGGGGAGGGGGAGAGGTGGGGAGGTGCAGTGGCGAGAATTATTATTAAAGTCACTCAGTAATGCACCTGAGTGACTGTAATGAGGATTTTTGCCACTGCAGCTCCCCATTCAAAGTATAGAAGCCTTATGTATTATATAAGGGATAATACGCTACCTAGAGTATAATATAAGGATATTACACCACCAAGGAGTTCCATGACCATATAGAAGCACAAGGCCGCCGGCCTCGTGCTTTTATGCAGGTCATGGAACTCTGAGGTGAAGTAAATCCATATATTCCACTGTAGGTAGTGTATTATTTCTTATAATACATAAGGCCAGCCAAAAAAAATAACCTGCCCATTACCATTGTCTCTCCCCTTCCTGTATTAGTCATTTATATAGGAATCCCTGTTTAATGTATAAACAGTTAATTACCGTTCCTATTGAAAAGAGAAAGGAGGACCCAACATTGTCTGTCAAGAATAAACAGGGATTCCTATATAAATGAATAATACAGGGTATATGTACTTATATGTTTATTCAGCAAAGATTGTTACATTTGTAAATTCAACAAGGAAATTTAATGAGACATGTAATGTACCTGTTTAGTCTTTTGTGAATACCAATTTTTTTTAAATCACTATTGTTTTACATTGGTTAGTTGCTAGACTAAGCTAAATAGATTTTGCTAAGAGGTTAGAAGCCTGTGACGCGAGGACCAGCAGGATAGGCCTAATGCTGCCCATTTATTTGTTACATTCACACGACATTCCAGAAAACAGTCCAGTACAATTACTTTGCGACCGGCATTACAGATGTAAAATTGGTCGCAAAGTATTATCCAGCCTGGAGCATCACAGGGACCTTACAAGGTCAGACACTGGTACCTGGCCCAACGTTACTATCACTACGAGATTCGGGTCAAATCAACGCCTAAATGATTTAACGTCGGGCAGATGTACAGGCAGCATAATATACTGTTTGATTTCTGTCTGCAACCTCTAATGAAAAAATATTTGTACTATTCCATATTTATAATATGTATCAATATATTTCTGGCAGAATGATCTCAACAGAATGGCTATTGTCTTTCATTCTGCAACTGAATGTAGAATGTTTTGTTTGTATTCTGAGCGCATTGATATTTTTAGGTTTGATTACGTATTCTGACAAGTGCAAGGTTACAAAGCAACTCACAGGGGAAACTTCTCAAGCTTATCCTTTTGCTAATCCCCTTCAGGAGTTTTCAAGGGTATTAGATCACAGAATTTGGTTGCACCCTTCTTTGTTTTGAGTTTATTTCCTGTGTTTCACTTCCTTTCAATGCAAAGAAATGGTACCCTTGTAACAAGTGTTTTAGCTCCAGTCAAGTAGTACAAGGAAAGAAAGAAAACAAATTAACCAATTGCTTTAACTTATGCTTAGAAAGGGGAATATTATTAAGTGGATGTGAACAAAGGATCATATTCATAAATAATGATGCTGCACGCTTTAAGCGCTATTATTAGTTAACAATGCAAATCTAAAACAACAAGCTTATAGGTATTCTATGATAAATAATGCTAAATAGTATTAGTTATACTGTAATAGCGAGTATAGAGGAGATGGAATACCTACCTCAGTGCTCCTCTTACTTCTGGGTACCCTTGATACAGGAATCACTCAGTGAGATTTCCTACATCACGGAAACTGGAGCAGCATCTAAATGTTTCCATATGGAGAATGTAATCTTTTGTGCTTCAGTACCACAGAACTTAGTAACATAGTTATGATGGTTGGTAGGAAAAATAACTTGCGGCGTTGCAAAATGTAATATCTTATTTTGTTTGTAGCATGCCTTAAAAGATATATACAGTAACTACATGTAACTAAACACTTAACACTACTACCATGGGGGGGGGCGGTATAAATATTTTTGTGTTTATTGACATCACGCATATACATAATATTTGTAAGTCACTGAATTCTTAAAATATCAAATATGGTATTTTTTTCCACAATCAACTAAAATGTCGAAGCTGCAATAAATACATACAAAAAAAGTGGTGGTAGCATTTTATTTATACCTTAGTGATAGCATCGTGACAGATACATAATTATTAGTTATGTTTAAGCTGGCTTGTTTTCAAAAAGGAAATTCAATTCTTAAAAGGAAAATGAATTAGAGTCCTTGTTTAAAGGTCATATTCAATACAGTCTACTGTGATACTTAAAGATATTTACTGAACAAGATGCTATCAGAGATGTCGGTTTTATACACTGTGATCGCTTTACATGCAGTGAAACTGTTAAACTGTATTTATTTTGGTATGAACATAATATTTAAACCCTTGTGTTTTAGTCCAAAATATGTTATCTCACACACAAGAGGTCAATCTCATTTCAGGTAAACCTAGCAAAATGCAAGGAAAACCCTCTTTAAAGGTGAAATAAAGCTAAAATGTAAATTACTCTTTCCTCTCAAATGCACAGCACTGTTGAAATATTATATGTAATTCTGTAAGTTTATGGCATTTCCTGATTTCTGCAGCCTTCCTTTCTAGAGAGTAACAACTAGTTTTCTGACTGCCCCATCTTATTTCCAGAGGGGTTGCAGATAGATCATCAAGTAGTAATTTGAAGCTAGAGAACTCACTGTGCAAGTACTGGATCTATGTCAGAAGCCTGCAGAACTGATTGGATGATTTCTACAAAATGCTACTGATTACAGAGGTAAAATATACAATTGTAGCAGAATAGCTTTAGTGATTCTTTAATTTCAGGTTCATGGAGTACTGGGGGTTTTGCAATTATTTGAGGTGCATTAGGAAACTCTTGACCTTAAAAAATGAAGTGAAATGTGTAATAGGTTTAGCAGAGCATGTTTGTGTCCACATTATATTTAGCTACTTATCTGTTGTATTCAGTTAGATCAACTGGACTTTTCGTTTAGTTCTTGAAAACGTTTCGCTAGTCATCCGACTGGTTTTCTCAATTCCGAATGACTTGTACAAGAATCTGTGGCAATTATGTACCCTGGAAAATCTTAATTAGCATATTACAGCCAAGTATTAAGGACCTTCTGAATGCTATGCGTGGTTGCATTGTGGCACTGGCCAGGGTGAGGTGTCAAAACAGCATTGTACAGTGACAGTGTATTGTGCACTGCGAGGTTTGAATAAAGTTGGGGGGAAAAAATGGAACTTCACATTTTGTTTTTAAACTTTATTCATACCTGACACTGCCAACCGGGACATTGTAGGGAATCAGGGAGTTTTTCGGTGATGATTGTGGACAGGAGGTAAAATCAAGTAATGTAAGACTACAGTTAGGAGGTATGCATTGGTGCAGGTAAGAGGATGGAAACAGGCAGTAGCAGCCTGACACTCTCAGGGAAGGGATGTGCAGCGACACACACACACACAGAATCACATAATCAGCACATAATGTATTATATGTACTACTTGAATGTAATGTGTATGAGTTAGTATTTTATGCACTACCCTTGTATGCAATATGTATGAATTTTTTAAAATTTGTTTTATTTGTACTACCTTTGTATGTAATGAATGGCTATGTAATTGTAAAGCGCCATGGAAGATGTTGGTGTTGGTGTTGGTGTTGTGTTCTGTCTGCCCAAAATGAACTATGTATGCAAACCTTTGCCTTTGCACACTAAAGGCAAGTAGATACTGGAAAAAGTTTAGGTAATATATCTAGGTTACAGATTTTATGTTGTAAAGCTAAGTTGTTTATGAAAAGAAAAATGGTTGGTAATGGTAAACCCCAGCAGATCTTTTGTGTGCATTAAGTGGCAGGACCTTGGAACCTTCCCGCTTGCTGTATATATACTAAGATGCTGCTGAATTATATACTGATTTAGTTTTACATGCAAAAATAATTAAATTACTAAATAAATGTTAAATTAGCAAAGATTTCTACATTCAGACTAGTTTTTACACATTGAAAAGAGTTCTAGGTTGTGTATCTAGGTTTTGTATCTAGAGTGTGTATCTAGGTTGTGTATCTAGCTGGTGGGCTTGGTTTTTTTCTGTCTTGGTTGCTAAATTGTTTCTGCATCTGTTTTACTGGTTAACATTTCATATTGTTTGCTGTTTTTAATTTGTTTTTAAAGACCAGCTGTCCCTGTGTAAACTGTAGAAGTATGACATTTGACAATGAGCTCTAAACTAAGAAAGTACCATGTACATTAGCAATTATTGTGTATTTATGTGTTCATACTGTCTACATAGAGTCTAGCTATTGTATTTTGTCTAGAATTCTGTTCTGTCTGTGAAAATCTAAACAATGAAGCTGTTGTTTATAGCAACTGAATGTTTCTTGTGTGGAAAATGGTCATTGTACATACCGGTACATACTCAACCAAAACTCTTTTTACCCAAGTCACATTGAAATTAGCACTGCCCATTTTAACAAACACTGGTCAGGATCACGATATCTTCTTCCTTTTTCCCACGTTGCACATTATCCAAGCTTATGAGTTAGGCCCCTTTCTTTGTGGATTTCTACCTAGTTCTGGACTGCAATCCTCTCCCCATACAAACATAACTCTTAATTTTAGAGGAATCAATGCCCAAAGAGGATATGTCTAGGTGAAAGCATAACATAGGAATAAAGTGGAAGGTAACTAATGCAATAAATCACATAGTTTAACCATTAAACTGAATACTGTGTTACTAAGAGTTAGGATTTAGCTTAGATCTACTGTACATCTTCCAAGAGATGTTATCCAGACTGAAGTTATCAGTTATCAACTGAAGAGCAAGAAGAAAAGGTTTAAAGGTGAAAGGAACCAATGTGGATAGAGGTTATTATATAAAAGATAAATGGGATATTCCAGATCCATAGACAATAACTTTCCAATAATGATAAATCTTCTTTATGATCAATGAACTTTATAGAATTTAGTCTCAGTACAACATAAGCCTCCATTCATTTACAATTACACATCTTTTTAAATCTAACATTGTTTCATGCATTGCCACTATAGTACCTACATTGATTTTGTGTCAGCTTGCTCAGGAATCTTGGTGGTTGATGTTTCTGTGCCTCCCTGGTTAAGCTTAGCAGAAAAAAAAAGATTTTAAAATGAAAGGGGAAGGACAGAGGTTTTTCCAAGTGTTTGGTTTTTTTTCTGCATTTTAGTATAGTGTTAAGGGCCCCCAAGGGGGTAAGGTACAGAAGAGGTTAACATGCCTGGAGCATTTAGTCCTCTTTGAAGAAAAGCTACTGGAACTGGGATTTTTTTTTTCCATTTGGCATCTGACATACTAATAGTTGGCGGTAGAAAACCACAATACCAGTCCACATAACATAAATATGTGACAAGTCATTTCATAAATATTATTTAATTTGCATATATATTGTGGTATGCAGAGAGTGTGAGTTTAAGAGAAGGGCAGCAGTATACAAATAATGGAAGTAAGTCAAAGAAAGTTTACTTTTACTAAGTGGTAAAGAAGAGTCTATATCATGTTTTTGTTTTAACCATCCTCCTTTAGCACATTAAAATCCCTAACATGGGAAATGACTCATAGAAAATACAGTATATAAGGGATAATGCACCCCTTACAGTGTTATATAAGGATATTGTGTAGCAGCGGCTCTATGCTTCTATATGGTCAAGAAACTAAAAGGTAATTTTAAAGGCAAAAAGGTTTTTTTACCCCTCTTTGGGTTATTCATGTGACAGTTGACACACAGTCAATGACTGAATGCCATTCCCTTAGTTGCCTCCTCTGAAATTGAAAAGTAGACAGAAACCCCCTGAACATGCCTTTTAAAGGGCAAGTCCAGACCCAAAATGAAAACTTACATACAGGTAAATCATCCCCCAAAACCTTGAACGGTAATAGTTTGAAATCTGAAAAATATAAGTCTAATCTGAAATCCTGAACAATGTCCTGTTTCCCCTGTTTCTGCTTCCTGGTTCTTTCAGTTAGCAACTGTCAGTTATGGATTTGACAGTTGACATCACAGCCAATGACTGAATGTTTATCCCCTGTCTGCCTCTTCTGAGCATGCCCAGGCTCAGTACAGACTCAGTACAGTACAGTCTCTCATTCTGTTAACATTCTTTCCATTATTCCCATTTACAGCACATTTACCCTCCCCTTATTTATTTCATATTCTGCATTATACATTTCCCCACCATTCTGCACTATTCCTTTTGGGTAAGCTGCTCCCTATTCCTTACCATCTCCCCAATATTGCTTTCAACCATTCCAATTATTTGATTCTGCAGTATCATACACCAAAAGGTGGCCATACAAATGCAATTTCCACAGCATGTGTGCCAACAGGTCACATTGATTTCTGTCGGCACACATGCGGTGGGGACCGTACACACGGAGCCGAAACCGCATATGAGAATTGGTTGGCCGTGCAGCCATAGACAGTACGATTGGTAAAGTAAAGGGAGCCGATACCAGAATTTACCCATTATCGTTAGAGTTGTATGGCCACCTTTACAATCCAATTGTACAATCTTTACACATTTTTAACAAAACAATGTAATACACTGTCTAGGAAAGTGGCCCATCATACTTATACGTTGTGATAGGATTGTGTAATCAAAATTCAAGGTGAATGGCCAGTTTGTTCTCTTGATTTCTATCCCACCATTAATTTTTTTTTTTTGCTCTCCCTTCTACCTGCTCCCATTTTTTGTAACCTTCAAAGATTCTAAGACATTTGTAAATTGTTAAATATTTGATAAACAAATAAAAAATAACGTTAAAAAAAATTGTAACCTTCAATCTCTCCTCCACTTAATTTTCCAAATAACTGGACTGCTCATCTAAATAAGCCCCCCACTCCTTATCACTCTTCTCTCTGCATACCTTCACATTGCTAGACCTCCTGTGATCTCTGCTGCAGCTTCAGTGCTTCCTCCCCCACACTTTACTTTGTGCTCCAGTTTCCTGCAGCTGTCAGATAGTTGCTGCACATACAGAAGCAGGAATTTAAATCTCCCACTCACTGAACCTCCTGAAGTCCCGATATGTCCCTTGCCTAGCCCTGAAGGGATCAGGAAGCACAGGAATAGGCTATCTCGATGGTCCCTGGGCCAAGTGAAACCTAGTGGTGTCAGTGCCTGGATTGGAAGTCTGGGCCAGGCCCCTGTGCATTTAAAGGTAATGGAAAGCATTCTGGGCCCGCAGTTAGACTTACACATTTTATAAAGAAAATGTATAAAGAGCAGAGGCAGAGCCGGAATGTGAACCAGCAGGACCTGGCCCCCTGGTATCTAGGCCCCAGGCATGTGCTTCGGATGCCTTGTGCATAATCCAGCCCTGGACATACCAAGAAAGGAAACAAATAAGGTAATACTAATTTTACACTTTCCCAGTGTAAAATAACTGTGTGTATTGAGCGGGGGAATAAAAATGCCTTTTAGTAAAAGAAGCTGCAGCTCTTCTATTATATCACAGTTTATTTAAGCTTTCCTAGCAGCTACTGTATATAAAGATATTTAAAAATTGTATTTGGCTTGTATATACATACCTGGCCAAGATCCCATGATGCAATAAACCTATTGTGAAATGTACTGCATTGTGGGACTGTGGTCTGGTAAGGTGTGACAGGTTACGCCTCTATTGCATAGTCGGCAAGTTTAATTCTACATAGTAGCACAAAATTTAACATTTCGCCTATTCCATCAGGTGCCAGCGCTGTTAATGGAAATGACCCTGTTACTTCAGTGTCAGCAAGTGTCTTATTAAGGTTGTTCTGAGCATATACAGGGAGATGTAAGTTTATAGTTAAAAATGGTGCTAATTTTGCCACTACCTATCAAATGTTATTTACCATTTGAAAGCTAACATCTGATTGGTTTGAGCAAAATTAGGACAATTTTTAACGATAAGAACATGTATTACATCTCCCTGATGCTATCTTGCCATGGTAGGACCTAGGGGAGTGACAATACAATATAAGCAGAAAAAGGTTGATGGAAGCGCAAACTGTATCTCAGAAAATATTCTGTTTATTGCATCGCACAAATACACAAAGTTTCGGAGAACGCTATGTCTCCTTCATCAGGTGTAATTCACACTCTAACCCGTACCACCATTTATAGACCCAGTGATCCAAAATTGCTCCTCCCTCCAACCTTTTAGGGGAGTGGCCAAAGGTAGTTAACACACACAATCAGGTGTCTTTGCCAAACATGGAAATGTCCATAAGTGTCCTTGTTGATAAATTTCAAATTTTTAGTGAAACCATACCTAAAAGGTTGGAGGGAGGAGCAATTTTGGATCACTGGGTCTATAAATGGTGGTATGGGTTAGAGTTTGAATTACACCTGATGAAGGAGACATAGCGTTCTCCGAAACGTTGTGTATTTTTGTGATGCAATAAACAGAATATTTTCTGAGATACAGTGTGCGCTTCCATCAATCTTTTTCTGCTTGTGCTACAGCTTGGCGTCCTTTAGGTAAAGGACTGGAGGAAGCAGCACCTGGAATACATTGGAACATTGCCTGAAGGAGTGCCTAGGCCCATATCTATGTTATACGGACCAATACAATATAAGTCACATCACATTCCTACATTATATAGCTAGTCTAACTAAAAAGATATTAACCTTTCATTATGTTGTTAGACTGTGTTTGCAGGGAATAGATGGAACCAAGCCTTTAAATGGCATTTTCTCAAAACACTGTCCCTTCTGTAAAAGTTGAATTTTCTGTAACCTATTAACGCATTTCCATTTGCAATTTAAATGGACTTCCACAAAAGTGAAATTATGCACTGCAAATAATTAACATGCCCCACGCACACAATACAACTGTCATTTATTTTATATATTACAGGAAATAGATGTTCTACAGTGGAATAAGAACCCAAAGCCAGTGTTTTTTTAAGTGACAAATCTAAATTACGAGCAGTGGCGTATGGCGTAAAGCTGTGCATTTCAACTCTTTGGAAAATTGCATGTCGGTTCAGCTGGGATGCACATCTTTACAACACAAAAGCAATTTCGTCTCTGTCAGGTATTGATAGTGATACTACATTTCATGCTGTTGCATTTAACCAAACGGTATTATAGTATGACATTGTGTAGGCTTCTTTGTCTGTTTGCTCTTTTACATCATCTCACCGAGGTTTCAAAATCTTAAAACAGCTTAAAAGTTAAAGTAATAAAGATTGTTTGTCTGCTTCAGGGAATATGATCACCTCCTATTATACCAAAGTACTTTTGCTATTTCTTTAAACCATATAGGGTGAATTTAACAAAAGTCGATATTTACTTTGGACAAAATACAAATTTTCCAAATGGGTTTCGACTCTTGGTAGATTGTGATCAGTCTACACTGACTGTGTTACTTTAATGCCTCCTGTTTGCTGGGGTAATAAATCATGCAACAGCAGCCCACAGGGTGGCCTAGGGACTCGCAATAAGCTGTTTTTAAACAGCTGATCACACGTCCTCTGTAAAGATATGCATGATCTGCTGTTTAAAAGACCAGCACTGGTCTTTTAAACAGCTGATCACGCGTATCTTTACTGTGGACGCGCGATCAGCTGTTTAAAAAACAGCTGATTGGGCCAGAGCAGGTGTGTGTCAGGGGCCTGCGGGAGGGCCCGGGTCCCTGTCGTTATGCTCTTGTGCAAAAGTGTAATAATCAATTCTTAAAGTGTCATTATCTCTTGGTAATTTCCAGCAAACTGGTTAGTATGTATTTTGTATTTATTGTATTCAGTTAAATCAACTGGACTTAAAGTTTAGTTCTTGAAGACTGGCTGGCTTTCTCAATTCAGAATAACTTGTACAGGAATCTGTTGGCAATATAAGTAACCTTGAAAGTCCCAATTAGCATATGACATACCTGCATCTTAAGGAAAAAGGACATACCTTTGAAGATTGTCAGCATCTTGGCAAAGGAACATGACTGGTTCAAGAGACATGACAAGGAGGCCATTTGTGTGAAAATGAAGAGATCAAGCCTGAATAGAGTTTGGGGGGTTCGACACCAACTGTCCACCATGTACAATTCTTTTTTGACACCTTACCCTGGACAGTTTTGATATCACCCCTAAGCCTCAATGCATCCACACCTTGCATTCAGCAGGTCCCTAACACCTGGCTGGGTTAAAAACAAAAAGTAAAAAATAAATAGGTTAATATCAAGATCTCAAGACCACGATTAAAGGGGCTGAACCATAGAAGAGAGGTGCAACTTCAACAAATGCTAATAGACTGTTTCTGCAAGGTTTTTTAGTGCTTTTTATTGTTTTTAATTGCTTTAATAAAGTTTTTTGGCAACCTTATTCCTGTATGTAGAGGTTTTTTGGGAGCTATACAGACCAAGCAAGCATCAGAATAGCATAGAATAAAGCATGCATAACTACTAGTTGTGTTCTTAAAACTAGTGTTTTAAGAATTTTATCGAACGTTCGATAATCCTCAAAAATACGATCAGAGACTACTTTTGAGTTTCCGGTCATGTTTTTGAAGATTATTGAATGTTCAAGCTATTTTCGAAAATTATTGTAAATAGCCTTGAACATTCGATAATAATCAAAAATGCTCCCCGAAGTCCCAAAATCTGGACTTAAGATTTATCTTTTAAATACGTCCGTGCGTTCTGCGTCTGTGATCCATGCATATCAACATCTCTTGGTTACTATATAGGATAAGGAGATAACTGCCACACACACTAACAATCGCTAATGACTCCCTATACTACAGTATAGGGAGATGACCATGCCCAAGGGAAATTTTCGGGCTCTTCAATGCCAGCACCGAACGTTCATCAGCATTGACTGATACCGAAAGGATCAGCCCTTTATGGGTGTACCCAGCTTTAGTGTCAAAATATAACACTCAAAGAGGTTTTCCCAGTGTATCTAGACAGTTACTTAATTAAGACATAGATTGTACTGCATACTCACTGCCATGTATGACCTTTCTGACCTCTCCTATTCTCCCATTCCTATGACTCTTTCCTACACCTGCTGTGTTTTTCCTATTATGTATTTTACTTTACCAAAGACTAAAGGTTTTGATTAACCTTCTCATGCCAAAAACAGCAGCACTGCATTTCTATGATCCAAATAACATTATCTATTTGACTTACTGATTCAGTCAAAATTCTTCTTTTTGCCATTTTCCAAACCTAGGTGGAACTTTATCGTTCACTGCGGTAAACAGAATCGACAAATCAAAATATTGCTTTCATTACTATACTTACTTTTCTATAACTGTTACGCTTCCATTTTAATAAAAGGGAATTATTTATAAAGAGTTGAAACAGTCATTCTCTCTAGTTCTTTAACATTTTGACAATAAAGGTTTTAATCTTAATGCATTTTGACACACTGAAATTAAAGCTATGTTTTTGCTAAAAAGCCTGTTAAAAAAGCAAAGATAGCTGCAACACTGGTGTCAGTTCTATTGAGAAGTTTCTTCGTGCTCAGCACAGTGACACCAATTACTGTCGTTGAGAGGGCAAATTTCCTTCAAAATACTGTGAGCTGTCATTCTAATCTTTTGAATCGAGTCTGCTTACAGTACAGTAAATACAGAATTTTGCCTTAATTAGACTCTCTCTCTTTTACTTGAACCATTATATTTTCCACTTGTCATTAAACAAACATAATTAAGAATAAAGTGACTTTTAAAGGGTATCTCCACTTACACTTAGATACACACTTTTTTAATTAAAGGTAAAGGAGCTATGTCTTACCTCCCATTCTTCAATTAAACTAGCAGGAGACCGGAGAGAAGAGAGAGTCCTTACCCTCTCTCGGGCTCCTCCACTGTCCCTCTGTTAGGTCTCGACAAAGCTTGCACAGTACGCGCATAAGTCATGTGCACACAGGGCAAGCTCCATTTGAACCTGTTAGAGGAACAGCAGAGGAACGTGATCTCAGGTAAGTTCTGTACCTTTTGTAACCCTTTAAATAAGGTAATTTAAAACAATCTTTATATGTAAACTTTGAGGCCACTGATTGGGCAAAAAACAACAGAAATGTTCCACGCCCACTAGCATCCTGACCCATTCAGTATTTCCTTTTTAAGGTCCAAGAAAGAGTGTGTTAGGGTAGTCCTACTCATACCTGATATTATCAGTGGTGTAACTAGCAATCACTGGGCCCCCCAGCAAAACTATGATGGGGCCCCTATCTGTGCTTCATTCACAGTGGTTTTCTGAGAGGAGGCTATATCGGTCATAGGAAAAATGAGAAGATGGGATCCCCATGGCTCCTGGGCCCCCCTGCTCCTCTGTAGTTATGTCCCTGGATATTTTGTTATGTCCCTAAGGTGATGGACCCAAACCTGAACCAGGTTCCAAAGCGGATTTCATGGATCCAACGGATTTTGGGCTTTTTCAGATTTTTTCAAAATTTCAAATTCACAAAATCAAACATTTACGAAATTTCTAGAAATCTCAAAATAAATACGCAGAATGCCAAAACAGGAAGCGCATACATTTTTTTTAAAATTTTGCCCATTGAAATGTGTTCCCCAGACGAATTCCCAGATTACCATTGCTGTTTTTACCTTCATTTTAGGCACTCTCAATGACTTCAATGTGGCTTGGGGCTTGAATTTTCGGATTTTTTTTGAAAAACCCATGAATCTGCAAGCGGAATGGTTTTCAGTGAGTTCGGCTGTGTCTAGTCCCTACTAGAGCTTTTGACAATATTAAAAAGAATTCAAGAGTTTCCACTTAATCCCACACACTCAATTAAACTAGACATATACACTGTTAACTAACCTTAAAAAGGCAGAAAGAAATTCAATAGTATCAGGTCTAAAACCTTTTTAAATTAATAAAGTAATGAGCTTAGTTTTCTACAAAATAGTGTTGCAACTAGAAGGTGTCAATATCATTGTCACATCCAACCAGTGAAACTGTTGTTAATTATCCATAATTAATTAAGATTGAAGCCATACTAATAAAAACTGCAGCCAGTTTTCCCTGGCAGAAGCTAGGTACAATTACTGTAGACTCAGACTGTATATGCATCCCTGATATCCATAGACATTCCTTCCTTAAGCCTCGTACACACGTTGGATAATTTTCATACTATGCAGCCGACGAATGTTCAACGACATTATCGTTCATCCTCATAATTGAAACAACATCTGTACACACAGCAACAATAGTCACACAATTAGATATAGCCGTTCATAGGTAACGTAACGTTCGTATCTTTGCGCAATTCCGAAAAGCAGTGCATGCGC
The DNA here is from genome assembly GCA_019447015.1 of Hymenochirus boettgeri. Taxonomy (NCBI): domain Eukaryota; kingdom Metazoa; phylum Chordata; class Amphibia; order Anura; family Pipidae; genus Hymenochirus; species Hymenochirus boettgeri. The sequence continues at coordinate 214,032,118 of CM033472.1, read as the reverse complement.
CTTTTATATGTTTTCCGTAGATCGTTAACTATAATCTGCCGGCCATGTACAAATATATGATAATCGGCAGAACAAATCCACCAGGCTGATAGGGATGGCCGGTTCGCGGATCCGAACCCAGATCCGCTGCGGATTTATCCCGTTCGCGAAAAGCGGATTTTTATGGATTTTCTGGATTTTCCGCCTTCCGAACTTCCGAACCGCGGATTTCTCGTATTTTCGAATTTTTGAAATTACGAGATTTCTCGTATTTTCGGGAATACGTTTTTTTCGAAAATTTTCGAAATTACGAGATTTTTCATATTTTCGTAAATTTTCGAAAATACGCGAAAACACGTAATTTCGAACATTTTTGAAAATACGAGAAATCTCGTAATTTTGAGAATATTTTCCGCGGCCCTCGAGCAGACTGGATATTGCGAAGTTCGGACATCTCTACAGGCTGATCGTCCGAAAAAGCCGACAATATTTGACAATTGTTGGTCTTTGACGATCGTTGATGCTATATTTTCGTATGAATATGGTGCGATTGCTCATTCATCGGTTGCATCATACGTCAATTATCCAACGTGTGTACGAAGCTTTACACTGTCGGTCCTGACACACAGACATGACTTTTATTAAAGATGAATTATTTTACCAGCTTGCTCAGTCTGTCCATAACATACTTACCTGCAGATAGTATACATCACTAAAATATCCTATGGGAGGGGACTAAATGTCCCAAAATGTCTATTTTTCATGCTACCCCTATGGCTTCCTTACCAACTTTGCATGCAGAAATGGCAGAACCCATGCGGTTTCCTTCCACAGGTGGGTTTATAGAAGTCTAGGAAAATGTCATTGTCTAATTCACCAACGAAATTTCAATGCCAATATTACGGTATGCATAAAAGCCTAATATTCCACTAAACTTTTATGCTGAAGGTTCTAGGCCAAGATTAAAGGTTGTTCTCCAGCAAGGGAGAAAGAGGAAGCCAGTGAGAGTGCACCCAAGCACTTTAATTAGCCAGGGAGGTTGGACTCTGGCTCTTAGAACTCAGAGTCAGCATAACTGGCTTATTTATAGTCAATTCAAAAAGCAAAGTCGGTAAGCAAACCAACTATAAAGCTGGCAGGACACAGTGCATTAGTGGGTAGTTGGTTATTATTCATATCACAAGAAGTCACATAGGAGTTTAGTAATTAATTTAAAGGGATCTTAGCACTACGAAATGTTAATATTTCCCATGGATGTATATCCATCCATATATTTTCAGGAAAGTCCTCCACTCGCCCTGCTTACAGTAGCTAACTAAGGAACATATTTCTATTTTATAAGTGAAGATAAAGCAATGTCATGCAATACAGTAAAATACAATAAAACACTATTTATAAAATAATTTTAATTCCCAAGCAAAAAAAAAAATGTTTCACTATTTTGGATTGTCACAGAAACCCAAATAAAATGAAGACACCCCATCCTATTTATAAAGCTGTGAGAAGTCTTATCTCTGCAGTGACAGCTCCACATTAATATTAGAACTTTCAATGTGAAAAGCATCAGCCAGTGCACTTTACCACTGGGTTATTACTGTGTTATATAAAGAATGTGCAAGTAAATAGCTTTTATTTTCGCTGCACATTGCTGATCTTTCTGAAATTGACACAGCCTTGTAAAAAGTAGGGCACACAGGGCACACAAGAGTTATTCGATGTTGATTGGCTCACATGTCCCATGACTTAACTTGGATATTTTTTTATGAATTGACATAAGAAGAAATGGCTAAACAACTACATAAAAATTTAAGCTTGCAGTAGGAGAACTTTTAATCACAAATAGTTTGTTGAATAAAAAGGTGTTTCGAATGTAACCAAAATGTTCTAGCTTAAAGCTGCATTCTTTCTGTCAGCAAATCGGTGCTTTTGGGGAGAGTTTTTCATTTGGCTGTAGTTTTACAGCTGTCAGATAGGCAGATTCTATTCAGTATTCCCGTAGTGTCACTAGATGTATATCACAGGACAGAATTCTAAGGAGATGGAAATTGGTGTTGATTTATTGTGAAAACAAGTTTATAAAATGAATGGTATGACAGTTAAGGCCATGTTTTTAGAAATCAAGTGGGTAACCTGATTCTCTATTGACACTGCAGGAGCATAAATATAAAATGGTACTTTTTACTCTAAATATTAGAATTTCTTACAAGCTCTCCTGGCATTCAGGTTTTCCATTATATTACAGGCATTCCATTATATTACAGTAAAACAGAAAAATGGTAGAAGAAAAGAATTCCCTTATTCCTAAGGCACTGTGGTATAGAAAGGAGGAACAATTATGCTAATTACAAATCATTTGGCGTGAAATAGTAAGTGGACCCCAAGAGCTTTTTTAATGGTCTAATTACAATCAGGTGTTTAGATATTGAGCTTATGTCTTACCATGAAAATGAGAATCTGTAAAACTGAAAGTGTTATCAATCTCACAATATGCAAAAGAATGTGTAATTTGTTCTTTCACAGAATTATTTGGTACCAAGTTTAAAAATACACAAAAGGTGAAGTCACATGTACCACAGCACAAGCCCAATGCATATAGAGTATCTAAAGAAATTCAAAAGGGCACACTTCCACAATATTATAGTGTTTTAGGACTCCCAGCAAATAAGATTAAAGGGTATGTCCACCGTGATTTTAAACTTTTATATTTCCAGTTTAACTGAAGGACAGGAGGTAAATGGGATATGTCTTACCTCCTGTCCTTCAGTAAAACTTACAGGAGAGCAGAAGAAACTTACCGCGTATCGCTCCAGCGTTGCTGACAGCCTCCGACTACACTGACATTCCCCGATGGATCCACAGTCCTTTGCATTGTGTGCGCGTGGGCAGACAGTGCATAGGATCGTGAAAGCGGCGGGGACTGTCAGTGAAGCCGGCGCTGGAGCGATACGCGGTAAGTTTCTTCTGCTCTCCTGTAAGTTTTACTGAAGGACAGGAGGTAAGACATATCGCTTTTACCTCCTGTCCTTCAGTTAAACTGGAAATATAAAAGTTTAAAATCGTGGTGGACATACCCTTTAAAAAGATTCAGGGAAGTGTGCATGTATGGCTCTTATTGGATACAGTTTGCTATGGCTGATGTACATTTATAAGAACTGCACAAAACAAGCAGTTAATGGACCTGCACACATGTAAAAGACTGTTTCGAAAAGAAAAAGGGACACCACCTAATTATAGTCTGCTGCGCTTATGACATTTCCTCAATGTGCTGTTCTTTGGTCAAGATGACCTAAAGAACAATGTTTATAGAGTTTTATTGTAAGTTACAGTACAGTAACTGCAATGTATTAGGATTTTGTGGTGGTGTTTACAAAACCTTATAGCAAGGCAGCACAGCTCCTGAGACACCTGGGGGGAGGTATTTAGCATTACAGTCTGTAAGTAACACTTACCCCTGCACTATTTATTAAAATGTTGCCAATGACGTTGGCATTAAAGATGTCTTATAATTTCATCCCATAACTGGTTTGACAAGGAAATTTTGTTGCAGGAACCAAAATTCTTCAGCAATGTTCTGATGTTGAAATTTTGTTGCCAAAATTCACAGTATTTCAGAAACCCACTGGCAGGATGAAACCTACTGGGTTCCGTCATCTCTAACTGACACTAGTGTTTTTGAATTGTTGCTGAATTTCTCTCATAAACTTTGTACTCTGAAGGTGGAAGCACAATTATAAATGCAATTGCATATTTAGAAGAAAAGGAGCATGGGGGAAATTTTAGTTACTGGTCCTGGCCAGAATATCTCTCACATTTCATTATAAGAATTATAGGAACTTTGGATATTTATGTAAACGCTACAAAGCATACTATAGTTCTATGGCAGTAGTGCAGCCAAGAATAAATGGATCAACTATGTAAGAATAATCTTAGAACATATGTTTTTATTGTTTGGGGAAAATTTACTAAATGAAAAATAATATTCTCTACAGAAGGATTTCCCAAAAAAATCTGAAAACTCCAAACACATGAAGCAGGTTGGAAAAAACAAACTTAATTTCTATATATTTATTAGCCAATTAGAGGGAAGGAAAATGAGCTGCCCACTACAAGTGGAATATGGACTGGAAAAGCCTTTAAATTTCTTTTCTGCCTTTTTAAGTCCTAGAGCTAGTCTTCTGTGTTCTCATTACTAAGGGTGTACGATGTCGGTCTCCTATGGACTGCACAAATGATCACGACGAACTGACGACAGTGATTCATCCTAACCAATTGCTATTGCTGAACAGTCGGTTGGGATGAAAAATTTGTTAGTCTGTACCCAGCCTGGGAAAAAAAATCATAATTTGAGCTTAACGCACATAAGGGCTTTACTTTCTAACGCAAAAATTCTCCATTAGTGGAGACAAACTAAACAATCCAGTCACATAGGCTTGTGTGATAGGGTGGAAAACTATACTTCATAATCTTAGGACACATCAAAAGCAAATGTGATGATTGAAAGTAGCTGGAACATCATAAAGCAGGACAAAATATATGCATCATATTTAGCTGTAATTATTTAAAAGGCAAACATATTGGAAAGGAGATGAAGTGAGAAGGAAACAACTTAAAGGATGTTTAATGGTAGAGAAAATGTTATTTGGTTATAAATCATTTTTGTAAATTGCCTTTATGGGAGAACATTACCTTCTAGTTAAATTGCTTTTCTTTTACATAGTAGGACACAATCCATTGGCATATTTATTTTGCCCATGAATAGCCTTGAAATAACTCTGGGATTTTGATGGTGCGGCAGTATATTTAGACTAGCAGAGAAGTAAAAGGCAAGGAAATGAAATATTATCTGTAAATAGAAGATTATTCAATCAAGGAGATTCAATTAAAGTTCGTTATCGTTAAAAATGGGGCTAATTTTGCCCCAACAAATCAGATGTTAGCTTTTAAATGTTAAATAGGATTTGATTGGTGGAGCAAAATTAGCACCATTTTTAACTATAAGAACTTTTATTGAATCTCCCTAAATGTATTTAGCTATGGCCCTCAATGCAAAATATATTACATGTTGTCAAAACTTTTCTCATTTGGCTGCACTGATAAGAAGTTTGGACCTATACAACACATATGGTAATGGCTGTGTGCTCCAGGGGATATCACATGCCTTAGAAATAGTGATGTGATGCACAACCCTCCTACAGAGATGTGATGTGAGATGGGATAGATAATGGGGATAAGAAATATACAACAATGGAAAGAGAGAAATAAATTATCCCCTTATATTATCAAATCCTATATATGTACATTGGTCCACTGGAACAAATAGGTTAAAATATAACTTTTATTAAATATCTATTAAAAATAAACCACACATTAAAAACAACAAACCTCACCAAGCCAACCATGTGAGGGGAAGAGAAGGAACAAAGAGGGAAAATCAAATAGGAAAAATAAGCCTAAATGATCCCTAGAGAGGATTCCTAGTTACCCTCATTCATTAACCCATGCCTTCCATCACAAAATTTGAGTTAGGCATATATGCTTTAATAGGGAGGTTTCAGTGGAGTTGGCTTCTATAACGCCGGGATGGCCTTTCATCTTAATAAATGCAAACATAACTTTATTAGTAATAAGTGGCAACACTAGTTCGGATTAGATCCGGGTATAATTAGATATTTGAGGCTATTCATGAATGATGAGAAATATGAGAAATTTGTTATGCCTCTCATTGAATATTGTGGATCATATGGGGATTCTGGTTTAACACTTGTCCGTTCTCCCACTTTTTTCTGAATGAAGCTATCCATTTGTGACTGTAATTCGTTTGATAGTCACCACGGCAATGAGGACGCTTATTGTATTTTACTTGCAAAGGGGCTGTCCAGAGGTGTGTCCTGCTGCGGTTTACCTGATTGGCCGCTTGTTTACCCAATCACACGGCCGCTAGTCTATAAAAAAAAAGGGCGGTCCAGAGGTGTGTCTCAGTGCAGCTCACCTGATTGGCCAATTACATGTCAATCAGCACTTTTAGTCGTGTATAAATGCCGTAGTTTGTCTGGTGCCCCCCCATCTATGATTAAGTTCTCCTCTAAGAACGAAACGCATCAGGGGTTGTGTTGTTTGTATTTTTTAAATCTTATCTGCATTACCAGTGGGTATCCATATTTTGGATCTTCCTCGTGGAGGCTTAATGAAGGAGAGCTCTGATGCTGGTATCTGACTCTTTTTTCAGCGTAGCAAGATGTGGCACGCTGGGGTATAGAGATCTTTGCCGATAGTATATGGGAGTTTTTTACTGCATTCTTACTAAGCCAACACTAGAGACACCTAGACTAGCTATCTTATCTATCTGGACTAGGAAAAGCACTGAGTGTTTAGGGCTGCCCAATAACAAATGTGTTATTGGGTAAGGTTCAGGGTGGAGAGATTTCTCCCATCCTCGCTAGGGATCATTTAGGCTTATTTTTCCTATTTGATTTTCCCTCTTTGTTCCTTCTCTTCCCCTCACATGGTTGGCTTGGTGAGGTTTGTTGTTTTTAATGTGTGGTTTATTTTTAATAGATATTTCATAAAATGTATATTTTAACCTATTTGTTCCACAAGACCAATGTACATATATATGATTTGATAATATAAAGGGATACTTTCTTTCTCTCTTTTCGATATCACATGCCTGTCAATATGACAAGGGTGTACACACCAGACCACTTGTGCCATTTTGAGGATATGGATTACTAAACCAAGCTGAAAAACAGTCCTGTGAGTAAGCCAAGGCTAGAAAAAAATGACCTAAAAAAAAACACAGAAGTGTTGGTGTACATTGGGCAACCATTCAGTACTGAGTAGGGGAAAAAAAGATGACTATGACTAAATATGTTGTGGAGTTTTCTAATCCAGAAGCTCATAGGACTGAACACTTTAAATATAGTTGCAGATATGTAGAAAGAGGTCCTAGTAAATAATGTTTAGTACTTTGGAAAAGTGCATATTTGGTAATTCCACAAGATGAAATAGGTCAGGGAGATTAGTAGAGATAGCTGAACTTCCTGTGAACATTTCTGAAAATTTCCCTTTGAAATAATGGTTTCAACAACAAAATCTCACCACAAACATGGAAATTTCAATAGAATTTCAGTTTTGTGTCATAAATATAATAGTGGTTGTGAGCTGTGGATATATCGTAATCCAACCGTGAAGGGCTCAATCCAATTGTGTACAGGATCCTACCTTTATCCAGTAATTATAACAGAAAAGTTTAATAGACACAAGAGAGCCACTCTCAGCTTCAGTGCTAGATTTTTTGTTTATTTGAGGTGAAGCACAATATGTTTCGAACCTGCGCGGTTCATCAGGTGAAAATCAAAAAGTTTTGTGTCAAACTTTTAACAGTTTGATTTCAAACCAGTTTTCAATCTGAAACTACAGTCCAACTCTAAAGAAGAGAGACTATGTTTTTATGTTTCCATGGAAGCATGTGCAGAAACTTAGTGCTACTCTAGCTGTAGACCAGTTTTGGTTTTATTGAGTTATTATTAGTTACCACTTAGGCCTCTGCTCTCCATTGTGAAGTGCCACCTTGGGGATATATATATAGTGGCTCAGTGGTTAGCACTCATGCCTTGCAGCGCGGTAGTCTTGAGTTCGATTCCACCCTTGGACACATCTGCAAGGAGTTTGTATGTTCTCCCCGTGCTTGCGTGGGTTTCGTCCCGGCAATCCAGTTTCCCCCACAATAAGAAAGACATACTGATAGGTTGTATGTGTCAAATAAATGAGCTTAGATTGTAAGCTCTTCAGGGAAAGGAGTGATGTGAATGTATACATGTAATTGTAAAGCGATATGGAATATGTTGGCGCTATATAAATCCACAATAATAATAATAATATATACATAGTATAAAGGGTAACCCTTTTGAAATAAAAAAAATAAAAAAAGTGGTATAAAGGTAATATAAAGATAATCTTAGTTAGCCAATAAAAGTATCACCTTTTATACCACTTTTGTTATTTTTTTATTTCAAAAGGGTTACCCTGTAAACAGTTTGACTGGCTAACACGGTACACCACCTTTTCCTGCATCTATATATATATATAGTAGAAACACATATTTGTTGTGATTCAGAGTCTTTTTGCCTGCAGGGCCGCCGTCAGGCGCTGCAGGCAGAAACACATTAAATCACAATAAAGATGTATTTCTACTAAGATGTTTAAGTCCCTTTGCTTGTTCTCTACTTGTGACTACTATGTGGAATTATCATGAGTAATACCGGGGCATTAACTGTTACTTTGTGGAGTGCAGTGTTTGTGAATTTTAGATATATGTATTCCAAAAGAGTCCAATGCACTCAGGGAACTTTTAAAACAAAATGCCTTTAATTGGCTGTGCATTATGCAGGCATCTTTTTGGCCCTTGGCTCTGGGCCTTTCTCAAGCCTAGTCCCTGAGTGGACTCTCTTTTGGATTATATGTTACTATAAACCTTCCTGTAACACCCGGGGTAAATATATGAACTATATTGTATAGTGAGTGCCCTCTCTTTGGATGGTGTTAGCTGAATGATTAGATATATATATACAACAAGTAGACACTCCTTGGTCTTATTTAGTGAGGTGCAGGCGATGATTTTGGCTTGAGAAAGGTCTTAGGACACAGACTGAAACGTTGTGTGCAGTTTGTTGCACTGTTTGAAATGAATAAATCGCTAAGACCCAGGAGTGTGCTGTTATCTCTACTACATATAATAGAAGGATTGTGGAAGCACTCTATGCTAAATTACAACTTCATTTAGCGGAATTTGCGGAAGTGCTACTGATCTGGTCAAACATTTATACAAACATAGAAAAGATAATCAATGCACATTCCTAGGCCCCTTACAATATCATATTATCTGCACACTGGCATACATTATAAACAAAGGGGTTTTAGTATACATTACTGTGATCACATGAATAAAAAGCCTTCCAACCACATCAAGGTAACCCCAGTCTGGAAGGTCATAACTTCTAACCTTTTTTACTTTAAAGAGCATGTCCACTCCATTTTACAACTTGTTTCTGTAGTGTAGGGCTCCCTTCCCAAACGCCATAGTAGTTTCACACAAAACACCCCTGATCACTACTTACATCACCTTATTCCCCCGACGATGTGTCACGGCCCTCTGCTTGCATTAAACTGCAAGCAGGGGGCCGGACCGGCAGCCACATCCATGATTGGCTGAGAGGCTTCCGGCTGTGCAGATTGAAGGGGCAAAGAGTTAATGTAAGTACAGATCGGGGGTGTATTGTGTGAAACTACTATGGCGTTTGGGGTTGGGGGAGGGAGCCCTACACTACAGAAAAGGGGTTTTGTGCTAGCGGGAGGGAGAGAAAAATGGGAGGGAGAGGGAGGGGGAGGAGGTCTGCACTGAGCATGACAAAATTCTCCTGGAGGAGAGACAGGAGGCAGAGTCCTATATGGGCTCTGCAGTGCTCCTGGTGGGCAGTATTTGGGACTTTGGGGGGGGGAATTACTGGAGAACCATTTGGAGCTGGGATGTAAGGTAAAGATTTTATTACACTACACAGTGGGGCCAGTAGTGGGTTAAATTGTAGTTTTGGGGGTGGATAAGCCCTTTAATTATGAATTGCAAACTTAAGCATTTCTCATAATTTCTTATAATTATAAATGACTGAATTATATACTGGTATTTACTAGTTCCACACTTATACATTTTATAATACAATTAGTAAAAACTATTACACAAATTTTTTTTTTTACTTCCAGAATATCGCTTTTTTGGCCATACATTATGCAACATACCACCCCAAGTTTCCATAACATCCTAATAACCACCTGGGTTGTGACAATAATTATGCAATTAATGTCGATCACAAGTTGTGATCCAGCTGGGAAACATTGCAAAAATGTTGCCAGGTAATGTTGCTGCTTGGCTCAACATTATGATTGAAAAACAGCACAAACCACAGAATACTAACTGGAAATTTCAATTATTAAAAAAAAATGTTATATGTAATGTATAATAATAATATATTATGTAATAATAATAATGTAATAAGGCAAACACAAAAGGAAGTGGAATAAATTGATCTCACTCCAAATGTCAATAATTGTAAAACTCTTATTTGCATTAGAGAGTGATCTTGGCATGTACAGTGCAAAACAAAGTTTTTTTTACACATAGAGTAATCATCCACTCCCAGACCTATTTTTCATAACACGTACCTTTCTCCCTGGTGCGCCTGACCCCAGATATCTTACCTTTTAAGCCCTCTGGTCCATCTCGGACACCTCCTTTGTGATCTCTAAATGAGCTTGTGCAGCTATAAAACAGGCCTGTAGTAAGTTATTGACTGTAGCATTACCATTACGACCTTGATTTCAAGGTAAGATATCTGAGAAAAGTAAGTATTGTGATGGTGTAGGATTTTACTCTAGGTGTAAATGTTTTGTGGGGGTGATAATGCCTTTTAAAAACACATCACGCATCCATTTAAGTAGAACATTTAAATGGTGGAATGTAAAGCCAGTATTTTTGAAATAAGCTGAAAACTGAAACAAGTAATTCGGTTATTGTATTGGGATTTGTTTGTGCTTAGACACTCTATCATCATGGACACAATAGATTACTCAATAAATGCTGTCCCTTTGGGACAATTAAAAGTGCAAACAATCAAGTCTTCATTCAATGTGTAATAATGGTTCTCCTGGTAGTCCTTAGCCTATAATAAACACATATTCCTACAATGAGTGCACTGTTACCGTTTATTCATTAGCAAGGAAATGTGTCTTTTGGTGGAGGGGTCTATCGCACTTAATCTTATAATCTGCTCAATATTGGCAAAAATATTTATTATGTTTTGTGTAGCGAATGTGTTAAGTCAACGACAGATGTAATTTGCAGGCTAGAAATAGATCTGAGGCGTGGGCAAAATTATCTCTATTTTTGAACCAGTAAAATAATACAAAAGATTTTTCTATCTTTAAATTAAAATGCCATCTCCTCCCATCTGATGACACATATAAGAAACCTTCTTATGACTGTATTTACTTATTTTTGCATTTTATTATTAAGATAATACATTCTTATAAGGGTATTTTAGAGGAATCTATGATCATGTTTATCACTGCAAATATAATAGCATAGAGAGTGGCAACATATTCATTATATTTAAATGTGGGATAAAGACTACAGAAGCAAACAATGTGTATGGGAGTATAGCCATAAACAATGGAATTAGAAATGTTCCCTAAAAAAGTGACTAATCTGACAAATGGTGAAGGTTTTAGCATGAAACAGTTCTACGTTCACATAAAAAGCTGTTGAAATTAAGCAAGAATACAGATTTCATTTTTAACTTTGCAAATATATTTGTAAGTATTATTTAAAGGGTAATAGTGGTCTCCATAGAAATATCCTCTATTTTAAAAAAAAAAACCTCTTATACCTTCCAAGCAAGCCAAATAGGATGTCTCTAGCTTCTCTGGTTCTTAAGTTATAGGGTTGTTAATTTACACTCAGTGAGAATAAACAAGGAAGAGTGTGACAGTCACATGAAGTGCTGTGTAAGCTTCTTTTCCAGTGTCAGACTGACGCACAGTGTTACAGGGGAATCCCCCGGTGGGCCCACAACAGATTCACACAAGAAAAGAGAGAAAACTGCAAAAATTTTAATACAGTCCTAAAGGGACTGTAAAAAATGCATTAAATGCATAAACAAAAGGTGTCAGTAGGAGTAACATATATATGTAAATGAGTGATAATGGAGATATGAAATTTTAGGTGGGCCTCTAAACTTGTCCTGGTGGGCCCCTAACTGCACACAGCAGTAGAGTTTATGATAAGTAGGCACTTGATTGACAGCTGACATGTATGATGCTTTATATTGGATATCTAAAAAAACAGGACAGATCAACAAAAAAATTATTCAGTGGTTGTTGGGAAGAATTCTAGTTTTTAGTAATGCTCAATTTTTAAAAAAATCCAGTTAAAATATCCTTTTTCCCCCCCAAATAATTCATACAACGTAAATATAAACAAAGCAGGTTTACAACTAAGAGCTTAGAATTAAATAAAAGCAAGTTAGAGAATAGCTAAGAGAATGCAGCTTTCCCTTAACAATAGATTTTGAGAGCAAAAGTCATATGAGACTATGTGCTCAGCATATAAACTAGAAACAATGTAAAAAACTTTAAATCAACGCAGGCTGCCAATATGATACACTGTCTGTAAATTTTTTTATTTTTTTTTTTACTATCTTAGTATAGAAGAAACCCACAAGGTTTCATATACAACAAAAAGAATGTACGATTTATTGATATCTTGATGCAGGAGAAAGTTATAGCAGACTCCTGAACTAATAGTTACTTGCTACAAAGCATGAATCTAAATGCTTAGCATTCTTTTGTTCTGGCTGGCAGTAAATGCAATATTCATGCATAAGTTTTGACTTGAGATGTTAGTGTTTGTTTTTCTTTATAATCATCTATACTGAACAGTACTTACTCTAGCTTGAGCTGATCTGATGTGTACTGATGCATGCTAAATTAAATATAACCTTTATATACTAAATCAGTTTCTTTATTTTCCTGTTAATGATCACTAAAATACAGGTTATCTTTCACAGCATGCCTTATTTCCTGCATAATTATTTTCATATTATTTTGAATAGAATAATCATTTTTTTTAATTGTACAGCATGCCCATATCCAGTGGTAAATCATTTCAAATAAACATTATCATAAACTTTAAAGAACAACTCCTTCCTGATAATTGCATCTTTTAAAAAGGATATAAACTTGTTCTCTTGAATTATTACCGGATGCTTGCTATGCCCCTGGATGCCCAAAGGAAACTGGGGGGTTGTGTGTGTTAATAACTTTATTTATTCATGCCCCCTTCAGCAACTTAGTGAGCTGGTTATGAGCTTGAGCATTCTAAGAGGAGGCAGCTAGGGGATTAGTATTCACTTATTGGCTGTGATGTCAAAGGTCATATGACAGAATATTCAGTAACCCCCGAACATATGGAGCTAATTTCGAAGGTTGGCAAATCTACTTTCAAGGGTGATTGAGGCTAATTTAGAGGGTTACTTTTGAGGGTTATCTACATTTGAGGGTTACTGAATCTACTGTTTTGGGGGTTATTGAATATACTTGTGGAATAGCTTGCATGTAGGAAATGGGATTTTAAATTTTTGTTGGTATATTGTATGTATTCCCATGACCATTTCCCAGGTGCCTGTGCCATTTTCTGTAAGTAACCATGCTTTTTATACCCTTATTTTTCTCTGAACTTTCTGATTTTTTTGACTATGGGTCCATATTTGGATTTTCACATGTTTCCGGAATTCCAGAATTAATAAAAAAGGGATGAAACATGCCAATTTCAATCATCTGTATTAAAAAAAAAGTTTTTCATTTGAGGGCTGGGCTTGCCCAACAACTTCATAAAAATAAATTTATTTCCAAACTGCTTAGGGAGATTTACCCAGAACCACAGCCGTTGTACTGCTTGGTGAATAGCTTACGGCAGCTGCGGCAAACAAGGGGCTCTTCTTTTTCTTTAATGTATGTAACATGTTTAAAGTAAACTGATAATCAAAATTATCAACCTCATGTCCGCAGAACAGGTAAACGGGTTAATGTCACGCTAACTGATTTAATGGCAGTAAGCATGACTTGAGCCCTTGCTTGCAGCTGCTAGCAGCACAGTGGCTGCGACTCTGGGTAGAGCTTGTTAGTTTTTCTAAGCAGTTTGGGAATAAATTTGTTTTTTTATGAAGTTGTTTTAATTCTGTATATGTACAGTGATTTTTTATTCTAGTGACCCCACCAAGTACGGCTAATGCTAAAAATATATATTCTAACACAATCTTTATGCTTAATGCAAATTCCAAAGCTACTATACTGTATATACAAAATGTAGTGTGCCTTTAAGGTGGGTTTATTAATGCAATAAGACTTTTAAACCTGGTTTCAAAAATCCACAGATCCAATGGATTTTTTGAAATTCTCAAAACGCAGAACTTTTCATTGTAAAATATAGAAAAATCTAAAATTTGAAAATGCTATCATAATGTAAAAAAAATGTCCAATTCAATTGGAATTTTGGAATTATCGGATTTTTTTTGTGATCGGAAGAAAACTCGCCAGTTTCGTTCTTCTTTATTCAGGAGCAGAGAAGATATTGCATGTTTTATTAAACGCAGCAGAGGACCTGATATTAAACATATGGAAACAGAATGTTACAGTATGGGAGGAGTTATTGATTTATTGGTTTGCTATGTTTTCATGCAGCTTGTGATAGGAACACTCAGTACATTGCTAAGGGTCTTTTTTTGCAAGAGCGGAAGCTGCAGTGGTTAACTACACTGATTAGTGCCCCATTCACCTGAAATATAAGCCCTCCAGGTAAAACAATTATTGATCCTATAATAGGTTTATCTTCTGCCACCAGCAACTTGCTTTACTTTGGGAATAAGGTAAATGCTGATCTATTCACCTTCTAAACCTGGATTATCTATTATTTCTTGGTTACTTTTCTTTCTCCAAAGATATATTTTGTTATCCATATTTATTTTTCATAAATGTAATAATATTAATTTAATCTTTATACAGCATTTAATTATTTTTAAAATAGGGTTAAATATGAGGGGAATAATGACCATTTGATTGTATCATAATATTTAACATTTTACAAAAAAAAAAAACATGCCCAAACCAACATTGCCCATCATCCACCTAGATGTTCAAACCAGCCTAAGCAAACCGGTCCCCCTCCAGCCTAAGCAAGCAGTCAAACATATTAGAGATGGTATCCGGGTCCAACTCATACTCAGATCTGAAATGGATCCGTTGGAACTGAGACGATCATTTAGATTTCAGAAGGAATTTTCTAGGTTTACAAAATGTACATGGTTATTTTCCTCAAAAATAACCTTGTGTGTTTGATAACCCTTGAAAATGCAATTGGAAACTACTTTCGATTTTCTGATAGTATTTTCGAGGGTTATGGAACATACAATAAAAAAAAATAGGAAAGAGGGACTGTCACATGTTTTAGAGCAGGAAAACATAAACAGGAAATGCAGGGGATGTGGTGATGCTGCTACCGTATTACACACAAAAATGTAAATATCTTCAATACTAATTAAAAAAAACAATGAAAGTAAATTGCAAAAATACTCAGTAATTCCTGTCAATTTACTTGAAGTCATTTTTGGAAAACAGTTACCCATTAACTTAAAACAATACAACCAAGTATACTAACTAGTTTTGCCATTCATAATTCCTTTTACTTTTCCTATATAGATTTTGCCTGTGGATAATAAATCTAACTGAATTCAGGTTCAATGTTCTGAAATCTGGTTTTATTTTAATCACAGCTGTTTAAATGTTATGAAAAAATAAAGGAGCATGATGTACATACAGTATCTGAAAATGAAAGGGCATGATCACCCCTCAAATGAAAAATGAAATACAGTATAGGTAAATCACCTATGAAAAACCCTAAAAATACTATAGTTAGGAAACTGATAAATGTGAGAGTAACCTGTTATGCAGCAAAATGTTTTTTTCCAACTTTTCCAAGTGTTTTCCAAGCTCTATTACAATTGTGCTCATGCTCTGTGAAGGCAGCTTGTGGAATAGTCATTGGGGCATATTTATAAAGGGGCATTAAATTTCCACCGCCATTTTCACTAAGATCAGAATTACCGCAATTTCTAAAAGGGTGAAAATGGCGGCGGAAAGTTACCGCAATAACATTGCATCAGTAACCGCGTGCTTCTATTTATAAATAGAAGCACGCGGTAACTGAGCTATGCCATTAACCTTGGCCATTTCAGAGATCACCGCCATAGAGGGTGGGGGTGTACGCCCTTCGCCAGAGGAGCGCGGCTGGTTGTACGTACATCCCGCCCTCGCCCCCCATGGTGAGGAGGGTGTATGCCCACCTCGCTCTTGCCCCACCGCTGCACGTCCCCTTACCAGCAGCCCACTGGGGAGTGGGAGGACCCACCATCGGGGGCACTGAGAAGTGCCTTTTGGGGCTTATGGGGTCCCACAGCTCGAGCCGGGACCCCCCTTCCCTGGCCCTCAGAAATGTGATTATACAGTAACCAATCATATTTCAGAAATATGATTAGTTACTATATAATCACATGATGGCAAGCATTGAAAAATCAACCAATCAGAATTGGATTAGGTCCTTCAACAAACCTATATAAAGAAGTGCAAACCCTGTGGAGCTCAGAAGTCATCGCAGTTGATGACAGAAGAAAGAAAAGGTCAGCAACATTGGCTCCGTTGAAGCTGGCGGTGCCAGCGGGGTCACTGGCAGCTACAGCATTGGTGCATTGGTGACCTAAGCGGAGTTGGTGTCGCTAGCTGGGAAGAAAGAAGACTTCAGATCAAGATGCCGGTGACATCAGCTATGTTGAAGTAGCCAGCACCAGGGGCACTTCCCGGTGTTGGCCACATCAGCTGAGCAGGTATCACAAGATGGAAGAAAGGAGACACGCCCAAGGGCTCTTATAAGAGTTTACCGCCGCACATCAGCACGGTATTTATTTTGGCTGCGATATTGATCGCCTTTATAAATATGGCAATAATAACAATTTTTCCGCGGTGATGTGCGGCAGTAATTTTTTGGGGTGAAAATAATGGACCTTTATAAATATTCTCCACTGTCTGTGAACTGTCACATGTTGCTTGGAAAACTTCCAAAGGGTAAACAGAACAATGGGCAGCTTTTCAGGTTAGTCTCATATCTCAGTCTTCTAACTTTGCAGTTTGGGAGTTATGGGGTAGACTTACCTCTATACAAATTTTTATTTCAAGTTAATATTAGTCAAATAGTTAAAGCACTAGGTGTAATTAAATCAACTTGTGGTTTATCCACAAACATTTAACATTATTAAATCAGGTCTACAAGACAACTAAAGTGTGCTCAGCTACCTTTGATTTGCCATTGTTTAGCTGCAGTTCAAATTACTTTTTACCATCTCAGTCTGGAAAAGCAAATTGCTTTAACTGGTTTTACATTTAAGTGGAAGAGCAAAACAGTTCTACATAAGTGAAGAGCATAATGTTCCAGACACCGGGTTTTAAAAGCTCAGTGTCAACATAAACAACTTTAATGTGTTATTATATGTTGCTTTTAGACTTTGATTCTGCCTTTCAAGGACATTTTGTTTTGACATTAATTTGAATTGAATCTCATGTTATGTCAGTCCAGATTTAGATGGCTTGCCATTCCCACGTTTATATTTTATGTATTTTATAAAAAGGTGAGCAAAAAAAAAAAAAGGTGTTTTATGGGCAAGTTTAACATGCGTATTGATGACGCGAATATGGTTCAAAAAACTTGTCAAGTAAATGGATTAGATATTTAAAGTTATCTTTCAAAATATATCTGTGTTGTTTTAGCTAACATTTTAGTTAAAGGGACACTAAACCGAATCATTCCCACCTCCCTGTGAAAAACAGAACTCCCGGGGAGCACTGCAACACTTACCTTATCGGCGCTCAACTCACGGCTCCTTCTCAGCTTACAGGCACACTGTCCCAATCACATGCACGGGAGGAGCACCGGTAAGGTAAGTCAACACAGTTCACCGGGCCTTCTTTTATTCACAGGGAGGCAGGAATAAGGGTTCTCACGGCCCTGTGAATAATTTATATAGATTTTATGTACTTAATGTACAAAAAAGTACATAAAATCTGTTTAGTGTTCCTTTAAAAATAGAGGAGCTGCTATTACTTTAGAGGTACATTTACCAGAATTCATATGGATTTGGTGTACATTCTTATATGCCTTTGTGCTAAAATGTAAAGAATTTTCTATTACCTGTGTTTCTGCTTCCTGGTTCTTCCACTAAGGAGCTGTCAGTCATAATTGGGACAGTTGAGGGGTAAACTTGCCTTTAAAACACTCTGGACCTTACTAATCCAGTTCTTTGTAGTTATAGATTTGTTTTTTTAATCTAAAGGTGCCCATACACTACTCATCTTCCAATGTTACCACAATGTTGTTCTAATGTTCTAGAACCACCTGGCCCATTAGTTTTGTAATCAACTCTTTGTAGGTTTAGATCTGTTTTGTAGTCTGTGTATTTGTATGTTAGAAATGTGTTTTATAATCTGCGGCTTGGGGCCGCACTAGGACAGGGCCACTCAGTGTAACTCCACTCTGGCCTGCCAGGAATTTGTCTATTCTTGTCCATAACCCTGCCCACTCTGAAGGTCCTGAAGGTTGCAATTTTTTCTTTATTAGGCCACACACATGCTAAACCTCTCCATTAATAGTTATTTACTATAATTTGTAGGTTACATATTGATAATGGTTTGTACATTGACAACAAACTGTTCCTAGAAACAATCAATGGTGGGACGCACACACTTGAAGATATGTTTATCTAGTTTATCTAGAAAAAATCCATTAAATGACGCTTGACACATTTTATGCTGTTAAGCACTTACTCATAGACATATAAACTGTTCCTAAACAGGTAAATGCAGTAATAACAAGAGTGGAAAATACAAAGCTTAATGGAGAATTATACTAACCTCCACCACCTCCACCAGGTCTCCCTACCTTTAGCAGTACCCAGGGTGAGGATATAAACTGCTAAGTCCTTACTCCTGGGTATTTCCTCAATAAGCTGTTTAACTTACTTAAATTCTCCTTTGTTGCTACAATCCACTTTAGGCTTTTTCTTTCAGTCTACAGTGTGACCAATCGGAAGATGTACTTCATGCAGAATGCATCTTCCCATTGGCCCCACTGCTGTAAGGATCAGAGTCAAGTGGAGCAGGTAAATAAAACAGCTGAATGAGAAAGTACCCAGGAGTGAGGACTTAACAGTCCTAGTCCTCACAACAGGTACTAATAATGGAAAGAAGGGAATGAAAGGGGGTATAATTCCCATAAAGAAACATCACATGAGGAAGAATGGATTGAAACAGGTGGTGCACATTTGTTGTAATGCTAGTATTCTTACCTCAAATGATCACAAGATCTGAAGAGAGAAAGCTAGTCTTTTAAGGAAATGATTGCCAGTCCAAGTAAGTGCACTAATGTGGTTACAATCAATTTAATTTTATTGATCTGCAAAAGTGATCGATGTGCCAAAAGTACCATTGATAACTTTGATTGAATAAGACAAAAATCAATGGTCAGCAAAATCAATTGTCATTGTTCTGATCCCCTTTACAACTATAATCATCTATCGATCAGAAGGGTAAACGGGAATCAATTTTGACCAAGTTGACCATTTTTTGTCTCTTCCCCTCCTACTTGGTTTAGAGTATCAGTTTCAGTGGCAAAATTTCAATGGTCAAAACTATTGTTGAAGCTTTGTTACAAAACCACAAAAGTTTTGATAGTTTCAACATCAGAATATTGTGATTTCACTATGGATTTTGCAGCGAAACTTTCAGCTGTTCTTCATACTTCCCAGCGGGAACAAAACTCACCAAAGTGTTCCAGAAACTATTTTGCTATATATAAATTTTTTTTTCCAGGGCCAACAATTAATAACCTCACTTTGTGTTTACCTTCACCCATTCAGTCGGCTTTTTAAAAGCTTTATTAACCCCTCTATTTGTGTATTTTCATGCTGACAACCTGACAAATGCAAAGCCATTTTCAAGAATTTATAACTGTAACAAAGATGTTCTATTCTTACTTTCACTCAGAAATAAACACACTTTCCTTTGTGTTCCATTGCTTTTTATTTTATAGGGCTGTCAAGAAAAACAAGCTAGATGTAAATCTGACATAAAAAAAAAAGATGTTAGTCTCTTGGTTGCAATGTGGCTTTATTGCTCGATGGCCACTTAATAATAGAATAGGGGAAGACTTCCTGCCACAGCCAAGCAGTCATAAAAGTGTACACGCTTACTTTGCATATCTGCTAAAGCATTTCCTTTGTATGTTGCCACTAAGTAAACAGCCCCCTATTGATTAGAAACATCAGCTTTTTACGGGTTCTTGTATTTTACCCCTGAAGAGATTTATGATTTCTTCTGTGAAGTGGAAATCTCAGTTAGGAAGCTTTTATTATGACTATTTAAGTGTA
Source organism: Hymenochirus boettgeri (assembly GCA_019447015.1). Classification (NCBI taxonomy): domain Eukaryota; kingdom Metazoa; phylum Chordata; class Amphibia; order Anura; family Pipidae; genus Hymenochirus; species Hymenochirus boettgeri. Next base: position 214,012,064 of record CM033472.1, on the reverse strand, counting down.
AGACATTTATCTATCAATAAAGTCACAAATCAACATCAATTGTGTCTTAAAGTTATTGATTACGAAATAACTTTTTGCTCCAATAGCTTCCTGAGGTCAAATAAAGGATTTAGCCAGTTTAATTTTGTATGTAATGTCTCCCAGCACAGCCTTCACTTTGATATGTGACCTTAAGTAAAAACAGCGAAGCGTGCATTGTTATACAAAGCTATTTTAACCCTTTGTGAGAGTTTTCACACATTGCAACTGAACTTACCTAGGACAAAGTGACACAACATTTTCAGCAAAGCAAGGGTCAGTGTAATTTAGTTGCATACACATAAACAAGCTTTAAAGGAGAACTAAAGCTAAAATATCCATTTTACATAAACTTAAAGCACTGTCTTAGAGAAACGCTGCTCTGGTAGGCTCTGCCCCCACCTCCCCGTCAGGGGTGAGGACCTAGCGGTTCAGGTCCTCACCCTGGGTAAAAGGTAATGAACAAAGAAGAGGAGCAGAGGGAAGGTGAGTATAATTGTCCTTTAAGGATCATTTTAGACCTATTTGTGAAACACCTGTTTAAAACCAACAACTGCAACCAAGTAATGCTGGGGGTTGTAGTTTGCAAAGATTTGGAGGGATGCAGGTTGGACATTCCTGGCATACAGTAATGATGGCCATAGACAGCCAAAAATTTCACCCATCCTGTTATTGAAATCAGGCTGATACAATCGGCTCCATTTCGTCAATGGGCTCCATACATGGAGTGAAAAATCATAATAAACCATAATACAAACATGACACGCACAGTGCTTTAAAGGGAAAGTTCAGTGGAAAATATCTTTTACATTTTTTTTTTAATTCTTAGTTTATATTATGCATACCTAGTTATTCTACGTGTTCTTTTCCACTTTGAAAAATCAGGCAATTTCATACCCTTTGCTATGTCGTGCTGCCATGAGCTACACACTACCTTTGGAATGCTAATTACAGTAATTTCTACTGATTGGCCGTATGATAGGTCCAACATGCTTAGATCCCTACTGAGCAACCAAATCAACCCAGGTGCTGGATCAAGGGCAAGATCATAACAGACACTATTAGGGGTCCTACAAACAGGTCAGTATTTTAAAATGTATTTTCACACAGACAAACTGCTAAATGGGTGGGTTATGGTCATTAGATCTTAACCCACCCATCTAAGGTCAATCTTAAAAGTACATGTATTTGCACTGAAATTCCCCTTTAAAGTTACAAAGGACATCTGTACAAGAGTTTGGTGTCCTTGCAATAGCATCCCAAACTGTTTAACAGCCAAATGTAAATACTGTTCATTATTTTTTGTACAAAAACCTATCAATAGACTACTGTGCCAAATATTTCTGTGGGGGTGTTTTTTAGGCCAAATATATATATATATATATATATATATATATATATATGAGCATACCATGCATGTAAAAATAAACCTTATGGCTATTGTAAACCAAGTGAAATATTAAGGCACATTTACATTATTATTCTTGCTTTTCTATGCTATAAACATATTCAATGTCTTTGGTTTGCTGGACTGTGTTTGGATCAAATTTGGAGTAAAGATGTATACAGTAGCTAATATAGAAATGTTAGGTTCTTAAAGAAGAATGGGACCTTGTTGTTAAATAGTTTTGCCCATGTATGATTTGATGACCATACAATCACTACAGGGAATGCAGAGAAAAGAAAAAAAAGCCATATCCAGTTGCACAACAGCCTGTGTATTTATTTAAACCACAAAAGACTTGTGGAGATTTACAAAGAGCCACCATGCTCCCCATGTGGGTGCTACAGGGATTTAATATTGCTTTAATGGCTGCTCTCTAGGAATTCCATGTTTCACATTGAGGTTGACCAGCTGCTCAGTAGAGATCTGAGCATGTTTGACCCATCCAATAGCCAATCAGTATAAATTACTGTTTGGAACATTCCAAGAAATCTGGAGTACCTTTTGCAAATCCTAAAATGGCAGCTCACAATTGACCACAGCAAAGGATAGCAAAGGGTATGAAATCAATAGATTTTTGAAAAATTAAATGACAATAAGTTTTTAAATACTACAATAATTATTTTTTCCCCTATTGAACTTGCCCTTTAAAGCCTATACAAACATATCACCTGGTGGGGTTTTTTTTTTTAAAGAACTGTTTCCAGAATAGTGTTTCATACTGAACTATTATTTAAACCTATAGTTGCCGACACACAGCCCCCCACACTGATATTGTAGTTTTTTTTTCTTAGTTCCATCTTCCCTATAAATATACTGATGAAAGCAGAAGATACATTTATATGCCTATTCTATAACAAATATTAACTTACTAACTCTAAATTGGGCCCTGAGAGACCAATTTAAAGTTAGCCAACATTTTGGAGTTACAGTAATACATTATTGCATAGAGAATAATAGGGAACGTACTAAAAAAAACCAACACCTTTCATATTGCTAAAAAAGTATGAATGTGATTTCACACATTGGAGAGAGTAGCTCTAACAGAAGGAAAGACATTAACCAAACAACAATAAAAAAACAGGGGGAATCCTTTAAATGAATGGTTTCAGCCAGACCCTAGATAAATATGAAGGTCTAAGACAACTGTCAGATTAGAAAATACAGTGATTGCAAATAACAGATTAGAAAAAGAATAAACTCCGGACACTATAATTTCACTTTATTCTGAATGATGTCTGTTGCTACATTCATATTTCTTTGGTTAACAAGAAGAAACTTTAAGCATTTTTTGGCTCAGAAAATCAATGCAGATTGGATTCTTTCGCGAAGGTTACATGACTGGAATTAAATGCATTGCCTAAGGAACCGTTAACACTTGCAACTTTTGCAGTCTTAAAGGCTGTGATTTTTCTGTAGTTTTACTGCTTTAAGCAAAAGTGTTAAAATAACTATGTGACTTAACCTTCTCTTGCAGTGCATTAGTCCCTTTCCTACAGTTTGTAGAAATTTCTCAAATCAACATGAACATTTTAATATGTTTAAAAATAAAAATATCCTGATGAATTGTTTCTCCGTAGGCTTTCAGTACAGGGACTGGGATGGGGGCTTCATCAGTATAGTAAGCTTTGACCAAGCTTTGAAGATGATTCTGATATCTGACAGACCCAACCTATTGCAAGGATTCAAGGGCATTTCTTCATTTCAATTATATAATCTGCCCACCCAGCCAAGTAAGGATTTAACTCACAGAGATGTTATCAAAAGCAGATGGTTTGGGGGGGGGAAAGGGGAATCAACAGCCATAAACACATACTGACTTTCCTTCTCCTTAAAAAAACATTCTTTGCTGCAGTTGAAATCCTCAATCTCCCATAGACATAACACAAGGACGAACATATCAGGGAAACCTAGGGATACAGACCAGGAGGAGCCCAGTGCAAGTCCAAACATCGGATGGTGGTGTAGTATCATACAACTTATATAATTGATTCACTGCGTGACTTTCAAACTTACCTGACCGTATAGTGTTGGGTTGCTGCTTGACTTTTATTTTGGATTTGGCAGTACACCATGGAATCCTCTTGCAGACATTGTGGAACTTTGGTGGCCACACACTTCCTTTCCGTTTAGACCGGGGACGCCCGGTGATGTTACAACTTATTTTGCATAAGATTTTTAGGCAGTTTATAAAGGGGAACTGTGGTCTCCAAAAAAGTTAAGTTTAAATGAAAGGACAGTTTCCTACCTGTAAAACGAGCCATCAACCACCTCTCTACATGCTCCACAGCCCAAGATATACAGAAATGACTGACCAGAAAGTTAATGGGTGGGAGGCTGACATGTGACATTCCTGAGGCTTCTCCTGCACAGTGCCGCCGGTGAGCACAGCCTCAGACTCCCTCAGTGTGTGAGGGAGACAGGAAGTCTCTACTCCTCTCTGCTGTGTGAAGTCCTGACAGAGAAGGTAAGGGAGTCTACAGCCCTTCTCTTTCACTGTGTGAAAACAGCCTTTTCAGGCAGAGTTCTCACTCTGCCTGAAAAGGTTGTTTCCACAGAGTTTTCTTAAGGGGTGTGTGTCTCTGAGTAGGCACCCATGAGTGGGCAGAGCCACATTACCCATGAGTGGGTGGAGCCATGTCACCCTTGAGTGTGCGAGGCCACATGGGACTGTAAGTTAATGGGCCATGGGGGGCCTGCAACTGGAGGGACCATGGGGTCCATGAGTGGGAGGGACCAGGGGGTCTGCAAAGGGGAGGAGGAGACACAGGACAGATTGACTGTCAGTTTCAGAGCAGGAAGCAGGAAGTGCAGGGGACCTGGTGATGCTGCTGCCATATCACACACAAAAATGTACAGTATTTACACATGATATAATATAAATATAGTTTGAGCAATCCAAGGACTGAGGCAATAACAGACACTAATACGGTTTCTGCAAACAGGAAGTCAGTACTTCAGAAACATGTATTTATACAAGTTAAAGATGATTCTAAAAACTGACAGCCCCACCCTATTTCAAGGATTCAGTTAGAAACTTTTCCAATCACATTAACTATGTTGCTAAAACCTGTCGCTTTTTTCTTCCTAACATTGCGAAGATTCATAGATTCCTTTCTCTTCCAACTACTGCTATGCTTATCCATGCTCTCATCCTATCACGTCTGGATTGTTGTAACCTTTTGCTTTTTGGTCTTCCTGCTTCCCATCTTTCTCCTCTTCAGTCCATACTTAAAGGATAACTGTATTACCTCAATGCAACTGCTTTCAAAAGAGTAAAGGTTTGCAGCCCTCCCCATACATTTCTTTTCCTGATTTAGAGCCTCTCTCTGCCTTTCAATTAGCCATGCTGTGAAGGGGGTGTAACAATTCTGTCTGCCTGTAACTGTCACTCAAAACTAGCATGTGAGAAAACACTCCACCCACCCTTAATCAGCTTGATTATGTAGGTTGTATCCTAGCAACAGAACAGTTCAGGTTTGTTTGACTGGCAGAGGAGGAGGAGAGAGGTTGTAACAGACATTCCCACCAGCCAATGACAAGTGATACCCTCCTTGTATAGATTCCCCCACTCACGTTGCCTCCTCTCGCCTTAAACCTTTCTTTTTTAGCTCCCATCCTCTGAAATTCTATTCCCCTCTCTCTAAATCAAGAAACCTCAATAAACAAGTTTAAATCCAACCTGTCTATCTCTCTGAGCACAGGACAACATAGGATTGTTGATACTGCATCAGCTATTACTTTAGCACTTCCACCCTTTCCTATATTTGTATGTTACCCACCTAAGTAGATTGTAAGCTCTAAGGGGTAGGGACCTCTTTCCTCATGTTACATGTTTTAAGCACTTGTATATTTAGTGATGCACATACTTATTTATATATTTATGTATTTATTTACCGTCCCCCTTGTATGACTTTTTGTATTCTATATAGTACAGAGCTGCGTCCCCTAGTGGCGCTATATAAATAAACGTATACATACATACAACTAAAAGGAGACATTCAGCACACATGAAAATGCTTTAAAAGGTGTATTTCTCCATTTCAATTAAATAATGTGCCCACACAGAAATGTAAATTTGTATAAATACAATACCAAATAAAATGCATGCCAAAAAAGTCAAAATTGGTGATGGCATCCATGAATGTGTATGTGTGATTGGTTGTGTCCTTGTTCAGTTTGTTGGAGGGTTGTGTGGAGGAATCTGTAAATTTGGGGGGTTGGGCTGCGGGCATGCTGGGTTTTGCATTCAGGTGTCTTTCTTTAATGAAAATAACAATGTTACTAATATATGTTACTATGAAAATGAAAGTATAATTTATGGTTAAAATCGTGTGTTAAAAAGTTTTAATTTGTTTAATTTGAAATGAATTACATTCTAATGTTTTAGATGCTTAACTTTCTATCCTGCTTTTGTCCAAAGTGGAATTTACTTTTCTTTTTTGCTATTTTTTATGGATAAAAGTTCAAAGTAAACACTGTTTTCTGTAACATTTCAATTGACATTCTCTAATTCATAGTCTACCTTTCCTTTTAAAATTCTAAGTTATTTGCCATAAGCAAAAGCTGAGCACCATAGAATCCAACCATTTTAAAACATAACCAAAAATAAAATTGGAATAGAAAGGTCAGTACAATGAAGCAATATGGTGTGAAGCCCAAATATATCATTATATGTATTTATAGTTAATGTGGGGTTCCAAAATGGTATTTGATGTTTAAAGCAAATCGACAACATACTTTAAATTCTAAGAGCAAAGGTGTATGACTCACTAAAGTGCACCCTGATAGAATTGAGGATCACCTAACACTATTATTTTTAAGAAATAACCATTCAGTTAGAGTTGACCTTGGAGTCTGTGTTTTTATGAAAACTTTGAAAAGATTGAAGACTACATAGGGTAAAATATGTCTGAAGTCCTGTCTTTATGTCAGTGTGTTAGTTTTTTCTTTGTTGACTACACAAAAGAAAGCTTCTGTCACAATGAGATTAAGAAAAGTTTCAGTATTTTCTGTATTCCTGTAGATTCATTATTAATCTAATATTATGTTATGGTTTACTTAAAGGAGAACTGGGTTGAAACAATAATAATTTAAAGGCGAACTAAACTTTTAAAAAAATTCTAATATTAATGCTTTTCTCCCCAGGACACCTATACGTTGTAAACTTCTTTTGTAGTAAGTTGCATATAGTACATGTGAAAAATCGATTCTGTAAGTAACAAGGCTTACATATTATTGTTATCACACCTTACAGCCCATGTAGTCTTCACAGAGCCTTGTGAGCATGTGCAATTATTGGCCACACCCCTGAACCCCGTATTCACTCACTGTCTCTATGCACAAAGTATTTTCTGTGCAGATATCTCCACAGCAATATGAAAGCTCCTGGTAAGACTCTGAAAGCTTTTTGTTATACTACAGCTTATTTACCAGCCAATGTGAATTGCATAAAGCCTTCCTGGAGCAATACAAAATAGCCAGCTTATTTTACTGACACTTTTTCTTTTGTTCTTCGCAAAAGATAAGGCTTTAAAATGTTGCTATGTTCTATGCATATGCAGTGGTGCCTCATCAGTGTAAATGCATGTTTTAAAAACACACAGCCCATGGGGTCAGGGGTTCTATTTCCCAGACATGTTTCTACATGTACCAATGTCTATAAGGTTGGGCTAGTGGTATAAAGGTTAAAGGTTTAATGCAGTGACAGAGAAATAAGCTTTACTTTAACAGAATGGATAGTTTCTACATGTAGTGTGCCAGGTGTAGGGGCTGGGTGATTGACAGTTCTTTACTTACAAGCTGTGTCCTGCCCCCTTTAAAAAATAAAACTCCCAGAGCTAAAAAACAAGGAATAGGAAGGTCAGAGAATTGGTGGTAATTAATCCTTATTAATGTGTTTTTAGTTAAAAAATGATTTGGCCAGTCCTTTAAATATGTTTACACAAAAACTGCATTGAAATACCTGTCAGAAGACGATCTATGGTCAATTATATAATTGGCTGTCAGCTTCTAGAAAGCAAGGTTCCTCCAAGCAGTTTCCTTGTTTTGATCTGTTTGGCACTACAGAGCACTTTATGTTTACTGCGTTAGTTTTCCTATGACAGGTATAGCCTTCTCCCAGAAAATAACAGTGGATTACGCACGGATAAAGGCCCCATCATAGTTTTCAGGGGCCCAGTGATAATTATTTAAAATAATTTTATTCACCAATGTTTTCCCCTTTCAATTTTGCTATACAGTAATTCTGGTAAGTTAAAACAATGACTCCAACAGTGTTTTCATATATTGCAAAATTGTAATGTGCATTAAATATTGAACAGGAAGGAACTGCCATGAAACAGGAAAGACTTTTAATGATGGTAATTGGAATCTGTAACGGCTCATATGTTATGAAACGATAAACAGAGAAAATAAATTATTATAAATATGCATCTCTTATGAAAATAAGATTGGTGTTTATATAGAGTTAGGCAAAGTTAAAAAATCATATTAATATTTCTGGTGCAGAGATACAAACAGCCCAAAAAAGGTTCTCTGTATGTGCGAGTACTGTAAGTTTTTCAGGGCAGGGCCTTACTTTTAATTTAGCACGCATGAGAAAGCAAAATATCTTCACTATGTAAAATATTGCTTTGCATATAGCCCCATAATAAATGGGAAATTTCCATTTTACTGTTTAAGTGATGTAACTTTTTTGGGTAAATACTATCTAGTATGACCTGGCAGGAGGCCACTTACTTTTCTGCTACTGGGAGACAAACCATTGCATGGGTGTGCACCATCATGTTGTAAGGACTGACATTTTGACCAAAAAAACTAAAATTTTTAGGGACACTAATTCCCTAAAATATTCTTTAATATGATGTCATAATTTAAAGGACCAATACACCTTTAATAATTTTATTTTGCCTGCAGAACAAATTAAATATTTTGCTGCTGTGAGAGTTAAATATCTAAAAACATATTAGGGTTATAAAAACATGTAGCCTGTCTCTTCCTTCTTCTTTTCTTCCAAGCCACTGCCAGTTAAGGCTGGGTACACATGAAGGGACTATTTGTCCCGACCAAGAGCAAGCTATGAGCGAGCACTTGGCCAGAACAAATGTCTGTCGGTCGCAGCAAATTGCGAACGATTGACCATGCGGTCCCATAGGGAACCTCACGATCGATCGAAATTTACCGACACATCCAATCGTTCGTTTGTCCGATCCGGAAGAACTGACGATCGAGGTCGATCGCAGCCGGCCGCCCCAAACTAGCAGATATTTTGGGGCGACCGACCGAAAGTGCTGTGAAGCAGTTGGTCGGACGAAAATATCTGCTGGTGTGTACTCAGTTATTTGTGCAAAATGAAAGTTGTTTATAGTTTTATTTTACCTTATATACTTAACTATTTTGATATGCAAAATGAGGTATAGAGGAGATTGGACACTATTGTTATTCATCAAAAGTGAACTAAGGTCAACATAGACAAAGCACATTCACAAAGATACAAGCTATGTCTCACCTTTCCCTGTGCTGTGGCTGTTTGTTTATTTATAAAATAAACCTGAGGGTACTAGGAGTCAGCTCTCTGAGTTTGCTGGAAGTCTCAGTGTACACAGTACAATTTACACACTCTGTAGATCACTGCAGATCCAAACAAGGAAACTGCAGACAGTCCTGTACCCTACCCCTATAAGCTACCAGACAATCATAATTCATCACGGCGACCTGCCTCTGTTAGTCATAGAACATGTTTCAACTGATCTAGCCTGTCAGACAAAGTGGTTTTACAGTGTGAAAATATTTATTTAAACAATCACTTAATTCACACACCCCACACACCTCTTTGGTTTTTATACACAAAATAAAAGTAATCTTTCTAGTTTATTTCCTGTTAAGCACTGAGGCAGATAAAAAATGAAAAATTCATAATAAGTCTGTGAAATTGAGCCTGTAACCTCATGGGCCATGAGTTTCTAAAAGTAGAATATTAGCCTGATGAGCTAAAAGATCTAAGAACAGAAATACATTTAGAAACTTTCCTATTTCTAGCAACTTCCATCAGGTACTTCAATCAGGGACTTCCATATTGATGTCTGTATAGAAAAATATTTGTATAGAGACAATGAATAGTGGAGTGGACAATAGGTACACATGCTCTCAAGGTTCTTTGACTACGCGGTCTGTGAATTGTACTGGCAAAACATGATAGCATTCTTAGAGGCATATTTATAAAGGTTCATTAAATTTTTCACTACTGTTATCGCCACCTTTTTGACAAACTTGGACTTAACGCAATTTATAAAACAGCGATAACCAGAAGGGAAAAGGAATTTAAGCCTGGAAAGCTTTCTGAAATCTGTCCAGGATAACATTGTGCCTTGGTTAGAAAGTAGTAAGAAATGATATTTGATCGGTTTCTACTTGGGAATTAAAGAAATTGTTCAGTCTCCAGTATGCAACTTTATGCAAAACTTGTTGAAAGGAGAGTGAAAGTTTTATTAACTCTTCCTAATTACGTAAACAAATTTACAGATAATTTATTTTACATCAGTGAAACTGTATAAAATAGTATAAAAAAAAGGTACATTTAAATCACATTGAATAAATTCTTGGAAATGGTTTAACAAGATTTATTTATAGTAATTTCACATTTAAATTTCCATGCCTACTGTAAATGTGTACTGTGTTGTAGCAAGAGATTTCTGAGCTCATTTTTAAGCTCACAACATTTAATTTTTCAATTAGGAAGAATTTAAACGGTTTGAAGCTAATTTATTTTAACTGGTTTTGCATATAACCAATCACATACACCATAAATGCAGCTAAGTATGCAATTATTTAACTTTGAAAGCAACAACTAAAAACCATTGAATGCAAAATATTATTGGCATTTACAGTAATGAGCCTTAAAAAACACACAGGTTTTATAACCCATGCTCCTGGTTCTAAATTGCTTCTTAGAAAAGAGAAAACAATATAAAGTAGATAAATATTTACTTTAAGCAATGGCAGATGTGATTATGTCTCCAAAACGCCATCATGTAAAGCCAGCCTTAGATGAAAGATAACAGGGCTTTTTTAAGAAGTGAGAAATTTTGCTCATGCTCTTGATCTGCAGCAACCAATCAGATGTCGCCAAATGGTTTTTTTTGTAGATCAGTAAAAAATCTAATTGCTTGAGGCAAACTAATAACCCGGGCTATGCAAGCCTGGGTATTTTTCCAAATATTTGAATCCACAGCAAGGTAAGCTTGTACTCCATGGCAATTGCATGTGCCTGAAATATTATCCTAATATTACCTGTGGTGTTTACCACAGGACACACAATGAATACCAGCAGGTTCTCTCAGGGAATGTTAGATGCAATTTTCTCTGGATTCATTGCTGTGATTTCCTCTCAAAAACTACTGGCTCTGGGTTATTAGATACCAGCTGCATGTTTTAATGTAATTGTTAATAATGTCTGGCAGCAGTGGCTTGTGTTTGGATTTACTGTCTCCAAACTCTAAATTTAGCTGAAAAATTATCAAACTTAACTGGGGAAGATCAAAAGAATATTATCTGTGAGCAATTCATTGGTTGTTTTGGGAAAGGAGATAGTGTAATATAACAGGCACATTTAATCCTGATGTTTGATAATAAAGAACAGAACTATTTTTGGTGCAGAATTCTGAAGATCAAAAGGAGTTTGAACGGTTATTTCTACAGTTCTGCATGAAAATGTTTAGAGGGAATTATAAGGGATCCCTCCCATCCAAACTTCAGTTTCTTTACATTGCTTCCATCTGGATGGAGTTATAGGAATTTTTACCGTAACAGCTTTTATCCGTCAGCCATAACTTTTTAAAATTCTGTGTGATTTTATCTCCTTTGTGAAACTTTAGAACTGTAATCTGTTTTTTTTTTTTTTAAATGGAAATTTTACGAACTGTGTAAAATGCTCAGTATTGTGACAATAAACTGAATCTTGAATCTTGAATTTCATCTGTAGTTTTGGCTAATTTTCTATTTCAAATCCGTTAGTTTCGATTTAAAACCAGGTTCAGTTAAACTACTGTACATCCCTACTTGCCAGGGATATAGAGCTGGTATCATCTAACATTCCTAACCAGAGACCCAGAGATGGCATCACCTAACATCCCCATCTAGGCATATCTAGACCTAATCTGAAGGTGTCTGCAAGGGAGTACTTTTGTGGGTGGAGGTCTTTTCAATCCAATGTGTATATAATTTCATGTTAAGGCCAGTGTACAACATAAAGAAGGAATCTCTATGTTACCAATCAGTTAATGGTAAGATCTACCCATTCTTTTAGGACTTGCATTGATTCTTTAAGTACAATGCACCGAAAAAAATGATATTTCCTTTTAGTCTTATTAAATAACCAGGTATTTCTGCCCTGGGGAAATATTGACTTCCTGATATTTATATGATGTTTGGACATATCTCGTTGATGAAAAATAATTGTTGTCTTATTTTTACAAACCTCATACATTTCCATATAATTACCTTTGAAACTTTGTCATAATGCATAATATACCTTGCAGGGACATCCGTTGTTTAGTCTTATGTGTGCTGCACCATCAAAACGATTTCCTCATTGTGTAACATAAACAAGCAATAGGTGAACCTTCATTTAGGAAATTGAACATTTTTTGTAGCATGTGGAAGCTTCCAAAAGAGCATTACCAGAAACCTCTTAAATGTAATAAATCCAAAACATAAATGACCATGCATTTCTGTAATTGCTAACTTACAGATATCAGTATCTCTTCACTTTGAAATCAGCAGATAATTTCGGTGAAATTATCTGTTTAATTCTGAGGGTTATGGTTTTTACATAGTGGGTCCCAGACCAAGATACATAGTTGCTGCACATGATAACCCTCAACTCATCATTTTGCTGCTTACTTTTACTGCCAGGAAGATACCACAAAAAGGTAACGTGTATATTGGTGGGTTTCACCTGCACACACTACCAAGGTACAGCTGCCTGGGTGCTCCTGAGTGATTAAGTAATCCACTGGTGAAATAATTCAGTATATATAGTACAGTATATATTTGTATAGATACATTCTTTATATGTAGCAATGCAATCATACAGTACATCCTGAAAGACAGGTATATTTTATACTTTATACATGTTTTATAGGTTGCTTATCCTTTAAAAAGGACTTAAAATTTGTTTGTTTTTTTAATTTGTTTATTATTTATTTTTAACCTTCCATTTCATTTATATGTTTATTCTATTCACTAACTGTATTTGTTTCCATAATTAAGCATGTGTACAAGTGCTTATGTTTCGGACGGCCCTGTTGGCTGTAAAGGACTCGTGCTCTGTGTATTTGTTGGTATCAAGAAAATCCACATTTTGTACACACTTTTATCTAGTGGTAATTTATGGTTTTATTATAAAGGATTATTACAATGCTAAGAAAGGATTTTCATTTTACCTTTGACTGTTTAATATAAAAATGTTTTCAATACATGTTCCAGAGACAAATACACCAGAACTCTCATTTTCGAATGTATAGTTCGGTTTTCTTTAGTTCCCTCAGGTTTTAATTTAAAGAAATGATTGTACTGATTCATGGATGAAAGACGAGTATTGAATATATTCATCCCCAAGGTATAGTTGTTATGAATATGTCTGTACCTGGAGAATGAAACAATGGTTATTCCCAATTAGAAGTGACATGTGGTAAGATGTGCTGTGTATTGTCAATCTTAAGTCCAAGAATTCTTATAGGCTTTTAATTTAAGATAACCTTTCTGTAATAAATGTATTATTTGTACCAAGGGTGAAGTACTTAGTAGATGGTAAAATATAAACTGTATTCAGTTGTCTGCCTCCATTATGTCAGAATCTCATTGTTAATCTGACCCTGATATCTTGATTTAACTGTCTCAAGTGTAGCCTAGAAACAATTATTTTTCAAAGGAGAATCAGAGATAACACATGAGATATTCTGAGATACTGTACATTCTCTTTCTCCCGAGAATTTCTTTGTATAACAACCATAGTCAGAATGTATAATATCTATGGGGCTATTTAGTTTTGTATAAATATATTATATTGTAATAATAAAAATGTAAAAGACAAGGAACTTTTAGAGCTAAGCGTAAAGCTCGTATACATACACTGTTAGTTGATCTGCCTGGCCTGACCACCAACTATGACTGATTTGCTACACAAGTGCAGAAATGGTTATTTGCTTTCTTGCACATTTGTTTATCGATGGGTGTCAAGTCACATGTTTGTGTGAGCCTTTACCTGGAGGATATTTGACTGACTCCTGTAAATTCCTTCTTTGCCAATAATAAAAAATCTTGGCTGGTGGCAGGGGAGCAGCCAAACTACAGAGTAGGGAAATTTCTGTGCAAGTTATCTGTATTTTCAAAAAATGTATTTTCATTTGGAAATGAAAAGGCAGTGATTTGTGGTTCTAGATTGCTGCCATATAGGAGTTTTTTCTTTCAAACAGATTTGAAGTATAGCTTGCAGTGACAAGAATATTAAAGGATAAGTGCACTGTAAAATCAAGTTTTGTTCATTTGGAAGCTGCAGCTTTAAAAATACCATTGCCATATTTTTTTTTTACCTATGCCCCTCCAGAGCCTAGCTTTGTGCCTTGAAAGTTGCTGACATCTTGTTACTGGTTTGCTGAATGTTCAGCTCCGCACCTCTGAGATTTCCTCTGTTTCTCCTGCTTGAGCCTCAAACAGTAATGCTTGTGAGTTCCGTGCACACGCACATGCACAGAACTCACAGGCATTACTGTTTGAGGCTCAAGCAGGAGAGTGCACGGAACTCACAGGCATTACTGTTTGAGGCTGAAGCAGGAGAGTGCACGGAACTCACAGGAATTACTTTTTGAGGCTCAAGTAGGAGAGTGCACAGAACTCACAGGCATTACTGTTTGAGGCTCAAGCAGGAGAAAGCAGAGGAAATCTCAGAGGGGCAGAGCTTAACATTCAGCAAACCAGTAACAAGATGTCAACTTTCAAGGCACAAAGCTAGGCTCTGGAGGGGCATAGGTAAAAAAAAAATATGGCAACAGTATTTTTAAAGCTGCAGCTTCGAAATGAACATAACTTGATTTTACAGTGCACTTATCCTTTAAATTGGATTTCCAAACTGATTTTATGTAACTTTTAGACCATCCATTGCAACTGTAAAATTTACACATCCACTTAAAGGTATATGGCATACTAAAGGCAACCAAAGGTTAATTAAAAGTTATACAGTACCTAGAGATGGGTTTTTCCCAAGTTTCATAAATCCTAAAACGGAACGAAAATTCCAATTTCGGTCATCTCTATACAGTACCTGCTTGATATAATTTAAAATTACATCCCAACTAGATATATTAAAACAAAAATGGTTTCAATATATACCATATAGGGAAAGTTAAATACAGTAGTCACCTGTTTTAAATACAAGTAGACCAAATATTTGTTCCCAAACTTGTATGAACAAGCTGACTTTCGGCATACAATTTGGATATGTTCTAAAATATGTGTTTTTTGGAATGAGATAATACTGTATCCTTTCTCTCTACAGCCCCTCATACAGGGGATTGACATTTTGAGGAATTCGATAAATAACGATTGGATCACTCAAAATACTAATTTTTCCGACCGACTGCTCCTCATTGTTGAATGGTTTATCGGAAAAACAAAGATCAGGCCAGGCCTAAAATGTTCCGCACCTTCAGTCCCCATTTCTCCACAGATTTCAAGGGGATATTTATATGCAATTTATAATGATAATAAATGTAATGTAATAAATGAGCTAAATAACACTGCTAACTCAAATCTAAGTTTATTCACAAATGTTCATTCTTAAAGCAATGTAAAAACACAATTTCAGTCAAATAAGAGCAAGGAACTGAGGCATTTATGTGATATTTAAATAGCAATTCTCCAGCACAATGGCATTAGAAAGGCTAACGTCTGAGGGATAACTGTCTTGCTTTAAAAAATGCTGCCATACCACTGGTATTAACGTGGATTGTAAGGTCAGTACATCTGAAAAGCAGTAACGTGTTAGGTAAATCAATCCCAGTATGTTCTGGTCAGTTATTAAGTGACCTAGCCATCTGCTGTTTGTTTTTCTAAATGTACTGGCAACTGCTATATTGGGTGTTATAACCAAGAAATGCTATGGGATTAGAATTATTGTGTGTGTAGGTACAGTAAATGCCTGTTCTTTATTCCTATGGGACATGCAATGCCAAGCATCTTATTTGCTTATGCAGACAATATTAGAAACCCAATTTACCAGTGCAAATCATAAAACACTAATATTATTTGCTTCCCACTTGCTTTCTTGATGAAAAGGACAAACACTAAAAAAAAATTTGTTTAAGGTTCACCAACTCCTGTTATTGGTGAACCTCAGAGAATAGGAATCCACCCTGTTCTCATTGGAATTATGTTCTGAAACCTATGACTGATTGACAGTAATCAATAAGAGATTAATTCAATTGGAATGTCCTTAATTAATTTACGTTGAAGAAACCACTTAGGCTGGGGACACGTGAGGGGAATATTTGTCCCCACTGAGTGTTCGCTATGAGCGAGTGCTTGGCCAGGACAAATGTCTGTTGGTTGCAGCAATAGTGGCCACAGCCGACAGTTTGTGCGACCGATCGTATGGTCCCATAGGGAACCTCACAATTGGCCATGATTTAACAACAAATCCGATTGCCTGACATTGGTAGCGGCTGCCTCCAAAAGTGGCATGTATTTTTCAGTCCAATCGACCGATACACGGAAATATAGGTTGATTGGGCCAAAAAATCTGCCTGTGTGTAACCAGCCTTAGCCAGTCCTATTATGACAGGAAAATGGAAATTTTTCTATATATTTTCTAAACAATTTAATAAGACAAGTTTTCATTGTATAATATAGTTATTGATACTGTTTGTAGTTGAGGGATATAAGATGTCTCTCAAATACTAGGAGGGTTGATGGATGCACCAGTTGTGTTCTTTTCTCCTCGTGGTCTCAATCAAGACAATAATCTTTATCTTTTTTACCTCTATTGGTGAACCTTTATATAATGGCTTCAAACCTTTTTGATAACAATTGTATGACTTAAATCTGTGAGACCAGATATACAGTATCTCACAAGATATCTTTTCATGGGACAATACTGAAGATATGACACTTTGACACAATGTAAAGTAGCCAATGTACATCTTGTATATCTGTAAATTAGCTGTCCCCACAAAATAACTCAACTCACAGCCCTTATGTCTAAACTGCTGGCAGCAAAAGTGAGTACACCCCTAAATGTCCAAATTATGTCCATTTCCCTCCCCAGTGTCAAGTGATTCATTAATGTTACAAGGTCTCAGGTGTAAATGGGGAACAGGGGTGTTAAATTTGGTGTTTGGTATCATTCTCACACTCTCACACTCTCAAAATAACTGCAGCACAGTGACAAAGACCGTATAGGGGTTTAACAGGACAGGTTTCACTCAGAACAGGCTTCGCCAGGGATAACAAAAGAGTGCACATGCTCTGTGTCATACCCAGAGGTTTTTTTTTTGCAAACAGACGTATGAGATGCCACAATTGCTGCAGTGGTTAAAGTGGTTAGCCTGTCTGTGCTCATGGCTGCAGTTCCAGAAAGAAGCCTCGCCTAAAGATGATGCACAAAAAATCCCAAAAAACTTTTTCCTGAAGAAAAGTAGAGAAATGTGCAAAACACATTCATCCTACAGATTTGAGGATTTTCAAGAAAAACCAAAAACCCGCAAGCAGAACCCATTCGGAGTTAAAAAAAAATCTTAGTTCCCGCCTAAAATCAAGGTAAAAATAGCAATGGTAACTTACTGTAAATGGCTCAGGGACCTGGGAAATGGTCTGGGGGAACATGTATCAACTACGTGTAGTATTTTCGAAAATTTAGAATTTTCTAATTTACGCAAAAATAGTCCACATTTACCCAAAAATAGTTCAGCAGTTCATAAAAATCTGAAAAACTCAGAAATCCACAAAGTCTGAGGGGACATCAATTTTACTGATACTTTATTTGATACTTTACATTGTATCAAATTGCCCTGAAATTGCCTTACTTGCGTTTATTCTACTGGCCAGGCTGCACCCCTAACAGTGTCTGGGGATTGACCAATGGGAGAAAGTTGAAAGTCCCATTAATCCCAACTGTGGTCTCCAAGTTATTGTTAAATGAAACCTGCAGTATTTCCTTTAAAATAAGCTGACAATCACATCTCTGGCAGCAGCGTGTGAGAAATTACGGTATATTGGGGGGACTTTTTAAATTTCCTTCTTCCAGTTGGTTGAGTGACAACGCAATCAGCTGTTTAAAAGACCGGAACTAAACTGAAAGTTTTTATCGTGTGTATCTTTTCTTCATACATGTGATCAGCTGTTCAAAAACAGCTAACTTCTGGGGAGGGAAGGTGGTCAGGGGCCTGGCTTCCAATTTCTTGGGGGGGGGCTCAAAGACCAACTCCCCTGCAGCTTGACCTGGATTGACCCAAACAACAGCTGATTTCAAACCTACTTCTTATATTGAAAAGATCTCTTTCATCAATAGAAGACAGTTAGAGAAGAATCTGTCATAAAATCAGACATCCCACACTGCCAGGGAAGGCACCAACCCAACTCCCAGACAATTCCTCATCCCATACCCATTCCCACCTCAAGATTGATGCATAACCCACATGCATACAGACAAACAGACACACATGCATCCATATACACTGCTATACAGAGAGAGACACTGGCATGCACACACATGCATATAGACAGACAAACATACACATATGCATACACACACACACATACACACATGCATACAGACAGATACACACGCGCATACAAACAGACACACACGCATGCAGACAGACAATGGGGATACCTGTAAAATAGAAGTGTTTAATTGTCCTATAAAACAGTATTTTTTTTGGAGCCAATGCCAAAAATGGAATAACAACCGTCTCTAATGTTTACTTTTTTTTATAACTAAGTCAATAAAATGCTATCAGGTAATAACAAACTAGCAGGATTTTAAAACAAGAAACTATACAGTTAATTTCCTAATCAATTTGTCTCGGAGGAAAACCTCAACTTAAGAAGGCACTATAATTAAGCCAAATATATTACATACCAACTATTTGGAATGTGTTATTGATTGAACATAATTTATTTTATGATGCTGCGAGCAGTAAATTGCTAACAATTAATAGCGGAAATCAATAATAAACGTACTGAATGTTATTTGCTTTTGTTATTGTTATAGAGAAAGAAACAAATAGTTTGGTGTTTGAGTATAAATTTTAAGAGCCAACTAGTTCTTTTTCTGGTCTATGAACTCTGGAAGTGTGTGAACTGTTTGAAAAGGGTTTAACTTTATTTATATACATAGTAATTTGACTCTTTGAAAAGAAATGTATTTGTCCTTGATATACAGAAGAAAATAAAAATGGGGCATTTCAATCTCAAAAAGAAGGGAAAAAATTAGATATTTCAAACTTTGGTCAAAAAGGTTTTGGGTCAAGCGGTTGGACACTATTGTATGGGCACTTTAAAATCTAAGTTAAACAAAGTTATATCAACCATACAATTACAAAATAGGACAGGGTGAAAACCATTCAACAATGCCTACAAAACCAAATAAATTAAAGCAAATCAAAAACAGTTACAGTATTACATTGTCAGTTCTAAACTGATAATAACCCAGTGTTAACAGGTAAGGGTTATGCGTTAAAGGCCGTTATCTATTGTGTTCTAAAGCTTCTTACCAACATTAATGTGCTATTCTTTATTAAAAGGAGGAAGGACATACAAACTTTTGTATGGCTTCTCTTTTGCATTTATGCTGGTGGGACATCTGCATGAGTTAGTGAATAGAGATGGGGTCCGACACGGATCCGACACAGAACTCCTCGGTTCCGAAATCCGAATGATCCTTCCGAATCCGGATGGATCGTCCGTATTTCGGGACTTATTTTCAAAGATTTTCAAATGTACAGAGCTATTTTTGATAATTATCGAAAATAGATTTGAACGTTCAAAAACCTTGGAAAATATGATCGGAAACTGGACAGTTGTCTCCGATCGTATTTTCAAAGATTTTCGAATGTTTAAATCTATTTTCGATAATTATCAAAAATAGCTCTGTACATTTGAAAATCATCAAAAATTGTTCCATTTTCGGATTTTCGGATCTTCAGGTTTTTCCCAAGATCCGGGAATCCGAAAACGGAACTAAACTATTGAGTTTCGGCCATCTCTATTAGTGAATATATATGTCCACTAGTTGTCATCTAAGATCCCCCTGAAGTCTGAGCTCATAATATGCCATAATATACTGTAGTGTATATTGCAGAAACTTTACCAACAGTTAAAGTTGAGTATGTTGATAATAAGTTGAAGGGTGCATTTGGGGTAAGTAAGTCATGTTATATAGGTCTTGAGTTACGTGTACGTATATCAATCAGTAATACTTATTTGGTACTAAGTACAGGCTTGTTCCCAAGAGATGATATGGCCTGCTGAATCAAACATATCCTCAATCCTAGATATTTTTCTGTGTTTCCAGCTGCCTGCAAATTCTTTGTGCATTCCTGGTGGGAATCTAGGGATCACCTGGTGGGTGATCTATGATAGCAAGGCTGTCTTGCCTGATTGCAGTAATCCCATATTGATTGTATAGATTTAATTATGGGGTTAAATTCTATAGCATATGGCTGTATGTTCTTGGGAAGTATCCACACTAAAATGGAGTGGGTGTAAAAAGGTGCTTTCAATAATAACCCATTCTGTGTTCTCATCTCCGTGTATCCATTGTGAAGCTTGCGCTATTCTTGCTGCTTTGTAATACTGGAATATTCTGGGTGCCGTAAATCTGCCTTTATTTCCATGTCTAGTTAAACGAACATACTGTAGCTTATTCTAGGACATTTGCCCAATATCCAATGAGTTTCACATGTGTTGGGCTACCTTAACATTCCTATCGAACATAACCAATCATTATGCTGTTTGGGCTTTGTTCCAGCGCTGTCAACATTTAAAGGCATGACATGGTTAATAAAAATAGCATGAATCATACTGCAGTCTAACATATTTATTTTCTGTTAATGAGCCAAATAAAACTAATTTCTAAAATAAGTAGAACACTTTTCTTCATTTGGGAATTAACTGGATCTGGATCAATGATCTTTTATTCCAAAAACAAATTTATGTTTATTTGCCAAAAAAAAAAACCTTAAACCTAAAACCTTATATAGTTATCATTTCAATAAAAACTTGGCATCACTGGTTCCATTACTGTAAAAGATACTTGTTTCTGTAATATCATAGGATAATTTGTGTCATTGTTACAGCCATAAACTTAAAATATTTCCCACCGGGGAATTGTCTGCATATAGATTTCCATTTTCTTCCTACATGTCTTACCCAGTAAGTCTAATAGCCTGTTTAGATTGTCTAAATCTGTGTAGCCAATATATATTAGTGCCCTTATTTACTGTATATTTACTGTAACAGTAAAAGCTATGAGCCTGCAGGTCCATAGTCTGCATTTTAGCTATACATTTGATATATATATATATTTGGTACAAGTTATTGCCAGTAATGGGCAATTTAAAAAATTACCTAGTGTAGATGCCCACCCCCAAAATATTTATTTTCTGTAGTGTAGGAGACCCCGCCTAACCCTAAATGCTTGGGATTAAACTTTAAATTTACCCACCTTTATTCTCTCGGACTCTGCCTGTACTACTCTTTCTTTCCAGGAAGTAGCAATAGGGACTGGACAAGCAGCTGCATCTGTGATTGGCTGAGCATCAGCCAATCACAGACGCGGCTGCCAGCTTTTGAGAGAGTCAAGGGAACAAAGGTGGGAAGTCTATTTCTGGGCACTTTTTAATGTTAAACCCTTAGTTAAACTATAAGGACAAGGTAATGATTTTTGAAGACTACACAATGGGGCCAGCAGTTGGTCAAATTTTAGTTTTGGGGGAGGACATGCCCTTTAAGGCAGCAATTAAAATAGCAAAACATTTATTATTATTTATTTGAATTATCTTTATCCTTTTGGAATTGTTAGTAATAATAAATCTATCCCATGATTTCACAAGCCTATGTCACAGCATCCTGTTTCATACACCCTGCACTAATCGGTTAGAAGAACTAAACTTGTTTTTTTTAAATCTTAACGTGAAAGCATTTCTCCCCAGAACACCGATACATTGTAAGATTCTTCTCTAGTCAGTTGCATTTTGTACATGTAAGTAATAGATTCCGTAACTAGGAAGGCTTCCATGTTGTTGACAGTACAGCCCACAGCACATTTCAAAGAGCCATGTCACCCTGACCCCCATATTCACTGTCACTATACACAGAGTATTTTTATACAGATGTCTCCACACCAATATGGAAGTCCCTGATAATACATTAAAGGCTGCTTGGTTACCTGCAGTTTATTTCCCAGCCAGTGCAAATAACGTAGCTTTCCCTGGGGCAATACATAATAGTCAGCTTTTTTTTAAAAATTATTATTCTGTTTCTATCAAAAGATAAGGCTTCTAAATGTACCTAGATTCCATGCGTCTGCAGTGGTGGCTCACCTGATAGAGTTTGTTTTAGAAACAAACAAAAGATAATAACTCTACATGTACTAGGGATCCACACATAATCTTGGTTAAAGGGCATGTCCACCCCTAAATTTAAAATTTGCCCCAGTGCTGACCACCTTACATCCCTGCTCCTTAGGGTTCACCTGCAGTCCATGTCCAAAGTCCAGGAAAGTGAACAGTAGAAGCTGTCTTCCTGTCCAAAGGTCTCTGCTTCCTGTCTCTGGAAGGGATGCTGACATGCGCAGGGGAGCCACCACCCCCCCCTCCAGATACCATCTGGCTGCCAATTTAACTAGCATAAAATACTTTTAATATAATTTTCTTTAGGCTTGCCCTCCCCCAACCGCCATCTTAATACTAAAAAAAGTTTCAGATTCATACTTACAGCCCTTCGCCCCTGGGCCTATCTTAACAGCCGGCAGTAGGGTCTATGATTGGCTTCCAGTCTGATCCCTCTCTGCTGTTTCCAGTTAGAAGAGAGGGGAGAAGATAGCCGAGGGACTATAGTGAAGGGACTATAAGTAGGAATTGGGGAAAAAAAATAGTATTAGCCTAGCAGTTGGGGGTGGGCAAGCCAAAGGAACATTATATTAAAAGTAAAATTTTGGGGTGGACATGCCCTTTAAGAGCTCTGCTTTTAGACTGACTACATGATGTTGCTCAAATCCCTAGACTTACCTTTCATTTTTACTGAAATTTTAACATTCTGTTTCTTATATCCATGGTAACTAAGAAATACACTGCAAAGATTACTTTTATATTTTGTATGAAAGGATTATATCATTGTTAGGACAAGAGCATTGAATGCATTTGGGGGGAAAAATGAAATCCCTGTTCAGGAAGAGGGAGGATCCTGTTATGTGATTGGCTGACTGCTTCTAGGAAGAAAAGCTTTAACTTCCTTGTTTTGATTTGTTGAGCACTACAGAGCACGTGCATGCACTGTGTACATATAGCTGGGTTGACCCAGCTAAAGTGAATTGTGGGAACTGACCCCTAATACCCACAGCTTAATTTTATAAATTACCCAGTGACCCAGCAGCCACAGCAAAGGGAGAGGTGAGACACAGTTTGTTGTATGTTTGTGAATGTGCCCTGTCTATTGGGATAAAGCTGTCTGAAAACATTAGTTCTCTTTTAAGTCTAGTTGGGAGGCTGTGATTGTTGGAATCCTAGAAATGGAGCATTTCTGCTAAATATAGCATGTCACAGAGACTGACCATTTTTATTTTACCCAGGTATTTTAGGTATTTTAGCCCTCAGCTAAATGGTCTAGGTCATGTACAATCTAGCAACATGTAAGAATAGATCAGTTTCTGCTTGTTCATTTCATGGGCTGAATGACAGGTTTCCAAACAAAGTGGGTGGAAGATGTTATTTGCACACCCATTAAGTCTATTAAGTTGATAGAATGACATAGCCACAGAATAAAAGTTTTAAATTGGTAGATTTTGCTAACATTTTTTATAATAATTATATTATATTTTGAACTGTAGTTCATCATGTGCTCTTACAATTCCATGATTAAATACAATTTAAAAAGAATTGGAAGAAATTACATCAAAATAGCATTATTGTTCCAGATACACAGTGAGTTAATTTAGGTTCTTTTGTTAATGATTGCTAGATTTAAGTGCATAGTTCTTTAGAGGGTTTGTTACTTGACCTTCTCAGCTATGTAAGAACACAGATTTTAATTCAGAATTAACACTTTTTTCAATGCACTAAATGATCTACAGAATGGTTTAATAAAATGATGCCCCCCCCACGAAACTCAGTGTACCGACTGTTCAATGTCAGTAACATAACTAGAAACCCCCCACCCCCCAGCAAAAATGCAGCAGCCTGTTTTATCTACAGTATTTTTGTGTGGACTATATCGGTGGTAGCAAACTTGCCCCCCCCCCCGGTTACAAGTCCTTAAATAAGCCTTTCAATTAAAAAAAAACATGTACTGTGGTCCCGTTTTTTCTTTAATTACTCTACATTATCTATCATTGAATTTATTAGATGAGACATAACATTCTAAAAATACAGATTGAAATACTACACCCAATTAAAGGCCTACACAACTAAATCGCCCCGCAACTAAATCTAGTAGATTTTGTGACTATAATTAGGAATGGGTTTCTTTTTCGTTTTGAACCTGGTTCCGATTAGAATCTGCCAGTTTCAAAGTTCTGCAGAACTTTCGTGACTTTTTGAAATTAAAACTTTTCAGAACTTTACATATTCAATGGGTTTATCAATTATTCAATATCGAATATTCTAGATCAAACATTGAATATTCTATATCTAACTTAAAATATTCAATATCGAATGCAGAAAAGAACTTTGGCTACCATTGACTTCTAATGGGGTTATTTTTCGAAAATGATTTTTTCCCCCAAAAAAGCTTATATCTCAAAATATAAGCTTTAGATAGAACTAAGCAAACAAAATGTCAATTATACTGTTTATGATATAAAGTTGTAAAGTATTAAAACTTAAATTCTAGTTCAATGATGTCAATAATACACTATTAAAAGTTCATTCAACATTCTTTGAGAGAAAATAAACCACTGAAGCACTTGGGACACCAGATGTGTGTTACAATATATAATGATATTGTGCCTGCAATTAGAACAATTCCATCTTATTTTCATTTTGCTCCTTTTTGTGAATGCAATTAAAACACTCTTCATTGGGATACT
Source organism: Hymenochirus boettgeri (assembly GCA_019447015.1). Taxonomy (NCBI): domain Eukaryota; kingdom Metazoa; phylum Chordata; class Amphibia; order Anura; family Pipidae; genus Hymenochirus; species Hymenochirus boettgeri. Next base: position 213,987,300 of record CM033472.1, on the reverse strand, counting down.
TAATTGCTGAGCAAAACAGATGTTGAAGGTTTATTCTGTATAATCAATTTTTTCAACAGAACAACGTTTCTTTACAATGTCCTGAATCCGATTTTTCTAGCTGTACTTCTTATTACACATTTTCCCCAGAATGCTAACATTGTTTGGCATCTAGAATGTTATTTCTTTGGAATGAGAGAAGTATTAATGTAGTTTAATTTCTGTTAAATTCAATAGAATAATGCAACTAATCTTTTGTTAAGATGTTTTATTTAAACTTTAGTTCTCCTTTAAAGAAAGCTTTGTACACATGTGTGATCACAGGGTCCCGACCCATTCACATTCAATACAACTGTTTTATTCTCCTAAAAAATATGATTGTTTACTTCTGATAATTTTAGTGGAAATTCTTCTGAAAAGTTGTTAGCCCATCTGTCTTGCTAATTGTGGGAATGTGTAAGGAATAGAGTCCCGGAGGGACGAAGTTCACTGTACCTTTTAGGAGGAGGGCTGTCAGCAGGCTGGAAACAATGGCTGAAGAGCTGGTAACTGGAACAATGGCTGATCCACAGGCTGAAGGGATGGTAACTGGAACAATGGCTGAGGCACAGGCTGAAGTGATGGTAACTGGAACAATGGCTGAGGCACAGGCTGAAGGGATGGTAACTGGAACAATGGCTGAGGAAATGAACATTTTTGTAGCATGTGGAAGCTTCCAAAAGAGCATTACCAGAAACCTCTTAAATGTAATAAATCCAAAACATAAATGACCATGCATTTCTGTAATTGCTAACTTACAGATATCAGTATCTCTTCACTTTGAAATCAGCAGATAATTTCGGTGAAATTATCTGTTTAATTCTGAGGGTTATGGTTTTACATAGTGGGTCCCAGACCAAGATACATAGTTGCTGCACATGATAACCTCAACTCATCATTTTGCTGCTTACTTTTACTGCCAGGAAGATACCACAAAAAGGTAACGGTGATATTGGTGGGTTTCACCTGCACACCCTACCAAGGTACAGCTGCCTGGGTGCTCCTGAGTGATTAAGTAATCCACTGGTGAAATAATTCAGTATATATAGTACAATATATTTGTATAGATAATTCTTTATATGTAGCAATGCAATCATACAGTACATCCTGAAGACAGGTATATTTTATACTTTATACATGTTTTATAGGTTGCTTATCCTTTAAAAAGGACTTAAAATTTGTTTGTTTTTTAATTTGTTATTATTTTTAACCTTCCATTTCATTTATAGTTTATTCTATTCACAACTGTATTTGTTTCCATAATAAGCATGTGTACAAGTGCTTATGTTTCGGACGGCCCTGTTGGCTGTAAAGGACTCGGGCTCTGTGTATTTGTTGGTATCAAGAAAATCCACATTTTGTACACACTTTTATCTAGTGGTAATTTATGGTTTATTATAAAGGATTATTACAATGCTAAGAAAGGATTTTCATTTTACCTTTGACTGTTTAATATAAAAATGTTTTCAATACATGTTCCAGAGACAATACACCAGAACTCTCATTTTCGAATGTATAGTTCGGTTTTCTTAGTTCTCAGGGTTAATTTAAAGAAATGATTGTACTGATTCATGGATGAAGACGAGTATTGAATATATTCATCCCCAAGGTATAGTGTTATGAATATGTCTTTACCTGGAGAATGAAACAATGGTTATTCCCAATTAGAGGTGACATGTGGTAAGATGTGCTGTGTATTGTCAATCTTAAGTCCAAGAATTTATAGGCTTTTAATTTAAGATAACCTTTCTGTAATAAATGTATTATTTGTACCAAGGGTGAAGTACCTAGTAGATGGTAAAATATAAACTGTATTCAGTTGTCTGCCTCCATTAGTCAGAATCTCATTGTTAATGACCCTGATATCTTGATTTAACTGTCTCAAGTGTAGCCTAGAAACAATTATTTTCAAAGGAGAATCAGAGATAACACATGAGATATTCTGAGTACTGTACATTCTCTTTCTCCCAGAAATTCTTTTGTTAACAACCATAGTCAGAATGTATAATATTATGGGGCTATTTAGTTTTGTATAAATATATTATATTGTAATAATAAAAATGTAAAAGACAAGAACTTTTAGAGCTAAGCGTAAAGCTCGTATACATACACTGTTAGTTGATCTGCCTGGCCTGACACCAACTATGACTGATTCTACACAAGTGCAGAAATGGTTATTTGCTTCTTGCACATTTGTTTATCGATGGGTGTCAAGTCACATGTTTGTGTGAGCCTACCTGGAGGATATTTGACTGACTCCTGTAAATTCCTTCTTGCCAATAATAAAAAATCTTGGCTGGTGGCAGGGAGCAAGCCAAACTAACGAGTAGGGAAATTTCTGTGCAAGTTATCGTATTTCAAAAAATGTATTTTCATTTGGAAATGAAAAGGCAGTGATTGTGGTCTAGATTGCTGCCATATAGGAGTTTTTTCTTTCAAACAGATTGAAGTATAGCTGCAGTGACAAGAATATTAAAGGATAAGTGCACTGTAAAATCAAGTTTTGTTCATTTGGAAGCTGCAGCTTTAAAAATACCATTGCCATATTTTTTTTTTACCTATGCCCCTCCAGAGCCTAGCTTGTGCCTTGAAAGTTGCTGACATCTTGTTACTGGTTTGCTGAATGTTCAGCTCCGCACCTCTGAGATTTCTCTGTTTCTCCTGCTTGAGCCTCAAACAGTAATGCTTGTGAGTTCCGTGCACACGCACATGCACAGAACTCACAGGCATTAATGTTTGAGGCTCAAGCAGGAGAGTGCACGGAACTCACAGGCATTACTGTTTGAGGCTGAAGCAGGAGAGTGCACGGAACTCACAGGAATTACTTTTTGAGGCTCAAGTAGGAGAGTGCACAGAACTCACAGGCATTACTGTTTGAGGCTCAAGCAGGAGAAAGCAGAGGAAATCTCAGAGGGGCAGAGCTTAACATTCAGCAAACCGTAACAAGATGTCAACTTTCAAGGCACAAAGCTAGGCTCTGGAGGGCATAGGTAAAAAAAAAATATGGCAACAGTATTTTTAAAGCGCAGCTTCGAAATGAACATAACTTGATTTACAGTGCACTTATCCTTTAAATTGGATTTCCAAACTGATTTTATGTAACTTTTAGACCATCCATTGCAACTGTAAAATTTACACATCCACTAAAGGTATATGGCATACTAAGGCAACCAAAGGTTAATTAAAAGTTATACAGTACCTAGAGATGGTTTTTCCCAAGTTTCATAAATCCTAAAACGGAACGAAAATTCCAATTTCGGTCATCTCTATACAGTACCTGCTTGATATAATTTAAAATTACATCCCAACTAGATATATTAAAACAAAAATGGTTTCAATATAACCATATAGGGAAAGTTAAATACAGTAGTCACCTGTTTAAATACAAGTAGACCAAATATTTGTTCCCAAACTTGTATGAACAAGCTGACTTTCGGCATACAATTTGGATATGTTCTAAAATATGTGTTTTTTTGGAATGAGATACTGTATCCTTTCTCTCTACAGCCCTCATACAGGGGATTGACATTTTGAGGAATTCGATAATAACGATTGGATCACTCAAAATACTAATTTTTCCGACACTGCCTCTCATTGTTGAATGGTTTATCGGAAAAACAAAGATCAGGCCAGGCCTAAAATGTTCCGCAACTTCAGTCCCCATTTCTCCACAGATTTCAAGGGGATATTTATATGCAATTTATAATGATAATAAATGTAATGTATAAATGAGCTAAATAAACCTGCTAACCCAAATCTAAGTTTATTCACAAATGTTCATTCTTAAAGCAATGTAAAAACACAATTTCAGTCAAATAAGAGCAAGGAACTGAGGCATTTATGTGATATTTAATAGCAATTCTCCAGCACAATGGCATTAGAAAGGCTAACGTCTGAGGGATAACTGTCTTGCTTTAAAAAATGCTGCCATACCACTGGTATTAACGTGGATTGTAAGGTCAGTACATCTGAAAAGCAGTAACGTGTTAGGTAAATCAATCCCCGTATGTTCTGGTCAGTATAAGTGACTAGCCATCTGCTGTTTGTTTTTCTAAAGTACTGGCAACTGCTTATTGGGTGTTATAACCAAGAAATGATAGGGATTAGAATTATTGTGTGGGTAGGTACAGTAAATGCCTGTTCTTTATTCCTATGGGACATGCAATGCCAGCATCTTATTTGCTTATGCAGACAATATAGAAACCCAATTTACCAGTGCAAATCATAAAACACTAATATTATTTGCTTCCCACTTGCTTTCTTGATGAAAAGGACAAACACTAAAAAAAAATTTGTTTAGGTTCACCAACTCCTGTTATTGGTGAACCTCAGAGAATAGGAATCCACCCTGTTCTCATTGGAATTATGTTCTGAAACCTAGACTGATTGACAGTAATCAATAAGAGATTAATTCAATTGGAATGTCCTTAATTAATTTACGTTGAAGAAACCACTTAGGCTGGGGACACGTGAGGGGAATATTTGTCCCCACTGAGTGTTCGCTATGAGAGGAGTGCTTGGCCAGGACAAATGTCTGTTGGTTGCAGCAATAGTGGCCACAGCCGACAGTTTGTGCGACCGATCGTATGGTCCCATAGGGAACCTCACAATTGGCCATGATTTAACAACAAATCCGATGCCTGACATTGGTAGCGGCTGCCTCCAAAAGTGGCATGTATTTTTCAGTCCAATCGACCGATACACGGAAATATAGGTTGATTGGGCCAAAAAATCTGCCTGTGTGTAACCAGCCTTAGCCAGTCCTATTATGACAGGAAATGGAAATTTTTCTATAATTTTCTAAACAATTTAATAAGACAAGTTTTCATTGTATAATATAGTTATTGATACTGTTTGTAGTGAGGGATATAAGATGTCTCTCAAATACTAGGAGGGTTGATGATGCACCAGTTGTGTTCTTTTCTCCTCGTGGTCTCAATCAAGACAATAATCTTTATCTTTTTTACCTCTATTGGTGAACCTTTATATAATGGCTTCAAACCTTTTTGATAACAATTGTATGACTTAAATCTGTGAGACCAGATATACAGTATCTCACAAGATATCTTTTCATGGGACAATACTGAAGATATGACACTTTGACACAATGTAAAGTAGCCAATGTACATCTTGTATATCTGTAAATTAGCTGTCCCCACAAAATAACTCAACTCACAGCCCTTATGTCTAAAAATGCTGGCAGCAAAAGTGAGTACACCCCTAAATGTCCAAATTATGTCCATTTCCCTCCCCAGTGTCAAGTGATTCATTAATGTTACAAGGTCTCAGGTGTAAATGGGGAACAGGGGTGTTAAATTTGGTGTTTGGTATCATTCTCACACTCTCACACTCTCAAAATAACTGCAGCACACGTGACAAAGACCGTATAGGGGTTTAACAGGAAAGGTTTCACTCAGAACAGGCTTCGCCAGGGATAACAAAAGAGTGCACATGCTCTGTGTCATACCCAGAGGTTTTTTTTTTTGCAAACAGACGTATGAGATGCCCAATTGCTGCAGTGGTTAAAGTGGTTAGCCTGTCTGTGCTCATGGCTGCAGTTCCAGAAAGAAGCCTCGCCAAAGATGATGCACAAAAAATCCCAAAAACTTTTTCCTGAAGAAAGTAGAGAAATGTGCAAAACACATTCATCCTACAGATTTGAGGATTTCAGAAAAACCAAAAACCCGCAAGCAGAACCCATTCGGAGTTAAAAAAAATCTTAGTTCCCGCCTAAAATCAAGGTAAAAATAGCAATGGTAACTTACTGTAAATGGCTCAGGGACCTGGGAAAAGGTCTGGGGGAACCTGTATCAACTACGTGTAGTATTTTCGAAAATTTAGAATTTCTAATTTACGCAAAAATAGTCCACATTTACCCAAAAATAGTTCAGCAGTTCATAAAAAATCTGAAAAACTCAGAAATCCACAAAGTCTGAGGGGACATCAATTTTACTGATACTTTATGATACTTTACATGTATCAAATTGCCTGAAATTGCCTACTTGCGTTTATTCTACTGGCCAGGCTGCACCCTAACAGTGTCTGGGGATTGACCAATGGGAGAAAGTTGAAAGTCCCATTAATCCCAACTGTGGTCTCCAAGTTATTGTTAAATGAAACCTGCAGTATTTCCTTTAAAATTAGCTGACAATCACATCTCTGCAGCAGCGTGTGAGAAAATTACGGTATATTGGGGGACTTTTTAAATTTCCTTCTTCCAGTTGGTTGAGTGACAACGCAATCAGCTGTTTAAAGACCGGAACTAAACTGAAAGTTTTTATCGTGTGTATCTTTCTTTCATACATGTGATCAGCTGTTCAAAAACAGCTAACTTCTGGGGAGGGAAGGTGGTCAGGGGCCTGGCTTCCAATTTCTTGGGGGGGGGCTCAAAGACCAACTCCCTGCAGCTTGACCTGATTGACCCAAACAACAGCTGATTTCAAACCTACTTCTTATATTGAAAAGATTCTTTCATCAATAGAAGACAGTTAGAGAAGAATCTGTCATAAAATCAGACATCCCACACTGCCAGGGAAGGCACCAACCAACTCCCAGACAATTCCTCATCCCATACCCATTCCCACCTCAAGATTGATTCATAACCCACATGCATACAGACAAACAGACACACATGATCCATTACACTGCTATACCGAGAGAGACACTGGCATGCACACACATGCCTATAGACAGACAAACATACACATATGCATACACACAACACATACACACATGCATACAGACAGATCACACGACGCATACAAACAAAACACACGCATGCCGAAAGACAATGGGGATACCTGTAAAATAGAAGTGTTTAATTGTCCTATAAAACAGTATTTTTTTGGAGCCAATGCCAAAAATGGAATAACAACCGTCTCTAATGTTTCTTTTTTTATAAATAAGTCAATAAAATGCTATCAGGTAATAACAAAATAGCAGGATTTAAAACAAGAAACTACAGTTAATTTCCTAATCAATTTGTCTGGAGGAAAACCTCAACTTAAGAAGGCACTATAATTAAGCCAAATATATTACATACCAACTATTTGGAAGTGTTATTGATTGAACATAATTTATTTTATGATGCTGCGAGCATAAATTGCTAACACATTAATAGCGGAAATCAATAATAAACGTACTGAATGTTATTTGCTTTTGTATTGTTTATGAGAGAAGAAACAAATAGTTTGGTGTTTGAGTATAAATTTAAGAGCCAACTAGTTCTTTTTCTGGTCTATGAACTCTGGAAGTGTGTGAACTGTTTGAAAAGGGTTTAACTTTATTTATATACATAGTAATTTGACTCTTTGAAAAGAAATGTATTTGTCCTTGATATACAGAAGAAAATAAAAATGGGGCATTTCAATCTCAAAAAGAGAGGGAAAAAATTAGATATTAAACTTTGGTCAAAAAGGTTTTGGGTCAAGCGGTTGGACACTATTGTATGGGCACTTAAAATCTAAGTTAAACAAAGTTTATCAACCATACAATTACAAAATAGGACAGGGTGAAAACCATTCAACAATGCCTACAAAACAAAATAATTAAAGCAAATCAAAAAACGTTACAGTATTACATTGTCAGTTCTAAACTGATAATAACCCAGTGTTAACAGGTAAGGGTTATGCGTTAAAGGCCGTTATCTATTGTGTTCTAAAGCTCTTACCAACATTAATGTGCTATTCTTTATTAAAAGGAGGAAGGACATACAAAATTTTGTATGGTCTCTCTTTGCATTTATGCTGGTGGGACATCTGCATGAGTTAGTGAATAGAGATGGGGTCCGACACGGATCCGACACAGAACTCCTCGGTTCCGAAATCCGAATGATCCTCCGAATCCGGATGGATCGTCCGTATTTCGGGACTTATTTTCAAAGATTTTCAAATGTACAGAGCTATTTTTGATAATTATCGAAAATAGATTTGAACGTTCAAAAACCTTGGAAAATATGATCGGAAACTGGACAGTTGTCTCCTCGGATTTTCAAAGATTTTCGAATGTTTAAATCTATTTTCGATAATTATCAAAAATAGCTCTGTACATTTGAAAATCATCAAAAATTGTTCCATTTTCGGATTTTCGGATCTTCAGGTTTCCAAGATCCGGGAATCCGAAAACGGAACTAAACTATTGAGTTTCGGCCATCTCTATTAGTGAATATATATGTCCACTAGTTGTCATCTAAGATCCCCCTGAAGTCTGAGCTCATAATATGCCTAATATACTGTGTGTATATTGCAAGAAACTTTACCAACAGTTAAAGTTGAGTATGTTGATAATAAGTTGAAGGGTGCATTTGGGGTAAGTAAGTCATGTTATATAGGTCTTGAGTTACGTGTACGTATATCAATCAGTAATACTTATTTGGTACTAAGTACAGGCTTGTTCCCAAGAGATGATATGGCCTGCTGAATCAAACATATCCTCAATCCTAGATATTTTCGTGTTTCCAGTGCCTGCAAAATCTTTGTGCATTCCTGGGGGAATCTAGGGATCACCTGGTGGGTGATCTATGATAGCAAGGCTGTCTTGCCTGATTGCAGTAATCCCATATTGATTGTATAGATTAATTATGGGGTTAAATTCTATAGCATATGGCTGTATGTTCTTGGGAAGTATCCACACTAAAATGGAGTGGGTGTAAAAAGGTGCTTTCAATAATAACCCATTCTGTGTTCTCATCTCGTGTATCCATTGTGAAGCTTGCGCTATTCTTGCTGCTTTGTAATACTGGAATATTCTGGGGCCGTAAATCTGCCTTTATTTCCATGTCTAGTTAAACGAACAACTGTAGCTTATTCTAGGACATTTGCCCAATATCCAATGAGTTTCACATGTGTTGGGCTACCTTAACATTCCTATCGAACATAACCAATCATTATGCTGTTTGGGCTTTGTTCCAGCGCTGTCAACATTTAAAGGCATGACATGGTTAATAAAAATAGCATGAATCATACTGCAGTCTAACATATTTATTTTTGTTAATGAGCCAAATAAAACTAATTTCTAAAATAGTAGAACACTTTTCTTCATTTGGGAATTAACTGGATCTGGATCAATGATCTTTTATTCCAAAAACAAATTTATGTTTATTTGCCAAAAAAAAAAACCTTAAACCTAAAACCTTATATAGTTATCATTTCAATAAAAAACTTGGCATCACTGGTTCCATTACTGTAAAAGATACTTGTTTCTGTATATCATAGGATAATTTGTGTCATTGTTACAGCCATAAAATTAAATATTTCCCACCGGGGAATTGTCTGCATATAGATTTCCATTTTCTTCCTACATGTCTTACCCAGTAAGTCTATATGTTTAGATTGTCTAAATCTGTGTAGCCAATAATATTAGTGCCCTTATTTACTGTATATTTACTGTAACAGTAAAGCTATGAGCCTGCAGGTCATAGTCTGCATTTTAGCTATACATTTGAATATAATATATTTGGTACAAGTTATTGCCAGTAATGGGCAATTTAAAAAATTACCTAGTGTAGATGCCCACCCCCAAAATATTTTTTTCGTGTGTAGGAGACCCCGCCTAACCCTAAATGCTTGGGATTAAACTTTAAATTTACCCACTTTATTCTCTGGACTCTGCCTGTACTACTCTTTCTTTCCAGGAAGTAGCATAGGGACTGGACAAGCAGCTGCATCTGTGATTGGCTGAGCATCAGCCAATCACAGACGCGGCTGCCAGCTTTTGAGAGAGTCAAGGGAACAAAGGTGGGAAGTCTATTTCTGGGCACTTTTAATGTTAAACCCTTAGTTAACTATAAGGACAAGGTAATGATTTTTGAAGACTACACAATGGGGCCGCAGTTGGTCAAATTTTAGTTTTGGGGGAGGACATGCCCTTTAAGGCAGCAATTAAAATAGCAAAACATTTATTATTATTTATTTGAATTATCTTTATCCTTTTGGAATTGTTAGTAATAATAATCTATCCCATGATTTCACAAAGCCTATGTCACAGCATCCTGTTTCATACACCCTGCACTAATCGGTTAGAGAAAACTAAACTTGTTTTTTTTAAATCTTAAGTGAAAGCATTTCTCCCCAGAACACCGATACATTGTAAGATTCTCTCTAGTCCGTTGCATTTTGTACATGTAAGTTAGATTCCGTAACTAGGAAGGCTTCCATGTTGTTGACAGTACAGCCCACAGCACATTTCAAAGAGCCATGTCACCCTGACCCCCATATTCACTGTCACTATACACAGAGTATTTTTATACAGATGTCTCCACACCAATATGGAAGTCCCTGATAATACATTAAAGGCTGCTTGGTTACCTGCAGTTTATTTCCCAGCCAGTGCAAATAACGTAGCTTTCCTGGGGCAATACATAATAGTCAGCTTTTTTTAAAATTATTATTCTGTTTCTATCAAAAGATAGGCTTCTACATGTACCTAGATCATGCGTCTGCAGTGGTGGCTCACCTGATAGAGTTTGTTTAGAAACAAACAAAAGATAATAACTCTACACATGTACTAGGGATCACACATAATCTTTGTTAAAGGGCATGTCCACCCCTAAATTTAAAATTTGCCCAGTGCTGACCACCTTACATCCTGCTCCTTAGGGTTCACCTGCAGTCCATGTCCAAAGTCCAGGAAAGTGAACAGTAGAAGCTGTCTTCTGTCCAAAGGTCTCTGCTTCCTGTTCTGGAAGGGATGCTGACATGCGCAGGGGAGCCACCACCCCCCCCTCCAGATACCATCTGGCTGCCAATTTAACTAGCATAAATACTTTATATAAATTTTCTTTAGGCTTGCCTCCCCCCAACCGCCACTAATACTAAAAAAGTTCAGATTCATACTTACAGCCTGTCGCCCTGGGCCATCTTAACAGCCGCAGTAGGGTCTATGATGGCTTCCAGTCTGATCCCTCTTGCTGTTTCCAGTTAGAAGAGAGGGGAGAAGATGCCGAGGGACTATAGTGAAGGGACTATAAGTAGGAATTGGGAAAAAAAATAGTATTAGCCTAGCAGTGGGGGTGGGCAAGCCAAAGGAAAATTATATTAAAAGTAAAATTTTGGGGTGGACATGCCCTTTAAGAGCTCTGCTTTTAGACTGACTACATGATGTTGCTCAAATCCCTAGACTTACCTTTCATTTTTACTGAAATTTTAACATTCTGTTTCTTATATCATGGTAACTAAGAAATACACTGCAAAGATTACTTTTATATTTTGATGAAAGGATTATATCATTGTTAGGACAAGAGCATTGAATGCATTTGGGGGGAAAAATGAAATCCCTGTTCAGGAAGAGGGAGGATCCTGTTATGTGATTGGCTGACTGCTTCTAGGAAGAAAAGCTTTAACTTCCTTGTTTGATTGTTGAGCACTACAGAGCACGTGCATGCACTGTGTACCTATAGCTGGGTTGACCCAGCTAAAGTGAATTGTGGGAACTGACCCCTAATACCCACAGCTTAATTTTATAAATACCCAGTGACCCAGCAGCCACAGCAAAGGGAGAGGTGAGACACAGTTTGTTGTATGTTTGTGAATGTGCCCTGCTATTGGGATAAAGCTGTCTGAAAACATTAGTTCTCTTTTAAGTCTAGTTGGGAGGCTGTGATTGTTGGAATCTAGAAATGGAGCATTTCTGCTAAATATAGCATGTCACAGAGACTGACATTTTATTTTACCCAGGTATTTTAGGTATTTTAGCCCTCAGCTAAATGGTCTAGGTCATGTACAATCTAGCACATGTAAGAATAGATCAGTTTCTGCTGTTCATTTCATGGGCTGAATGACAGGTTTCCAAACAAAGTGGGTGGAAGATGTTATTTGCACACCCATTAAGTCTATTAAGTTGATAGAATGACATAGCCACAGAATAAAAGTTAAATTGGTAGATTTTGCTAACATTTTTTATAATATTATATTATATTTTGAACTGTAGTTCATCATGTGCTCTTACAATTCACTGATAAATACAATTTAAAAAGAATTGGAAGAAATACATCAAAATAGCATTATTGTTCCAGATACACAGTGAGTTAATTTAGGTTCTTTGTTAATGATTGCTAGATTTAAGTGCATAGTTCTTTAGAGGGTGTGTTACTTGACCTTCTACAGCTATGTTAAGAACACAGATTTTAATTCAGAATTAACACTTTTTTCAATGCACTAATGATCTACAGAATGGTTTAATAAAATGATGCCCCCCCCAGCAAAACTCAGTGTACCGACTGTTCAATGTCGTAACATAACTAGAAACCCCCCACCCCCCAGCCAAAAATGCAGCAGCTGTTTTTATCTACAGTATTTTTGTGTGGACTATATCGGTGGTAGCAAACTTGCCCCCCCCCCCGGGTACAAGTCTTATAATAAGCCTTTCAATTAAAAAAAACATGTACTGTGGTCCCGTTTTTTCTTTAATTACTCTACATTATCTATCATTGAATTATTAGATGAGACATAACATTCTAAAAATACAGATTGAAATACTACACCAATTAAAGGCCTACACAACTAAATCGCCCCGCAACTAAATCTAGTAGATTTTGTGACTATAATTAGGAATGGGTTTCTTTTTCGTTTTGAACCTGGTTCCGATTAGAATCTGCCAGTTTCAAAGTTCTGCAGAACTTTCGTGACTTTTTGAAATTAAAACTTTTCAGAACTTTACATATCAATGGGTTTATCAATTATTCATATCGAATTTTCTAGATCAAACATTGATATTCTTATACTAACTTAAATATTCAATATCGAATGCAGAAAAAGAACTTTGGTACCATTGACTTCTAATGGGGTTATTTTTCGAAAATGATTTTTTCCCCCAAAAAGCTTATATCTCAAATATAAGCTTTAGATAGAACTAAGCAAACAAAATGTCAATTATACTGTTTATGATATAAAGTTGTAAAGTATTAAAACTTAAATTCTAGTTCAATGATGTCAATAATACACTATTAAAAGTTCATTCAACATTCTTTGAGAGAAAATAAACCACTGAAGCACTTGGGACACCAGATGTGTGTTAAATATATAATGATATTGTGCCTGCAATTAGAACAATTCCATCTTATTTCATTTTGCTCCTTTTTGTGAATGCATAAAAACACTCTTCATTGGGATACTTAATTGCTGAGCAACAGATGTTGAAGGTTTATTCTGTATAATCAATTTTTCAACAGAACAACGTTTCTTACAATGTCCTGAATCCGATTTTTCTAGCTGTACTTCTTATTACACATTTTCCCAGAATGCTAACATTGTTTGGCATCTAGAATGTTATTTCTTTGGAATGAGAGAAGTATTATGTAGTTTAATTTCTGTTAAATTCAATAGAATAATGCAACTAATCTTTGTTAAGATGTTTATTTAAACTTTAGTTCTCCTTTAAAGAAAGCTTTGTACACATGTGTGATCACAGGGTCCCGACCCATCACATTCATACAACTGTTTATTCTCCTAAAAAATATGATTGTTACTTCTGATAATTTGTGGAAATTCTTCTGAAAAGTTGTTAGCCCATCTGTCTTGCTAATTGTGGGAATGTGTAAGGAATAGGTCCCGGAGGGACGAAGTTCACTGTACCTTTTAGGAGAGGGCTGTCAGCAGGCTGGAAACAATGGCTGAAGAGCTGGTAACTGGAACAATGGCTGATCCACAGGCTGAAGGGATGGTAACTGGAACAATGGCTGAGGCACAGGCTGAAGTGATGGTAACTGGAACAATGGCTAGGGCACAGGCTGAAGGGATGGTAACTGGAACAATGGCTGAGGCAACGGCTGAAGGGATGATAACTGGAAACAAGGCTGAGGCACAGGCTGAAGTGATGGTAACTGGAACAATGGCTGAGGCACAGGCTGAAGGGACGATAATGAACAATGGTTGAGGCACAGGCTGAAGGGATGTAACTGGAACAATGGCTTGAGGCACAGGCTGAAAGGATGGTAACTGGAACAATGGCTGGGCACAGGCTGAAGTGATGGTAACTGGAACATGGCTGAGGCACAGGTGAAGGGATGGTAACTGGAACAATAGCTGAGGCACAGGCTGAAGGGATGGTAACTGGAACAATGTGAGGCACAGGCTGAAGGGACGATAACTGGAACAATGGTTGAGGCACAGGCTGAAGGGATGATAACTGGAACAATGGCTTGAGGCACAGGCTGAAAGGATGTAACTGGAACAATGGCTGAGGCACAATCAAGGCAAGGGCTGGAGCCGAAGGCAGAAAACGCTACACAGGCAGACAAACAGTCTGTCCGGTAGCAAGGACTACGAATAGGCACTCGCACCCTCTGCGAGTGCCTATTTGAATCTTCGCGCCGCCGGCGTCCGACGTGGTGACGTCACGACGCCGACGTTCCGGCGCCGGCGACGTCACCAGTCCCGGAACGGCGAGGGAGCGCGGCAGGTAAGATCCTTACAGTACCCCCCCTCCCACAGGGGGCCTCAGGACCACTTGAAGCAGGTTTGTCAGGAAATCTTCTATGAAAGGTTTTGATTAACTGGGGAGCATGTAAATCCGACTGTTTAACCCAGGACCTTTCCTCTGGTCCAAATCCTTTCCAATGGACCAAATATTGAAGAGAACTTCTGACGAATCTGGAATCCAAGACTTTCTCCACCTCAAATTCTTGTTGACCGTTGATCATAATAGGATCTGGCGACTGAAGAGGGGAAGAGAATCGATTCAGCACCACTGGCTTAATAAGAGAAACATGGAACACATTAGGGATTCTCATGATGGTAGGTAATAGAAGTCGTACTGCCGTAGGACCCACCAATTCCAATATAGGGAATGGACCAATAAATTTAGGACCCAATTTAGGAGAAGGAACACGTAAGTTGATGTGAGTTGATGATAACCAAACTTTATCTCCCACCGAATATAATGGAGGTTTACGTCTACGCCTATCGGCTGCAGTCTTTTGTACCAGGGCAGACTTCTCAAGACAGTTCTTTGTAGCCTGCCAGATGGCTGACATTTCTGCAACTAGACTGTTAGTTGCCGGAACTGGTCCTGATGAACAAAAAAAATCCTGTGGAAACCCTTTGGGGTTTAAGCCAAAAACACAAAAAAAAGGAGATTTTCCGGTAGAAGAGTGGACGGCATTGTTATGGGCAAATTCCGCCCATGGCAGAAGCTCAGTCCAATTGTCTTGAGAGTAAGAAATGTAGCATCAAAGGAATTGTTCCAGACATTGGTTGGTGCGCTCTGCGGCTCCATTAGACTGAGGATGATAAGCCGATGAAAATTGGAGTTTAATTCCAAGTAGTTTGCAAAGTGCCCGCCAGAATTTGGAGATGAATTGGGTTCCTCGATCGGACACTATTTCCATAGGTAATCCATGCAGACGGAAAATATGAGAAATGAACAATTGAGCACGTTCAGCAGAGGAGGGCAATTTAGGAAGAGGAACAAAATGAGCCATTTTGCTAAAACGATCTACAGTAACCCAGATGACTGTATTTTTCTTAGAAACAGGAAGTTCACCAATAAAGTCCATAGAAAGGTGGGTCCACGGTAGGGAAGGAATAGGTAGAGGTTGGAGTAGTCCACAAGGAAGAGTATGGGAAGTTTTGGAAGTAGCACAGACAGAACAGGCGGCGACAAAGTTTTTGACATCTGTCCTCATGGAGGGCCACCATACTGAACGATTAAGAAGATTGAAAGTCTTATGAACCCCAGGGTGACCGGCCTGTTTGGACTCATGAGTTAGTTGTAATATTTCTTTCCGAAGGGAGAGGGGAACAAAGGTCTTATTAGGGGGTAAGGCAGCAGAAGCAGAATCCTGAGCAGATAGAATCCGATGGCAAAGTTGAGGGGTAATAGTGGCTAGGATCTTGGAGGAGGGAATAATGGGGCCTTTATCTTTATCAGTAGAATCGTCTGCAAGGAAAGACCTGGAGAGAGCGTCTGCTTTTTTATTCTTGGAACCAGGATGAAAGGAAATGATGAAATTGAAACGAGAGAAAAACAGTGCCCAACGGGGTTGACGAGGATTCAATCTCTTAAGGTTTTGGATATATTCCAGATTTTTGTGATCGGTGAGGATGGTGATAGGCTGTACTGCCCCTTCCAGTAAGTGTCGCCATTCTTCTAGTGCGAGTTTGATAGCAAGAAGTTCGCGATTCCCAATATCATAATTCAGCTCATTGGGCAGAAATTTCTTAGAGAAGAATGCACATGGGTGGAGTTTCCCATTCTCTATTTGCCTTTGGGAAAGGACGGCACCTGCTCCAAGATTAGAGGCGTCAACTTCGATGATGAATGGTAGACTGGGGTCGGGGTGCAGAAGTACTGGGGCAGAAGAAAAAGCATCTTTTAATTTCTTGAAGGCTACTAAGGCGGCTGGAGACCAGATTCTAGGTTTGCCTCCTTTCCGGATAAGGGCCAAGATAGGAGCAATGATAGAAGAAAACCCTTTAATAAATTGTCTGTAATAATTGGCAAATCCGAGGAATCGTTGGATAGCCTTAGTGCCAATGGGAAGCGTCCAATTGACAATAGCTGAGACTTTGGTTGGATCCATCTTGAAGCCTTGAGCAGAGACCAGATAACCCAGAAAAGGTACTTGGGAGCATTCAAAGAGACATTTTTCCAATTTAGCGTACAGTTGGTTGGCTCGTAGTCGGGATAAAACTTGACATACATGGCGACGATGAGAAGAAAGATCTTGAGAGAATATTAAGATGTCATCCAAGTAAACTACTACTGAAATACCTAAGAGGTCTCGAAAAATGTCATTAACAAATTCTTGAAAGACTGCTGGAGCATTACAAAGACCGAAGGGCATCACCAGATATTCATAATGTCCAGTTCTAGTATTGAAGGCCGTTTTCCATTCGTCTCCTTCTCGAATGCGAACCAGATTATAGGTTCCACGAAGATCAAGCTTGGAGAATACTTTAGCCCCTTTCAATTGATCAAAAAGTTCCGAGATGAGGGGTAGAGGATAGCGGTTCTTGATAGTGATTTTATTGAGACCCCGATAGTCGATGCATGGACGTAGTCCTCCGTCTTTCTTTTCCACAAAAAAAAAACCCCGCACCGGCAGGGGAAGTGGACGGTCTGATGAAGCCCCGAGACAGGTTTTCTTTGATGTAATCTTCCATAGCGGTGGTCTCAGTAGGAGATAGAGGATAGGTGCGACCTCGGGGTGGAGAGGTACCGGTCAACAAATCGATGGGACAATCATAGGGCCGGTGGGGAGGCAGAATCTCAGAAGACTTTTTGTCGAAGACATCTTTAAAGTCCAGATACTGAAGAGGTAAAAATTTTAATTTTTTATCTTCACAGGAAACAGAAGAACAAGAGATTTTGGGGTGGGAAATACATCTGGAAAGACAGGATGGACTCCAAGAAACAAGTTTGTTCTTTGTCCAGTTGATGATGGGGTTATGAAGTCGAAGCCAAGGGAGTCCTAGAATGAGAGGGGTCGTGGGACTTTGTATGACCAAGAAAGAAATTAATTCCCGATGAAGACAGCCAATTTGAAGAAGAATTTCTGTAGAGGACAGAGAAATAAATTCTGTGGATAATGGTTGATTGTCAATAGCCAGTACTCGAGAGGATGAGGCAAGGAAATAACGGAATACCTAACAGAAAGCAAAGGTGGCATCATAAAATTACCGGCTGCTCCAGAGTCTAGGAAGGCTTGGGTAGAGAAGGTTCGGGATTTGAAAATGAGGTAGCAGGAAGAAATGACTTGAGGGAATCTTGTGGAAAGGAGATTTGAATTTGCCTAAAGAGACTCCTTATTCAGGTCTAGGGGTTTCAGTTTCCCGGCTTGGAAGGGCAACCTTTAGCGAAGTGTCCCGGGCGGCACAATACAGGCAAAGCCATGAGTCCTCCTCCTGAGTTTTTTCTCGGCCGAAATGTGTGTACCCCCAATCTGCATGGGTTCCTCCAAGGGCGGAGCAGCTGTCAAAGATCCGGTCCCTTGGGGACGAGGAAAAAACTTGGGGGGAACAAGACGGTTATTGGACTTTTCGGCTTGCCTTTCCCATACGAGTATCCACCCGTATACACACGAAATCATTTCCTAACTTGTGGGAAGTTCCCGGACACCAGGTCTCCTTGATACGATCCGACAGGCCCTGCCAAAAGGCTGCTAACAGAGCCTCATTGTCCAGGCAGTCTCGGCACCAAAGTCCGGAACTCGATGGCATATTGCCCTACCGAACGGGAGCCTTGACGTAATTGCATCAGCCGGGAGGAAGCAGCAATGTTCTGCGCCGGGGCGTAAAAATCTTCCGGAAAGTTTCCAAAAATAAGGAGATATCGTTCACCACCAGGGTCATTCTTCTCCCACAGGGGGGATGCCCAGGCCAAGGCATTGCCTCCCAATAGAGCAATAACATAACCGACTTTGCACGGTCCGAGGCAAAGTTAGGGGCTGTAATACCGCACAGGAGGCAGTATTCGCGGCTCTCTGGGGGGAACGGTTGCTCTAGGCAAGCAGGCGGAACCGGAGGACCCGGGCCCGGGGATAACCGAGCTGAAATGGAGTCCAGAAATTGAGCTAATTGATTCTGCTGGTGCTCAAGGGCGTCCATTTGGAGGGAAATAGTCTGCAATGTCTTCCTAAACTGGCTGTACTTCCTCAGGTACTTCCATGGCCTTCGTACTGTAAGGAATAGAGTCCCGGAGGGACGAAGTTCACTGTACCTTTTAGGAGGAGGGCTGTCAGCAGGCTGGAAACAATGGCTGAAGAGCTGGTAACTGGAACAATGGCTGATCCACAGGCTGAAGGGATGGTAACTGGAACATGGCTGAGCCGCAAGGCTGAAGTGATGGTAACTGGAACAATGGCTGAGGCACAGGCTGAAGGGATGGTAACTGAACAATGGCTGAGGCACAGGCTGAAGGGATGATAACTGGAACAAGGCTGAGGCACAGGCTGAAGGGATGGTAACTGGAACAATGGCTGAGGCACAGGCTGAAGGGACGATAACTGGAACAATGGTTGAGGCACAGGCTGAGGGATGATAACTGGAACAATGGCTTGAGGCACAGGCTGAAAGGATGGTAACTGGAACAATGGCTGAGGCACAGGCTGAGTGATTGGTAACTGGAACAATGGCTGAGGCACAGGCTGAAGGGACGATAACTGGAACAATGGTTGAGGCACAGGCTGAAGGGATGATAACTGGAACAATGGCTTGAGGCACAGGCTGAAAGGATGGTAACTGGAACAATGGCTGAGGCACAATCAAGGCAAGGGCTGGAGCCGAAGGCAGAAAACGCTACACAGGCAGACAAACAGTCTGTCCGGTAGCAAGGACTACGAATAGGCACTCGCACCCTCTGCGAGTGCCTATTTGAATCTTCGCGCCGCCCGGCGTCTGGACTTGGTGACGTCACGACGCCGACGTCCGGCGCCGGCGACGTCACCAGTCCCGGAACGGCGAGGGAGCGCGGCAGGTAAGATCCTTACAGAATGCCTGTGAAAGGTTTGTTAGTGATGTTTTACAAGTACATTTATTATTTTGAAAATTATGACAATCCTCACCTCAGGATGGGAAATTACCCACTGAGTTGAAACACTGTAGACACCATATTGTAGTATTGCAATCCAATTTGTTAATAAAGTCTATCTTGTTGTTATTACAATCCAATTTGTTAATGTCTATCTCCTTTAGACTGTAAGCTCTTTTGGGCAGCGCCCTCCTTCCTATTGTACCACAGTAATGCTGTAACTTACCACACTGAATGCTGCTGGACCAGCACTTTTTAACAGGTAGTCGAGTAGGACGCGTTTCGCTTTCTCAACCAGGATGTAGGAGGAGCGAAACACATCCTACTCGACTGCCGGTTTTTAGTCCCTCTGTCTCTCACTTTGATTTTTGTACCCAGCACCTTTGATTATGCAAGTTACTTGGACCCTTGTGACCTTGACTGACGCTGGTTATACTATGATACGGTATAGTTACATACTATGTGTCCATTTTTAAAGTGACTGTAATTATTATCTATTATGATTGTGTGAGACAGAATGTGATTGTTTTTAACTATGTATCCCAGCTTATATTAAAGGATTTTTAGATTTTCCATTATCAAAGTGCTGCAGTTTTGCTTTGTCCTTCTTGGTATTTGCTGTTATACATTTACAACTAAACTTCCGCAATGATATTATGTAGGTGATCAAACAATTACAATGTGTCAGCCAATCACTTACATCGGTGCCGGTCTGGACTCCTCTCCTGCTGCTGCTTTGCACAGAAAAGGTATGGAACAGCAGCAGCATGGAGTCCTGAAAGAAGGGGAAGAAGGAACAAGTCCTGAAAAGTATATTTAGGAGCTTCGCAGACCTAGCAAGGTTTTTGGGGGGTGGACAAGCCCTATAAGGATCTGATCACTTATCTGTGGCAGGTATCTAGGACAGATTTTTATGCTGTGTGTACCAGCTATTACACATAAGACAAATTAGATTTCTGTTGAAGTTTAAAGACACTTTATACTCTCTGCCTCAGCAAAACTTCCCACTTGAGCAAGGCAAACAAATGTACAAACAAGGAATTTAGCAGTTGATTTACTATGCGTCTTTGGCCAACCCCAAGACCAATAATTGAACTAGTTGGAGAGCTGCAGAAAGAACAAAGTCTAATAGCTTTTAAAAACCCCTAAGAAGCTTAAACTTCACAACAAGGCAAATGCGTCAGTAATATAAATAGATATTTTAGTGCAGATTTTTAAATAAATTAGGTTACAGTAGTGTATTTATTTTCTTATACAGTGAATCCTCATTTCTAGTATGTCTTATTTTACTCACATATTTTATATATGAGATTAAGATACATTTTGCATATTGTGGCTAATTTAAACTATATAGATGCCCCTGAAACTGAAATATCACTATACATTAATGTCTTTAGCAGAGAAATAAAAGGGAACATATCCTAACCTTGGCATTGGTCAACGTTAATCTAGAGAACATGCAGCTACTCTTATGGTATATTCCATTATGTGTATGCCTTAATGTGTATGCCTTAATGTGTATGCCTTAATGTGTATGCCTTAATGTGTATGCCTTTTTAGTGTCATTGTTTTGGGGGGTAGCTTTTAACTCTAATGTGACATGTATTTCAATATTTAATCATTTAAATGATTTAAGGGCCATTAAGAAAAAAGCAGAATGTCAAAAAGGTAATCAGTTGCCATTTTCTTATTTAAAATACATAAAGAAATCAAAGAAGAACACTTGGAGATGTTTCCGTTAAATTATTTATTTGAAACATTATTTATGGTAAAATTTATTAAAATGTACCTGAAACAAACACATGAATTCAATTACATTAGCCTACAGTAAATCAGCCTTCTCTCAGAATGGGCTGTATGGGTTACCCTGGCAGGCTTATTTATTAGCGAGTGTCTCTGGTTACTAGAAATGGCCAGACCAACTGGGTTATGTTTAACCAATGGGTTAAACATGGGTTCAAAAAATACTTTTAACATTTTGCCAAAGTTTCTTGTCAAAATCACATTTTTAGCAGCAAAATTTTGCCCACAAAATCAGAAATTTCAGCACAGAGTTTTGGTTTTGTCAACAAATTTCAGCAGTTTCAGTGGTTTTAATGTAAACTGCAAAACCAGTTACTATTAAACTACAGTCCAGCCCATAAGCGGTGGGGTTTGTTAAAGCTGCAATAATTTATCCTTTTTTTAAAATTACCCATGTTTTAAAGGGCATCTCCACCCCTCATTATACTCACACTACCCAAAACTGCACACGAAGCTAGATATTCAGCCCGATACGTGCATTAGGTAATAGAAAACTCCTTTAACTTCTTGGTTGAACCAGAGTCACAGCTGTAATGTATGATGTCACGGCCAATGACTAATAAGTTACCTGGAAGCTTGTCCATTGAGAGCAGAGAGAGCTCATCTGAGCATGTGTGAAAGTTCTGATCTTTCCCTGCTCTCAGCAAATTACCTGCAGGGATTGTGCTGAATAACTAGCTTTGCATGCACTTCTGGGCAGCCTAAGGACAACAATATTAATGTTTCAGAGGCTTCCTATCAGAATATCAAATTGATTTTGGGGGTGGACATTCCCTTTAAGTTATTGTCTGCCCAAATAAATGTTGTAAATTTCAGGGGAAATGCAGCAGTCAACTTTTTACCCTCTGCCCAGCCCAGCTGCTATGCAGTACAAATTGTAAGGTTGCGTGACCATGTCTGTGGTCCTCAGAGTGCCGCATCAATCTGCAGCCATTTTCCAACCCATCCGCTGGCCCATTTATCTGTTTTGGACGAATGAATGAACAGTTGAAAATCGGTCATTACCGACCCCCAAAAAACACCCAATATTTCAAGACAATCGACCGTAATGTTGGTCAATATTGGATAGTGTGTAGCAAAAGTACATGAACTAAAACTGGTATTTTTACACTAGCTCTTTGAGGGGTTTCTCAACCCTAAGGAGTGGACGTCAGTGTACAACTGGATAACAAAAACCAGGGCTGGAAAGTTGTTTATAGTATTTCCATGTTCTAGTATCAATGAAGCTAAGAAAGCTGGGTATATATTTTACTCATAAGTCTCTAGTTCATGTGTTTTATAAGCCATAGAAACCCTACTCTATGTTTTGAAGGATCACATACAGTATTTGATGATGTACAGTTCTCAGGCTTCAGTTCTCAGGCTTTTGAGCTAACAAATAACAAAAAATGTTACCAGAAACCTTAATTTTCAAAATATAATGATTTATTACAGATTTCATCAATCAATATGTACATAATAGTTGTTAAAGTACAACTAAAGACTCAAATCAACATATAATCAAAAGACAGAGCAGTTTGAGTTAAAAACATTCATCTTTGTCTCACCTCCCATTTTGCTGTGGATGTTGAGAAATGTACCTTAGTAACGGTGATGTGCCTTATTTCCCAGAATTTTCAACTCAGACACAGCCTCTTTTAGTCAGTGACTGTTTTGTTTCTCACACATGCCCAGTCCTACATTACTGAAGGAGTTTGTTACAGCAGGACACTGCCCACTAGAAGACTCTAGCCAATTGTGTTACAGTTCAGGACAGAAAAGACAGTTTGGGATCTAGTATCATGGGACTCATGCCAGGAAGCATGGGAAGAAAGTACAGAAGGCAGCATGAATAGCAAAAGGTACACTGGAAAGCAAGAAACATGATGGCACCAATAGTAAAATAATCCAGGTAAAACCCATAGATAAATACTATTTCTGAATTTGCATCCTATCTATAACTGTTCTTAATATAGGTAGTTTTAAATTATGGTGGTTTACAAATTTGGGTTTCCTTGAGATCACTTGTGACATCACTGCTCAAGGTTTGGCCTGAATCGGCAATTCTTCTTACATTGCTCCATATGAGCTTTATTTTGTATGTTTTTGTTTCTCTTAAGCTTTTCAATAAAATAACATTAAGAACTTATTAAGTTGTATTCCTAAAAGTGATTAGTTATACCGTAGAATATATTCATGGACTCACAATTATGATGACTTTACAGAGCATTTGTTGATGATCCTGTAGTAAATATGCATTATAAAGTCTTTAATGTGTTCGGTGTCCTTACCTGATATCTTTCTAGTATGTTTTACACTGTAAAATAAGTATGGAATCTGATAAGGTAATTAATCAATGAAATTGTTCAACTTGTGTTTATCATTCTCTTCTTCTGCTGTACTTAGAAGGAGACTTTAAAAATGAACTAAAATCTAATTATTTAGGGTGTTGTTTTCTCCATGGCTCACACATTTTACATCGGACGAATTTTGGAGGGGGATAAAAATCCTTACATAGAATTAATTTTTACCCAGTTTATGTTCTGTGATTGTGCTAAAAATATCCTTTATGAAGGTAATTTTACTAGAACTGGAAGTGGCAAATATTATAAACAGTACAATACTATAGGTCATACAGACCAGTTTACTATATCATCCTGAGGTCCTGAGTATAAGTGAATTGTGTGGATATGTTACACCCAAATCATTGTAGTACCCACTGCATTTTTTCATATTTGCAGAGAAAACAAAATGCTGTAACGTTCTAGAATCCTCAAGTATCCCAGCAGAGATACCTCAATCTCCACTGCTCTCTTCACCTATAGTCAAGCCCCCGTTTTCCAGGGTGCTTTACATGCTCACCAGGCACGTTTGCCCCCAGGACTTAGAAAGCAAGGTTGGGGATAGTCGAGAGCTGGGGCTGGGGATAGTCGAGAAGACAAAACTGACCAACCAGTTGGGGAGCAAGGACTAAAGCGTAGTACAGAGGGATAATCATAAATGTAGTCAGGAATGGAGCCACTGGTCATACACAGGAAATCAAACAGTCAAGCAAGTTACTAGGGATGAATTATAGGCAAAGTCAAGGACAGGCAACAAATAATCGGAGTCAAGGTATAAGCTGGAGTGAGGAACCGGAAAACCAAACAAACAAGGGAAAACCACAAGCTATAACAGTCAAATGGTCTGGAGGAAAGAGGAACTTAAAAAAGACAGACAGACCAATTAGGAGAACAAAGAAAACATACTAGGAAGAAGATAGGCAGATTAGAATTCAAATTTGCCACCAAAACCAGACACTAATAGAAATCGTATGATGAGAAGAATGAAGAAACAAACGTTTCTGGAAATGAACGAAAGGAAAGACATGAATGGCTAAAGAAACACGAGTCAACTGAAAGTGTCGTGTGATGAGGTGAACGAGGAAGGGACAGCATGGGAGCGGATGAACAGTAAGAGAGAGATTGCTGACATGCATAGGATTCACATTTTCTTTCAGAAAGAGAGGTTTTAGTTGCAGGTAATAGAGCAAACATATCTTCTAGCTTATGGAAAGCTTTAAACTACTTATTGGTATAATTTAGCACTGGCTGAACAATAATTGAGAGTATTTTAGGGCCTATTTATGTATTTAATGCATTTGCGGAATTCTCAGAGATATACATATGGAAACCATCATTGTCATTGAAACATGTATTAATGCTTAAAATATCTTCTGGTATAATGGCTATTTTAAAAAAAGGGGGGGGGGGAACTGAAGTAATAATAAGGAAGACTAATGCACAATTTATTTGATCCAGTGTGGAAGTGAGTACTCAAAACATCTAATATTCCAAAAGATTGTCTGCCACTGTAGGTAATGTATCTTTTGTCCACAATAAAAGTGAATAAGTCCTAAAGTCTAGGAATAAGAATGACCTATTGCAGAAGTGCATCATCCTTAAATCTTCTTAGGAACCTTATACCTTATGTGGAAATTCTCATTAGCTTATTAATTTTTACCTTAAGTGGTGAAGGTGCATTGTGGCCTATTACTGTATGTTTATAACTGTTCCTGTCTAATGATTTAAGCATTCTAAATAGAAAGCAGATTTACAATAATTATAAAGTTGTAAATAAAGAGATGTAAATAAAAAAAAAAATTCTGGTGGTATTTTTTGGGGAAGCACCATCTTTGGTGAGTTCCAGCTTCTTCTGCCCTCTCGTAGGAGGATGCCCTGTAGACAGTAATTGGGGGGTGTAGAGCTGCCACCTGAGGAAGATACCGTAAATGCCTGATCACTAGACTCTTCAATGGCATGGATATTGAATTGTGTAAGGCTACGTTAACACTTTTTTTAATGCAGCAGAACAAAGCGTTTGTGACTTAGTGTAATAGGTGCTCTGGGTAAATCCCCCCCAGACTATAAAAACCTAATGCCACTGTCAACTCTCCCACCTGTTCTTTGTGTTGTATCAATGCTAAATTGCTAAATATTACCTTAATACTAAAACTTGGTTTCCAAAACTTATCACTCCCAGTAATGAAATCTTAGCATGCATTTCCTTGGCATCTAAACAAAACATAAGTATGATTTAATGGACTACATTTCCTAAACCTTTGTCTAATAATACATTTAATACATTCAAACTGTCATTTGATTCCAAAATTATAATTAATCAACTATTTATAAACCAAGAATATTTTAAAGATATACAAATATTTATAGACCATTTATGAATAGGTCATCAATTATGCAGACCGCACATTATCATTGGACCTGGATTATTTGGGTCACCCAAACAAAATGCTCAAGGATGTTTCTCACTGGCACAAATACGATCACTTCTTAAAGGTTCTGTACAGAGATGGTATAAGAGTTGCTTATTAAATTGAGCAAGAGATTAAAGGTTTTCACAAATGTTTGCCCAAAATATATTGCATTGTTTTTTTCACATCTTGTATACATAGGAGGCAATGCAATATTGGGTGCAAAATGCCCAAGTCAGTGTAAAACCCACTATATCCGAGGTATTACTGGGTTAGCTGCGTGGGAAGATATTATTGCATTGCTCCCTTAGTATATCTAAAATTATCCATTCCAAGCCCTCGTACCAACTTCCAATACAGGTGCCTAAACAGAAAACAGAACGTTCCCTACAACCCCATTAAATCCTAAACAATAATCATTTCATAGTTATTTCATCTATTTAGCCAATAACTATCAACTTTTGACCACTGCTTTTGTAGCAGTTAATACATGAAATAATAATTGCTAATTAGTATTGTGGGCTTTGTTATTTAAATGTAATGTAATGCCATATTTATAAAGACGTGGTATTGATATTTTGCGATACCGTGCCTTTAACGATAGTTAATGCACTATCGTAAATTTACCATCGCGGACATAACTCTATGATCCCGGTCATAAATCTATGATTGTGTCGGTAAAATGTATCATAGATGTATGATCCCCCATACAATACCATTGCGGTTCTTTGTTACAGCATGGTATTGTATGAACGAAGGCTCAGACATTTACGAATGTAATCATACTTTTATGATAAACTACCGATAAATAAATATAGCCCATAGGATAAATACAACTATTTCTAGTGTCATTTTTATTTTAGGCTATCACACTCATTAAATAAAAATATAGGCAATACACTAAAATATTTAAAAATATTTTCTTTTAAGATCATTCCCTTTAAGATCATTTTTATGAAAGTGGTTCTATTATGTGAGTACATGAGACTGCTCATTGTATTATTTATACAGAACACTAGCTAGTGTTCCCTGTGAGTGGAATAATATATCTTTTGTCGATGATATTGCAATTTTCGATCATCTTTTTTAAACAAAGTTGTTCACATCAATTTGTGCATCTGCATCAAAAAAAATGTGCTTTTTTTTTTACCAGAAACTGGCTAAAACGTCTGTTTACCAAAGCTGAGTGAGGCAATT
Organism: Hymenochirus boettgeri; assembly: GCA_019447015.1. NCBI lineage: Eukaryota > Metazoa > Chordata > Amphibia > Anura > Pipidae > Hymenochirus > Hymenochirus boettgeri. The sequence goes on along the minus strand of CM033472.1, from coordinate 213,960,089 downwards.
AAATGAATCTTTACAGTATGCTGTGACAAAATAGGTTGTCTTTCTTTTTAGGAGATATCTATAACAATATTGTATAGTGTAATGCTGGATACACACTACAAGCTTACCTCCCGACATAATGATTGTAATAACGATCATACACATGATCCAGGTAATGTGGTGAAAATGTCGGCAGGTAAAAGAGTTGCTCCACCCTACATTACAAAGGCCATGTCCACCCTTAAAACAAAAATTAGTAACTTGTCAGTTAATGAATACAGTCTCTGCAAGGGAGGCACACTCAATAATACCATTTTGTGAAAATAAAATCATAATATTAATATTTTACATCCATTTTAAAACACTGTGATATCAATAACTTCTTCTTAACATCTTAAGTGAATATGTTAAAACATGATCCTATACTAAAATATCTATAGTGTAAAATGCTAGTGCTTTATTGTAAAAAGATATAAAGATCCTAATAAAAAGTATATAAAAAAAATTGTTTTAGCACTGTATAAATTATTTCTGCTGTAAAGCACTGTTTGAGTGTGCCTCCCTTGCAGAGACTGTATTCATTAACCTTACCGACTGTGGCACGGAGATGGGAGTGCGCCTCATAATTTTCCTGTTACCACTCCACGTACCTGATTTAAACTAACTTGTCAGTTATCTGCCTGCTATCCCAACTGCTGTTTCACAAGTTTATTATATGCTTTTGTAATCAGATATTTAATGATAAGTTCTAATTCTTTGTGGGAAAGGTATTTTTTTTGCTCAATCAACTTTTTTTGCACAAAGGATGCAGCAGGTGAAACAGCAGTCAATCATTGGTTGGGATGTCAGCAATCACAGCCTTGATTGACTGCATAGAGAGGGGCCAGCTTACTCTGCTAGAATGGGGACAATAGTTAGCAATGCAGGTAATAAAGTGCAAAATATATTAGATGAGGCAGGTAACTGTCAATTGACCAGCTTTTTTGTTTTAAGGGTGAGTATGTACTTTAGTCTCAGATTGAATGTCTAATTGTTGTAATGTTATGGTAGTCTATGGCCAGCTTAATTTCTGCTATGAACCTCAAAGTTGTGCAGTCACATAGTTATATCCAGAGTTGAGTCCTGGTTTCAATTCGGAACTGACTGTTTCAAATCCACAGATATGGCAGAATTTTTTTGGAACTTGGTTGTCATCTGGATTCAGGAAGGAGTTTTTCTATCTCCCAACCATTGTTAATTTATTATGGTTTTTTTTTGCCTTCCTCTGTTAGATAGGGTTCATGACATGAGTAGGCTAAAAAGGATGGACTAGATGGACATCTTGTCTTTATTCAACCTTAAATGTATGTTACAAGATATATATATGAAAAACAGTTGAACTGGGAAATTTGTTGTCGAAAATTGAAAATTGCAAATTGCAGTAGAAAATTCAATTGGGTTCCGATTGGATTTTCGGAAATTAGGAATTTCAATACATTCCATGTAACTACTGGTGGAATGAAACTCATTAGTTTTGTTTTCTCAAGGTATGGGACCTGTGGGTACTACTACAGCAAAAGTCCTAGTTAGTAATATGTCCAATGTCTGACACTTCAAACCACCAAATGACTTTTTCTTGTCTATTAGTTCAGTATTCATAAAATTCAAAATTGGAAAAGTCTGATAACGAAACTTTATTCCTATTATAAAAAAAACACTTGTACTTAAATTTTACTTAAGGGCATGTAAAAGTATAATTTCAGTGAGGTGGGAGACAGAGAGTTAAACTACAGTGCTGACAGCCCGACCGCAGGCTGACTCCCCTAATCCTAATATAAGCAGGCATGTTAGAGAAGGGAACGAAAGATGGAGTGGGAGATGGTCAAAAAATCCATAGAAAGTCAAAAAAACAATGTCAAAAAAACAAAAAATAATCCAATCAAGGAGTTGAAAATTGTGGTTAAATTTTTTTTACAATTCTGCTTTAATTTGGATCGAAGCATTGTTCAGATTTTTGGAATTTCAAAACGTTTCACAGGATGGCTGGTGGAACAAACTCGGCAGTTTCCTTCATATACCCTCTGGTATTAAATCTATGGTAGTTAATCTCACTAATAGAAGCACATGCTTAACAGGGGGTGACAGCAAAGGAAGCAGATGAGGCGGTAGTGTCCCTGGAAATGGCACTGGTGCTTTATAGTTTTTTGGGTTTTAATTTAGTTGTTATGGGATGATAATGTAATGAACTCTTTCAATAAAGACCTGAGCAGAAACCAAAACTGGTGTTCAGTGGATGTGATTATTTGGATTTTGATATTGTACTTATTACGGGCTTGGCTTTACTGTTTGTACTTGAACTGGCTGAAGGAAATATTACAGAGAATAGTTAGAACTGAAACATTTACTTTGTAGCAATGATGCCAGTATTCCTCAGGGTCTGTCATGGGTCCAGTAATGTTTAATTTATTCCTAAATGATTTTGAAGTAGGCTTTTTAGGTTTGGTCTCTGTGTTTGCTGATAATACAAAATTGTAAAGGACAATAGGATCATTGTAAGATGCCTCCACCTTGCAGAGAGATTTGAATACATGTGGGATTGGGCATCGGAATTATTTATGCAAAGTTATCCTTCTGGACAGAAAAAAATGTGACTATAAATGGAATTGTGTCAAAAGGCTAAATCATTTGAGAAAAACTTATTGTGGGTATTAGGCTTTAAAATTCCTCTACTTGCTGTAAATTTTCAGCTTTTGTTATTGAAGAATTTTTGCCTAATCTTTTAAAGTGAATTTATGGCTTATCAAGGCAAAAAGTAGCATCAATTTTAGCTTCAAATTAAGTGTTAATAAAAAATAATAATAAACCAAACGAAGTGCTTACCATTTGGATTAGTGCAGGTGAGTTTTAACAATTTGACATTAATGTAATTGTAATAATAATAGTTTTTCATCTTCCAGGTGAAAATTTAATACTGATGTTGGGTGTTAATGTTTTTTTGTTAATTTATTAGTAATAACAAAGGTTCATACTGTACAATTATCTGTGTAACGATAATCGGATACCGGGAAAAAACATATTTCATATGTGACATATTTATTATACCAGTGAGCTAGGTTATATCTGGGGATTATTCATGTAACACTTTCTGAATGGGGTCATAAGAGAAGTGGAGTTCTAGGGTACACATTTGATCATAGATGACATAGCTTCTTGTTAAATTTTTACCCCTGTGCTCATGCGTAGGATCCATACATCCCATGTTTTGATCCATTTTTTCACATTATTTCTCAGGCTATGGGCAAAATGCTCCACCAGATCTTTTTGATCAGCATTTCTTTGTTTGGGCATGGATGTTTTACAATGGTAAGCTCATAGGTTTCTAGCTGCTGAGCAGATTGAAAATATCAATCTATTGGCCTGGGTGTTCATGCCTTATATTGGACAATTAATTAGTGCTGTGGGAAGCTATAATTTAATTTTACCCACAAATATATGAGACAGAATTGTATCACAGTAATACCACATTTTGCGAGCCTCTGGGCATTCCCACCAGCAGTGTAGCTGATCTGCTTCTCTCTAGCAGCCGCTACAGCAGGGTGATCTGGGTTCAAGCGATTAAAAAAATTGTGCAGTACGATACCAGTCATATAAGATTTTAAATGTTTTTTCTTTAATTACAATGTTATCCGAACATCTGCTGGAGTGATTGAAAATGCTTAACCATGTTTTCTCGCTCAGTACAACACCACTTCTTTCCTCCTTTTGAAATTTAGTTTGATTTTAATTCATGCAATAAGAGGCTATATAGACCTGATATAGTACTTTTCGTGGTACCCAAAGAGAGGATCATGCTCTCAAATTTAGTGGGGAGGGATTCTTGGTTATGCTGGGAGGCAATGGTAGCGTAATGTGCCATTTGAGCATATTGGTGACAGTCCTCATTATTTAGTTTATATTTTGCTTTCATTTCTTCCCAAGAGAGGATTTTACCTGAACCTTTGTTCAGGTAAAAGTTATCCTATGAATACCCTTATGCCTCCAAATCTCTGCATATATTGTATTTAAAGGGCATGTCCACCCCCAAAACTATAATCCCCCCACTACTGGCCCCATTGTGTAGTGTAGTTTAATCCTAACCTCACATCCCAGCTCCATATGGTTCTCTTGTAGTCCTCCCCAAAGTCCCAAAAACTGCCCACCAGGAGGATAGCAGAGTCCTTATAGGACTCTGTCTCCTATCTGGCCTCCGGGAGAAGTTTGGCATGCGTACTGCAGCCCTTCTCCCCCTCCCTCTCCCTCCCTCTCCCTCCCTCTCCCTCCCGATTAGGATTCCCTCCCCCTAGTGTAAAAATCTTTTTACCTAACATTCCCCCTGTCCCCCCAGCCCCAACCGCTCTATTAGTATCATCAGAAAATGCCCAAAACATTACTTACCTTATCTCTTTCCTCTGCAGCACTGAACTCCCGGCAGCCGCTTCCGTGATTGGCTGCCGCTCAGCCAATCACAGACGCGACTGCCGGTCCCGCCCCTCTGCTTGCATTTTGTCGCAAGCAGAGGGCCCGGCAGCGCGGCGGAGGAAAGAGGTAAGGTAAGTAAAGTTTGGGGCATTTTCTGATGATACTAATAGAGCGGTTGAGGCTGGGGGACAGGGGGAATGTTTGGTAAAAATTTTTTTAGAAGGGTGGACATATCCTTTAAACCTGGGGGGAATGCTGCTATGTGGAATATCAGTGCAAAAGGTGAGGTCGGGGAGATCAAGAAGTTTTTCCTTTAACAGGAACCCCAAAATTTTAAGGAAATGTGTATTGTTGGAGGAAAGTCTCAAATTTATGTCTCTGCTTGAATGGAATCCATAATATAGAAGTGGAGTGTAATGGAGTTAGGAAGCTATTTTCTAGGAGTACCGGACTTGTAGTGTCTGCTTCATCAATCCATTGTGATAGTTGTGCTAATCTGGTAGCCCTATAGTATTGGTGTAGAATGGGGAAAGCAAAGCCTCTTTTGCTTTTGTGTCTCGCTAAATATTCTGGGGTGTTTGCCTTGCCATACAAATTTAATCATTGAACTTTGTAGTTGTTACAGGTCTGGGTGTTAATGTTTTTATGTAAGGTTTGTACCAAATGTAACAAGTATAAGTTAACTATGTAACAAATTAACAAATGTGCTGCTATTTAGTTACAGAATGGTACCCAATCCTTACTGTAGCTGTATAATGTGTATGGCGATGGTGAATTTGCTTTGTTAAAGAGCCATGTTATGTTCTTTCAAATGTTTTATAAATGTCTTTGTGATTGCAAAAATGAAGTTAAGGCAAAATTCTTATGTATTTAGTAATATTAAGATGTCCCTATTATACAAAGGCTACAAAAAAAATCACCTTTATTCATTGCATTAAGCTCAATAAAGAAAAGATAAAGACATGTATTACATCAAGAATGCCACATTGATGTACAGCTGTATTTGGGTATAACCTTCTCTGTCAGACCGTTATTGTTTTTATGCTTTAATCTTTCTTCTTATAATAAAAAATAGATGACACTGCACAGAGAAAACATTAACAAAAGAGCCCCCTAGGTTACCATTTTAAATTTGCTGAGAAGAGAAAGAAGCTAGATTATTTCCTTGACTGATATAAGCAAGGCTTTTTTGGCTTGAACAAATGTGAGTTAGAATGAATAGTAACAAATAAAAAGATGTCTATGAGGATTCGTTATCCAATGAGATAACCATATTTTCAGGTAACTGCTTTTTCTTGTTATAGCTTATTTTGAAAGGATAATTTTTAATTCTTTAAATGTTTATGTTTGAATAGTTTTTGTGATCAATCAGCAAAGAGAACACTGTAAACAGGATCTTCTAAAAATATTTAAAGGGGAAGTTCAGTGGAAATACATATACTTTTAAGAAAAAAGAGCAGTATTTTTCCATCCCAATGACCTTAACCTGCCCATTCAGCATTCTGTCTGTGTATAAATAAATACTTCCGAAATATTAACTTCCTGTTTGCAGGACCCCTAGTAGTGGGCGTTATCATTTTGTCCTTGACCCAGTACCTGGGCTGATTCAGTCGCTCAGTAGAGATCTGAGAATATTTGACCCATCCAACCAGCCAATCAGTAGAAATTACTCTTAGGAAAATTCCAAGGAAGTGGTGCATCCTGGGAAGAAGAAGGACCATTAGAAACTGAAATGGCAGCTCACTAATGCCAACAGCAGGGAATAGCAAGGGGTAGAAATTCAAATGATTTTTTAAAATGGGAGAGAAAATCTAGAATAACTAGGTATGTATAATATAAACTAATAATTTTTAAAATATTGATAATTTCCACTGAACATTCCTTTTAAAGGGACTGTCCACCCCTAAACAAAAAATATTGTGGCTACAGGAAACCTCCCATAACCTCAACCTCGCGTGGTCAATATACTTCAAATCATCCGATAAATATACTTTTCAACTCTCGTTCCCACTGGCAGCCATGACAGTGATTGGCTGAGACATCATATCACCATTGCCAAAAAACAGGAAAAGGGCAGCTGTGGGAACAAGGGCTGGTAAGTATATTTACCTGCCGATTTGAAGTATAAGGACCATGCGAGGTCTAAGTTATTGGGGGGTTTCCAGTAGCCACAGAATTTCTGATTTAGGGGATGGACAGTAGAATTGTAGTAGTAGATTGTTTGCTGATTAATTGTTCTTGGAATCAAACTATAGACTATTATCGCCTAAAGTAGCCAACAAACAACCTTTTTGGGCACAGCCGAATAACGAAATTGTTCTTTCCAGGCAAATCACTTAACAATGTCAGGGGATGATTCCATGGTTCTCCTGCCTCGTGGATGTTCCCAGGAGTGCTTTGCCCTAACTTCTCCATTCAAATAGAGATGGACAAACTCACTAAAATTCATTCTGATTGCATATTTTCTAAAATAAATCAGAAAAATCAGTAAATGGAAGTTAGAAAATCCTAAATTAAGGTATACAATTAAGATATAAATAGCAATAATAACTTACTGTAAATGGCTCAGAGACCTGGGAAATGGTCTGGGGAACATGTATCAATGCCCACATTTTTTGGGGGAAAATTTTTTTTTTCTTGAAGTACTGGAAACTTCATGTTCTTCCTGTTTTGGCATTCCACTTAATATTTTGGAGATTTTTTGATAATAAATGTTCCGCAGTTAGGAAAAATCCGATATTCCGAGTTCCGGTGGATCCCTGAAATCCACTTCAAAACCTGGTTCGGGTCCATCTCTTCATTAAACTGAGTAGACTGGTCAATGCTGAACAGCCTGTCTGTATAGAAATCTTTGGATAATTGTCTTTGTAATGATTGTTTCAAAGTCAATTATCTGATTTTCTCATTCAGCTTAAAGCTTTGTCCACGCAGAGCCGTTGAACCCAACATGATCAGGCTTTTATCGTCTCTGTTAGAGATGGCCAAACTTCCTAAAGTTCAGTTCTTTTTTGAACTATCAGACTTAAAGGAGAACTAAACTTACATTTTTTAAAACCTAATGTGAAAGTTTTTCTCCCCAGAACACCTATACATTGTAATATTCTTCTCTGGTACGTTGCATTTAGTATATGTGAAAAATAGATTCTGAAATAAAAAGGCTTCCATGATGTTGCTAGTACAACCCACAGCCCATGAAGTCATCAAATAGCCACGCCCCCTGACCCCAGTATTCACTGTCTCTAGCACAAAGTGTTTTCTATACAGATGTCTCCACACCAATATGGAATACCTGATAAGACTTTGAAAGTTGCTTGTTACCCTGCAGTTTATTAACCAGTCAGTGTGAGTTGCTTGAAAATAAACTGCAGGGCAACAAGTAGCTTTCAAAGTCTTATCAGGGACTTCCATATTTCATTTTTTAAAATGATTCTTTCCCTAACAAAAGATAAAGCTTCCAAATGTAGCTAGACTCTCCGCTTATTCAGTGTTGGCGCACCGGTTAAGGCACCGGGTTTAAAAAATACATAGTTCAGGAGTTCAATACACAGGCTTTCAGCTTATTCAGTGGTGGCTCACCTTGTAAGACACCAGCTATAGACACATACAGTTCAGAAGATCACAAGTTTAACACCCCAGATGTACCTTTTACTGTTTCTATTATATTCCATGCAAAAGATAAAGCTTATAAATGTACTGAGGCTTTCAGCTTATTCGGTGATGGCTCACCTTGTAAAACGCCAGGTTTAGAGACTTACAGTTCAGAAGGTCACGGGTTTGAATCCTCAAGATTATATTTATTTTCTGTTTCCATTATGCTTATGAAGGTTCTCATTCATCCAGGTCATGGTATATCTGTTGTATTCAATTAGATCAACTGGACTTGAAGTTTAGTTCTTGAAGACGTTTCGCTAGTCATCCGACTGGCTTTCTCAATTCAGAATGACTTGTACAAGAATCTGTGGCAATGTACCCTGGAAAATCCCAATTAGCATATCACAGCCAGGTGTTAAGGGCGTGATTAGATAGTGGCTAAGAGGTGTTATAGGAACGCCCAGAGTAAGGTGTCAAAACAGCATTGTACATGGCAGACAGATGGTGTCGAACCCCCCCCACCTCTATTTAGGCTTGGTTTCTTTATTTTCACATAAATGGCCTCCTTAACACCTCTCTTGAACCAGTCACGTTCCTTTGCCAATATGTTAACATTACAATCTTCAAAGGTATGTCCTTTATCCTTAAGATGCAGGTACACGGCTGAGTCCTGACCCGAGGAATTGGCTCTTCTGTGCTGTGCCATACGTTGATGCAGTTGTTGTTTGGTCTCCCCCACATACAAATCAGAGCATTCTTCACTGCACTGTTTTTCTATCTCCTCCATGTAAAGGTTGGCTACAATGGGTGAAACTGGAGATCCCATAGCACATCCGTGTTTTTGTTTATAGAACTTATCCCTGTATTTGAAATAGGTGGTATTCAGGCACAAGTCCAGTAAGGCACACACCTGTTCTGGGTTGAGATCAGTTCTGCTGGTGAGAGTGCTGTCTTGGTTCTGCTGTTTGAGAGTGCTGTTTCCATTATGTTTGTAGTACAATATTCTACATGTACCAATGATTTATATTGTGTCCCTCTCAGCCCAGAGGTAAGAGCTCTGCTTTTAGCAAGACAGAGTAAACGAACAAGTTGCAGATTCTATTCCCCAGACTTTTATTTTGGCTGAAATGTTAGTATTTTGTTTCTTACATCCATGCTACCTTTGAAATACACTGCAAAGATTACTTTTCTTTTTGTATGAAAAGTAAAGGATTATATCATTGTTAGGACAGGAGCATTGAATGTGTTTGAAAACTAAAAACAAATCCCTGTTCTGTGTCAGGGAGAGGGGGGGTCTCTGTGCTATGGAAGCAAGGCTGCAACTTCCTTGTTTTGATCTGTTGAGCTCTACAGAGCATGTGCCTGTAGTCAGACACTTTGCAGGGGGTTTACCCAGCTAAGGTGGATTGTGGGAGCTGACCCCTAGTACTCACAGGTTATTTTCATAAATCAATAAATTGTATGTTTGTGAATGTGCTCTGTCTATTGGGACAATGTTGTCTGGAGACTTTAGTTCCCCTTTAAGTAAATTTTGATAGTTCTAAAACGGGCCCATTAAATTCAATGTGGATAAATGTTTTCAAAAAGTTCAGATAAAATACAGTTAAAATAGCAATGGAAACTTACTAGAACCAAAAATTTCTAGCATGCTTATACTTTAGTATAGGGAGAGTATAGCTGCCAAGCTGCCACTGACCACCTGAACAGTCTCCCTATATAAAGTATAGTGAAATCTTTAGGTATGTGTGTAGCATTTTTAATAGCTGATAACAGACGTCTTCCAAAGGATTCTGCTATATGCAGTACATCTTTTATGTGTGTTCCTAGTTTTCGGCTTCACTATTGCAGATTTTCACTGAACTGCCAAGTAAATGGCACACAAGTAACTATGCAACCATTCTATGCAATGTTTTGTATTTTGCTTCACCATTTTGTTAAAAACAAACTTTACAAACCACAACAGACAGAGTAGAAGACATAAGATAAAGACTAAAAAAGGTTTGCCCAATAGTAATAGTAAGTCGGTATGGATATATATAATATTAAACGGATGTTTGAGGATGTCAGTATCACTTTAACTCAATTCCAGTTCAATACTTTTCACTAATGAGCCTCTGTGCTGCTCTGTGAGGTAAACTGTGAAATAAACTTTGTATTGTTTTAGGTAATTGAGCGGAAAAGTGAATGCGACCCAATTATATGGAGCCTGAATAGCAAGTAGGGAGAAATGCTCTCTGTAGTGCAAGAGTGGGATATGCTGTTTAAATTCAAGATAACACTTTTTGTATGAGAATAAACTAACCATAGACAAAGACCACACTGCTATACAATAAGGTAAGGACCTTCTATAAGAAGGAATCTTTACTTTGGAGACATCGTACATAGAAGGATACTTGGAACTTGGCTGGCACAACTTCCTCTCTTGCAATGATATTGGCAAATAAATATCACAGCCTATCAACTTTGTCTTTTTAAAAGGAAAAAACCATTTCACTATAATATACTGAAGCAAGAATCATTCCCCAACAAACACTGCCTTAAACCATTCTCTCTTGCTGCTCCCTACCTTTGGAACTCTCTCCCTCTCTCACTTTGCCAGGTGACATACATTAATATTTTCAGATGTAAACTTTTATCCTACATTTCTGAGCACCAACACAATAAAGGATTGTTAGCCATCCCAGGCACTTTGCACTCTTTCCTCCATTTGTATCTGCATGTTGTCCCTCCTACTTATATTGTAAACTCTTTGTAAGCTCTAATGTGTCAAGGTATGCCAAACTTATATCAATTTATTTATTATTTAAATACATATATACTCGAGTATAAGCCAATCTGAATATAAGTTGGGGTACTTATTTTTAACTGAAACACAAGTAAAACCAATTGACTCGAGTGTAAGCCGAGAGTTGACTTTCTTCCATAGACAGCCCCATAATTAGTTCCCCAGACAGTCCTATAGAAAGCCTCGTACACACCCCCACAGAAAGTCCAATACACAGCCCCATAAAATGACCAATACACAGCACCATAGAAAGTCCCATACACAGCCCCATAGAAAGTCCCATACACAGCCCCATAGAAAGTCCCATACACAGCCCCATAGAAAGTCCCATACAAAGCCCCATAGAAAGTCTCATACACAGCCCCATAGAAAGTCTCATACACAGCCCCATAGAAAGTCCCATACACAGCCCCATAGAAAGTCTCATACACAGCCCCATAGAAAGTCTCATACACAGCCCCATAGAAAGTCCAATACACAGCCCCAAAGAAAGTCCAATACACAGTCCCATAGAAAGTACCATATGTACCCCATACACAGATGTGCCCTGCATACCTTTCTGTGCAGCTTGTTTGTTTAATCCTGTTACTTCTTTATTTCCCCCCCTTTCCCTTGCAGTCTGGGCTGATCTGAGTGTGCAGGACATCAATTGCCTAACCCACCCAAATCAAGAGAGGGTATAGCTTTTGTTTTTCCAGGGTCATGTTATATTGTCCATCTGCTCCTTTAAGCATCCAGATCAGCCCAGACCCGGGTATAAGCTGAGGGGAGACTTTCAGGATGATATTAAAGGTAAAATATTTCGGCTTATATTCGAGTTTATAAGGTATATGTATTCTTAACCTATGTATGAAACTTAATTTCATTTTTATGTATCTGTATAATTTCTTGCACTTTGTTTGAATACTATTTTATAATTTACAGCGCTGCGTATACATATATACATACAAAATAATCCTGTATATTGCTTAGATTATTTACAGTACTTGTGAATTGGAGCTCTGTACTTAATTTGAACTAGCTAATGAATAAGAAATAAATGTGGCATGTGCAAATAAATAAGACATTATCAGGCTTATTCAGTATGAGATGCAAATTTTTGCCCATGCTTTTAATCTGCAGCATCCAATCATATGTTACCTTTTAATTGGTCTGCAAATGGTAACTTAGCAGTGCAGTCCTGTACAAAGCTAATCCTTAAAACATTTATGTGTAAATAGAGGTTTGTATGTAACTTGGACATATAAAAAACCTGAGTTAACGAGCTGTGTTATTTTCCAAATTATAATAAACACGTTGGCGATTTCCAGAAGAGAAAATGAATGTCAAATATTATAAAATTTTCAAAGAAATTAAGCATGCTTGTTCTTAACTGGAACTACAGTATAGACCTGTTCGGTGTATAGCTGGCACATTGATAAAGGATTGTGATTAATCCCTAAAAATCTCATTCTGCTCGAAAAGCTATTAACTTCATAGAAATTAATTTCTCCCACATTCTCTGCAGATTTAGAAACATTACTACTCTTTTTATTACCTACCCATGCTGTGCTAAAATGAAACACATTGGAGGCTAAATAACAAGGGACACGTTTTGTATTGATCAAGTGTAATATATCCTTTCTAAGTGCTCACTGCATATTTTTCTAAGCACCTGTTTGGTTTTAATCCTGCGTAAGGAATTTAGATTTTTGAAGTGCTTTATCCGTACATGTACCAGCATATTGAATATCTCTCTGGTTCCATGTTAAGATGAATAATGTGTTACACAGACTGTATTATGTACCCTTAATCTGCCCTTTCTTCACAGTGTTGGATCACGAACACCGGAGGTTATTTTTAGTGATTTCTTATTGCTAAATTAAGAAAAGCATTAAGAAAAGTGGCTTAGTCGGTTCAAATCCTCCCTTGGACACGATTCAGCCAGAAGTTTTTATGTTCTCCCTGTGCTTGTGCGGGTTTCCTTCGGGCACTCCAGTTTCTCCCACAATCATAAAGACATACTGATAGGTTGTATGTGTAAATAAAGTGATTAGATTGTAAGCTCTTCAGGGCAGGGCCTGTCATGAATTGATTAAATATTTGTGAAGCGCTGCAAAATATATAGCACTATATAAGAAATAAAATACATACTCATAACCATAGTCAATATACTTCTTTTAACCTTTAAATCCCTTCACTTTACTGCACCTCCCTACTTATCTTCACTCTTGGTCCCTACACTACAGCAAATCCCCACTACACTACAGAAAAGAACAGAGGAGACGCATCCGGAGGGAGAAAGGGGGGGAGGCACTGTGCATGCCAGGGTCCTCCAGGAGGACAAATAACTATCAGGGACTGAATGTTTCACAGACAGCTCCAACTCTTCACTTTTCTGAATTTTGAACAGGTACTGCAGGAGAACCATAAGGAGCAGAGATGTAAGGTAAAACATTTTGAACAATACACAGAAGGGCCAGTAGTGGGTTGAATTTTAGTTTTGGAGGTGAACATGCCCTTTAAAGTAGTCTATCATATGATGCATGCTTTGAAGAAATCGTATATCCCCCCCCAAAAAAGTATAGCTTGATGTGATCCATAGTTTAGCAGAAACCGATACCTGCATCTCTCTTTCTATTGCTCTTAGCTCTATATTGTATTACATGAAGACATACAGTGCTCCATCCTCCTCCCATATTCCCCAACAAAGTGCTTAAGCATGGACAAACGCAGTAGCCTAAATATCTGTTGTGTAAAAAGTGACTCCTCTCTGCCCACTTCCCTTATGTTCTGCTTAAGTAAATCCACTGTCTCATTGATCTCAGCTCCCGCTGCTGCACAGCCTAACAGTTGGAGAAGGTGGCCTGCAGTAGCTGTACATGTCTCTCATCCAGATCCTGCCTCTGCCTGCCATCGCCTAAGACTGTTTATTGTACCAGACCAGTCACTGTGGAGAAACTTGTATGTACCAGTCGCTGTGAGCAAACTTTATGTATCTGTCACTGTGAACAAACTTTATGTACAGTATCAGTCACTGTGGGAAAATATTATGTACCAGTTACTGTTGGCAAAACAAAAATGAAAATATAGTTTCAAAACTGTATTGCCATTTTACATACCCTTCAACTTTTCTTCAGTTGTCCATTAAAGGTAACACTGTTGACTGCTGTACTTTTGACTCATGACTGTGCTTTTCCTTAATGGCAGATGACAATTTAGCCTGTGTGTTATGATTTTGTTGTAGTTAGCTGATATACAGTAAAGGCTTGGTACAAATCATATAGGAAATATGGTTATAGTGTATCCTTTACTAAACTACCCAAAGCTTTATGATTAGAATCCAATTATAGTATCATACTGTATACTTCCCTTTGTGCCTTGATTCTCTGTTAAGTAGTCATGTGAATGTCAATGGGCAATGATGTTTCTTTAAAAATTGGACACAGGTGTTATAGGCTTCAACACTGCTATATAATTATTATTTTCATACACCTATAAATGAACCAACGTTAAAGAGTTGGTCTGTAAGAAGATAAACTGGAGCTAAACTAACTGTCCAAATATTTATCCAAATAGCTAATCTCCATACCATAGAATAACAATGATTAGTCCTGATTTGGGGGTGTTGAACAGATTTGGGAACAGTCTAAACAGTTTTGGTGTGAAAGTTCAACTGTGAAAACTAAAACTTCATGTCTAACAATGAAATTTTGATGTTGGAACCTGATTTTAGCTGTCGAATTGTGAAGAAGTTTTATTACCATCGTATGGGAGCAGAAAATAACAATTCATTGTTCAATAATACTATCTGAGGCTCTTTTTATAATCATCCCTCTATAAAATAATATTTTATTTTGTACAGGGCTGCGTACCTAAGTTGCGTTATATAAATACAATTATACATACATACATACATACATACATACATACATACAACTGATGTCCATACTGTTATGTCTATTAAGGTTAATACCTTTCTTTTTAAATGAGCTTTATTTTACAACACTGTGCATTTAAAACAATGTTATGCATTTGTTTTTTAAAGAAGATCCATTAGAGTGAGAGGTAGGGGAGATCATTGGAGAAATCCCCAATCTCTTGGCTAAGCATTGTATTATTCTCTAAATGCATGTTCAACCTTCAGAAACATGTAAGCTAATATGAAGCAGAGAATACCCATCTTGGGTGAAAACCCATGATGGCTCCTCTACCTTGAGTGGAATGGTTATCCTTCTTGTTTTTCTTATCTTTTAAAGAAGCGTTCACATTTACAGCTCTGAATTAAAAAGGGAAACCTACTACCTTTAGAAGTTAAGAATGTTCTTAGGTCACTTCAGGTCAGTGCTTACAGCTGCCATAAAGGCAGTGTGAGAGAAACAAAGAGCCAACATAACTCTGCAAATGGTAGCACTGTTCACAATGTTGACAGAAAGTGAATGCCCTTGGAGAGCTTTTTGGATCAATGCCTATAAAGTGAAAATAAAAGATTTAGTTCTAATTTCTATCTTTACAGGGAGTGCTAGCCATCTTTGTACGTTTTGCTACCATCTTTGTTTCTCTTTCACACAAACAGCAGTTTTAAGGACTAAACTGAAGACTGGAGGGCTAAAACTATGGGCTTTAAGGAACTTTGGTCACAATGCAGTATCACTCAACGTCCTCCTTACTTGAATATGATCCTGTGATGCTGCAATCACTTTGCAATGGTTACAGTATCCCGGTCAAGTAAGAAGTCATAGGGAAAAACTAAAAGGGCAAATCTACCCCTCAAATGAAAAATTGTACATGGGTATCTTTTCCCCCCAAACCCCAAAACTGCAATAGTTAGAAATCTGAGAGATGTCAGACTAACCAGAAATGCTTCACAGTGTTCTATCACCCCTATTCTGCTTCTGGTTAGCAGCTGACAGTCCTGGATGTGACAGTAATAGTTGGCATCCCAGCCCTGCCAGATGCCTAAATGCTATTTCCCTAGTTGCTCCTTTGAGAATGTGCGAGCATGAAAAAGAGCTTGGTGAGCTTGAAGAGGAGGTGGAAATATTTTAAGAGGCAGAGGGAAGTGCAAGAAAAACATTCCGCTGCATACCAGGTTAGTCCTACGTTGTGTGTTTGACCTCATTAAATATATTTTTTTCACCATATAGCGTGCTTGCACCTATCTTATTGTTTGCTGATATGTAGGCTTTCTAACTTTTGTAGTTTGGGGGGGGGGTGTATTTATATAATTTTTTATTTGTGAACATATACTATGAACCTTACTGCAGTGGTGCAGCCATTCTTACCTAATCTTCCAATCTTGGGTGGTGTGGATTTTACCCCCATGGGCAATGTGAAATGTTTTGATGTAAAATGGCAATATAGATGTTTAATAAATGTATTATAATTGTGACAAAACTATTTTGATTTCCTAATTGAATTGAGTTAATTGTTCTCTTATATTGTTTATTAATTATATTGGGACATATGGATAAAACTAGTATTTGTCAACTTAACTGAATCCACCCAGGGACTGAGACCATAAGGGGCCCTGCAAACAGGAAATCACTACTTTGGAAGCATCTATTTAAACACATAAAAAATACTGTGTGGGCAAATTTAATATTCATTGAAATGAGAAAATACAGTGTATTTATAAAAGCAAATAATGTATTAAACTTGTTTTAAAATTACCTTGCAGTTCTATGACTGGTATAAAAGCAGTCGGCATGTGACTTTCATATCATTGTGGAATTCCTTGGTGACTTTTAATGTACAGTACATGGATTTTACAAGAAGAAATCCATTGTTCTCTACAGAATTGTTCTATTGTTCTTTTGGGGACCAAATTAGATAGCAAGACCCATATCTATAGCTCTCTTTCTCTCCCAGTATGCAAATAAGCTTCATGGGAGAGGAGACATCTGGATCATTTCCATGTTTTCATGACAGCCCTGAATGAATTTCATGTTTTTTGTTGGGTATTTACTGTACTGAAGGGCTGCCATGGAAACATGAATATTATCTTCTGCCTCATAGATAACCCTTCTCTACTTCATTTGATTTTAAAGTGATGTAACTCAAATGGTGCTTCACTTTGCAAAACGGGTGCCTACTCTGTGCCAATTAAAGCTCCATAAGCCAGTTCAAGTCTACTAATGTCACTTTGGTTCTGTACTCAGCTTGTATAATGGTTTAAAAGCCCAACAAATTGCATGATATTCACTAAAGAGCTTCCATAGAAATATGGTGATTATCCTCCTATGAGGCCTGTTTACATTTCTGGAATATTATTATTTTTGTCATTTTTTTTCTGTTACATTTATATGTACATTTATATTGAAAATATGAAGAAAGAAAATCATTTTTATTTCAATTTTTCACGTTTTTTTCCCCAAGCCTTTAAGCTTATTTTGCTGTTGGTAGATGTATGTTTACATTCTGTGAGCATTAGTGTAAACTCTGCCACAAGGTTATTAGGGGTTAAGCACAAAGATTCGATGTTCCTTTGTTGTAGTACAAGAGATTTCATAATAAATCTTTCTTTTTGTGCAAATGAATTCCTGTCACTTCTTCCAAACTATATTTTTACTTAGTAAAACATTTGCGTATGCTGTTCACAAGAGAAAGGGTATATTAGTTTTTGTGCAGTGTTATTTATTCTACTATGCTGCATCTGGTTATTGGTGTTTCAGGAAAAGTCAGTCAGTAGAATCTAATGTTTAATGATTTCTTTTTAAAATGCTCCTGGGTGAAAGTATTAAGCTCTTATATTTACATTTATCTTACCAAGTTCACATTACTTCTCTGCTGTTATAAAATATAGCTGATCAATACACATATTGTGGATGTGATGGCTTTAAGGTATGGGTGAAGTAAATTATTTTTTTGTGAACTGTTATCCAAGCAAAAATAATTAATATTTAATAGGAGTCCTATTGGAGTTGTCTTGTTGGGGCAGGATTCAGTTTGGCAAGGAGTGATACCAGTGGATAAACACACCAATAAAAAAATTAATGCACCCCTAATTCTTATAACTATATAGAGGACATAGTGACATAGTAATTTAGGTTGAATAAGGACATACATCCATCTAGTCCAACCTTTACACCCTTCTTTTTAACCCTACCTAACAGTTTATCCAGAGGAAGGCAAAAAAAAAAAACAGATTAAAAAAAGGGGGGATTTACAATAGAGAAAAAAACTAAGCCACACAACAATTTTTAAAATAAAAACAGTATATTAGACAGATAAATGTTGGCCCCCTATATCCAATGTTTCGAGAATACTAGGTCTCTTTACTTGTGGTATTAGATATGTTATTTATGCCCTGGTATGCCCCTGTGAGCTTATATATGTAGGGAAACCATTCAGCCTGTCAAGGGGAGAATCTCCCAACACAAATCCAGTATTAGTTTGGGCAACATCAAGTTGCTGGTTTCAACTTACTTTGCGCAGATGGGACATAGTGAGTCGGAACTTAAATTTATTGTGCTGGAGGAAGTTCCATAATTGAAACGTGGTGGTAATAGGGAACAAACCGAGGGAGGTATGGTGGACTCACCATTTGAAATTAATAATTTCCCATGGTCTCAATAAAAATTTTGATCTCCATTTATGACTGAATAGACATGTAGTTATCTTTCCTGTGTCTCCTCATGAGCGTTGGAACTGCACATTTATAAATATGTGCCATATTTTGTGTTCATTGACATTGAAACTTTAAATTGCGAACATCCCTTTAATGAAAATAGGGGTGGGACTTATACTGATGTCATGTATAATGCAACTATTTGATTTGTAAAATGGCTGTATAAGGAGTGGCTTGATAAAGGGGAGCTGCTGCCCCTGAAACATTGCTTATGTCCAGTTTTATGCAGTTGGTCTGAATAAATGTTGGCAACGTGCATTGGAGTGCGGTATGTACTCTTCTATTTATACATATACATGGTGTATGATCTCTAGCTTTGTACTTAACATAACAACATGAAATGTAAAAAGTTATTTTTAATACACTGATAAAGAGATTTTATATTCACAGATAAAGAAATCTTATAGGCACTGCATAAATAAGGAAATCCTGTAGTATCAGATAACTAGGGTCCAGGGCCGGATTTACCATTAGGCATGCGCCTAGGGGCGCCTGAGGTTGGTGGGGCAGATGTCAATCTCCTCCCACCAATCCAACCCCATTATAGTCTATTTTCTTCCCAAAAAAAGAGGAAATGGGTGTGGTTTAGGGGTGGGGCTAAGGGCGCCAGGCTCTTGAGGTGTAAATCCAGCTTGCTATGGGGCAGTATTTATTAAGGCGCTATCATGCCATTTTTATGGCTTAGGACGTACATTTATGGCGGTGTCATAAACTACATATACCAAACCGTATTGTTCTACCCTGCATTACCGCATATACAATGTACAATACAATATACTGTATTGTACAACCATGCGGTATTGTACAGCCATTGCTGTAAATGTACGATTGTGGCCATAAATATACAGTCACTGTTGTACTTTAACAATAACTTGCAGTATCAGAACTACAGTATACTCATCTGTTTCTAAGATGCTTCTAAAGAGACTTACAGACCGCAATCACTCACTCGCAGGTTCAGCCTCCTGGGTATGTGCTAGCACAGCAGCAGAAGAGGCTGCTTCGGCATTGGCTGTGACATAACCGTCAAGGTTTTGACTGAAAGCCATTACCCAGAGGCTGCAGGACTGAAGGAGAAATGCAAGAGAGAAATTGTGTTCTGTAAGTCCCTTTAGAAGCATCTTAGGAAAAGATGAGTATAATGAAAATGGAGTTTACATAACAAAAATAAAATATAGATTTGGGGGTAAAAATGTAAAAAAAAGTGAAGGCAGATTTAGGGAATTAAAC
This sequence comes from Hymenochirus boettgeri, assembly GCA_019447015.1. Taxonomy (NCBI): domain Eukaryota; kingdom Metazoa; phylum Chordata; class Amphibia; order Anura; family Pipidae; genus Hymenochirus; species Hymenochirus boettgeri. The sequence goes on along the minus strand of CM033472.1, from coordinate 213,940,458 downwards.
TAATTAACTGAGGGTAACAATATTGATTATAAATGATAATTTTTTGTTGTTGTTTTTAAAAATGAAAATCTGGGTGATTATTACATACCTTAAAGATCACACATCAACCACATAGAAAGTGATTTATCTTACAGATAGTGGTTTATAACGACTGCTAATGTGTATCCGGAATATGTGGGTCACAAAGCCAGGTTAATTCACCCAAAGCTTTAGCTGCAGAATAATATGAAACACTGGTGGCTGTATGGTAAATATTCAGTACAGGATTCTTTCCTGTAAAATGTATGTAAGAAACATTTAGAATAAGTCAAGTTATTCAAGCAAAGCATTTAAGCTGTTGATAGATGTTGCTTTCTAAATATTTGCCCTTGTTATCTTTGTAGTGTATATATATATATATATATATATATATATATATATATATATATATATACTTTATAAATTCATATAGCCATGTTTCCTTGCATAGAAGGAAATAAAATCTTTTTGTTAGCTGCTAGCTTTGAAAATGTGAAAAAATGCCAACCTGACACTGAAAGTTGTAGATTGCGAATGTCACCTGCAGATTTTCATCTATTAGTGCATTGCAACATAAAGCATAAGCCATGTAATTGTTATTGTCTGGAGATCCTGCGAATCTTCAGCCTTAGAAGACCTTTAATAATATAAAAAAAACTTTTGTCTGCAAATAAATAATTGGGGTTCATTAGCGAGATAGAATGTGTGCTTTCATTTGCAGTTACTTGATTCATTAATGGTGTCCATGCAGCCTAAAATATCTATATCATATCCAGTAGTTTTCATAGAAAAACTCTCTTTTACCTGCATTACATTGTCACTGTATGATTAGTGAGGTGGTCTCGTTTCCCTTTACACCCAATGTACATAATATCAATTTGCTGAACATGGTGTATAAAAATAACCCAAGAAATAATGTTAAAAACTGCTATGAGCAGTTCTGTGCCTCTGGCCTTGCCTGTCATATGTCAGCATTTGCAAATTAGATTTTTATTTCTCAAGGATGCCCACGGCTACTCAAACGCTATCATTTGCCAACTTAGCAGTAATTCCCTGTATATTTTTTCCTCTTCTGTTCTCTTAAGGTTAAACCAGATAGTTATTAAGATGCCTTGGAAAGGTTACCACGGATTCATTTTTAAATTAAAGAAGTATCCAATTTTAATATGCTTACAGGTTAGTCCCCTCAGGAATCACAATGTCGTTCATCAAAGGAAGCCATCATTAAAATTAATGAGAATAATAAAAGTAATTCATTGAAGTTTACCAGTGCAGGGATGAGCATTACTCAAACATTTCCCCATATCCAGTCTATTAAAATACAGCTTAGTCTAAGATGTATATTATGTGTGGAGCTAATTGTAAATGTACTTGCAAGAGTCTTAGCCCTTGTAACCTGCGGTGATTCATTTGTTCAGTAAGGAAACTCTACTAAAGTTGTTTATTTTATTATAATGATATTCTCCAAGTTTGAATGAATAGGCTTGTGTTAGTTCTTTCTTTCTTGCTTCAAGTCCAGTTGATCTAATTGAATACAACAGGTATACCATGACCTGGATGAATGAGAACCTTCACAAGCATCCTACAATATCATCCGCCACCTTTGCATCATAATGACTTAATTGTGTAGCTGCCATTCCATCATCTAAATACATGTTTTGGTAAATATTTCTTTGTGTTTTTTTAAATAAAGTTTATTTATTTTTTTGGTATTTCTTCAAATTTGCACAGGAGGCATTTTGTTTTCCTGGGATTTCTGATGTAGACAACATATATCATGAAAGATAACGTAATACTATTGCTAGTGAAAAGCATTTTAATAACCAATTTCATTGGCTGTAGCACAAAATGTATATTGGATCTGGTATAATGGATATAAATAGGGGCTGGTGCTATAAAAGGTGCAACATTTTGCCCATGTTGTTAATCTGCAGCAACCAATCAAATATAATCTAACAAGTAACCCAATAAAAAGCTAATTGCTGCAAATTAATAGCATGGACAAACTTTTGCACCTCTTATTGCATTAGCACCTTCAATGTAGGAGGCAGGAATTGTCAGCAAGGTCTCTGTGTTTGCAGATGAGACAAAATGTTCTTGACCATTAAAAGCTTCAGAGGATGTGCAATCGTTGCAAGGGGATCTAGATAGATTGTCACATTGGGCTGCTAAGTGGCAGATGAGATTCAATGTTGATAAATGTAAGGTGATGTATTTTGGACTTAAAAATCCTTGTGCTGCTTATACTATAAATGGCTCTGTGTTAAGTGAATCCCTGTTGGAAAGGGATCTTGGGAGTTTTGGTGGATAACAAACTTAAAGGTATCAAGCAGTGCCAGGCAGCAACAGCCAGAGCCAGCATGGTATGGTATTGTATAAAGAGAGGTATGGATTCAAGGGAGGAAAATGTTATTCTCCCTCCTTACAAAGCATTGGTAAGGCCTCATTTGGAATATGCAGTGTAGTTTTGTAATCTTGTGAACCAAAAGGACATCTTGGAAATGGAAAGGGTTCAGAGAAGGGCAAATAAATTAGTAGGGGACTGGGGAAGCTTGAATATAAAGACAGAATGCAAAAGTTTCAATTATGCAAACTAGAGAAATTAGCTTGTGTGGGGATATGATTACTGTAATACATCAATGGGCCATACAATAAACTATTTGGGGCATGGTTCACCAAGAGAACATGTCAGAGGACACGTGGACATCTTTTAAGACTGGAAGAAAATAAGGGGGTTTTCACTGTGACAACGGTTTAACTATGGAACTGTCTTTCATTGATGACATTAGATAGATTAAAAAATAGCTGTATGAGTTTCTAAAAATAAAGAATGTTGCATGTTACTGGGATTGATACATAGGGGCATATTTATAAACAATCACTATTATTGCCATTTTGCTATTGCAGGACATTGCAATGGCAAAGAGTGTTATTTTGCTGCATTTACTGTATAAAACCACTAGGTTTCACTGTGAAAGGTATCGCTGTGGCGATGTATGTTGGTAGTATCACTGTGCATTGACAACTTTGTCTTATTCATTGCGTTAACTCTGGTATTGAGGCGAAAAGAGAAATTGCACTCTAGCATCGGCCATTACAGGACCAGGGCTGCAAGCAAAAATGTGATGGGGGGGTCACATTTGATTGAAGGGGGGTCTTGTATATGTTGAATTTAAAGGCATGTTTATAAAGCAGAGAAGGTAAAAAAAATTGATAATAAGCTGCAGTTTGCTTAAAATAAATAACACTTTAAAAAAATTAGTCCTATTAATAAAAAAGAGAAAATTCACCTTAGACTCCCATTTGACTTTATTGGCGAATAAAGAATATTGGAACCTTCAAAAAGCGATCTTAGGAAAATCATATTCGTATTACAGCAAATGCTGGAAAATAGTCTAACACCCCCTGGGTATTTATTAGTATTGAGAAACACTCCACAATGTACTGACACCTTCCATGGACCCATTGGCAGGCTAAATAAATGGCCACTTGTGCGTTTGCCCCATGTCAGGCTTGGCAATTTTGAATGGCTGAATCGCAGTGATGTATGGCGAAAAGATATATAGTTGGGTTGGTATTAACCAGACACAATATTAGGCTGGGTCCACACTACATTAATTTATTAAATGCAGAATTTAGTACATCAATTAGCAGCAGGTGGATCTTACTCAGAGCCATGTGTGGTCTGGGTGCCTTGCCCCAAATTAGTCCCACCGTATCGGGAGGAATACAATTATTACGCTCACCCAGTAAGATAGGTGTCCTCGGTGCTAATGCCCCAGACCTGTCGTTCCCAAAAGTCAATCCAGATATTCACCAAACAGAATGAAAGGGGGGAAGTTAAATGCATTCCGGAATCACTGCAGATGATTATCCAAGTTAAGAAGGAGAATAAGCTTTATTCTTAAGATCATAAGTGTCCCACACACATACGGTCCATGCACTTGCACTTACCGTCCTCTCTGCTTCCTCTAAATCCTCATTATATCTTTACTGATACTTTCTAACAGTGCAAATACAAATAGACCAAACAGCAACTACACCAATGTATGGCCTAGCACAGAAGAGCCAATTCCTCAGGTAAGAACTTAGCTGTGTACCTGCATCTTAAGGAAAAAGGACATACCTTTGAAGATTGTAATGTCAACATCTTGGCAAAGGAACATGACTGAGTGTCAAGGAGGCCATTAATGTGAAAATGAAGAAACTAAGAATAGAGGTGGTGGTGGGGTTTTGACACCAACTGTCTGCCATCTACAATGCTGTTTGGACTCCTTACCCTAGGTGTTTCTATAACACCCTTTAGCCTCAAAAGCATCCACACCTTGCATTCAGAAGTTCCCTAACACTTACTGTAGCTGTCGTATGCCAATTGGGACTTTCCAGGGTATATCTGTTGTATTCAATTAGATCAACTGGACTTGAAGTTTAGCTCTTGAAGACGTTTCGCTAGTCATCTGACTGGCTTTCTCGATTCAGAATGACTTGTACAAGAATCTGTGGCAATTATGTACCCTGGAAAATCCCAATTAGCATATCACAGCCAGGTATTAAGGGCGTGATTGTAGGAACGCCCAGGGTAAGGTGTCAAAACAGCATTGTACTTCTTGACACCTTACCCTGGGCGTTCCTACAATAGATATACCATGACCTGGATGAATGAGAACCTTCACAAGCACTTTCCAGGGTACTTAATTTTCAACAGATTCTTGTACATGTCATTCTGAATTGAGAAAGCCAGTCGGATGACTAGCGAAATATCTTCAAGAACTAAACTGTAAGTCCAGTTAATCTGACTGAATACAACAGATATACCATGACCTGGATGAATGAGACTATATATATATATATATATATATATATATATATATATATGTTTGGGTCTAGGCACTCCTTCAGGCAATTCGCCACTGTACTGCTTACCTCAGTCCTCTACCTTAAGGACTCCAAGCTATAGCACAAGGAAATAAAGGTGATGGAAACGCACACTGTTCCTCAGAAAATTCTGTTTATTGCATCACACAAACGTTTCGAAGAACGACATTGACATAGCGTTCTCTGAATCGTTGTTTGTGTGATGCAATAAACAGAATATTCTGAGGAACAGTGTGAGCTTCCATCACCTTTGTTTGCTTGTGCTATAGCCTGGATGAATGAGAACCTTCACAAGCACATAAATGTATAGGTTGTTGGGAATTACTGCCTGCATGAAAAAATCAGATCATGTGTATCCAGCAAGGAGAGACTTCAAAGGGGATTTATTGTGTAATCAATAGAAGAAATGAAGGATTGTGAACAAATGTTAATTACTTTTACTGGATTTTATTACATTAGACAAAGCTAAGAAAAAGGGGGGTAGAGGGAGTTTTAATATTCCTTATCACTAATCTGTTCATCTGTTTTAGTTAGGAGCTATATAAAAGAAAGGGCAGTTAATGCTTATTTACGACTGTTATCTGTTAAAACTATGGGTCTGATGCTATATAGGCAGTTTTTTGCCTAAAATTAGTCCCAAACCATTAGAGTAGATTTTGAACTACTTTTGTGCTAGCCAAACCATTTACAATAATTTTTGGAAATAGCGCGGCTTAGCTAAGTTAAGATTAGTGCAACAATTTTGTGCTAATCTTAACGCCATTACCACTCTGGCATACGGACCTGATAGTAAAAAAACAGGGATCCCGCTATGCATTAAGGCTCATGAGAGACTGGCAATTTTAGAATAATAAGTAAAATAGAACATAGAAATTTAATCTCAAGTATTAGTTTATGCTATTGGATTAACATGGCTACAACAATGTTTTTGAGGCACAGAATCATAAATTCATCCAAATGCTTTTTCAAATATTGTTCATTTCAAAACTCCATAATCCTATATAATAAAACCCTAAGTGTGCGTCCCTGTGTCCATGTGTGTGTCACTGCAGTTCCTATGGACTCACCACTAGAGGGAGAGTCACTGCAGTTCATATTGACTCACCACTAGAAGGAGAGTCTCTGCATTTCCTATTGACTCACCACTAGAGGGAGAGTCTCTGCATTACCTATTGACTCACCACTAGAGGGAGAGTCTCTGCAGTTCCTATTGACTCACCACTAGAGGGAGAAACACAGGAAACACACGGAGGGAGAACAGCAATTAAACAGACTGCAGGTAAGGTTGCTTGGGACAGGGGTCCCTGGATTTGGGACAGAAGGGCCCCTGGATTTGGGACAGGGGGGCCCTGTATTCAGGACAGATGGGGGCCCTTGGATTTGGGACAGAGGGGGGCCCCTTGGATTTGGGACAGAGGGGGGGGCTGGTATTTGGTACAGAGGGAGGAGCCTTGGATTTGGTACAGAGGGGGAGACCTGGATTTGGGACTGAGGGGGGCTTCTGGATTTGGGACAGAGGGGGGCCTCTGGATTTGGGACAGAGGGGGCCCCTGGCCTTGGACGGAGGGGAGACTCTGGCCTTGGGACATGGAGGAGGACTATGGCCTTGAGACACTAAGGGGACACTGTGCTTCTAGCGCCCGTTATTGTAGCAGGCTTAATGTCTAGTTATCTATAAAACTAGGGCTATGACCATATGCCATAGTCACTGGCCTACTGAAGCAAATAAAGGGTTCCCTCAGTTCATTGGTGTATTTACTGTATATATATATATTAGATAATAAGCAGGAACGTATTTAACCATATAAACAAGATTGTCTCTCCCCACTTGCTGTATCAACTAGTTATTAAAATTGTACGTAGTAATTGTAATCATAGTTCTGGTGGTTTCAGTTTTTATTGTGTCTACAAAAACTTCCAGTACTTATGGTCCAGGCAACTATTTTTTAGGTAATAAAAACTATGGACCATTTCACTTTCTTTGCTATGGAGCAGTACATACTTAGTGCAATTTATTGGAAGTGCTTTGAAAATTAATTAACATTAAGCTATAGCTGTGATGCCCTTTAATCTATACTATTATAGTTTTAACATTTTAATCGGTAATTGTGGTCTCCATACAAGTGCCCTATATTTAAATGATCTCTCTAATACCTTCCAAACAATCCTGGAATGGTGTCCCTAACTTCTCTGGATCTTGCATTATAGGCTTATAAATTACCCTTCCTTTTCTGTCCTGTCTGTCTAAGGCTGTGGCAGGCACATGAATAGCTGTGATAAAAGACCCATCCCCAAAAAATCAATATGTTCTGAAGCTAATTACAGAACTGCAACTATCAGTCCTTTTCTCTACAAATGGACACCTAAGGGAGGTACTGCATATGTATCAAATGCATTCATATCTACATACATTAACCCAAAACAATTTAATATACAGGTATTACTAAATCCGATTAGCAGAGGGCAATATGTCATTGTCTGCTCAATTCAGCGTTTGACACAGGTTTAATTCTACTAGCAATGGATTCTGAAATAGTTTTTTTTTTGTATTTTCTTTCTACTGTAAGTATCATTGCTGACTGTGCTTTAGATTTTCTCAAGTGCCAAATAATCCTGATAAGTCTGAGCTCTGATAGCTGAACAGCATCCAATAGAACATTCAACTCGCTAAAGAAAAATCTCCAGCTTAAGTAGATGATAGATGTTATAGGCAAAATGTTGAATGTTGATACTTTTTTTTAGACATTCTTAGGGAAACCTATTGATAAAGCAAAATCATGAAAGTCAGATTATGCATTTTATTTCCATTTTCCTAATACGCTGTGAGTACTTACTGAATTGAAAATATATCTCTATATTAGATGCAGAATTACCAATGGAAGAGTCATGTGTCCAGAAGATGCTCATTTAAAAGAAGCCATCATGCTAATCTTGACCCTGGTCCGATAAATGACTAATAAATAATTTAAGTTCCCACTAATGGTTCTCTGGATGGAACCGGCTACATCTTTATTAGCAAAGCAGTTATAACAGCAATAAATTATATGTAATAAAAAAAAAGTGGCTCATTAGCATACAGTATATTGTATATTATCCTTGCCAGCTGTTGGTGACATGCTACTACTGTACATTACCCAGCTCTGCAGGAAACATTATTGTATACATTAGGGGGTGTTGAACCCATTTGATCTTGTCCCACCGGTGGGTTTCCTAGTAAATTTCAGTTACAATATTTCAGTTACAAATTACAATAATTCTGTCAACAAAACTAAAATTAATGTATAACTGGTAATTTTACTGCCAAATTTGGTTTTAGCAATAAACCAATGAAATTTTCATGGTAGTTTTTTTTTGTAAAATTTCCTTTTTAATAGGTAAATTTAGCCTAAAATCACATGCCTGCCTTACCCGGAAGTGGAGAGTGGATTGCAGAGCCGCGGCTCTGCAATTCATTTGGAAACAAAACAAAGTCCTGGTTTTGGGGGGTTTTGCACATACTAATTTTTGCTGCCCAGAGGGGTGGACAGTCCCTTTAATAAAAATATTTACTGTTATATTTTACTAATCTCCCTTTAACCCCTACCCCAACCTACCACAAGGAAATACAAAATGGATAATTGGACAGCCATGAACAGTGTTAGATTGGACTGTTGGGGCCCACCAGGAAATCTGAGACTAGGGGCCCACCGGTAGGAGTTACGGGGCCCACCTAACATTTCATATCTCTATTATCACATAAATATAGATCTAGTTTACTCCTACTGACTCCTGTTGTTTATTAAAATGCATTTTACTGTCCCTATGGCTCTGTATTAAGAATTAAGAAGTTTTCTCTGTTTTCTTGAATGGTGAATGGGCTGTGGGTCCAGTGGGGGATTCCCATGTAACCCTGATGGCAAGTCCAACACTGGCCATGAATGTAATTATATTAGTGTACATTATTCATTTTGTTCAATAATTGTATTATTTATGATATCCAAGGGCCAAGCTAAACCAAGAAAAGTGTGACATGCTGAAAAATGTATATTTTTGCAAATATTACCAGAATGATTGGTCAATTGTGTATGGGTTCCTTTGTTCTCTCACTGAGCATGCCAGTTCCACTGAGAATTACAGACTTCAAATAGGATTATCTAAAACTTGATGCTACCTACACAGAGATTGGTATAATGATTTCAGACAAATCTGTATGCTTCCTATGATGCTCAGTGTCTGGTGATGCAATTCTCCTTTCAGGCCTATAGGAATACAAGGACACTCCCGGAAACAAGTTTCTAGCCACAGAGCAAAATGGGAGACAGAGAAGGAACAGCAGCAATGATCACATCAGTTTTCGGTGTTTCTTATCTTAATCTCAATAAAAGTTGAAATACATCAAACAGATAAGCTTAATTAATGATCTAAAATCCCAACAGATGGTATGGCGTTCACTGAATAGCTTCCATGAAAACATGGAGATCACCCCTTCGTCTTGTGAAAAGGGCGCTAAAGCTTAATGTCTCATGTATTTGTTGAGTTTTGCACATTTCAACTCAAATGTGAAGTAGTGTAATGTGTGGCAATTTCTCAGTTTTATGCAATTAACTCAATGAAAGGATCAATGAAAATGTTTTCAACGGTTTAATCTGATGGATACCACTGATACGACTGGATTATGATACATTGCAATTACACAATGACATATCCACCTTTAGCATGATGCAGAGGTGCTGACCCTGACATTGGCAAATGGGGACAAGGAACATTGTGAATTTGTTTTATCAAATCTGATTCACTCTGGACTTAAAATCCTATTAGAATCCCAAAGCGTGAGAAAATAAAAACAATAAGTCGCCATTCGATTCCGAGTTCTTCTGATTATGAGTAATTTGTCATACTCTGCAGTGGCAGCAGGTTTTTGTTGATTAATTTATTTGTTTTGTAGTCAATATCTGTGGTCAAAGTTGTCTTTGCGTTAAAGGTAATAATATCTTTGCCAAACTGGTAATAACCCAGGTTAAAGTAATCTCCATTTACTGTCTATAGTACGTTATTAGTTTCTAGGTGAACCTTGCCATGATAAAGCTTCCTAGTTGACTGACTCATCCAGTAAGAGCTACATTTCCTGGTTTTCCTAATGATTTAAATAAAATGTAACGGATATTCCTAACAAATAAGTATATTCTTATATTATACAGTAAAAACCCTTCTTACTGTCAAAATAACAAACACATGAAGCTGTTTGATATTAAAAGACCATCTTCTTGGAGCTTTTTACCATAAAGTTACATACCTCTCAAAATTTTCACTTACACAGTATTTCAATTTTAAAAAGGGATGATATGTGCCAGTCAATGCGATATTGGAAGGCAACAGTTCTTATCTTACGGAGCCAATGCTGTTTTCACTTTGTGATACTTACTGCATCACAGGAGCATAATATGGTAACAGCATCACTCTGTGAGAGTTGTACAGGCCAATACATTTCCTTTTAATACAGTATATGCACTACACATTAGCACAAAACTTAACTAAAAAGTATTGCATCAGGTGCACTGCGCACTTCCCAAAACATTTCAAAATCATACAGGTCCCATAAAATGAAAAATCTACACTGACCAGGTTAGAATGGATTTAATTTTGTGACCAGGGTTTGCCAGTCTGAGTTTGGGAGCATGTCTGTGTTGTGAAATTATGAAGAGTCAAATGCATAGAGGATCAGTAGTACCAAGAGATGCTGAATTTAGATTTTTAAAAATATATATATATACTAAAAACACTCAGGGTTATTCAATAAAAGTTCTTAACGTTAAAAATGGTGGTAATTTTGCCGCAACCAATCAGATGTTAGCTTTCAAATGTTAAAAAAGATCTGATTGGTTGGGGCAAAATTATCACCATTTTTAGCAATTAGAACTTTTATTAAATCTCCCTGACTGTTTTTTAATTTTTGGCAATGAATTTTTATTAATGTCTTTTCAACATGATACCGCACCGGCACACATTGCTGTATTCTGGTTAAACTGGAAATCGCTGATCATCTTACAGTAAATGCTGGAAAATAGTCTAACACCCCCTGTACTATTATAAGTATTCAGAAACCATCCACAATGTACTGACACCTTCGAAGGACCTACTGACAGGCTAGATATATGGACACTTAAATGGAGCAGTTACCATGACGATAAGCAAAATGTCGATCACGGCGTCAAAAATTACTTTTTGATGCTGGTTATCAATGTTTTATAAATTGCATTAAGTCCAAATTTGGGGGAAACGGTGGTGATAATGGTGGCAGAAAGAACATTTTAAAATATGTTCCTAAGGTTTTATTCAAAGATTGAGATTGTTGGCCAATTTTTGACTGTGGTGGTTACTGCATATAAATTTTATGCCCTGTACGGATTACCTAGTCAACTGCCGGCATAAATATAAATGTGTATAAAAACAAATACGATGGATAGTAGGATAGGTGCAGAACTCTCTTTACAGTTTGTAATACAGTGATTTATGCCATTGCAATTAAATCGTGCAACACAAAGCATAGAAATAGTTTTTTCTTTGGAAGTCAGCAAATATATTGTTGACTGAACATAAATGATGCTAAGAGGTCAGACATGTTTTTGTTGTACAGCAAGGTATATAGAGGTAGGGTTTCAGGAGAGTGCGTTCTCTTCTTTAAAGAAACAAAAAAGTAGATAAATTGGAATTGTTTGGTATTTCAGCCTAGTTATCATAATTTGATGACACAGTTGAAATACTGACAGAAATGAAGAGCCACATATTGTGATGTCAGTTCATATTTGGCAAGTGTGACACTTCTGGAAGATAATGAGCAGTAGATGTGTCCGCCTGTTACTGAGTGTCTAGACAGACTCTCTGAAGAAAAATCATGTTGTTGTGAGTCACAAAGCTCTGTCAGCAAGCTGCAAAGCAGAGTATGGCATAATACAACAAAAGTTTCCTTATGATTAAAGGATATACCATACATTTTAAATTGAAAATAGAATAAAGCCTTCTGTATATAATGAACTGTAAAAGCAGAAATCTAAATGCCATGATAAAAATGCTAGCATCAGCCAGAAGCAGTAAATGTGCCCCTCCTCCCTTCCATGTAGTTTAAAGGACCAGTTTACTTGTTTGAAAATGACGTTATACTTATCTGCGGTTCCAAAATAATAAACCCCATTTAAAGAGCGTTGTGACAGTGTATTGCTAAGGATTTTTGCTCAAAACAGGAGCAGGCGGCGGCTCCTAGACGGTGAGGGACCAAGTCAGGTAAGGAAGTTCAGGAGCATCTTTGGAAACTGTGAATATTGCAAAAGGGGGGTTTGGGGGGTAATCTACATTTTAGAACAAAGTAATTTTTTGAGTGGGCTTGCCTTTCAAATGTAAGCTAGTAAAAACACAAGAAGAAAACAGCGTTTGAAGCACTCTTGTATAGTCTATAAGCAAATTCCCTTTATTGGTAGGTACTTAGGGGAATATCATTTTAAAAACAATTAAAAACATGTGAAACATTAGTGAGGTGCTAGCAAGGAAGCCTAAACAGTAGTATAGACACAAGTGGCTGCCACAAAAACCATGGGTAATACAGATATATCAGCTATAAAGGTGCAGAGATACCTAGATGAAATAAATGTAGATAGAACATAATAATGTAATATAACAGTCCTATACTTATCTCCCCTATGATATAAAAGCTGCAAAGCATAAACCCAATAGACAGCACCTATCATAATAGGTAAGGTAAGACATAGCTCCTATACCTCTCATTCTTCTATTAATACAGTAAAGTAATAGTTCACATTCCGAGTAAACTATTCCTTTAAAGGAAGCAACACAGTACAATGGGAACATTGTCAAGACCTACGACCCTGCATGCCGAACAGTGTGTTGTCTGCCTGGTGCTAGGGTTCGACATGTGGTGGATCGTGTAGACAGATTATTGGGTGGGGCTGGGAGTGACCCGGCGGTCTTGGTTCACATTGGTGCCAATGACAAAGTTAGAGGTGGAGGTGAGGTCCTTAAAAATGATTTCCGAGAATTAGGGGCCAAGTTAAAAGCAAGGACCTCCAGGGTAGTGATTTCAGAAATACTACCGCAGCCACGTGCTACGCTAGGGAGGCAACGGGAGCTCAGGAGTATAAATGCGTGGCTAAGGGAGTGGTGTAAGGAGATGGGGTTTGGGTTTTTAGAGAACTGGGCTGACTTTTCTGTTGGCTACAGGCTCTTTAGTAGTGACGGATTGCACCTCAATGGTGGTGGTGCAACTGTTTTGGGGGAGAAGATGGCTAGGGGGTTGGAGGAGATTTTAAACTAGGTATGGGGGGGGAGGGAACGTTTAACTACACAGGGGTAGATAGAGAAGTTAGGGATCTGGGGGCTAGTAACACAACGGAGGGAGGAGAAGGAGGAGGGGGGAGCATAGAGGATAAGGAGGCATGTACGACCATGTATGGAAGTAAATCAATTGATAATCTAAAATGTATGTTTACAAATGCAAGGAGTCTGGCTGGAAAAACCGGCGAACTTGAAATAATAGCGTTAAAGGAAAGGTATGATGTAATTGGTATAGCAGAATCATGGCTTAATGATTCACACGACTGGACAGTAAATATTGAAGGGTACTCCTTATTTAGACATGACCGAGTTAATAAGAAAGGAGGAGGAGTATGTATGTATGTTAAACAGGAATTGAAGCCAAATTTAAAAGATGGAATAGATGGGGGAGCAAACGATGAGGCAGAAACATTATGGGTGGAACTGTGTACAGGAAGCAAGAAGGTAGGTAAATTAATTGTTGGAGTGTGTTATAAGCCGCCAAATGCCGGGGAAGAGGTGGAAATGAATCTCCATATGCAGTTGGCGAAGGCTGCTGGTATGGGGCATGTTCTGGTTATGGGGGATTTTAACTACCCTGAAATAGATTGGAGTAATGGAACTGCCAGCACCTCAAAAGGTATAAAGTTCTTAAATTTCCTATATGAGCATTTTCTTTCACAGATGGTAGAAGTTCCTACTAGAAAGAATGCGTTGTTGGATCTGGTGATATCTAATAACCCAGAGCTCATTTTGGAGATGAAGGTAATGGGAAGCTTAGGGAATAGTGACCATGATATAGTGTCATTTAATATAGGTTGCAGAAAACTAAAGTGCACTGGCTTAACAAAAACTTTTAACTTTAGGAAAGCTAATTTTATGCTTTTAAAGGAATCGCTCCTGCTCATAGACTGGGGGGAACTGTTTCTAGGTAAAGATACTGAGCAGATGTGGACCACTTTTAAAGGGATATTAAACTATAACATTTCCAAATCGGTACCTTTAGGAAACAAGTGTAAAAAAATTAGGTCCACTCCTGCATGGCTTAATGCTCAGGTAAAAAGGGAAATGGAAAAAAAGAAAAGGGCTTTTAAAATTTTGAAAGCAGAAGGCACAGAACAGGCTTACAGGGACTTCAAAAGTTGTAATAAAGAGTGCAAGAAAGCAATTAAACTAGCTAAAATAGAAAATGAAACACGGATTGCCGAACAAAGCAAGTCCAACCCCAAGATGTTTTTTAAGTATATAAATGGTAAAAAAATGAGGACTGAGAATGTGGGACCATTAAATAATGGAGCTGAGGTGGTTGTAGAGGATGCCGAAAAGGCTAATCTGCTAAACCGTTTTTTTACATCGGTTTTTACTGTTGAGAATCCTTACAGTAGGGATTGTAACAATGTGCAGGGAGGAAATGAAGAGTTTTCACATTGGATAACAGAGGATATGGTACGGAATCAATTAGACAAAGTTAATATCAATAAAGCGCCAGGACCAGATGGATTGCATCCTAGGATTTTAAAAGAGCTTAGTTCAGTTCTAGCAAGACCACTGTGTCTCATCTTTTCAGATTCGCTTTTGTCTGGGGATGTGCCGCTGGATTGGAAAAAAGCCAATGTAATACCAATATTCAAAAAAGGTAGTCGTTCACAGCCTGGTAACTATAGACCTGTAAGCCTAACATCAGTGGTAGGGAAGGTGATGGAAACTTTGTTAAGGGATCATATCCTTGACTTTGTCTCCAGAGATTATCTTATTAGTAGTAGTCAGCATGGATTTATGAGAAATAGATCATGCCAGACAAATTTAATTGGTTTTTATGAAGAAGTGAGTAAGAAGTTAGATTCAGGCACAGCTGTGGATGTGGTATATTTGGATTTTGCAAAAGCCTTTGATACTGTGCCACATAGGCGACTAATGTATAAACTGAGGACTGTTGGCCTTGAAGAAAACATTTGTTCATGGATAGAGAACTGGTTATTGGACCGCAAACAGAGAGTGGTGGTTAATGGAGCTACATCTATGTGGGCTAAAGTTCTAAGCGGAGTTCCTCAGGGTTCTGTACTGGGGCCGCTTCTGTTTAATCTGTTTATAAATGACTTAGAAGGGGGCATTGAGAGCAAGGTCTCTGTGTTTGCTGATGACACTAAATTATGCAGAGCTTTGGAAACTTCCAATGATGTGCAAGTGCTGCAAGCAGACCTAGATAGATTATCAAAATGGGCAGCAGAATGGCAGATGAGATTCAATGTTGATAAATGTAAGGTGATGCATTTGGGATTTAATAATCCCTGTGCCACCTACACCATAAATAACTCTGTGTTAAGTGCATCTGAAATGGAAAAAGATTTGGGGGTTCTGGTAGATAACAGACTTAGCTGTAGCAAACAATGCCAGGTAGCAACAGCTAGAGCTAGCAAGATATTGTCTTGTATAAAGAGGGGAATGGAATCAAGAGAGAAAAATATTATTCTCCCTCTTTACAAGGCACTGGTAAGGCCACATTTGGAATATGCGGTGCAGTTTTGGAATCCCATATACAAAAGGGACATCTTGGAAATTGAGGCAGTTCAGAGAAGGGCAACTAAATTAATAAGGGGAATGGAGGGGCTTGAATATGCAGGCAGATTAGACAAGTTAGGGCTGTTTACATTGGAGAAGCGGCGGTTGCGTGGGGACATGATAACCTTATACAAATATATTAATGGCCCATACAGTGAACTCTCTGGTGCATTGTTCACTAATAGTTCATATCAGAGGACTCGTGGACATCCTTTAAGGTTGGAAGAAAAGAAGTTTCATCTTCAAGTTAGGAGAGGTTTCTTTACAGTGAGAACGGTGAAACTGTGGAACTGTCTTCCAGCAGAGGTGGTAATGGCAAGTTCATTGAATAACTTTAAAAAAGGCCTGGATAAGTTTCTAAAACTAAAAAATATTGAGAATTACTGGTATTAATGCATATAGATCTGGTTGATCCAGGGATACTTTCCGATTGCCGTTTGGAGTCAGGAAGGAATTTTTTCCCCCCTTTTTTAGCTGGGGTTTTTTGCCTTCCTCTGGATCAACTGTTAGGTAGGGTTAAAAAAAAAATAAATAAAAAAAAAAAAAAAAAGTGAATAGGTTGGACTTGATGGACGAATGTCTTTATTCAACCTTAATTACTATGTTACTATGTTACGAGAACCAACCACCAATGAGAATTGACGATTCCTTTTAAAGTGCAAGCTGCAGTCCAGCATTAAGACCAGTTAATCCTGATAAATCAATGAAGCCATTATCATAAAGGATCAGCAAAATGTTGTATACCAAAAATGAAGTGCTCTTTAAATTGCAGTATGCATGTAGGGCTTAAGATCCAATAGTTGTCCAAATCCCCAGCAGAATGGTATAGGAAATAAAGGAGTAATCAGAAGCAGGTTTTTTTTATATATCCAGCTGGTTACTATTTAAATCCCTGCAGCCATTTGAATGTAAATGTTGAAGACAAAAGATGGATGATCCAGGATTCTCAAAGAAGCTTCATATATTTCATCAGATAAATTTGAGAAGAAACAAATTTGTGACGCCCTCTCAAGTAGCATGTCACCCTCTCAAGTAGCATGTCACCCTCTCAAGTAGCATGTCGCCCTCTCAAGTAGCATGTCACCCCCTCTCAAGTAGCATGTCGCCCTCTCAAGTAGCATGTCCCCCTCTCAAGCAGCATGTCACCCTCTCAAGTTGCATGCCACTCTCTCAAGTGGCATCTCAATTTATTAAGTAGCATGTCAACTTCTTAAGTAGCATGTCGCCCTCTCAAGTAGCATGTTGCTCTCTCAAATTGCATGTCACCCTCTCAAGTGGTATCTCAATTTCTTAAGTAGCATGTCGCCCTCTCAAGTAGCATGTCACCCTCTCAAGTAGCATGTCGCCCTCTCAAGTAGCATGTCGCCCTCTCAAGTAGCATGTCGCCCTCTCAAGTAGCATGTCACCCTCTCAAGTAGCATGTCACCCTCTCAAGTAGCATGTCGCCCTCTCATAGCATGACGCCCTCTCGTAGCATCGCCCTCTCAAGTAGCATCACCCTCTCAAGTAGCATGTCACCTCTCAAGTTGCATGCCACTCTCTCAAGTGGCAACTCAATTCTTAAGTAGCATGTCAACTTCTTAAGTAGCATGTCGCCCTCTCAAGTAGCATGTCGCTCTCTCAAATTACCTGTTACCCTCTCAAGTGGCATCTCAATTTCTTAAGTAGCATGTCAACTTCTTACATAGCATTCCCTCTCAGTAGCATGTCACCCTCTCACAGTAGCGTCACCCCTCTCAGTAGCATGTCACCCTCTCAAGTTCATGTCACCCCTCAAGTAGCATGTCACCCTCTTAAGTCATGCACCCTTTCAAGTAGCATGTCACCCTCTCAAGTTGCATGCCACTCTCTCAAGTGGCAACTCAATTTCTTAAGTAGCATGTCAACTTCTTAAGTAGCATGTCGCCCTCTCAAGTAGCTGTCGCTCTCTCAATTACCTGTTACCCTCTCAAGTGGCATCTCAATTTCTTAAGTAGCATGTCAACTTCTACATAGCATGTCACCCTCTCAAGTAGCAGGTCACCCTCTCACATAGCATGTCACCCACCCTCTCAAGTAGCATGTCACCCTCTCAAGTTGCATGTCACCCTCTCAAGTAGCATGTCACCCTCTTAAGTAGCATGACACCCTTTCAAGTAGCATGTCACCTTCTCAAGGGCTTGTAGAAAATGCTGCGTGACACTGGATATGCGTTTGCCTTGTTTTTTATCTCTCAGTTCTAGTCTGATGTTAAAGAAGGGATTGGCTAATCTTTGTTTAAATTTTTGCATAGTTTTGCCTATATATATAGCTTTTTACACTTGCATTCCAATCCATTTATTAAATTTCTGGCATTACAGTTATAATATACTCTCAGAGTGTAACACAATGTGCACATTGTCTCTGTTATTATTTTAAAAATATTTTGAATAAGATAAAGATTTTAAGAGTCCTGTGTGAATTTGGAAAACAGCAACCAGGTCTTTAGGAATATTAAGGGAATGTCCACCTCCAAATAAACTTTTAGGATTAGGCTAATTGTCTTCTGCTTCCATACCTTTTACGAGCACGGAAGTTGCAGAAGGGGCTGGGTCAGCAGTGGTGCCTGTGATTGGCTGAGACATCTAAACTAAGCAGAAGACAGCTGAGGGAACAAGGGCTGGTAAGTAGGTTTAGCAGCATTTGAACACTAAGAACTCTGCAAAGTCAAGTTTTGGGGCAATTACCTAATACTAAATTTTATTTGGGGGTAAACATACCCTTTAGTAAAAAATATATGGTTGAGTTGCCATTTTCATAAATTCCATAAATGAACACTATCATGGTTGGTATTCAGTATTCTATGTAATGTATCTCTCTATTTTTACTGTATCTCTGCAGCATTGTTTATATTTATAAACATCTACGGTTACTTTTATTTAAAGGCAATGAGAAAATGTTGATTATACATTTTAGCTTTCTTATTATAGTTAAAAACATGAAGATGACTTGTTCCTAAATCCTTTGCCTTAGACCCTAAAATATCCATCACAGGCAGGAAGCATGTCACCCTCTCAAGTTGCATGCCACTCTCTCAAGTGGCATCTCAATTTATTAAGTAGCATGTCAACTTCTTAAGTAGCATGTCGCCCTCTCAAGTAGCATGTTGGCTACTTAAGAGGGTGACATGCAACTTGAGAGGGTGACATGTACTTGAGAGGGTGACATGCTATGTGAGAGGGTGACATGCTACTTGAGAGGGTGGACATGCTATGTAAGAAGTTGACATGCTACTTAAGAAATTGAGATGCCACTTGAGAGGGTAACAGGTAATTTGAGAGGGCGACACTACTTGAGAGGGCGACATGCTACTTAAGAAGTTGACATGCTACTTAAGAAATGAGTTGCCACTTGAGAGAGTGGCATGCAACTTGAGAGGGTGACATGCTACTTGAAAGGGTGTCATGCTACTTAAGAGGGTGACATGCTACTTGAGAGGGTGACATGCAACTTGAGAGGGTGACATGCTACTTGAGAGGGGGATGTATGTGAGAGGGTGACATGCTACTTGAGAGGGTGACATGCATGTAAGAAGTTGACATGCTACTTAGAAATTGAGATGCCACTTGAGAGGGTAACAGGTAATTTGAGAGAGCGACATGCATTGAGAGGGCGTCATGCTACTTAAGAAGTTGACATGCTACTTAAGAAATGAGTTGCCACTTGAGAGAGTGGCATGCAACTTGAGAGGGTGACATGCTATTGAGAGGTGACATGCTACTGAGAGGCGACTGCTTGAGAGGGCGTCATGCTACTTGAGAGGGCGACATGCTACTTGAGAGGGTGACATGCTACTTGAGAGGGTGACATGCTACTTGAGAGGGCGACATGCTACTTGAGAGGGCGACATGCTACTTGAGAGGGCGACATGCTACTTGAGAGGATGGAGAGGGCGACATGCTACTTAAGAAATTGAGACCACTTGAGAGGGTGACATGCAATTTGAGAGAGCAACATGCTACTTGAGAGGGCGACATGCTACTTAAGAAGTTGACATGCTACTAATAAATTGAGATGCCACTTGAGAGAGTGGCATGCAACTGAGAGGGTGACATGTGCTTGAGAGGGGGACATGCTATTGAGAGGGCGACATGCTACTTGAGAGGGTGACAGCTACTTGAGAGGGCGACATGCTACTTGAGAGGGTGACATGCTAATTGACAGAGGGTGACAGCTATGAGGGCGTCACAAATTTGTTTCTTCTCAATTTATCTGATGAAATATATGAAGCTTCTTTGAGAATCCTGGATCATCCATCTTTTGTCTTCAACATTTACATTCAAATGGCTGCAGGGATTTAAATAGTAACCAGCTGGATATATAAAAAAAACCTGCTTCTGATTACTCCTTTATTTCCTATACCATTCTGCTGGGGATTTGGACAACTATTGGATCTTAAGCCCTACATGATACTGCAATTTAAAGAGCACTTCATTTTTGGTATACAACATTTTGCTGATCCTTTATGATAATGGCTTCATTGATTTATCAGGATTAACTGGTCTTAATGCTGGACTGCAGCTTGCACTTTAAAAGGAATCGTAATTCTCATTGGTGGTTGGTTCTCGTAACATAGTAACATAGTAATTAAGGTTGAATAAAGACATTCGTCCATCAAGTCCAACCTATTCACTTTTTTTTTTTTTTTTATTTATTTTTTTTTTAACCCTACCAACAGTTGATCCAGAGGAAGGCAAAAAACCCCAGCTAAAAAAGGGGGGAAAAAATTCCTTCCTGACTCAAACGGCAATCGGAAAGTATCCCTGGATCAACCAGATCTATATGCATTAATACCAGTAATTCTCATATTTTTTAGTTTTAGAAACTATCCAGGCCTTTTTTAAAGTTATTCAATGAACTTGCCATTACCACCTCTGCTGGAAGACAGTTCCACAGTTTCACCGTTCTCACTGTAAAGAAACCTCTCCTAACTTGAAGATGAAACTTCTTTTCTTCCAACCTTAAAGGATGTCCACGAGTCCTCTGATATGAACTATTAGTGAACAATGCACCAGAGAGTCACCTGTATGGGCCATTAATATATTTGTATAAGGTTATCATGTCCCCACGCAACCGCCGCTCCCAATGTAAACAGCCCTAACTTCTAATCTGCCTGCATATTCAAGCCCCTCCATTCCCCTTATTAATTTAGTTGCCCTTCTCTGAACTGCCTCAATTTCCAAGATGTCCCTTTTGTATATGGGATTCCAAAAATGCACCGCATATTCAATGTGGCCTTACCAGTGCCTTGTAAAGAGGGAGAAATAATATTTTTCTCTCTTGATTCCATTCCCCTCTTTATACAAGACAATATCTTGCTAGCTCTAGCTGTGCTACCTGGCATTGTTTGCTACAGCTAAGTCTGTTATCTACCGAACCCCCAAATCTTTTCCATTTCAGATGCACTTAACACAGAGTTATTTATGGTGTAGGTGGCACAGGGATTATAAATCCCAAATGCATCACCTTACATTTATCAACATTGAATCTCATTGCCATTCTGCTGCCCATTTTGATAATCTATCTAGGTCTGCTTGCAGCACTTGCACATCATTGGAAGTTTCCAAAGCTCTGCATAATTTAGTGTCATCAGCAAACACAGAGACCTTGCTCTCAATGCCCCCTTCTAAGTATTTATAAACAGATTAAACAGAACGGCCCCAGTACAGAACCCTGAGGAACTCCGCTTAGAACTAGCCCACATAGATGTAGCTCCATTAACCACCACTCTCTGTTTGCGGTCCAATAACCAGTTCTCTATCCATGAACAAATGTTTTCTTCAGGCCAACAGTCCTCAGTTTATACATTAGTCGCCTATGTGGCACAGTATCAAAGGCTTTTGCAAAATCCAAATACCACATCCACAGCTGTGCCTGAATCTAACTTCTTACTCACTCTTCATAAAAACCAATTAAATTTGTCTGGCATGATCTATTTTCTCATAAATCCCTGCTGAATACTACAATAAGATAATCTCTGGAGACAAAGTCAAGGATATGACCCTTAACAAAGTTTCCATCACCTCCCTACCACTGATGTTAGGCTTACAGGTCTATAGTTACCAGGCTGTGAACGACTACCTTTTTTGAATATTGGTATTACATGGCTTTTTTCCAATCCAGCGGCAAATCCCCAGCACAAAAGCGAATCTGAAAAGATGAGACACAGTGGTTGCTAGAACTGAACTATAGCTCTTTTAAATCCTAGGATGCAATCCTGGTCCTGGCGCTTTATTGATATTAACTTTGTCTAATTGATTCCGTACACTCATCCTCTGTTATCCAATGTGAAAACTCTTCATTTCCTCCCTGCACATGTTACAATCCCTACTGTAAGTGCCAACAGTAAAAACCGATGTAAAAAAACGGTTTAGCAGATTAGCCTTTCGGCATCCTCTACAAACACCTCAGCTCCATTATTTAATGGTCCCACATTCTCAGTCCCTCATTTTTTTACCATTTATATACTTAAAAAACATCTTGGGGTTGGACTTGCTTTGTTCGGCAATCCGTGTTTCATTTTCTATTTTAGCTAGTTTAATTGCTTCTTGCACTCTTTATTACAACTTTGAAGCCCTGTAAGCCTGTTCTGCTGCCTTCTGCTTTCAAAATTTTAAAAGCCCTTTTCTTTTTTTCCATTCCCTTTTTACTGAGCATTAAGCCATGCAGGAGTGGACCTAATTTTTTACACTTGTTTCCTAAGGTACCGATTTGGAAATGTTATAGTTTAATATCCCTTTAAAAGTGGTCCACATCTGCTCAGTATCTTACCTAGAAAAAAGTTCCCCCCAGCTATGAGCAGGAGCGATTCCTTTAAAAGCATAAAATTAGCTTTCCTAAAGTTAAAAGTTTTGTTAAGCCAGTGCACTTTAGTTTTCTGCAACTATATAATGACACTATATCATGGTCACTATCCCTAAGCTTCCCATTACCTCATCTCCAAATGAGCTCTGGGTTATTAGATTCACCAGATCCAACAACGCATTCTTTCTAGTAGGAACTTCTACCATCTGTGAAAGAAAATGTCATATAGGAAATTTAAGAACTTTATACCTTTTGAGGTGCTGGCAGTTCATTACTCCAATCTATTTCAGGGTAGTTTAAATCCCCCAAACCAGAACATGCCCCATACAGCAGCCTTCGCCAACTGCATATGGAGATTCATTTCCACCTCTTCCCCGGCATTTGGCGGCTTAAACACACTCCAACAATTAATTTACCTACCTTCTTGCTTCCTGTACACAGTTCCACCATAATGTTTCTGCCTCATCGTTTGCTCCCCCATCTATTCCATCTTTTAAATTTGGCTTCAATTCCTGTTTAAACATACATACTCCTCCTCCCTTTCTTATTAACCGGTCATGTAAATAGGAGTACCCTTCATAATTTACTGTCCAGTCGTGTGAATCATTAGCCATGATTCTGCTATCACCAATTACATCATACCTTTCCTTTAACGCATTATTTCAAGTTCGCGGTTTTTCCAGCCAGAACTCCTTGCATTTGTAAACATACATTTTAGATTATCAATTGATTTACTTCCATACATGGTCGTACATGCCTCCTTATCCTCTATGCTCCCCCCTCCTCCTCTCCTCCCTCCGTTGTGTTACTACCCCCAGATCCCTAACTTCTCTATCTACCCTGTGTAGTTAAACGTTCCCTCCCCCCCCATACCTGTTTAAAATCTCCTCCAACCCCCTAGCCATCTTCTCCCCCAAACAGTTGCACCACCCACATTGAGGTGCAATCCGTCACTACTAAAGAGCCTGTAGCCAACAGAAAAGTCAGCCCAGTTCTCTAAAAACCCAAACCCCATCTCCTTACACCAACTCCCTTAGCCACGCATTTATACTCCTGAGCTCCCGTTGCCCCCTAGCGTAGCACGTGGCTGCGGTAGTATTTCTGAAATCACTACCCTGGAGGTCCTTGCTTTAACTTGGCCCCTAATTCTCGGAAATCATTTTTAAGGACCTCACCTCCACCTCTAACTTTGTCATTGGCACCAATGTGAACCAAGACCGCCGGGTCACTCCCAGCCCCACCCAATAATCTGTCTACACGATCCACCACTGGAACCCTAGCACCAGCAGACAACACACTGTTCGGCTGCAGGGTGTAGGTCTTGACAATGTTCCCATGTACTGTGTTGTTCCTTTAAAGGAATAGTTTACTCGGAATGTGAACTATTACTTACTGTATTAATAGAAGAATGAGAGGTATAGGAGCTATGTCTTACCTTACCTATTATGATAGGTGCTGTCTATTGGGTTTATGCTTTGCAGCTTTTATATCATAGGGATAAGTATAGGACTGTATATTACATTATTATGTTCTATCTACATTATTTCATCTAGGTATCTCTGCACCTTTATAGCTGATATATCTGTATTACCCATGGTT
Organism: Hymenochirus boettgeri; assembly: GCA_019447015.1. Classification (NCBI taxonomy): domain Eukaryota; kingdom Metazoa; phylum Chordata; class Amphibia; order Anura; family Pipidae; genus Hymenochirus; species Hymenochirus boettgeri. The sequence continues at coordinate 213,916,284 of CM033472.1, read as the reverse complement.
TTTGTGGCAGCCACTTGTGTCTATACTACTGTTTAGGCTTCCTTGCTAGCACCTCACTAATGTTTCACATGTTTTAATTGTTTTTAAAATGATATTCCCCTAAGACCTACCAATAAGGGAATTTGCTTATAGACTATACAAGAGTGCTTCAAACGCTGTTTTCTTCTTGTGTTTTTACTAGCTTACATTTGAAAGGCAAGCCCACTCAAAAAATTACTTTGTTCTAAAATGTAGATTACCCCCCAAACCCCCCTTTTGCAATATTCACAGTTTCCAAAGATGCTCCTGAACTTCCTTACCTGACTTGGTCCCTCACCGTCTAGGAGCCGCCGCCTGCTCCTGTTTTGAGCAAAAATCCTTAGCAATACACTGTCACAAACGCTCTTTAAATGGGGTTTATTATTTTGGAACCGCAGATAAGTATAACGTCATTTTCAAACAAGTAAACTGGTCCTTTAAACTACAGTAAGGGAGGAGGGGCACATTACTGCTTCTGGTGATGCTAGCATTTTTATCATGGCATTTAGATTTCTGCTTTTAAGTTCATTATATACAGAAGGCTTTATTCTATTTTCAATTTAAAATGTATGTATAATCCTTTAATCATAAGGAAACTTTTGTTTATTATGCCATACTCTGCTTTGCAGCTTGCTGACAGAGCTTTGTGACTCACAACAACATGATTTTTCTTCAGAGAGTCTGTCTAGACACTCAGTAACAGGCGGACACATCTACTGCTCATTATCTTCCAGAAGTGTCACACTTGCCAAATATGAACTGACATCACATATGTGGCTCTTCATTTCTGTCAGATTTCAACTGTGTCATCAAATTATGATAACTAGGAAATACCAACATTCCACATTTATCTACTTTTTTGTTTCTTTTAAAGAAGAGAACGCACTCTCCTGAAACCCTACCTCTATATACCTTGCTGTACAACAAAAAACATGTCTGACCTCTTAGCATCATTTATGTTCAGTCAACAATATATTTGCTGACTTCCAAAGAAAAAACTATTTCTATGCTTTGTGTTGCACGATTTAATTGCAATGGCATAAATCACTGTATTACAAACTGAAAGAGAGTTCTGCACCTATCCTACTATCCATCGTATTTGTTTTTATACACATTATATTTATGCCGGCAGTTGATAGGTAATCCGTACAGGGCATAAAATTTATATGCAGTAACCACCACAGTCAAAAATTGGCCAACATCTCAATCTTTGAATAAACCTTAGGAACATATTTTAAAATGTTCTTTCTGCCACCATTATCACCCACCGTTTCCCCAAATTGGACTTAATGCAATTTATAAAACATTGATAACCAGCATCAAAAAGTATTTTGACGCCGTGATCGACATTTGCTTATCGTCATGGTAACTGCTCCATTTAAGTGTCCATATATCTAGCCTGTCAGTAGGTCCTTCGAAGGTGTCAGTACATTGTGGATGGTTTCTGAATACTTTAATAGTACAGGGGGTGTTAGAACTATTTTCCAGCATTTACTGTAAGATGATCAGCGATTTCCAGTTTAACCAGAATAACAGCAATGTGTGCCGGTGCGGTATCATGTTGAAAAGACATTAAAAAATTCATTGCAAAAATTAAAAACAGTCAGGGATTTAATAAAAGTTCTAATTGCTAAAAATGGTGATAATTTTGCCCCAACCAATCAGATCTTTTAACATTTGAAGCTAACATCTGATTGGTTGCGGCAAAATTACCACCATTTTTAACGTTAAGAACTTTTATTGAATAACCCTGAGTGTTTTTATATATATATATTTTAAAAATCTAAATTCAGCACTCCTTGGTACTACTGATCCTCTATGCATTTGACTCTTCTAATTTCACAACACAGACTGCTCCCAAACTCAGACTGGCAACCTGGTCACCAAAATTAAATCCATTCTAACCTGGTCAGTGTAGATTTTTCATTTTATGGGACCTGTATGATTTGAAATGTTTTGGGAGTGCGCAGTGCACCTGATGCAATACTTTTTAGTTAAGTTTTGTGCTAATGTGTATGCATATACTGTATTAAAAGGAATGTATTGGCCTGTACAACTCTCACAGAGTGATGCTGTTACCATAATGCTCTGTGAGCAGAAGTATCACAAAGTGAAAACAGCATTGGCTCCGTAAGATAAGAACTGTTGCCTTCCAAATCGCATTGACTGGCACATATCACCCTTTTTAAAATTGAAATACTGTGTAAGTGAAAATTTTGAGAGGTATGTAACTTTATGGTAAAAAGCTCCAAGAAGATGGTCTTTAATATCAAACAGCTTCATGTGTTTGTTATTTTGACAGTAAGAAGGGTTTTTACTGTATAATATAAGAATATATTTGTAGGAATATCCGTTACATTTTATTTAAATCATTAGGAAAACCAGGAAATGTAGCTCTTACTGGATGAGGCAGTCAACTAGGAAGCTTATCATGGCAAGGTTCACCTAGAAACTAATACGTACTATAGACAGTAAATGGAGATTACTTTAACCTGGGTTATTACCAGTTGGCAAAGATATTATTACCTTTAACGCAAAGACAACTTTGACCACAGATATTGACTACAAACAAATAAATTAATCAACAAAAACCTGTGCCACTGCAGAGTATGACAATTACTCATAATCAGAAGAACTCGGAATGGCTGGATACAATAGCTGGATTGAAGTAACAGGAACAATGGCTGAAGACAGGGAGCCAGAACAAAGGCAGAAGCTGGAACAGGAGGTAAGGGAGCGCTACTAGGCTGACAACCAGTCAGTCCGGTAGCAAGGACTACGAATAGGCACTCACTGTCTCGCTTTCCCCTTCACTGTTGGTATTTGTGTTGTTTCTTTCCTTCTTCCCCTTTTGACAAAGGCCCAGTCTGGATATACACAAGTTTTGTGTTCCTCTGAATTTCTTTAGCCTTCACCTCTGTGCTAATGGGGATGTTCTCTGCTCTGTTGTAGAGCAGAGAACCCACCACCCTTTAGATCACACCTAGCTTGTGATCTAAAGGGTGGTGGGAGTCAAACATCAAATACTGGTCTGGGTGGGTTGGTTTTCTGTAAACCTCTTCTTCCAGTTTACCATTCTCCCTGACTTCTACCAAGCAATCCATGAAAGCCAGTGTGTTGTTTTGTACCTCTTCCCTTGTAAATTTGATGTTTGGTCTACAGCATTGATGTATTCTGTGAAGGCTTGCACTTCCTTCTGGTGGATTTTAACCCAGGTGTCATCCACGTACCTGAACCAGTGGCTGGGTGGCCTGTGTTTCCACTTCCTCCATTGTAAGGAATAGAGTCCCGGAGGGACGAAGTTCACTGTACCTTTTAGGAGGGCTGTCAGCAGGCTGGAAACAATGGCTGAAGAGCTGGTAACTGGAACAATGGCTGATCCACAGGCTGAAGGGATGGTAACTGGAACAATGGCTGAGGCACAGGCTGAAGGGATGATAACTGGAACAAAGGCTGAGGCACAGGCTGAAGTGATGGTAACTGGAACAATGGCTGAGGCACAGGCTGAAGGGACGATAACTGGAACAATGGTTGAGGCACAGGCTGAAGGGATGATAACTGGAACAATGGCTTGAGGCACAGGCTGAAAGGATGGTAACTGGAACAATGGCTGAGGCACAGGCTGAAGTGATGGTAACTGGAACAATGGCTGAGGCACAGGCTGAAGGGACGATAACTGGAACAATGGTTGAGGCACAGGCTGAAGGGATGATAACCGGAACAATGGCACCAGTCCCGGAACGGCGAGGGAGCGCGGCAGGTAAGATCCTTACAGTACCCCCCCTCCCACAGGGGGCCTCAGGACCACTTGAAGCAGGTTTGTCAGGAAATCTTCTATGAAAGGTTTTGATTAACTGGGGAGCATGTAAATCCGACTGTTTAACCCAGGACCTTTCCTCTGGTCCAAATCCTTTCCAATGGACCAAATATTGAAGAGAACTTCTGACGAATCTGGAATCCAAGACTTTCTCCACCTCAAATTCTTGTTGACCGTTGATCATAATAGGATCTGGCGACTGAAGAGGGGAAGAGAATCGATTCAGCACCACTGGCTTAATAAGAGAAACATGGAACACATTAGGGATTCTCATGATGGTAGGTAATAGAAGTCGTACTGCCGTAGGACCCACCAATTCCAATATAGGGAATGGACCAATAAATTTAGGACCCAATTTAGGAGAAGGAACACGTAAGTTGATGTGAGTTGATGATAACCAAACTTTATCTCCCACCGAATATAATGGAGGTTTACGTCTACGCCTATCGGCTGCAGTCTTTTGTACCAGGGCAGACTTCTCAAGACAGTTCTTTGTAGCCTGCCAGATGGCTGACATTTCTGCAACTAGACTGTTAGTTGCCGGAACTGGTCCTGATGAACAAAAAAATGGCTGCGGCATCAGGCTGAGGGATGAAACTGGAACACAAGGCTGAGGCACAGGCTGAAGTGATGGTAACCTGGAACAATGGCTGAGGCACAGGCTGAAGGCGATAACTGGAACAATGTTGAGGCACAGGCTGAAGGATGATAACTGGAACAATGGCTTGAGGCACAGGCTGAAAGGATGGTAACTGGAACAATGGCTGAGGCACAGGCTGAAGTGATGGTAACTGGAACAATGGCTGAGGCACAGGCTGAAGGGATGGTAACTGGAACAATGGCTGAGGCACAGGCTGAAGGGATGGTAACTGGAACAATGGCTGAGGCACAGGCTGAAGGGACGATAACTGGAACAATGGTTGAGGCACAGGCTGAAGGGATGATAACTGGAACAATGGCTTGAGGCACAGGCTGAAAGGATGGTAACTGGAACAAGGCTGAGGCACAATCAGGGCAAGGCTGGAGCCAAGGCAGAAACGCTACACAGGCAGACAACAGTCTGTCCGGTAGCAAGGACTACGAATAGCACTCGCACCCTCTGCGAGTGCCTTTTGAATCTTCCGCGCCGCCCGGCGTCCGGACGTGGTGACGTCACGACGCCGACGTCCGGCGCCGGCGACGTCACCAGTCCCGGAACGGCGAGGGAGCGCGGCAGGTAAGATCCTTACAGTACCCCCCCTCCCACAGGGGGCCTCAGGACCACTTGAAGCAGGTTTGTCAGGAAATCTTCTATGAAAGGTTTTGATTAATTGGGGAGCATGTTAAATCCGACTGTTTTAACCCAGGACCTTTCCTCTGGTCCAAATCCTTTCCAATGGACCAAATATTGAAGAGAACTCTGCACGAATCTGGAATCCAAGACTTTCTCCACCTCAAATTCTTGTTGACCGTTGATCATAATAGGATCTGGCGACTGAAAGGGGAAGAGAATCGATTCAGCACCACTGGCTTAATAAGAAAACATGAAACACTTAGGGATCTCATGATGGTAGTAATAGAGTCGTACTGCCGTAGGACCCACCAATTCCAATTAGGGAATGGACCAATAAATTTAGGACCCAATTTAGGAGAAGGAACCTAAGTTGATGTGAGTTGATGATAACCAAACTTTATCTCCCACCGAATATAATGGAGGTTTACGTCTACGCCTATCGGCTGCAGTCTTTTGTACCAGGGCAGACTTCTCAAGACAGTTCTTTGTAGCCTGCCAGATGGCTGACATTTCTGCAACTAGACTGTTAGTTTCCGGAACTGGTCCTGATGAACAAAAAAAATCCTGTGGAAACCCTTTGGGGTTTAAGCCAAAACACAAAAAAAAGGAGATTTTCCGGTAGAAGAGTGGACGGCATTGTTATGGGCAAATTCCGCCCATGGCAAAGCTCAGTCCAATTGTCTTGAGAGTAAGAAATGTAGCATCAAAGGAATTGTTCCAGACATTGGTTGGTGCGCTCTGCGGCTCCATTAGACTGAGGATGATAAGCCGATGAAAATTGGAGTTTTAATTCCAAGTAGTTTGCAAAGTGCCGCCAGAATTTGGAGATGAATTGGGTTCCTCGATCGACACCTATTTCCATAGGTAATCCATGCAGACGGAAAATATGAGAAATGAACAATTGAGCACGTTCAGCAGAGGAGGGCAATTTAGGAAGAGGAACAAAATGAGCCATTTTGCTAAAACGATCACAGTAACCCAGATGACTGTATTTTTCTTAGAAACAGAAGTTCACCAATAAAGTCCATAGAAAGGTGGGTCCACGGTAGGGAAGGAATAGGTAGAGGTTGGAGTAGTCCACAAGGAAGAGTATGGGAAGTTTTGGAAGTAGCACAGACAGAACAGGCGGCGACAAAGTTTTTGACATCTGTCCTCATGGAGGGCCACCTACTGAACGATTAAGAAGATTGAAAGTCTTATGAACCCCAGGGTGACCGGCCTGTTTGGACTCATGAGTTATTTGTAATATTCTTTCCGAAGGAGAGGGGAACAAAGGTCTTATTAGGGGGTAAGGCAGCAGAAGCAGAATCCTGAGCAGATAGAATCCGTTGGCAAAGTTGAGGGGTAATGTGGCTAGGATCTTGGAGGAGGGATAATGGGGCCTTTATCTTTATCAGTAGAATCGTCTGCAAGGAAAGACCTGGAGAGAGCGTCTGCTTTTTTATTCTTGGAACCAGGATGAAAGGAAATGATGAAATTGAAACGAGAGAAAAACAGTGCCCAACGGGGTTACGAGGATTCAATCTCTTAAGGTTTTGGATATATTCCAGATTTTTGTGATCGGTGAGGATGTGATAGGCTGTACTGCCCCTTCCAGTAAGTGTCGCCATTCTTCTAGTGCGAGTTTGATAGCAAGAAGTTCGCGATTCCCAATATCATAATTCAGCTCATTGGGCAGAAATTTTTGAGAATGCACATGGGTGGAGTTTCCCATTCTCTATTTGCCTTTGGGAAAGGACGGCACCTGCTCCAAGATTAGAGGCGTCAACTTCGATGATGAATGGTAGACTGGGGTCGGGGTGCAGAAGTACTGGGGCAGAAGAAAAAGCATCTTTTAATTTCTTGAGGCTACTAAGCGGCTGGAACCAGATTCGTTTGCCTCCTTTCCGGATAAGGGCCAAGATAGGAGCAATGATAGAAGAAACCCTTTAATAAATTGTCTGTAATAATTGGCAAATCCGAGGAATCGTTGGATAGCCTTGTGCCAATGGGAAGCGTCCAATTGCCAATAGCTGAGACTTTGGTTGGATCCATCTTGAAGCCTTGAGCAGGACCAGATACCCAGAAAAGGTACTTGGGAGCATTCAAAGAGACATTTTTCCAATTTAGCGTACAGTTGGTTGGCTCGTAGTCGGGATAAAACTTGACATACATGGCACGTGAGAAGAAGATCTTGAGAGAATATTAAGATGTCATCCAAGTAAACTACTACTGAAATCCTAAGAGGTCTCGAAAAATGTCATTAACAAATTCTTGAAAGACTGCTGGAGCATTACAAAGACCGAAGGGCATCACCAATATTCATAATGTCCAGTTCTAGTATTGAAGGCCGTTTTCCATTCGTCCTCCTTCTCGAATGCGAACCAGATTATAGGTTCCACAAGATCAAGCTTGGAGAATACTTTAGCCCCTTTCAATTGATCAAAAAGTTCCGAGATGAGGGGTGAGGATATCGGTTCTTGATAGTGATTTTATTGAGACCCCGATAGTCGATGCATGGACGTAGTCCTCCGTCTTTCTTTTCCACAAAAAAAAAACCCCGCACCGCAGGGGAAGTGGACGGTCTGATGAAGCCCAGAGACAGGTTTTTCTTTGATGTAATCTTCCATAGCGTGGTCTCAGTAGGAGATAGAGGATAGGTGCGACCTCGGGGTGGAGAGGACCGGTCAACAAATCGATGGGACAATCATAGGGCCGGTGGGGAGGCAGAATCTCAGAAAACTTTTTGTCGAAGACATCTTTAAAGTCCAGATACTGAAGAGGTAAAAATTTTAATTTTTTATCTTCACAGGAAACAGAAGAACAAGAGATTTTTGGGGTGGGAAATACATCTGGAAAGACAGGATGGACTCCAAGAAACAAGTTTGTTCTTTGTCCATGTTGATGATGGGGTTATGAAGTCGAAGCCAAGGGAGTCCTAGAATGAGAGGGGTCGTGGGACTTTGTATGACCAAGAAAGAAATTAATTCCCGATGAAGACAGCCAATTTGAAGAAGAATTTCTGTAGGGACAGAGAAATAATTCTGTGGATAATGGTTGATTGTCAATAGCCAGTACTCGGAGAGGATGAGGCAAGGAAAATAACGGAATACCTAACAGAAGAAAGGTGGCATCAATAAAATTACCGGCTGCTCCAGCTAGGAAGGCTTGGGTAGAGAAGGTTCGGGATTTGAAATGAGGTAGCAGAAAAATGACTTGAGGGAATCTGTGGAAAGGAATTTGAATTTGCCTAGAAGAGACTCCTTATTCAGGTCTAGGGGTTTCAGTTTCCCGGCTTGGAAGGGCAACCTTTAGCGAAGTGTCCCTGGGCGGCACAATACAGGCAAGCCCTGAGTCCTCCTCCTGAGTTTTTCTCGGCCGAAATGTGTGTACCCCCAATCTGCATGGGTTCCTCCAAGGGCGGAGCAGCTGTCAAAGATCCGGCCCTTGGGGACGAGGACAAACTTGGGGGAACAAGACGGTTATTGGACTTTTCGGCTTGCCTTTCCCTGATACAGTATCCCCCCGTATACACACAGAAATCATTTCCTCTAACATTGTGGGAATTTTCCCGGGACACCAGGTCGTCCTTGATACGATCCGACAGGCCCTGCCAAAAGGCTGCTAACAGAGCCTCATTGTTCCAGGCAGTCTCGGCAGCCAAAGTCCGGAACGTTGGCATATTGCCCTACCGAACGGGAGCCTTGACGTAATTGCATCAGCCGGGAGGAAGCAGCAATAGTTCTGCCCGGCGTCAAATCTTCCGGAAAGTTTCCAAAAATAAGAGATATCGTTCACCACAGGGTCATTCTTCTCCCACAGGGGGATGCCCAGGCCAAGGCATTGCCTCCCAATAGAGCAATAACATAACCGACTTTGCACGGTCCGAGGCAAAGTTAGAGGGCTGTAATACCGCACAGGAGGCAGTATTCGCGGCTCTCTGGGGGGAACGGGTTCTCTAGGCAGAGCAGGCGGAACCGGAGGAGCCGGGCCCGGGGATAACCGAGCTGAAATGGAGTCCAGAAATTGAGCTAATTGATTCTGCTGGTGCTCAAGGCGTCCATGTGGAGGGAAATAGTCTGCAATGTCTTGCCTAAACTGGCTGTAGCTTCCTCAGTACTTCCATGGCCTATTCGTACTGTAAGGAATAGAGTCCCGGAGGACGAGTTCACTGTACCTTTTAGGAGGAGGGCTGTCAGCAGGCTGGAAACAATGGCTGAAGAGCTGGTAACTGGAACAATGGCTGATCCACAGGCTGAAGGGATGGTAACTGGAACAATGGCTGAGGCACAGGCTGAAGTGATGGTAACTGGAACAATGGCTGAGGCACAGGCTGAAGGGATGGTAACTGGAACAATGGCTGAGCACAGGCTGAAGGGATGATAACTGGAACAAAGGCTGAGGCACAGGCTGAAGGGATGGTAACTGGAACAATGGCTGAGGCACAGGCTAAGGGACGATAACTGAACAATGGTTGAGGCAACGGCTGAAGGGATGATAACTGGAACAAGGCTTGAGGCACAGGCTGAAAGGATGGTAACTGGAACAATGGCTGAGGCACAGGCTGAAGTGATGGAACTAACAATGGCTGAGGCACAGGCTGAAGGATGTACTGGAACAATGGCTGAGGCACAGGCTGAAGGGTGGTAACTGGAACAATGGCTGGACCAGGCTGAAGGGACGATAACTGGAACAATGGTTGAGGCACAGCTGAAGGGATGATAACGGGAACAATGGCTTGAGGCACAGGCTGAAAGGATGGTAACTGGAACAATGGCTGAGGCCACATCAAGGCAAGGGCTGGAGCCGAAGGCAGAACGCTACACAGGCAGACAAACATCTGTCCGGTAGCAAGGACTACGAATAGGCACTCGCACCCTCTGCGAGTGCCTATTTGAATCTTCGCGCCCCCCCGCGTCTGGACTGGTGACGTCACGACGCCGACGTCCGGCGCCGGCGACGTCACCTTCCGGAACGGCGAGGGAGCGCGGCAGGTAAGATCCTTACAGAATGCCTGTGAAAGGTTTGTTGTGATGTTTTACAAGTACATTTATTATTTTGAAAATTAGACAACCTCACCTCAGGATGGGAAATTACCCACTGAGTTGAAACACTGTAGACACCATATTGTAGTATTGCAATCCAATTTGTTAATAAAGTCTATCTTGTTGTTATTACAATCCAATTTGTTAATGTCTATCTCCTTTAGACTGTAAGCTCTTTGGGGCAGCGCCCTCCTTCCTATTGTACCACAGTATGCTGTAACTTACCACACTGAATGCTGCTGGACCACACTTTTTAACAGGTAGTCGGAGGACGCGTTTCGCTTTCTCAACCAGGATGTAGGAGGAGCGAAACACATCCTACTCGACTGCCGGTTTTAGTCCCTCTGTCTCTCACTTTGATTTTTGTACCCAGCACCTTTGATTATGCAAGTTACTTGACCCTTGTGACCTTGACTGACGCTGGTTATACTATGATACGGTATAGTTACATCTAGTTGTCCATTTTTAAAGTGACTGTAATTATTATCTATTATGATTGTGTGAGACAGAATGTGATGTTTTTTAACTATGTATCCCAGCTTATATTAAAGGATTTTTAGATTTTCCATTATCAAAGTGCTGCAGTTTTGCTTTGTCCTTCTTGGTATTTGCTGTTATACATTTACAACTAAACTTCCGCAATGATATTATGTAGGTGATCAAACATTAATGTGTCACCAATCACTTACATCGGTGCCGGTCTGGACTCCTCTCCTGCTGCTGCTTTGCACAGAAAGGTATGGAACAGCAGCAGCATGGAGTCCTGAAAGAAGGGAAGAAGGACAAGTCCTGAAAAGTATATTTAGGAGCTTCGCAGACCTAGCAAGGTTTTTGGGGGTGGACAAGCCCTATAAGATCTGATCACTTATCTGTGGCAGGTATCTAGGACAGATTTTTATGCTGTGTGTACCAGCTATTACACATAAGACAAATTAGATTTCTGTTGAAGTTTAAAGCCACTTTATACTCTCTGCCTCAGCAAAACTTCCCACTTGAGCAAGGCAAACAATGTACAAACAAGGAATTTAGCAGTTGATTTACTATGCGTCTTTGGCCAACCCCAAGACCAATAATTGAACTAGTTGGGAGAGCTGCAGAAAGACCAACTCAAATAGCTTTTAAAAACCCTCAAGAAGCTTAAACTTCACAACAAGGCAAATGCGTCAGTAATATAAATAGATATTTTAGTGCGATTTTTAAATAAATTAGGTTACAGTAGTGTATTTATTTTCTTACAGTGAATCCTCATTTCTAGTATGTCTTATTTTACTCACATATTTTATATATGAGATTAAGATACATTTTGCATATTGTGGCTAATTTAAACTATATAGATGCCCCTGAAACTGAATATCACTATACATTAATGTCTTTAGCAGAGAAATAAAAGGGAACTATCCTAACCTTGGCATTGGTCAACGTTAATCTAGAGAACATGCAGCTACTCTTATGGTATATTCCATTATGTGTATGCCTTAATGTGTATGCCTTAATGTGTATGCCTTAATGTGTATGCCTTAATGTGTATGCCTTTTTAGTGTCATTGTTTTGGGGGGTAGCTTTTAACTCTAATGTGACATGATTTCATATTTTAATCATTTAAATGATTTAAGGCCATTAAGAAAAAAGCAGAATGTCAAAAGGTAATCAGTTGCCATTTTCTTATTTAAAATACATAAAGAAATCAAAGAAGAACACTTGGAGATGTTTCCGTTAAATTATTTATTTGAAACATTATTTATGGTAAAATTTATTAAAATGTACCTGAACACAACACATGAATTCAATTACTTAGCCTACAGTAAATCAGCCTTCTCTCAAATGGGCTGTATGGGTTACCCTGGCAGCTTATTTATTAGCGAGTGTCTCTGGTTACTAGAAATGGCCAGACCAACTGGGTTATGTTTAACCAATGGGTTAAACATGGTTCAAAAAATACTTTTAACATTTTGCCAAAGTTTCTTGTCAAAATCACATTTTTAGCAGCAAATTTTGCCCACAAAATCAGAATTTCAGCACAGAGTTTTGGTTTTGTCAACAAATTTCAGCAGTTTCAGTGGTTTTAATGTAAACTGCAAAACCAGTTACTATTAAACTACGTCCAGCCCATAAGCGTGGGGTTTGTTAAAGCTGCAATAATTTATCCTTTTTTAAAATTACCCATGTTTTAAAGGGCATCTCCACCCCTCATTATACTCACACTACCCAAAACTGCACACGAAGCTAGATATTCAGCCCGATACGTGCATTAGGTATAGAAAACTCCTTTAACTTCTTGGTTGAACCAGAGTCACAGCTGTAATGTATGAGTCACGGCCAATGACTAATAAGTTACCTGGAAGCTTGTCCATTGAGAGCAGAGAGAGCTCATCTGAGCATGTGTGAAAGTTCTATCTTTCCCTGCTCTCGCAAATTACCTGCAGGGATTGTGCTGAATAACTAGCTTTGCATGCACTTCTGGGCAGCCTAAGGACAACATCTTAATGTTTCAGAGGCTTCCTATCAGAATATCAAATTGATTTTGGGGGTGGACATTCCCTTTAAGTTATTGTCTGCCAAATAAATGTTGTAATTTTCAGGGGAAATGCAGCAGTCAACTTTTTACCCTCTGCCCAGCCCAGCTGCTATGCAGTACAAATTGTAAGGTTGCGTGACCATGTCTGTGGTCCTCAGAGTGCCGCATCAATCTGCAGCCATTTTCCAACCCATCCGCTGGCCATTTATCTGTTTTGGACGAATGAATGAACAGTTGAAAATCGGTCATTACCGACCCCCAAAAAACACCCAATATTTCAAGACATCGACCGTAATGTTGTCAATATTGGATAGTGTGTAGCAAAAGTACATGAACTAAAACTGGTATTTTTACACTAGCTCTTTGAGGGGTTTTCTCAACCCTAAGGAGTGGACGTCAGTGTACAACTGGATACACAAAACCAGGGCTGGAAAGTTGTTATAGTATTTCCATGTTCTAGTATCAATGAAGCTAAGAAAGCTGGGTATATATTTTACTCATAAGTCTCTAGTTCATGTGTTTTATAAGCCATAGAAACCCTACTCTATGTTTTGAAGGATCACATACAGTATTTGATGATGTACAGTTCTCAGGCTTCAGTTCTCAGGCTTTTGAGCTAACAAATACAAAAAATGTTACCAGAAACCTTAATTTTCAAAATATATGATTTATTACAGATTTCATCAATCACATATGTACATAATAGTTTGTTAAAGTACAACTAAAGACTCAAATCAACATATAATCAAAAGACAGAGCAGTTTGAGTTAAAAACATTCATCTTTGTCTCACCTCCCATTTTGCTGTGGATGTTGGAAATGTACCTTAGTAACGGTGATGTGCCTTATTTTCCCATAATTTTCAACTCAGACACAGCCTCTTTTAGTCAGTGACTGTTTTGTTTCTCACACATGCCCAGTCCTTACATTACTGAAGGAGTTTGTACAGCAGGAACTGCCCACTAGAAGACTCTAGCCAATTGTGTTACAGTTCAGGACAGAAAAGACAGTTTGGGATCTAGTATCATGGGACTCATGCCAGAAGCATGGAAGAAAGTACAGAAGGCAGCAGAATAGCAAAAGGTACACTGGAAAGCAAGAAACATGGAACAATGGCTGAGGCACAGGCTGAAGGGATGGTAACTGGAACAATAGCTGAGGCACAGGCTGAAGGGATGGTAACTGGAACAATGGCTGAGACTCAGGCTGAAGGGATGGTAACTGGAACAATGGCTGAAGCACAGGCTGAGCAAATCGCATGCTCTCCGACTGCAAGACCATAGCCGTATGACGGGGGAAAACCAACGCAGGGATGCACATGATGCATGGTGGCCTTCCAACAGGGGGAAACCAGATTACTGGTCTATCCCATCCTAGTGGGTGGGCCTCGGACTATTTAGGGCAATTCCAACCTTCCCTATTGCTCCATGGATGGGCGCCGAATTCAAGCAAAACACGCTTCTAAAGGAACTATGAAAAATAACATTAGGATAATCACGACTTAATCGAATGCCAGTGTTGAGTATTTAGGCTGCCAGTAAGAGTCTTTACACTAGAAACACTGTTCTTTAAATTTTATGCAATAAAAATTGTATGAGTGCAATGGTATACTTTTCCATAGAATCCCCTTATAAACCTCTCTAAGATGAGCTCCTATTTGATACAAAGCATTTGATAAACTGCACCCACGCATGTCATGTATTGTCCCAGCACACGCATCTAAATTAAGTAGCTAAGGCACACTATCTCATTTCACACGCGATTTTGACGATTATGTGAGTATTAGAAATAGGGCCGAACCACAGAAAAGTTCCTGCAAATTTCTGTTGCGATTTCAGGGAAAAAAATATGGCCGATCGTTTTGAAACGCACGGATATATTTAATCGACAAATCATACTTCGATAATCGTGAATTAATGAAGGGAATCCTAGCCAAACAGTAGTTGAGAAGCAGCAAATCTACGATCGCTAATCTCATCCATTTTGCTTTGCAGTCTGCGCGTTTGCCCTAAGTGTAATTAACCAGACAGCAAATCCTGTCCCTCCTTATGCGGTATAACAATTCTAAATACACAGCTTAGCGGGATATGCTTTTTGTAGGATGTGAAAACGTAGCCATAAGAAGGCTACACAATAGTTATCTATTCCCGATCTCCCTATCCCTCTTAACCAAGTGCTGGGTTTAATCCTTTTAACAGACGCGTTCATGACTCCTGCATGAAACAGTCATGTCAGTCTCCCTAGTCCCAACACTCCAAACCGGATCTAACCGAACCAGCAGAAGCCCCATATCGAAAAAAAAACAAAAAGACATGCCCTGCCACTGGGGGGAAAGCGCGAATTCCCGACTTCGGCCTTCCTCCTCAAATGCTCGGTGAATTGTGAGGTAAACTCACGTGGATGTGGTGGGGGTAGGACAGGACACTTTCACTGTACAGTTACCGAGAGTAATCCACGTGCTCTTTGAAGTACCGTGGTTACATGAAATTCCCCCTGCCCATGGTGCAGAAGGAGAAGAATGGACTTTGGAGGCCGTCAGCTAAGGTTACTGGCAACAAAATGAAACGCAATTGACAGGGTAGTTGAAGGTTATTCTCTTCATGACAGTTGAACGCGTGAAATGGAGTAGGAGGTGGGAGGATGATGGAGGTGTTAAACCCCAAGCTCAAAGTTCGGAACCTTTGTGCCACATAGAATGGATTCGGCTGCACGAGGGAGACCGCCCATTTACCTAAGTTCCTAGTTAGAGCAACGAATTTAGTTATAGGGATCTTTGGAAGGAGTGACAATATAGGGCCCTGGTTGTGTTGTGGGGTAGGGTCAGAGAGAATCCCAATGGGGATGGTTGTTGAGCACAAACAAACCTGTGTTTGGTTTAAAAATATTGAAAAAATGAAACAGAGCCTATCCTTAACCTAGTAAAGGAATCACCAATCACACACACACATTTAGTATAAATATAGGTATATAATTATATAATATATATATATTAATTAAATGATTTTCTAGAATTATTCACCAAAATATTAAATCTTAGGGGGAATATTAACACCAGTACTGGACCATACACTGATTTATGTTTTAATGTTTTTTAATATATATTAACGTAAGATTATAATTCAGTTTTTTTATGTGCTAGAAATACCCCGTATATGATAGTAACTTGTGTAATTCTTACAAATAGTACAACGCTGCACACCCAAGTGGTGGTTGATATATCCTTATCACCTTATATTAGTATTAATAAAATAGTCTTTCAATCTTCAAGGAGATTGCATTGATTTTTTTAGGGCAACCAATGTGGTGGGGGGTATATGATATTAACATATAGGAAAGTTGTAATTTATGTGGGTAGTCTCACTACTAACCAATTTCAATGACCCATAGCCTAATACTTTATATAAGAATAGGCACACTGACTTCATATTAGGTACAAACCAAATATACAGAAAACTAGACATAATCACTTAGACTGAGGTATCGCCTATTCACAAAATCACTGGATGGTCAACAATGGAATGTTTACAAGCATCAAGGAAGCACGACAACAACACACATCACATCACCATCCTGCACACAGGATGTACGTGTATTTGTAATGGACCATATACACCAAGGCTCCTTATATACCACCCCCTCCAGCCCTCGCAGCGTGAGTGTTCCAGTGAGTGATAAAGACAAGCCTCCCTGCTCTCTATGGTAGGAAGGAGAGAGAGTGAAACTAGATAGTGGCGTGTGCCTTTGGAGAGATCATTGAATGACACACAGATCCGTCGTGTTTAAGACCCTGTGTATAAGACTCTGTTACACCAACCCTTTTGGTAGGACATAATTGGCCGTTATCTTATAGGATACAAACTCCTGACAATAACAATAATTGTACACCACTTAACAAGACCACAATATACAGGCCTGGTCAATATTCAAAGTGGTGCACCATAGACAGGGACACCCTGATTACCAGGGTAACCCACTGTGTGCCATGCTACCCTAATCCTTCCTAAAGCAGTATCTGTACAATTGGTGGCAGCGTGCTGTAATACCTATTATTCTCCCTGTTTCTCTGTAGGATGTTCTCTGTTTAAGCTCAGGAGGCTACTGGAAGTAATTGATTTAAAACCTCCTGTCCTTGTACCTGAGATGATTCCCCAATTATACTCCGTAGCTCTAGGTAAACTGGGAATGGAGAAATGTTTGTTTATAACTGTAAGTTAGATTATTAGCGAGCATTTAATGAAATACATGAGGTACCTATGAACTGTGAGGTACCTTCTGTTATAATATATGAGGTACCATCACCTCTTGCCTTGGTGAATACAATAAGTATGTAACCTAGCATGTTTTAGTTTCACCACCCACAGCGTGGCACGATTGCCTGTCGCTACTCTCAGACCCTGCAGTTATCCAATTTGGTTCCTCTGGAAGCTGTACTGTCTGAGTACCATTCTAAAATAATACCGTTTAAGGATTCTATGCCACTATATCCCCACATGCAAAACATACACACACATAATTTCTATTGTGCACCAATGGGTCACACTTTTGTTAGTATAAATATATATATAACCACCCTGTTAGTGGATTCTATTGGAGGAAACCTATAATGATTATACCTTATATCTTACGTTCCAGGAGGAGATGGCAAACCGGAATGCCCCAAAGGGTATGGTTAATAAAATAATGCACGTCCCAACTGTAAACTAATGTTGGATATTAGACATCAACCTTGGAGTTCGTGCCTGTATAAAAATTAACTCAGCCGCAACCTTGTGCTTTTATGGATCCACAGAACTCCCTCGTGACTTTCCATATCCTTATCATTTAAGTTCGGTGTGCATAATCCACTCTCAGTAGAGAGTGATAGAGTAAATTAATAAGAGGAAGGCTTAACCCCCATCTAAAGCCTGAGGGGAAATTCCTTCCTGCTCCATTTGCGTTACACTAATCCCTCTGGATCAACTATGAACATTTTTATTTTAATAACGATTATTACCCACAAAGCCAATTCTACCGTATCCAGAGTGATCCCGAGGATGGCAAGAGGGGAAAAATCTTTCCTGCTACAAGTAGCAGTATCCAATCAACAACCCAAGCATCATCTACACACAAGCATATTCTCAGCTGTAACAGCCATTCGTCAGCCAGTAGTGGCATCACGGGTGGCTCCCGCAATAGCACGTCTGTTGTAGCTCAAGGAAGTCGTTGAAATCTTCATTCCCGGAGAGATTGTCTTTTTCATGATATCTTCTAGTGCGTGGCGAGTTGACCATCTTTGCAGCAGCTTCAGATGAACACTTGTCCTTCTTGGAACAATGGTCTACTTTAGCCTCTAAACCCACATAAAAATGCCCATGTTTCTCCTGTAGGAACAAATAGAAGATTTCATACGTAGATCTAAATTATTATGATTTAATATAGCACCACTACTTCCATGGGTGCTCTCAATTAACATAATACATTCGGCATCAGCCCTGCCCGAAGAGCTTACAATAAAGCCCCTTTATTTTACACACACGACAAATGACATCACATCCATTAATTATGACATTAAATCGAGTCATCACTGCTGTCAGACTGATTGGACATGCAATTCAATGTTTCTCTCGTCTACCGTTTGCACGCACTAGATGTTGAAATTTTCTTTTTTCGAAGTCTAAATTTTAAAGGTATCGCCAACTGCCAAAGATGAGTTGGGATTTTCAGTTTCATTAACAGAGGTTTAAGGATTTATGCCTTACCTCCTATTATTCAATCAGCGACCAGGAAAGAAGGGAACCTCCTGTATGACGCTGTCTGCTGTTCTTCTGACATGTACCGACTGGAGCTTGATTACAGTTTCAACATTTTGGAGGGTAGAACCTCCATCACTCGTATGCTCTACCCCCCCGAAAAATGTTGTTTACAATGCTGTTGTTTTTATTGGCACTAATAAGTGTTAAGCCACCCAAAACCCTTTATTAGGGAATGTGTGTTGGGGGGTTCTTACTCTTTGCCAACTATTGGACATTACAATGCTGGTTCTCCAGATGAGTGGGTCCAAATACCACGGAGCAGCAACTCAAAGCATCAAGCTGACTGCCACTTGGCCTGAGCTGATGATTATCATGCAGCCAAAATGAACAAAACCATGTTCTAAATTACATGGACAAAGTTATGTCTTTTCAGAAATTGGATGAATATTCTACATAGCAAATAAACACTGATGAAGATGTGATATGGTATAGCAATGAATGTAAATAATTGAATATTTGTATTTTTGCCATGTTATTAGACAAGGGTGGAAGGAATATAATAGTTTTATTTTGATACAATGGATGAACCATAGAAATAAATTGCTGGCTAAATGATAAGCAACACCTTTCTTTATGTTGTCTTCTAGCATTAAAACTGCTATGCAAGAGATAAAGTCAACAAAATGGTGGAATAAAAGAAAACAAGAAATGAAAAAAAAACAACAGTAAAGTGTCCCTTTAACAAGCCAAATTTGATTTTCAAAAGAACCTGAATGGATTGTCTAACCAATTTTTTTTTACTCATATTATGTTGTCAGTTTTAATTAAATTGTTATTTTAACACCCCCAGTGCCATTTACAATACAGTATTTCAGGAACAGAAAATGGATTAAGGATCAAAATAGACCTAGTCAGGGTCTGTCTCTGAGCCCCCCTTCTTCCCATGTGTGTTTTGTAGGTCTGTACTAATGTTTCTGCTTCTAAAGCTGCCCCCTGGTCTTTCCTGGGTTTAGACATAGCCTAGGTTGGCAATGTTGATAATCCTGCTCTGTCTGGGAACCAAGGAAAATTCCCTAAATGTATGTCCCATATGCATAGCTTCTAGATAAATACAGTATTGGCTTTAAGAAAACAATAACACACAAGGCCACTTACAATTTTACATTGCCGCAGCACAATAAGGAAATGTCCAACAGACAATTACCAGGAATAAGCCTGGTTTAGACAGGTATTGGTTCTGTTCAGCAGAATGAGAAAAGGTGGCAAATCTTCACAATTACACAACAATAAATTAAATTAGGGGAAGCGGGACTAATTGTGTATGCCAAACATGCAAAGGCTAGACAGACTGTAGGACGTACTGTAATACATGTCTGCATGGCTTGTTTGCATTGCATTGTTAGATCTTTCTGCTGTAAGGTGTGCTGTCTTGGCCTAGCCATTTTTCTCACCTTTTCAACAGCCCCTGGTGGGTATACAAAGCAGAGTTCCATCATAGACCACATAGCTTTCTGAACGAAGCTAAGAGGTGTTATCGAAACTGCCCAGGGTAAGGTGTCAAAACAGCATTGTACATGGCAGCAGTTTGGTGTAGAACCCCCCCCACCTCTATTCAGGCTTTTTTTATTTTCACATAAATCGGCCACTTTGACACATTACAATCCGTGAACATATGTCCTTTTTTTCCTTAATATTCAGGTCTGGTCTGGTCTACCTGGGGTGACTGTAATGAATTGAGTCCCAAAAGACCAAAATTCACTGTAACTTTAGAGGAGGGTCCTGACAGTAGGCCGGGTAGAGCAACTAGTGGGAGCACCAGGTCACTGGAGACTATGATTACTTCCTTAAGGAGCCGTTACAATGAAGTATAACAATGCAGGATACAACATAGCTGAAGCGGGAACAATGGCTGGATCACATAGATGAATAGATGAAGCAGGAACAATGGCTGATGTACATAAGCTGACATGAAAACGGGAACAATGGCTGGATACAATAGATGAAGCATATGAAACGGAACATGGCTGGATTACAATAGATTGAACAGATGAAACGGAACAAGGCTGGATACAATAATGAACAGATGAAACGGAACAATGGCTGATACAATAGATGAACAGATGAACGGAAACTGAATAATAGTACGATCCGGGAACACTGGCTGGATACAATAGACTGAACAGATGAAACTTGAACAATGCTGGATATCATAGATGAACAGATGAAACGGGGAACATGCTGGATACAATAGATGAACAATGAAACGGGAACATTGCTGGATACAATAGATGAACAGATAACGGGAACAATTGCTGGATACAATAGATGAACAGATGAAACGGGAACAATGGCTGGATACAATTAACAGATGAAACGGGAACAATGGCTGGATACCTAGATGAACATATGAAACGGGAACAATGGCTGGATACAATAGATGAACAGATGAACGGAACAATGTGGCATACAATAGATGAACAGATGAAACGGGAACAATGGCTGGATACAATAGATGAACAGATGAAACGGGAACAATGGCTGAATACAATAGATGAACAGATGAAACGTGACAATGGCTGATACAATAGATGAACAGATGAACGGGAACATGCTTGATACAATATGAACACTTGAAACGGAACATGGCTGATACAATAGATGAACAGATGAAACGGGACAATGGCTGGATACAATAGATGAACAAATGAAACGGAAACAATGGCTGGATACAATAGATGACAGATGAAACCGGAAACAATTGGCTGGATACAATAGATGAACAGATGGAAACGGGAACAATGGCTGGATCCAATAATTAACAGATGAAAGGGAACATGCTGGATACAATAGATGAACAGATGAAACGGGAACAATGGCTTGATACAATATGATGAAACAGATGAAACGGGAACAATGGCTGGATACACATAGGCATGAATCAATATGAACACGGGAACAATGGCTGGATACATAGCTGACAATGAAACGGGAACAATGGCTGGATTACAATAGCTAACAGAGAACGGGAACAATGGCTGGATCACAATAGCTGACAGATAACGGGAACAATGGCTGATACATAGCTGAAATGAAACGGGAACAATGGCTGGATACAATAGCTGAACATGAAAAACGGGAACATGGCTGGATACATAGCTGCACAGATGAAACGGAAAATGGCTGGATCACAATACTGAACAGTGAAAACGGGAACAATGGCTGGATACAACTAGCGAACAGATGAAACGGGAACAATGGCTGTATACAATAGCTGGATTGAAGTACAGGAACAATGGCTGGATACATAGATGAACAGAATGAAACGGTAACAATGCTGGATACAATAGATGAACAGATGAAACGGGACAATGGTGGTACTAATGACAGATGAAACGGAACAATGGCTGGATACAATAGCTGAACAGATGAAGCGGAACAATGGCTGGATACAATAATGAATAGATGAAGCAGGAACCAATGGCTGGATACAATAGCTGACAGATGAAAGGAACATGGCTGGATACATGATGGAAACAGAGGAAACTGGAACATGGCTGGATACAATAGATGAACAGATGAAACGGGAACAATGGCTGGATACAATAGATGAAAGATGAACGGGAACAATGGCTGGATGAACAATCGATGACATAGATAGAAACGGGAACAATGCTTGGATACATAGATGACAATGAAACGGGAACAATGGCTGGATATCAATAGATGAACGATGAAACTGAACAATGGCTGGATACAATCAATTATAACGATGAAACGGGAACAGGCTGATACATAGATGAAAACAGATGAAACGGTAACAATGGCTGGCTGGATACAATAGATGAACATGAAACGGGAACAATGCTGGATACATAGATGACATATGAACGGGAACAATGTGGATACATAGATGAACAGTAAACGGGAAACAATGGCTGGATACAATAGATGAACAGATGAAACGGGAACAATGGCTATACAATAAGATGAACAGATAAACGGGAACAATGGCTGATCAAGATAACGATGAAACGAACAATGGCTGGATACAATAGATGAACGATGAAACGAACATGGCTGGATACAATAGAAACAGATGAACGTGAAACAATGGCGGGATACAATAGATGAACAGATGAAACGGGAACATGCTGGCTACAATAGATGAACAGATGAAACGGGAACAATGGCTGGATACATAGATGAACAGATGAACGGGAACAACTGGCTGGATCAATATATGAACAATGAAACGGCAACAATGGCTGGATACAATAGATGACAGATGAAACGGGAACAATGGCTGGATACAATAGATACATATAAACGGGAACAGGCTGGATAAATGAACAAGAAACGGGAACAATGGCTGGATAATAATGAACAGATAAACGGAACAATGGCTGGATACAATAGATGAACAGATGAAACGGAACAATGGCTGGATACACTAGTGAACAGATGAAACGGGACAATGGCTGGATACATACGAAACAATGAACGGAACAATGGCATGATCAATAGCTGAACAATGAAACGGGAACAATTGGCTGATACAATAGCTGAACGTGAAACGGAACAAAATGGCTGGTACAATAGCTGAAACAATGAAACTGGAACAATGGCTGGAACAATAGCTGAATCATAAACGGAACAATGGCTGGATCAATAGCACAGATGAACGGGAACAATGGCTGGAACAATAGCTGAAACAGATGAAACGGGAACAATGCTGAACAAATAGCTGAACAGATGAACGGGAACAATGGCTGGATACAATAGCTGGATTGAGTAAACAGGAAATAATGGCTGGATACAATAGCTGGATTGAAGTAACAGAACATGCCTGGATACAATACTGGATTGAAGTAACAGAACAGGCTGGATCAATAGCTGGATGAGTAACAGGAACAATGGCTGGATCAATACTGGATGAAGTAACAGGAACATGGCTGGATACAATAGCTGGATGAAGTAACAGGAACAATGGCTGGATCAATAGCTGGATTGACGTAACAGGAACACTGGCTGGATACAATGCTTGGAATTGGAATTAACCAAGGAACAAGGCTGGATACATGCTTGATGGAAGTACAGGAAAATGGGGGCTTGGATACATAGCGGATTGAAGTAACAGGAACAATGGCTGGATACCATAGCTGGATTGAAGTAACAGGAACACGTGCTGGATACAATAGCTTGATTGCACTAAGCAGGAAACACTGAATTACTGGACCCCTATACTTTATACTCTGATTACTTACCCCCTATAACTTATACAGC
Organism: Hymenochirus boettgeri; assembly: GCA_019447015.1. Classification (NCBI taxonomy): domain Eukaryota; kingdom Metazoa; phylum Chordata; class Amphibia; order Anura; family Pipidae; genus Hymenochirus; species Hymenochirus boettgeri. The sequence continues at coordinate 213,892,623 of CM033472.1, read as the reverse complement.
TTTTACTGGCCTGCTATACTTTACACTGTCATTACTGGACCCCTATACTTTATACTCTGATTACTTACCCCCTATAACTTATACAGCATATTAACCAGCTAGAAAAGAAAATAAACAGGGTATATTATAATGGATATAAACCAGCTAGAATAGAAATTAGATGTCACCCTCTTAAGTAGCATGACACCCTTTCAAGTAGCATGTCACCTTCTCAAGGGCTTGTAGAAAATGCTGCGTGACACTGGATATGCGTTTGCCTTGTTTTTTATCTCTCAGTTCTAGTCTGATGTTAAAGAAGGGATTGGCTAATCTTTGTTTAAATTTTTGCATAGTTTTGCCTATATATATAGCTTTTTACACTTGCATTCCAATCCATTTATTAAATTTCTGGCATTACAGTTATAATATACTCTCAGAGTGTAACACAATGTGCACATTGTCTCTGTTATTATTTTAAAAGATTTTGAATAAAGATAAAGATTTTTAAGAGTCCTGTGTGAATTTGGAAAACCAGCAACCAGGTCTTTAGGAATATTAAAGGGAATGTCCACCTCCAAATAAACTTTTAGGATTAGGCTAATTGTCTTCTGCTTCCATACCTTTTACGAGCACGGAAGTTGCAGAAGGGGCTGGGTCAGCAGTGGTGCCTGTGATTGGCTGAGACATCTAAACTAAGCAGAAGACAGCTGAGGGAACAAGGGCTGGTAAGTAGGTTTAGCAGCATCTTTGAACACTAAGAATCTCGCAAAGTCAAGGTTTGGGGAGCAATTAGCCTAATACTAAAATTTTATTTGGGGGTAAACATACCCTTTAAGTAAAAAGAATATATGGTTGAGTTGCCATTTTCATAAATTCCATAAATGAACACTAATCATGGTTGGTATTCAGTATTCTATGTAATGTATCTCTCTATTTTTAACTGTATCTCTGCAGCATTGTTTATATTTATAAACATCTACGGTTACTTTTATTTAAAGGCAATGAGAAAATGTTGATTATACATTTTAGCTTTTCTTATTATAGTTAAAAACATGAAGATGACTTGTTCCTAAATCCTTTGCCTTAGAGCCCTAAAATATCCATCACAGGCAGCTCTGCGTTAGTTGAATAAAATGAAGATAGAGGGGAGGCGGGAAGGAATGGTTACAAATTTTTTAAATTCAGTTTTTCTAAAGACCAGGGACAATGAATTAAACAGGCCTAGCTCCAGTGACACATTACCATTAAGTTGTCACATCTCTATGTATTTCTCGAATGACACACTCCTCCTACCAGTCAGCACATTTCTTCCAGTCCAAAAAGCAGCTTATTACAGTTTTATATGACTTCAAATCGTCTCTGAAAATTGAACAGCTCATTTATCTATCTGTATTTACAAGGGGATATTTAACTGATAGTATAGGGACAAGAACATATTGTAAGCCAAATCAGTCAAAGCATTTCTTTGTTATTTTTCCCATGCTTTATATGTGTTTCAGTCTTAGTCTCAGACCTTTTTTCCAGTTGTACCTGGCAAATTACTGGTAATATAAGTGCCCCACAAACAGGCAATATACATGCTCCCAACAGACTCATAACATAAGTACCCCAAGAACTAGTAATATAATCACCCCACGAGCTGGTAATATAAATGCCTTACATACTGATAATATACAGTAAGTGCCCCACAGACTGGAATTATAAATGCCTTACAGACTGGAAATATAATTGCCCCCCCCAATACAGGCTGGTTATATAAGTGTCCCATGGGCTGGTAATATAAGTGTGCCCAAACAAGTGCCTGGTAATATAAGCTCTTTATAGGCTTGTAATATATATGTGCTGTTGTAAGAAGTAGAAATATGCTGATCCCTGAATTTTTGAAATTTCAAAGTAGTGGACTTTTTGGTGGGCTTTTTTCTTTCTTTTTTTTTCTTCTGTAGTCAAGCCTCTGTTAGCCAGCAAGTGTAGAATTTATATGGATTAAATGTATGTGTATGTGTGTGTGTGGGGGGGTTACCATTTTTTAAATGGACGTAACATTCTTTGATACTACAAGTTGCATATAAAGAATTGCCTGAACTAAAGAATGTAATTGTCCCTTTTTTAATAAAGTGCAAAATGAATGTACAGAAAAAAATGTTTCACATGAAAAAGTATCCAGTCCTTCTGTAAACATGATAAGGACATAATCTATTATCACATGTCATGCTAGTATATAGAACAAGACTTTAAATAATATTTATAATTTCAAATGAAGCAGCTCTGGATTGTAATAAGGCAGAGTTTGAGCTGCAGCCTGAGGCCTGGAATAGCTAAAGTACTCTGAGCTGTAGGCTGGTATTTATCAGTTTGTGTCTTGTCAATTCTGCCTTCTTGGTCCTTTTGAATAATTTAAACTGTTACGCATATAAGTGACCTGCATGAGGCAAAATATTTGCCAAACATTAATGACAGCCTGTATGACATGGACCCTGCACTGATAACTGCACTGGACTTCGGGTCATCTGAAAGCACTGCTGGAAAGAAGATTATTTAGTTTTATACTTTATTATAAATTAATATTTCTCCTTTGTGGCCAAGTGGCACTATGTAAATAAATATACATACATTCATTTTAAATGTTCAGTCCATTTTTCTGTAGTCTATTCATCTGGGTTGAACCATTGCATTTCCATTGGGCTCTACTTGTTTCTAACCTCATGCTTATTAGTCTTCCTAAAACAGGGATGTCAACTTGTGCAATATTACAACACCAAGCATTCTGACAGTTGTAGTGGAGTGGGAGTTGTAGTTTTTGAATATCTGGGGCCACAAGTTTGTTCTGAACAATTTTGTTTGAGCATGTTGATGAAATTGATACATAAGAGCTTATACAGTTGATTCTGGGCTTGTAACTTTCTTTTACCTGGATTCTTTTTTAATTATTATTTATAAAATGAAATATTACATTTTAATTATTCTACAGTTTACTTAATGTAAAATAATCAGAAAAAAATAGTAGCACTAAACAAATGTAAATATTCAAATGCACCTGGACCTATTTTTTTTCTATTTATCAAGAAATCAGGTACGATAGACAAGTTTTCATGAATTGCATCCTCCTTCTCCCAAACAATAATAAACTACATTGCAAAGGAGAGCTTCCTACACCCTGGGCTGCATATGATTTATTTATACATTTGTGGAGAAATGTGATTACCTAAAACTCTTTTCACCATGGGTATTCAGGTGTGTGTGAAAGACTCATTAGCAACTATATTACATTTACCCACCCAATCTTCAATAACTTGCCATCCTATCCCATCCCATGCTGAGAACAGAGGGTCCACTGTTCAATGTCATTCAGCTTCACAGACAGAATCAGAACTGCAAACAGAATAACCACTCTAAAACGTTCAACTTGTAAATCCCATAAGGTGCAGAAATGAAACACAGAAGGGCATATTTGCAAAGCCGCATTATTCTCAGTGTTAAAAGAGAAATAAACTTCATTTCTTATCCTAATGTGAAAGCAGAACACATATACATTGTAAGTAAAGACAGCCGAACTTAAAGGGCAAGTCCAGCCCTAAAATGAAAACTTACATACAGGTAAATCACTCCCCAAAATCCTAAACAGTAATAGTTTGAAATCTGAAATATATAAGTCTAACCTGCAATCCTGCACAATATCCTGTTTCCCCTGTTTCTGCTTCCTGGTTCTTCCAGTTAGCAACTGTCAGTTATGGATTTGACAGTTGACATCACAGCCAATGACTGAATGTTAATCCCCTGTCTGCCCCTTCTTAACATGCCCATGCTCAGTACAGGCTCAGTAAAGGTTTCTAAATTGATTCATAGGACAAACTATGATATATCAACATATTTTAAAGAGGCCATTCTTTCTAAAAGATATTCTTATGAGGGTAGAGTGGTCCTTTAATAAAATCCATTCAGATTTTAGATTTTTAAACTGCCAAGGAAATCAGACCCATTAAAGTTAATGGGGAGCAAAAAATCAAAAAAGTTTGATTAAAATAAAGGAAAAATAGCAATTGTACCGGAAACTTACTGTACATGCAGGCCCGGATTTACCATTTGGCACAGTGGTTAAAGGAGCGACTGTCAATTCCCCTGTAAACCTATGGACCCACAATGTGTATTTTCTCCATTATGTGACCATGTCAAATGAAAACTAGATGACTATTGGGTTAAGCTGCGCCAAAGATGGGATATAATTTTGGGCAAAGTGGAATTATAATACATTAGAAATATTTTAAAGGTTTTGGATGGACCATGGTTCATGGTGCATTTAGATAGTTGGTAAAGGTGTCTTATATTAGCTGCATTAAATTTTTATCACAATATATATTTTTATAGAAAGACATAACAAAAATGAATACTAGGTTTCCAAAAATAAATTCCAGATCAAACTGAAGTGTCACGCCTCTGGCTGTCTCCACGCTCTCCAGTGTGCCCCAAACGCACAGTTTGAAATACTGACCCAAAGACTTAAATCAAAGATGATTTTGAAGGTGGAAAGTCGCCTATCATGTAAAAACACAATCCATTTTATAAAAGGAGCGTGATAGAAATGATCTGAAAGTTAAGGTTATGTGATCTACTAAAGTTCTCTCTTTTTTAAATGCAGCACATAGAAGTAGTTCAGAAGTAACTGTGATATTTGATAACAATTTAAACTGTAGACCAAGCTCTGAAACTACATTACCATCGGACTAAAAAGAAAATGATTATTATAAAATATATTAACTGTATTTAAAAACTTAAACATTTTACTATTTTTATACTATCTTCAGTCTTGAATATGTATTTTATATATAATATATATATATATATATATATATATAAAACCTACCCCTGTAGTGGATGGGAGGAACTGTAAGATTATAGCCTTATAATCTTACAGTTCCAGGAGGAGAAGGAAACCAGAAGCCACAAAGGGGTAGGTTATAATAAATAATGCACCCCGAACTATAAATTAAAGGGATATTAGAAGTCACAGAGGAGTTCCGTGCCCTGTATAAAGGGTACTCGGCCTGCGGCCTCGTACTTTTATATGTTCACGGAACTCCTCGGTGACTTCTAATATCCTTATAATTTACAGTTGGGGGAGCATTATCCACTATATTAACCATGCAGTGGGATCTGGAAAAATACAATTTGAGTATTATTTTCATTGGCAGATGATACAGCATGTTTTTTTATTTTATTTTATCTATTGCTAGACGTGAATCAACAGTAAGTAGATGCCAAAAGTGCAACATACTGGAATTAAGCAAGAAATGTTTGCCTGTTTGTGATTGGTGGGCTTCTTGTGTGCACCATATAATCAAGTGTTTTTTTAAAAGGTAATTGTGGTCTCCATACAAGTGTCCTGTATGCAAAATAGCTTTCTTCTAACTTTCAAACAAGCCAAGAATGATGTCTCTTGTTTTTTTTTGGTTCTTAAGTTATAAGCTTTTAAAGTTACACTCAGACAGTCAGGGTGAATAAGGAAGTGTGTGACAGTCATATGATGTGCTGTGTAAGAAGCCCCTCCCTCAAAAAACAAACAAAAAAACAATCTATTTAAAGACAATTACCACAGTAGGATCCAACTGGGCATGCTCAGTGCCTATGGCAATGGGGGCAGAGCAATGGTGCTAGTGATATCACAAATCCCCTTGCTAGCTGATAACACCACAATTAATACTGCTACTGTATAAGTTTGCATAGATTGCAAGGGTAGGGGTTAGGTTGTTTTGCATTTATCTGCCCTTAAAACTGTAGTATTTTTATACTACTTTTCTACTTTCTACTAACCCTAGCTCTCCCTCTGGCCTCCTTTTCCCTTTTTTCTAAGTATATTTTTTAAAAAAACAAGGTCTACTGAGCCGTTAGGATATCTGCAGATTGTGTGTGCTTTTTGTGTGCATATGTGTGTATAGTGCGAAGAGAAATACTGCGTACAGTAGGTCCTTTATTAATATTTATTAATATACACTAATCAGCATACATTTTAGATAAATAACAATGTAACAAGGGCAATAAAAACACCCTGCCTAATCAAGTTACAACAAATATATTCATTTGATATAAGGGAATAAACTCTTTAAACTTAAATTCTAAAGATGATAATGTACAAATAACGGTAAAATGAACCACTAGAAATAAGTGTCACAAAAAGCTTTTGTGCAAGGAGATTTAATGACCGTGTATGATTTGTTAGCTCAATTGCAAACTAAGACAACACAAATTTCTAATTTATCTTAACTAAATGTTGATCACTACAGGTTTATACGTGTTTTCTTTATAGGTGACAGTAAACAAAATAGATCCAAATTAAAATAAAACATTGAGGTACAAATCATTTGAAACTTTCTCTGCTGAAGCACAATACTTTGTCTTGCTCTGCTGGGTTTCTTAGATGGGAGAAAGGTTTGTTCCAATAGTTTCTTTCAGAATTGGAATTTCCATGGGGCTTGTTATTCTAGTCACACAAGCAGAAACTTCACAATTTAATGGATATTGTTTAAAATCGTGTGATTTCTAAATGCTCCTGAATAAACAGAATTAAAAGGATTAGAAAAAAAATTGTTCAGAACACGACTTTCCACTCATGAAGAATGTTCTTTTTTTTTCTTTTTTGTTACAAACTATTACCTGTTTATCCCAACAGTAATAAAATAAAAACAATTTCCTATTAAAGAGACATTCCACCCACAGTTTAATAGCATTACAGGCTAAATTTTTAGCCTACCCATGAACCCTACATAAAACTAAGGCCACAGTACAATGCACAGCACTTGCACACAGACACACATTTTACACGAGTTACCGTCAGCTTGCACTAAGATTACGGTAATGTACTGTTATCGGCACGCATGCCAGTCGCACCAAAAATGGTATTCGCATGTGCTCCAATAAGGAGATTGCGGTGCAACAGATACCAGAACCAGTTGGCCAACATTAGTGTGTGCTTTTTAATGCGCAATCTGATCACGTGTTAAAATGGAGTAGTGTGGCCTAGCCCTAACAGTTGATCCCGAGGAAGGCAAAATAAACCCCAGAATCAAGGAGGGGGATTCATTCCTGACTTCAAATGGCAGTCAGAAAGGATCCACGAATCAACAAGAAATATATGTATTAATATCAGTCATTTTCAATTTTTGAAACTTATCTTGAAGCTATTCAATGAACTTAACATTTCCACATCTGCTGGGAAACTGTTTTTTCACAGTTTGTATACCATTTCACTGTTCAAATGTCCGAACTTGAAGATGAATCATCTTTCCTCTGAAATGTGAGCTCTTACTACAGCTAAGTTATATACTAGTACCCCCAAATATTTTTTAAACAGAGATTTGCTTTCCACTGAATCATTTATAATATAGGCAGCATTATAAATGGCTCTGTGCTAAGCAAATCTCCCCCCACATAAACATTCAGGGAATTCATAAGACTCCCCAAAAACCCTTAGGAAGAGATACTTACCTGTTTCTTGGTGGAGATATTCTTCCTTGTCTGCTCCTTTGTTCTTTTTTCTGGTCCTTACAGGTAGGAGCCATTAGTGACATCAAGGGCAATGACTTATGGCTGCTTCTTCCTTAGCAGCTGCGCAATCTGCAAGCTTATGAAGACATCAGAGGAGGTGTAAACCATCAGCACCAGGGCTTGTGTGGAAGAAGAAGAATATCTCTTTCCAGGGACAATTAGGAAACAGTACTGATCAACACGTTTTAGCTAGAAGATAATGCAGCCCCTGATGGGATAGTTCCAATAAACAGTATCTCCTCGTTTATGGTACAGCAGTGGCCTTAATTTCAACAAGATTTTGTATGAAATGGGGAGCATTATTATTATTATTGACTATCACTCCATGTCTCTATTGCACTGTAAATATAAAATATTTATATAGAATTCTGTATTTGCATCTTGCTTTTGTTTTGGTTTAATACTTATATTTTGTAAGGGTTGGATAGGTTTTTATTTTTTAATCCACACCATTATGTTCTTATTCCCTTTTTTCTCACCAGGACTTTTCTTTTTTCTTTTTCTTTTTTTTTTTTTTTACTAAAGAATAGATGTGAATTACTGTTGCATAATACAAATACATTTGATTCCTGCTGTATATTTCAGACATAATATATTATATCTTTGCAGCGCATTTACTTTAAAAGGAGATCCTGGTCTCCCTGTATGAAGGTAAACTGTGGAACTATCAATCACCGCCAGGAATAAAATGTGCGAAAAGATCAGACAAAATAATTATATACAAAGAGATCAGATAGTAGATTCCTATTACGAATAATACACTGCAGCACAGAAAAACAGCCCTAAATTTATTACTCACAGGGTGATGGAATATTCCAACTTACAGTAACTTTTTAAACCCTTTGTGGTGATATAGAAAGGGGTTAGCGAGTGTTAAAAGGAAATATTCCCCCTAAAAAATACTTTTTATCCTATTGCTATATTACAAAAAATTCATTAAAAGGGTATGTACACTGTAAAAAAAACTTTAGGTTAGTGGAAAGCTGTGGCTTTAAAACTAAACTTGTCTAAAAAAATTTTTTGTTCTCTCCTCCCCGGAACCTACTTTTTATGCTTGAATCTTGCTATCTAGCTCCTGCTTCCTTGATCGCAAAACGTAATTTCTGGTTGTATGCATGCATATTAACGCCATGCGTACACACGCAGTGACGTCACCTATGGTACAACAGGAAATGACCTTTTGCGACCAAGGAAGCATACAATCTCTTGGTGGTGGATTTTCAGATGCAATTACACAGCAGGAGGAAGCCAGCAAGATTCAAGCAGTAAAGACAACTTTAGTTTTAAAGCCACAGCTATACACTAACTAAAAGTGTTTTTTTACAGTGTACATACCCATTAAGTTGTCACTCACCTCTCTATTTGGTCTGGTTGCTGAGGTACCTGCAGAAGAGTTTATGTAGTTTATAAAGATAGTTTTGTTCTGTTTTCGGATTCCCGCATCTTGGGAAAATCCCAAAGATCAGAAAATCCGAAACTGGAACGAATTTTCGATAATTTTCGAATGTCCGAAAATTTTATTTTAAAATAGCCTAGAATGTTTGAAAATTATCGTCAGATTCGGGTGGATCTTTCGGATTTCGGAACTGAGGGGCTCCGTGTCAGATCCGGGTTTGTGTCGAATGCAGATCCCATCTCTACTAGCCAAACACACTTTAGCACTAAATGCATATATGTTAAAAATAAATAAACCAATCTTTATTTACTACTTCTATCAGTAAATCTCACAACCCAATCCCTCTTTACCAGGTCCCCAACCATATTTACAAAGCCATGGAAATCAGAAAAAAAGAAAAACGTTGATCTCTGTCAATGTAGAACTCAATGTGTACAAAGCCCTGGTGCAGGAAAACTGTTTGCCAATAACAGATACAGTTTCTAGCAAACAACTTTCAGCACATAGGGCCAGCCAGATTCTGTTTTGCATTTAAAGGATTAAAACAAAGTATTTGCCTCTTCCCTGTATTTGTGAATGTGCAGCGCAGATCTGTTTTGGGTTTCTAGATTACATAAATTGGATTAAGGAAGATGTTCATAGAGGGACAATTAGGTTAATAATCAAAACATGGATCCTGTTGACAAGTAAGCAAAACCACCTTTATATCTGATTCCTGAGTACCCAATGTAACAAACATGGAAAGTAGGAGGTAGCCTTCATAGTCTGATTCCTTGATTAGATGTATTAACTTAATTGCCCAACATAAAATGTAGGAGGTAGGGAAAGTGAGGCACAGATTGTACTGCTGTCATTTTTTTGTTCCTTTTAATATAAATAACCCCAATTGAGTTTAAATTTATCCCTAAGGAAATCTCTATTATTTTGTAGTAAGCATTTCAGAATTAACATTTTAGAATTAAAGTTAAAAGCTGAAAATATTTAAGGGTATGCAATACAGCAGACATGTATTACTTACCAATATTATTAGTGCTTTTAAAGACATTTTCCTCTTGGGGAATTCAAACAGAATTCAGAGGGAGACATGTTTCCTACAAGTAAGTGTCTGCAAGAAAGCACCGTCAACTTCCAAAGGGTTGTTTGATACTGTAGATGTTTGCAGGTGTTAGTTTAATAGTACAATATCTTGTATGACTCATGCAGTATATTTCTGGTTTACATGCGTGATTTTTGTAACTGGCTGTGATTGTAGAATTACATGTTTTGTTTTGCAAAAAGGCAATGTCTACAAATGTCACTATTAGTGTTTTCAGAAGTGTAATATTGTATAGATTATATCCTTCCCACAGTGAAAGGTTCAAACCACATTAGAGCGAATAATGCTGTGTTTTGTGTTTCTTTTGGGACTGAACCTAGTGTTTGTGAACAGCTGGCACATCTGATCTAGCAATTATAACAAATAAAAGTCAAGCCAGAGTTCATGAAAAAAGTACTGAACAATACAATTGTCAATTTGTTAATTGTATGAGAATAAACAAAATGGTTGCTGTTTTTGTATCTTATGTATTTCTAATTCTTAAAATGTGAATATTTCTGAGGATAAATTCCACCCTGATACAATTGTGATGCACATGTAAAATCCACCATTTATGTAAATAAAAAAATGATTTAAAACACCACCCTCCAGAAATGATGCCCAGCTCCTAATGGATAGCTATGTATGCTGGGCATTGTTTTTAATACCAAAAGTTGAAATATTAACAACACCAAAATACAATAAGAATCACTGAACTTCCTTGTACAGTGTTCATTTTAGGACATAATCGTGTATCAGGTATCAACTTTTGTGTATTATGCTGGCCATACATGAAGCAAACATTAAATAGATTAGCAAAATGTGACCTAGCTTTTGAGGGGTCCCTGAATAACATATTAAACATTTTTATTAGGGGTGGACATACCCTTTGTTCTATTAAAATGATGCCAGCTGTTCCTAAACAGCTCCTGATCCCTTTCCACACATTCAGTCTCATCTGTTTCTGATCTGCTGATATTCTTCAGCAGCAGCAGAGAACGAACGACTGGTAACAGACGTCTGTGATTGGCTATGATGTCAGCATCACGCCTCTCCCTGATAGCCGCAACCAGTAAGTAAAGATAGATGTGCTGAGGGATCCTGAGCATGTATGGCTGCCACAGAAATGGAAGGGTAGGTCAATAGGTGTGTGTACCTGTGACTGGTTGGAGGATATGTGTTTTTTGCATTTTTAACTATAGTTAAAAATAATAGTAATAGTAGGAATGGAGGGGAAGGTTAGTAGGTGTGTGTACCTGTGTCTGTGTGTGGTTTGTAAATATCAGCGTTTGCATTTATGACCATGAAACTAATTGTTGTGATCACATGACCCTTTAACCAAAATATCCACATTTAAGGATTCTTTCCATTATAGTTTATGGGGAAAAATGTCCTGAAAGTTGCAGTGACGCTTTCGCGGACTCCTTATCTAGGTAATAGCACACTTCTCCTACACACTTCTGTACTGAATTTCATGTTTCTAGCTTAAAAACTGTGGGAGGAGATGCAGTCCAAAAATGCAGAAGAATAAAAGAAAAGAAGACAAAATTAAAAATAAATAAATAAAGCTAAAAAAAAAGCTAGAATTAAGCACCATCTATTGGATGTAACAGTCTTCACATGTTCTAATATATAATATATATATATTGTTGGAAAGCAATCCCGCACAGTGGGAGTTCACTCATTTGCCTCCCCAAGTACAGGCTGTCAGAAATTGCCAAGCGGGGGGAGCATTAAATAGATATAACACGTGTAGGAGGCTTTAGTCCCATTTAATATAGGTAAGTCAATACATTTTTTCCTTTTTCTTTAGACATAATCAGTAATATGGAATTTTAAACTCTTACCTCCCAAACCAACTAAAACAACTTGTGAATATTGCATATGTTGTACAGAATCTAATGCACAGAGAACTTTACATTCAATAAACCCTTTTAAGTAATACAGAGAGCAAATAGAAGCAGCCGCAATTCTGAACCCTCTTTTACACCACTTACATTTCAGTCTATTAAAATGATATCCCCTTGACAACCAATGTCTGTTTATGGTGATTCAGACTCTTATCTTTTCATGCACTAAAAGATTTTTCAAAACCGACAGACCACACAATAATTCATTTATGTTGAACATACAGTAATAAAAAGCCTTTGTCCAATCTAACTATACTACATTTACACAACTGTTAAAATTCTTATTTACCACCATGCAAAAATCAATTATATTTATCTGACAAAATTATACTTGAAGAAACCAGAGTGAATATTATTTATGTTTTATTGTCTAATACAAAGACTGTAAATATATATTCTCTTTGAATATTGGAATTATATTGTTACACATTTTCTCCACTCCATTGGCGCCACTCTAGGAATGATGGGCAATGAGAAGAAAAGCTGGACAGAAAATGAAGCTAAAGCCTTATGGAAATAAGCTTTTGAGTTCTGGAGCCTTGTTTTATAATATATATATATATATATATATATATATATATATATATATATATATATATATAATATTTATTTATTGTATATGTCTATATATCTTGTAAACTAAATTGAATTTGATTTCAATTACCCAAAATTTTTGTAAGAAAGGGTTAACATCTTTTTAGTTAGTCATCAAGAGACGATTAATTAATTCCAATTTTACTTCAATCCATCTTTTCAGAAACAGGTGTCTCTGATTAGAAGGAAATGAATGACACTGGGCATAAATATATTTAATGTATTTTATAGGTTTCAGATCCAATTAATGAAAATACTTAATGAAATAATAATACATACATGTAAATAACATTAACAGTAATATCAGATGTAATAAATTATATTAGGGATTTGTTTTTAAGGAGAAGACGAAAGGTCGAATTGTTGTTTACAATTCAATGAATGCTTTTAATTGAACAAAATAAAATAGAGTTATAAGCTACATGAAGTCTCACTCATTTTTTTGCAGTTTTAAAAGGAATAAAAGTGTTGCATTATACATCAAGCAGTCTATGAATGAGCCTTAAACTAATAATTATTGTGTAAAAGTCCAATTATTTTAAATGTCTCTGTGATGCTCTGATGTCAACAAAACACTGCACTCGGAGGTGAAAGTGTATAGCAACAGGACATAGATTACAGAATAACGAAAAAAATTAAAAACAAGAATAAGTACAAAATCTAAAATGGTTACAGAAAATGTATTCAAGTGAATAAAATTCACAGAAAGGTTAACGGCGTGTGATATAGAATAATGAGAACACACGTGAATGCATTTAATCCTTCTGTCCAGCACCAAGCTGTCCATGCATTCATTTTTGCCTTCCTCCTGACTTTTCTCCAGAACAATTAATTGCTGTCTGTGCTTTTAAATGATTATCATCAGAAATCCATTATTGGAGACAGGTTTTGTGTAGACCATTCTCCTTGTAAAAAAGTAAAAGATCAAAATATATTATTTTCAGTACTCTCTGGTATTGATAAATCACAAGACTTGATCCAAAGTAAAAGACGGTAGGAGCTTACCCAATCACTTTTCTTACTTTCCTTTGCAGTCCTATTGTTATCTTTTTTATTAATTTTTTTTTTATTGCAAAATATTATGAGTTTACATCATTTCAAGAAAGTATAAAAAGGTGTGACTGTCTTTCTTATCTCTAACTTTATGCAGAGAGACAATTAATCCTGTTATATTAACAGGCGCTAGACCTTCAGCCTATACACGTCTATACACATACTGTACATTCATGAACACAAACATACAGACAGACACACACATACATACACACGTGCATACAGACACACATGCAAGCAGACACATATATACATGCATGCAGACAAACATGCATGCAGACAGACACACATGAACATATGCATGCAGACAGACAGACACAAGCATACATACACACATGTTCAGACACACACATGCATGCAGGCACATGTGCATACAGACATACTTGCAAGCAGACACATACACACATGCATGCAGACACACATACACATATGCATGCAGACAGACATACATGCAGACAGCCACTCATGTGGACACATGCGTGCAGACAGATACACAGGCATGCAGACAGATATGCATGTACAAAGACAGTCACATGCATGCAGACAGATATATACACATGCATGCAGACAGACACACAAACACACACACCCTCCATCCTTCTCTCTCTCTCTCAGACGCTTCTTTGTCACTTGCCACTGTGCTGAAGAAGGAAGAGCAGAGGTGCCAGATAACAGTCTGGTTCAGGCCAATGGAGGGAGGGAAAGCTAGTGTGTGTCAGGGAACTGGTGGACTTGCTGCTGGCAGTGTTGGGTCCCATTTGAAGAAGTTGAGGGAACCCCCCCTCAGACGCTTCTTTGCACTTCAGCAGTCACCACTAAGGTAACAGTCCGGTTTGGGCCATTTATGGGGAGGGTGTCGGAGAGCTGCTATCTACAGTGTCGGATCCTGTTTGTGCACACAGGTGCCTTAGCCAATTACAGGAGCAGATGCCGGACCAGCCCTTCCTGCTTGACTTCCATGCTCGGAAAAGGCATGGGATTTAAGCAGAAGGCGTCGGGGGAATAAAGGCTGGTAAGTAGATCTATTCACATCACTGCTGCTTAGTTTGGGTAGTGTACCATTCCGTGGTGCAGGAGGTTCAATCACAACAGGGCTCTCCCACAGGTACAAGGTATCAACCCTGCAGCCACTATACATGATACAGCAGGGGGGCAATTTCTTGCAACTCCATTTGATAAATGTTGTGAGTGCTTTTTGGTACTTCATCTTAAAGGGTTGGGAGGTTGTACGGGCCCTGATGTGAAGGGTTTGTTATTTGGGGGACCCTTCAGTCTGAGTCCAAAAGTTCAGGGAAGCCCAGGCCTAAATTCCCCATCGTGGGCCCTTAATTTTGTAGCTACCCCACTGTAAGCCGTATTAGAATGATGTTAGTTACATATTTAAAATAGCAGGGAAAAAAATCACTGCAACAAATACAATTTTCCAAATAAATATTTTTGAAAAAGAATGTAAGAAAAATGATGCATTAGCCACATGTTGTGCAGGCTTTGGATCCAAGTCAGTAATTTGTCATGCTTTTAAGTCAATTAAGTTAACCTACTGTGAAATCAACTTCATAAAGTCAACACCAAATTTTAGAAGAAATTGAAAGCATTTTTTACATATATGAAATGGTTTAACATACCCAGGTGTATCATTATTCAATCTGACCACAATCCCTCACAATAAAAGTAAAAGTTTTATTGATATAATATCTTTCTAGACAGTTGCAGTAGAGAGATGCATACAGCTGAGCAAAAGGTCTCATATTGTGGCAGATAATCTGTAGATGCCTATAGTATACATCTGTAAGAAATGTTTGACTTCTATATTGCATTAAATGGATGAAATTAATTTAGCTATTAAACAAAAGTCATGGATGATAATTAAAATGCAGTTTAGGATCTGTAAATTCAAATATTGGTGTGTATCTCTAAGAATAGCCAAATCCCAGTAATATGTCGGTGACCATGCTGTCAACCTTGTGTTATAAATTATGTCAGGATGTCACTGTGATGATTGACAGTCCACCTTTGTCATATTATGGCATGTTATTTTCTGCTGGTGTCATTTACCAGCTACAAGCTCACTTGTAATGAGGAGAAGATACTGAATATATTTTAATAAATAAGAGGATAGTTAAACATTTTGGAGCCAGAATTTTAAACCGTAGAAACTTTTTCAAAGTTTAATTTAGTTATCACAAAAGGTGGACTTATTTAAAGACAAAAAAAATATTAACATACATAAACAGTATATATAAACAGTATATTGTATATATACTATAACAATATATAATTTTATTCAAGACTTTGACGCATTTCGCCTTAGAATTAGCCATCCTCAGCACATCCTAATGACAGCTAATCCTTAGCATATGGTTCTCATATATCACCAATGTTTTAGGATTCTATTACCCTTCATCAGGCTTGTGAGAACAAATCAGACAGTTGACCAAATATATATATATACTAGCAAACCCCGCTGTGCACGTACCTTATATATGAAAAATAATTAACAACATTTAAAAGAGATAGCTGGCTAACTTTTCTAAAAATACTTTATCATAAGGATTAGTCTAAATTTTTGAAAAATCATATTGAATTTTGGGGGCCCTTTCCATTTCTCCAGGTGTGAGCTAATGAGTTAAACAACTGAGAAAAATTAGTCTTGTAGGGACAGTTTGTAACAAGATTTCATTGGGCAGAACTTTGTATGCCTCTGTTAAGCCAGTAAGCTAAACAACTGAATAATGGTGGCAAAAGGACAAGCTAAGTGTCAGTAATAGCATACATACAGTAGCAATACAAGAATTATCAAGGGTATTTGTATGAATCAAATTATATATCAGTCAGTTAATAGTTTAAGGAGAATGAAACTTATTTTTTTAATCCTGTGAAAGCTTTAATCCTCAGAACACCAATAAACTAAGATACTTGTCTATTATTATGAGTTGCATTTATGTACATGTAAGAAGTAGATTCTGTAACTAAAACGGCTTCCATGTTATTGCCAGTACAACTTACAGCACAGGTAGTCTTCAGAGAGCCTTGCAAGCATGTGCAACTATTGGCCACATCCCTTTTCCCCACTATTCCCTGTCTCTATGCACATATTTTCTATACAAATGTCTCCACATTAATATAGAAGTGGCTGTAAAAGATGCTTTTTACCCTGTGTTTATTTTTTTAGAATTTCACAGTCCATGGGGTTATAGGTTTAATTCCCCAGACTAATTTGTGATTTGTATCCACTCTCAATGCTTGATAGGAAATAAACTTCAATGATTACTTCATCTGTGTGGGGGGAATAGATTTCTCACTATTAAATCTGTGTTCTGTGCCTGAGAGGCTGAATCTGCCTTAACATAGAGGTGGTTCTTTTTGCTGCAATATAATTATCCAGCAGGAAGAAGTACAGGCTGCAGCTGCCTTGTTCTGATCTGCTGAGCACTAGAAATAATTTAAAGCAGGGGTGGGCAAATACATTTTACATTGAAGGCTGGACTAATAGGTTCAACTTAATTCTCATTATAGAGATTTTAATACTGGATTTTATAAAAACATTACATTAATATCCCTGGATCATTGGATGTATTATCAGTTGCAATATTTAAATCAATTATCCAGCCTGAAACAATTAATATTAAGATTTTTTGTGGGGTACAGGTCTAGAGGGGCCCGCCAGGGGCAGCAAACAGGCCGCATGTGTCAGCAGTCCTTACTTTGCCCAGGTCTGATTTAAAGTGTACAGCATACACTAAGACTCTCAGCAAACCCATTAACCAACAGCCACAGCAAAAAGAGAGGTGATACACAGCTTATTGTCTTTTTGGATATGCTCTGTCTATTGGAACAATGTTGTCTGGTGACTTTAGTTCCCCTTTCAAAGCATTGCCACGTTTAGTTTCAGACAACAAAATTAAGGTTGAAGACACTGATAATCTTTTGTATTATTAATTTACCTCACTGTTTTCACTTTCTCTATGTTCTACTGTGCTCTGCTTTTCATTTTCCTTAATTCTTTCTGTCTTTGCTTTTCCTTTCTAAAATATTTGATTTTATGTGAAAAGTCTGCATATAAGGCTGATCATTGGTCTACAAAGGGGTAAATAGATCACTATCCTGCTGGTATTCTTTAATAAAAAATGACTCTGTTGTCGAGGTAAGGAAACGTGATCAGGTTAATCAGATTAATGAAGGCTAGAGAATGACTACACTAGCATTATAAGAATTAATATACAAAGGGTATGCACAAAGCATGCTTTCTACCACTTTTTATGACATTCACGTAATCATATAGTTGTATTGTACCTATGGTTGAAGAATGCTTGCAGAGCAAGTTTTTATAAATGTTTACAGATAGACATACTATAGACTACAAACAACTACAAATAGTTCATACAAATATAAAACTACATAAGACTTCCAATGCTGAAAACCTACTAAATTTACAGAAAATAGGGGACGCAAAAAAACTACACGATAACGTAATCAATAATGTCTTATTAAAACAGATTGTTTTCTGCTATTAAAAACAACATTATATTACATTTCCTCTAGCATCACTTCAATCACATTTTAATGCACTTAGTTATGCTAAATTATTTATTTTTTATATTGGGGACAGTAAATCAATTACCCAGATTGTCATATTAAACCATGCTCAGTAAAATGAGAGAGTATCCATTCCACACTTTTAATACTGCAATAAAAATACTCAAGATGCCATAAACACTTGAACTTAAAGTCTGACTATATATTTTTCTGTATGAAAACTCATGTTGCATTGTTACTGCCCTTGTTGAATGCTTAAAGAGGAAGTTCAGTGAAAAAATTATTTATTTTTAAAATAATGTATTAAATAACACACACCTTGGTATGATACGTATTGTCTTCCTTTGAAATAAAATAAAAATCAGTTGATTGCATACCCTTTGCTTTGGTCAGTAGTGAGCAAACATTTAAGGTTCTATAGCTGTCCTTCCTAATCCCAGTATGCAAACTTCCTTGAAATGTTCTTAGCATTAATTTCTACTGATTCGCTGTTGGATAGGTAAAACATGTTCAGATCTCTACTGAGAAATTGGGCACCATTAAGAGTCATGCAAACAGGAATTCAGTCCTTTGATAGCATTCATTTATACACAGAGAAATCACTGAATGGTCAGGTTATGGTAATTAAAATGAGAGAATACTCCCTTTTTTTCTTGAAAGCATATGCATTTGTGCTTAACTTGTGCTAAACAGACCTTCCAATTATGTTCATACAATGAGTAATAGAAAAAAAGGAATGATAAAAAAATATTCATTTCAACTCAAAACACTTAGGGCTAGGCCACACTGAAACGCAAACGCAAACGCAATAGCATGCGATTTCATGTGCGATTTTCGTTGCGTTTGCGTTTGCGATTTCTTCAATAAGTATAGGAAAACGCATGCGATTGCGATTAAAAATGCAGAACGCAAAACGCAAACGCATCGAAAAACGCGTTTTTTTTTGCGTTGCTGCGTTTTCAATAGTTTTGAAAAATCGCAAGCGCAATCGCAATCGCAAACGCAAGCGCAAACGCAAAAAAAACGCAGCAGTGTGGCCTAGCCCTTAAAGGGGAAATCCACTCCCACATTTAAAATGACTCCAGGATCATGCTTCTAGCTTCAGCCCTTCCAAAGTTACAGCAATATAAACTTTTTTTCCTTCTAGCTAGCCCTGTGGGGGCTGTGATATCACCAGCACCACTGCTCTGCCCCAAAGTCTAAGGTTGGAGCATGCCCACTGCTGGGGAAAAGCATCATCAGCTGCATCATAAGCCCCATTATAGAATGGTTGGAGGTTCTATACCTTTTTGAAAGTTATGAAAGATATCTTGTACATAGAGGACTCCTGTATGGAGACCACAGTTACCCTTTGAGTGAATGGATTCACTGTGAATCACATCAAGATTACATCAATCTAATAAGTAATAAAGATGCCAGGCTAATAATGTAAGAAAATGGGGTATTCCTTTATACAGTACATCAGGAAAATGGGGAATAGAACGCCACCATTTGCTATGGACTGTTATTTTATCCAGACAGGCAGCCAGGTATAATGAGAAAAACATTTCCTTTATTTCAGTCACATAAGGGTAAAATCATATAATCTGGTTCAGCTAGTGCTTCACAATGGGTAAAATCTGATGGGTTTCAGGCCTGCTAGACAGTTAATCATTCTATGGTTTCTGTGAGATATCTTAAAATAACCACAAACCAGTGTTGGGACACAATACATAGTGGGCTCAAATATGCTTTCTGCGTGTTCCTTTTAGTTCAAATGAACTTGGATCAAAAGAAATTGTTTGGTTTGGAAAAGTATAAATTGCTTCACACAACAAAGCGTTTTTATTGGTTCTCATTTCCTGCAAATCATATAATGGGTCTGTATGTAGCAGGCGATAGCCTGTTTTAGTGTAAACTACCTTTAAGGGGAACAATTAAAGGGCATGTCCACCCCCAAAATTATAATTTCCCCCACTACTGGCCCCACTGTAGAGATGGACTAGAACTCGAACCCGAGTTTGAGCCGAACTATTCGAATTCGAACGTATTCAGACTTCTCGAACTATCCCAGATTTTCAATATTTTCGGACTTTCGATAAATATCGAATGTTCGACCATTCGAATATGCAAGTAAAATGCCTATTATACCTATACACGAGCATCGAATCCGCGAGTAAAGTGTCCATTAAAACCTATACATGAGCATAGAATCCGCGAGTAAAATGTCCATGGTATCTAGGCGCGAACATCAAATCTGCGAGTAAAGTTGTTTTCTGCCTGCAGAAGATTGATTTATGTCGTCAGCACCCTTTACATTATTCCTTTCAAAGTCATGTATACATAAGCATTGCAGATTTTCTTCTGAGACAGGTAGCCCAGGTTCATGGATATCATACTGCATATGTTCAGTGCCCACCCCCCTTACTGTTTAAAGGACAACATTATAAAAAAAAAAAAAAAAAACATTACATGAACACACTTCCAGCAGCTGAAATTGCTTATTCTCATTTACAACTGTGCTGCCTTCCCTTAGATATCATACAGCAAAAATGAGTGCTCAAAGCCTGCCTCCTAGAGGGCCCAGGGCCCTGATTAACATATCACTTGTCATTGGCTGGTGGGAATGTCTGTTACAACCTCTCTCCTCCTCAAACAAACTTGAACTGTTCAGTTGCTAGGATACAGCCTACATACTCAAGCTGATCAAGGATGGGTGGAGGAGTGTTTTCTCACATGCTAGTTTTGAGTGACAGTTACAGGCAGACAGAATTGCTACACCCCCTTCACAGTGTGGCTAATTGAAGGCAGAGAGAAGCTCGAAATCAGGAAAAAAATGTAAGGGGAGGGCTGCATACCATTACTCTTTTGAAAGCAGTTTTTAAAAAAATGCATTGAAGCTATACAGTTATCCTTTAGTTTAGTAGGTTTAGGTTAGTAGAAAGAAACAGAAACCTTAAAATAATAAATCTCCCATAGTCTAGGGAAGTGTAACTCCCCTAGACTATGTTTTATTCTTGTGGATTAGTAATAAATCCATGAACATGGTTTCGATTCGGAACTGACGGTTTTGAAAATTTGTGGATCTAACCGATTTTTAAAATTTTTCAAAACTCTGAACTTTTTAGCAAATAATCTAAAATAAAAAACTCGACAATACCATTAAAAGTTGAAAATATCTATCGAAAAAGCAAAAAAAATTCAACTGAAAAATTAAAAACATCTATTGGAAAATCTAAAATGTCATCGAAAAATTCTGGACTTTCAGAACTTTCAATTGTGGAACTCTTGAAATCATTTTTTGACTTGGGGAAATATGTTTATTAAAAAAAATATATTATTTTATAGACTGAGGCATTCCAATAGGTGTTTTTTTCGGCCTACTGTTTGTATATTTTGAGCAGTGAAAGAGTGGGAACTGATGAAGTCCACTTTGATTCAAACCGGTCCTCCTGCAGTACAAAGGCCAAGCAAGAAGCAACATTAATTATTTCAGAACTATAACTTCTGACTGACTGTTCTTAGGGAAGTGATGTGGGACTCTAAGGTCCACAACAGGCTTTAACTTAAACTTATTTTGACAAAAGAGTTAATTTTAATAGTTTTATAAAAATCCAAGAGTGAATGAATGTGCATGTGTAAATGGCATTAAAAATAGTCCTAAAAAGTAAATTTTATTTTAGTATTATTTAGTATTCTATATTGTATTAAAATGACTTTTAATAATAGACATTTCAATGTTTGAAACATCTGATGTCTTCTGAAAACTTCAACTCTTATTATTCATCATAACCCAAAATAGTAAATTAACATCAATCTGGTACAACATGCAGGGAATTATATTTTCACTTCTCAAACGAACAAGCCAGGAGCAGCTTTTCTTTTTTAGATGTTAAGAGAATGATTTATTACCCTTCTCACTAATTTTGCTGCAAGGTAAATGTTGAACTTCCACTAGAATTTATCATCCTGAAGACTTAAATTTAGCCTTACTGAAACTCCCCATACTAGCATTGAATATGAATGTTTTAGTGAGTAAAGACAGATGTTTCCCCAGCAGAAAGATCACTCGAAGGCTTAAAAAGACCATGAAGACTTTGCTGGAGTACTTCACACCATAATTAGCTCTTGTAATCAGAGTGACTGATTGCACACAAACATTTCCCCCTCAAATATTTCCTTAGAGAGTCAGATGACCAACGGAGACATATTTCAATTAAGAATGGCATTGCCATAAACAAATACCTACCTAAAAATTTAGTAAATCTTAATATATATATAATCTATATATACTTCTGGGTAGTTTCCTTGTATCATACTATTTTTTGTTGAAAATGCCCAATATTCATTTAGAAACTAAAAAGTGTCATCGTTAAATGAAATCACTTGTAAATTGTGTAAAAAGGTGCTAATTTTTTTGAAGAATAATATCTAAATTAAGGTAGCAAACTATTTTCTAACTGATCACTTGCTTAGAGTTTCATAGATGAGTTAATCTCATTTAGGCAAAGAAGATCTAATGACAGATTATGTGTTCCAAATAGTCATGATTGTGCATAAGCCAGACGTGATAATGACATGTCAAAAATAGCCAGCCCTGTACATAACACAGATTCAATAAAATAAAACAATGTTTTTTAGTAGCCAAAAAGTCACTTTACTCACCCATTCAAAAGATTAACATATTGTGGGCTTACAAGTTTTTTTAGGTTTTTCTAAAAAGAGAGAAAATATTCTAGCAATATCTGTTGAAGAAATGGCCAAACTTTCAAAAGTTCGGTCCATTTTTGAACTTTCGAACTATATGGAAAGTTCGAAAGTTCGAAAACGGACCAATTAAAGTCAATGGGAGTCAAATAGTTCGAAAAGTTCAAATGAAATACAATTAAAATATCAATGGTAACTTAATGTAAATGGCTGTGGGACCTGGGAAATGGTCTGGGGAACATGTTCGAATTTCCAGGATATTCGAAAATCAATTTTACACTCACTCGCGCTATTTTCGAGCTTGTTCACGCCTAGGTACCATGTACATTTTATTCGCGTATTCGATGTTCGCGTATAGGCTTTAATGGACACTTTACTTGCGGATTCGAAATTCGCGCCTAGATACCATGGACATTTTACTCACGTATTCGATGCTCACATATAGGTTTTAATGGACACTTTACTCGTAGATTCGATGTTCGCACCTATAAACCATGGACATTTTACTTGCGGATTCGATGCTCGCATATAGGTTTTAATGGACACTTTACTTGTGGATTTGATGCTCGCGTTCGCGCCTAGATGCCATGGACATTTTACTTGCGGATTAGCTGCTCGTGTATAGGTTTTAATGGACCCTTTACTCGTGGATTCGATGCTCGCGTATAGGTATAATCGGCATTTTACTCGCACATTCGAACGGTCGAACATTCGATATTTATCCAAAATCCGGGTCCGGGATAGTTCGAGAAGTCCGAATTCATTCGAATTCGAATAGTTCGGCTCAAACTCAGGTTCGAGTTCGAGTTCTAGTCCAACTCTAATCTGTTGTATTCAGTTAGATCAACTGGACTTTCTCAATTCAAAAAGATTTGTACAAGAATCTGTTGGCAATTATGCTAAATGGAAAGTCCCATTTAGCATATGAGAGACAGGTGTTAGGGACCTTCTTAATGCAAGGTGTGATTGCATTGTGGCTAAGAGGTGTTATAGGAACTGCCCAGGGTAGCAGTGTAAATATTTTTTTTTTAAATATCAGTACTAAAAAGTAGGATGCTGGGTTGAATAGTGTAAGAAACGGTCAAGGTACTGTAGCTCCTTCTTAATACCTGCTTTAGCCAGGACACATTCGTTCCTTCCCAAAACTGTTGTTTAAAGGCTTTGGGCCCCCTTTACCCAAAACCGCAATTAATCTGGGCAAATGGCCTGCAATTCAATACCACCATTTCCCAATTCACTGGGATACCACGCCTCCCAGTGAATTGGGAAATGGAATTAGCTGGTCATTAAAAGTCATGCAAAAAACAGAGTAAACGTGATATTGAATCACTTGTACAGGCTGCACAGGTGTGTTTTGCGCAAAGATGGAATAAAGTCACGCTAACTGATATTGAATCTCACAAATATTTTCTTATATATTGTCTGTATCGAAAAGAGCATCTCATGGGTTTCGGGTCAAGTTTGTTCTCAAAAAAAATTGCCTATTAAATAAATCCCTCCGTAGACTTCGGACTTACAGGCATGTGGTTGGCCACATTTTTGACAAAAATACATACTTTAATATATTAAGTCAATGATAAAGCATAAAATAATGCACCGAATAAACATTAAAAATGTTTGTAAAAATGAGTAAAAATTACAGAATTTATAGAAAATAGATATGTAAAAATAATGCAGATATATCAATAAATATCGTACCTCAGGAGTATTTTCCACCATGCATCAAAAGCTGCAATCGCACATCTTATTATCTGTCACTTTATTACACAAGTAGTCTATGCCAAAAAAGCTTGAGGTAGATGTTCTTAACATTTTATGGGCTTTACTGAGCACAGATAATTGCAGACACCTACATTCATTTAACTCAATTTGATTTATTGTAAGCAGGCTTCACCAGGTGTCAAGGCGTAATACAATGAAATCAAAGTTTCATGTCACTAGGTCAGACAGTTCTTAAGGCCAATTAATATAATCAGCTATTATATAATTTTAAAATAGATGGAAATAACAAGGTAGAAAGATCATAATAAGGTTTTAATTGCTTAAAGAACCATTAGCTGTTATAGGTGCATTGATGTGCATAGCTCCATATTATAACCTTTCAATAAGCCTTCTTCTACAGAAATATGCACTTATTCTTATACCCAATGCTCCATTGCTTCACTTCCCCTGCCTTACATAGTTCCACTATGAGTTATTTCCTTTTATTGTTGCATTTACAATTATTTTACAGTATGAATCATTGGTCCTAGCAAACTTTGCCTATGGTACATCATAAACCTACGTTTTTTAAACATATAAAATATTTATACTGTGTGAGGATTAGTTAGAGGATTGGAAAAAAGAAAATAGTACTTATTTTTTTAATCACCAAAGATGACATTAAAGTTTTGATTATGGGTGTTTTTTGGGTTTTGCTAATTTACTGTAATGAACATATACACCACTGCTTTTATATACCACCTCAAGCCTGCAGGAGGTATCAGTCAGTAATACTGTAAGAGATAAGACATCCCCTGCCCTCTCTCCATTAGAGATGGCCGAACTTTCGAAAGCTCGAAAACGGACCCATTAAAGTCAACGGGAATGAAATAGTTTGAAAAGTTTGAATGAAATACAATTAAAATATAAATGGTAATTTAATGTAAATGGCTGAGGAACCTGGGAAATGGTCTGGAGAACATGTTTGAAATATCCAGGACTTTTGAAAACTCGATTTTACTCTCACGCGAGCTACTTTCAAGCTCTCGTGTTTGAACATTCAATAATTATCCCATGAACGACTTGCGGATTCAAGAATTCGATATTTACTCGCGTATAGGTATAATAGACATTTTACTTGCATATTCATTAATTTGATATTTACTCGCGTATAGGTATAATAGACATTTTACTTGCATATTCATTAATTTGATATTTACTCGCGTATAGGTACAATAGACATTTAACTCGCGGATTTGATATTCATTATTTACTCGTGTATTGGTATAATAGACATTTTACTCACGGGTTCGAGAATTCGATATTTACTCACGTATTGGTATAATAGATATTTTACTCGCATATTCACACTCCTCGAATGTTCGAACATTCGATAATTATCGAAAGTCCGGAAAATATCGAAAATCCTGGTCCGAGATAGTTCGAGAAGTCCGAATCCGTTCAAACTCAAATAGTTTGGGTCGAACTCGGGTTCGAGTTCTAGTCCATCTCTACTCTCCATAGAGAGGTGGTATATAAGAAGCTGTGGTGTATATGAACATTACAATACACTGTATTTTCTTTCTACAGGCAGAAGTTTATTTAATTTGTCCAGAACTAAACTGTGCATTGAGTTTACTCTTTATTGTTCTACTTTGCTGTCCCACTTGCATTAGATTTTTTGCTCTCAGGTCCAGTGTAGACAAATGCTTCTTCTGCTGCCATTTTTTAGCTTACAGCTATGATAAGGTAGAATATGGCATTTCATGTCAAGTCCAAATAACAATAAGAGCATATAATCCTCTGTTTTCGCCTATAAGAACATATAGTATAAAGTCTCAAGATAGTAAAGAACCCAAACTAACAATGCATGGATTTAAGTAATATAAATGTTATATGTGTTCTTTATAATTTTGAGATTTCCTTTTAAGTGACCTGATGAAGGCTGAGTCCAGAAATGTTGTGTGCAGCATGTCATATTGTAATATTATAATATTCACCGAAGTGTGTGTAACCGCACCTTTTCGGGATTATTAATAAAAGTTCTTTTCGTTAAAAATGGTGCTAATTTTGCCCCATTCAATCAGATATTAGCTTTCAAATATTAAATAACATCTGATTGATTGTGGCAACATTAGCACCATTTTTAATGATAAAAACTTTTATTGAATCGCCCTGATTGTGTTTAAGGTGTGCAAAAGGCATTAATTGATATTTATTATTCTGTTTACATATTCAAATGAAATCATGGTGTGTTTTGTTCCAGATGGTGCCCAATTCAGTTTAATCTTTTGTCCACATTCAAATTAAACTATTGTTTGATCTTTACTAATAAAAAGATTTGCTTTTATTTCTTTATATATACATGTTCGTGTTTAGTTAAAACATATTTCCTCCATGTGCATATTTCTTACAAATTACTGGGCTGAGGAAGTTTTAACAGAATTATGCAAACATCTTCAAATTTCCTTTTGTGCTAGATAATCACCCTTTCCATGGTTCCTTTCTGTTAGCATTGAAGATAAAGCCTTATCTAGGCACTTTGTAGAGATTTTTTTAAACTTCATTGACATCCCTAAAATACAGTAGGACTTTGGTTCATCTCTAAGCTCCTAGTAGGGTTTTAGCTGATGAATGTTTTAGTGAAATATTTATTAGATTTATTAAAATGCCAAATGACAGCATAAATATACACAATGGCAGATCAAAAACAATGTTCCTGTCCATCATTTATTTAACATAAAATTAGAAACAATCAATTTGACTTGTGCTTTTGTTGTTAGAATAAACCTTTAAGCCACTTGGCATAGAATTAAGTTTATGTATGTAAACTTCTAGATGTTATTCAAAATGTTATATAATTATTGTACACATTAAAACATGCTTTTCTATCTATAGAATTCAGAATTGTGCAGTACAGTATTTTTTAAGATCAAAGGATTTTGAGTTTTCATTAAAGGGCATGTCCACCCTTAATAAGACCTTTTGCCCTATAATAGAACACAGTCCCCCAGCCCCAACCGCTATAAAAATAATTTAAGAAAGTCCCCAGTTCTTCACTTACCTTCCCTCTCTCCTCCGATGCCTGGCCCGGCCTTCTGCTTGCAAGACACTGCAAGCAGGAGGCGGGACCAGCAGCCACGTCCGTGATTGGCTGAGAGGCAGCCAATCACAGATGCGGCTGCCGGCTTCTCAGATTGCCGGTGGAGAGAGGGAAGGTAAGTACAGTTCTGGGGACTTTCTTAAAATAATTTTTTTGCTGTTGGGGCTGGGAGAACATATTTTATAACATGGTCAAGGGGTTTTATGGTAGGGGGAGGGATCGCAAAACGGGAGGGAGAGGGAGGGGGAGGGAGGGGGAGAAGGGCTGCAGTACGCATGCCAAACTTCTCCCGGAGGCCAGAAAGGAGGCAGAGTCCTATATGGACTCTGCTATCCTCCTGGTGGGCAGTTTTTGGGACTTTGGGGGGGGATTACAGGAGAACCTTAAGGAGCTGGGATGTGAAGTAAGGATTTTACTACACTACATAGTGGGGCCAGTAGTGGGGAAGATTATAGTTTTGGGGGTGGACATGCCCTTTAATATAGACATAAAATGTAATTACATAATTTGTTGAGTAAAAAGAACCTTCATACGTCCCTGGTGCATTAAAGTGCAATGCAAATACATGTTGTTGATTTTTTTTTTTTTTAAATTGAAGATTTTCTCATTCCATTAACCTTAATCTGCCAATATAGTGATCTGTCTGTGCAGAAATAAATTTTTCCTGTATGCAGGAGCACCTAGTATTGTTTCTGCCATGAACCTTGACAAAAAGTGTGTCAACCAAGTTCAATACTTCACTAAAGCAAGCCCTGCAGTTTCATTCGCAACCATTCTTCATTAATCACACCCTTACTTTGGCACAGACAGAGGCTAAATAGCTCATTAGACAACTCCTCTCTAACTGGTTGGCAAAGGCATAGTAAACCTCTCTGTGCCAGTGGTTAGGGGAGGAGGACTGGCTAGAATGTGCTAAAGGGCTTAATTTCATAGAGCTGTATATTAGATTTGGAGTTAGCAAGGAATATATCATTTTAATCAGTCGTTTCTGGGCTATATACCAACATAATGTGTTTTATTTGAAGGTTTCCTTAAATATGAAAAGATGAAAGTCAATATCTATGTTTTCTTTAGATATTTATAATGTGTTATAACAATAGCCCTCATTTTATGAATCATTATTATAAGTTACAGTGGATGTTAAAGGATTCGTTTTGTGCATATACAACAAAATCTTAAACCATAGTAACATAGTAATATAGTAATCGAGGTTGAATAAAGACATACATCCATCAAGTCCAAACTATTAACTTTTATTTTTTAACCCTTCCTAACAGTTGATCCAGAGGAAGGCAAAAAAAAAAAAAAACCAGCTAAAAAAAGGGGGGCAAAGTATTCCTGGATCAACCAGATCTACAGTATATGTATTAATACCAGTAATTCTCAATATTTTTTAGTTTTGAAACTTATCCAGGCTACAGACAAAAGACCTTAAATGCTCCTTGTGGCATTAGACATACATAAAATAGCTATGAAAAGTTTTACGCCTTTCACGTTTGTTGACTCATATCTACGGTTGCAGTCAGAAATTTGTGATTGTGATAACAAAATTAAAATCACAACTGTAATTCTAGGATCGCAGTATATTGCAGTATTTTTGTACCGCATGGTATGAACAAAAGTGATCATACTTTAATGATGACCCACAGTGATTCCATAGTTAATGGAAGATAAAAATCTAAAAATTCTGATAAAATTTAAGGTATTAATAGCATTAGTACGTTAGTGTAAAGATCTTTAAAATATCACAGACGGAATCTTTAAGATTTGTGCTATTTATGACACTTCTGTAGCCGATTTTGGATTTGAAATTGAACGGCTGCAGGTTTTAGCTAGCTGGGACGCCCAGTGGGGTGTGTTTTTAGAGTGGGCACCTTGTGGGGTTTTATTGGGGTAAGGTGTTTTGTATTGACAGACTTTGCCGGTTTGTTCTTTATCTTTATACAGAGGGCGGTACTTCTTATTGCCTGCTGTTATGCATAGCTATATTCTCATGAGTGAACAATAAACGTTTTTTTATATAAAAGCGTAAATATATGTAACGGTATATTCGATATTTTGTGAAATCGCATTAAATTGCATTGGGTCTCGATTACTATTGCACAAGCAAAGTCCATGCAAGGGGCACTCTTGAGTATAATTCAAAACGTCTTTATTAAACCACATCAATACACAACGTTTCAGGGATCGCTATGTCCCCTTCATCAGGTTACTATTCCCTGTTCTATTCCACTGTTTAATGGTGTACATAGATGTTTGGATGTGTGGATTATACAATCTTATTTGCCCAATAAAAAAAATTCTGACTGGCCATGCCCAGTCCCATGATCCTATAATCCGTGGATCGTATGACTGAGATCGTACCAACTGTTTCACCATAAGGGATAGGCCACACTTGTGTGTTCTCACATACTAGCAATTGGTTATCTTATTAGAATTGCAGCACAGTGCACGCCAATGTGGGTGGCCACATTGCATGCACTGCGCTGCAATCCGTTTTCAGCATGCATGGGATCATCATTTTTTATGCAACTGCATGCATTCTGAATTATGTAAAAGTTATAACTCACCCATTCAGTAACATTGGGGAGCATTCTATCCTTAAGTGCTCTTGGCGTGGAGGTCAAGACTTCCTATAACTCACTAGCTTGATATTGGATCTGACTGTTATTGTCTGTTAGAAAAGAAACACTCATTTACATTAAGTGTGAGAACATATCTAATTCCTGACCACCTTGATTAGCGGTTTAAAAAGTTGGCAATTTTTCATGGAAGACAAATTGGAATGTTATCGCAAGCAGGGATGTTTATTTAAATGACAAGAGATGATAGATACCATTAAAATCTTCAACGTTATGAAATAACATTCGGCAAAGTAGGTCAAAAGATAAGATCAGATTATGATTTATTGTTAAATGTTATCATTCACATTGACTTCTATTTTTCTTTTTAAAATTGGAAATGGTTGGCTATGACCCAGATGTAAAATATGCTGCCAGGAATTGTTGCTGAATAAAGTAATTTGGCTTGCTTTCAGTTTGCATTTATTAATGCCATGTTCAAACGCTACAGAATGTAAACTACATTGCAGGAATGCTAAAAATTCAGCTGGTACATACGTTCCTATCTGATAACAAAATAAGGATGAGGAAAATGAGTTTTAAATTAATTTGCATTCTATTATTTTGTCATACACTGGGCCAATATTACGATCAATCCGACAAGCGAGTAGACATTTCCATTGATTGTACATTTGCCCGATCTTATAATGGGATAGTGGATCCTGATATGGATCGTTATTAGGATTGGTAAAGTAGTATTTTTAAGTTTGTTTAAATGATCTTAGTATTTTCTGAAGTTACGATCAAATGTAAATGTAATGTGACCTCACAATAGATGACATTAAACATTAATCTCCAAACGTATTGAATGTCGAACAATTCTGTATGTATGGTACATCTATGAACGATAAACAGTGTACATCTGTCTTTCAAAGTATTGGTCAGTGTTAAAATAACAATTACCATTGTAATAACCTTTTGTAGTGTATGGCCACCTTTAGAAAATAAACATTATAAATGTTTTTAGCACAGTGACCAGTGAAGAAAGTTGGACACAGAAGTCCCTGACTATTAGTGCTTCTAAACTTATCATAAACAGTGCGATTTGATTTTTTTTTTAAAATTATACTTTGCTGAACCTTTGAAACACCAGTTTTCAAGTTTTTCGAGTTTTTGATCAACTATAACAATTGAAAATCCAATAGGACACAGAAATCCTAAAAACTAGAAGACCACTCCTATTTAATTAGTCTATTTAGTGGCTTTTAAAGAGCAGACAATGATTGAGTGCACTCTTTGAAAGTCTCATTGTTATATACTGTAAATCAATTCATTTTGAAGTATGTCATTTATTTTAATGGTTTAATATAATATAATCCTTTTTTGATTTCTGTAAATATTTTTCTTTTAGGGAGTGTTCTTACTATAATATATAGCAACATTATCAAAGTAAAGCAGCAGGCAATCTCTCTGTGCCAGCTGTAGGTTTCCCTGGGCCTGTTATTGATCCACTTAGTCCTATGTAGTTTAGCACAGTAGGCTGCCTTACCTGACCAGTTTTATAATGTATTACAACAACCTGCATTGTAAACAACAGAATCCCAGATACAGAAATGTTTATCTTGTTTCATGTGCTGCAATGTAACGTACAAAGACAGCTGTATACAGTATCGGACTGGCCCACAGGGTTACAGGGGAATCCCCCGGTGGGCCCACAGACCATTCACCCAAGAAAACTGCTAAAATTTATATAAAAAGGCAGAGGGACAGTAAGAAATGCATTTAAATAAACAAAAGGCATCAGTAGGAGTAAGACATATATGAAAATAAGTGATAATAGATATATGAAATGTTAGGTGGGCCCTTAAAATTGTCCAGGTGGTCCCCTGGTCTCAGATTTCCTGGTGGACCCCAACAGTCCAGTCCAACACTGTCTGTATGCTTCTCATTGAAACTTGTAGGCAGATGCAGTGGGTGCTATACAGTCTCTTCAGTGGCACTGAAAAGGGAATGGGAACCAGAACAAAATGACTCAGATGCTGTCCCTTCTCCAGTGCTTCACGTATGCAACGTCTCATGGGCATGGCACCCCTGACTCTTTTTAGTGCTAACATATTTGTGGCAATGTTATATAAAGTCAGCTTTAGTTTTGCATTGGAAAATCAATAGTGCAGTAGAAGTGATGTATTTATTGCATCTAATTTGCCATGAAAATGTGCTAGCTTTAATGCTAAAAATATCCCAAGCAGATACCACTGCATACTTTTCACACTCTGCAATACAGAGGTAGGTGCAAAGAGCTTAGTGCATCATGGGATCTTGCAGTGTTAGTGCTGCCCCCTTGCACCCCCAACATATTAATATCTTTAAATATGACTCATTCCTCTATAACTCAATTAATTTGGTAGACAATGATTTCACTACTTTATTGAAAGGGTATGTTCACCCCTCAAATGAAAAATAATATATAGTTAGCCCCCCACCACTACACAAAACCAAAATAGTTAGAAAGAAAATGGCTAAAAAAATGCCCCCCCCTTCCCTCTGCCATTCAAAAGGTATCTGTCTCTTCTCCAATGTCTTTAACAAGCTTGCACATGCTCAAAAGAGTCAGCTAGAGGAATAGCATTCATTCATTGTCTGTGATGTCAGTTGCCAAATCCATGACTGACATTTGCATATCAGAAGAACCAGGAAGTAGAAAGAACAAAACATCAGAGAGCACTTCAGGTTCGACCTATACCTCAGAGATTTGTATCTATTGCAATTTACAGGTTTGGGGGGTGATTTTTATAAGGATATATACCACTGCAGCTCCCATTATAAAACATCTAACTTATGTATTATATATTTATTATATATTTATACAATATACGTTCATATCTTGTGGTCTTGTGGTTTGTGGTATAAAATGCCTTCAAACTGTTAACCTTGGAGGATTTTTATAATCCACTGTAGTTTAGAAACTTGCAAGCATTGTGTGCATACATTTATGAGTTGCTTACAGGAAGATCTAACAAGCAGTTTCTGCTGTTTCCCACATGATAAAACCTCTGTATTGGGAATAAGTGTTCAATATTTGTAACAGTAATGTTGGCTTTTAGTGACCTTTTGTGTATTTACTTTTCATTGCATGTGCAATCACAAGGCAGTATAAAATGTGAACTGAGGAGTATTATAAAACAAAATATATAAAGGTGCAGACAAAAAATACTGTATTATTTTACTATTACCCCACTCTTAAAAGTGTGCACATATACAGGGAGATGTAAATAAAGCAAGGCGTTATCTCCTAAAATTGTGGAAAAACCACTGATGTAAAAAAAACACGCTTCTTACCTGACCCGAGCCCGCATTGCAGTATGATTACGATATTATGATAGGCTGTATTTTTAAAAGTATTAGGGGCATGTTTATAATTGGCCGTTTACTTTTCGCGGCCCGAGTTTGCCGACGTTTTTTAAATATGTCCCCAAGACTGCTATTTAAATGTCAAAGTTCTAGGTAATTAGTAGAGAGGAATGAAACTGGTGAGTATCTTCCCGACAACGATTCCAAAGTATTTGGTAGCATTTTCAATAATAACATAATAATTAACATAATAATTGATTTTGAATGAAGACATATGTCCATCTAGTCCAACCTTTATATCTTCTTTTTTAACCCTACCTAACAGTTGATCCAGAGCAAGGCAAAAAAAACAGCTTAAAGGTTGTGTGTGGAATAGAGATGGCCAGTTCGCGGATCCGAAACTGGACCCGCGGCGGATTTCCAAGATCCGCGAATTGTGGATATCGCGGATTTTTTGGAATTCCGCTTTCCAAATTTTTTCCGAACTGCGTTCGAAAATTTTCGAAAAATCGGGAAATTTCGAAAATTCAAGAAATTTCGAATATTCTAAAAAATTTGGCAAAAATGATACAGTAACTTGCTGTAAAGGGCCCTGGGAAATGTTTTGGGGAACTTTCTAAAAGAATCCTATTCTGATTAGTTACAATCAGAATTTTTAGAAAGAATCTGATTGGTATACCAACCAATCACATTATTTTCCCATGAGAATTGGTTACAATTAGATTCTAATCTTATTGTAACCAATTCTGATTGGCATACTAACTAGAGATGGACCGGACTGTGGAACCAAACCTGGTTCCATGGCATATCTCCAAGATCTGCCAATCCATGGATTTTCCGAACCCACCTTTAAACATTTTCGAAGATTTTCATCAAATTCACCAATGGCAGCTGTTTTTACCCATGCCATCCCCCTGGGCATAAAAGGCAGCTAGACAGGTGCCACTTTGTCAGTGTGTTAAAGTGAGTTTAGTGGAGACCTGACAGTGTAGGAGTTATATAGTTTTTTCCATGCTTTTGAAGCTTACTGTGTGTGAATTTTAATGTGGTGGATTAGCACTTGTTGTTAACCACTCCTGTATTCACACAATTTGGCACCCAAAAGTCCTTTTGAGGACTAACCCCCCCATTAAAGTTTTGTGGACAAATTTAGTGTTAGGCCTTTTAGAGGTCTACTGGCCCTATTTAAAAACACACAGTATTGCAGTTTAGCGATACAGCGCATTATCGATAATGTACAACTGCGGCAGTCAATTAACGCTGGACGTTCGTTAATTAACAAACCAATTCTGGAGGACCAAGACAGTGATATGGATGTCAAAATGATGCGCCAGCCAGTGCAATGTAGCCCCTCCATTATAGTGCACTTCTAGCGCTGTACGTGCCTTTTGCCCATTGGAATGCTCTAAATCCAGGGGCAAGCGCAGGATTGTTAAGGGGGGGGGATTTCTGAAGAAGCACAGTAGGAAGTTCATGACTAGAGATGGACTAGACCCAAACTTGAACACCCAAATTTGAATGTTCCCAGACTTTAGCGCTCCTATACAGAAAATAGAGGAGCGGTCACCTACCCCCTCCGTTAGCGGAGCTCCACATAGCCGGCCTTTCAGCATGTCCTTGAAAACATATACACTGCAAATAACAGGCTTCAAGCTTTAGGGTTGTAAAACTTCACCTTTATTTGTAAGAAATTCTGATTGGATACATTAAAATTATTTTAGAAAGAATCTGATTGGTTTACTAACCAATAAGATTCTTTTTCAATCAGAATTGGTTACAATCAGATTGGTCTGTTCCCCAGACCATTTCTGAGGTCCCAGAGCCATTTACAGTAAGTTACTGTATAATTTTTTGCAAAATTTTAGAAAATTCCTTGGAAACTCGAAAATTCCTTGAAAACTCGAAAATTCCAAGAAAATTCTCGAATTTTTGAAAAATATCGAACGCGGCTTTAAAATAGAATGCGGAAGCTCGAAAAAAGGTGCAATCGTGAGGAAAGTTTTTTTTTTTTAGTTCTGGGTATATGTACGTGTTCCCCAGACCATTTCCCAGGTCCCACAGCCATGTACAGTAAGTTACCATTGCTGTTTCACCTTATATTTAGGCAGATCTGTGCAGATTTTTTTCTCCCATTGACTTTAATGGGTTTTTACGCGGATTTTAAAATTTTCAAATTTTTACGAAAATCTGCGAATCCACAGGCGGAACAGATTTTAGCAGTTTCGGCCATCGCTAGTGTGGAATTCCTTCCTGACTTCAAATGGCAATCAGAAAGTATCCCTAGTATTAATACCAGTAATATATTTTCATTTAAGAAGTTCATCCAGCCCACTTTTATAGCTGTTCAATGAACTTGCCATTACCCCATGTGCTGGAAGACAGTTCCACAGTTTCACTGTTCTCACTGTAAAGAAACCTTTCCTAACCTGAAGATAAGACTTTGTTTCTTTTAATCTTACTCTGACAAATCTTATCTAATATCTTTTGTATATCCTTGTGAAAATGTTGCTTCTCCAATGTAAACAGTCTTAACTTGTCTAATCTGCTTGCTTAGTCAAGCCTATCCATTCCACTTATTATTATAGCTGCCCTTCTTTGAACTCTTTCCAAGATGTCCCTTTTGTTAATGGGATTTCCAAACTGCATAATCCAAATGCGGCCTTATAAGGGCCTTGAAAAGAGGGAGAATAATATTTTCTCCCTTTAATCTATTCCCCTCTCTTTATACAAGAAAATAAGGATTTCTTATTATCAATAGGAATTATTGAATTTTCAATGAAAAGTTGTGAATTTAGAAAAAGTTTAAAAAATGCATCAGATCTGCAGATTTTAAAAAACGGCAGTTCCGAATCTAAACTAGGTTCATTGCAAAACTGGGATTTATCACTTCTGAGGGATATAAGATTCTAGGCATGATCCAGTACAGTGTACAGTGTAATTAGAAAGCAATGGGATTCTGGGCATGATCCAGTACAGTGTACAGTGTAATTAGAAAGCAATGTAATTCTGGGCATGATCCGGTAGAGTGTACAGTGTAATTAGAAATCAATGTGATTCTGGGCATGATCCGGTACGGTGTACAGTGTAATTAGAAAGTAATGTAATTCTGGGCATGATGCAGTACAGTGTACAGTGTAATTAGAAAGCAATGTGATTCTGGGCATGATCCGGTACAGTGTAATTAGAAAGTATTGTAATTCTGGGCATGACCCGGTAGAGTGTAGAGTGTAATTAGAAAGCAATGTGATTCTGGGCATGATCCAGTACAGTGTACAGTGTAATTAGAAAGTGATGTGATTCTGAGCATGATCCAGTACAGTGTAAAGTGTAATTAGAAAGCAATGTAATTCTGGGCATGATCCACTACAGTGTAATTAGAAAGCGATGTGATTCTGGGCATGATCCACTACAGTGTAATTGGAAAGTAATGTGATTCTGGGCATGATCCAGCACAGCGTTCAGTGTAATTGGAAAGCAATGTAATTCTGGGCATGATCCAGTACAGTGTACATTGTAATGGAAAGTATGTGATTCTGGGCATGATCCATACAGTGTACAGTGTAATTGGAAGTATGTGATTCTGGGAATGATCCAGTATAGTGTACAGTGTAATTAGAAAGTGATGTGATTCTGGGCATGATCCAGTACAGTGTACAGTGTAATTAGAAAGCAATGTAATTCTGGGCATGATCCAGTACAGTGTACAGTGTAATTAGAAAGCAAGGTAATTCTGGGCATGATCCAGTACAGTGTAATTAGAAAGCGATGTGATTCTGGGCATGATCCAGCACTGTGTACAGTGTAATTGGAAAGCAATGTAATTCTGGGCATGATCCAGTACAGTGTACATTGTAATTGGAAAGTAATGTGATTCTGGGCATGATCCAGTACAGTGTACAGTGTAATTGGAAAGTAATGTGATTCTGGGAATGATCCAGTATAGTGTACAGTGTAATTAGAAAGTGATGTGATTCTGGGCATGATCCAGTACAGTGTACAGTGTAATTAGAAAGCAATGTAATTCTGGGCATGATCCAGTACAGTGTACAGTGTAATTAGAAAGCAAGGTAATTCTGGGCATGATCCAGTACAGTGTAATTAGAAAGCGATGTGATTCTGGGCATGATCCAGCACTGTGTACAGTGTAATTGGAAAGCAATGTAATTCTGGGCATGATCCAGTACAGTGTACGTTGTAATTGGAAAGTAATGTGATTCTAGGCATGATCCAGTACAGTGTACAGTGTAATTGGAAAGTAATGTGATTCTGGGCATGATGCAGTACAGTGTACAGTGTAATTAGAAAGTGATGTGATTCTGGGCATGATCCAGTACAGTGTATGTACTGGATCATGCCCAGAATCACATCGCTTTCTAATTACACTGTACACTGTACCGGATCATGCCCATAATCACATCGCTTTCTAATTACACTGTACTGGATCATGCCTAGAATTACATTGCTTTCTAATTACACTTTACACTGTACTGGATCATGCCCAGAATCACATCACTTTCTAATTACACTGTACACTGTACTGCATCATGCCCAGAATCACATTACTTTCCAATTACACTGTACACTGTACTGGATCATGCCTAGAATCACATTACTTTCCAATTACAACGTACACTGTACTGGATCATGCCCAGAATTACATTGCTTTCCAATTACACTGTACACAGTGCTGGATCATGCCCAGAATCACATCGCTTTCTAATACACTGTACTGGATCATGCCCAGAATTACCTTGCTTTTAATTACACTGTACACTGTACTGGATCATGCCCAGAATTACATTGCTTTCTAATTACACTGTACACTGTACTGGATCATGCCCAGAATCACATCACTTTCTAATTACACTGTACACTATACTGGATCATTCCCAGAATCACATTACTTTCCAATTACACTGTACACTGTACTGGATCATGCCCAGAATCACATTACTTTCCAATTACAATGTACACTGTACTGGATCATGCCCAGAATTACATTGCTTTCCAATTACACTGAACGCTGTGCTGGATCATGCCCAGAATCACATTACTTTCCAATTACACTGTAGTGGATCATGCCCAGAATCACATCGCTTTCTAATTACACTGTAGTGGATCATGCCCAGAATTACATTGCTTTCTAATTACACTTACACTGTACTGGATCATGCTCAGAATCACATCACTTTCTAATTACACTGTACACTGTACTGGATCATGCCCAGAATCACATTGCTTCTAATTACACTCTACACTCTACCGGGTCATGCCCAGAATTACAATACTTTCTAATTACACTGTACCGGATCATGCCCAGAATCACATTGCTTTCTAATTACACTGTACACTGTACTGCATCATGCAGAATTACATTACTTTCTAATTACACTGTACACCGTACCGGATCATGCCCAGAATCACATTGATTTCTAATTACACTGTACACTCTACCGGATCATGCCCAGAATTACATTGCTTTCTAATTACACTGTACACTGTACTGGATCATGCCCAGAATCCCATTGCTTTCTAATTACACTGTACACTGTACTGGATCATGCCTAGAATCTTTATATCCCTCAGAAGTGATAATCCCAGTTTTGCAATGAACCTAGTTTAGATTCGGAACTGCCGTTTTTTTAAATCTGCAGATCTGATGCATTTTTTAAACTTTTTCTAAATTCACAACTTTTCATTGAAATTCAATAATTCCTATTGATAATAAGAAATCCTTATTTTCTTGTATAAAGAGAGGGGATAGATTAAAGGGAGAAAATATTATTCTCCCTCTTTTCAAGGCCCTTATAAGGCCGCATTTGGATTATGCAGTTTGGAAATCCCATTAACAAAAGGGACATCTTGGAAAGAGTTCAAAGAAGGGCAGCTATAATAATAAGTGGAATGGATAGGCTTGACTAGCAAGCACGATTAGACAAGTTAAGACTGTTTACATTGGAGAAGCAACATTTCACAAGGATATAAAAATATAGATAAGATTTGTCAGAGTAAGATTAAAAGAAACAAAGTCTTATCTTCAGGTTAGGAAAGGTTTCTTTACAGTGAGAACAGTGAAACTGTGGAACTGTCTTCCAGCACATGGGGGAATGGCAAGTTCATTGAACAGCTATAAAAGTGGGCTGGATGAACTTCTTAAATGAAAATATATACTGGTATTATACTAGGGATACTTTCTGTTGCCATTTGAAGTCAGGAAGGAATTCCACACTAGCGATGGCCGAAACTGTAAAATCTGTTCCGCCTGTGGATTCGCAGATTTTGTAAAAATTTGAAAATTTTAAAATCCGCGTAAAAACCCATTAAAGTCAATGGGAGAAAAAAATCTGCACAAGATCTGCCTAAATATAAGGTGAAACAGCAATGGTAACTTACTGTACATGGCTGTGGGACCTGGGAAATGGTCTGGGGAACACGTACATAACCCAGAACTAAAAAAAAAAAACTTTCCTCACGATTGCACCTTTTTTCGAGCTTCCGCATTCTATTTTAAAGCCGCGTTCGATATTTTTCAAAAATTCGAGAATTTTCTTGGAATTTTCGAGTTTCAAGGAATTTTCGAGTTTCCAAGGAATTTTCTAAAATTTTGCAAAAAATTATAAGTAAACTTACTGTAAATGGCTCTGGGACCTCAGAAATGGTCTGGGGAACAGACCAATCTGATTGTAACCAATTCTGATTGAAAAAGAATCTTATTGGTTAGTAAACCAATCAGATTCTTTCTAAAATAATTTTATGTATCCAATCAGAATTTCTTACAAATAAAGGTGAAGTTTTACAACCCAAAGCTTGAAGCCTGTTATTTGCAGTGTATATGTTTTCAAGGACATGCTGAAAGGCCGGCTATGTGGAGCTCCGCTAACGGAGGGGGTAGGTGACGCCCTCCTCTATTTTCTGTATAGGAGCGCTAAAGTCTGGGAACATTCAAATTTGGGTGTTCAAGTTTGGGTCTAGTCCATTCTTAGTCATGAACTTCCTACTGTGCTTCTCAGAAATCCCCCCCCTTAACAATCCTGCGCTTGCCCTGGATTTAGAGCATTCCAATGGGCAAAAGGCACGTACAGCGCTAGAAGTGCACTATAATGGAGGGGCACATTGCACTGGCTGGCGCATCATTTTGACATCCATATCAATGTCTTGGTCCTCCCGAATGGTTTGTTAATTAACGAACGCTCCAGCGTTAATTGACTGCCGCAGTGTACATTATCGTAATGCGCTGTACGCTAAACTGCAATACTGTGTGTTTAAATAGGGCCAGTAGACCTCTAAAAGGCCTAACACTAAATTTGTCCACAAAACTTTAATGGGGGGGTTAGTCCTCAAAAGGACTTTGGGTGCCAAATGTGGGGAATACAGGAGTGGTTAACAACAAGTGCTAATCCACCACATTAAAATCACACACAGTAAGCTCAAAAGCATGGAAAAAACTATATAACTCCTACACTGTCAGGTCTCCACTAAACTCACTTTAACACACTGACAAGTGGCACCTGTCTAGCTGCCTTTTATGCCCAGGGGGATGGCATGGGTAAAAACAGTGCCATTGGTGAATTTGATGAAAATCTTCGAAAATGTTTAAAGGTGGGTTCGGAAAATCCATGGATTGGCAGATCTTGGAGATAGCCATGGACCAGGTTTGGTTCCACAGTCCGGTCATCTCTAGTTAGTATGCCAATCAGAATTGGTTACAATAAGATTAGAATCTAATTGTAACCATTCTCATGGAAAATAATGTGATTGGTTGGTATACCAATCAGATTCTTTCTAAAAATTCTGATTGTAACTATCAGAATAGGATTCTTTTAGAAGTTCCCCAAAACATTTCCCAGGGCCCTTTACAGCAAGTTACTGTATCATTTTTGCCAAATTTTTTAGAATATTCGAAATTTCTTGAATTTTCGAATTTCCCGATTTTTCGAAAATTTTCGAACGCAGTTCGGAAAAAATTTGGAAAGCGGAATTCAAAAAATCCGCGATATCCACAATTCGCGGATCTTGGAAATCCGCCGCGGGTCCAGTTTCGGATCCGCGAACTGGCCATCTCTATTCCACACACAACCTTTAAGCTGTTTTTTTTGCCTTGCTCTGGATCAACTGTTAGGTAGGGTTAAAAAAGAAGATATAAAGGTGGACTAGATGGACATATGCTTCATTCAAATCAATTATTATGTTAATTATTATGTTATTATTGAAAATGTCACCAAATACTTTGGAATCGTTGTCGGGAAGATACTCACCAGTTCATTCCTCTCTACTAATTACCTAGAACTTTGAATATTAAATAGCAGTCTTGGGGACATATTTTAAAAAACGTCGGCAAACTCGGGCCGCGAAGTAAACGGCCATTATAAACATGCCCCTAATACTTTTAAAAAACAGCCTATCATAATATCGTAATCATACTGCAATGCGGGCTCGGGTCAGGTAAAGAGCGTGTTTTTTTACATCAGTGGTTTTTCCACAATTTTAGGAGAAACGCCTTGCTTTATTACATCTCCCTGTATATGTGCACACTTAAGAGTGGGGTAATAGTAAAAAATCAGTATTTGTCTGCACCTTTATAATTTTGTTTTATAATACTCCTCAGTTCACATTTTATACTGCCTTGTGATTGCACATGCAATGAAAAGTAAATACACAAAAGGTCACTAAAAGCCAACATACTGTTACAAATATTGCACTTATTCCCAATACAGAGGTTTTATCATGTGGGAAACAGCAGAAACTGCGTTAGATCTTCCTGTAAGCAACTCATAAATGTATGCACACAATGCTTGCAAGTTTCTAAACTAAGTGGATTATAAAAATCCTCCAAGGTTAACAGTTTGAAGGCATTTTATACCACAAACCACAAGACCACAAGATATGAACGTATATTGTATAAATATATAATAAATATATAATACATAAGTTAGATGTTTTATAATGGGAGCTGGCAGTGGTATAGATCCTTATAAAATCACCCCCCAAACCTGTAAATTGCAATAGATACAAATCTCTGAGGTATAGGTCGAACCTGAAGTGCTCTCTGATGTTTTGTTCTTTCTACTTCCTGGTTCTTCTGATATGCAAATGTCAGTATGGATTTGGCAACTGACATCACAGACAATGAATGAATGCTATTCCTCTAGCTGACTCTTTGAGCATGTGCAAGCTGTTAAAGACATTGGAGAAGAGACAGATACCTTTGAATGGCAGAGGGAAGGGGGGGGATTTTTTTAGCCATTTTTTTCTAACTATTTTGGTTTTGTGTAGTGGTGGGGGGCTAACTATATATTATTTTTATTTGAGGGGTGAACATACCCTTTCAATAAAGTAGTGAAATCATTGTCTACCAATTAATTGAGTTATAGAGGAATGAGTCATATTAAAGATATAATATGTTGGGGTGCAAGGGGGCAGCACTAACACTGCAAGATCCCATGATGCACTAAGTCTTTGCACCTACCTCTGTATTGCAGAGTGTGAAAAGTATGCAGTGGTATCTGCTTGGGATATTTTTAGCATTAAAGCTAGCACATTTCATGGCAAATTAGATGCAATAAATACATCACTTCTACTGCACTATTGATTTTCCAATGCCAAACTAAAGCTGACTTTATATAACATGCCACAAATATGTTAGCACTAAAAAGAGTCAGGGGTGCCATGCCCATGAGACGTTGCATACGTGAAGCACTGGAGAAGGGACAGATCTGAGTCATTTTGTTCTGGTTCCCATTCCCTTTTCAGTGCCACTGAAGAGACTGTTGCACCACTGCATCTGCCTACAAGTTTCAATGAGAGCATACAGACAGTGTTGGACTGGACTGTTGGGGTCCACCAGGAAATCTGAG
Source organism: Hymenochirus boettgeri (assembly GCA_019447015.1). Taxonomy (NCBI): domain Eukaryota; kingdom Metazoa; phylum Chordata; class Amphibia; order Anura; family Pipidae; genus Hymenochirus; species Hymenochirus boettgeri. The sequence continues at coordinate 213,849,288 of CM033472.1, read as the reverse complement.
ACCAGGGGACCACCTGGACAATTTTAAGGGCACCCCCTAACATTTCATAATCTATTATCACTTATTTTCATATATGTCTTACTCCTACTGATGCCTTTGTTTATTTAAATGCATTTCTACTGTCCTCTGCCTTTTTATATAAATTTTAGCAGTTTTCTTGGGTGAATGGTCTGTGGGCCACCGGGGGATTCCCCTGTAACCCTGTGGGCCAGTCCGATACTGTATACAGCTGTCTTTGTACGTTACATTGCAAACATGAACAAGTAAACATTTCTGTATTGGGATTCTGTTGTTTACAATGCAGGTTGTTGTAACATTATAAAATGGTCAGGTAAGGCAGCCTACTGTGCTAAACTACATAGGACTAAGTGGATCAATAACAGGCCCAGGGAAACCTACAGCTGGCACAGAGAGATGTGCTGCTGCTTTACTTTGATAATGTTGCTATATATTATAGTAAGAACACTCCCTAAAAAGAAATATTTACAGAAATCAAAAAAGGATTATATTATATTAAACCATTAAAATAAATGACATACTTCAAAATGAATTGATTTACAGTATATAACAATGAGACTTCAAGAGTGCACTCAATCATTGTCTGCTCTTTAAAAGCCACTAAATAGACTAATTAAATAGGAGTGGTCTTCTAGTTTTTAGGATTTCTGTGTCCTATTGGATTTCAATTGTTATAGTTGATCAAAAACTCGAAAAACTTGAAAACTGTGTTTCAAAGGTCAGCAAAGTATAATTTTAAAAAAAAAATCAATCGCACTGTTTATGATAAGTTTAGAAGCACTAATAGTCAGGGACTTCTGTGTCCAACTTTCTTCACTGGGCACTGTGCTAAAAACATTTATAATGTTTATTTTCTAAAGGTGGCCATACACATACAAAGGTTATTACAATGGTAATTGTTATTTTAACACTGACCAATACTTTGAAAGACAGATGTACACTGTTATCGTTCATAGAGTACCATACATACAGAATTGTTCGACATCAATACGTTTGGGATTAATGTTTAATGTCATCTATTGTGAGGTCACATTACATTTACATTGATCGTAACTTCAGAAAATACTAAGATCATTTAAACAAAATTAAAAATACTACTTTACCAATCCTAATAACGATCCCTATCAGGATCCACTATCCCATTATAGATCGGGCAAATGTACAATCAAGGAAATGTCTACTCGCTTGTCGGATTGATGTAATATTGGCCCAGTGTATGACAAAATAATAGAATGCAAATATATTTAAAACTCATTTTCCTCATCCTTATTTGTTATCAGATAGGAACGTATGTAACAGCTGAATTTTTAGCATTCCTGCAATGTAGTTTACATTCTGTAGCGTTGAACATGGCATTAATAAATGCCAACTGAAAGCAAGCCAAATTACTTTATCAGAACAATTCCTGGCAGCATATTTTACATCGGGTCATAGCCAACCATTTCCAATTTTAAAAAGAAAAATAGAAGTCAATGTGAATGATAACATTTAACAATAAATCATAATCTGATCTTATCTTTTGACCTACTTTCGAATGTTATTTCATAACGTTGAAGATTTTAATGGTATCATCATCTCTTGTCATTTAATAAACATCCCTGCTTGCGATAACATTCCAATTGTCTTCCATGAAAAATTGCCAACTTTTTAAACCGCTAATAAGGTGGTCAGGAATTAGATATGTTCTCACACTTAATGTAAATGAGTGTTTCTTTCTAACAGACAATAACAGTCAGATCCAATATCAAGCTAGTGAGTTATAGGAAGTCTTGCTCCAGCCAAGAGCACTTAAGGATAGAATGCTCCCCAATGTTACTGAATGGGTGAGTTATAACTTTTACATAATTCAGAATGCATGCAGTTGCATAAAAAATGATGATCCCATGCATGCTGAAAAAGGATTGCAGCGCAGTGCATGCAATGTGGCCACCCACATTGGCGTGCACTGTGCTGCAATTCTAAAGATAACCAATTGCTAGTATGTGAGACACACACAGTGTGGCCTATCCCTTATGGTGAAACAGTTGGTACGATCTCAGTCATACGATCCACGGATTAAGGATCATGGGACTGGGCATGGCCAGTCAGAATTTTTTTTATGGGCAAATAAGATTGTATAATCACACATCCAAACATCTATGTACACCATTAAACAGTGGAATGAACAGGGAATAGTAACCTGATGAAGGGGACATAGCGATCCCTGAAACGTTGTGTATTGATGTGGTTTAATAAGACGTTTTGAATTATACTCAAGAGTGCCCCTGCATGGACTTTGCTTGTGCAATAGTAATCGAGACCCAATGCAATTTAATGCGATTTCACAAAATATCGAATATACCGTTACATATATTTACGCTTTATATAAAAAAACGTTTATTGTTCACTCATGAGAATATAGCTATGCATAACAGCAGGCAATAAGAAGTACCGCCCTCTGTATAAAGATAAAGAACAAACCGGCAAAGTCTGTCAATACAAAACACCTACCCCAATAAAACCCCACAAGGTGCCCACTCTAAAAAACACACCACTGGGCGTCCCAGCTAGTAAAACCTGCAGCCGTTCAATTTCAAATCCAAAATCGGCTACAGAAGTGTCATAAATAGCACAAATCTTAAAGATTCCGTCTGTGATATTTTAAAGATCTTTACACTAACGTACTAATGCTATTAATACCTTAAATTTTATCAGAATTTTTAGATTTTTATCTTCCATTAACTATGGAATCACTGTGGGTCATCATTAAAGTATGATCACTTTTGTTCATACCATGCGGTACAAAAATACTGCAATATACTGCGATCCTAGAATACAGTTGTGATTTTAATTTTGTTATCACATCACAAATTTCTGACTGCAACGTAGATATGAGTCAACAACGTGAAAGGCGTAAAACTTTTCATAGCTATTTGTATGTCTAATGCCACAAGGAGCATTTAAGGTCTTTTGTCTGTAGCTGGATAAGTTTCAAAACTAAAAAATATTGAGAATTACTGGTATTAATACATATACTGTAGATCTGGTTGATCCAGGAATACTTTGCCCCCCTTTTTTTAGCTGGTTTTTTTTTTTTGCCTTCCTCTGGATCAACTGTTAGGAAGGGTTAAAAAAAAAAGTTAATAGTTTGGACTTGATGGATGTATGTCTTTATTCAACCTCTGATTACTTATTACTATGTTACTATGGTTTAAGATTTTGTTGTATATGCACAAACGAATCCTTTAACATCCACTGTAACTTATAATAATGATTCATAAAATGAGGGCTATTGTTATAACACATTATAAATATCTAAAGAAAAAATAGATATTGACTTTCATCTTTTCATATTTAAGGAAACCTTCAAATAAAACACATTATGTTGGTATTAGCCAGAAAACGACTGATTAAAATGATATATTCCTTGCTAACTCCAAATCTAATATACAGCTCTATGAAATTAAGCCCTTTAGCACATTCTAGCCAGTTCCTCCCAACCACTGGCACAGAGAGGTTTACTATGCCTTTGCCAACCAGTTAGAGAGGAGTTGTCTAATGAGCTATTTAGCCTTGTCTGTGCCAAAGTAAGGGTGTGATTAATGAAGAATGGTTGCGAATGAAACTGCAGGGCTTGCTTTAGTGAAGTATTGAACTTGGTTGACACACTTTTTGTCAAGGTTCATGGCCAGAAACAATACTAGGTGCTCCTGCATACAGGAAAAATTTATTTCTGCACAGACAGATCACTATATTGGCAGATTAAGGTTAATGGAATGAGAAAATCTTCAATTTAAAAAAAAAAAAAAAATCAACAACATGTATTTGCATTGCACTTTAATGCACCAGGGACGTATGAAGGTTCTTTTTACTCAACAAATATGTAATTACATTTTATGTCTATATTAAAGGGATGCTCACCCCCAAAACTATAATCTTCCCCACTACTGGCCCCACTATGTAGTGTAGTAAAATCTTACTTCACATCCCAGCTCCTTAAGGTTCTCCTGTATCCCCCCCCAAAGTCCCAAAAACTGCCCCACCGGAGGATAGCAGAGTCATATAGGATTGCCTCCTTTCTGGCCTCCGGGAGAAGTTTGGCATGGTACTCAGCCCTTCTCCCCCTCCCTCCCTCCTCTCCCTCCCGTTTTGCGATCCCTCCCCTACCATAAAACCCCTTGACCATGTTATAAATATGTTCTCCCAGCCCCAACAGCAAAAAAATTATTTTAAGAAAGCCCAGAACTGTACTTACCTTCCCTCTCTCCACCGGCAATATGAGAGCAGGCCCAGCCATCTGTGATTGGCTGCCTCTCAGGCAATCACGGACGTGCTGTGTCCCGCCTCCTGCTTGCAGGTGTTGCAAGCAGAAGGCCGGGCGGCATCGGAGGAGAGAGGGAAGGTAAGTGAAGAAAGGGGACTTTCTTAAATTATTTTTATAGCGGTTGGGTGGGGACTGTGTCTATTATAGGGCAAAAGGTCTATTAAGGGTGGACATGCCCTTAATGAAAACTCAAAATCCTTTGATCTTAAAAAATACTGTACTGCACAATTCTGAATTCTATAGATAGAAAAGCATGTTTTAATGTGTACAATAATTATATAACATTTGAATAACATCTAGAAGTTTACATACATAAACTTAATTTATGCCAAGTGGCTTAAAGGTTTATTCTAACAACAAAAGCACAAGTCAAATTGATTTGTTCTAATTTTATGTTAAATAATGATGGACAGGAACATTGTTTTTGATCTGCCATTGTGTATATTTATGCTGTCATTTGGCTTATTTAATAAATCTAATAAATATTTCACTAAAACACATCAGCTAAAACCCTACTAGGAGCTTAGAGATGAACCAAGTCCTACTGTATTTTAGGATGTCAAAAGTTTAAAAAATCTACAAAGTGCCTAGATAAGGCTTTATCTTCATGCTAACAGAAAGGAACATGGAAAGGGTGATTATCTAGCACAAAAGGAAATTTGAAGATGTTTGCATAATTCTGTTAAAACTTCCTAGCCCAGTAATTTGTAGAAATATTGCACATGGAGGAAATATGTTTTAACTAAACACGAACAGTATATATAAAGAAATAAAAGCAAATCTTTTTATTAAAGATCAAACAATAGTTAATTTGAATGTGGACAAAAGATTAAACTGAATTGGGCACATCTGGAACAAAACACCATGATTTCATTTGAATATGTAAACAGAATAATAATATCAATTAATGCCTTTTGCACACTTAAAACACAATCAGGGCGATTCAAAAAGTTTTTATCATAAAATGGTGCTAATGTTGCCACAATCAATCAGATGTTATTTAATATTTGAAAGCTAATATCTGATGAATGGGGCAAAATTAGCACCATTTTTAACGAAAAGAACTTTTATTAATAATCCGAAAAGGTGCGGTTACAACACATTCGGGAATATTATAATATTACAATATGACATGTGCACACAACATTTCTGGACTCAGCCTTCATCAGGTCACTTAAAAGGAAATCTCAAAATTTAAAGAACACATATAACATTTATTACTTAAATCCATGCATTGTTAGTTTGGGTTCTTTACTATCTTGAGACTTTATACTATATGTTTTATAGGCGAAAACAGAGGATTATATGCTCTTATTGTTATTTGGACTTGACATGAAATGCCATATTTTACCTTATCATAGCTGTAAGCTAAAAAATGGCAGCAGAAGAAGCATTGTCTACACTGGACCTGAGAGCAAAAAATCTAATGCAAGTGGGACAGCAAGTAGAACAATAAAGAGTAAACTCAAGCCAGTTTAGTTCTGGACAAATTAAATAAACTTCTGCCTGTAGAAAGAAAATACAGTGTATTTGTAATGTTCATATACACCACAGCTTCTTATATACCACCTCTCTATGGAGAGTAGAGATGGACTAGAACTCAACCCGAGTTCGACCCAAACTATTTGAGTTTGACGGATTCGGACTTCTCGAACTATCGGACCAGGATTTTCGATATTTTCGGACTTTGATAATTATCGAATGTTCGAACATTCGAGGAGTGTGAATATGCGAGTAAAATATCTATTATACCAATAAGTGAGTAATATCGAATTCTCGAACCCGTGAGTAAAAGTCTATTATACCAATACACGAGTAAATAATGAATATCAAATCCGCGAGTTAAATGTCTATTGTACCTATACGCGAGTAAATATCAATTAATGAATATGCAAGTAAAATGTCTATTATACCTATACGCGAGTAAATATCAAATTAATGAATATGCAAGTAAAATGTCTTTATACCTATAGCGAGGTAAATATCGAATTCTTGAATCCGCAAGTCGTTCATGGGTAATTATTGAATGTTCAAACACGAGAGCTTGAAAGTAGCTCGCGTGAGAGTAAAATCGAGTTTTCAAAAGTTGGATATTCAAACATGTTTCCAGACCATTTCCCAGGTTCCTCAGCCATTTACATAATTACCATTATATTTTAATTGTATTTCATTCAAACTTTTCAAACTATTTCATTCCCGTTGACTTTAATGGGTGTTTTCGAGCTTTCGAAAGTCGGCCATCTCTAATGGAGAGAGGGCAGGGGATGTCTTATCTCTTACAGTATTACTGACTGATACCTCCTGCAGGCTTGAGGTGGTATATAAAGCAGTGGTGATATGTTCATTACAGTAAATTAGCAAAACCCAAAAAAACACCCATAATCAAAACTTTAATGTCATCTTTGGTGATTAAAAAAATAAGTACTATTTTCTTTTTTCCAACCTCTAACTAATCCTCACACAGTATAAATATTTTATAGTTTAAAAAACGTAGGTTTATGATGTACACATAGGCAAAGTTTGCTAGGACCAATGATTCATACGTAAAATATTGTAAATGCAACAATAAAGGAAATAACTCATAGTGGAAACTGTAAGGCGGGGAAGTGAAGCAATGGAGCATTGGGTATAAGAATAAGTGCATATTTCTGAGAAGAAGGCTTATTGAAAGGTTATAATATGGAGCTATGCCATCAATGCACCTATAACAGCTAATGGTTCTTTAAGCAATTAAAACCTTATTATGATCTTTCTACCTTGGTATCCATCTATTTTTAAATTATATAATAGCTGATTTATTATTGGCCTTAAGAACGTCTGACCTAGTGACATGAAATTTGATTTCATTGTATACGCTTGACACTGGTGAAGCCTGCTACAATAAATACAAATTGAGTTAAATGAATGTAGGTGTCTGCATTATCTGTGCTCAGTAAAGCCCATAAAATGTAAGAAATCTACCTCAAGCTTTTTTGGCATAGACTACTTGTGTAATAAAGTGACAGATAATAAGATGTGCGATTGCAGCTTTTGATGCATGGTGGGAAAATACTCCTGAGGTACGTATATTTATTGATATATCTGCATTATTTTTACATAATTTTCTATAAATTCTGTAATTTTACATTTTACAAACATTTTTAATGTTTATTCGGTGCATTATTTTATGCTTATCATTGACTAATATATAAAGTATGTATTTTGTCAAAAGTGGCCAACCACATGCCTGAAGTCCGAAGTCTACGGAGGGATTATTTAATAGGCAATTTTTTTTGAGAACAAACTCAACTTGACCCGAAACCCATGAGATGCTCTTTTCGATACAGACATATATAAGAAAATATTGTGAGATTCAATATCAGTTAGCGTGACTTTATTCCATTTTGCGCAAAACACACCTGTGCAGCCTGTACAAGTGATTCAATATCACGTTTACTCTGGTTTTTTGCATGACTTTTAATGACCAGCTATTCCATTTCAATTCACTGGGAGGGTGGTATCCCAGTGAATTGGAAATCGGTGGTATTGAATGCAGGATATTGCCCAGATAATTGCGGTTTTGGGTAAAGGGGGCCCAAGCCTTTAAACACACAGTTTGGAAGGAGAGAACGAATGGGTCCTGGCTAAAGCGGTATTAAGAAGGAGCTCAGTACCTGACCGTTTCTACACTATTCAACCCAGCATCCTACTTTTTAGTACTGATATTTAAACAAAAAATATTACACTGCTACCCTGCGAGCAGTTCCTATAACACCCTTAGCCACAATGCAATCACACCTGCATTAAGAAGTCCCTAACACCTGTCTCTCATATGCTAAATGGGACTTTCCATTAGCATAATTGCCACACAGATTCTTGTACAAATCTTTTTGAATTGAGAAAGTCCAGTTGATAACTGAAACAACAGATTAGAGTTGGACTAGAACTCGAACTCGAAACCTGAGTTTGAGCCGAACTTATCGAATTCGAATGAATTCGGACTTCTCGAACTATCCCGGACCCGGATTTTGGTAAAATATCGAATGTTCACGACGTGTTCGAATGTGCGAGTAAAATGCCGATTATACCTATACGCGAGCATCGAATCCACGAGTAAAGGGTCCATTAAAACCTATACACGAGCAGCTAATCCGCAAGTAAAATGTCCATGCATCTAGGCGCGAACGCGAGCATCAAATCCACAAGTAAAGTGTCCATTAAACCTATATGCGAGATCGAATCGCAAGTAAATGTCCATGGTTTATTAGGTGCGAACATCCAGATCTACGAGTAAAGTGTCCATTAAAACCTACATGTGAGCATCGATACGTGAGATAAAAGTGCATGGTATCTAGGCGCGAATTTCGAATCCGCAAGTAAAGTGTCCATAAAGCCTATACGCGAACATCGAATACGGAATAAAATGGACATGGTACCTAGGCGTGAACAAGCTCGAAAATAGCGCGAGTGAGTGTAAATGATTTCGAATATCCTGGAAATTCGAACATGTTCCCCAGACCATTTCCCAGTCCCACAGCCATTTACATTAAGTTACCATTGATATTTTAATTGTATTTCATTTGAACTTTTCGAACTATTTGACTCCCATTGACTTTAATTGGTCCGTTTTCGAACTTTCGAACTTTCCATATAGTTCGAAAGTTCAAAAATGGACCGAACTTTTGAAAGTTTTGGCCATTTCTTCAACAGATTGCTAGAATATTTTCTCCTTTTGAAAAACCTAAAAAACTTGTAAGCCACAATATGTTAATCTTTTGAATGGGTGAGTGTAGGACTGCTACTAAAAACATTGTTTATTTTTTGAATCTGTGTTATGTACAGGGTGGCTATTTTTGAATATGTCATTATCACGTCTGCTTATGCACAATCATGACTATTTGGAACACAAATCTGTCATTAGATCTTCTTTGCCTAAATGAGATTAACTCATCTATGAAACTCTAAGAAGTGATCAGTTAGAAAATAGTTGCTACCTAATTTAGATATTATCTTCAAAAAAATTAGCACCTTTTACACAATTTACAAGTGATTTCATTTAACGATGACACTTTTAGTTTCTAAATGATATTGGGCATTCAACAAAAAATAGTATGATACAAGGAAACTACCAGAAGTATATATAGATTATATATATATTAAGATTTACTAAATTTTTAGGTAGGTATTTGTTTATGGCAATGCCATTCTTAATTGAAATATGCTCCGTTGGTCATCTGACTCTCTAAGGAAATATTTGAGGGGAAATGTTGTGTGTGCATCAGTCACCTGATTACAAGAGCTATTATGGTGTGAATACTCCAGCAAAGTCTTCATGGTCTTTAAGCCTTGAGTGATCTTTTGCTGGGGAAAAACATCGTTTTACTCACTAAAACATTTCATTCAATGCTAGTATGGGGAGTTTTCAGTAAGGCTAAATTTAAGTCTTCAGGATGATAAATTCTAGTGGAAGTTCAACATTTTACTTGCAGCAAAATTAGTGAGAAGGGTAAAATCATTCTCTTAACATCTAAAAGAAAAGCTGCTCCTGGCTTGTTCGTTTGAGAAGTGAAAATATAATTCCCTGCATGTTGTACCAGATTGATGTTAATTTAATATTTGGGTTATGATGAATAATAAGAGTTGAAGTTTTCAGAAGACATCAGATGTTTCAAACATTGAAATGTCTATTATTAAAAGTCATTTATATCAATAGAATACTAAATAATACTAAAATAAAATTTACTTTTTAGGAATTTTTAATGCCATTTACACATGCACATCATTCACTCTTGGATTTTATAAAACTATTAAAATACTCTTTTGTCAAAATAAGTTTAAGTTAAAGCCTGTTGTGGACCTTAGAGTCCACAACTTCCCTAAGAACAGTCAGTCAGAAGTTTATAGTTCTGAAATAATTAATGTTGCTTCTTGCTTGGCCTTGTACTGCAGGAGGACCGGTTTGAATAAAGTGGACTTCATCAGTTCCCACTCTTCAATGCTCAATATACAAACAGTAGGCCGAAAAAAACACCTATTGGATGCCTCAGTCTATAAAAAATATATTTTTTTTAATAAAAATATTTCCCCAAGTCAAAAAATGATTCAAGAGTTCCACAATGAAAGTTTGAAAGTCCCGAATTTTTCGATGACATTTTAGATTTTTAGAGTTTTTAATTTTTCAGTTGAATTTTTTTGCTTTTCGATAGATATTTCAACTTTTAATGGTATTGTCGAGTTTTTATTTTAGATTATTTGCTTAAAAAGTTCGAGTTTTGAAAATTTTAAAATCGGTTAGATCCACAAATTTTCAAAACCGTCAGTTCCGACGAAACCATGTTCATGGATTATTACTAATCCACAAGAATAAAAAACATAGTCTAGGGGAGTTACACTTCCCTAGACTATGGGAGATTTATTATTTAAGGTTTCTGTTTCTTTCTACTAACCTAAACCTTATAAACTAAAAGATAAAGTATAGCTTCAATGCATTTTTTTAAAAACTGCTTCAAAAGAGTAATGGTATGCAGCCTCCCCTACATTTTTTCTCTGTCGAGCTTCTCTCTGTTCAATAGCACACTGTGAGAGGGTGGGTGTAGCAATTCTGTCGCCTGTAACTGTCACTCAAAACGAGAAGGAGAAAACACTCCTCCACCCATCCTTGATCAGCTTGAGTATGTAGGCTGTATCCTAGCAACTGAAACAGTTCAAGTTTGTTTGAGGAGGAGAGAGAGGTGTTGTAACAGACATTCCCACCAGCCAATGACAAGTGATATGTTATCAGGGCCCTGGGCCCTCTAGGAGGCAGCTTTGAGCACTCATTTGCTGTATGATATCTAAGGGAAGGCAGCCCAGTTGTAAATGAGAATAAGCAATTTCAGCTGCTGGAAGTGTGTTCATGTAATGTTTTTTTTTTTTTTTTTTATAAGTGTGTCCTTTAAACAGTAAGGGGGGTGGGCACTGAACATATGCAGTATGATATCATGAACCTGGGCACTGTTCAGAAGAAAATCTGCAATGCTTATGTATACATGACTTTGAAAGGGATAATGTAAAGGGTGCTGACGACATAAATCAATCTTCTGCAGGCAGAAAACAACTTTACTCGCAGATTTGATGTTCGGCCTAGATACCATGGACATTTTACTCGCGGATTCTATGCTCAGTATAGGTTTTAATGGACACTTTACTCGCGGATTCGATGCTCGTGTATAGGTATAATAGGCATTTTACTTGCATATTCGAATGGGTCGAACATTCGATATTTATCGAAAGTCCGAAAAATTGAAAAATCTGGGATAGTTCGAGAAGTCTGAATACGTTCGAATTCGAAAGTTGGCTCAAACTCGGGTTCGAGTTCTAGTCCTCTCTACAGTGGGGCCAGTGAGTGGCTAGTGGGGGAAATTATAATTTGGGGGGGGACATGCCCTTAATTGTTCCCTTAAGGTAGTTTACACTAAAACAGGCTATCGCCTGCTCATACAGACCCATTATATGATTTGCAGGAGGAAATGAGAACCAATAAAAACGCTTTGTTGTGTGAAGACAATTTATACTTTTCCAAACCAAACAATTTCTTTTGATCCAAGTTCATTTGAACTAAAAGGAACACAGAGAAGCATATTGAGCCCACTAATGTATTGTGTCCCAAACAGGTTTGTGTTATTTTAAGATATCTCACAGGAAACCATAGAATGATTAACTGTCTAGCAGGCCTGAAACCCATCAGATTTTACCCATTGTGAAGCACTAGCTGAACCAGATTATATGATTTTACCCTTATGTGACTGAAATAAAGGAAATGTTTTTTTCTATACCTGGCTGCCTGTCTGGATAAAATACAGCATGCAAAATGGTGGCGTTCTATTCCCCATTTTCCTGATGTACTGTATAAAGGAATACCCCATTTTCTTACATTATTAGCCTGGCATCTTTATTACTTATTAGATTGATGTAATCTTGATGTGATTCACAGTGAATCCATTCACTCAAAGGGTTACTGTGGTCTCCATACAGGAGTCCTCTGTACAAGATATCTTTCATAACTTTCAAAAAGGTATTATAGAACCTCCAACCATTCTATAATGGGGCTTATGATGCAGCTGATGATGCTTTCTCCCAGAGTGGGCATGCTCAACCTTAGACTTTGGGGCAGAGCAGTGGTGCTGGTGATATCACAGCCCCCAACAGGGCTAGCTAGAAGGAAAAAAAGTTTATATTGCTGTAACTTTGGAAGGGCTGAAGAGTGAAGCATGATCCTGGAGTCATTTTAAATGTGGGAGTGGATTTCTCCCTTTAAGGGCTAGGCCACACTGCTGCGTTTTTTTTTTGCGTTTGCGCTTGCGTTTGCGATTGCGATTGCGCTTGCGATTTTTCAAAACTATTGAAAACGCAGCAACGCAAAAAAAAAACGGTTTTTTTCGATGCGTTTGCGTTTTGCGTTCTGATTTTAATCGCAATGCATGCGTTTCCTACTATTGAAGAAATCGCAAACGCAAACGCAACGAAAATCGCACAGAAATCGCATGCTATTGCGTTTGCGTTTGCGTTTCAGTGTGGCCTAGCCCATAGTGTTTTGAGTTGAAATGAATATTTTTTTATTCTTCCTTTTTTTTACTTCTATAATTGTATGAAATAATTGGAAGGTCTGTTTAGCACAAGTTAGCACAAATGCATATGCTTTCAAAGAAAAAAGGGAGTATTTCCTCATTTAATTACCATAACCTGACCATTCAGTGATTTCTCGTGTATAAATGAATGCTATCAAGGACTGAATTCCTGTTTGCATGACTCTAGAGTGCCCAATTTCTCAGTAGAGATCATGAACATGTTTTACCTATCCAACAGCGAATCGTAGAAAATTAATGCTAAGAACATTTCAAGGAAGTTTGCATACTGGGATTAGGAAGGACAGCTATAGAACCTTAAATGTTTGCTCACTACTGACCAAAGCAAAGGGTATGCAATCAACTGATTTTTATTTTATTTCAAAGGAAGACAATACGTATATCATACCAAGGTGTGTGTTATTTAATACATTATTTAAAAATAAATAATTTTTTCACTGTGAACTTTCATTAGCATTCAACAAGGGCATTAAGTACAATGCAAACATGAGTTTTCATACAGAAAAATATATAGTCAGACTTTAAGTTCAAGGTGTTTATGGCATCTTGAGTATTTTATTGCAGTATTAAAAGTGTGGAATGGATACCTCTCATTTTACTGAGCATGGTTTAATATGACAATCTGGGTAATGATTTTACTGTCCCCAATATAAAAAATACATAATTTAGCATAAATAAGTGCATTAAAATGTGATTGAAGTGATGCTAGAGGAAATGTAATATAATGTTGTTTTTAATAGCAGAAAACAATCTGTTTTAATAAGACTTATTGATTCGTTATCGTGTAGTTTTTTTGCGTCCCCTATTTCTTGTAAATTTATAGGTTCAGCATGGAAGTCTTATGTAGTTATATTTGTATGAACTATTTGTAGTTGTTTGTAGTCTATAGTATGTCTATCTGTAAACATTTATAAAAACTTGCTCTGCAAGCATTCTTCAACATAGGTACAATACAACTATATGATACGTGAATGTCATAAAAAGTGGTAGAAAGCATGCTGTGTGCTACCCTTTGTATATTAATTCTTTATATGCTAGTGTAGTCATTCTCAGCCTTCATTAATCTGATTAACCTGATCACGTTTCCTACCTCGACAACAGAGTCATTTTTATTAAAGATACCAGCAGGATAGTGATCTATGTACCCCCTTGTAAGACCAATGATCAGCCTTTATATGCAGACTTTTCATTAAAATCAAATATTTTAGAAAGGAAAGCAAAGACAGAAGAATTAGGAAAATGAAAAGCAGAGCACATGTAGAACATAGAGAAAGTGAAAACAGTGAGGTAAATTAATAATACAAAGAGTATCAGTGTCTTCAACCTTAATTTGTTGCTTGTCTGAAACTAAACGTGGCAATGTTTGAAAGGGGAACTATAAGATCACCAGAGACAACATTGTTTCCAAAGACAGAGGATATCCAAAAGACAATAAGACTGTGTGTATCACCTCTCTGTTTTGCTGTGGCTGTTGGTTAATGGGTTTGCTGAGAGTCTTAGTGTATGCTGTACACTTTAAATCAGACCTGGGCACAAGTAAGGGACTCTGACACATGCGGCCTGTTTGCTGCCCTGGCGGGCCCCTCTAGACCTGTAACCCCACAAAAAATCTTAATATTAATTGTTTCAGGCGGATAATTGATTAATATTGCAAATGATAATACATCCAATGATCCAGGGATTTTAGTAATGTTTTTATAAATCCAGTATAAAATCTCTATAATGAGATTAAGTTGAACCTATTAGTCCAGCCTCAATGTAAATGTATTTGCCCACCCCTGTTTAAATTATTTCTAGTGGTCAAGCAGATCAGAACAAGGCCAGCTCGCAGCCTGTACTTCTTCCTGCATGGATTATTATATTGCAGCAAAAAAAAGAACACCTCTATGTTAAGGCATCATCCCTCAGATTAGCCTCTCAGCACACGAACACAGATTTAATAGTGAGAAATCTATTCCCCCCACACAGATGAAGTAATCATTGAAGTTTATTTCCTATCAAGCATGGAGTGGATACAAATCACAATTAGTCTGGGGAATTAAACCTAAACCCCATGGACTGTGAAATTCTATAAAAAAATAACACAGGGTAAAAAGCATCTTTTACAGCCACTTCTATTTAATGTGGAGACATTTGTATGAAAAATATGTGCAAGAGGACAGGGACAGTGGGGAAAAGGGATGTGGCCAAATAGTTGACATGCTGCAAGGCTCTCTGAAGACTACCTGTGCTGTAGTTGTACTGGCAATAACATGGAAGCCGTTTTAGTTACGAAATCTACTTCTTACATGTACATAAATGCAACTCATAATATAGACAAGTATCTTAGTTATGGGTGTTCTGAGGATTAAAGCTTTCACAGGATTAAAAAATAAGTTTCATTCTCCTTAAACTATTAACTGACTGAATATAATTTGATTCATACAAATACCCTTGATAATTCTTGTATTGCTACTGTATGTTGCTATTACTGACAAATAGCTTGTCCTTTGCCACCATTATTCAGTTGTTTAGCTTACTGGCTTAACAGAGGCATACAAAGTTCTGCCCAATGAAATCTTGTTACAAACTGTCCCTACAAGACTAATTTTCTCAGTGTTTAACTCATTAGCCACACCTGGAGAAAATGGAAAGGGCCCCAAAATTCAATATGATTTTCACAAATTTAGACTAACAATCTTATGATAAAGTATTTTAGAAAAGTTAGCCAGCTATCTATTTTAAATGTTGTAATTATTTTTCATATATAAGGTCGTGCACAGCGGGGTTTGCTAGTATATTAAATATATTTGGTCTCACTGTCTGATTTGTTCTCACAAGCCTGATGAAGGGTAATAGAATCCTAAAAACATTGGTGTATATGAGAACCATATGCTAAGGATTAGTGTCATTAGGAGTGGCTGAGGATGGCTAATTCTAAGGCGAAATGCGTCAAAGTCTTGAATAAAATTATATATTGTTATAGTATATAACAAATATACTGTTTATATATAGTTGATGTATGTTATATTTTTTTTGTTTATAATAAGTCCACCTTTGTGATAACTAAATTAAACTTGAAAAAGTTTCTACGGTTAAAAATTTGGCTCCACAAATGTTTAACTATCTCTTATTTATTAAATATATTAGTATCTTCTCCTCATTACAAGTGAGCTTGTAGCTGGTAAAGACACCGCAGGAAAATAACATGCCATAATATGACAAAGGTGGACTGTAATCATCACCGTGGACATCCTGACTAATTATAACACCAAGGTTGACAAGATGGTCACCGACATTATTACTGGGATTTGGCTATTCTTAGAGATACAACCAATATTTGAATTTACAGATCCTAAACATGCATTTAATTATCATCCATGACTTTTGTTTAATAGCTAAATTAATTTCATCCATTTAATGCAATATAGAAGTCAAACATTTCTTACCAGAGATTACTATAGGCATCTACAGATTATCTGCCACAATTGAGACCTTTGCTCAGCTGTATGCATCTCTCTACTGCAACTGTCTAGAAAGATATTATATCAATAAAACTTTTACTTTTATTGTGAGGGATTGTGGTCAGATTGAATAATGATACACCTGGGTATGTTTAAACCATTCATATATGTAAAAAATGCTTTCAATTTTCTTCTAAAATTTGGGTGTTGACTTTATGAAGTTGATTTCACAGTAGGTTAACTAATTGACTTAAAAGCATGACAAATTACTGACTTGGATCCAAAGCCGCACAAATGGGCTAATGCATCATTTTCTTACATTCTTTTTCAAAAAATATTTATTTGGAAAATTGTATTTGTTGCAGTGATTTTTTTCCCTGCTATTTTTAAATATGTAACTAACATCATTCTAAGACGGTACAGTGGGGTAGCTACAAAATAAGGGCCCCACGATGGGGAATTAGGCTGGGTTCCCTGCATTTTGGACTCAGACTGGAAGGGTCCCCCAAATAACAAAACCCTTACATCAGGGCCCCGTAACACCTCCCAACCCTTAAGTGAAGTACCAAAAAGCACTCACAACATTTATCAAATGGGTGCAAGAAATTGCCCCCTGCTGGATCATGTATAGTGGCTGCAGGGTTGATACCTTGTACCTGTGGAGGAGCCCTGGTGATTGACACTCCGGACCACGGAATGGTACACTACCAAACTAAGCAGCAGTGATGTGAATTATCTACTTACCAGCCTTTATTCCCCCGACGCCTTCTGCTTAAATCCCATGCCTTTTCCGAGCATGGAAGTCAAGCAGGAAGGGCTTGGTCGGATCTGCTCCTGTAATTGGCTAAGGCACTGGTGTGCACAAACAGGATCCGACACTGTAGATAGCAGCTCTCCGACCCCCTCCCATATGGCCCCCGGATGTTACCTTAGTGGTGACTGCTGAGTGCAAAGAGCGTCTGAGGGGGGGTTCCCTCAACTTCTTCAAATGGGACCCCGTACAGTGTACAGTGTAATTGGAAAGTAATGTGATTCTGGGCATGATCCGGTACAGTGTACAGTGTTCTTAGAAAGCGATGTGATTCTGGGCATGATCCAGCACTGTGTGCAGTGTAATTAGAAACCAATGTGATTCTGGGCATGATCTGGTACAGTGTACAGTGTAATTGGAAAGTAATGTGATTTTGGGCATGATCCAGTACATTATAGAGTGTAATTGGAAAGCAATGTAATTCTGGGCATGATCCAGTACAGTGTACCTTGTAATTGGAAAGTAATGTGATTCTGGTTTAATCAGATTTTGTGAACTTCGATAGGTTCCGCCGTGGAACCGATATCACAAACTAAACTCTACAGATTTGTTTCTCTCTAACAGGATTATGCATTAAAAGTTCTTATCATTAAAAATGCCGCTAACTTTGCCCCAACCAATCGGATGTTAGCTTTTAAATGTAAAATAAGATCTGATTGTTTGGGGCAAAATTAGCAATCAAAAATCATAAATACTTGGGTATCAATAAAAAGAGAGATATTCCTTTAATCATATACAAATGTATACCAATATAAGATATAAAACATCAATGCTTAAGTGTGCCTTAATAAACCATATCCAAGTGTTCCATTTATATTAGTCCATATATATGTTTAGTCCGTGTGTTACACTATAATCCAAGTGTTGTGACCACTATACAAGTCCTGCACACTACTAACCTCTCAAATGCTATAGAGCACTGCTATAGAGCACTGTATGCTTGTGACTATCTCACCCCTGCTGCCGTTTTTTCCACCGGTCAGCTCTCCTCTCAGTAGGCTGGTGACAGTATGTATATCTGGTCCCTCTGTTTGTACCCACGCGGCCAGCTGATCACAAGGAGTTCCGAGAGAAAGCCGCCCGCTCACAGTGCCTTTCGCCGTGGGACAGTCAGAGTAAAGTATAAAATGCCGAGTGCTGATAAAAGAGCATTTTGTTACCTTACTACCTTTAAATGATGCATTATGATTTAATTTAAAATGTTTATAGATAGGAGGGATAGTTATTGAATCAGTTATTATCTTCTTACTTTTATTCATTTTTCTTATATGTTCTTTGATTCTCACATGTAATGCTCTGATTGTTTTTCCTATATATTTTAATCCACATGGACAACTTGTTAAATACACCACCAATACACCACCATTTTACTTTTGCAATTAAAAAACTCCTCATATGGTACAATTTTAACTCCTGGTCTCTATATAGTTTTAGCATTTGTTATAAACTCACAAATCGCACAATTTCCACACTTGTATATCCCTTTTACTTGTTCTGTCTTAGTTTTTATTTCTTTTATTTGAGGTATTGCTGTTGGGGCGAAAATACTTTGAAGGTTCTTAAGCTTTTTAAAAAAGATTTTAGGCTTTTTTGAGACCATGGGGGTTATTCAATAAAAGTTCTTATCATTTAAAATGGTGCTAATTTTGCCCCAACCAATCAGATTTTAGCTTTCAAATGTTACATAAGTTCTGATTAGTTGGGGCAAAATTAGCATCATTTTAAACGATAAGAACTTTTATTGAATAACCCTGTATATCTCCTATTTCTTTATGCTCTGTCAGTATATACCAATGCTTCTTAATTGATTTTATCATTTTCCCCACCTCTGGAGTATAATCTAATATAATTTTTGAACTCACTTTTAACTTTCGGTTTTCTTTTTTATTTCTTGGAACAGTATTTGCCTCTCTTTCCTGTCTGCTTTTCTTTTTGCTTCCCTTAATAATTCTGGATCATATTCTTTCTCCAAAATTTTTTAAATTAAATTTTCACTTTGTTCCTCATAATCCCTTTCATCTGAACAGTTCTGTTTTATCCTTAAGAGTTGCCCCATTGGGGTATTATCCAGCCACTCTTTCTTATGGCTGCTACTATAATGTATGTACGCATTCAAATCTACGTTATTAAAGAACATTTTAGTATTTAAAGTACCATCCACTATAGATATGTCCAAATCTAGAAGATTTACTTTTTCCTTACTAATAAAACTAACAAATTTTAAACAATCAGAAGCTTGGTTAATTTATTTAATAAATTTCCCTTGTACCATCCCATATCATCCTGACATCATCTATAAATCTACGCCATAATACTCCATACTGTTTAAACAATTTATTATTATATATATTAAGTTCTTCCCATTTCCCTACATGAAATTTTCATAAAATATTTCACTGCCTCAACCCCTTCTTCATGTGGCATTACTGTATATAGAGATGTAACATCAAGGGTAACGAGGGTATATTCATTTTTCCATTTAATTTTAGTTAATACATTTAAAACATCCATAGTGTCTCTCAAATAGGCTGGCACACGTTTCATTAAAGGCTTCAAGAAGAAATTCAAATAAGTGGATAAATTATCTGTCAAACTATTGACCCCAGATATAATAGGAGGTCCCGGAGGGGTAGTTTCACTTTTTTGGATTTTCGGAATAGCATAGAATAATGCTATATTTGGAACAGGATTTATAATAAAAATTTCTTCTTCTTTTGCTATAAAATCTTTTTCTTTACCTTCTAAAATCAACTGTTTTAACTCTATTAAATATTTGTTGGATCATTATTTAATTTAGTATAAGTATTATCACTTAACTGACTAATTGCTTCTTCTATTTAATATTCTCTTTCCAGTAACACAATTCCCCCCCCCCCCTTTGTCTGCTGTTCTTATTACAACTGTTTTGTCTTTACTTAATTTTTAAGTAAAGACAAAACAGTTGTATAATATTTAATTATACTTACCTATTACTGTCCCACGGCTAAAGGCACTGTTCGCGGACGGCTTTCTTACCCAATGAAGTCATCGTGGAGTGGAGGGATCCAGGTACCGGAACTCCTTGTGATCAGCTGGCCGCGAGGGTCCGAGACGCCGCATCTGAGTGCTAACTGTTTGGCGTATTACCAACAGAGAGACCAGATGTACATACTGTCAACAGCCTACTGAGAGGAGAGCTGACCGGTAGAAACAACGGCAGCAGGGGTGAGATAGTCACAAGGGTACAGTGCTCTATAGCAGTGGTAGACAGCATATCAAAGGACTTATATAGTGGTCACAACACTTGGATTATAGTGTAACACACGGACTAAACATATATATGGACTAATATAAATGGAACACTTGGATATGGTTTATTAAGGCACACTTAAGCATTGATGTTTTATATCTTATATTGGTATACATATGTATATGATAAAAGGAATATCTCTCTTTTTATTGATACCCAAGTATCTATGTTTTTTTTATTGGTTGTTTAATTTCAGTCTGATATTTGCTGGGTTTTTGAGCCTAACCCAGTTGATACTTGGGCTTATAATCACTCATTACCCCTTTCTCTTTTATTTGGGGCAAAATTAGCACCATTTTAAACGATAAGAACGTATTACTTATTAATTTATTGAATCTCCCTGTAAGTTTTGAATAATATTAACAGTGCAATTTCATTTTTTTATTAGGAGCTGTTTGTCTTAATGCTTTATACATAATTTGAGTGATCAGTTTTTATATTTTCTCAGTTTTCCTGTTGGCTTTTCTTATTTGTATAAAAAAAATAATTATTTTAGTTCATGGATTTAGAATTGTGGCTCCCTTTGTGTGTTTGAATTATACATGTGTTCTAATTACAAGAAGACATTTTTCCTATAATGGTTTTAATGTTATCAGGGTACAGAATGTATACCAGTTCCCTAAGAACACTTTGTTATGTATTTGGTTGGTTAAAATGATCTTACATTGCTACTTATTTGATCCTTATTTCCCCAGACCGAGAATGAGGAAGGCTATAAACATGGCTCTATTGCAAAGTACTCTCCAGAGAGATGTTACAAGGAATGAATAAAACATGTCTCTGTTTATGGTATAGTGTATGGCCACAGCACATTTTTAATGGCTCTATTTATTGAAGGTGTTTTTATGCAACACTTGGCACATTACATCTCCAGCTATAACTACAATGTATTTATAATAAAAAAACATTTATACCCCTGTCAATATTATACCTTTAAGAGATGTGTTTTTCATCCCTCGGTGCAGCATTTGCAAATCAAGGAAAGTAATAAGCGTATAGACTTTCAGGCTATTTCCTCTTTTTAATAATTTCAAAACAGATATTGATTAATTGGTTCATTAGTCTGCTTTATATATGAGATTTCAAATATATTACTAATGACCCTCAACTGTTCTAATATGTCTCCATAGGAAAACCATATATCTTGTAATATAAAAAGAGAAAAAAAAATGTGTTTTAAATCTTTATTATATGGCATCGTAAGATGCTTTACTGCCTCCTAGTTTTCTAGATTTGCTAATGATGCAGGAACCAGATACACAGTAAAGCAGCACATAATCATGTAATATTATTTGCATACAAAGATCAGGAGGGGTTAAAATTTTAAAAAAAGGTTTGTATATTAAATAATCCAGATATGTCTATACTTATCAGCTAGCACTGTGCCTACAATATTAGATTTCAGTTTCACCTTGTTGCCACTATAAATGTATAATGAGAAGATCCCACAGATCTATTCATTGGGAATACTTTCCTTATCTAGTGTGCGTTTTAACCATGTTTATCTTCCTCTTTATTTTGCCATAAAATAAAAGGCTGCAGTGCATATCAGTAATGTTTCAATGGGTGGATAAGTAGACGAATCTATGAAGTAAATTCCAACTGACCTAACACTGCCCCAGCCCTGCTCTTATCTCTAAAAGAACTACCAATTGTTGTAGCTATGTATCGAAAGCCACAAATGGCTTTTTACGTCTTAAAGTCAAGTTAACCCATGTACCAAACGTTAACGTGACTTTAAGACATAACTAACGGTGATTGCGACGATACGCAAAAGTTGTGTCGTGTAACCACCGCAAGCTATGTACTGAGCCGATAACGGCTCTTTTAGATGCAAACTTTAACGCCAGCATACAGTTGGCATCAAGTTTTGGAATGGAAAAACCCCATTCCCTATGCACTGAGAGCTGCTATCGGCTCAATGCATTGCCTAGAGGAGGCAATAGAGAGTGATAGAGGCTCTCGGTACATAGCCCTATAAGTATTTATTACACCTTTTCCCTGCACAGGTTAATGTAGAATTCCTAATGTTCTGTAGTAGAGATTTCCACAGAATGAACTGCAGTTTAATTCTCTTACTGTAAGTATGTATGGGGTTTGTTTAATGAAAGTGCTTCATAATCCTCTGCTCTAAGGGTATGGTAATGCTAAACTAATGACATTAGTTCTTAAAATAATAATAAACACATTTAGGGCTATGTACTGAGTTCCGCTGTCACAAAGATGGTGTAAAGTTAACGAGCATTACTTGTATTCAATAAGCCATTTTTGCGATTATTAGTACATAAGTGTTTGCGTTAGAAAGTCACGTTAAGAGCTTAACGTGTGTTTTAGTACTAAAGTTGTGTAAGTCTTGATACATAGCGGTAAAGTCACGTTAAGAGCTTAGCATGTGTTATAGTAGTGAATTTTGCAAATTGTGGTACATAAGCAATGCACGTACTCTCGCAAACAAGAAACATCCATAGGCCACTTATTATATATTGACTTAAATTACAGAGAAATAGGTTCACTCATACTTCCCCTTTAACAAAATCTGCTCCTGTTATTTGTTATGGTCGGTTTATGGTAGTAGGTAGTGGTTAGCTAAGTAGTTAACTAATTGGCTTAGCAACACACACGATAGCTCACAATGAACATACATTCATAAATATAAATGAAGCAACAATTATTTGCATTGCATATATAAAGTAACATCAAGAAAAGCTTGCTTGCTACATGCATGCATGCGTGATTTGTGACTGGTCTGCGTCAACCAATTACACATTAAAAAATAAAGGTTGAAAAAATTGTGAGGGTGAAATCACATAATATCAACGCGCACATATACCGCCTCTCTGTACATTTTCTGTTAATGTCTGATTAAATCCATCATTGTGATGGCGTTACAAACACTCTAAAATATCACATTATAGTCACGCATTAATGGTGTTGAAATTTGGTACATTACTTGCGTTGTATAGACGCAGTTAATGAGAATAACGCACGCATCGGAACTTACATCTAAAAGTCACGTTAAGTGTTGATAAATCCCCATTAAGACATTAACAGAACTTTAAGACGCAATTTTGCGATAGCGGCTCTCGGTACATAGCCCTAATTGTTAGATAATTCATACCTGGTAGCTCTGCGTTGCACAAACCTCACAGCAGTCAACTGTTTACCTTTATTTGCTTTGACACACTGACATTGCCATTTGACATTCTAACCAATGTGTAAGTTTCTACTTTTTTTTGTTGTTTCAGATGAACTTGTCATACACATATTATATAATCAGGCAATTTTTGGCCTAACTGCCATTCCAAGGAATGGAATCTGCAGAATGTTGTATCACCCCATTGGTTATCCACTGATCTGCCCTCTTTGCCACTGTATTTTAAGGGAAGCAGCCCATTTGTGACAAGCTTGACATTTAAAGGCAAAAGAAAAACTCATTAACCCAAAAGTCATTGAATCCTTGGATGATAATTGTATAATACACATACATGCCATTATTTAGAATTAGCCACTTTGTTTGTAACTATGCAACCATTTGTAGGAAGACAAATCAATGGAATCAATTCTATGAGGAATATTAAAAGGGAAGCAAAGACACCATATAACATGTCCACAAAAGCTGTTTCTCACCTCTCCCTTTGCTGTGACTATTAAGAAATTAACCTGTGGGTACTAGGGTTCAGTTCCCATAATCTACCTTGTTGTTTTGGTATGCACATGCTCTCTAGTGCAACCAATCATATTACAGCACAAAGACCTGCCTTTGCTAGCACAGATCATGTTACAGTACACATTCCTTTGCATTTCATTCAAGTAATATGTGCAGTATATTTCCTATCAAGCATTGAGGCAAAAAGAAAACAAAAAAATCATAAGGATTTTAACCTGCTACCTCATGGGTTGTTTGTTTTCAAAAGTAAACCATTAGTTCACTAACCCACAAGAGCTAAGAGCAGAATGGATGTAAACATTTTTTTAAAAAGCATCAGCTGACTATTTTGTATTGTTCATGGTAGGCTGTCTGTAGTTTATTATGGCTGGAAAATAATATGCTACTTACTATAAAGGTATCTTAAAATGTATAGGTGTTCTGGGGAGAAACATTTCTATTTCTTTTAAGTTATATGTTAAAACCTAGGAGAGCAATAATATGAATCCAGCCATAATGGGTTTCTAATATATATTGTTACAACCTAGTGAATGGATGCCTAAACCTTTACCTTCCAACCCATTTTAAACTGCAGCTCCAAAAACCTTGCAGTATTAGGAAATGGAGGGAATTACTTTCTGGTTGTAGTGGGCAAGATTGGACTGGCCCACAGGAAAAACCTTATTAGACCTTGGCATCAACAGGCCCTTTAATAACCCATAAAATCTGCAAAAAGTGTGAAAGGGTATGTCCACTCCAGAACTAAAACCTATCCTTACTAGAGATTTTTTAAACTGTTTTGTTTTCAAATTTTCCGGAATTCAAAGATTCGAAAACGGACCCATAGAAGTCTATTGGAGAAAAAAATGTGAAAGTTTCTGTCCATTTTGAGGGACAAATAGTAATAGTAGGTAACTGTAAATGACCCAGAGACCTGGGGAATGGTCTGGGGAACCCGTAAATATAACCAAAACCTATTTTCGAGGGTTACCGAAATTGATCATTACTTTCAAGGGTTACCGAAATTTCGATTTTCGATAATCGTCTACTTTCGATTTTCGATAATCATTTACTTTTGATTTTCGATCTTCAACAATCATCTAATTTCAATTTTAGAAAATTGTCTACTTTCGATAATTGTCTACTTTTGATTTTCGCTAAAAATCGAAAATTCTAAAATCTGGGTTCCGTGAAATCCTGGCGTTCCTAAAGTTTCATCGGGAATTCGAAACCCTCAGATTCGATTCAAAACTGGGTTCTATTCGAACCCACATTACAATCCTTACCTTCACCTCCCTCCCAATCCCCAATATTTTTATAGTAACTAACCTTCCTGTGGTCCCTGATTCCCATAATACTTACTGTACATTTCTCCACTGCAAGAAGCTGGCATCTGACACAGCTGCAGCATTCAGTCACTGTCATGATGGTAAAGGGGTTGGGGGGGGGGCAGTTATAGGTTTTCTTAATGGGGGTGGATATTACCATTACATTATTTCTATGCACCTAAAGTTCACAATCTCTGTGTGTATCTAGCATAAGAAAAATGAGTGATCAAGCAGAATGCGCTGGGAGAAAACTGTAAAACAAAAAAATGAAAAGAAATAAAATATTGAGAGGGCCTCTAGTTTAATAATTTTTGGTGAGCCCCTGGTAAAGAATTACCTGGCATTCCCATAACACTCCAGTCTGACACTGGTAGTTGGATCTCCCCTCCCCTAATCCTTGTTATTTCTCAGGTAAAGTGAGAAAATACAGACATTTCCTTTAGAAACTTGGAACATTTCAATGCTATGACAAGAGAATTTGGCCTTTTTCAGTTTGTGCCAGAGGTAACAGGTTTTATTGCAATGTTTAATTTGTCTCCAAGGCAGCTCCCCATCTGTGCAGCAGGACTGTGAAGGACATAGGTGCTGATTTTATGTGCAATTGTACATCTGGTAATCCAAAGCTATAAAATAAATATACTTTTGACAGAAGACTTTCTGGGTAATGGCATTTGAATTTTATCTCCAATACCAAGAACAGGTTTTGACCTTTCAGGTAAAATTTTCAAATGTTGTTATTATTATATTTACATAAAGCAATCTGCAAAGGGAAACAATGCAAGATGTTCCTTTATCAGTACTGCGAAAGTATATTCATCTCCTGATCCATAATGAGACTATTTTAATTTTGCTAACACTAAACGTATAGATAGAAAGTTAATAGTTTACAGAGGCAAAATGTTTGCTGCTAATCTAAGGGCCTTAATTACAAATCTCCAATTGCACTGACAATCTAAACTGTCCATGGATGTAATTGTAACATATGCAGTCACTATATTTGGTGCAGATAGGGTCACATATAGACACTGTAAAATGCACCTGTCATAGTGAAAAATGCAATGTATTTCTCGTGTACTTAAGTGGGGCCTAGACAGAGTCCGATTGGCAACTAAACATATAGCGGCAAATAAAGGTCGCTAATATGCTGTTTTTGTATCACCGGGCTTCGCAATGACGATTTGCATTATTATCGCCGTATTTATAAAAATGTTAATTTTTACTGTGGAAATATACAATAGTAATTTCAGTGAAAATCGCTGTGTTAAGTCTAATAACACGGCAAAATAGAGTTAAGGAAAATTAGAGGTTCCCGTTCTTCAATCAATTTTTGTGGAGCCAAGAATGAAGATAAAAGAAACTTACCTTTCGTGTAATCCAACGTGGCCACACTGACAGATCCCAACCGCTTCCTGGTCCTGTATCATGCATGATAATGTGTGCTATAGTTGAACTGAACCAGGAAGCGGTCAGGAATTTCAGTGTGGCCACAGAGGATCGCGCAAAAGGTAAGTTTCTTTCATCTTCGTTCCAGCCTCCACAGAAAATGATTGAAGAATGGGAGGTAAGGCATAGCTCCTTAACCTCTCGGTCTTCAATCAATGCATTTTCCAGTGAACTATTTCAATCAATGCATTTTCCAGTGAACTATTCCTTCAACTTAACTTTCGAAATATGTTTTTTACCACGATGTGTGGCAATATTACAAATGGCAATATGTGGCAGAAAATTTTTAGCACCACTATTGCCCCTTTAATTGCATACAAGTCAGACAAAAACAATGGTGAAAACTTAGAGCACCTTAATAAATATGCCCCTAAAGGTTCGGAAGGCGGAAAACCGGAAAATCCGCGATATCCGCTGTTCGCAAACAAGGTAAATCCGCCGCGGATCCAGGTTCGGATCCAAGAACTGGGCCATCAATAATTGCCAGTATTAGACAGACTTTTTATCCTCTTCTGCTACTGATAGTATGGGTGACTGTAGGTTTTTTTATGGGGTATATGTTAATTGTATTATTAGAGTTTTTTGTATGATATAAATACAGCTGGTCTTTTGGTATTCCTGTCAGTGTGATATGGAAACCAAACACATAGTCCAGCTTTGTGCCCTCTCTTAGTCCAGGACCATGGGAAGACACATTCTGCAAGTGCACCTTGCTATTGGCCAATATCCGTTTTGGTATGCCTTAGAGATAAACTAGAGAAAACACAGGGGTAATGGTAACTTGTGGTTTATTTTGTTCAATGCTGAAATACATACATAATGTTTCACTTGTTATCTTAAAAATCACCTGACCTTAATAATCCTACCTGAATTATAAGTAGACAAGGGCAATCCCTAGTTATTATTGAGATCTGTTTTTAAGAATGCTAAATTTGTAACATTTTAGGATATTGCTTGAGACAAAAGGAGAGTGGGACGGGGAGTGTCATTAAATTCCAGGACTATTAATAAAGATGAGTTGTCTGTCAGTCTGTGAGTGTTTATAAACAGACTTCCTGTATAAAATGATTTCTCCCTTTTTTTAGTTTTTTGAAATGTGAAAACTTCAAACACACAAACTCAGAGGGGACTTGTCACTGAGAAGGAAATAGCTCTTACAATATTCTTTCCCACAAGGCACACCAAAGCCATTAATATTGTATGCGCCTTCCCTTGATAGCCAGCAGAACAAATTGGCACAACACAATGGGAAAGAAAGTGTCCAGGTGATTCAGACTTGTTCTTCCCCCAAAACTCCCTGGATGAAGACTTTGTTCCCCGGACACTAAAGATCGTGATAACATAATAAAGTCTTGTGCTGCTGAGGGACCAAAACTTTTTCTTTTATGATACTTTTGAAACTCTCTGTAAACATCTTAATTTCATTTGTTTTTTTAGCAGTCTATGGTAGAATGTGCAGTAATTCTTTTTTTATTTTTCTTTAGCAGGTTTATACATTTTTTGCTTTTGTATATGTAGCTTTTCATTATTTCTTGATGAGCAACAGTATCTTGTGATGGCGGATTTACCTTGAACTGGCTTTTCTTTAAATAGTAAATTGATTTATTCATCATTGTTCCATATGTGCTGAAATCAGCAGTGACAGGATAAATGAGATTAGCAGAGTTATTGCATAATTACTTTGTACTCATGCTAATTGCCCAAAAATCTTACAATAACCTCCAACATCTGTCAAATGCAAGACGTATTTAGTAACGGATTCTATGCTTTTTGCAAATCCTGAAAAAGTTTCCTTATTTATTTTTCAGAGAGTTTGGGCGTTGGAAGGTAAATAATCTTGCGGTGGAAAGGAGAAATTTCATTGGATCTCCTTTGCCTCTTGCTCCTGAATTCTTTCGCAACATAAGACTTCTGGGAAGAAGACCTACCCTTCAACAGATTACTGATAATATTATAAAGAAATATGGTACTCATTTTCTTGTTTCAGCTACTCTTGGAGGTAAGCCATTATAATTTAGATCTGAACAGAATCTAACTAACAAATTCAGGGGAATTACCTAGAGTCACTGTTGTAAAAAGTCACACTAAGGAGAATAAATAGCAATACCGGCTTTTAACGATCATAAGTTTTACCAACAATTGTAAATTTATAATCATGATTGTACGATCGCCCATACAATGTCATTGCGTTACTTTAGTAAGAAAGTTTTGGTTATTTGTACATGTTCCCCAGACCATTTCCCAGGTCCATGAGCCATTTACATTAAATTACTGTTGCTATTTATATCATAAAGAAATTGTACACTGAAAAAATGACTTTGCCTAATTTTAATCTATAAATGAATACATGTAGCAGCACTTACTCTCATATGTTTGGGTTGCTACAAGACTTCAATTCAGTACTTGTTTTGCTCAAGCTCAGTCCCCCTGCCCAACTATCTGACTCTCTGTGAGGACAAGCATGCTCAGTAATCTCTACAAGGCAGAGTTACCCACCATCCCTATGAGTAGAGATGGACGAACTTTCAAAAGTTCGGTCCATTTTCGAACTTTTGAACTATATGGAAAGTTCGAAATTTCGAAAACTGACCCATTAAAGTCAATGGGAGTCAAATAGTTTGAAAAGTTTGAATGAAATACAATTAAAATATCAGTGGTAACTTAATGTAAATGGCAGTGGGACCTGGGAAATGGTCTGGGGAACATGCTCGAATATCTAGGACTTTTGGAAACTCTATTGTACTTTCACGGGCGCTACTTTCGAGCTCTAGAGTTTAAACATTCGATAATTAGCCCATGAATGACTCGCAGATTCGAGAATTCGATATTTACTGGTGTATATTACTGGTGTAATATTACTGAAAATATTGAAAATCCGGGTGCAGGATAGTTCAAGAAGTCCGAGTCCGTTCGAACTCAAATAGTTCAGCTCGAACTCGGGTTTGAGTTCTAGTCTATCTCTACCTATAAGGGGATTTCCAACAAAGAGTTGATAATACTAAGGCACTTGATTGACAGCTGAAATGTAAGATGTTTCAGATTGGATATCTAAAACAAATAGGGAACAGATGAACAAAATAATGGTACAGTGATAGCAGGGAAGAATTTTAGTTTGCAGTAATGGACAATTTAAAAAAACAAATTTACCAGTGTTTATATCCTATAATATATATAGGGGGTTATTCAATAAAAGTTCTTATCGTTTAAAATGGTGCTAATTTTGCCCCAACCAATCAGTTGTTAGCTTTCAAATGTTACATAACATCTGATTGGTTGGGGCAAAATTAGCACCATTTTAAACGATAAGAACTTTTATTTAATATATTTTAAATTTAATCAGGACTTTTTTTTATCTCTCATTGACTTCTATGGGTCCTTTTTTGATTTTTGCATTTTCAGATATTTAAAAAAATCCAATCTCAGAACGGAACTTGGCAGTTCTGTTCATTTCTACTGCCAGCTAAACAGTTAGTACACAACATCTAGGTTTATTTTCTACTGCACATATGTTTAAACTATATAATGAATTTCTCCAATGTACTAACTAACTGATAAAAAACTCCATCCGCATTTATTTACATATCTTAGTTCTTACTAATTTAGACAGAACGAGCTGCTAGTTAAATATGAGCTGTATCGCACCAAAAAGCTATCGTGCAAAATTCTCCCCATTGGATATTATTGGAATCTAAAACAACAGGATTAGAATCACGGTTTCCCATTTAAAATGAGCAGCAGCATTGCTTCAGATTCCTGCAGGGCGATTTACTGAGAGACGCCATCGCTCTGGGTAAATCTCCCAAACGCGATTCAATGTTGTGTTTGTGCAAGTAGGTAAAATGTGTGATTTTAAATGTGTGATTTTAAAATCATGCGCTAAAAGTAGCGCAAATGTGATATTGAATCACGGGCGCCGGATGCGTGGGTGTCTTTTACGTAACCTGCGCACCCTGCACTAATATGGAGTTAAAGTCACGCTAACCGGTTCGATTTAACTCCATATAAGTGCCCACTGCCGCAGGGTGAACCGCCCTGCTAATATGCAAACGTGCAAAACATAGACGGAACAAAGCTCATTATACTGCAGACCTCAATGGTTTGCACATTTGCAGAAAATTTGCGGTTCACCTTAAATCGATGCAAATCTAATCTATTTTCAGCCTGTCAGTATACAGACATAGCATAGACATCTTTTTCACAAGGATTGCTAAACTTGATTAACACTAAGAAGTCTTGAGACTAAAGAAATGAACTGTCATTTGGTTACAAAGAGGATTACATTGTAAGCACTCTACATAATAAAAAGCCATTGACCCAACTTGAAAACTGAGAAGATACTAATGTATTGTGTCCATCATTACGATATAGAGTAGCCTAGAATAGAGAAATGCCACAACTAATGTAACTCTTTATTTGTCTCAGGCTGAAAGTATACTCCTGATCAATAGATTAAGGCTAAATAACTTTAAATAATATATGAAGGGGATATATTCCTCAAGCTGCCCTTCAGTAACTGTTCATCTTTAACTTAAACACATATCTCTGTCAAGAGATGTTGGGGTTTATAATTAAACAACAGCTGAATGGTTTGCAGGTTTGTATGCTCATGACATTGAAGTCCTCATATAAACAGACTTTCCACGTTTTTTTGGTGCTGTTTTTGTTTCTTTGTTTCGTTGTTTTTCATAAAGCCTAAAGAAAATGTGGATCCCTTCAGTTTTATATTCTTTTTTTAACTGCATTGCATTTTTTTTATTAAAATGGCAAAAAAAAATGTTCATTTTTATATTCTCTGAAGTATGGTGTGCAGTTTGCACCAATTTGAAACTCATTAAAAGGAACTGGGACTCAACCATATGCTATAACTAATTGCTTGTACAGTGTAATGCATTTCTGATAATGCCACTTCAAAGCACTAGAAGAAATTACTACAACGTAAATAAGTTAATGAAAAAAGAATTAAATAGTCTTTCTGGTCTATTACAAAATTTTATCTTAATTTGGATAACTTTGTAATACTGTAATTGAGAAACATCGTTTTGTGTTTTAAGAACTAATTAACATTTTTGCTGTTAGAAAATAGAAGTTGCTCATTTATTTATGCACTCCGTTGCCCACAAATGACAAATAGGAATTGCAGGCAAACATTGTTTTGTTTTTAACACAATTTATATCCTGTAAATGTTAAAAACGCTCTACCGACACATTTCGGCCATCTTGTGGCCGTCGTCAGGACGTCCACAAGATGTCCGAAACATGTCTATAAA
This sequence comes from Hymenochirus boettgeri, assembly GCA_019447015.1. Lineage (NCBI taxonomy): Eukaryota > Metazoa > Chordata > Amphibia > Anura > Pipidae > Hymenochirus > Hymenochirus boettgeri. The sequence goes on along the minus strand of CM033472.1, from coordinate 213,817,137 downwards.
TATGCCCCTAAGTGTTTAAGGGACAAACTGTATAAATTAACTGGGTATGGGTGGAAGAATTGATTATCCCTACGTCACAATATGATCATGGGATTGTAAGATATTAACCCCCAAAGCGCATAGACATTCCCACCCTGAACCCTGTATCTTTATTTAAGCAGAGCCGCAGCAAAAAGGTAATCCCTGTGACATCAATTTATACTAAAACCCATACTACTCCAGTGATATGTGGCAATCATTTTCATTAGGTTTTCTCATTAGTGACAAGGTTACTTGGGTATACGACACTTTAATCTCATGTATTGATGCACGTGGGTATTGTTTTATTTGAAACATATGCAACATTAATATTTAATAGCCTTTTTTATTTCCTTTTTAATCTACCAATGATTTCTAAGTTTAAATCTTCTTTGCAGTTTTTTTCGGAAAATCTGCAAAAAATGCAAAAGTCTACGAAGAACTGTATGCAGAATTCTGCATGTGTGTATGAAAACATTTCACCGTAACGTAGGTAATGTGTGTAGGTTCTAAAATATATAGTTTGTTGGGTTGTTTCTAAATTAAAAGAGAATTTTAGCCTAAATGCATACTAACCTTTACAGCAAAGCCCTGAAGTTGTATTCATTCCAAAAATATATAGTTTGTGGGGGATATTTTCAAGATTTTGAAAAACCAAAAGCTGTTCAAAATGAAAAACTGACTGAATTTGTTTGGTGTAATTGCATTTATGCAGTGGGTTTTTGTCCATACCATGGCAGTTTAGGTACTAACTTTGAAAATATGATATTTTAAAAAGGACTGCGTACAGAAATCTGCTTGTATGTATGAATGAATGGCACTATTAGGTAGCTTGAAGGTATTTACATTCCAAAAATATGTGTAGGGAAGCTTTCCTGCTGTATCATAGAGATGATCAGGGGACACTATACTTTGCCTCATCTTAATCTATAATTGAATACATGTAATTAGCACTTACTCTTATTTGTGTGTGTTGCTGCATGCCTTCAATCCAGCACACATTTTGTTTAGGAGCAGTATCCCCCCTCCCTCGTTTAAAGGACAACTCCACCCTCATAAGGACATCTTTTAGAAAGAATGGTCTTTAAAATATGTTGATATATCATAGTTTGCCCTATGAAATCATTACTGTATGCCTGCTATGCTTCTGGATGCCTCATGGAAACTGAGCAATTTAGTGATCTGTACTGAGTCTGTAGTAAGTCTGGGCATGCTCAGAAGAGGCAGTTAGGGGATTAGTATTCAGTCATTGACTGTGATGTCAACTGTCAAATCCATAACTGACAGTTGTAACTGGAAGAACCAGGAAGCAGAAAAAGGGGAAACAGGACATTGTACAGGATTTCAGGCTAGACTTATATATTTCAGATTTCAAACTATAACCATTTAGGGTTCGGGGGGTGATTTACCTGTATGTAAGTTTTCATTTTGGGGCGGGACTTGCCCTTTAACCACTCCCACTTCCATCCAACCTGACTTTTCCCCAACAAACCAACTGTCAAGTCTGCACACAGCATACAGCATTCCAACTGTCAAAACTCTGTCACCGTTCCAGCTACAGTAAAACTACTCACAGAAGAATAGTTTTTTTTAAGCAAGGAACTTGATTGACAGCTGAAATAAAAAGTTTTAGATTGGATATCTAAAGAAATAGGGAGCAGATCAACAACAAAAAAATACAGTGGTGGTTGGGAAGAATTACATTTTCCAGTTATGGTCAATTTAAAATAACCTATTTTTCGGCATAGATGCCCTTTAAGATGCCTAGACTAGGAAGTGAGGGGGAGGAGCCAGGTAACCAGTAATTTAGGAAGTAAGGAAGTGAGGGGAAAGTAAAGAGAGATCCGGTATTATAAAAGGTGAGTATGATAAAGGTGTAAACAGAAAGAAGGAAACCCTTGCCAGGAAACTGTTTTCTCTCAAGTAATACCCTCCAGCATACAATGAATCAGTTTCTGGTTCCGCAACACTCACTCCTGGCTGGCAGATTGTAAGTACTGTTACAAAGTTGATATAAACTTTTCCATTCTGTTCATGGGAATAAAGTGAATACAAAGTAATTACTTGAAGTTCCCAGGGTGCCTGTCTCAGTCCTGGGTAGAGGCACGCCAGTCTGTTGTTCCTGCTCTCTCAAATAGCAGAGACACAGGACTCCTGTAGCGCTAATCCAGACTGTGAATACCAAACTTCTATTCTATGTAACCAGAGAGCTACCCCCAAGAGTTATCAACAGGGGCTAAATGACAGGGCAGGTTAGGATGGATGTGGGGTTAATGAAGTGGAATTTTGGTCAGGAGGTTAAGAATAGTGCAGAGGAGGGGGGAGAAAGCAGGAAGGGGCAGGAAGGAGAGGTTTTAAAAGGGGTAGGGCCACATGGCATGCTGCCATTTGTCTGGAAGAGGTGAGCAACACCCGTACTCCCTCCATTGGCTTTGTAGACTCCTTGGAGGGTTCTAAGGTGGCCTTTCCTCCTCTGACACTGGCCACATATTTGACTTCTTCCTCCTACTGTATCTTCTGATGCTTGGTGTTTGTAGAGTTGGTAATGGTACGCTTTGGGTTGTCACAGCTTGTCCTGTCCCGGTTGGTTGGCCACAGGAAAATAAATAAATGATTAAGGATAATTATGGAGTCAAGATGGTATTGGTCTAACACCCAAGGTGGGTAACCAGAAGTTACGTTGGTGAATATGGTGCCATTTACTTGACACAGGCCTGCTGAAGCAGGCAAGGCTGACTTGGACTTATGTTTTGGCACTAACATATAAACTGCAATACTGCCTGTTAATATTTATTTTTTACGATAACGATGTAATGTTCGTATCACAATGCTATTTGAAAATTGGATAATGGACATGTTTATATAGAAAGAGAGATTTGTTTGGTGTGAATGGAGTTGTGCTTGTGAAGGTTCTCATTCATCCAGGTCATGGTATACCTGTTGTATTCAATTAGATCAACTGGACTTGAAGTTTAGTTCTTGAAGACGTTTCGCTAGTCATCCGACTGGCTTTCTCAATTCAGAATGGATGAATTGAGAAAGTCAGTTGGATGACTAGCGAAACGGCTTCAAGTACTAAACTTCAAGTCCAGTTGATCTAATTGAATACAACAGATATGTGAATGGAGTTATTTTGGAGTTAGTTTGTGGCCATGTCCCAGTGTAAACCCACCCATGTAGCATACCATTTGAATCAGGACATTTGAAAGATTGATATTTAGTGGGGGGGGTTACTTGTCATGGGGTTTAAGATATGATTTAAAACGCCATGACTTTGAATTAAGCTTTTTTTATTAAATTTTTCCCAAAAAATCTGCTTTAGGCCTAACATTCAATGAAGGACTGTGTCCACAATTCCTATCTTATGAATAAAAGAAGCACAGTATTTGGTAGGTGTGAAGGTTACAGAAATATATATATATTTATATATATTTGGGGGGGATTTCTTGAGATTGAGTGGTGTTAAGTTTGAAAAAATGAAAGCTGTTTAAAATGCAGAGCTGATTGGATTTGTTTATTGTAATTACACTTATGCATTGGTTCATTTCAGTTTTATTTAGGAGGAGTGAGGCTTTTATATTTGTGTTGGTTTTGGACTTTCTGCTACAGTTCTTATGTGAAATTCACCTTTAACTTTGTTGATTATTTTGTACTTGAAGGAAAACATGAAAATATAAGGGAACAAAACTTGCAATTTGTCCAGGTATCTGCATTCTAATTTACACCACTTATCCAAAGGGTATGCAGTTTCTAAAATGATCCCACACATGTACTACTATTTGGTGTAAAATTCTTTAAAGTGCTGTTTTAGTCTTTGGGGGTCTCCTGGACAGAAATGTGGGGAGCCTATACATGTCCATAATCATTCTACTCTAAGAATTAGATCTTTTAGAAACAATAAAATTTTTGTGTGTTAACTAAAAAATACATTTTTTTTTGTTAAATTAATAATAGTAAAAACAGGAAAAATATTCTAATTTTACCATTTTTTCCGAATTTTTTTTAACCAAAAATTCAGTCAAATCTCCAGAATCTCCATAACAATCTGTTATCCTGTTACAGTTTGCACCAAACAAAAGATATATAATAATCCCTATTTTTTGAGGGTTTTCGTACCACAACAAGTGATAAATCTTGAAATTTCCTCTGGAAAAAAAATGGTTGTCAAATTGCAAATCTGTCTGGGTCTGTTAGCATAATGGAACCAGGTTGTTCATACTGTCTTAAAGTGGAACCAATGAGCAGTAAATCCAGGAAACTATCTATTAGATGAATGCAATATGACAGATGATGTCCTAGTATAAATAGTCCAAAACAAAAGCAGAATCACAACAAAGGTGGCCAACATGGCATTAAAATAGTAACATTAACGATAGGAAGAACTATATGCCCGCTATACCAATATCAGACCTCCATATCTGAAATATGACGAAACACGAAATGTCCCTTCTTTTTTATATATGTATATTTCAGATACTATGGTGTGCTAAGGGTATATATGGTACAGTGGGTATGGGGCGGGATTTGTATGCTACATAGTTTTTTGTCAATTGCTGTTTGTTTTGGTAAATGCTGTACACCTTGGTGTGTTATTCACACTTGAGAAAACCATGTGAACAATTTACTATTGATTTTTGCAGCCCGTTTGCCTATTTTCCTTACCTCCAACCTTGTATTTATATGACATAATAAATGTGTGTGTGCTCTCATTTTGATCATGTGTACATGATTGATTGAGTTTAAACAGAACATTTGCAACAATAGTCTTACCGCATATACTCGAGTATAAGCCGACACGAGTATAAGCCGAGGTACCCATTTTTGCCTCCAAAATAAGGAAAACATGATTGACTCGAGTATAAGCCGAGGGTATACAGTAACCCTAATACCTTTCCACTATAGATGTTTGGAAACTACAACTCCCAGAATGCATTAGTTGCTGGTAGTTGTAGTTTCCAACCACCTATAGTAGAAAGGTATTGGGGGTTACTGTATGGCATACTGCCCCCCCAGCCTTCCCCCAATCTCCCCAAAATGTAAATGCATGCCAACACACTTTATCCTTCAATTGGCATTCATAAAAAGGAACTCCTAAAATATTTCTTTAAAATGCTATTTCATTATAAGCGATACTAATATTAAAGAACTACCTATCCCCAACCCAGGTTCTCTTCTGTCTGTCGCTTATATTACCCAGGGTAAGGACATAAACTTTGGAAAGATATAGGAATAGAATGCCTAGTGTCCCAAACAGCACTCGTGGATTGACCCAACTGAAATGACTCCCAAATTAGCTATAGATAAATAATGAAATGCTTGGCATCAAGCATGCATAGTTTATTCACAAGTGACAAGCCCACATATAGATTGCATGGCTAATAATATCTCAGTTAAAAAACATATGCATTTATACAAACATAAATATAAATAGGAATACCGGTAGATAGAAAATGTATAGAAACAACAACCGAAATAGTTACAATATGTCTTAGAATTTCCCCTCTGATAGCACATGCACATGCATTGTGTAATAGCATTACCTGTATTCTGGACTGTCAGTTGCAATAGTAGACTGTGACAGGATGGCGTTAAGCTTTCCTTGAATGTACTTTATGTTCCCAGTAGTTCTTTGCGGCTGCGCGATGACGTCATCCCGCCAGCGTGCGCAATGACATCATCGCGCACCCGTGAAGAACTACTGGAAACTGCCGGCTTTCCTTCCTGACTCGCGGCTGCTTCTGGAACGAAGGTAAGTTTACTATTGACTCGAGTATAAGCCGAGTCAAGGTTTTTAGGTAGATTTTTAAACCTAAAACCTTGGCTTATACTCGAGTATATACGGTATATTCTAGAAAAATAATGTGACATGGGATTTTACATTAAATGATGGAAAACTTTGGAATTCCCTTCTTGGCAAGGCTGTGTTAGTCATGCTAAATATCATGTGACTCCTTTCCCCTAAAGAAAGATATTTTTGCTTGCAAACCTTCTATGGAACCGCAAAGTGCAGATTGATCCATAAATCTGATTGCCTTCTCAATTCAGCAAGAATCTTACATTCCTCAGGCAAAATTAGTAAGAGTTTTTTATGCCTAAAATAGATTTGAAAAAAGGTTGAATTTCACATATAACCAACTGATTGTGATATCGACAGAGGTATATAACATATCTCCCATTTGTTACCATTATTTCACTTGTTCAGTATCTACAGTATTGAGCTTTCCTCACAAAGACATATTTACTGCAGCTGTAAATAAATCCATACTCGTGCTAAATAACTTTCACTAACAATTTCTCTGTTTTTTAGAGCTAAAAAACTTTACTTTCTGACTTTCTTTTCCAGGTTTTGGAATGATATTTAGAAAAAGTAATAAAAGAATCTGTTTCATCTGCTTTCAGTCACTATTCCATATTTTGCACCTTAAATGCTTGCTAACTCGTCTGATGGCCTATTTATTAAACCTTCATCAATTTCATCAACCCAGGACAGGTTTATTAGTTTTAGAGGCTGTAAAAGACCTGCTGTTTGACACAGTTGTTTGAGTTGGTGTATATTAATCCATGTTTCTGCATTCAAAAACGCATAGCCTGATGTTCTGTAATCAGCATTAATAAGAAAATCAATCGCTGTGCTTGTTGAAGATATATTTGTTGATTGTACATGCGGTAGCATGTATTATTAGGTCAGTGTGTGTTCCTTACTTACACTGTACACGTTACAATCATTTGTGTGCTTTAATGATTAAATCTTTGCAGGGTTCTCCATTTTAAAAATGGTTTTGATATGTTTCTGTCTCCCCTTTGCAAGTGGAGTACATTGTAATGGCTAATACAGTATTTAATAGTTTTTGTAAATGTTGGCTGCTCTGTACATTCATTAAGTAATACCCAAACATTTTAATCAAACTGAGATTTAAATTAAAACCTAAACCTTACCGAGTACATTTATTGCAAATACAGAAAAGACTGTCAGGCTCATTTAATCAGACCCACTAGGCAGTTTTATGGAGTTAAAGTCACACTAACTTATCAGTGAATGCGGGGGATTCAACAAACAACACCCGGGCAACTGCCACTCGTAATTTAATATCATGTTTGCGCTACTTTATGTACTGGATTTTAAAATCATTCCGTGAGTAAATCCTTTTTTGGGGCAACTGTGAGTAAATCCTTTCGGGATTTCTGAATATTAGCTATTAGCAATTATATTCATATTTTTCTTTCAAATCTTTAAACTGGTAAGAAACTAGTTTTAGTGCCACAAAGGAGGTTTAAATGATTATTTAATGGTTGATTTTATAAAATGGTTACTGCTTAAAAAGGAAGTTAAAAAAACAACATATCACTCCCATTTAATGTTCACAGGGTGATGACTGAAAATGCTAGGTCCTCATCCATAATAACAGATTGTGCAAACATTCCAGATGCCTGTGTCTGAATCAGTTCACTTCAGGACACCCCCTTAACTAGACCAGCAGGCAAACCTATGGGAAGGCACATTACAGTATATTTATTTTGTCTGGAATTTTGCATAATTACTTTCAATAAAGTCAATAAAATAATTATATAAGGGGTGTAGATAACATTAGCATAATAGACAGTATATTGTTAGAAAACACCCAGGCAAAATATGAAGAACTGGGTATGTGTTTATACAGCATAGGAATGCATTAGCCTGGTTAATAATGCTATGTGTAGAGATGTCCGAAATTCGCAAAATCCGGTCCGCTCGAGGATCCACGAATTTTCGAAAATCCGCGAGCGGACCCGTTAAAATGAAAAATATTCTCGAAATTATGAGATTTCTCGTAATTTCGAAATTTTTCGAAAATACGTAATTACGAAAATAAGAGAACTCAGAAGGCGGAAAATCCGGAAAAATCTGCCGTTCGCGAACAGGATAAATCCGCGGCGGATCCGGGTTCGGATCCGCGAACCGGCCATCCCTAGCTAAGTGGTGTAGTGCTCCTCCCTAATACCACCCATAAGCCTAGAAATTACTCCAAATAGGAGGGTGCCTCTAGGAAATTTAATATTACAAAAATATGTTGCCAACCACTTCCAAAGAGTGAATATCGGTTGGCTACTTCCTATACAAGAGGCACACACTATATACTCATTAATAAATAAAGGCAAAAGTATATCTCTTTTAAACTACCTTTATTAGCTATGGACTCTTGAATACAATTATACATCACAAAACATATGTGTTTCCTTCTTCCCCCACACACATATATGTAGAACAATTGAGGCTGAGGGGCCATAAGCATATGATAGAATACATCGGAATTGGCAGAATAAGATTTTGGAAAAGTGCTACTCCATGATATTATAACTAAGTCCCGATACCCCTCCTGAATAGTGTCTAAGAAGATATTTTTTTTGGATATGTTGATATGTCCCCAAGACGGTACACCCACAGCATAGCATTTATGGCCTACTCTATTTGATCTCTGCCGCTTAGGTGACTTTAAGTGCATTGGTGAATTAAGGAGGTGTTACGATTGAGGAGTCTGACTATGGAGACGCACAGATATAGTGTATAACTCGGGACTCTAATTGTGGCCCAGGTTTTACATGCACCATTTATGTAATAGTCTAGGGGAGTGGTAAGGATACCGTGTATTCCATTGTATGCTCATGGCCCCTCAGCCTCAATTGTTCTACATATATGTATAGCATTATGCAAATGTATCAATATTATTATGTGTGTGGGGGAAGTAGGAAACACATATGTTTTGTGATGGATAATCGTATTCAAGAGTGTCCACACCTAATTAAGGTAGTTTGAAAGAGATATACTTTTGCCTTTATTTATTCATGGATATGTAGTGTGTGCCTCTTGTATAGGAACTGGCCAACCGATATTCAGTCTTTGGAAGTGGTTGGCAACAGATTTTTCATGCATTAGCCTGGTGTTCTTTAAGAAAATTATTATTTAGGATTATGTTACTGGATTGCTTTAGAAGATGACTTAATAATTGTAAGTACCCAGTGTACAAAGAGGTCCGACTTTAACTTCCAAAGCACAAAATGCAGAAGTAAAATCCATATCTTGGATATGATATCAGCTGTATTTAAGATGCAGTTCAGCTACCATAGAGCCATCAGGCACTGAGAGATAAAGCTGATATCTGCAAGAATCCATGAAACCCAAACAGCCATATCTCAGAATTTGACAGCTTCTCAAGCACAGAACATATGTAAAGGTTAAATCATTTCAACACCAAGGTTCTACAGATTTTAACTCAATTGTAAAAAGGGTATATCTTCATTAATTTTAACAATGATTTTTTTGTATGAGGAAATATGGTTCTTTAAAATCTCAGTTTCCCAGACTACTCTGTATATCCACTGTCACACCGCATGTATTTCCACAGATCTTAATCCAACAATGTCAGGTAGTGTTTTAAAGAGATTGTTCTAGAAAACTGGTATCAATTAGAGATGGCCAAAACTCACCAGTTTCGTTTCGTTTTCAGATTACTGGATCTCGGGAAAATCCTGAAGATCCAAAACCACAACGAATTTTCGATTATTATCAAATGTTCAAGGCTATTTTCGAGGATTATCGAAAATAGCCTAGAATGTTCGATAATCCTCAAAAATACGATCGGAGACTGCTATCAAGTTTCCGATCGTATTTTCGAGGATTATCGAACGTTCAAGGCTATTTTCGATAATCCTTGAAAATAGCCTTGAACATTCGATAATAATCAAAAATTCGTTCCGAAGTCCTGAAATCCAGATGATTCGGACAGATCATTTGGATTTCAAAACCGAGGAGTTCTGTGTCAGACCCGGATCCCATGTTTAGTATTAGTACAAAATTTAATTTCCTCTTGAAAGAAGATGCACAGGGGAATGCCCACACTGAGTGATACTTCTTTAAAGCCCTAAAAATTTAAGTATAATTTAATTTAAAAAAAAATCTTTTGACTTGAATATAAGCATGAAAACTAAATTATTAGAAAATAAATAGTATTTTTCTGTCTAAGACATGGCCGAAACTTGGAAGTTAGGTCCTGTTTTCGTATTTATGAAACTCAGGAAAAACTCGAAGACCTGAAAACAGAACTTACTTTCGAGGGTTTGGAACTTATTTTTGTGTATTTTTGTGTATGAGGTTATTTTCAGTAACCCTTGAAAATAACCTTGAACGTTCGATAACCCTCAAAAAATAGGATTGGAAACTACTTTCAAGTTAACAATCGTATTTTCGAGGGTTATTGAATGTTCAAGGTTATTTTCGAGACTTACAGAAAATAATCTTGTACATTCGGTAACCCTCGAAAATACATTTCTAAGTTCTGAAATCCGAAAGATCCACCCGGTGTCAGACTCTGATCCGGATCTCATCTCTATTCTGTATATGTTATGGTAAGCTGTATGGTTTGTTCTATATATAACTACTTTTCAATTAACATTTAATTTAAGGCATTTTTATATGTCCCCATAAACATATAAAATGTCACAGGTGGTTCCTTTTCTGGAAAATGTAGACTGCTGTTAAAGTTCTTGAATTAATGTGTTATTAAAATCTAATTGTAATCCCCCTTAAAATTCTGAAAACTACAACTACTTCAAAATACAATTACGGTAAGGAAAAAAAAACTTTTAGAGGCTAACTTAACTATTGGACACTGTTAACAAAGTCAGGAAAAACTTTATTATTTTGATACATTTAGCTTAGAATAGAAGGAAGGGTATTTCAGGGACTTTTTTTATCCCCTACACATACCAAGGAATTAATAGAGTTCAGGTGAAAAGCATTATTGAAAAGAGGAGTATGACTACAACTAATTGAAGTAACATGAATAGTCTACCAGCGTGGGTAGAGGAGATAAGGCTGTAAAATTAAAACATCGGGCAGATAGAAAAGTAATATTAGGAAATGAAGTAAAAAAAAAATAGAAAGGGAAGAGTATCTTGAATTTTTTTGTGTTAAATAAAATATTTCTAATTCTAGAATCCTTTACTTGAGTTTTTATTGATGTGTTCTATTTAATCACGTCATTCCTGCTTTGTTTCTTTTTCTGTTATAAGCCTAAATTGTATTAAAACGTGTTGAATACTGCAAATTACTGTAAACATTTTTCACAGATCCTGAACTACTAAAAATGTGGTTGACCTTTATTTTAAGTAATATCTGTGTACATTATAAGAGATGTTTCAATAGATCAATAATTTAGTTAGCCTTTTCACAAAACAAACCAAGTGATCAGAGAAAGAGACTATGGTTTTTTATTTTTTTTTATTGAAAACTACAATTGGGTTGGAGGTAGGAGCATGTCCCCCGACCTCTTGTTATTACCAAAAAAAGGCTGTCAAGGAACTGCATCTTTCACAGCTCCCTCAGCTTCTCAGGTAATACCTCGCACCCAATTGTAGTTTTCAACAATTTTTTGTTTCTTTAAATTACTGTATGCAGAAAGAAAAACTTCTGATCCTTGTACAAAACTTTACAGTGCATGTTGTGCAAACATTAGGATACAATTAATGTAGCATAAAGTTACATTTACAAGTGGAAATTTAGTTATTATAATACTAAGAGATGGATTTACATCACAAGAGCCTATAGGCACAAGCGCCAAAGAGCACACCACTCCTGTTTTGGAGTTTAAGTGTTGTTATAGTGATGTTATATCAGTTAGTGTGACTTAAACTCCTTCCTTGTAGCGGCTGCGTGGCTAACGCAAAATTGGCATCCTATTGCGGCACTTTAAAAGCTAGCTAATAGCTTGTGTTAAAAGTGCCAGAATAGAAAAGTGCCAGGTAGCGATTTTCCGAGCGCCGTTATTGGCATATAACATAGCCGGGATGTTTGCACCGGGTTGCCGATAGTGGCGCTCAGTGCATCGCCCTGAAAAACTCTGACACCCTAAACCCCACACTTAATACAGACCACACTGCCAAACTACTACCATTTTACTTATAGAGGAGGAAAAACAGGCTATGTTGCATTGAAATTTGGGAAATGCAATAAACATGAACTTTTTATAAATATTAATTGTACCACATTAAATGTCAGGTGCTTTTTAAAAGCCTGATGTAAAGCAAAGTAAAGTTGCTACAGTCAGTGGTGTAACTAGAAATCACTGCCCCCCCTAGCAAAACTATGATGGGGCACCTATCCATGCTTCATCTACAGTGGTTTTCTGAAAGAATGAGGTATCTATTTCTGTAAAAAGGAAAAAAATGTATAGATGCCCCCCTATGCATGGTCTTCTTCCTAATAAGTTACTAGCTACAGTAGGGTAAAGACTAAAAGCCACTCCTGCAACCACAGGTGCCCCTAAGAATGTGCCTAATGGCACATCCGGCCCTGTATATACCGAGCACATTCATCAGAATAATCTCCAAATATTAATCAAGGACACATTTATGATATTAAAAAATGAGTGCTCGGAATATATACACTGTAAAACCAACTTAAGTTACCCGGATAGCTGTGGCTTTAAAAGTAAATATGTCTCCTCCTTCTCGTTCACTGTGATACATGTGTGACAAATGCTTTTAATAACGTTTCAATAAAAGACATGTTATAATTATGACCAAGACGGCTTGACTCCTCGTCCATTTCGTATTGTGTGATGCAAGTTTTCATTCGGAAGGCTGGAGCTGACAACTAGATTTGAGGAGACGCTGGCACCATCTTGGCAGCGTGGACGCCGAACAGGTGTAGCTCCCTGCAGTAAGTGTCTTCATCTTGCCTCCTTCCCCATAGCCTACTTTGCCTACTTGAATGTTGCTAGCTTCCTCCAAGAGGGTATGGAGGGGGTTGGAAAAAAAAATACACATATTTACTTTTAAAGCTAAAGCTATCCGGGCAACTTAAGTTGGCTTTACAGTGTACATATCCTTAAAAGGATTACTAAACTGGCCAAATTATAGGGTGGGAAGCGATCCTATTCCTACCTCCCATTTCTTTTAACAGACAGATAAAACATATGTTATAAATGAGAATCTGACTTGTTTTAATGCTCATGTATGCATAGTAAAGCCAGGAGAGGCTATCAAGGCTTCAAGCATGTGCACTGAACATAACTGAACAGCGGAAAACCTTTCTATACATCAACAAGCTGCATTTCTGTCCAGGGCACATAGCAACATTATAATCACCAAAAATGTTGTAATCACGTTAAAAATTGTTTTGAAAATGTTTTTCTACACTTTTAATATAGCAACGCACATTATATACTGTATATACTCGAGTATAAGTCGAATTTTCCAGGCTTTAAAATTAGCCTGAAAACCTAACCTCGACTTATACTCGGGTCAAGTCCTAATTTAGATCCATATTCTGCAATTGCAGATAGTAACCAGTAGGTGGCGCTGTGTTAACCTGCATAGAAAGTTACAGGAGCTGATCTGCCTTTACACTTCCTGCTTCCTGTAGTCTGGCTGCTGGAGTCACTCAGCACTGTCACTGCTCATCTGGATGCTGTAAATCTGATGGGTCTCCTCAGTTTGGGGCAAAAAACAGCTGCTAGTACAGTGCAAATGACAGCTTGAAACTACAACTCTCAGGTGACATTTTTAACTATTGGGGTCAGAGTGCCCTTTACAATATGGGGTTCAGGAGAATTGTAAATGATGGTAAGCTTAATTAAATGTTTACTGAACCTTGCCACTCCACACGTTTAGAAACTGAAACGCCCAGCAACAAAGCATGCTGGGTGTTGAAGTTTCCAAACATCTGGAGTGCCAAGGAATTGGAGGTTACTGGTATTGGATTTGGCTATTACTGTATGGGATTCATGTATGGGAATCCTGCTGTCCATTTAAAGGGCAACTAAAGCCTAAAAACAACACAGAATCAGAAGGCAGTAGTAGTGATAAATTCTACCCTCGACTTATACTCGAGTCAATCAGTTTTTACAAATTTTTTAGGTAAAAATAGGTACCTCGACTTATACTCGGATCGACTTATACTCGAGTATATACGGTATGCTTGTGAAGGTTCTCATTCATCCAGGTCATGGTATATCTGTTGTATTCAATTAGATCAAGTCCAGTTGATCTAATTGAATACAACAGATGCACATTATATAATTCAGAAATAAAAATGTCAAGTTATAAACACCTTTTAACTGTTATTTTATTCTTAATAAATTTCCAGCTATACTTTAACTTTAAAATGTTTCTATCTACTTCAGTGTTTCAAGAAAATATCCTAAGGGATGTTCCTTTAGTGAAACAAAATTGATCTTAACCACCAGTTTTCAGAAAGGTAGCCAAAGAGATGAGATTACAATATATTGAAAAGCAGAGAACAGACTGGAAGGATCCTATCACATTTAAGGACAGAATGGTATTCAAAGAAAATTGTTATGTTATTGCAAGGAATGTAGAAAAATAATAAGATGTCAAAGTTTTTTGAGAGAGCAAAATATATGTTATCAAATGAAATTTTAAAACTTAACCTGTACATTTTGAAATTGAATTTATCATACAAGTCAAACTAAGAAAATATAACATGACCAGCCATGACAGTCCATAATAGCTGTTCAAACTTAATTTTATATTGTGTTATGTCACCAATGGTGATATTGACTGGCTTATTTATTTATTTTTTTAACATTTTTGGCATCCATGTTGTGATTTGCAGTAAAGTAAAGGCAGCCATAGATAAATCGTCATCTGATTAAGTTTTGGAGTGATTATTGCTAATGCTGGCCATTCACTGCCCCAGTTGATTTATTATATCAATCTTATATTGGGCCATGTCATCATCTTACCTGCTGACATTCCGTGACTCCGGTCCCACTGCCCAATGTGCATAAAATTATGGTCATTCCCTGAAATGCTCACTCTGCCAGATATTAGTATAAGCTTCACACGTATTTCTACCTAGTTCCTTATTTTCTACTGGTCATTCACTGATGCTTACATGTCTGTGATAAATCAGCAGCTTTAAGAATCAGGTAGGTGTTGAGGTGATCATTGAATCACATGCTTTTCACACAAGAAACAATAGGGATATAGAATCTGCTTTTTGCTTCATCGAGTATGATCCAAATTTTGCTTATCCCCTTCCTGGCTATTTACTAATCAGCACTGATGCGTATTGGAGTCTATATTGGATTCTCTTCAGCCATGCACTTTACATCTGAACTTATTACTGCAGATATGGATTTTAAAGTAATAAAACTGACATCTATAAAATACATGTTTCTTGGCTGATTACTAATCCGCTTAGCGGCATGCTTCAAAGCATAACAAAGTGATCATTCTTTATATGGTAAGCTGAAGAAAACAACCCTTTAATTAGAAATGTGTATTTTAAAAAAAATTGTAGTGAAACAGCAATACTTTCAAAGGATCCTAAGGCTGTTTTCTGTGTCCTTACTAACACAGCCCTTCAAAACTACAGTGTAAAAATGTGGCATCCAATATGTTTTTAAAATACAGCTTTGTAACTCAATGTAACAGATATTTTACATTATTAAATTATTGTAATATTTTTATTATTTGTAACAGCCCTGATACAGAACAGTAGAGATCTCATGCACAGCAATGCATACTGTAAAGCACATCCTTTTTGATTTATCCAGCTTTCAATAAAAATACTTTTTAAAAGGCCAATGAAAGGTTTTACAGGCTAAAACACCACCTTTAAAGCTGACTTACCAGAACTTGCCATTTAATATATCACAAAGAATGCCCCCCACCCTTCATGTTTTAAATAAAAGGATTAGAAGTCATTAGAGATGAGATCCGGATCAGACGCGGAACCCCTCGTTTCCGAAATAGGAACATATGTATGTATGTATAATTTTACTTATAAAGCGCCACTTGGGTATGCAGCGCTGTACATTAAAAAATACAGAGTATACAAACAAGGGGATAAGTGCAAGCCATTATACAGATAGATTAAAATTAAATTAAATACAATTTCATACATCGGTTAGGAAAGCATATATATATATATATAAATTATGTATAAATTGATATAAGTGCAACAAGCCTTGACACATTAGGAATGAGATCCCTGCCCCAAAGAGCTTACAATCTAAGTGGGAGGGACAACATACAGATACAATTGGGGGGGATGGGTACAAAGTGCTTAAAAGGGCTAACAATCATTTGTTTTGCTGATGCTCAGAAAGGTAGGATAACAGTCTAGATTTGAAAGTATTAATGGATATCACCAGGCGAAGTGAGAGAGGGAGAGAGTTCCAAAGGTAGGGAGCAGCAAGAGAGAATGGTTTAAGGCGGGAGGCGGCAGTGTTAGTTGGGGGTCTGTGGAGAAGATTTCCTTGCGAGGAACGGAGGGCACGGCCTGGAACATAAGGGACCAAGAGAGAAGATATTTAGGGAGGTGCAGAAGAGCAAAGGGATTTAAAGGTTGAAAGAAAGGTATTGAATATGATTCTTTGTTTGATGGGAAGCCACCCAATGGACTGAAGTATCAGGGTTTCAGGTTCTCTTTTGGAGGAGAGCGAGATTACCTGAACTGCCGAGTTTAAAAAAACTGGAGAGGAGAGAGATGAGAGGCTGGGAGTGCAAGTAGTAGAATATCTGTTGTATTCAATTAGATCAACTGGACTTGAAATGTAGTTCTTGAAGACATTTCAAGTCCAGTTGATCTAATTGAATACAACAGATATACCATGACCTGGATGAATGAGAACCTTCACAGGCAAGTAGTAGAATGTTACAGTAGTCAAAACGGGAGATTATAAGTGCATGGATAAGCATTTTAGTAGTGGAGAGAGAGAGAAAATGGTGGATCTTGGCAACATTGAGAAGGAGAAAACGACAGGTCCTAGCAACATTGTTAATGTGATGATGGAAGGAAAGAGAGGAGTCAAAGATAACTCCAAGGCAGCATGCAGATTCAACTGGGTTAATGACCATATTGTCAATAGAGATGGAGAAGGGTGGACTAGGTCCCTGTTTAGGGGGGGAATTATTAATTCCATTTTGGATAGATTAAGTTTAAGGCAGCGGTGCACCATCCATGAAGAGATAGAGCAGACGTTTAGAGATTTGGGATTGAACTTCAGGGGTTAGCATGGGGGTGGACAAGTACATTTGGGTATCATCAGCATATAAGTGATACTTAAAACCGATATTTAAAACCGAACTGATTATTTCTCCCAGAGAGATAGAGGGAAATCTCACAAAATCTCAATGTAGAGAGAAAACAGCAAGGGTCCTAAAACCAAGCCCTGAGGGACCCCCACAAGTTGTCCTGGGGTGAGGGGATTAGAGTGCGGATATCATCTATTTTATTCCTAAAGTAGTCTGCAAAATACTGAGGAGCATTAATGGAATGTGTCTGTAGAGGAGGGCTGCAAGAGAGTGTTAAATAGCGAAAATAGACAACGTGGGTTATTTTTGTACAACATGAGCTTGAAATGGTTAAAGTCCGTCTGACTGGCATAGGAACTTGGTATCTGAATTGAGCCAAAGATGGGGATTAGCAGGGCGACATTTGTGAATTTGTAGGGGGGCAAAGAAGTCAATAGTAGTGGATAAGATAGAGTTATACGAATGTATTAGGGAATAAGGGTTAGAGTCAGACATGAGGGCAGCGAGGCTAGAACTGAGAGAGGAGGATAGAGCCGGAAGGTCTATTGCTCGGGTGTTGCGAACAAGGACAGTAGATGGAGTGTCAGAGGAGAAGGGAGAGTAGGTGGAAGAAAAAGTAATTAGATTGTGATCAGAGAGTGGGAAGGAGTTACTAGCAAACTGTGAGACAGAAAGATTTTTAGTTAAGACCAACAGGGTTATTTAATAAAAGTTCTTATTGTTTAAAATGGTGCTAATTTTGCCCCAACTAATCAGATCTTATTTAACATTTGAAATCTAACATCTGATTGGTTGGGGCAAAATTAGCACCATTTTGAAACGATAAGAACTTTTATTGAATAACCCTGCAAGTTCCTCTAGAAACCAGGCAGATTTTTTGGATTTCTGAACTTTGGAACGTATTTTCGAGGATTACCAAATGTACGAGGTTATATTCAGTAACACTCTAAAATAACCTTGAACAGTCGATAACCCGCGGAAATATAACCAGAAACTTGAAAGTAGCTTCCGATAGTATTTTTGAGGGTTAGAGAACGTTTGAGGTTATTTTCGAGGGTTTTTTTTTTGTACATTCAGAAACACTCAAAAAAAAATTCCGAACCCTCAAAAGTAAGTTCCATTTTCAGATCTTCGGGTTTTTCCGTAAACATGAAAATGGAAGAAAGTCATCAGGGAGTTCCATGAACATATAAAAACAAGATGACTTTTAATATTCAGGATGACATAGCTAAGCATCTGTTATAATTAATTATATAAGTACTGATTATAACAATATAATTTGCAAGATTTTACTGGCTCTTATGAATTACTGTATATAGGCATCATTTGCTTTTGACAGAAAGATTTCAAACATAGTTTCTGCAAAGGCTTGTGTGTAAATAGCTGCCCATGTAATAGTATTTCATTTATTTTTAATAAATGTTTTAAACATTCATGTGAAAGTAACATACAGCCGAAACAGTAATTAAAGTTGAATAAAGACATGCAGTTCAATTACGTTCAACCCTTTTACCGTACTCAAAATCCTTGCCTTTTCTATGAGCCTGTGTTTGGGACTATTAATGAATTAGTAATAGATGTAACCAAAACATTGCTACAGTATGAACCCCACACATGTAATAAGGATGTTCTGTGACACATTTAATGTAAATTCAACACACGCAAATTCTTCTTCATATAAATCCAAGCTT
Source organism: Hymenochirus boettgeri (assembly GCA_019447015.1). Taxonomy (NCBI): domain Eukaryota; kingdom Metazoa; phylum Chordata; class Amphibia; order Anura; family Pipidae; genus Hymenochirus; species Hymenochirus boettgeri. The sequence continues at coordinate 213,798,388 of CM033472.1, read as the reverse complement.
ATTTTCACTGCAGTCTTATACTGGCATTCCCTATGTCCACCCAGCTGGAGAGATGCAGAAACAGTCAATCGGGGAGAAATACCTCACCCAGAGTGAGCACATACTAGAATTTTATTGGTTCTAAAATAAGCAGGTAACAAACAGAGTATACTTAGTTACATCTGTAAACCAAATGTGTTTGTGTATATGATGTACTGTTTGGTGTTTTGTTTCTTCAGATATTGTCTTTATTGTACTCCAGGCATGTCGATAAAGTTATATTACATCATAAGTTTACTCATATTCTCTTTCTAGCCGTTACATTATAAGAAAAAAAATAACCACAGTAGTCTACTGAAGCATATCAGGACCCAATTAAACAGAAAACTGGATATGGGGTAATATTAAAGTCGGTCAGCCCTAAAGGGGCATAAACCAGGATTATAATGAAAGAATAAAAAAACCATTAAGCATAGACTCCACTACTTTGATTTCGCCACATTTTGCACTCCGTTCCTGCTTTGTGATCCGTTATGACATTTTATTTATAATGTTAATCCATTGGGCTTTTCTAATGTGTGTGGTCCATTTGTGTCAAAATTGCACCGAATACTAATCTATAGAAGCACAGAAAACAAGCAGATAAAGTCAGACACAAATGCAATTTTTTTAAGGTGCGATTTTACCTCTAATCCTCTGAAAAAGGCAAATGTGGATACAGGCAGACTTTAAAAAAAAAGTCCCTGGGTAGGGAGGTAGTATAGAATATTCCTACCTTCCAATATCACTTTGTTGAGAAGCAGCATTTTCAGTTGCAGGCTAGTCCTGGACTTTCCTGTAATGGATAGTGCTAAAGCCAGGAGGAAGCCTTCATGCTGGTGCTTCTACTCAATTTTCAGTTGCCTGCCCTCTACGGAAGCACAGAAAAAAAGCAGATACAGTCAGACACAAAATTTTTTTTAAGGTGCAATTTTACCTCTAATCCCCTGAAAAAGGCAACTACAGATACAAGCAGACATAAGTGCATGGCAAAAGTGCTCAGAAATACAATGCTTTTCTGTGCATTGCAGTGACGCCTCAGCCTTACCAGTAAAAGTCATTAAGGGCATAGCATAGTGATGTCATACAAGGATTTAAATAATAATATAAAAAAGAATAAACTGGACTCTCAACCATGCTGGCCTGTGCTAACCTATAGTTGTCTCAAGTTAAATCTGCAGCTTGCCGGCCAACTTGTTTCAAGAATGACAAATGGTTTGGGGATTTTAATACACATTACTGATAATATGTAATGTGTGTGCATAGATATATTGTGTTAATCTTACCCTCTAATTCATTTTGGGTCTCTAACATAAACGGATGACAATGTTTCTTTCAATGTATTCCCTGTATAATAATTGGTTTAGCCAGAATTTGCATTTGTTTTCTAGATAGAAAAGTATTTCTTCTATTCATCTTCTCTCTAATAAGTGGTAGATTAAGGAGATTTTAAGGTATACATAGGTGTGTCCTCATTTTCATATGTTGTATGAATATACAAAATATTGTATGTTTTACATATTGTAAGAAATGCAAATAATACATTTCTTGTTTCATCTAAAACCTGAATAAGAGACAAATGCCCTCTGCATATGTCTAAATATTAATAGAAAAAAGTCCTAACCAACACAAATCTATCAATTATTTTGACATACTAGGATTTTCTTGACTAGGTATTTCAATCCATAATACCGCAATTGGTGTAACTCTTTTGTGCCAGGGGATTGAATTACTGTGCTGGCAAAAACTAACATAGAATATACTAAAATTTTGCATGCTCCTGATTTAATTTGCACAATATCCCCCTCTAGTAAGGCGTTACTATTAATGTATGAAATGTACATTTAGCCAAAGGAATATGTTAACCTTTAATGTGCAAAGTTAGATATAAAAGTGTTGACAAAATACATTTTGCACATATAAAGTAATACCAGCAGTCCAGTAGGAGAAATACAATGAAATTCTTCAGCATTAATGTCTAAAATTGCTGCTAGAAATATATGTTCACATCTTTAGGAACAAAACTAATGTAATTTTATTGTCTGATCTGCCATGACAACCAGGGCTGCATTTACCTTTTATACAACCCTGGGCCTTTTTCTCAGCCTTTGTCTATCTTTATTTATTTAACCCATTTTAATGGATTATCTGGTTTTACTTTCAACTTTTACTCTCAACTTTTTATATTTGTGCTGTGGCTATATGAAGATATACATGTATAAATGGCTGCAAACGCTTGTATTAGCTGGGGGGGGGGGGGTTAGAGGACATCTAAACTGTAAAAATGTGCTTTTAAAAAGTCCCTGGTATAGGGAGGTAGTATAGATTATTCCTACCTTCCAATGTCCCTTTATTGAGGAGAAGCAGCATTTTCAGTTGCAGACTAGTCCTCAACTTTCCTGTAGTGGATAGTGCTAAAGCCAGGAGGAAGTCTGGTAGAAGCAGTTTACTTTGTGCTGGTGCTTCTAGTTGTTTTCAGTTACCTGCCCCAACTGTATATTTTGCACATTATTACCAGCATTAATAACCAGATATTTAAGGATTATTCTTGTCCCTATTCTGGCAGAGTAAGTAGACCCCAACCTCCAAGCAGTCAATCAAGTCTGTGACTGTTGACATCACATGCACATATTAAAAAAAATCTTTGAGCAGAGGGAAGAAGCAGATACATTTGCTAGAAAGGAATAAAATGTATCCTTAAAGGGCATCTATAGTGAAAAAAACACATTGCCCCTTTGCAAAGTTAAATTCATGTACTCTGTGCTGCGTTTCTCCTATCTCTGTCAGTGACTCTGTTTAGCCATAGTGTCAGATCTCTGTGCAGCACTCCCCCATTCTCCCTCCCCTCTGTTACCTCCTCCGTGTCTCAACTCTGGCTAACTGACAAGCTTATCATGTGCAGTAGGAGTTAAAAGTTCAACATCCTGAAAAACACACCCACGCACAGTGGCCAATAGAAAGCAAGCTGACCTGGAGACAGGAAGAAGGAGAACAGTACAGGTTACGATCTCTCACTTTGTGACCCATCATCAATCAGTGAAAGTTATTAAGAAGGGGGGTCAAGTGCAGCCTTATATCTACCATCAAAGCTACCTCTCTCCCCCTGATTGACAGTCCAAGTAGGAGTAGAGGAATGCAATCACGTATTCTTCTAACTGGTGTATCTCAGATACAGAGAGGGAATCTGAAAAAAGTGAAGACACTCTAGGGGTTGTAGGGAATTACAGAACACATGGAAAGAAAGAAAAAAAAGTTCATTTTCCCACTATAGATGCCCTTTAAGTATTTGGTTACAAATACATGTAATACACTAGTAAATATATTAGTTGGGGTTGTGGGCAGATGTGGACAAGGGTGGACATGCTCTTTTAAGTTCTTTTAATCAATTTCTTTCTTCTTTTTGCATTCAATGGGACAAAAGTGATGAATTTCAAGTGCTGAATACCTATATACTCGAATATAAGTCGATCCTAATATAAACCAAGGCACTTATTTTTACCTGAAGAATGAGTAAACTGATTGACTATTGACTATCGAGTATAAGGCGAGGGTGGAAATTATGACCGCTACTGCAAAGTTGTAATTAGTAAAGCACAGTATTGGTGTCACTATAATAATAGCCAAATCCAGTAACCCCCCATTTCCTTGGCATTACAGATGTTTGGAAACTACAACTTCTAGCATGCTTTGGTTGCTGGGAGTTGAATGATATTTACAATAGTGAGAACATGGACAACTTTCACTACAAATCCCAGCATTCTCTCTAACCTCCCAGTGTTTATTTCAATCTAATTGGGAGTAATAGAAACTGGGATTTGTAGTGCTTGGCTTCAAACCATTGAGACTAATTACCTGTACTACCAATCTAACACAAATTTTAAAGTGAGGACCATCCAATTTAAGTTATTTCAGATTAGTGTTAGATCGATAGTGTAAATCAAGGTACACCTTTATAACTGAAGGCATAGGGAAGAATCTACAAGTAGTTCGTTCATAGCTTGATCCTACCTGCGAACAGGAATGCAGAAAATGTTATTGATTCTCGTGGCATACCTCACAACGCGATCCAGAAACACACTCAATTGACCTGCACAGCTGGATACCAGTGCCCCTCGCATTCAACATAACAAAGTAACAAACCCTGCTGTCTGACCCCTTAGGCCTGCTTAGTGGGGGGGGGAGGTACACAAGCATCCGGGATTTGTCCAGCCCTGCTTTACAATTTGCGGGCGCATGTAAGTAATCACTGTGACCTGAGTATAAGCCGAGGTTAGCTTTTTTTTGTTTAAATAAAAACATCGGCTTATACTTGAGTATATACGGTAGATCAAACCCAAAATGGTCAAGTCACAACATTTTATTTGATTGTATTAGTATCTGATTCAATCAAATTAGGCATGTTCACCTGCTGGATATTCAGTAGAGAAAAGCATCTTAGAAAGAATTAAACACAAAAAAGCAAACCTAAACAATCAAACATTGATTCCCATGTGTGGTTCTGTGATAGGTAAGGGTTATCATTTATTTGGCTTGATTTTGTCCTGACAAACACTGTCCTGGACAGTTATTCTTAATTGTACTTGTTGCAATGGTTTTAAAGTTTAACTAAGTATTGACAAATAAAGCAATATATTACATTTAGAGGCACTGTAAACTGTATCCAGCGTTTTCCAATGAAAAAGATCCGAAGTTGGAGGAGGAAAAAATTAAAAATCAAGGTGGCTAAAATTTCTGCCATTGACATGATTTTGCTAATTTATGCTATACTTTAAGTTGATTTTAAATATCATCCCTTAAAAGAAAGAAAAGTAGGATATACTTTTGAGCCATTTAACAAACATTTCTAGTTGTCAGTGGGAAGCTGTTACTTGCACTTCCTTTTCTCAGATCACCAATTATTTCCCAGAGAGAAAATTCAGGAGTATATGAGCCTCATCATCTTATGAGGGATTTAAAGGGATGCAATTTTCCCATGTCTACATGATTATATGGACCACCCACTGAGCACAGGATACATTTTTTTCATTCAATCTATAAAAAAGACACAGAAAAATTAGAGGAGATATATAGAAAAGTAAAGAAATGAAATAGAGTAACTAGAAATTTTAGTATAAATTAAAAATGTAAATAGGAATGGTTATGAACGACTTTTGCCAATATATATAAATAAAAACAATTTTTAGAAAAGTTTTAAAGTGCAGCTAAACCTCAAAACTATTTCCCCCAAAATCTGTAATTGTATTAGTGGATTAGATAAACATTTCTGCCACTTTCACTGTTACAGTATTAAAGATTTGATAGCTTTTAGAAGGTTTGCTGCCAGCTCTCACTGCCTTTCTTAAAAAAATAAATGATGTTACAAGTTGTGGAGGTCAATTCCCTGCCTGAACCTGTAACAATATGTAAGGGATATTTTCCTTTGAAGTAAGAAAGGAAGTGGTGAGCTGCTGTGAGTACAACATAAAGCCTGTAAAATGGAAGGTAGGAAAAGTTGCTCTTTAATAATGTGGAAGGTAGGAAAATTTGCTCTACCTCCCATACCATTATAAATTCAGGTAGTAATTAAATAGCTAATTTTGAAACAGAGAAAAAATATACTTTGTAAGGGGCTGTGGGGTTTTGGAATTTTATGCCACATTTATAAAGCAATGAGAATGCATTCATATGTATTTATAATTACTTTATCACTAAAAATACATTGAATGCACTTTTGTCCTTTTTACAATTGTGATAAGTCCCTGGCAAAGTGTCTTATCGCATGCTTTACAATTCCACTAGAAACTGGACGTAATGAAAGCTGTCCATATTATTTATAAAGCAGCTATAAGTGTTATAGCTTAGTGACAGCTCTGCATAAATATGGCCACTTTTAGATTGCCAACATTAATGCAAGTCAATGTTCTTCTGTCATATACCACCGAATTTCTGATGCATTGTACTGCTATGTTATTGCCTTGGTATGTAAAGAAAATCCATGCACTATGCACGTCAATGGCTTTTCTTCTCATTGCATATTAACGAGTACTTTGCAAAACTTTGCATTAAAAAATAAGACTAAAAGCAATAAGTGATAGGTGGCTAGGGGCAGTGTTGAAATTTTTTTTTTTACTTTTTAGAGTTATAAATATGCTTCTTAGTTATGATGAAGATTTGTATTCTAGTCTAGTATTTACATAGAAAAAAAAAGAAAGATGGGCCAATCTTGGTGTCAGAGGTTGGTAGCACACAGGCAAATAATTAGAAAAGGAGTCAGGAAGGGGAGCAAAAGCAGTAGCTGGACAAGTGTATCAGGAAAGGTGGCTATACAGAAACAATGCAGAAACAGCCCTGGCTGACACCCCCGGTGCAGTATGGGGATAGGTCAGCACAGGCTGATCCTGTAAGCTCCCTCTACTCAAAGCAAATTTTCTGTTGCTCTCAAACAACCACAATGCTGACACCAGTAGTTCGTCTAGATTGTGAATGGTGGTTTTCTGCCATTGCTTAAGACTGTAATAGGTGCACAAGAATAGCGTACCAAAGTGGAAAATAGCAGATAAATAGCAGAAGAATTTTACATAAAAAATTATTTGGCCAAACTTCTTTTTGGTATATAGCATGCATTATTCGGTTTGGTAGTCACTTTATATAGCCATGGACTTGGCACATTGTTTAGAAAATATCTATCACTAAAAAGACACAGAGTTGTTTCCGTCTACAAGGGAAGAATGTAAAGAAAATGTCAGTAATGCCACTTTTCTGGACCGAATGCATTTGATAGTAATAAATTCCCACTGTTCTTTCTCCTTTAATAAAAACTTTTATGATCTGCTCTGCAGTACATTATTGCTATTGATTTAAACAACATAATTTATGGCCCAGCAGAACAATGTTCATTTTGTTATTGGGTAAGAAGATAAAAATGATTTTTTTTTGTTGTATCTGTGAAAAAAGTTCTAATGTTTGTTTTTATCTTCTCTCCAGCTTGGGCACACGCAGATCTCAACATATATTTAATATAAAAATAAGCTGAAAGCAATGCCTTCTAGTAGCCAAGAATAAACATTACATTGGTTTGCAAGTTGAAGAAGTTTACATCAAGCACCATAACTCATTTTACTTGCATGAAATAGTTTCTGTGCTTCGAATTCTAACAAAATAAGTTAGATCTATGCATTAAAGAGATTTGTGTAATGATTTTCTATAAAAGAAATATTAACTGTATTTTGTATCTCTGAGATATCTCTGAGATAGAGGGGTAATTTAAATAAAAAAAGGTGAAATGAAAAAAGTTTAATCCTTGTGGCATATTGATGTTTGTGTACAGTTCACGTAAGTATTTGGGGCCACAATGCATGGAATAATGTTGCATTTTTAATAGTTTTTTATTCATGAAGTTCTGGTGTGTTTAATACATGCTGAGTTTTACCAATGTCTGTGTTATGATAGATATTCAATGGAACTTAGAGTGTGGCATAACCAGGGCCGGATTTACCATTAGGCAGATTAGGCATGCACTTAGGGGTGCCAGTCATTGCAGGGGTGGCTGTCAATCTCTTCCCCTCTTTCACCACTTCTATTTGCAGCACATTAAGTTTTTAAAAAGTATTTGACACCCACTTTCATAAAGTTAATATCATGTAAATCTGTAAGGCCATAAAAATCTTGATAATCAATATAATAATATGAGATGGTATGTCTGTCTGTCTTTCTTTTTTCTCTCTCTTTCTCCAAAACATGCATTTGAAAGAGTCATGGACCTCATTTTATTATATCCATATCCAATTGCCAATAAAGATAATTACAATTGACTAATGGAGTGAATACTTAAATAATTACTTTTGTTTATCTGCTTATTCTATGTACAAGAATCTACATTTTTACAAGGTAAAATCAAAATAAATTCCTTGCATTAGTGGCTTCTTACAAAAGAAAAAGATTCTGTTTTCATATATCAAGAGTAGACATTTTACTTGTAACAGGCAGAATTTTGATAAAAGTAGCTATTATATTCATTTATGATGGATGTCAAGTTCAAGATTGGCTTTAGTGCAGATTATTTCCTAATGCAGTAAGAGGACAGTGCCTGCAATTAAAGTTCCAGTAATTGGATTGTGTAATAGTTTTAGTGTGTTTTAGTTGATGTGAAAAGACATGACTGCCCAATGCTAAAAACGTTGTTCCATTGAATAGCTTAACAGCTACCTAAACTGAATGGTCTAACCCTGTAAATAACATGATTACACAGGACTATGCACATTCACTCATAAAAATGTGTGTATTAGGGTATTTAACCCACTTGTTGGTCAAACCATTTCAAATGAATAAAAGTATAATTGGTGCGATGCAAGTTTTTAAAATGACATATAAATAAAGAAATTGTTTTTTTACCAGATCTAACGGACACTTGTGATTTGAAGCTGGAATTGGTGCTGCAAGCTAATTTGTTTTATAACAAACCTCATGGATAAGGTTGGGTCTGCGAGAGGGGTAACGTCTAGGCCAGGTTATATGTTTAATAAACATAAACATATTGAGGTAATGTCTCCCTAAAATAGTGGACAGCGTTGTTATAATCTCTATCCAAAGTTAATAACAATCAATGTCTGTATATGCCTATAGAGGCTTACTTGATAAATTAAGTGGTTCAGGTGCATATGCCCCAGACCCTTTACTGCTGTCAAATTCCAGAACCAGGATACACTTTGTTTCGAATTGCACAAAATACAAACTCACCCGTCCATCTGGGTGGTCCAGGTGCGGATTGCCCATGACGCTTCGCTAAGTCCACATTCCAATCCGGATACACAAACGTAATATACTATGAATAAGAACGGTTCGAAATGCTTCAGGCCACATGTGTGCCTTCTATGTTCTGATATTGACGAATAAAAGTGTTTGAACTATCCACGCTAGTGTTTGCTTTCAGTGTGCGCTGCTGCCCGCAAGTATATCAGGTTATATGCTTGCCTGAGATCTCAATAGAGTGTTTGCAATTTTAAAAGTACACACCTACAGAGGACTACACTAAATATTAAATATAAGCAATGTTAAAATGTTTGTTTTATAACAAACCTCATGGTTATGCTCATGTCTATAATAAACATGCGGTGAATGTAAAGCTTTTTTGAAAATTAGAATGATCATCATCATCATAGAAAGGGGAATACTGTAAAAAGCTATTTGAATGATACAGGTCATTAGTATGGTGTGAATTTAAAAGTGGATATCTGAGTCTGTAAATCAGCAAGTAAAGGATATATGAAGGGGGAAAAAAGCATTTCAAGCATAATTCATTTTTGAACACATTTTAGTAAAAATGTTATATTTATCTATTTAAAAAAAGTTAAAAAATACAATATAAGTTGATTGACAGACACTACATAATATCTATCCAATAAGAAATAAACACTTAAAACATTACATACTGTAGGCCTTAATCAAAACATTCATTTTTGAGATCTTGTCATGGAGCAGACACCATAAATTTACTTTTAAGTAACATAAAAAAAAAAGTTTTAAACATTCAAATACATTTAGATTTAATGTATTTTTTTATGGAGATTTGTGCATTGCAAAAATTCAAATATTGAGTTGAGTTTCCCTTTAACAGTGGTCTTTACTATATCACTCAAAGGGTTGGAAGAGTTCTTTAGTAGAACACACTAGAAAATAGAAAACCTGTCCTTGGAGATACATAAATCTAGTACCAACTCCTGTCTCAACATATATTAACTAATATGAAACACTGTGGTATATGTCATTGGTTATTGACAAAATCTTCCAACATTTTTACTCCCAGTGGTCATAAATAGACAGGGCAGGTGACAATGTCTATTATTATTATAGATTTATATAGCGCCAACATCTTCCATAGAGCTTTACAATTACATACACAACATACAGGGTAATACATATTAAACAAAGCCATACATATTACATATGCAGGTAATGCATAATACATCACAGAATGATGAGTTTCTAATAGCAATACCGTGTTACAATAGGAAAGAGGACCCTGCCTAAAGACCTTACAGTCTAAAGGAAATGAGGTGAGATATAAGGTGACGGGAATAGGTAGGCTGCAAATATATTGGTAGTGGAGTGTGAGAGGCGGTTAGGATCAGGTTGGGTCAGCGGGAGGGGTAATGTCTAGGCCAGGTTATAAGCTTGCCTGAGATCTTTATGGAGTGCCTGCAATATTAAAAGCAAAAACCTACAAATGACTACACTAAATATTGAATAAAAGCAATGTTAAGATAATATATGACTGAGCTGTTGGGCCAGAAATCATATAATACTGGACAAAATTACTCAAGTCAAGTCTTTCGTCATATTTAAAAACAGATACATTATCATAAAGACATGTTTACTTAGGCATAAATATACTCCCATTTTAAATCTAGAATTGTTTTGGTGCTCTAAATGCCACACTTTGTTTCTAATTATTATATTTAATTTCATTCATTCTGAAGAAAACCCTATCAGTTACATGCATTCTCACATCTTTTTTTCATTAAGTGATGGCTTTACAACAGTGCCTTTTACAGTCTGTTTATCTGACACAACTGAAGGTCACCTTACATTTATCTACAGACATTTAGCATCATAAGAAATAGCCATACATATTTATAAGTGATCACAAAGGAAGCAAGTATTAAACAGCATGTTGTGACATTATGATATATCTGTGTATGTACATGTCTGGTAGAGCTTTTGATTAATGATATTGAATGGTCTGTTTTAATGGTAGGGAGAAATTATTTTCCTTTATTTTCCCAGTGCAATTTTACAGAATATTTAGAAAATGTCTCCATCTGTAGGTTTCAGTAGGAGGAAAATAATTCTGGTTGCATTCATTTCTAATAAATTACTGTATTGTAGCTGTACACGTGGGTTAGATTTATTTTAATTTAAAAAAAAAATTACATACAGTTAAATAACTACAAAATACAAAGACGTTGTTGCAGTACCTAAGGATCAGTAAGTGTTTAAATTGTTCCTTTGGAAAAACTAGCTTGAGAAATATCTGCAATCGTTTATGGTCTTCTAAGCACATTCATGGCGTATTCAATATCAATATGGCAATAACTCAAATATATGTGAATGGTATATGGAATCAATTTAACGAAATAGGAAAACACCTTTTACTTGGCTTGCTAGCAAAATGTTTATATATGTAAGTAAATAAATGGAAGGAAACTTTTCACTGACATTTGAATTTTTTTTTAGATCATTCAGCAGCATTTAGGTTTAAAAGAGAAAGAAACATTAATACTGTACAGTAGAGAAGGACGAAGTTCCGAAAATCTGTTCTGTTTGAGGATTCGCTGATTTCCAAAAAAATTCGGAAATTCAAAAATCTGTGAATTTTGCCATTAAAGTCAAAGGGGGGGGGGGTTTGTAAATTTCTGCCTAATATAGTAGGAAATGGTCCGAGGAACACATCCCAATGGGAAGAACAGCAAAAGAACGCATGCCCTTTTTTGGTCATCCTCGAACAACCGATTCAAGAATCCCCAAATGTTTGAGGAACCCCCGGGCGGATGTTTGGGCGTCCCGCGGCTCAACCCGGGACCCCCTCCCGGGTCCTTAGAAGGACCGTTGTGGCCCTTACAAGGGCTCTTTGGGGCTTAAGGGGTCATGCAGCTTGAACTGGGATCCCCCTCCCCAGCACTTACAAGTGCCCTTTTGGCCCTTGGAAGGTCCCCTTGTGGTACTAACAAGTGCCCTTTTGGGGCTTAAGGGGTCCCACAGCTTGAAATGGGACCATCCTCCTCGGCACTTAGAAGTGCCCTTGTGGCACTGATAAGTGCTTATGTTGGGGGTCCTGCAGCTTGAAACCAGGTGATGTCTGCTGATGTCGCAGACACTGGGCAATGTCACTGCGGATATTCGAACAAGCAATAGGTATAACCAGCACACACCTTCTGGGAAACAGCACAGGTGCACGCTTGTATATTCACCTTCTATACTCTTGTATCCAAATAGTCCAAAGCAGCATTTCCTTAAAACATAATATTTTATTTACAGTTCCTTAAAAGCATTTTCTGCGGGACCCCCAAATGTCTGGCCGTGGGACTTTTGGCCGTAAATCCTCAGCCGTCCAAGGAATATTGAAAAACGGATTTCGGCAAACTACGCAGGATCCGTGATTTGCGGACCCCCAAAATCTGCAGTGGATTTGCGAACCGGCCATCCCTAAGCGTATAGTAGCTTAAAGCGAGGTTATTCCCAAATTAATGGACACCTAAACCACTATTCAGGTTTAATACTAATCTGATCCTTACTTTTTTGTGGGTCTTCTGTAGCTTTTGTGTTTTGGCATCAGCCCCAATTATCTCTTTGAGGCTGGTTCTAAATTAATATTTGTCTATGTATTGGCTTGGGAAGTAGAGAAGAAATTTATGGAAATATTAACAAAGAAATTAATGATAAATCCATATGAATTCTGGGGTTATTCCAAATATTTATTAGTGTAACTACTTTTCCCTGCATAACTTACATTATTTCTGTTGTCCTGCCTGTGAGTTAGGGAAATGATGTTACCTAATGGCCTAGGGAGAACAATCTATAGTTATGCCCCTAATAATAAGAAATGTATTTTGTATCCTGATGCAGAACATAACAATCTATAAATAAAAGCAAGAAAAGACTGCTTTAGTTTTTCTTTCTCTTTTTTTCTCTCTTGTGGGTAAATACATAGGAATGGAAGTTGTCAAAAGAGAGTGATCCCCAGGCAGCAGGTATTTATACAACTTAAGCAGGCTTAACCATGTGAAGAAGGCACACCAGTCCTCAAACTTGATAATCATAAGAAGTAGCATCACACAGGAACCACATTTTTAGTGCTTCAGTGATTATTGGAGATGTGGCACAACATGTTTCAGACCTTACTGGTCTTTCATCAAGTGCAGTAATACAGATGGGGGTTGGAGGTTCCCCTAGTTTAATGCAGTTCTCAGGTTCTCAGGCCAGGCAAATTGAGTTTACATGGAGTAGAAAATGGTTAAACCGCTTTGGCCATGCAAAGTACTGACAAGCTGTGTCATGACCAACTTGAAGAAACAGATATCCTCCTGTGGCCACCATATGTTCCTTACTAATTTTAGCTATTTAACCTTTTAATGTTTGAAATCTGCAGAGGATTTTGATTAATGATTTTGCATTAAACATTTTACTGGGAAAACTACATTCAGTTTCTTTCCACTGTATATTCACTTAATGTTTAAAAATTGTATTTTAGTAAACATTAATACTAGGACAACAATAATGCTGCATATTTTAAATTCTAAATATTCCAAAATGCATTACATATTTCTTTCTATTATTACACATCAGATTATGATTCGCATGTCTGAAAAGCATATAAAAAATATAAATATCCATGTAACTCAAAGAACTTTCTGGGTTATTCAATAAAAGTTCTTATCGTTAAAAATGGTGCTAATTTTGCTCCAACCAATCAGATATTAGCTTTCATATATTAAATAATATCTGATTGGTTGGGGCAAAATTAGCACCATTTTAAACAATAAGAACTTTTATTGAATCTCCCTGTTTATTTTTAACAGTTTTTTTACATATGTTCTCAGCAAAAAAGATGCAGATGTAATTTTGTAGAATCGTCTAAAATGATTAATTGAACCACAGTCTTTGTCAGAGTTAAGATAGAGGGTTTTTATATGAATCACCTGAAGTAGAATTAAATAAATTAGGTAAGAATGTCTATATTTACAATGTAGAATGTGCTCAGAATTTCCAGCCTTTCTAGAAATGTCATGTAGTAGTAGAGAATTGTACCGTGTTAGCCATAGATGAAAGTGGAGACATCTTGGATATAAAGTAATACCTTTTATTGGCTAACTAAAATGATTGAAAATGCAAGCTTTCGAAGCATTTAGGCTTCTTCCTCAGGCTTGATACAACACTGAATCTTGTAAAGCACTGTATTTTATACATACTAGAACAAAGACTTTCTGACATTACACAGAGGTTATCTTTTGCCCCCATGCCTGATTGGCAATGACTGTCATAAATAAAACAGTAAATACACATTCAATGATCACACGCAGTAATAAAAGAATTAGCAAGGGTTAAACAAACAATCAGATACACTTCACCTCTAGTGTCCATGGAGGGTCTGGTATAAATGAGATATTTATGGGTTTGGGTGGTTAAGAGGAATTTAGTCTGATTAACTCTACATGACATTAAGATTAGGAACATAGTGACACATAAAGTTTAGATCTTTATTGAGTCCAGAGTCCAGAGTCCCAAATTTTTGTATAAGTTTACATTCCCATTCTAACCTCTCCTTTTGGGATCTGAAATTTCCCATGAGCACTGTGACTTTTAGGTCTTTAAGGCTGTGTCCTTGGCTGCAGAAATGGGCACCCACAGGGACATCTCATTTATTGTTGTTAATTGTGAATCGATGAGAGTTCATCCTTTGCCTCAGGGTCTGTCCAGTCTCTCCTACATAAAGTCCTGAGGGGCACCTAGAACATAAAATCAGGTATACCACATTGGATGATTTGCAGGAGAAGGTTCCCTTTATTTCCTGGTATTGGTATCCTGTCTCCAGTGTGGATGTACTTGCAGGTTTCACACCTTTTCTGCAAACAGGAAGATGTTTGATTTTGTGTGGGGCCTGTTAGGGAACTTTTTACAGGCATTTGTTTTAAGTTGGGTGGTTGTCGGTAAGCTAAGAGAGGGGGTCTGGGAATATTTCTAGTAGTCTGTCTTCCTTTTGTAAAACGGGTTGGAGTTTCTTGGTGATTTTTCGTAGTATTTCCATTTGGGGGTGGTATGTAACAACCAGTGGGATACGATCCTCCTTTTGGATATGTTTGTATTGTAGCAGGTTGTTTCTGGGGATGCTGGTTGCTTTCTTGATCTGTGTTTCTGTAATGGACTGACTGTATCCATGTTTTGTAAAATCTTTTTGAGCTGTTCCAGGTGCAGACTTCTGTCTGTAGAATCAGAGCAAATCCTGTTATATCTTATACCCTGGCTGTAGATAATGGAGTTTTTTATGTGTTTAGGGTGAAAACTGTCATTACTGAGGTATGTGGGTGACTTTAAAACGGACCCATTAAAGTCAATGGGAGTCAAATAGTTTGAAAAGTTCTAATGAAATACAATTAAAATATCAATGGTAACTTAATTTAAATGGCTGTGGGTCCTGGGAAACATTTTACTCGCGGATTTGATGCTCGCGTATAGGCTTTAATGGACACTTTACTCGTAGATTCGATGTTTGTGCCTAGATACCATGGACATTTTACTCGTGGATTCGATGCTTGCGTATAGGTTTTAATGGACACTTTACTCAAGGATTCGATGCTCATGTATAGGTATAATAGGCATTTTACTCACACATTCGAACAGATGAACATTCGATATTTATCAAAAGTCCGAAAATATCGAAAATCCGGGTCCGGGATAGTTCGAGAAGTCCGAATTCGTTCGAATTCGAATAGTTTGGCTCGAACTCGGGTTCGAGTTCTAGTCCACCTCTACTGCCAGTTTCGAAAATCCCTGAATCAAGCAGAAAGTCACATTAAAAATTAGAAATTCAAAATTGAAAATTAGAAAATTTCATTTGAAAATTGAAAAATTCCACTTCAATTGGAAACTGGATTTTTGGAATTTCAGTTCCACAGAACTGATGGAACGAAACTCACCAGATTTCTTTTTCCTCTCTACCCACAGGTGTCATCAAATATAGATAATTACTGTAAAGAATTTCACAAACATTGATAGATAGTATGTTGTTGGAAGAACTAGATCTGTTCACTTTGCTTCACTTGTATTTATTGTATAGCATGTATGAGAAGTATGCAACTATAACTGGGCCTTCTTTTTCATATCCATATTCGGAATCTAAGTAAAAAAGGGCATTTCTTAAAAATTTAGAACATAAACATAAAATTTATGGCTTCCACTTACTTGGTAAATGGTTCTTGCAAAGTTTAAGAATAAACTGAATCACTTGCTGGAAAATGTGAAACGTTTCTCAGTCAGCAAAAAAAAGAAAAGATGGAACATAAATATGTCAATGCACATTCAAGGTTAGGTGGAAGAGTGATGAATATTACCAGAAAATCATCTTAAATGATTTAACTCTTATTTTATCATAAGGACTACAGTGAAAGGCCATTGATTTAATGTTGAATTAAATATGCAGTGTTTGTCATTTTACAGATCGCCTCTAAATGTTCATAATGTAGTAAATTAAACCAGTTTAAATGTGACAGTAAAAAAAAAAAATCACAAGTTTATTTATTTATTTAAACACATTCCAGATATTCTGCTGTTGGAATCTAGAATATACATTGCAGTTAAATTTCATCTGAGGCTTGGCACAATGCAACAAAAAAAATATCATGATATGTGTAAAAAAGATAAATCGGAGAATAATTCTTTAACAAAAGAACTCCACTTTATTACAATCGTACCCTTCTTGTCTATTCCCTCTACAGGGAATCAAATGAGAAGGTTCAAACTTTGCACTATAGGCAAATGCAGAATACTTCACACAGATGACTTCTAATCATGTTTCATTGTGTGTATCCCAAAACACATTTTATGCAGAAAATGACACCAGTGGTGTACCTACAAACCTAAGGGCCCAGACGCAGAATTGGGACTAAGGCACCCCACACACATCAGGACCCAGACTTGGCAGCATCAAAAAAAAAAAACCCTCCACCCTCTGATTAAAATACCCCCCCCCCCCCAAAAAAAACCACTTTAATACAATTTACAGCATTTATTAAATGGTGTTAAAAAAAAAAACTCTTCATAATGCATAACTAGAAAGAATGGGGACTCTGGCCACTGGAGTTTTACATTGTATCTGCAGGTAAATACATGTACTTTTCAGAAAAAAAGAGCAGTATTTTTTCATTCCAATGACCTTAATCTGCCAATTCAGCATTTTCTCTGTGTATAAATAAGTGCAACCGAAATACTGAACCCAAATAGTGACCATTATGGTCTTGCCCTTGACCCAGCGCCTGGGTTGATTCAGTTGCTCAGTAGAGATCTGAGCATCTTTGACCCATCCAACAGCCAATCAGTAGAAATTACTGTTAGGAACATTCCAAGGATGTGGTGCGTCCTGTGAAGAAGAAGGACCATTAGAAACTGAAATGGCAGCTCAATAATGTCAACAGCAGGGAACAGCAAGGGTATGAAATCAACTGATTTTTCAAAATGGAAGAGAATATGTAGAATAACTAAGTATGCATTACACAAACTAACAATTTAACAAATATTGATAATTTCCACTGAACTGTCCCTTTAAGTTTAAATCAGCCCCCACTTCCCCTCTGGCCCAGGGCCCTGGTGTAATTGCATCCCCTGTCTCCCTTCCTGAAGTTCGGTTCATTTTTAAACTTCCAAACTACATTAAAAGTTCGGTAGTTCGAAAAAAAAACCATTAAAGTCAATGGGGAGAAATAGTTTGAAAAGTTCCGAATGATACATTTGATTGTTACTGAAATCGAAGGCTACATTTGGTTGTTACTGAAATCGAAGGGTACATTCAAGGGTTACCAAACTATACATTTGAGGGCTACCAAAAATAAGGCTACATTCGAGGCTTACTGAAATCGAAGGGTACATTCGAGGGTTACCGTAATTGAATGATACACGATCATTTTTGAAAATAAGTCCGCTTTGAAAACCCAAACTAATTTGGATAGTTTGAGTTTTTACAAGCTCATAAAGTTCGACTCGAACTTGGGTTCGAGTTCGAATCCATCACTAATACCTATATCTCTGAATGGGCCAATTCTCAAATTTTTACAGTACAGGTTAAATATGCACACCAATATAGCACATTTCAGACCTGACATACACAGAGGAGGAATGTTAAACTAAAATAGGTATACATGTATGCACATTTTTTTACATTACATCTGCATTGCATTTGATGGAATCTTTCTGTCATGTCCTAGTTACACACTGTGGAAAAGCAATTTTATAAGCCAATAATACAACATACCAATAGTAGGCTGCAATAAGCACAGCAGGAAGCCATAACAGCTTAGCAGAAATCTTGTAAACTACAGCTGCACAACTCACTGTGCCAGTAAAGGAAAATAAAGATGCCATTTTAATATACTGTATTTTAATAAAGAGATTATAGGACATGCATACAAGGCTAAATTTTGACAGAGACTTACATATGAGGCTTTGCAAATCTAGCTGAAATTGCTTATCCCTGTTGGTAACAATTACATCTTTCACAAAGAACAAAAATAAAACTGGAATTACCTATAGGAACAGGATTACAATTATTAAATTGAACATCATAATCAGCCATTGGTGCAATATACGGTCCAATTATCTTAGAAATGGGAAGCAGCGCCGCACAAGTCTCTCTCCACTAATAAGGAATAACATAATAATCCAGGGATACAAATGTTACAGTATGAACTTAAATAAATCTACTCCCTTGTTACGTGAATGATAAGTCTACCCTGCTGAAAAAAATAAGAAACTTTATAGCTCGCTGACACCTTACTACTGAGACCAAACGAGACCTTAGAAAACATATAAACTTGAGATATACAGTAGGGAGTTATTCACTGAGAGTATTGATAAGATTAAGATTGCTTTGCCCCCCAAAAAGTCTTCTCAACTGATATTTAGTAATGTTTGACAATAAACAATAAGACAAGGTACACAGCAGACGTTAAAAAAAATCTAAATATGTTGGAAAAGTGGTGCAATTTTAAAGTTTTAAAAGGTAGAATTTCCACTCAGAAAATTAAAGCAGTTTACATCAAACCATAAAATGTCAGTGCAAGACTTTTACACCAATTTTCACAATATTGCAATTCAACACTTATAGAAAGGTTTCTTTATTGAAACAAATTCTGTAAATAATAAAAATTTGTAAAATCAACTTTTTTTCAGTGATAAAAGAAATATTTGCCCCTTACCAAAAGAAGTGATGGCATGAAACACTAGGAGAGACTTCCATATGCATCCAGATCAGAATCCTGCCTTAAAAGTCAAAATGTAACCACAAGTACTTTTATAAAAATTCCCTAGATCCAATAACTGAAGATGGTATATGGCATGAATACTTACATTATTCATTGAACTATTATGGTTCCATTATGGGACAAAATATCAAATTGCATATCCTGAAAGCTTCACAGCAGGTTTCCTAGGTCATTCATTAAAGCTTCATAGATAGATGGGTTGATGGAAAGGTTAAATAGAAAAAAAGAGTATAACATAGTATTATTGTCATACAAAAGAATAGAAATAGTTCAGTACATTTGCCTTCTCAAAGGTATGGGACGATCATAATTGCAGAACATTTAGCATTGGGCATTCAGGTTAGAGTCACTGAAAAACTTTTACTATGCAAGGAAGCAAGATGTATTTTTACTTTAGAAATCTTGTCCTGATCAGGTATCAATGCAGACAAACATTTTTTTGTGCTAATATAAAAAGTTAATTATAGTTCTTAAAGAAGTAGAGTTTATCCTTCCTGGTGCCATAATATAGAGTAGGGGAGCTATATAAAGAAAAATAATATATTTTATTCGGGGGAATTTACAGATAACTGTTTGGAACCTTGTCAGATCTAAAATTAGACAGTCAACAATTTAGCATCAACAATAAACAAGATTATTTATCCAGAAAACAGACCTGTCAATTTACACAACCAAACTTTTTAGGTAATTGTCTGCTGAATTTCCAGAGTATTTTACTTGTTGAGCATTGGCATTAAACAAAGAAAGACTAACAGCATTTAGTTTATGGCTCTGTCTTAAGTCCACTTTATGAAATGCTTAACCCCTCACTACATACTACAGCAATCTCTCGATAATTAGGGGGACGTTTACTTTTCTTAACTAAAATATGCCCTGTGGTAATAAAAACTTAAAATGTGATTGTACAAAAGTGTGAGAGATTTTTTAGGTCCCTATTTCAGAAACATTTTTTATGTATGTCTTTTTTCAACCTCATCAATTACTATGTAAAAAGTTATCATTTCTTGTAGAGTCATATTTAAATATTTAAGAGTAGTTGTAATAAATTCTCTATGTTATTTTCTTTAACATTCCTCTTATCCAATGTCTTATCCAATGATATGTATTTTATATTCAGAATATTATTTCACGTTTCTTTAATAACAAAAAAGATGGATACATTAGTCTAAAACAATAACAACAGAGTTTAAAACCAAATGTTATTAACAGTGGGTCAAGAAGATACTGTAACCCCCTCCTGGTTTAATGGACCAAATCGTACAAATGGTTTGCAATCAAAAGAAAACAAGAGAAAATGAGACAATGTCTAATCCATAGGAGTAATGAACCACCGAGATCAACAGAGTCTGCACTAAAGATGTTGTTATACATTAATATTGACTCAAAACTGGAACTGAACCAGAGAACACATAACATTCACTAATTCCAAGATTTAGAAGACTTAGTCTTATTGACAGTTAACAGTTCAGAATGTTTTAAAACTCAAAGCCAAACACAGAAAACAAGTGTAATTGTATATTAGATATACAGACACCACTATGTCTTGTATATTTTAGCTGGTAGCTGCATACTGTAAATTATTAGTTGCATTTTAAAAGCCAAACACTTGCAATCAGCTGTACTGCCATGTCATACAATTTGTCTGTTTTTTCATTACTAGAAATGGACAAACCCTTTTGAGGTTAATTGTGCCTTTAGTTTTGCAACATTAAAGCAAGCGTATTGCATGAGTTAGGCATTATTTTAAGGATAGAAATCTACCCTAGTGTTAACCAAAGTGTTAATAAGCAAGCCTGAGCACTACCCTACTAGAGTTACATCCTGTCTTAATAGCTGTAGGAACAAATGGAAGATACTGTAACCTAGAAAGGCCTGTTGGTCTAAGCAGAGAACTCAGCTAGTTAATACCTCTGCATAATGCAAGGCAGAGATACCAGAGATGAAACAAATCCACTCTAGAATTGGAAAGAAAACACAATAGAATCCAATTTGATTCTATTCTAGCATACCTAAAATAAAATAAATAACAGTTCTAAATTTCAAAATGTTTATTCTGCTAACAAGGCTCTGAAACCTTGGTAGGAACAGATATGAGAAGAAGGTAGAATTCTTAGTAGATTGTATTTTTGATTTGCCATTCACACTACTTTCTATTATATTAAAATACAATTGTAATGTTCATTGGGCTCTGCTGGGAATTTACTTTATTCTTGGTGGCATAATTATAGTCTCTTGCTTTTTGAAGTTGGTAATTTTTCAGTAAATTTTGTTATATCGGCATATTGTATTTACGTATTTATATATATATAATAAAAATGAATATTAAGCTTATGTTGTATGAAGTTGACTTTATACTGGCATTGATGATTAGGTTGAATATATTTATGTTTTATAGCAATCATCCCCTTTCCTATAGTGTATACAGTATAATATTGTAATATGTATTAAATGAAAAGCAATTTTCTTTTATTTGAGGGATTTACTTTAAATATAATTTAAATAGCCCCTCCCACTAATACAGGTTATTTTTTCTAGAGCCTATTTTATTTTGTGCTGTTCTGTCTTCAGTTTGTGTTGTTGTTAACTTGTTCTTATTAAAAACACAAGATATCTGTTGTATTGAATTAGATCAACTGGACTTGAAGTTTAGTTCTTGAAGACGTTTCGCTAGTCATCCGACTGGCTTTCTCAATTAAGAATGACTTGTACAAGAATCTGTGGCAATTATGTACCCTGGAAAATCCCAATTAGCATATCACAGCCAGGTGTTAAGGGCGTGATTGGATAGTGGCTAAGAGGTGTTATAGGAACGCCCAGAGTAAGGTGTCAAAACAGCATTGTACATGGCAGACAGATGGTGTAGAACCCCCCCACCTCTATTTAGGCTTGGGTTCTTTATTTTCACATAAATGGCCTCCTTAACACCTCTCTTGAACCAGTCACGTTCCTTTGCCAATATGTTAATATTACAATCTTCAAAGGTATGTCCTTTATCCTTAAGATGCAGGTACACGGCTGAGTCCTGACCCGAGGAATTGGCTCTTCTGTGCTGGGCCATACATTGATGCAGTTGTTGTTTGGTCTCCCCCACATACAAATCAGAGCATTCTTCACTGCACTGCACTGCGTATATGATGTCGCTTTTCTTGTGTTTCGGTATTGGGTCTTTCGGATGTACCACTTGCTGCCTCAGCGAGTTGCTCGGTTTAAAGCAGACAGGGATACGGTGTTTTTGAAAACTCTTCTTAATTTCTGGGAGACCCCTGCTACATATGGGATGACCATGTTCTTTCTCCTGTCTTGCTTTTCCCCTTCACTGTTGGTATTCGTGTTCTTTTCTTTCCTTCTTTTCTTCTTCTTCTTTTCCATCTGTCTGCCATGTACAATGCTGTTTTGACACCTTACTCTGGGCGTTCCTATAACACCTCTTAGCCACTATCTAATCACGCCCTTAACACCTGGCTGTGATATGCTAATTGGGATTTTCCAGGGTACATAATTGCCACAGATTCTTGTACAAGTCATTCTGAATTGAGAAAGCCAGTCGGATGACTAGCGAAACGTCTTCAAGAACTAAACTTCAAGTCCAGTTGATCTAATTGAATACAACAGATATACCATGACCTGGATGAATGAGAACCTTCATAAGCAAAAACACAAGACATTTACCCATTAAAACCTGCTAAAAATGACTCATATTTCTCATAATTTCATATTAATTGCATTTTTTTAATAAACAGTATTCTGAAATTTGATAAGAAAGAAAATGGCAGAGAAATAAAAGGGAATGCTTTGATTAATATACTTTATTAGTGTAGACTAGTTAAATTCAATTTAGTGAACACATTTAATAAAATTTGAGTTATTCTTGTGTGCAAATTGAATGCACTCTCTTAAAACAGTACATTAGAAGAAATCAGATTTGCAGTAAATGTAATTAAAATGTAATATTCTTAAAATATAAATACAGCAGCATTTTCAAATTGGTAGCATCTAAATGTTGTTGACGCTAATATAAATAGGTCCTTAAATATTAATGTAAGCTGGATTTGGTGGAGAGAGTTAAAAATGTCGACAACAGAAATAATTTGGTTAAAACAGTGATCTATAAACCTGTTCATGAATTACTAATGTTGTTACAATCCATCAACATGACATCACCTATCACCTTTGTTTACATTAGTAGCCTTAACATCCCTTCTAGATCAAAAGTCAATTATCAACAGGACATTGCAATCCCTTCTTGCACATTTAAACCTCATATGAATGTAGATTTGCATTTCTTTAACATTATCAGCACCATTCCCTGCAGGTGTTTATACTACAAATAAAAATTATTTGGGTTTGTAAAACATACTCTGCAAATGATATCCTCCTCTCATCCACCCTTGTCACCTCTTCCCATGCCCGCATTCAGGACTTTGCTTGTGCTGCCCCTCTACTTCCTCCCTCTGTCTGTCATTCACCATCCTTTAATCTTTAAATGTAACCTTTAAAACCTACCTCTTCTGGCACACATATAACCTGGCCTATCCAACCCGGCTATCACACTCCACTGCCAATCGATTTACAGCCTACTGATTCACTGCACTTTATGCCTCACCCCCATTTCCTCTAGACTCTAATCTCTTTTGGGCAGGGTCCTTTTTTCTATGGTATTACAGTATTGATGTAAATAACTTATCACTTTGTGTACTTATATTATATGTATTAGCTTTGTATGTATTGTATGACTATGTTATTTTAAAGAGCAATGGAAGATGTTGGCACTATTTAAATCCTTAATATTAATTATAATATTAATATATTTTAAGAACTGTATATGGTACTGGATCTTAAAAAAACTCACACAGGCTCATTTACCTAGACTCGCTGGGCAAATAAATAAATAAAGTCGTGCTAAGCGGTAGCGAACTGGTAGCGAATGGTTTAACTCCATATTAGCGTCGGATGCGTGGATTACACAAAATTCACCCCAGCATCAGATGCTCGCGATTCAATATCACATTTGCGCTAGATTTAGCGCAGGATTTTAATGCAGAAAATAGCTGGTGTTAAAATCCCGCAGTGGGTAAATCCCTTTCTGGGATTTACTCACATTCGCAATCGCGATATTGAATCGCAGAAGGTGCAATTACCCAGAGCAATAGCAGCTCTGGGTAAATGAGCCTAACACATTTTAAGAACTGCCCATGGTGCTGGATCTGGAAGAAAAACCCACACACACATTTTAACAACTTTCCATGGTGCTGCATCTACCATCCTAGTATTCATGTATATGTATGACCAAGGACTTCCACAAATTCCTGCAATATACTGTACTTTGTAGCATGTAAAAGATAATCTTTAAGGTTTTCCCTAAAAGAGTGACGAAGAAGTACCTGTAAAAAGCTAACAGTCTAATTACTAATTTGTTGAGAAATATGCAGATGCATAATTGCATTAGCACACACATATACCCTATACAGAGTAACGTGTGCATATATATTTATACATTGGTGCATATTTATTATCCTTGCAGATACAAAATAATCCTGTATTGTAACTTAATTCTTTTTCATTATCTCTTTGGAAATTATTGTTTAAAGGGCATGTTCACCCTCAAAACTAAAATTTAACTAACTACTGGCCCCACTGTGTAGTGTTCAAAAATCATTACCTTACACCTCTACTTATGGTTCTCCTGCAGATTCTTTTCAAAGTTTAGAAAATTGAAGAGTAGGAGCTGTCTGTAAGTCCCTGCTTCTTCCTTGTCCTCAGTAAGGATTCAGGCATGTGCAGGGGAGCCCCCACCCCCAAGTTCCTTTTGTATTACCGGCAGTTACGTCTATGATTGGCTGCCTCTCAGCCAATCACAGACGTGACTGCTGGTCTGGCCCCCTGCTTGCAACTTCTTACAAGCAGAGCGCTGGGGGAACGAAGGAGTGTAAGTACATTTCTGCTGCTTTTTTAACAAAATGAACATGGCTGTTGGGGGTGGGCTAGGGTGCCCTACACTACAGAAAACCCTTTTTTTTCTGGGCGGATATACCCTTTAAATAATGTAATTGCGTATGAATATGAAGTATTATCCTGTAAACTCAGTTAAATATCTCAAGGCAAATCCACATTTTAGGTTACCACAGCATTATCTCAGTACAGAAAATTAGAAGAGAACAGTGATTTAACCTCTCATTAATTACAGTAATCGATGAAGGTCTTATAATATTTATACTTGTTGCTACCATTTGTATTTTTAGTTGTATTTTTTTAGTTTACTTCTAATACCTTCTAATACCTGAATACTCAATAATAAAAAGCAGAATATTGGGGGGGGGAATATTTGGATGTTCATTCTATTTTTCCAAGAAATAAACAAACGCTCACTCCTGCATACGTGAACTTATTCTACTACTTCATTAGCGCACATACATTACATATACTACAACACTACAATTTACCAACCCTCTCACATTGTTTGTAACACTGAACATTTCTCATGTTCATTGAACATTCATTATCTCTGTTTCTTCCTCTCTCTCCCTCGCCCTGTTGTATCTAATCCATAGATTTTTTAATTTATATTTCTGTTTTATCTATAATTTTTATTAGTTTATATTGGCATTTGAATTATTAATATTAACAATATGTTTACATATACTTATACTTTTATATCTAAAAATATTTATGCTGATTTTATATTTATAATGAAGATAATAAAAGTAACCATTTGAATTGTGCATCAAGAGTGACAACTCCATTTCCCCTTCCTCTGTCTTTTTTCAAGGTGAAGAATCACTTACAATTTTTGTAGACAAAAGGAAGCTAAGTAGAAGATCAGAAGGAATTGATTCCAGTACCAACAGTTCATCAATAACGCTAGAAACTCTTCATCAATTGGCTGCGTCTTATTTTATAGACAGAGACAGTACCCTTCGCAGGCTACATCATATTCAGATTGCTTCTACTGCAATAAAGGTAAATACATTGTTGATTATTTAATAAGCTTTCTGTAGCTTTAGTGTAACCAATTAATTTAAGTGGTGATATCACCATAACAACATTTATTTTTTCAGTAGCATTATAGAGTCCACTAGTACAGTCGTGCTTTGTATACATAAATATATGTAAATGTGTTTTTTTCAATGATGCACCATATTATATTATTTTACATATTAAACAGTTTCCTTCCTAGCTGTTTTGTTGATCATTATACTGTGATTCTTCTGATCTATACACCAGTTAAGCACACTCATAAATGTGTCTCTATCTCTTCTATGGTAGTTTTTAAGGCAGGTGATTCCCTGCCTTATCTCAAAGGGATGACTCCTTTGAGATAAGGACTATAATAAGTAGGGTAAAGTTCTCACCTTAATGAAATAGGAGAAAAGTGGGGAAATAACCTTAACATTTTTGCCCTAAAATGTATTTAAAAAATGAATACTGAAAAAACAACTCCCCATTACATTATCCAGTAACCTTGGTTTCCATTTCTGCTTAAGCAATATCCACAGTCCACAACTTACCATGCAAATTGAGTTGCAGATACCAGATGCTATATGCACTGTCTGCAGAATACTGTACACCAATAAAAAAGGATGTAGACAGGGGGGTTTGTAGACCATAACCCTGTCCTAAATAACATGAGCTGATGAAATGGAGGGCTGACTTTACAATAGCTGGTAAATTGGAGGGCTAACCTAACAGTAGCTGCTAAACCCACGGCCCTTCAGTTCGGCAGCCACTGCTAGGTTAGCCCTTCAGTTCAGCACCCACTGTTAGGTCAGCCCTCCAGTTCAGCAGACAATGTTAGGTTAGCCCTACAATTCAGCAGACACCATTAGGTCAGCCTTTATTTCATCTGACAGATCTTTGCCTGGTGAACTGGAGGGCTGACCTAACCATGGCTGGTGAACTGGAAGACTCGCATATATATGCCAGATGGAGGGTGGTAATATATGTGCCTCTCGGTGACTGGTATTTAAAAGATGCCCACAGTGACTAGTACATATAAGTCCACTAGAGATTGGATCCAGGTTCGACACAAACCCGGATCTGGCACAGAACCCCTCGGTTCCGAAATTCGAAAGATCCGAAAGATCCTCTGGATTTCAGGACTTCGGAAGACATTTTCGATAATTAACAGCTTAACATTGTTTGCCATATGCATAAGGATGTAGAAACAAATTTACTTATTATACATACTGTACAACTGTAATCATATTAATGTTTTAGATGTTTCGGGTGATAAATATCAGGAATAAAATGGGTAAATAAAATGAAAGGTTTTAAGTTCCTAATTTAATAATCCTAAAATGTCTTTATGTAATGAATTAGTAATTGGTGTATTTAAGATACACATTATTGTTCAGTGTTTGATGATTTATTTACAAGTTTCTGGCTCAAGGAACCATTAAATAGTGTTCTTCCTCAGAAACTGCAGCAATAATGTTAGTTTATTTAAATAATATGTCCCAGAATGCCCATATTATTTAGGCTAAAATCTATCAGGGGAAATGATCTGTTCAGTGCGACAGTAGCTTGATAAAACTAATTGATCTTCAAGCTGAACTCTAATACATGCTTTCTATGCACTGTACTATTAAATTAAATTAATTGTGTCTGCTGAAACCAACCATTGCCTGTTATGAAGTACATATCACATTTGTCTTTTCCACGTAATGTTGATAGAAACCCCATAAGCAGAAAATATAAGAAAGGATTATCTTTTAAATTGCTTTGTATTCCCAATACTGGATTAAAGTGTGATTATTTGGATGAAAATGATATAATGTAATGGTTAACACAGCAATTTAATAAGAAGGACATTAAATCAGCAAACATAAAACAGTCTAGCTAGTGCTGAATGCAGTGTAAATTGACATTTAATGCATGGGCATACTATGTATTTACTAAAGACAAAAAAAACATGAAATTGCAAGTACATTACTTTAGGGGGACAATGCAAATTGCTTCTCAATGCCCCTCACTTTACCCTGCTCCCACAAGTAAAAGTAGATTCAGGTCCTCTGCACTATTTCCAAATGGGTTGAAAGAGGCCCAGGCAGAAGTGATGAATCCTGGTTTGAAATGAACCTGGGCCCATATTTATTAACCCAAGGTATCGGAGGAAGCTTCAGCAATCGTATATGTATAAACGTTTGCTCGTACAATACCATTCGGTAACAAAATAGCAAAATTGGTATTGTATAGGTAATCGTTGAATTACAATTGCTATCATAAATCTACGTTTAAGACCATAATTGTAGGATTGCGATTGAACATTTACAACTGCAATGATAGATTAACATCAATCATGGGGAGATCATTGAAGGCACATTATTGCAAAATAGCTGGTTTTGAAAGTTTTCAAATTTTTCAAAAACTCTGAACTTCATTGAAATTTACCAAATTTTTAAATTCCATATGAAAACTGAAAATTCCATTTTGAAATAAATCAAAAAATCCTAATGAAATTTGAAAAATGCAATAAAATACGATTTTGCAATAGAAATTTTCTATTTAATTGGGTTAAAATGAAATTTTCGGAATTTCAATAGATTCCGCAGAAACGCTGTTGGAAGGAAACTTGCCCATAGTACGATATTACATTGGGTAGTGTAGGTGTTACACTCATTTGGCCAAAACTGTCATATATTGTATCGCTTTGTATATTTTTAGACTTAGTAAGACTCGGTGATGGCTTCTGATATTAGAAATCATTTTCAGTATGGCAAGCATTATATTAACATTAATGAGTTTGCATTGGCTTTCTGAAAAAGTATACGTAATAAGTGATCCTCAAATTGTCCAAAACAAATGATTTTGAGGAAAAATGCAATCTAATTGTGAGACTGGGAGTGTGGGTATTGCCAGTGCACTGATAAATTCAAGAAGATGCACCCTATATCCCAGGGAAACTTTGATAACCTTTGATAGGGGATTAGGTATAGGATTAAGGCAGGAGCACCGCTAGGGGAACAGTGCCAGGAGCAGATTGCCTCCAGTGTGGCTTCCCTTTTAATAGAAATCAATCAGACTTATTCAATGAGATGCAAAATTTTGCCCGTGGTTTTAATCTGCAGCAACCAATCATTAGGGAAGAATCCCAAAGAAAGCCTCAATTAGCACTTGCACACTTGTGGCCATCCATGCTCGCAGACTCCTCACAATCTTTATACGATCTGACAAGTAGTGAATTGCAACAATTTTTTTTTACGAGTCTGGATGATTTGGCCTCAAGTGTGCTAGTTCTACTTCGGTCTTTCTTTGGGATTCTTCCCTAATTTATTTATCCCTGTTTCCCCCAGTACCACCTTATACACCTTATAGAGGTAACAAAGGCCTAAGTAGTTATTGTGTGTGCACTCCCTTTAAAGGGCATCTCCACCCATCCTATAAATTTTTTATATACTGCAGTCTGCCCCCAAAAAACCCATTTATGCTATACTTACATTTAGAAGAGATGCTCCCAGCGTTACATATTCATCTTACAAATGCCCAATCCACTGGCACAGCTGCCTGCTAACGGCCATCAAGGTGATGTCACGACTAGGGATGGACTCGAACACGAGTGAGTTTGGACGAACTCGAACTATTCAAACTAGCGAAAGTTAGAACTAGTTAATTTTTCCAGACTCGCGGCTGTATTTTCAATAATTATCGTGAATTTCGATAATTATCGAATTTATAAGCCGTTCGCTAACCCTAGAATGTATCGTTCGCTAACCCTCAAAAGTACCGTCCGTTTTCGGTAACCCTCGAATGTATCGGCCGATTTCGGTAACCCTCGAAGATGTGGATCATTTTCGCTAGCCCTCAAAAGTATCATTTGCTAACCCTCGAAAGTATCGTTCATTTTCAGTAATCCTCTAAAGTATTGTCCGATTTCAGTAACCCTCGAAAGTATCATTCGCTAACCCTCGAATTGGCCATATCCCTCGAATAGAGATGGACTAGAACTCGAACTCGAACCCGAGTTCGAGCCGAACTATTCGAATTTGAACGAATTCGGACTTCTCGACCCAGATTTTCTATATTTTTGGACTTTCGATAAATATCGAATGTTCGACCGTTCGAATATGTAAGTAAAATGCCTATTATACCTATATGCGAGCATCAAATCCGCGATATCTAGGCGCGAGCATCGAATCCTCAAGTAATGTGTCCTATACGCGAGCATCGAATCCGCGAGTAAAATGTCCATGGTATCTAGGCGCGAACATCGAATCCGTGAGTAAAGTGTCCATTAAAGCCTATACGCGAGCATCGAATCCGCGAGTAAAATGTACATGATACCTAGGCGCGAACAACGAATGTTCGAACGCGAGAGCTTGAAAATAGCGCCAGTGAGAGTAAAATTTATTTTTCGAATGTCCTGGATATTCGAACATGTTCCCCAGACCATTTGCCAGGTCCCACAGCCATTTACATTAAGTTACCATTGATATTTTATTTGTATTTCATTAGAACTTTTCGAACTATTTGACTACCATTGACTTTAATGGGTCCGTTTTCGAACTTTCGAACTTTCCATATAGTTCGGCCATCTCTACCCTCGAATGTAGCTTGCGCAAAACCCGACAATTCCCTGCTGGGGGTTCCACAAGTGTTTTTATAAGTTTTGGTGATAGTGACATGTTCCCCGGACTATTTCCCAGGTGCCACAGCCATTTAGAGCTAGTCACCATCATTAGTTTAGCTGTAAAACACCCGGACTTTTCAAACTATCACTCCCCCATTGACTTGAATGGGTCAGAAGTCGAACTTTCTCTGAAGTTCGAAAATGGACCGTACTTTATATAGTTCGGCCATCTCTAGTCACGACCAATGGCTAACTTCCATTACCAGACTAATCTCCACTGCTGCTGCTTGCACACATAAAGGGCATGCTGCAGATGGATCAGGGATTTGTAAGGTGAATATCTAACTCCGGGAGCATCTCTTCTAAATGTAAGTATAGCATAAATGTAGTTTTGGGGGGAGGACTACAGTATATCAAAATTTTATAGGAGGGGAGGAAATACCCTTTAATTAATTGTTATTGGATTTAGCAACCAATCATATGTTACCTTTTTACTGGACTGCAACAGTAAAAGCATCTGAAGACATCTGATCTGCAAATTGAGAACATGAAAAAAAAATGTGCACCTCATATTAAATAAGTGAGTCTGCTGCTATAGACTTCTATAATATGGGATCTAATAGCTGGCTTCTCAATCTGCCTAAATGGCATGGCTTCCCTGGATTCAGCCTCTTTTTTTCTGAGCCCATTAGAAAACTGCAGGGGCCTGCAGAGACCAGGATGTCAATCTCAAGGGACATTGTGGAAGAAGGTACATATTGTGGTTTGGTGGGCTGCATTCAATGTTTAGAAAGGCCAACTTGCCCTTTAAAGGGGCATCTGCCAAAAATAACAAAGCAATCCCAACAAAGCTGCACAGAAGCTATAGGGAGTTATAAGACTGCATACAGACTCAATACAGAGAGGGTAGAGACTCATAGTGCACAGTACAATGCTCACCGTGTTTTTCTAACTTCATAGAAAATCATCCTTATATTGCTTATTGTGCAGCATAAAAGGAAACAATCATTTTCACAATAAATCAGTTGCTCAATGAAGCCAGTAGACTGCAGTAATACATTTCAGTAATAAGAAAGACAAGGAGGGCAATAGACTTGTTTTTTAAATTTACTAAAGCCTACTAGGTTAGGGTGGCATTCCAGTCTACTGTCTGTGGGTAATTTTCTTTATGATTGTTTTGTCATAGGCTGAGCTATCTTGTCAGGATTCAAGCACGGACTGTAGGCAGGTGATTTACTTGTAAATAACTGACTGGAAACTCCATCCACTAAAAGCTGAACTAGTCCTTATTTATCTTCATTTTTTCACATGACTCTTACACAAACCTTACATATTTAAAGGGACATTAAACCATCATATACATGTACCCCATGCAAATGTGTCTATTATTCACAGGGAGGGGAGATCGCTTATTCCAACATCCCTGTACATAATAGAGTGCTCGGGTTTCAGAGTTAAACTTACCTGCCAGTGCTCCACCTGTAGATTCTCTCCAGCAGATGGCGCATTCACTCTCCTATCCTTTGTGCATGCACGTCAATATGAAATTAAGGAGTGCGATTTGGACAGTGCACTGACCATATGTTACATACAGTAATATATGATATGATCTTATACAACACCTAGAGCTCATCATAGTGGTATACAATGTAAGGTAAATTAAATAAATGTTTTTATCATTAAATATCACCACGGTTGATATTATTTAGAAATGTACTCTGTGGGTATTATTTTGTGCCTAACCGGTTTAATTCCATTGGCCCTTTTCTTGTTTCATCTCTATATTTCCTGACAAGCAATAAAACATTTTAAACTGTACCTTAAAAAAAGAAAAAAAGCAATCACAAAGGCAGCAGATATGGGACTGAAACGAGCAAGCTTTAACTGGTTTCTGCTGTTTACTAAAATAGAAAATAAATAAAACATCAGGAAAGTTGTTTTTTTTTTTTCTGCTCATATATTGATTTAGACTAAGTCAGTTAAAGCAGTGTTATTAAAGTGATTTTTATCATTTTTAGGGAATTCTTAAAGTGATCACTACCACAGTGTAGGTCCCAATGCACTATGATTGTGATTGCAAGAATCAGACGGTCACTGTCTTGCCAGGAAAACCCATGGGGAGAGGGAAAAGTCCCAGTAATAACTGAAAAAACACTTTGCAACCAATTGATTAATTAAGCCTGTAGAGTGTTCGTTCTGCAGATAACTGATATTTTTATAGGATTTATGCTTTGAAAATGCTATTTTATGGGTTTTTCTATTTTGTTTTGAAGCCCCTTGATCTCTTGTTATTGATTCATTTATTTGTAGCATTGTATTTAATAACTGTGTAGAATATGAAATTAAAGGCAGAGACAGAAAGAAGCAGCAATGATGTACCCTCCTGCTGAAAGTATGGGTAAGATTCATTTATAATTAACAGTGGATGATGAGGTTAGTAATGCTGGAGACCTGGAGCATTGGATGATGAGGTAAGTACTGCTGGAGACCTAAAGCACTGGATGATGAGTTAAGTACTGCTGGAGACCTGAAGCAGTGGATGATGAGGTAAGTACTGCTGGAGACCTGAAGCAGTGGATGATGAGGTAAGTACTGCTGGAGACCTGAAGCAGTGGATGATGAGGTAAGTACTGCTGGAGACCTGAAGCAGTGGATGATGAGGTAAGTACTGCTGGAGACCTGAAGCAGTGGATGATGATAGTACTGTGGAGAATGAAGCAGTGGATGATGAGGTAAGTACTGCTGGAGACCTGAAGCAGTGGATGATGAGGTAAGTACTGCTGGGAGACCGAGAAGCAGTGGATGATGAGGTAAGGTATGGCTGGAGACCTGAAGCAGTGGATGATGAGGTAAGTACTGCTGGAGACTTGAAGCAGTGGATGATGAGGTAAGTACTGCTGGAGACCTGGAGCAGTGGATGATGAGGTTAGTAATGTTGGAGACCTGGTGCAGTGGATGATGAGGTGAGTACTGCTGGAGACCTGGAGCAGTGGATGATGAGGTAAGTAATGTTGGAGACCTGGAGCAGTGGATGATGAGGTTAGTAATGTTGGAGACCTGAAGCAGTGGATGATGAGGTGAGTAACGCTGTAGGCTTGGAGCGGTGGTTGGTAGATAATTGGAACAATAGGTAAGTAAGCAGGTAACTGGAACAACTAAAACATCAGGTAAGTATGCAGAACAGGGAGCTAAGCTTTTAGGAGAGAAAACAGTCAGCGCTCACCTTTTTGGCACTCCCAGCTATGTAGACTCTTCCGGGGGTGACATTGACATGCACACACGCACGTGTGGCTTCACCATGTGCAAAGTGGAAGCCCCTCCCGGCCACCTTCCATTGGCTAAGGAGGCAGACCAGGGAGACACTCTGGCAAAACCCTGACACCCTACTTCAGAACGCTTTTTGGTATCTTGGTGGCTTGAGCCCACCAGGATTTATTAAATCAGGAGCTATCTTTTTATCCTCCTCATATCCTATATCTATTTTACTTGTAAAATAAATAACTATGTTACTTCTCCTGACCCCTTCTTTTAATCATTTCTTACTCTTGCTATTTATTTTGTTTTATCAC
Organism: Hymenochirus boettgeri; assembly: GCA_019447015.1. Classification (NCBI taxonomy): domain Eukaryota; kingdom Metazoa; phylum Chordata; class Amphibia; order Anura; family Pipidae; genus Hymenochirus; species Hymenochirus boettgeri. The sequence continues at coordinate 213,764,234 of CM033472.1, read as the reverse complement.
TTTTCTATTGCTTCTATAGGTAAATGGGGGTTCACTTGGTTTTTACCTGGTAGGTTAATCTGACTAGGAAATTTCTAGTTATAAAACTATACAGGTTTAAGGGTAGGGTAAATTAAGGAATGACTGGACAAAATGTTTTTTTTAATGCTGTATAATGACATAAGGCACAAAATAAGGTGATTTAAATGTAGGTAAATGGGGGTAAATTCATTTTATGATAGTCTCTCTTTCTTTATATACTTGGCGTTGCACTATTTCAGGCTCTTTAGGTGGAAATTTGCTAGTCAACATTTCTTGCTTTTTTTCTAGTAGTTTAGGTAATTACAGAAGATAAGGAAAATATGTGACTTGTTTATTGAATAACCACAAAAACAATTCTATACTGTTAATATCATAGTTACATAGTCCAACAGGCCATCAAACTCAACCGCTTCACACAAAAAACAAGCCTTTCCAAACTAACAACAAAATAAATTCTCCTATATTCAAAGGGTACACACCAAACGAGATAAGGACACAACCAATCACAAAATGCCCATGCATAATGTATTCACACCTGTTGTATCCCTGGATATTTTGCCTGTTCAGGAACAAATCTAAGCCTCCATTTTCAGACAGAGCATTCAACAAACAGTTTAATTAGAACAGTAAAAAATGAAAACGTTGTAACCAACGCGTAATATACACAGTGGCTTATACATTTCACCTACACACAGGTTGAAGTAAGAGATTATTTTCCAAAATATATCCAATGTAAAAATCCTATGCAAATAAAAAATGATTGAAAGCCCAGATAATATTTTAGTAAGTCAACATTTTCTCATTGTAATAAATGAAAACGCTGAAATGGACGTGCACAGCGATGAACGAAAACCGGAACTCCAGATCAGTAAAAACGACAAAACTTTATTGAGCCATCATGTTAAATAAAATCTTTGTAGAGCAATCCAAGCCCACATAACCTGCCGCGTTTCGTACCGCAACATTAATATCTACCTATGATTTTGTACCTGTTGCGGTACGAAATGCGTCAGGTTATGTGGGCTTGGATTGCTCTACAAAGATTTTAACATGATGGCTCAATAAAGTTTTGTCGTTTTTACTGATCTGGAGTTCCGGTTTTCGTTCATCGCTGTGCACGTCCATTTCAGCGTTTTCATTTATTACATTGGATTCGGCCATAGCGACGGGCTTGGGGCTTTGCTGCACCCGGGCCACCCGCTTAGTTTGGTGAGTGAGACCATGTTACCTTTTGCAATATTTGGATATTGACTTCTGATAAAAAGCTTATCAGCGACGGGTCTGGGGCTTATGCACCTGGACCACCTACATGCAATTGTGAGTTAATGCTTAATTAGACTTCTAAGCTGCTCTGTGCTTTTCACAAGCCACTTGCCATTCATTAACCCTTGCTTCTCACAGTGTATCATGGCTCTAGTGCTAGTTTAGGGTGGTTTCACGGTCACACTATAATATTTTCCCTTTTTCTCTGTATAATATTTTCTCATTTGCACATTTGTTGTGTGTAGGGATGGCCGGTTCGCGGATCCGAACCCGGATCCGCCGCGGATTTATCCCGTTCGCGAACGGCGGATTTTTCCGGATTTTCCGCCTTCCGAACTTCCGATTCGCGGATTTTTCGTATTTTCGAAAATTTTCGAAATTACGAGTTTTCACGTATTTTCGAAAATTTCCGGAAAATACGGGAAAACATGTATTTTCGAAAATTTTCGAAAATACAAGGGTTTCTCTTAATTCCTAACATACGTATTTTCGAAAATATTCGAAATTACGAGGATTACTTGTATTTTCGAAAATACATATTTTCCAAAATACATGAAAACTCGTAATTTCGAAAATTACCGAAAATACGTGAAAACTCGTAATTTCGAAAATTTTCGAAAATACGAAAAATCTCGTTATTTCAAGGGTATTTTTAATTTTAACGGGTCCGCTCGCGGATTTTCGAATTTTCGGATTTTTTCGAAAATTCGCGGATCCTCGAGCGGACCGGATTTTGCGAAGTTCGGACATCTCTAGTTGTGTGCTATGTTTTTAGGGAAAAAGTTAATAAAAACAAAAGTATCAAGTCAGCAAATATTAGCAAATATTATGTATATGCTGTTATTAAAGTACCAGCAGTGGGTTCAATCAGTCAGTAGGTCACGAGAAAACTAGGAATTACACATTTTAATTAAAATTTTTAATTAACATTTGACACTTGAAACTTTCCTATTTCAATAAGGAATCATTCTCCATCCTTTCCGTACACACAAGATAAATGAAGCAAAAATTATCAAATATTTGATTTTTACAAAAAATCTATAAAAAAAAAAAAAAAGCTCAAAGAGCAACTATGCAGAAAAAAAAATCTCCTCCATAAAGGGCATGTCCAACCCCAAACTAAAATTTAGATTTAAGCTAATTAATACTTAGAAGCCTCACTAAATGGTTAAACCTTGTGAGGTCTAGGTTATGGGTAGTAATTCTAAAAAAAAGAAATACAATTTTTTTTATAATTTTTTTTTTTTTTTTTTTTAAATGCCCTGTTGCAGGTGTTTAACTTTGCGGCCATGGTGAAGTAATGTCCGGTCAATATGGGCAAACCTGTCTATCACATGGGCTGCTAGAGGAGGTAGTGGGGAGTAGATATGGACTAGAACTCAAACACAAACCAGAGTTCGAATGGACTCGGACTTCTCGAACTATCCCGGACCCGGATTTCTCAGACTTTCAAGTCCGTTCAAACTCGATAAGTTTAGCTCAAACTCGGGTTCGAGTTCTAGTCTATCTCTACCGGAGAGACTCCAAATATTGTTTTTTATTAAAAAAAATCTAATATAAAGGGGTGATTTCTAGAATTAACAAATATACAGGGACGATCTTTGAGAAATTATAAATATACAGACATATCGAATACATGAACCCTCGATCCTTGATTCCAAATATGGGATAAATATCAAATACTCAAGCCATGAAATCCAAATATTCAAAAAAAGTTATTGAATATTCAATGTGGAACCTTGAAAATACCGAAAGTTTTGTTTATTAGTACATGTTCCCCAAAACATTTCCCAGGTCCCTGAGCCATTTACACTCACTTCCTGTTGCTACTGTATTCATACAGTACCTTAAATTTGATGAAAACTTTTAGATTTTTATCTCTCATTAACTTTTATGGATCCATTTTCAATTTTCAAATGTTGGGATTTTTTCAAAAATCCAGTCTCAGAAAGGAACTTAGCGGCTCCACTCATTTCTAGTAATAATAATAAGAGAATATAATTCCATGTGAAAGGTGCATTCGTAAAGTTAACAGGTACACACAAGGAGTCAGGTTAGCATTTGAGCAGAAAATAGACGCAGACTATATTTTGGGGCAACCAATCATGTGGCCCATAGAAGACTGCACGATTGGCCAAAATTTACCAACATGTCTGATCCACCTTTCATCTGATTTGGGCAGAAAGAACAGACCTGTGTGTGTACATAGCCTTAAAGTTATCCCATCTTCATAGTCTTAACATTCTTTAACTCTTACCTAGACCCTTTAGAATAAAACATCCTTTATCTCTGCAAAGACAGATGAAAGATACTAACGAATGCATTGCATTAAAAGAGTCATTGGACACTGTGGAATAAATGTTTTTGTTTTTTAGAAGTTCTGATGTTATTTACGCCTCCTAAAACGACATGTGAAACTTCCCTTCATGTCCTTCCATTTAATTTGTTTCTGTTTTAGGGATAAAATATTCTACGATGTGACTTTATTGTCTGAATCGATTTAGTTTCAATGAATATCTGTCGCAGAGAGACAGACAAAAGATCTTTAACAATTTCATGCCCTATACATTAGTCATTTCTAAATTGAATTACAGTGTAGAAACATAAGCATATCCGAAAGAATAAAAGAATAAATCTGGAGATTTAGAAAAGACAATAATAGCTTGGTTTCAAATGTATTATACAAATAAATCAGTTATTTATTTATTTAACTGCTTTTGGAACACTATTTAATGTGTAGGAAGGGTGATTCAGGGTTGAGTATATTTGCTGGCTTCAAATAAACTGTTTTTTTCTGGCTTTCACTCCACAATCTGCATGTGCACTAATTTAAATAACCGTTTAAGAAGTTTTCAACTGGCACACTGTTGTGTGTTAAAATATTTTCTTTGCAGTTTGTATGTAATCAAACATGTGGCCATATTCATACAAGCATAATATTCTGGCAAAGTTTCTCATTTAAAATGTAATTTTAGAGAAAAATTACAGGAGAAATTAAATTTTGCCCAAATACTTCAATTCACTTGAATTTTAGTTCTCCAAAAAAAAAAAGGCTTGCCAAAATAACATAATAACATATAATCCCCCCCAGTCATAAAATACTTAAATTGTAGGCTCTTCGGGGCAGGGCCTCATGGGAATGTATTTCATTTTATGCACCACAGAAATGTTAGCAGTATATAAATCCATAATTAAAATGTATTTTATATATATTTTTTTTTTCCTTTGTTGTGTGGCCCGTTAGCATATACAGTATGTATATTGCTTTCAGTACAATGTAAAAATAGGAACTAATAAAACAGTGCGGTGCTGCACAGGAAGGCACAGATATACTAAACCTTCCTGTCATTCCTGTTATTATATATCAAGCCATTGTGTTCAAGATTTTAAGGTAGAAATCTTTTTAAATAGCATTTCAATCATGTTTACCATGTGCTACCAATAAGCACTCAACTGGTTCCCTGTAGATGGTTTTTAATTATCTGTTTGTGTCGTATTTGTAAGTCCGTGTGCTTAATAGATCTGCTCTATTACATTACTTTTATATATACAGTATCTAATTATGTAGAGGTTTGGCATAGCTCTTTCATAGCAAGAGGTATCGAAATGAAATGGTGAAAAATAGTTCTGCTTTTATTGCATTAGTCTTTAATTGCACAATAGGTAAGAGGAAATTCTTTCTTTAAGGGCATGTCCACCCCCCAAACTAAAATTTTACCAACTACTGGCCCCACTGTACAATCAAAAAAAATCATTCCCTTAAATCCCTGCTCCTTGTGGTTCTCCTGTTATGCCTCTTCAAATTTCAGGAAACTGAGGAGTAGAAGCTGTCAGTGACTCATCCAGTGCCTGTTGCTTCACCTGCCTGTTTCTTCGCTAACCTCAGCAAGGTCTCATGCATCGGGCCACTGCTTCTAGTTCCCGCGGGCAGGGAAGCCAGACCAGAACAGTGCTGGAACAAGGAGGTGTAAGTAGAGATTGGAAGCGATTTTACAAGTATGAATATAGCGGTTGGGGGTGGGAGGATATGTCCTGCAAGATGTAAAAAGTTTTTAAAGAGGGTGGACATGCCCTTAAAGTTAGTTTCTTAGGGGTTTTAAAGTCAGGATAGAAAAATGGTAGACCAGGTGTAGCCTTTTTGTGACAAGATGTGCGCTCTGGGTGTGCGCTCCGAGTTTCAGTTCTATCAATGAATGGATATTTTTTAGATCAGGCAAAGAAAGAAGCATGGCCGTCATCACTACTGGAATCTGTTTGATGGGCACTGATTCCCAGAGAGATAATAGTCGGCTAAGAAGGTATTGCATTGTGATATTTATCATGTAATGGTCTATGTTTACCCTATCACCTGTTATCTATCTGGGGCAATTAACAAGCTAACTATTTGTGTTGCATACCTTCCTTGCATGAATAGCTTTGTAGACCAGTATTGCAATTACTGCTCCACTTATATTCATTTTTTTTGTAAGGTTTTCTAGATTTTGTAGGCTCACAGAATACATCAGTATGTTGTAGGAGAAAACTTAGTTTACTCTTAAAATACATGTAGAATTGTATAGAATCATAAGAATCCATTAATAACAGAAACGGATACAACATGGCAAACAGAGTTTACTTGTTTCTATTATTAGCACTTCCTTACAATGGTAGCTGGTGCCCAGAGCGATTTTTTTTAAATTGCCACATGGGTGAAATGCCCCTGCCTACTAGTGGATGTCCACTAGCAAAGAAAGAGAAGAATAGAGTACAAATGTAATGAGCAAAAATAAAAAAGCATTTAAAGAGAAAACAAAATGGGAAGGAGGTCATTCTTTTTAAAACAAACTAAAAGCAAAATTAGTTTGTTTAGTGACAGAAGTCCTCCCTCTGGCCCCTCTTTCTCTACACACTTGTATCAGTTAACGCAAATTAGACCATTAATAAAGAGTCCTTGGAAGTCATATATAATCAAATATCAGCCTTAAAGGGTATGCGCATAGAAGACAGAGTCCACCTGGAACTGTCAAATTATGCAGCAGAGAAGAGAGCAATCGGGTAAGTATCTTACCTTCTCTCCTGGCTCCTGCAAATTTTATTGAAGAACGGGAGGTAAGACACAGCTCCTTTACCTCCAGTTCTTCAATAAAACTTCAAACTAAAACTAAATAAAACAACCCCCCCCCCACTGGAGTTACCCTTTAAGCCAGGGTGTAATGGTAAGGGTTGTCCAGATGACCACTGACCACTTCCTACCATTAATTTATAGTCACAAAAACCCTCAGATCACAAACCTTTGCAAAAGTATTTTTTTGGGGAGGAATTAATAAGGATCATGCCAAAACATCCCACTGGTAGAAAACACTGTCAAGAGGTTCTGGGAGATGTAGTGTTGTAAAAGCTAGAAAGTTGCAGGGTGGGGTGTGTTTTTCAATATCTAAATTATCTGGAGACTCCACTTCCCTGATTCCAAAATAGATAAAAATAACATGTTAAATTGAGTTGCCCACAGTTATTAAGTATAAAAGCACTTTACTGGATTACATCCACCAGGATGATCCTTACTGGTCGTCACCAGTCAATAACATTCCAAGATCAAACAGAAAAATGGAAGGAAAGTGCAAAGAGATGTGTGAAAATGAATTGGTCACACAGAGAATATTTGGTTTGAGATTTGTTTGTGCTGGTAATTACATTTTGGAAAAGGACATTATAGGTTTTAGTCCATTTTTAATATGACCTTGTAATGCAGTATGTACATTTGCGTGAACTGTGTGTAACATCTAACAAGGACAGCGTAGAACCGTCAGTAACAATAAATATAATGGAATCTAAAATGATATTAGTAAAACTAATAATAACTAATGGCCTTTGCAAATTTACAATCTTCTTTATACACCAATTTTAAATAAATGAGTTTCCTCTTTGTTTTATGACAATTATACTAATAAAACTGCTACAGATTGTGAAAACGTACAAAAGAATATTCAGAATGTGTACAACCATCAGCCATGTTTTTTTATCAGAACATGCTTTACAGTTTTAATTGGACCAATATTGATCATACAATACTGGAATTGGAATTGCTGTGTGAATTGGCCCCTGAATGGTGCGGCAGATGCTAACATTATGGTGCACAGAGCTGTGTTGGTGTACAGTGTGGTGTAAATATAATTTACATCTAGATAACCCCCAAAAAGTGGTGGAAGAAAAAGTTCCCACCAAACATATCACCAATAAAAGCTTTAATAAAGTGTACAGAATTGCCATGAGGGAGGAATCTGGGATTGGCCATTAAGTTCATATGGAGCTCCTCCTTAGTGTCAAGGTTACTTTCTATTGGTGATATGTTTATTTATGAATATATATATTGATGTAATGTTATATTAATTATATGTAACACTGCTTGTGAAGGTTCTCATTCATCCAGGTCATGGTATATCTGTTGTATTCAGTTAGATAAACTGGACCTGAAGTTTAGTTCTTGAAACTAAACCTAAACTTCAAGTCCAGTTGCTCTTACTGAATACAACCGGTAATTATATTATAAAATGTATTACTTATTAGCAGAACAATTACCACATTTGTTAATATACTTTACCTTATGCAGAGGGCTGATTAGTGGGAATCTTCCTTCTGACACTATATTGATATATATTCCTATACTGCATTTGTCCCACAGCCCTGCTTTTATTAGGAAGCAAGGGGCTATGGTATTAATTACATTGGGGTTGAAGCCAATTACTTTTGGTAAGAGCATTTACGCAGAAAAAGCTAAATCATTTATTTTTTACCTGGCTTATTCAGCTGTATTTCTGCAGAGGTTATTGTCCCAATGCACAGGGTTATGTTTCTTATATCTTTGGAGAAATATGAATTTAATCAGGCTTCCACTTTTCCCCCTTTAAAATATTGCTCCAATTTTTTGTAAATGAGAACCTGGTTGACATTACCTGACATGTTATCCAACAAATAGGTCCCACTGTGATTTCCCAGATAAATATATAATTGTAACTCAGATGGCAGGTGGTATCAAAGAGTACGCTCTTCTATCCCTTATGCAAGGAATTTACATTTTTTAAAATGATGTGAAAAAATATATACACAGTAAAGGGCAATTAAGTAAGGCAATCACATACTCTTTCTTTTCAAGATGCAGCACTGGTAAATAGAAATCCTTGGTTTCCAGGCAATTATTCATTTACAAATATGGGGTTTGTGAAATGCAATGAAATGCCTTAAAGGGTATGTACATTCTTCCTCACAGCACTGCACTGTTAAAGAGCCCATATGCACCCCCTTCCACAATACCTTTGTGTAAGATGTACCCAAAGTCCCGTCTTTCTCCTCTTTAAGCTTTATAATGTCTTTAGAAGCTTGAATACTATAATGTCCCTTTAATAATTGCAGATTGCAGCTTGATATACCAAATGAATATAATGATAAAGGATCAGGATTTTGTCTGTAGTAGAAGTAGAAGTGCAGTATGTATATTTGCAACATACAGTAAGAAAATAATATAACTGTAAGTGCTGGAAAACAGACTACATTGGGAATGCACCCCAACATAATTTCTGGAAAGATAAAAGTAGGTGAGCTGGTTGGTTAACACAGTGAAAGTCATAACATGAATATTCACCACATTATTTAAAGAAGAACTTACCTTTAAAGGGACACTAAACCATTATAATCATGTTCCTCGCATCTTGATCTATTATTCACAGGGAGATCGCTAATTCCCACCTCCCAGTGAATAGTAGAACGCACAGCGATACAGAGTTAAACTTACCTGCTGGTGCTCCACTTGCATTTTGAGTATTTTTTATACAGATGTCTCCACACCTATACGGAAGGTCCTAACAAGACTTTGAAACTGCTGTTATCCAAAGCACTGTAAAGCTTCAACTGCTGGTGCTTCAGATATATTTATTTAGGTTTATGACATTTGGTGATTTCTATAGGCTTCCTTTCAGGTGAATAATATTTGTAACCTTGATTACACAGATGTCAAGGGAAAGTCAACTCTTGAAGGGGGGGGGGATTCATTGATCATGTGTATATAGGTATTTAACCCACTAAGAAAGAACCAGCAATCTGTGGAATTAAAGATACAGTTGTGAGCAAGCAATAACAGAATGTATGCAGGACCATTTACATTTCAGCATGGCCAATGAGTGCACATGCAAGAACATGTTTTAGTTTAACATGGGTCATGTTCATGGGTCATACAACAATTTAAAAACCAATTAAAGCAAAACACAGTTTGTGGCTATTTATTTAGCTGCTATGCTGGGTGGTATTTGTCATTGGTGCTTTAAGGGGGCACAGCACATTGCTGTTTTACAGTCTTAAGGCCATTCTAAACCATTTACAAAGAGACTTTGGGAAATGTGTGAGTAGCATGTGTTTTTGGTAACAGACATGAGGATTTTAAAGCCATGGGGGGGTTAGAATAAAACCTGCGTTAAGTAAATCAAAATGTAGTAGCATATTGTACAGACAATTTAAATGGCAGACTTTTTTGGGGGCTAATTTTTTAGATGTTATAGTGTGCTGTGAGTTATGATGTTATGCCAATTCAGTGTTCGATCCAACATCAGCAGTAAACTAATCATAATGCCGGGTGCAGCAGTGATTTTTCCTGTCGACATTTCTACAATGTTTATCTTCCAGATCATAGTTTGTTTTTACCATTACAGCCACAAAGTCAGTCTGAAACTACGATCAGCCAAGTTGCAAGAATGCTGTAGGAACATCAGAATGTGGTAAATGGCCGACATTAACTGCCTTGGCTTGTTGTCTAAAACAGCATTATTATTTTATCTTATTCCTCCTAGCCTGCTATGCACTTTTCAGCATAGGGTAAAAAAATACAATTTGGTGAAACAAACAGCCTTAATCTCATCATAATTTATTAAATAGGGAATGGGGGGGGGGGGATGAACAGAAACTTGTTCTACCGTACCTGACTAAAACTCTTTCATAAATAGAGCCCTAAGAACAGTTTGACGCGACCCCCTGTAACCTACTTGTGTTGATCACATGGCAAGGAACAGGAGTAAATAGGAATCCCTTTATAAAAGCTTTAGAGTCTCTGTATTCTCTTTTTTTGTGATAAGGTCAGGATCATGGCTTGGACTTCAGTTCCAATTCAGTGAAGCACTGAAGCAGATTATTCATCAGATACAGTTCTGCTGAATACATGGAGCAGAACCAAGTCTATGGAATTGCTTTTTCTTTTGTCATGCTACCATAACCGAATAAGCCGAGAATTAAAAATAATGGTGACCCCTGTCTGTGTACATTTGTATGTGTTTATCCATTTAACACTTTACTTGTTAAATGATATGCGGCACTTTCTAACATTTACAGTAATAAACTTAAGACATATAAAAAGCAAACTCCTTAATGAGAAAGCAGTCTGTGCCCTGGACATCTTACAGTCTAATTGAGAACGGGAGGGTGGGGGAAGAAACAGTAGGCGTCGAGTTAAATGCACATTAGAAAAGGGCTGCAATGCAGGGTGACTAGACTGGTGTATTAATTAAATGCTTTGAACAGATGCTATGTTTCAAGTGATTTGAAAATAAATAGACAACTACTGCGGGGCTCTGATATCCAGAGATAGCGAGAGCATAGGAAAAAGGTCTCAGGAGTGACAGAGCCCAGAGTGCACTGAGAAGATATCCCAGAGCAATGCGTGCATAATGGGAGATCAATTCCCCAATGCTACTCTGTGCAAAGACATTAAAGATTGTAAATGCCATAGAAAGAAATTTATGCTGAATGCAGGATGTTTCAAGAATCCAAGGGAGAGAGATTTAAAGGAACAGTTAGGTGAAAAACTTGCTTTACGTACGGTATAAGGTTCTTCACTTTAGCAATTAAAATTGCTCTTTGTAAAAAGCAAACTATCACAAATTCAGATACTAAAAGGGACAAGAACTGTAAGAGGATGGAAATACTGATAGACCAGTGGTTAGCACCCACTACTGGCCACACGCAGACTACCAGGATCACCACCAGGTGCCAAACTATTTATTTGTATTGACCTACAGGCAGCACTTTCTTTCTTCTTTACCACGTCTGCTTATTTGTTTTATGTGTGCTTAGAATAGGGCTTATTAAAAAAAAAAAAAGTTAAAGGGAATATTCATCCTGAAATAAAGGTGCTCGGTAGTCTGTTCTCTGCCACCAACTGCTATATTTACCTGTTTCTTAGAAGTAGTACATACAAGGTTATAAATGAGAATCAGTTCCCCTAATCTGCCAAAGATAGCTTCCTCTTCTCCATGCTCTATGTGCACTTTATGAGTTGAGTACATCAGAAGGAGACAGCAGGGGGAAAGCGGTGAACCATTATCTTGGCTGTCATGGTCGTGATTAACTCTGTGATTGGAGGAGGTGACTTCCACTTCTATATGTAGAGGCTTGTCTTTTATTTTCATGCTGTTATCATCCAAATGATTAGTTATTAATAATTAGGAATCTTGTAGCAAAATTCTATAGCAAATTAGCAATAGAATAAAAGACAATCGAGGAGATTCGATAAAAGTTCTTATCGTTAAAAATGGTGCTTATTTTGCCCCAACCAATCAGATATTAGTTTTCAAATGTTAAATAAGTTCTGATTGGTTGGATCAAAATTAGCACAATTTCTAAGGATAAGAACTTTTATTGAATCTCCCTGAATGTACCTCATTTGGATTCTCATTATGTATAATGCAAACATTAGATTTAGCAGTCTACCCATAACCGACAAGCGGGTTATCAAATTGTTACATTTTTACTCAGTACAGGCTAGGCCACACTAGCACGTGTTAACGTGCAATCTGATCATGCTTTAAAAAGACCATGCTAGTGTTGGCTAATTGGTCTGGCCACATTTATTACGCTGCAATAAGCTTTTTCGAGCACATCGAATGGCAAGCGGATGGTAACGCCAGTGTGATTACCGTCTGGCTTAGTGTGGCCTCAGCCTAACAGAACATCTACAATTATTTTCACTTATATAGAGGAACATTTTGATACTCAATACAAATTTTAATCAGTTTTCTCTATATTTTATGAATATTTCAGCCATCCATGTGTAAAAATTACCTATAAATGGGACAACATTAATTAGTCCCATCTAGGAATCAAGTAAAATGGCAACTCTGGCAAACAGTCAAAACTTAGAAACTCAACATAATGAAGTAACTGTGCTAATGTAATGATCTAACTGTGTCAAATCCAACATAACAATGGCAGCATGATGATCAAAAACATTCAGGTTGTTTGCCCCAAACGCTGTAAGCTATGTGATCAGTTACTTTCAGGAGCATCCTGATTATCAGATCACACTTTGCACTTAAACATCCTTTTTGGCTCAGATAATGTGTAGTATTGTTCCCTCAGGGACTTGTTATAGCACTTTGTATACACCCCTAGCACACTAGTTCACCTTCTGAAATATTTAGAAAGATCTGAAGGACTTCACACAGAAGCAGAACGACTGCACGGAAGGAGCTCTTTAATGCTGTTCCTCACATGACATATTTCAATCCCATAGGATAGTTTGATTCCTAAGCTTTTAAATGTATTTTTCTATAACATTTCAGAATTTAAATTGATTGTAAAAATCAATAAGACAAAAATGGATTAATGCATTTCAGTCAATGTTACATACCTTATTAACTCATCTCAAGATCAACTATCCAACAAGGAAGGTTAAAGAAGAATTTAAGCAGCCTGGGACAGTAACTGACAAACCTATACACTCATCTATATAATATTATTATGTTGTATAATATATTATTATATACTAATTATTACTATTATATACTAATATTTTGTCATTTATGTCCTCTCTCTTTCAATTTGCTATTCCCGTCTTGCTCGCTCTTTTTTTTATTGTCATTTTCCTTTTTTATTCATTTATTCCTCCTTTCTCTTTTGTCATACAGTATATTGCTTTTGACTTTGTGTTGTTCCTGATCCCAGATTTTTTAATCCTTTTCCCTTTGATATTATTAAATTCCCCTAATTTTTCCATCTTGATCATCTTTCCCCTACTCACTCTGGGCTCCTTGTGATTTATCACTTCTTTCTGCTACGCTCTCCACCATCTTTCCTCTTTTTTTCTTCCCATTGAACTCTGCTATGACATGTGGAAGTTGCCAGTGAAGGTACAGTAGAACCTCATTTCTAGCCTCGTCTTGGACCAAGCAGCTTGTTGTTGGCTGCTCTGGAGCCTGACAGTAAATCTCCTCACTGGTATAGAAATGAAAAGGATACTTATTTGGAGAAATAGTGCTGGATTTAGAACACAAATGACAGTCTCCATTTCATATTTTTGAAGCCATAACAGAAAACAGTTTAATGGAAACTTGCTTTTTTATTTTAAAATAATGTTTCTGCAGAGTTTTATATTTTTTGTTGCTTCAACTTTCTTTTAACTGAAATGTAAATAGTGCTTACTGGCAGAAACATAAAAGTATATTAAAATAAAATGCTTTGAATGGCGCCAACCCACCTTAGAACCTGCGCATAAAAATAATTGCTAGCACAAAATAGCAGTTTAAGTAGAAAAGGGGCCTGTGATATATTATATATAAAATCCCACTGTGGCAGTTCTAGTTTAGGTGCAAGAGAACAGAAAACTCCTTTAATGGATTTTAATAAAGAATAAGCACAATACTGCGATCTTTATTGAGCATGTTAACTTTCAAATGAAAAATAATTTTGGGTACTTCCTACTCAATATGTACTAATTTATTCATTAGAAACATATATATTCATATTATTCTAAATCCCAGGTTTGTCAGTTTGTTGATTTCTTTTGACCAGGGTATAGACAGAGGTTGGCTAAGCTGGCTGATAAGATAATGAGTCCATGTAAAGCTGCTCAGGTGATTAAGGGCTTTGTGCAGCTTAAAGCCTGTTCAGGTGCCTGGCTCCACCCAAGAATTTGTTTTGTTAATGTGTCAGACTGAAAAGATATACACTGTCTACATGCTGAAAACAGCTCTGCTGTGGAGGACAGTCTAGTTGGCTACAAATTACAACTATACTGTAAAAATTAAATGATTAAAAATAAAAAGCACCTAGGCTGGGAGGTAGGAAAGATTTTTTTTACCTCCCAATATTGTTTTGTTAAGGAGCTACAGCAGATACAGTTTTCACTTGCCAGGTTAGTGCCCTGGGCCTTCCTATATTAATGATAGTGCTGAAGCATTCATAAATCCTGGCAGAAGCAATTCTCTTTGTGCTTCTGCTCCACATAAAATTAAATTGTGGGGTAGAAATTACCGATCCTACTTCCCTGCCACAGATACTTTTCATTTTAACTGTTTTTGAAAAAACTTTCCTTTAAACTTGTGTTTTGACAGTTAGAGTCCTGGACAATGGTAGGTTGCTGCTGGGCTCTTTAAGTTTCCAAAGGGCAAGGCCTTTCTGTTTTGTGTTTGTTTTCAGACATTCTCTGTTCCTGTAACATGCCTGTACCACTCTCTTGAAAAAAGTGTTTAACCAAGAACTGCACCCTGCTGTGTGATATCTTATTACCGCTGAGCTTTATGCTCTCACTATCTATTATTTATCTAATCTATCTATCCAATGTGAGGATTAAGTGAGGATTAAGATGAGGTTTTGAATGACTTCCTGTATAAGACAACACTTAAGGAGAACTATAATTTTTAACTAACACCCCCTCCCTTAATTTACCCAGAATAAAAACTTAAAACGCAAGGTCCTCACCCCTGGGATAGACAACCTAGCCTTAAAATACAGCTCACTGTTCCCCTCCAGGCCAGCCCCTATACGAGGCAGGTTAGCTAAACTATGCAAAGACATGCACTGCAAGACTTTCCTATTCCCACAGGCCCTGTCATGGAATGAGTGAAGTGGGAGAGCAATTATAACAAGCTATAGTTGTACAGGCTTGGTACAGGAACAAAAAAATTAAAAACAAAACAGGACCCTTGGAAAGTATCTTAAAGTACCCTAACTAACATCCCAGAAACAACCTACCCCTCTACAGGCATTTGAACGTCAACCAAATTCAAAAACTGATTCCAGGGTGGAGCCAAGAACATGGACAGGCCAAGGACCTGGGCAAGCTGCCTTCAAAACTTTGGCAATGTAGTTTCTCAACATGGCCTGGAAAAAACTCATTATTGCAGATGTGAGTAAAAAGAACATAATTAATCATGGGTTAAAATAGGCAAATTAGATTAATGAAGAGTTAATGATTTAAATAGCATTACTTATTAGCTCCAATCCCTGTGGGGAAAATGTGTAAATGTGTTATATGTATTATTCTTGCATTTCAGGAGCGTTTCATTTAATACTTTGATATTTACAAGCTTTATTAATATTTTTCCTTTCTATTTTAAAAAGGACGAAACTAGATAATATAGAGCTAAGGACAAAAAAATGCAGGCACTCCTGAGTCTCCTACTCAGGTAAAGAGCGATGTTACTCCAAAGAGAAACCTCACTCCAAAACAAATAAATGAAATAGCACCCCGCTGGTAGGAACAAGGCCTTCCTACCAGCGGGGCGCTATTTCATTTATTTATTTTGAAAAGGTTTTGTTTTATTTCTAATTCACCAACAAGTGGTTTTTGTTTTGTTTTTTAAACAGTAGAACATTTATTTCAGTTTTAAGATTTTAATTTTAAGATTTGCACAGTCCATTTAATTAAAATTCTGTCGTCTAACTTGATTTGTCAAAGGAAGAAAACTATTGATAACTAAAGAACATATGAGATCAGTGTCTGGATGAGTCCAATATTACAGCAAGATCACAAGTAGCCTTGAATGTTAGAACGCAACTATATATAATATTTTGATAGGAAGGAACTACTTGTTAAAAAATGCAAAGATTTCACTGTAAGATCCCTTAAATTATTTATCCTAAGTATTCATATCTTCTTTTTAGCAGCTCTCCTCAAGTGTAAATATACCAGACGTGACAAGCCATACTTCCACAGTTCCTCTCTTCTGTTTCTTTCATGTAGTCGCCCTTTAGGCTTTATCCCTTTCCAATGTCTATTCTGTATATATCAGTGCAATTTTGCATATTCTACATGTCCTCTCACTAACATTATAATCATTTAGAAATATTAAACTTTCCTATGGGTATAAACATATTTAAATTAAATATTAGATCTGTGCAGGCAATAGCTGCAAATGTCTGTTATCAACAAGTACCCCTAGGCTTGTTCCATCTGCAGGTTAGCCCTATGTCTTTCAGCTTTTTAACTATTGTAATTTTGGGTTTGGGGGAGATTTACCAATATATAATTTTCCATTTAAAGGGTGAATATGCCCTTTAAGGGTAAATGTAGGCTCCAAATACATAACCTTTCATTTAATCTACATTTGCTGTCTTCTCAGATCCCTTCATTAGCTTGTATTAATCATGGTATGTCTGTGATATTCAGTTCGATATACTGGACTTAAGGTTTAGATCTTAAAAACATTTCGCTAGTCATCCAACTGGCTTTCTCAATTCAGAATGACTTGTACAAAAAATCTGTTGGCAATAGTTACCCTGGAAGGTCCCAATCAGAATATAACAGCCAGGTGTTAGGGACCTTCTGAATGTAAGGTGTTGATGCATTGTGTTATCGAAACTACTCAAGGTAAGGTGTCAAAACAGCATTGTACATGGCAGACAATTGTTGCTATAATCCATAAGCAACATTAAAAGCAATGTTGTTTCAATACACACTATATGCCATTAAAAAAAGGATGCATTAGAATGGCCCAAACTCAGTACAATGTGGCATATCATTTACAAGTCTAATACCTGTTAAGCCTTATGCTTGGTACACACCATACAATAATTCGGCCTGACCGACTGACATTTCAGTGTTTCAGTCAGTCGGGCCGAATTATTGTATGACAGCTCCGACATATCTCCAACTGTTCCTTCGTCCAAACCGATTGAAAGCATGATCAGATGGGTCAGAAAACCACGATGATCGTGCGGTCCTCTATGGAAAATTGCACCAGAATTGCACGCCCAATCTTGTGCAATTGCGTGAGCTATTGAGTAATGTTTAAAGTGTGGCCAAGCCCTTAAAGTTTCTCGCGAGACTTACTGCAACGCGGGATCCCGGTCTATTTGAATATTACATCAGTCCCATACACCAGAGATTTAATGGCATTAAGATTAGACAAAATTGTTTTTACTACATTGGCTACGCCGCCCTATCGAAATTAGTGCCAAACACACAATAATCCGATATCACATCGGGAAGTGTGGGTTTTGCACTAATATTAGCCAAAAAAGATCTTGTTTTTTCTATTTGTGTTTTAGTACTCATTTTTAGCGGTTTATTATTGTTTTATAGCAAAGGGATTAGCATTAAAGGACATGTAAACATAAAAATATTTGATGTAAATGTTATGTAGTACTAGGTTGACTAGAAGTTTATGTTGATATTGGGGTCAGGAAAGACATTACTTTATACTAAGCCTGTGGAATGGGGTGGGGCTTGATATCTGAAATGGTTTATGCAGCTTGATGCAGTTTCTTCATCTTGTTTTCCTGTAAATACAAAGTTAGTGAAGTTTATTGTCCTCACAAGATGAGGCCAAAATGATCGTGGGTGGGGTGGTACATTAGTGTTATAATTAGAGATGGCCGAACTTCCGAAATATATGGAAAGTTTGAAAACGGACCCATTAAAGTCAATGGGAGTCAAATAGTTTGAAAAGTTTGAAATAAATACAATTAAAATATCAATGTTAACTTAATGTAAATGGTCTGGGACCTGGGAAATGGTCGGGGGAACACGTTCGAACATTCGATAATTATCCCATAAATGATTCGAACATTCGATAATTATCCCCTAAACGTTTCAAAGATCGTTCGATTTTCAAATTCCATAATTATTGAAAGTCCAGAAAGTTCAAAATTCCGAGAAATCCGTGTCCAGGATAGTTCAAGAAGTCCGAGTCTGTTCGGGTTCGAGTTCTAGTCCATCTCTAGTTATAATTACCAGTTAGACATTTTATAGGAAAATAGATGAAGCACTTTAACAGTAATACAATATCAACTGAAATCTTACTATTTTGCATTCCACAGAGACATGCAATAATTTACCATAAATATCCATCACCTTAGGTTGTTACTGTTCACTCTAGCCTCCTCTCTGAATGGCCATCACCCTTGGTAGATCCATATAGAATGATAGGCAGTCAAATGCTCTTAAATCATTTAACCAGTTTGAATTTAATATATCTACAACATAATTAAAATTTCAACCTTGCCTGTTAAACGTAGTCACCCCAAGCAGTTTTAATAAATTTACGGCTTGAAAGTATATGAGTGGAGAGTGCAAATACCTGAATTAATTTATTCTGTGAATAATGAATAATAATGAACAATATTAAAGAAGATTGCACAGTAAACTAGGATAGAAATTTCCAGTGTTGGTCTAAACCTCTGCTTTCTGACTTGTGGTTTGGTGGGTTAATTTGTCAGTGGATTGATTTGGGCAGTGTTGAGGTGCAATACATATGGAATACATGCATCGTATCCAGTACTGTTAATATACAGTTCATAGAGGTGACTTCCATTATCCTAATATTACACAGTAAACCGTGTTACCTCTTATAATATAGAAGATGTGCTATGATTGGTGTGTGCTCTACCTTTTTTTGGTCTTCTTCCCACGGGGACGTTTTTCTCTGACAATTTCCCAGGTCCCAGAGCCATTTACAGTAAGTTACAACTGCTATTTAAATGACAACTATACTGTAAAAATTTACTTTTTAAAAATTAAAAGCACCAGGGCCAAGGAGATAGGATTGATTATTCCCATCTCCCAATATTGTTTTGTTGAGGAGCTACCGCACATACAGTTTACATTTGCCAGGTTATGGCCCTGGGCCATTCTATATTAAAGATAGTGCTGAAGCATTCAGGAAGACTGGCAAAAGCAGTTTTCTTTGTCCTGCTGCTCCTCATAGAAAGGATATCGGTAGGTAAAAGCACCAATATCCTACCTCACTACCTCAGGTATTTTTTATTTTAACTGTTTTTAAAAAAAACTTTATACGCACTATAGTTTCCCTTTAAACCCTAATTTTAGGCGGAAATTTCCGAAGTTTCTTCCCCATTGACTTTAATGGCAAAATTTGCCAATTTTTTAGGAAATCTGCAAATCCTCAAACTTTTTGGAAGTTCGGCCATCTCTAGTAATGATCACCATACAGACAGACTGCTTCGCAGTAGCTGATCAGCTACCAGACATCATTAATCGATCTGGCAGGATGTCACTAAATGATGTATAGGGCAACATCCACAAATGTTAAACATTGTTATAAGGTATGTTCACTTACTAACAACATTACATATTTAACATATATAAAAAAAACAAAACCCAAGTTTACCTGCTTTCCGGGATATTGCAGAAGGAGAAGCTTTTTCTTTAACTGCTGAGGATACAAAAGGTCTTCCATTTGCAACACACTGGAAAGCAGTAAGTATTGCAAAATTGGGGGGTTTGGGGGTCCTGGTTGTAAATATTTAATGCACTTCATTAGTAAACATGACAGTATCTAACTTGTGTAAAAGCAAGAAGTGGTTTTGTAGTGGTGATATGACTATGTATACATAGATATAGGATTATTTTTTAAATAATATTTTGGTTTATTATTTTTTTCTGTTTAGCTTTCTTTTTGTTTTTAATATACAGTAGGAACATAACAATATGTTTTATGTACTGTATGCCTGCATTTGCCCAAATTTCATTTACATTTTTTTATTATCTTAGGGCAGGGATATCAAACTTGAGGTCCTCCAGATGTTTTCAAACATCTGCAAGTTTAACATGCCTGTCATGGTTCCTGTTCTGGAAAAATATTGAAATTAATTGTAAAATGTTGCTTGTTTGATTGCTCCCCAGACCCTGAAATCCTAAGGATTTCTATCTATAATAACACTGCCTACAATACATACAAATCACCATGGTCATTTATTCCATGGAAGAATTTTATCTTTCTATTTCTATGAGAGCCAAAAATAGATATAAACTAATGCATTCCATTAGTCTATGAGTAAGAGCCATTGGAGGCTCAAAACGCGTAAAGTTGATGTTTGTTGTCTTGCATATTTGTTAAATAAATTGTGATTTTACTAATCTAGTTGAGCCCTTTTTCGGTATGCGCCGATGGCCTTTACGTCTTTTGACTGTGCCATTCCATTAGTCTACCTTAGTATTTGCTTTTTTGGCTTGCTATTGTATGATATACTTTTAGTTTTTCAAAGCATCATTGAAGTTCCGGGGGACTTAGAACAAAATTGTCTGAAAACACTTTTTAAAGTATCTTTTAGAGGAAGAAACAAAACAATCTCCCAAGAAAGCAGCAGTTTTGCTAACTGCTACTATTGTTCAGATTTGAGACTAGTTCTGCTACTCAGATCTTTTGGACAGAATCAGACCTTTGCTCCTCTCAGACTCCACAGTGTAATCATTTAGAAACCACTTTAGTCTTATTGTATTCTTTTTGAAGAATTCCAGAAAGATTTTGACATTCTAAAATAACCATTTTACTTTACAACAGGTATAATACTTAAATTCCCACATTCATATAGCTGGTGGGCTAGATCGTAAGAAAAGACAAGTTTTCAAAGTAAAAAAACTTTAGTTTGCTGTTACCACTATCTATAAATGAGGGAATGCTGCTATAATAGCTACTGTATGTTTAGGCTCATATCACTTATTATTAATCATGTTAATATTCTTGCACAATCTAAGGCTACAAAACATTCTGTCTGCTTTAAAGGGTATCTCCCACCCAACCCTAATAATGAATTCTTGAAAATCGGGCCAGAAATTTGCTTACCAACCTTTTTTCCCTCATCTGCTGCCTCTTCTGTTTCTTCTGGGGGGAAAAGAGCAGAAAAGCATGACCGGCAGCCGTGTCTGTGATTGGCTAAATGTCAGCCAATCATGGATGCGGCCGCTAGTCTGATGAGCCGATGGAACAAAGGTGTGCAAGTACATTTCTAGCCCGATTTTCAAGATTGTTTTTTAAAAGAAAGTTCTTGCCGCTGAGAGGTCCGGAGGGGGGGGAGGTGGGAGAGCTCCACAGTGCATGCAAGAGTATTCAGAGAGGAAAGAAGGAGGAAATACTGGATGACACACAGACACTCAGACAGCTCCTACTTTTCAGTTTCCTAGACTTTGATCAGGCACTGCAGGACAACCATAAGAAGCTGAGGAGAAAGGTAAGGATTTTTTAACAAAAATTTTAGTTTGGTGGGGTGGGCATGCTACAAATATATAGTAATGTGTCAAGGATTAGTTTGGGTTAAAGGCAACAATTTTGGCATTAGCAGAAAAATTGTGATTGAGAGTGAGCAATGTACCAACTGGTAATATGGGATTTGAGGGACTTTGGCTGAACTTTTTAAATGTCTCAAATAAATTGTACACTGAAAAAAATGACTTTGCCTCATTTCATTCTATAAATTAATACATGTAAGCAGCACTTTCTCTGATGTATGTGTATTGCTGCAGGACTTCAATCCAGTACTTGTCTTGCTCAAGCTCAGTCCCTCAGTCCCCCAGCCCCCTGACAGACTTTCTGACTCTCTGTGAGGGCAAGCATGCTTAGTAATCCCTATAAGGCAGCATTGTGAGAGGGAATTTCCCACCATTCAGTTCACCTACCAACTGCAATTTAAAACAACTTATTTCTCAATGTTTATATCCGAAAACAAAACAATGGCATCAGAATATAATTTTGGACTTTAACATGGCAAACTCTGCTGTGTGGAGTTAAAACTAAACAATGTTATTTATCTTCTTAGTTGTGGTGGCTGCATGCCTAACATGGAACTTAACCACACAGTCACCGCAAGCGTTGTTTTATGCCGATAGCCACTAAATATTGCATTAGTTTTGAAATGCCAGCTTATTGCGATGCGCCAAGAGCTTTCGGTGCTTTGCCCCAAGGGTTCAGAAAACAGGGGAGGTAAAGAACAGTTAAAGGGTAGTGCCGCAGCCAAAATCCCTGACACCTCCGACGCATCTCCAGTCCTTTGCACTGTGTAAGTTCTCCTACAAGATTCACTGAAGAACGGGAGGTAAGAAATAGTGCATTTACCTCCTGTTCTTCAGTAAAACAGTTAGAAAGAAAGTTAATTTTTTGATGGACATACCCTTTAAGATACTATTATCATTTCAACAGTTGCATCATCAACCTATAATATAAGTGTGATGCCCTGAATCCCTGAGTATACCTTCAGTGCCTATACCCCAATCTACAGTCACTGTCTTCACCTATAGACAAGTCCCCGATCATCAGAAGACTTGTTGTGCCTTGCTGTACACGGTTACCCCCAGGTCTTAGAGTGCAAGGTATAGACGCTGAGGCCGGGTATACTTTGGAAAACCGGAACACCCATGGAGCTGAACAGGGACTGGAAGACAAGAAAAGACAATAATACAGGATAACAATGAACGAAGAGAAGAACAATGATAATATGATAAGAACAAGACTTGGCAACTTAGAACTAATATTGGTACTTTGGTTAGATGGAGGTAAAGCCACTTTGTAGGTTACTGTTAACCTTTTGAAGAATAGGATATGGACCGATGAATTTGGGACCCAACTTGGAACAGGGTTGAGATGAATTTGGGACCCAACTTGGAACAGGGTTGACGGAGTGAGAGGTTGCAACTGGAGACCCATACGAGATCACCAGGAGAGAAGTCCGGCTCCTTAGATCAATGTTTGTCTGCAAATAATTTTTGATGGGAAGAGGCCTTTTTTAGATTTTGTTGTACCTGGCGCCAGATAGTGGACATGTGTTCAAACCAATTTTCCACAAGAGGAAAGTCAGAAGTTGGTCCGGTTAAAGAAGATGCTTTGGGATGATGACCATAAATACAGTATAAAGCAGAAGTACCTGTAGAAGAATGAATAGTATTATTGTATGCAAACTCAGCAAAGGGTAGAAACTCTGCCCAGGATTCCTGACAATCTGAAACAAAACATCGAAGGTATTGCTCTAATGAAGGTATTGCTCTAATGAATGGTTCTCTCTGTCTGCCCATTAGACTGAGGATGGAAAGAGGAAGAGAAAGATAGAGAGAGATACCCAGAACGCCCTATCTGAGACTATGTTCTTGGGAACCCCATGGAACTGAAAAATATGCTTAATAAATAACAGGGATAATTCCTTGACAGGTAGAAGTTTGCTGAGTGGTATAAAGTGAGCCATATTGCTAAATCTGTCGACTATAACCTAAATTACCATTGCTCCCAGGGAAACAGGCAGGTCAACAATGAAATCCATGGAGATGTGTGACCATGGAGAAGTGGACAGAGTCATAAGAGTACCATGAGGGATGTTTCTGGGCATCTTACTGCAGGCACAAACTTTGCAGGCTTTAACATAGGCCTTGGTGTCTCTGGATATATAGGGCAACCAGACATGATGGGACAGGAGTTCTAAGGTCTTTTTCTACCCTGGATGACCTGCTAGTTTGGAATCGAGAAATTGTTGGATCATGGAGATTGAGAGGAACAAACAAGAGGTTATTATGTTTACCGGGAGGAACATCAGACTGAAAAGAGTTAAGAAGGTCAGAAAGATCAGGCAGCAACTGAGATGTAGACAAGGCATTCAAGAAACAGTGAGAAGGAAGAATAGGTTCAGGCAAGGTTTCAGAATCAGAAGGAGAATCAGGAAAATTGCGTGACAGTGTATCAGCCTTCACATTTTTGGCTGCCGGTCTATAGGTGATTCTAAAGTGGAATCTTGAGGAAAAAAAGAGCCCAACGGGCCTGTCTAGGATTAAGTCTCTTGGCGTTTTCTATATACTCAAGATTCTTATGGCCAGTGTACAGAGTTACTGGATGAAGTGCCCCCTCTAGCCAATGTCTCCACTCCTCAAAAGCCATTTTAACAGCTAGGAGCTCCTGGTTACCAATATCATAGTTAGCCTCCTCTGGGGAAAACTTTTTAGAAAAATAGGCACATGGGTGCAGTTGTTCAGGATCACCAGAATATTGGGACAAAACAGTACCTACACCAATTTCGGAGGCATCCAACCTCTATAAAGGGTAGATAAACATCAGGGTGTTCCAAAACAGGTGCATTACAAAAGGCCGTTCTTAGTTAAGTTGTTCAAAGGGGCCACTAAGGTGGAAAAATTCCTTATAAAACTCCTATAGAAATTGTCAAATCCGAAAAATCTTTGCAGGGCTTTGAGGCTGGTGGGAACCTCCCAATCAAGAACTACAGACACCTTTTTTGGACCCATAGTGAGGCCCTTATCTGAGATGATAAAACCTAAAAAAGGAATCTGCTGGAGCTTGAAGGAACACTTCTCTAATTTGGCAAACAGATGATTCTCTCAGAGTTTAGCAAGGACCGACTTGACATGGAGACGGTGCTGTTCTAGAGAGGATGAAAAGATAAGAATATCGTCAAGGTATACAATAACAAACCTACCAGAGAACTCCCAGAGCACATCATTAATAAAATCCTGGAAGACTGCTGGGGCATTACAAAGGCCAAAGGGCATAACTAGGTATTCATAGTGGCCATCCTTTGTGTTAAAAGCAGTCTTCCATTTGTCCCCTTAATATATTCTAATTAAATTATATACTCCTCTTAAATCTAGCTTGGAAAAGATAGACGACCCGACTACTTGGGAGACCATATTGTCAATCAAGGGTAGGGATACCTATTTTTGACTGTGATGTTATTCAATGCACGAAAATCAATACAAGGTCTCAGACTACCGTCCTTCTTTTCCACAAAGAAGAAACCTGCCCCCACAGACGAGGTGGAAAGTCGAATAAACCCTTTTTCTAGATTTTCTTTAATATACTGCCTCATAGCCAGAGTCTCAGCGCCGGTAAGGTTGTAAAGATGTCCACGTGGTGGCATCGTACCAGGCAATAAATCTATGGGGCAGTCGTATGGCCGGTGTGGAGGGAGTTTATCGTCAGCCTGCGGGGAAAAACCATCAAGATAATCATGATAACAAATAGGTAACCCTTTAACATCAGTAATAGACAAAGGAATGGAAGGAACCTGGATTTCATGATCGAGCCCCCACCTGACAATCTGACCAGTGGACCAATCTAGGACTGGGTTGTTCTAACGGAACCAGGGCAAGCCCAGGATGATGGGATTGGATGGAATATCCAAGAGGAAGAATGTCGAAACCTCAGGATAACCTGACTCAACCTGGACAGTGATGTCTGGTGTCATAGATACAGGACTGCTGGAAAGAAGGGGGGTATCATTAATAGCCAAAACTTGAATGGGGTTAGGAAGTGGGTTGGGAGGAATACCAATGAACATGGCCAGAGTAGGTCCATGAAATTTCTAGCCACTTCACTATCTAAAAAGGCCTGGGAATGGAAAACACTAGAAATTTTAACAGATAACAAAATTTTATTAGATTGAACATTAGGAGAAACTGATCGCCTAGCGAGCCCCCCTCTAACTCACCTAGGCGCTGAAGTTTCCAGCCTTTCTGGACCCCTTTTTTGAACACACATTAGCAAAGTGACCTCCCGTGGCACAATAAAGACAGAGTCCTTCCTGTCGCCTTCTTTTCCACCAGAGAAACCTTGGACATATCCAATTGCATGGGTTCCTCTGGGGAAGGTGAAGAGAGAAAAGAAGGAGTCAGTGATGACCTAGAAGTTCCTGGGGTAGCCATTAATCTCTCTTGAGAACGTTCCCTGAACCTACGGTCAATTTTGATGGCCAACGCCATAGACTTGTCAAGAGACTCAGTAGGCGGGTAATTTAAGAGAACATCCTTAATGGACTCCGAAAAGGCCAAAGACAAACTGATTGTTTAAAGTTGGATCATTCCAGCAGGCACTCACTGCCCAGCATCGAAACTCTGCAGCATATTCTTTGGCAGAGCGTCTACCATGATGAGGATTTCCGTTCTTGGTTTCGGTAGTGGCAGTATGGTCAAGGTCGGAATACAAAAGAGCCATAGCATCGAAGAAGGAGGTCACAGATGCTAAGGCTGGACTTTCTTGAGGTAGACCGAAGGCCCAGGTCTGAGGGCCCCCTTGAAGGAGGGAAATAACTAAGGCTACTTTTTGAGACTCAGAGCCCGTTGAGATGGAGCGTAGCCAACATACGGCAGTTCAAGGATTCCCGAATGGCCTAAAGTCCTGCAGCTGGACGTTTGGGGGTCCTACGGCTCAACCTTGGACACCCTCCCGGGTCCTTAGAAGGACCATTGTGGCCATTACAAGGGCCCTTTGGGGCTTAAAGGGTCCCTCGGCTCAAACCAGGACCCCCCTCTCTGGCACATATAAGTGCCCTTGTGGCCCTTGTGGCACTGACAAGTGCCTTTTTTGGGGCTCCCGCAGCTCAAAACCACAACCTCATTGGCTGTTAGAAGAGCCCTTGAGGGCATGTCTTCCTTTTTCCCAGCGGGCAACACCAACTCTGCTGATGTCACCGACACCAGGCGATGTCATTGCAGCTGCCACCGAACATCTGTCCACGGGACTCCTCGAACGTTCAAAGATTTTCAAAAATTTCCGAAAAGAGTTTGGAAAGCAGAATTCGGGAAAATCTGTGAGATCCTGGAGTACCAAGAAAAGGTTTAAATTACAGTTACACTTTTTTTATCTGTACGCGTTATACCATAGCTGTCGATATTCAAGAAAAAAACATTTCCACTAATAAGCAAGTCTTATTTTATTTTGCTATTCATGTGTAGATTTGCACTGGATCATTTTCAGCTTTCTTAGATATTTTATGGATTTGTTTCAAAAAACAGCCATGCTATTCATTCTTGTACCTGTATCTCGATAATTTAATCCAGAATTACTGCGTTGCTCCATATCTTTAACAATATCCATTACACACATATTTTTATATATTTTTCTTAAAACATAAAATAAATGTTACTCTTTGTCAAGAGAAAAGTAAACAATCAAGCAGCAAAAAATATTTTTTAAAGAAAAAATCATGATGCAACACACAGTTTATGGAAATTACTGCATCATGGGCTCTTGGTCAGGTAAGTAGCGCCCCATTAGATACACATTAAGTTTTGTGCTATGAAGTAACTTAAAAGGTAACTGTGGTCTTCACACAAGTGCCCTCGATTGCAAAGTGCCATCTCATACCTTTCAAACAAGTGTGATGGATCTTCAAGACACTTATGTGTAGATCACATTTTCTTTTTTGTGTATTGATCAGGTCCAAAAAACAGTTTCTCTTACCTTCTGTGTTCCTGCAATTCAGTTATCACTTTGCTGTGGGTCTGCAGATTCTATTTAAGAGCATCTATACCGAAAAATATACGTTATTTTAAACTGACTATAACTGAAAACTATAATTCTTCCCAACCACCACTGTATAATTTGTTTGTTGATCTGCCCCCTATTTCTTTATATATCCAATCTAAAACTACTTATGTTTCAGCTCAGCTGTCAATCAAGTTGAATTCTCTTAAAAAACTGTTCTTCTGTGAGTAGTTTTACTGTAGCTAGAATGGTGGTAGAGTTTTGACAGTTGGAATGCTGTATGCTGTGTGCAGGCTTGACAGTTGGTTTGTGGGGGAAAAAATCAGGTCGGATGGAAGTGGGAGTGGTTAAAAGAGGGAGGGGGGATACGGCTCCTAAACAAAATGTGTGCTGGATTGAAGGTATTCATTATAGATTAAGATGAGGCAAAGTAATTTTTTCAGTAAAGTGTCCCTTTAAAATTCCAAAAATATCAATATCAGATTCAAATCCAATTGAATTTTACATTTTCAAATTTGCAATCAAAATTTTTGATTATTCAATTTGTTTTCTATTTCTGCGTGCAGAAATAGAAAACGTCCCATGTTTTTCCTCCCCATTTAGTTTGCTGGAATAAATTAAGGCAATTTTAATGAAAGGATATCTAATGTTTTGAGCAAGAACACCAGGAAAATGTAGATTGCAGAAGGTTATATTTATTGACTGACATCATCAGAATAAAAGACAATGATCGTTTCTCAGAATAAATTACAGCTTTTAAAGATAATAGGATAGAAAAATAAGATCAGCTATTACTTTCATATAATATAATGACCAAATGGGTCCATGTGAAGTTTAGTTTAACAGCAAAATGTATAATTATGCCATTTTTATATAATTATGACATTCAAATTATTTTCTCTCTCTTTTTTTCAATACTACTAAGCAATATCAGGACAGTGGAACAAGCAATACAGAGCAAAACAACGCCACTCTAAATTTTATTGTTATTGACTTTCCGAAAATTACAATTGAACCCAATTTAATAATAGGATTTTCTATTTTTCAAATTAAATTTACTATTTTCAAATAGAATTCTCAAATTTTTTATTTTCTAAAAATTTTGATTTTAATGTAAAATAAATTCCATTGAATCGGAAACGACGGTGCAATCAGCTTTAACCTGAACGATGTGTTTGGACTTTGTTCTGTATATTACACCAGATAGGAAAGCTAAACACAGGAAGGTGTGGGAGTATATTTCAACATACAGTATATCAATTGTATACCATCATGTCACTATTTCCATTTTATTGTATAACATGAGGTTTCTCATTCTCCTTTGTGTTGTTCTAAATTCATGATGCTTAACAAGGTCAATGTACAAGTTTCTGCAACTAGGAGTGGTTAGATTGTTGTAGCTAGCCAGCCTGAGGTGATAAGAGTGATTATATTGTCATTGCACCAGGATATGCTGCCTTGTGATTACATAGGCTCACTGTGCCATCGCTTGAAGTTTAAAGGAATTATGAACTTGACATGTTTTATGAAGGCAACATCTGCTGCTAAAAGTGATTATTGAATTACATTACCAGAATGTGCTGCTGAGAGGAATTACATAGGGTTACTGTTGCAGTATGTGCTGCTAAGAAGGATTAGTTGAGGCCATTGTAACATTGTGTGTTGTTAAGAGGGTTCATGGTGTTAAAAGGATGATTCAAGGTGGAATTTTACACTCAACGTGACTACTGCCCCATGGTTAAATAGTAACAATGCTTTCAATATTTGGCTTTAAAAAAACATTGTTGTTCAATTTGGTTGCCACATTTACTGTCCTTCAACTTCCTATTGGCAATCACTTGGATATTAGTAGCAGCAGGATAGCTAATGATCACATGCTCCAGTTCACCAATAACAAGTCTCATTCCTAATGTGCTATTGTACATCCTGCCCTATTGATTTAGATGAACTTTTTACCTTGATAATACTGACAAAAACCCTGCAAAATAAACTTCTTTCTCATTATATGTGATTCATATAACGCAAACATTTTCTTACAGGATCAGTTCTAGAAGCTTTAAAGTACAGAATCTAAGAGCAGTTCAGCAGCCAATCAAGCAGCATTTTTAGCAATAATATGTATCCACAGTTTAAAAAGGGATGTGATGGAATTTAGCTGCCGGTGTGGGCAGAAATGTTCTTTGCTGATGAATAAAAAACAGTCATGTTATGCTAAGTAAAGATCAAATCACACCTTGTGCCGTCTGTTAACAGTTTGCATCATTTAATCAGTTTGTGAAACTCAAAAAACATCCTGCAAATGCTCATTAATGAATTGGACACCACATGCCAATGCTAACATTCCCTGAAAACATTGGGTAAAAAAGGATATTTTTGTCATTACGCTTTAAATGGCTGTGAAATGCGTCTGCTGATCCCAAAGTGACGTTAATTGTATACTAAGCAGATGTGTGGTGCGAATTAGCCATCAAATGTGTGTCACCTAGACTGCTGGTGTAGCTCAATATGTAAATAATATAATCAGCAATTATGGAGATTTTTTTTTCTACTAAATGCCTTTAAAGCTTTGTGATCATTTTAGAGCTAAATATAAACAGAAGTTTTTTTCACGTAGGATTAGGGTATTCATTCGTAATTCAATTACTATTAGTGTTAGAAAAAAAAAATATTAATGTATTCTGAAAGGTATTACACTGCTGTTGCACATATTATTTTACATTTCTAACATGTTTTTTATGACTTAACCACATATTATAGCTCCAGTAAAAAAGACCAGAGATACTCTGGAATAACTGCCAATTATAATGAAAATGATTGGGTATATTCAGAAGCTGCAGCAGGAATGGGGATAGAGTCGTGACTGCTGATTTTAGTGATATTAAGTGACCTACAGTATGGGGATGGGACCAAATGAAAATCTTCTTATTAATCTTGTTTTCAGACATTATACTTTATACCCTATTACAGCTTGAACCGTTGTTGAAACGTTGAATCAATAAAGATTGTTTGGTGTTCTACCCAGTGTGCCCGGGAGATTTCTATACATTGCTGAAGTATACGGTGTGGAATATGGAACCACACAGCCTGGTGGCACCTGGATTTTAAATTTATATTTAGTATATGGATGAGTGCAGGAATCTCTCTTTACATATTGTTTTTAAAATGTAATGGGAAAGTAAGCTAAATTTTAATGGGCATGGTCCTTCTCCTAAGTATTTGCTAATTTGAGGGTGTAGGCGCGATCCTCCTCTCACCACTTGTATATTTAAAAAAAAAAATAACAACATATGATCATAAAGGGTTTTTCAAAGCTTTATCTCAATCCCTCAATGGGTATCGTAAAGTTAAAAAATACTCAAAACAATACAAGTCAGTGAACACCAGTACACCAGTGATCACACCAGTACACCAGTGATCACACCAGTACACAGTGATCACACCAGAACACCAGTGATCACACCCAGTACACCAGTGATCACACCAGTACACCAGTGATCACACCAGAACAACAGTGATCACACCAGAACACCAGTGATCAACCAGTACACCAGTGATCACACCAGTACACCAGTGATCACATAAGAACAACCAGTGATCACACCAGAACACCAGTGATCACACCAGTATACCAGTGATCACACCAGTACACCAGAACACCAGTGATCACACCAGAACACCAGTGATCATGCCAGAACACCAGTGATCACACCAGTACACCAGTGATCACACCAGTACACCAGTGATCACACCAGAACAACAGTGATCACAACATAACACCAGTGATCACACCAGTACACCAGTGATCACACCAGTACACCAGAACACCAGGATACACACCAGAACACCAGTGATCATGCCAGAACACCAGTGATCACACCAGTACACCAGTGATCACACCAGTACACCAGAACACCAGTGATCACACCAGAACACCAGTGATCACACCAGTACAGCCGTGATCACACCAGTACACCAGTGATCACACCAGAACAACAGTGATCACACCAGTACACCAGAACACCAGTGATCACACCAGAACAAACAGTGATCACACCAGTACAGCAGTGATCACACCAGTACACCAGTGATCACACCAGAACAACAGTGATCACACCAGAACACCAGTGATCACACCAGTACACCAGTGAATCACACCAGTACACCAGTGATCACACCAGAACACCAGTGATCACACCAGTACACCAGTGATCACACCAGTACAACCAGTGATCACACCAGAACACCAGTGATCACACCAGTACACCAGTGATCAACAACAGTACACCAGTGATCACACCAGAACAAACAGTGATCACACCAGAACACCAGTGATCACACCAGTACACCAGTGATCACACCAGTACACCAGTGATCACATAAGAACAACATGATCACACCAGAACACCAGTATCACACCAGTATACCAGTGATCACACCAGTACACCAGAACACCAGTGATCACACCAGAACACCAGTGATCATGCCAGAACACCAGTGATCACACCAGTACACCAGTGATCACACCAGTAAACCAGTGATCACACCAGAACAACAGTGATCACACCATAACACCAGTGATCACACCAGTACACCAGTGATCAACCCGTACACCCGAACACCAGTGATAACCAGAACACCAGTGATCATGCCAGAACACCAGTGATCACACCAGTACACCAGTGATCACACCAGTACACCAGAACACCAGTGATCACACCAGAACACCAGTGATCACACCAGTACAGCCGTGATCACACCAGTACACCAGTGATCACACCAGAACAACAGTGATCACACCAGTACACCAGAACACCAGTGATCACACCAGAACAAGGATCACACAGTACAGCAGTGTCACCAGTCACCAGTGATCACACCAGAACAACAGTGATCACACCAGAACACCAGTGATCATGCCAGAACACCAGTGATCACACCAGTACACAAGTGATCACACCAGATCACCAGTGATCACACCAGAACACCAGTGATCACACCAGTACAGCGTGACACACCAGTACACCCTGATTCTACCAGAACAACAGTTATACACCAGTACACCAGAACACCAGTGAGCAACACCAGACACCAGTACACACCAGTACAGCAGTGATCACACCAGTACACCAGTGATCACACCAGAACAACAGTGATCACACCAGAACACCAGTGATCATGCCAGAACACAGTGATCACACCAGTACACCAGTGATCACACCAGTACACCAGTGATCACACCAGTACACCAGTGATCACACCAGTCACCAGAACAGAACACCTGTGATCACACCAGAACACCAGTGATCACACCAGTACAGCAGTGATCACACCAGTACACAAGTGATCACACCAGAACACCAGTAATCACACCAGAACACCAGTGATCACACAGACAGCTGTGATCACACCAGTACACCAGTGATCCCACCAGAACAACAGTTATCACACCAGTACACCAGAACACCAGTGATCACACCAGAACACCAGTGATCACACCAGTACAGCAGTGATCACACCAGTACACCAGTGATCACACCAGAACACCAGTGATCACACCAGTACACCAGTGATCACACCAGATCACCAGAACACCAGTGATCACACCAGAACACCAGTGATCACACCAGTACACCAGTGATCACACCAGAACAACAGTGATCACACCAGAACACCAGTGATCATGCCAGAACACCAGTGATCACACCAGTACGCCAGTGATCACACCAGTACACCAGTGATCACACCAGATCACCAGAACACCAGTGATCACACCAGAACACCAGTGATCACACCAGTACAGCAGTGATCACACCAGTACACCAGTGATCACACCAGAAAACCAGTGATCACACCAGAACACCAGTGATCACACCAGAGCACCAGTGATCATGGTATGTACAAGATAATATATGTATAACTTTCTCTCTGTTTATACAGTAGGTGTATAGAAATATAAATTGCAGATATAGTAGACAACTATTGATCTAAAGCTCACAACCAAAGATGTCAAATTTGTTTCATAGGGGGGGTTGGGGGACAGGCCCTGGTTTTGGCCTGGAATTTTGGTGGTTGAACCCAAAAACTTACAGAGTTTACAAAAAAATATAGAACATCTCTACCAATATGTGACAAGGACTCTTACGCAATGTATATATTATTTGTATTTGACTGGTTATAGACATAAAACATCAGTGGTAGGGAAGGTGATGGAAACTTTGTTACGGGATCATATCCTTGACTTTGTCTCCAGAGATCATCTTGTTTGTAGTAGTCAGCATGGATTTATGAGAAATAGATCATGCCAAAAAAATGTAATTGGTTTTTATGAAGAAGTGAGTAAGAAGTTAGATTCAGGCACAGCAGTGGATGTGGTATTTGGATTTTGCAAAAGCTTTTGATACTGTGCCACATAGGCGACTAATGATATAAACTGAGGACTATTGGCCTTGAGAAACATTTGTTCATGGATAGAGAACGGTTATTGGACTGCAAAACGAGAGTGGTGGTTAATGGAGCTACATCTATGTGGGCTAAATTCTAAGCGGGTGCCTCAGGGTCTGTGTACTGGGGCCGCTTCTGTTTAATTTGTTTATAAATGACTTAGAAAGGGGCATTGAGTGCAAAGTCTCAGTGTTTGCTGATGACACTAAACTATGCAGAGCTTTGGAAACTTCCAATGATGTGCAAGTGCTGCAAGCAGACCTAGATAGATTATCAAAATGGGCAGCAGAATGGCAGATGAGATTCAATGTTGATAAATGTAAGGTGATGCATTTGGGATTTAATAATCCCTGTGCCACCTACACCATAAATAACTCTGTGTTAAGTGCATCTGTAATGGAAAAAGATTTGGGGCTTCTGATAACAGACTTAGCTATAGCAAACAATGCCAGTTAGCAACGGCTAGAGCTAGCAAGATATTGTCTTGTATAAAAAGGGGAATAGCCTCATTTGGAATATGCGGTGCAGTTTTGGAATCCCATATACAAAAGGGACATCTTGAAAATTGAGGCAGTTCAGAGAAGGGTAACTAAATTAATAAGGGAATGGAGGGGCTTGAATATGCAGGCAGATTAGACAAGTTAGGGCTGTTTACATTGGAGAAGCGACGTTTGCATGGGGACATGATAACCTTATACAAATATATTAAAGGGTATGTCCACCCTTATTTCTATTTTTTAATATTGCCTTCCCCCTGGTCACCCAGCCCCAACCGCATGGTTTTTATTTTTAGAAAGCCCCCCAAACTTTTACTTACCTCCCCTCTTTCCTTCGCCGCGCTGCCGGCCCTCTGCTTGCGGCAGCCAATCACGGACGCGGCTGCCGGTCATTTAGTGCAGCTGAGGAAAGAGGAGAGGTAAGTAAGAGTTTGGGGAGCTTTCTAAAATTAAAAACCATGCGGTTGGGGCTGGGAGACCAGGGGGATTATATATTACAGGGGTTTTATGCTAGGGGGAGGGATTGTAGAACGGGAGGGAGAGGGAGGGAGAGGAGGGGGAGGGAGGGGGAGGGAGGGGGGAGGGAGGGGGGAGAAGAGCTGCAGTATGCATGGCAAAATCTACCTGAGGCCAGGGAGCAGGCAGAGCCCTGCTAGCCTCCTGGTGGGCAGTTTTGGGTTTTGGGACTTTGGGGGGGGACTACAGGAGAACCTATGGAGCTGGGATGTGAGGTAAGGATTACACTACACTACATGATGGGGCCAGGTTTGGGGGGATTATAGTTTTGGGGTGGACATGCCTTAATGCGCCATACATGAACTCTCTGGTGCATTGTTTACTAATAGGTCATATCAGAAGACTCGTGGACATCCTTTAAGGTTGGAAGAAAAGAAGTTTCATCTTCAGGTTAGGAAGGGTTTCTTTACAGTGAGAATGGTGAAACTGTGAAGTCTTCCAGCAGAAGTGGTAATGGCAAGTCATTGAATAGCTTTAAAAAAGGCCTGGATAAGTTTCTAAAACTAAAATATTGAGAATTACTGGTATTAATGCATAAGATCTGGTTGATCCAGGGATCGTTTCCGATTGCCGTTTGGAGTCAGGAAGGAATTTTTTCCCTCTTTTTAGCTGGGTTTTTTTGCCTTCCTCTGGATCAACTGTTAGGTAGGGTTAAAAAAAAAAAAAAGAAAGAGGGTGAATAGGTTGGACTTGATGGACGTATGTCTTTATTCAACCTTAATTACTATGTTACTATGACAAAAGCTGCATGTATTCTAATGTTAATTTTGGAGGATCTATGGGTAGAGGAAGAATGAAAAAAGGCAAATAAAAAAACTTTGAGAAGGAAGCCCAACCCTTTCCCTGATTTACATTAAAAGTCTGTTTAATTCCTTAAAATACATGCACTTGTGAAGTCTATCCCTTCAACCAGTTCTAATGCCATCCCTGGTGTAAAAAGAGCTATACCTATCCCAAGTAGCCCTACCAAGCTACTGTCTGAAGTCCATCAATTTGAAGGTTACACTTCTCATTTCTCGTTGCTCTTTGCCTAAGTATTTACTTTGTTGGCTCCTTCTCTGTAAGAACATATTTAGGCTGGCCAATGGCAATACACTAATAAGACGTTACATAGATTTGATCTTCAACTGTCAATTCTTTCTAATGACATAAATGCCCTTTTGGTGTTATCTTCTTATCTTGGACCATTTATTTTGTGATGGAAGGTTGACTGCAAAATGATCCTTCAAGGCAGTTGCCAGACTGCTGCTAGAATGAACTGTAGAGGGGTAAATATTGTAGTGTGTGGTCATATTCTATTTTAGTATACTGTAGATCATTATGCACAGCTGTATTGAGTGGGAGGTAAAATTAAGAAGGAACTGTACTTGCTGTAATCAAAGATGTTAGCAATTTCACACAGGTATATCATTTATAAGAAAATCTCTTAAAATGTTTACCCCATAAAGTTTTTAACTATACATTTGAACCCTATTTTCACAATCTTTTTGTTTCACATTGTGCTCCCGAGTAAAGAAATCTTAGCTTCTCTGCCGGCCCCTTGATGTTCTCTCCTAGCTTTTTCTGTTGCCAACTATCAGTTAAATCTGTGATGATGATGTCACAACCAATGACTTAT
The DNA here is from genome assembly GCA_019447015.1 of Hymenochirus boettgeri. NCBI lineage: Eukaryota > Metazoa > Chordata > Amphibia > Anura > Pipidae > Hymenochirus > Hymenochirus boettgeri. The sequence continues at coordinate 213,727,650 of CM033472.1, read as the reverse complement.
AATGGATGCAGAAGCCAGCTGCTCTATGGGTGCACTATGAGTGCAGAGGCGAACAAAGAGCTCACAAAGCCATAAGGAGATGGCAGAGTGTGGAGAGGGGCCAGAAAACTAACCAATATAAGATATCTTTACCCACGGGAAAGTTAAGTAATGCTATACTAGGGTTTCTGGGGTACTGAGTGTATGTTTTAAACTTTGTTGGGGGGTGAACATGCCCTTAGCTTAGCACGCTATTTGCACAACAGTCAAATTTTGTTCGGAAACAATTTACTTTTTATTGGGGATTTTTATTTAATTAAAAATGACTGATCCCAATGCCAACAAACTATCTCTGCCAGATACTGGAATAATTGTTTTGTCCAAAGAAATGGCTGTAGTATGTAGCACCTAAATGATTGATACTAACACCTATTCACTTTACTTACTAACATCTGGGAATTTTACTTCCAAGGAACACTTGACTGTACTACTAATCCTAAAAACTTTAAACTATGCATCTGTTCCACCAGGGAACAATTTCTAATAATTGGATCATAACCAATAGGTTTGGTTGTCCTAAAGTCGAAAATCAACTTTTTCATTTTTTACAATTCAGTACAAGATTATTAGTGGTCAACAAGAGTAAAATCTCCTTCCTATATTCTTCATCATTTCCCTCTCTAATCATGTCTCTAATCTAATCATCTAAAATGGGCATGACAATCGGATGAAAATAATTAGCATAGCAAGGGACTTAGTATACACCCCCGTGATACTCCTGTGCTAATGATGATGAACATAATTTGTTTAGTCTAACTATTTGCGGTTAACCAAAAACGTATAAATCCATTTACCCGTATGGACATTTAAAGCTTTCAATTTTAAAACCAGTTTTAATGCTCCAGAGTATACCTTCAGCACAGATACCCGAATCTATCAACACTTTCTTCATCAATAGCCAAGCCACCATTTGCCAGGGACCAGCAGCACCTCGACTGCCCCATGGAATTAACATGCAAGGTATCTCTGCTGAGGCCAGGGATACTCAAGAAAAGCAAAGTGCCACTGGGCACCACTAGCAAGAGGAAAGCAGGCAGGAATCGGTAATGAGGAGAAAGCTAAATAGGAAAGACACCTTTAGTTGTGGTGAACCATATAAAAAGGGTAATCAAGGGCAGTAACCAGGAAACTTAAAAGGGAAGAGGAACCAATGAAAAACAGGCAGAAATGCAAACAGGGACTAGATAGGCTTAAAGAATTTCAATTTGCCAACTAAACAAGCCACAACCACTAGGAGAGGAGGAGAAGATAAACATCCAAATATTCCCTTGAAACGGGCGCTTCTGGAAACGACTGAAAGCTTATTATGGAATGTTCAAGGCTATTTTCGATCATTTTCTAAAAAAACCTTGAACGTTCAATAAATCTCGAAAATACAATCGGAGACTACTTTCGATTCTCCGATCGTATTTTCAGGGGTTATCGAAGGTTCAAGGCTATTTTTAAAAATAGCCCCGAACATTTGATAATAATTGAAAATGCACTCCGAAGTCCCAAAATCCGGATCTGCATTAATTTGTAAAGAAAGTCTTGCTTGCATGGCCAGATTTAAAAGTAAAACATTTTAATCAGCATTTTAGCTTTAAAGTTTAAAGCCAGTTCATTATCAACTGTGTAAAGAGTTAAAATACTTTTCTTGACAAGTGGAATTCTTCAATAACACACTGTATGTAATGTTAGATTTCATATGTTGTAACTAGAGATGGACTAGAACTCGAACCCGAGTTCGAGACAAACGTATTGTGTTCAAACGGACTCGGACTTCTCGAACTATCCCGGACCCGGATTTCTCGGACTTTCAAACTTTTGCTAATTATCGAATTTGAAAATCGAACGATCTTCGAATCGTTTATGGGATAATTATTGAATGTTCGAATCATTTGTGGGATAATTACCGAATGTTCGAATTGTTTATGGGATAAATATCAAATGTTAGAATCGTTTATGGGATAATTATCAAAAATCGAACACAGGAGCTCGAAAGTACAGCGCGTGAGAATAAAATCGATTTTTTGAAAGTTCTGGACATTCAAACGTGTTCCCCAGACCATTTCCCAGGTCCAGGTCCCAGAGCCATTTACATTAAGTTACCATTGATATTTTAATTTAATTTTATTAGAACATTTCGAACTATTTGACTCTCATTGACTTTAATGGGTCCGTTTTCGAACCTTCCATATAGTTTGAAAGTTCGAAAACGGACCGAACTTTCGGAAGTTCAGCCATCTCTAGTTGTAACTTTGAGACAATGAGGGTCTGCAAGGTGAAAAAAAAATCTTCTTCCATTATATAAAAACATTATGGTGACTCAACATATTGATTTTAAGTCAGGTGGCCTAATATAGGGGGAAAGGATATGTACAGTACTTTAGAAATGCAGCAATATGTGATAGGCAGGGCCGGTTTTCCCACTAGGCCACCTAGGCCACGGCCTAGGGTGGCACAGCCACCAGGGGTGGCAAAATAAAACAAAACAAAACAAAAGTTAGGCAGTATTGCATCCCCATATTAAATTTACACAACGCACATTATTTGCCACACAACAGAGCCTTACTGGTTAGCGATTGCTGATTTGCTATGGGCACCAGGTCCTTCTCCCACTCACAAAGCTCTGCTTCAGCCAATGAATTACTGGGTGGGGGGGGGGGGGGGGGGGGGGGGAAACAGGAAGTGCAAGTTAGCTGGCCTAGGGGAGAAAAAAGTATAAATCCGTCCCAGGTGATAGGTTATTATTATTATTATTATTATTAGAGAATTAATTTAAGAAAGGCCAAACTGGAAATAACACAAATGTTATTGTTTTGTAATCATTACCTAACTATTGCATTAAATTAAATAGTTATTCAGTTATTGAGATGATAGAATTGTTAGAACTAAAATATCTTCGCTCCTTTCAGCTTCTAAATATAAAAATTCCAATGTCCATGTTTACTGTCTTATACAAATAGTATCTAAGTGACCAGACGTTATGCCTGAATAAATAGGGCACAGTAGAGCAACAGTGCAGTCCTATAGCCTCTACAAACAGTTTTTCCCCTGCAGCTTAAATAGTTCATCCGCATTAAGGTCATATTAAAAACTTGACTCTGCATCTTTATAAATATTTATAGATCAACCTCGAAACATTTTAACCATATATACAGCTAATATATAATACTCTGTGATCTGATAAAAAAAAATATCTGTTTGGAAGTTAGCTGTACCAGTAATTTCTTTCTTTCAAAAACAGCATTTAGATCAATTATATTTATAGATGAGCTTGTTCAGAGGCCTGTGAATGTGAGATGAGCATCAGAAAGTGCTATGTGAAATGTCAGCCTGTATAAACTAAAGTAGCTCTGATGCTGAATATAAATAAGCATGTGTAGCAACAATTCCGAATATGCAACATAAAACGTTCAATGAGATTTACTATCTTACAGGATTCCTCTAGTGTTATATTGCCAACCATATTTTTTAGAATCTTTAGGGTCCCTGCACAGAAACGTTGTTTCTTTCTACTTGATAAACATTTTGAAAGATCATTAAGAGATGAAATAAAATAAATTATACAATTTCTTAGTAAAGCCGAAGCAGGTTCTGATCCTGCAATCCTTATAGTCACCACTTGCTGGATTTCCATTTGTTTCTACCTGCAGCTCAGTTTAAAGGAGATTGAAAGTGAGAGAAAAAATGAACACCAGTAATACTTACCTCAGTCTTCTCATCATTCCATGTCCCACGTATTTCACAGGTCAGAGCTGATTTTACAAGGCTCCGAGCATGGCAAAAAACTAGGTCAAAGGATACTAAGGTAAGTATAACTTTGGGTAACATTTCTTTTTTCCCCCCATTGATTTTCCTTAAAAGGAACACTTCCAAACATGTAAAGGTGCCCAGAAACCCATTTTTTAAACTAACAGGGCTATGGGCCGAGAGCTGTTATTGGTTATTTTGTCTTAAAGTCACGTTAACTGATGTACCAAGTCTTAACGTGACTTTAAGATACAACTAATGGCAGTTGCGGCAGTTCGAAAAACCTGTGTCGCAAAACCACCGCAACCAATGTACCGTGCTGATAAAGTATTTTTAAGACGGAATCTTTAACACCAGAAAATAGCTAGCTTTAAAGATTCGCAATACGCTGAGAGCGGCTATCGGTAGCGGTATTTAGCCCTGTAAGTTTTTATTGAATTTCACAGTCATTTGAACAATACAAACAAATCAATTAGAACATTATACAAAGTACAGTGTTGGGTCAGTTGTACCACCTGTGTGTTTTATTTAGACACAGCTAAAACTAGGGCAAAGATTGGTTGTTGCAATCTATATAGTCTGTATCCATATTCTCTAAAAAACAAAGGGAAGGAGGGAAAGAAAAACTGTGAAGGAGTCCTCTCGAGTGATGAGTGTCCTGAGAATTATTTACTTATGGTTTCCAATGTGGGGTATTATAGTAGTGTTCATCTGATACTTAGTTTGGTTCAATCTCCACCATCAAGTTTCAGATGCGTTACTCAACTTTAATCTATAATGAGAAAATCCTTTATATCCAAGTTGAGACAAAATATTAAATAAATTGTTACTCCAGGGGCGTAACCCACCCCACTGCCCCCTCCACAATCAGCTGTTTTTAAACAGACCCGGAAGTTCGGGTCTGGTCTTTTAAACAGCTAATCATGGGTTTGTTTCCTTCATGTGCATGATCAGCTGTTTAAAAACAGCTGAGCACAGCAAAGGTTGTGGGCTTGGAGCGGGCCCTGCAATCGCCACCCCTACCCCCTCTGTGGTCGTAGTTACGCCACTGTGTTACTCATTATATACCTATACTAGTGCCCAGCTGGACCATGCTTTTTAGAAATTCTCTGGGTAACCCCGTCCCATATAAACGTAGGGAAGATCATGGTTAATAAGGGATTTCCACTCAACATGGGATATTCTGGGGCCATTCATTTTAACGCAATCATTTTCCTGTCACAAGTCACAAACCATGTGTGTCACAAACATACGGCATATGTAGCAATATTTTTTTGTTTGTTTGTTTGTTTTTGCAAAGCTCCTGTCCTAGTGACTTATAAAACCACATTCCAGAAGTATCCCAAGGGCAATTGCACAATATCCAAGTGCACTATCACAGTACTACAGTATTTCATCACATAGGATGAATGCAGTAATGGGTGGTATCGCCCAAATAGGAGTAAAACACACACTACCTGATGTAATATCAGGGCAGCATATGATCTACTCCTAATTAGCAGGGCCTGCACCATGCCCAGAATCAGGTTAAGCCATTGGTCCATCATAATGCTTTCTGTTATAAACAACCCTCAATGGCCCTTATTGTTTAACATTTCCATGACCATACATGTCACTCTACCCTATACTGCTCCCCCAGCCCCATGGTGTTTTATTTCACGTTGTATCCCAGTTTATCTTCTTACCCAGGACCCCTGGTGTGTTTTTCTACCAGACATTACAACTTCCATAGATTTCAATATAATAACACGCAAAAATCCCATTTCATTGATAACCATTCATATTCCCTCTTTGCTTTACTATTACTATGGGTTTGTAAATATATTTTTAGAATATTCCAAGAATCAAACTTTTTTTAAAAATACTTTTTATTTATTGTTACCAATGAGTAGAATAAATTACAATAGCATTGTGTTTCGCTTAATAACATACATACTTTCACATTTATGTAAGTATTATTGACATATTGGTTTTGTTGTCATTGATGTTCATTGGTTATACATACATTGTTGTAGTGAACTTATTAAACTACTGTTGAAACATTAACAACTCATCCGGTCTGGTTTATTCTCATAATGTTCCATGTTCTGCTGACCTCGGTCTTCCAAGGTCACGCGCGGGGCCCAGCGGGTTCCTGGTTCCATTTGCAGGAGCAACTGGCAAGGGTGGTGAGTTGGGTTGCTCTAGATTATTGTGGAGGGCGATTCCAACCAGTTCCCCCATATTTTATTAAATTTATCAGGGCAGTTTTTATGTCTGTATAGTAACATAAGGTGGGGTAAATCATTGTTTATTAGTTCAGCCCATTTCTTAGTTTTAGGTTTCTTGTGTGAGAGCCATCTTAGCACAACTGTTTTCCGTGCATAAAATAATGTTGCCTGCAGGAAGATCCTTTCAAATTTTGACCACACCTCGTCATCCAGTACACCAAAGAGACACAGGGCTGCCTGTGTTTGTATGGGGTGTGGGGTGAGTGGGGCTAGAATTCCAATTACCTCCTGCCAGAAGGTTTGAACCTTCGGGCATTCCCAGATAAGATGGATAAAATCTGCATTTTGGAATGGGCAGCACTTATGGTTAGATTGTTTGATGTGTTTGAGTTGTTTGGGGGTGTAATACGTTTGATGGATTATATTAAATTGTATTAGCTTATTGTTGGTAGCGGGGGAGGCCTTGCAGTGCGAGTTGAGTATCTCGCTCCATTGATCCTCTGGTATGTCTCCCAAGCAATCCGCCCATTTTGTTTTGACAGTTGTGTTCATATGTAGAGATTTAACATTGAGTAGACATGTATATAATCTTGATATGACCCCTCTCAGGCCTTGGGTACGTATTACCCCTATTATTGGGTGTTTGGATATTTGGTTTAGCGTGTTTGGGAAGCTATCTCTGATTGCGTGTGCCAATTGTAAATATTGAAATTGGTGTGTGTGAAGCTATCTCTGATTGCGTGTGCCAATTGTAAATATTGAAATTGGTGTGTGTTCGGGATTTTATAAGTGTCTTGTAATTCTTGGAATGATTTTATTTGCCCCCCCCCCCGTATTATGTCTCCTAGAGTATGTAGACCTTGTGACTCCCATTGCGTGGCTCCTGCCATACTTCTCAGCATGGGAAGGGTTTTATTTCTCCAAAGAGGAGTGTGGTTGAAGGGGCCGGATATATTTAGCAGATTGTTAGTGAGTTGCCATATTTTACAGGCTTGCTTGTGTATTGTTGTTCCTTTATCGATTATATGTGGCTTGGGGTTATCTATGTATGCCATGAATGGTCCAGTAAGATATTCGACCAACATTAGATCCAAAGGTGTGGGGGGTATGTTGGGATTGACCCAGAATTGTAGGTGTGATAGTTAAGAGGCCCAATAGTATATTTGGAAATTGAGTAAGGATAAGCCACCCATACTTTTTGGGGCTTGGAGTGTGGTGTATTTTGTTCTTGGTTTTTTGTGGTTCCAGATAAAGGAGGAGAGGAGGGAGTTTAGTTTTGTGAAGAAGGCTTTGGGAATATATACTAGGGAGTGGTGTAGTACGCATAGGATATTTGGGAGTAAAAATATCTTGATCAGCTGGATTCTGCCCAATAGATTGAGGGGGACATTCTTCCAGGTTTGTAGCTTGGTTTGTGTGTGGTCTAGTAGGGATAGTATGTTTAATGAGTAGAATTGTTGCAGGGATTTGGATATGATTATTCCAAAGTATTTAAAGTGGTTAACTATGGGTATTGGGATTTTGTTCATATGATTACTGGCTGGGGTACTGTCAAGGGGATAGTGTCGATTTGTCCCAATTGATGAGTAGTCCAGAGTAGGAGCCAAAAATATTGATGAGGTGCATTGAGGTTGTGAGGGAGGGGTGAGTGTTTTCGAGGAAGAGTATCAAATCATCTGCATACAGACCTAGTTTTTCCATATATTGCCAGATTCTAAGGCCCCTTATGATGTTATTTGCTCGCAGTTGCATTGCCAGGGGTTCAGTGGCAAGGGCGAATAGGTAGGGGGACAGTGAACACCCCTGACATGTGCCACTTGCCAGCGAGAGTGTTGGTGATAATTTCCCATTGACCATAACTTGAGCCTTAGGAGCTGCGTATAGCAGTTTGACCCAGTTGATAAAATGTTGCCCGCATCCAAATTTTTTGGGTGTTTCTATCAGGAATTGCCATTCTATGGAATTGAATGCTTTGCAAGCATCTAGCAATGCTATCACCAGTTCACCACTTATATCGTGGTTCAGTTGCGTTTGTATCAGGGTACGTCTTAAATTTATTGAGGTGGATTTATTGGGCATAAAGCCCATTAAGTCAGGGTGAATAATTGTTGTTATTATTGTTCTCACTCTATGTGCCAGTGCTTTTGCAAGTATTTTATAGTCTGTCATCAACAGAGATATCGGTCTATATGACCCACATTCCTCTGGGTTTTTCCCTGGTTTGGGGAGTACCACTATTGTAGCATTGTATAAGGATGGGGGGAGAGATCCTTTTGTATAGGAGTTATTGTACATATCAAGTAGTGGGGTGATTAATTGACCGCTGTATTTCTTGTAAATTTCTATTGTTAGGCCGTCTGGGCCAGGGGCTTTGTTTGCTGGCATATCTTGTATTGCTAGGAGAATTTCCTCGGGTGTGAATGGTCTATCAAGTGCTGCTTTTTGTTCGGGTTGTAGTTGTGGGAAGACTAGGGTGGATAGATATTCTGCTGTTTGTTGTTGATCAAATACACTACGGGATGAATATAGGTCTTGGTAGAATTTGTGGAATGTTTCTAGGATATGAGAGGTAGAGTGTACCTAGTATAGATAGCTAGTATTGTGTTGGATTGATTTTGGTCCTTGACCAGGCAGGTCAGTTTGGCAGACTGTCCTCCCTGCTCGAAGTGATTCTGCCAGATAAAAAATTGCTTTTTGATTCGCTTTTCCAGTGATCAAATTATTATATAATCTTTGGGCTTGCAGCCAGGATGAGAGAGTGGTTTGGGTTTGGTGGATTATGTGTTCTTTTTCAGCTTTCAGGAGAGCTGACTGTGTGTTATTTTTATTTTGTTGTGTTTTTTGATGTATAAGATAGTGGAGTGTAGTCTGCCTCTTAGATATGCTTTGAGTGCCTCCCATATTAAATTGGGGTCTTGGGATGATTTGTTAAATCGAAGGAATTCTTCTATATATTCCGGGATTGGGTCTATTATGGGGAATTGGGTGAGCCAGAAGGGATTGAGCTTCCACATTTGTTCGAGGGTGCTTGGGACAGAAGGTGCAGAATTATTGGCGAGTGATCTGAAATCCCTCTAGGAAGGTGTGCTACATTTGTGATTAGTGGGGCTGTTTTCTTAGATAAGAAGATATAGTCTATACAGGATAGCAATTGGTGTGTCATTGAGTGGCATGTAAATTCTTTGGCATTGGGGTGTGGGGTGTCTGTGTCACCAGATGTCCACCCAATCCCAGGATAGTATTAGTGAAGAGAGGGGTGAGGAAGTTTTGATATTTTGTGAGACGTTTGCAGTGGGTAGATATAGTCTATCTCATAGTGGGTTCATGACTGTATTAAAATCTCCCATACAGATTAAATGTGCAGCAGGGTACTGGATTAGTAATACAGCTATATTTTTTAATACATTTAGTCCCATGTTGGGGGGGGTTGTATATTCTGACTAGTATTACTCGAATGGTGTCGATTTTAGTGGCCACAAACAAAAATTTACCATTAGGGTCTGTTTTTACATATAGGATTTTGTATTTAAGGCTTTTCCTTAACAGAATTGACACCCCTCTGGAGTATGACAAACATATGCTGTGGGCAGCCCATCCAACCCATGGTTTCTGGAGTAGTCTAGTTGTGGAGGTTAGTAAGTGGGTCTCCTGCAGGCATACGACATCTGGCATATATTGGTTAAGAAACGTGAACACTTGTGTCCGTTTGTTTGTGTGGCCTAGGCCTCTCATATTCCAAGAAAGCAGTTTCAGAATTTTATTTGACTCACCCATTACCAGGTAGATGTGTGGGTGTGTTTTTGCCGACCCCGCGCCCCGACCCCAGGCGACCAGACCGAACCAGACCAGGCCAACTATAATAGAAAAGAGATAAAAAAATAGTATAAACATTCCATTGTTTCAAACATATAATAGAAAACCTTGTAACACATAGAAATCAAGTTGATCTCATTCACCAAATGGTTCAGAGATATATAACCTTCTAGTGTCATGATGGTGTGGGGGAACATGAGCAGTAATTCTTTTGACGCTAAAGTGGCTGCGTCCAGGGAGAAGTCTCCAGAAGACTTTAAGTTATGTTCTATTGGGTGTATTGGAGGTTGTTTGACTGAATTGTAGTTCTCGTGTTGGGAGGGTTTTGTTCCCAAAATGCTCAGCTTGTCGTGGCGGTGCTGGGGTCTGTTAGCCGTATTGACATATTTAATAGATTCTGCCTCAGGGGGGTTTGTGAGGGAAATTCCACATCTGGTGGGTGTCTCTCGTAGTGATTGCTGGCATCACGTATATGGAGGGGTTAACATTACAATTTCCATTAAGTTCTAACGTTCCCAGTGGGTTCCTATGTTATAGTGTACATTGGGACAATTTATCGACAGTCTAGGGTATTACTCTGCATGCATCATATAGTTTATTACGCTGATAGTTTAGTTTGGGTTTCACAAAAACTTGTCTATAATGCTTTCGTAGCTTGTCTTGTTGGTTTCCAGCGTGGCTGGTCTGGTTTATATATGACATATATGACTGGTGCTTCTTGTCCTTCTTGTGATTCTTGTCCATCTTCTGCTTCCAGCAGTCTTTCTGGTGTATAGCAGTCTGTAAAATTGTGTTCTTCTCTTGGTTAGATTGGGGTAGTGGGGCGTTTGTCTCTTAGGTGGTGTATACAGTGTAGTTGCTGGTGCAAGTTTGTTGTGCATATCTTTTAATATACCGGTTTATGTCCACAATTCACTGTATATATGTATCCGGGGTTTAGGTTTGGTTTGCCGGTATAGTAGTTCGGATGAGGGTTAATATCCAGCTGTCGTTGGTTAACGGTGTTAAAATAGTGCCATGTTGGTGCTATGTGGGCCTCCTCACAAGGAGGTCACTAGTGGAGACATGTGTCCCAAATGGTGCAGAGAAGAAAAAAGGGGGGGGATATAGTAGGGTGCCCTGTATAATAGTTAAGTGTCGCTGAGCTTATAGCATAATAAAGTTTACCGACCTGCCACTGCAGTCCCGTGGGCTTTCCTCGCCACATGTGTAGTGGTGGTGCGGTTACTTACAGTTTAGGTGGTCTCTACGGACCGAACTGGGTATCCATTCACGTTGTGGACTCTATGGGTGATTCAAAGAACTTGGTGGAATTATTATGCTGTATCCGCAATTTTGCAGGGTAGAGCATGGCGTACGGTATGTTGAGATCTCTGAGACGGCGTTTCACTCTGAGGAATGTAGCTCTTCTTTTTTGCAGGTCGATGGAGTAGTTTGGGAAGACCATGATTGTAGAATTTTCTATTTGCAGGTGCCCTTTTTGCCTAGCCAGGCGCAGGATGGTGTCTCTATCCTTGGTGTTGATCAGCCTGGCTACCATGGGCTTAGGCCGTGATCCTGGAGGTAGGGGCCTGGTCGAGACTCTGTGCGCCCTTTCAATAGTGAACACGGGGGATAAGCTGTCTGCCCCAAAGGTGTCTTTTAGCCATGTATCTAGGTAGGATTCCGGGTTCGATTTTTCGGCTCCTTCAGGGATCTCTACTAGACGCATGTTTTGTCGGCGGGATCTGTTTTCTAAATCATCTGCTCGGGATTGTTGTTGTTGAAGTTGCTGTTTTAAGGACTCAAGCTCTCCAATGAGAGGCTGTATCGTGTCCTCGTTTGTGGAGACTCTATCCTGTAGCTCTCCCATGCGCTGCCTCATCGTGTGCAAATCTTGGCGTAGTAGGCCCATGTCTATCCTAACCTCTTCGATGAGCATCGTGAGTGAGGTATTGGAATCCTGGATTGCTAGCAGGATTCGTTTTGTAGTGGTTTCCGGAGCATGGGGCTCTGAGTCTGTGGCTTGCGAGGCGAAGGGTGAGTCACCCAGGTTATCCTCCATGTGATCTGCACGCGGAGGAGTGGAGGAGGGTTGCGGCCTCGATTGGCGGGCGAATCTTCCCAGTGCCTCGGAGTAGTTGTTAGTTGTCTGTTTTTTCTGTTGTTGGTTCCCGTGTTTGGGCATTGTGATAGCAGGAGTCCAGAGATGGCTTTTCTTCAAAGTGGGGTTAATAGTCACCCAATATTATCATCTGCAGGTAGATGTTCTGGAGTGATTCTAGTCCCTGCATCTGCTCAGGTCGCCATCTTAGCCACGCCCCCAAGAATCATACTTGACCATGTTTTTTTTTTTATTATTATTTTATATCCCTCAAAATGGTGAAGTCATTTAAAGGTTGAACTGTGGTATTCCAAACAAGTTGATGTTAAAGGCCAGATTTCTACCTTTAAAATGAGCCATCAACCAGCACTCTACATACTGCATAGCCCAAGATATAAAGAAATCACTGACCAGAAAGCTAAGAAGTGGGAGGTTCTAAATCTACGCTCACAAATACGTGTTCCTCTTTCTAATCTGCGGTTGGCACATGCTCAGTGCTGGAGAAAGCAGAAGAAACCAGGAAGTGATTGCGTTACAGTAATTGAAGGAGGATTGAGGGAGAATTGAAGTGTGTGTGTGTGTGTGTGTGGGGGGGGGTTAATAGCATAGCCCACAGCAGAGAGTTTGTAAGGTGTGTACATTTTTGTCTTTTTTAAACGGAGATACTGAATCACACATACGGTAAAAATTTAAAGATTTTTTAAAATTGCAAAGCAAATAATAAAAGTGAATTGCAAAAATACTCAGGAAAGTATTTTTTTTTACTACAGTTACCCTTTAAGATTGTTTTACTCACTGGCACTTTAAAACTGTGCTAACTGTTCTCTACATTCTAAGAGTCATCTAGCCATTTCATGCATCTATACACCGTTTTATGCATGTACAGTTTTATTACATTTTAGTGTTCTCTGTTATGTCTGTGAGATATCTTTCCATCCCTGGGTGCTCTTTTTTATTTATGTATTTTCTTTATTTTGAGTTCTCATCCTTGCATAAATCTACATTATTTTTTGCAGATATATTTGTTTCTCTGATAAAACCTTCTTTTATCTGTATTTTCTGTGATTCCTACCTTTCTGATTTACTGGAATTATCCAGTTTATTAAATAAACTGCATATGACTTGGTCCTAACCTGATCTTTCTGCCCTTTAGTATTTTAACTGCAGAAATAATTTTTTTCTAAAAAGAAAAAAAAAACCTCAGCAGAACTATTAATAGGATTCCTTCCTTTTCAACCAAGAATATCATAATGAAACATTCACAACAATCCCAAACACAGCACAATTAAACTGATCAACTGTATTTAGGATTCATAGCCTATGTACTGTAAAGTAACTACAGCGCTGAAATTCTGTATAATATACATACTAATATATATACATATAATATATATATATATATATATATATATATATATATATATATATATATAACAGAGCACTCAGAGGTCTTAGATGAAGAAAACAAACAGTGTATTTATTCACACATATCAACACATTTCAGCTATCCAGTAGCCGTCATCAGGATTGTATGGAGATATATATATATATGAAATAATATCAATAGATTTGAGGACTGTGCAATATTACTGCGTCCCCTAGTGGCGCTATATAAATAAACATATACATACATACATACATAGTAAATAGAAATATGAATGTAACCCAGCTATTATAACAGGTATTTTCCAAAACCTAACAATTACCATATAAGACAGACCTATTTTCAGTAATTATTATGAAAACCTGTTTTAGAAAAATACACGCACAGGAATGCGTTTCATAAACTGACACAATTGATTTTGTACTGTATGTAAAATAGTTTTTTTTGTGTCATGCGTGTAATTTCATAATCCATGTGGAGTGAACAAGCCTTACTGTATATCTATTTATTTTTTGATCATTGCTATGCCACTGTATTTCGTATAAGGTTTCCTATCTTTCTTTATAAACCCCAGATTTGTATATCCATCATATTTTCTTGCTTTTCCTTTGTCTATTTTTGTTATTTTTTCCTCGGGGGCAGGTCACACAAATGACCTTTGTCCTTCTTTATGGCTCAGTCACATCCTCTGCTACATCTAAACTACATTTTTATGCATTGGGTGGACTAGAGGGAGCCTGAGGGGATTTGCCAAACGTCACTCCATGTATTTATTTTCTTTTTAATTCAATGATTTTTTTTATTTTATTTTGTTAACTTTTATGTATTAAACTATAGCAATACTAGTATAGATGTACATAGTCACACTGCAAAGCTGGAATTTTACAAATAACATCAATCTGTATTATAACTTTGATGGCTTAAAACAGGTCTAACATACTAGTAATCTTAACATTTTGGACGTGACCTACAAATTGCCATTTGTATACACTGCTGGCTCAATAAAGGTAAAAGTTGTAACTTGTGTCATGTGGCTGATCCTACTGAGGGTTATTGATCTAAAAGAGAGACCTATGGCAATTGCATGGAAAGGAATAATAAATATTCTTTATTGCGACCCGTGAAAGCATCTCCATGCTGCATTTGTATAAACAAAATAAATCTCTGTTTTGTCTTCTAGGTTTCAGCCTTTTTTCTAATTCAGCACTTTCTTATATTAATGAACCTTTATCATAAAGGACATGGCTTTGCATCCCTATCATAGGCTACGTTTTATAAATACGGTAAAAAAATGCAAACCTAATTCTTACGAATCTGGTAGAAAAAAAGGAGCCAATAGTCTTAGGCTCCTGGTTTTGTGTGGAAACTCGTGGTTCCACTGTCAAAATGTTGTCATTCAAAATGATTGTAAAAATGTTGATGTGGAACTACTGATGTTTTTGCATGGGATTTCGATCTTGACTATTGAAACTTTGTGCGGAAACTGAGGACTGTTCTGACAATTCACCTGCAAAACGAACCATGAAAAGTTTGTGCATCCTTACTGCCTAGCCTATAACACAATTAGTACTAGATAGACCTTGCTTACTGGTTTCTCCTACTTTTCTATCAGTTATATGACACTGACATGATTATCTATGGCTTTAGCACATTACCCAGCATGCATTTAACCTGCCTTTTTTTAAAGGGGATGCAAATGAATTCTAAAAAGGGGACATATTAGGCATTAATACAAAGAGGCTGCGTCATGAACATGTGTTAGTATTTGTAACAATATGAATCAGTGTTTTTGTTTTTCTCCAAGGGCCATTATGAACTTTACCTTCTGTACTGCTGTATACTAATTAAGAGATTTATAAATGAGCAATTACTATTTCAATATGTCAGGTTTTTTCAGAAGGCAAATATAGCAGCTGCAAACCATTTATTTCTATTTCTCTAAAAGCATTCCACAATCAAATAATGTGCTCATCATGCAGCAGGTTTTTTTTCTATTGTCATTTAGCTACAGGCTGTATTGAAAACAGCTAATCACCATGGGGTGTCCTGGGCAAGTGCTGGGTTTTATTAAAAATTAATGCCTTTAATTTCTACAGCATCAACACCACGCACATTTACTACCTTCTAGCCTTGCCAATCGATATTTGTGCATTTGCTCTTTTCTGTGTTCTACTTTATATTAAACTGCCCTATAAAAATTAATAATGTTGTTCCCGTGTAGGGATCTTATTGCAAACAGCATTTCAAGTTCCTTTTTTCACATTCATTTCCCTAGTAACATTATATTTAGACCTTGCCTATTCTCTATGCCTGACTGCACTCTAAGAACACAATGAAAAGTCAGCTATGGGTATGTGGTTTTCATTACATATTTACCAACTGTCCTAGAATTTGTGGCACAGTCTTATCTTTTGCAGTCTCATTTCCTAAATGATTGTCTGTCTGCTTTTCTAAAACTACCTCTAAACCCTACAAAAACCCTTACCCCTTCCTTACATTTCTAATTCTATGGGAGGCAGGCGCAAGTATTCATACCTCCCATTTGCTATAAATAGTATCAATACTGATTTCTACAAGTAATTGCTATATACCTGAGTGGTGCTAATGGAATTTAAAATGAAACCGCCAGTTTCGAAAATCTGCAGATCTAATTTTAGAAATGTTTGAACATAGGAAATTATCATAGAAAAATTGAAATCGAATATTAGAAAATAGAAAATCAGAATGAAATATTGTGTTTGAAAATTTTAAATTACTATCGATTAGTTGATAGACTTGCCAGTTTTGTTCTTCTCATAATCAAGGTTTTTTTTCCTATTACAAATATTCCAACAACATAACATTTATTTAGCTGCTGGATGGATATTTTGACAAATGTCCTTACAGTATATATAAATTTCTATTCCATAAATAACTAAATACAGTGCCACCATCTGAAATGTCTGGGCCCCATACTAGATAAATTCCCAGTCCCTCTATACTTTATACAGCAATTATTGCCCCCCTATACTTTATATAGCTGTTACTGCCCCCTTTATACAGTGATTACTATCCCCCTATACTTTATACAATGATTACTGGCCCCTATGCTTTATACAGCAGTTACTGACCCCCTTTATACAGTGATTACTGGCTCCTATACTTTATACAGCTTTATACAGCTTTATACAGTTGTTGCCGCCTGGCACTGCTTGCTAACTTAAAGGTAGCAAGCAGTGCCAGGCGGCAACAGCCAGAGCCAGCATGCTATTGTCTTGTATAAAGAGAGGTATGGATTCAAGGGAGGAAAATGTAATTCTCCCTCTTTACAAAGCATTGGTAAGGCCTCATTTGGAATATGCAGTGCAATTTTGGAATCCTGTGTACAAAAAGGACATCTTTGAAATGGAAAGGGTTCAGAGAAGGGCAACTAAATTAATAAGGGGATTGGGGGAGCTTGAATACGAAGAGTGACTAGAAAAGTTACAATTATGTACGCTGGAGAAAAGGCGCTTGCGTGGGGATATGATTACTGTGTATAAATACATTAACGGCCATACAATAAACTATCTGGGGCATTGTTCACCAATAGAACATGTCAAAGGACACGAGGACATCCCTTAAGACTTGAAGAAAAAAGGTTTAGGCTTCAAGCTCGGAAAGGGTTTTTTACTGTGAGAACGGTAAAGCTATGGAACTGTCTTCCGGTGGACGTTGTAAAGGCAGGTTCATTGGTCAGTTTAAAAAAAAAGCTGGATGAGTTTCTGAAAACAAGGAATGTTGCAAGTTACTGGTATTGATACATAAAGTAGAGTTGATCCAGGGAAATTTCTGATTGCCACTTGGAGTCAGGAAGGAATTTTTTCCCCCTTCATAAATTTGGTGGGGGTTTTTTGCCTTCCTCTGGATCAACAGTTAGGCAGGAAATGAGGATATTGCTAGATGGGTTGGACTGGATGGACGTATGTCTTTATTCAACCTCAAATACTATACTATTGCCCCCCCTATACTTTATACAGCTGTTACTGGCCCCTTTATACAGTGATTACTATCCCCCTAAACTTTACACAGTGATTACTGTCCCCCTATATTTTATACAGTGATTACTAGCCCCCTATTGTTTATACAGGGATTACTGTTCCCCTATATTTTATACATTGAGAACTAGCCCCCTATACTTTATACAGGGATTACTGTTCCCCTGTATTTTATACGATTACTGGCCCTCTATACCTTATATAGCAGTTACTGACCCCCTTTATACAGTGATTACTGCCCCCTATTCCTTATACATCAGTTACTGGCCCCTATACTTTATACAGCAGTTACTGACCCCCTTTATACAGTGATTACTGCCCCCCCTATTCCCTGATAAATCAGTTACTGGCCCCAATACTTTATACAGCAGTTACTGACCCCCTTTATACAGTGATTACTGACCCATATTCCTTATAAATCAGTAACTGGCCCCTATACTTTATACAGCAGTTAATGGCCCCATTTATACAGTGATTACTGGCCCCCTATACTTTATACAGCAGTTACTGACCCCCTTTTAACAGTGATTACTGCCCCCCCTATTCCTTATACATCAGTAACAGGCCCCTATACTTTATACAGCAGTTACTGGCCCTATTTATACAGTGATTAATGCCCCCTATACTTTATACAGTGATTACTGTGCACCTATATTTTATATAGTGATTTCTAGCCCCATATGCTATATACTGTGGTACTGGCCCCTTATAATTTATACAGCAGTTACTGGGCCCCAATACTTTATACAGTGATTGCTGGCCCCCTATACTTTATACATCATTTATTTGCCCCTTTTATACAGTGATTACTGGCCCCTTTAAACAGTGATTACTACCCCCCTATACTTAATATAGTGATTACTGGTCCCCTATACTTTATACAGTGATTACTGTTCCCCTATACTTTATCCAGCAGTTACAGCCCCCTTTATACAGTAATTACTGCCCCCCTATATTTCATACAGTGATTACTGGCCCCTATACTTTATATGGTGATTACTGCTCCCCTATATTTTATACAGTGATTTCTGCCCCCCTGTATTTTATATAGTGATTACTGCCCCCCTTTAAACAGTGATTACTGGCCCACAATACTTTTTACAATAATTACTGGCCCCCTATACTTTATACTCTGATTACTGAACCCCTATAACTTATACAGCAGTTACTGCCCTGCTATACTTTATACTGTGATTACTGGCCCACTATACTTTATACAATAATTACTGCCCCCCTATACTTTTTACTAATCACCATGATTACTGGACCCCTATACTTTATACTCTGATTACTGACCCCCTATAACTTAAACAGCAGTTACTGGCCCACTATACTTTATACAATAATTACTGGCCCACTATACTTTATACAATAATTACTGACCCCCTATAACTTATGCAGCAGTTACTGGTCTGCTATACTTTACACAGTGATTACTGTTCCCCTATACTTTATCCAGCAGTTACAGACCCCTTTATACAGTAATTACTGCCCCCCCCTATATTTCATACAGTGATTACTGGCCCCTATACTTTATATGGTGATTACTGCTCCCCTATATTTTATACAGTGATTTCTGCCCCCCTGTATTTTATATAGTGATTACTGCCCCCCTTTAAACAGTGATTACTGGCCCACAATACTTTTTACAATAATTACTGGCCCCCTATACTTTATACTCTGATTACTGAACCCCTATAACTTATACAGCAGTTACTGCCCTGCTATACTTTATACTGTGATTACTGGCCCACTATACTTTATACAATAATTACTGCCCCCCTATACTTTTTACTAATCACCATGATTACTGGACCCCTATACTTTATACTCTGATTACTGACCCCCTATAACTTAAACAGCAGTTACTGGCCCACTATACTTTATACAATATTTACTGACCCCCTATAACTTATACAGCAGTTACTGGTCTGCTATACTTTACACTGTCATTACTGGACCCCTATACTTTATACTCTGATTACTTACCCCCTATAACTTATACAGCTTTACTGGCCTGCTGCTATACTTACACTGTCATTACTGGACCCCTATACTTTATACTCTGATTACTTACCCCCTATAACTTATACAGCAGTTACTGGTCTGCTATACTTTACACTGTGATTACTGGACCCCTATACTTTATACTCTGATTACTTACCCCCTATAACTTATACAGCTTTTACTGGCCTGCTATACTTTACACTGTCATTACTGGACCCCTATACTTTATACTCTGATTACTTACCCCCTATAACTTATACAGCAGTTACTGGTCTGCTATCTTTACACTGTGATTACTGGACCCCTATACTTTATACTCTCATTACTTACCCCCTATAACTTATACAGCAGTTACTGGTCTGCTATACTTTACACTGTGATTACTGGACCCCTATACTTTATACTCTGATTACTTACCCCCTATAACTTATACAGCTTTTACTGGCCTGCTATACTTTATACTGTGATTACTGGCCCACTATATTTTATACAGCGATTAACGGTCCCTATACTTTATAAAGCAGTTAATGCCACCTTCTGATGGCAGCTCTGCCTAAATATGCTAAATGTAAAATCTTTGAAACAAGATATTTTTTTGTACATTTATTTTGAGCCTATCCAGAGCACAGTCCAAAACACTGTAGGTCATTTGTATGTTTCTGCTGAGATAAATGATGGTTGCTTCTACTTACTGTTCTAAAATCCCCTTTTTATTAGTACCAAACAGAAAGAGAAAAAGAAGAATAGTTCAAGGTTTCGACAGCCTGCAGTGAATGATATTCTTGCATTTCTTGTTATGTATTGGGGCCTGGAGTCTTCAAAAAAAAAACAGAAGGAGAAAGCGGCTATGACACTAGTTTGACAACAGAGTGAGATGGCACCATCCATGCTACATGCTGGCAAATGATATACAGCTTGTGTTACTTTTGTAGATAAGTTCTAGTGAAAAGTCTAAAATATTTCCATTAGAACAACCGGATTCAAATTTTAAATCAGAAAACAGGCAATTGCACCTAGAAGCAGAATGAACACCTGCTGACAGAGAAAAGCCAAATACCACAATATGTCACTTGTAAGACAGCAGGCGGTAAGTAAAAGTCAAATCCTAGTAATGTGCCCTGTGCTACAGTATATTATTAATAAGGATGTGTGTTCCTGTCATTTAAAACCCAGGATTTAAAGATCAAATCAAGTTTTACAAGAGGCGCCTTTTTCCCACGTCTTTCCCGTTACGAAGTTTCTAAAAACAGAATAAACACAGTTGAGAGCATTTACATGACTCAAAAAGGTCAAAAATCAGTGAGATTAAATGTGGCTGTTTGCGTATGAATTTTCTTGTTTGTACAGCTAACCCTGTAGGTAAACAAGTTGCTTTTGAAAGAAGTAATGAATTCAAAGGTGACAGAAACGTAGCAGTCTGTCCTCTGTAAAATCTTGTAAAACTATTGCAGTTTGCTCTGTCGTTTTCTATCTTTTGGACACTATTATTACAGTAAATAGTCAGGGGCACTTCTAGGGTTGTTGGCAAACTTTGTAATAAGGCACTTCCAACATCTATTAGGTGGTGCCGCTGCCGCGGTGAGGTGGGCGTGGCTTCTGGCTGTGAGTGTGGCTTACGGTTGTGGCTGTGGCTAAACACTTGGAAAAATTTGATAAATTAACAAATACTATAGTATGCCGGTTTTTAGTTTAACACCTGTTTTCTATAGCAGGAAGTGAACTTCCTTCACTGGGGGAATACAGGGGAGTAAGTCCTCTGATGTCATGGGGACTCCCTTACCGCTGCGGCTCTGCTCAGTGGCTCTGCAGGGCTCCCAGAACTACAGAGGTATATTACCAGTGATTCCCTCATCACTTTCAGGCAAAACTGATGGGGGATCGAGAGGGCACTTGAATGGTGCCCCCCAAGTGCTCCCAACACACACACAATATATATATATATATATATATATATATATATATATATATATATATAGTTTTTTAAGGGGCTTTTCTTTTCCCCTCTGCTGCCTTCCCCTTTATCCTTTATCCCAGAGTTGTCGCCTTAGACAACTGTTTCACTTTGCCTCATTAGAGAACTGGCCCTTTAAATGGTGCATACAGTGAACAGCATTTGGAGAGGCAGAGCATTGTGTATGTTACACTTTTTAGATAAGCAATGTCCATCTATTGTCCTCCAATAACTAGAGGTGTAGAAAATGTTGGGAACTGTAGATAAACTGTAGAGCTGAGAGTTGACACTATTATACCCTTCAAAGTCCCCCTCCTCCAGATAATAGAACCCAGGGTGAGAACCTAATCTTAAAGGAGAACTAAACTTACACTTTTTAAATCCTAATGTGAAATTCTTTCTCCCCAGAACACCTATACATTGTAAGATTCTTCTCTAGCAAGTTGCATTTGGTACATGTGAGAAATAGATTCTTCAATGTTGCTGCCAGTACAACCCACAGCCCATGAAGTCATCAAAGAGCCACGTCCAATACTCACTGTCTCTATGCACAGTGTATTCTATACACCAATATGAAAGTCCCTAAAAAGACTTTTAAAGCTGCTTGTTACCCTGTAATTTAATTACCAGTCAGTGTGAGTTGCTGGAAAATAAACTGCAGGGTAACAAGCAGCTTTCAAAGTCTTATCAGGGACTTCCATATTCCATTTTTATTATTCTTTTAGCAAAAAATAAAGCTTCCAAATGTAAAAAGTGCTCTGCTTTATTAATATGCAGAGTTCAGAAGGTCACAAGTTCAATACCCCAAACTTTCACTTTTTTTTGTTTCTATCATGTTTCAAGCAAAAGATAAAGCTCATCTGGTAAGACGCCTGAATTAGAAACACACAGTTCAGAAGGTCGCAAGTTCAAATCCCCACACTTACCTTTATTTTTCCATTAGGTTCCTAGTAAAAGGTTCTACATTTACCCATCTTCTATATAGTATCTCTGTTAGCGTTGGAGTAAATGTACAAGTTGCAGGTTCTATTCCCCAGACTTAACTTTTATTATTATCCATGCTATCTATGAAATTCACTACAAAGATTACTTTTCTTTTTGAATGAAGAGTAAAGGATTATATCATTGTTAGGACAAGAGCATTGAATGTGTTTGAAAACTGTGCTGTAATGTTATTGGCTGTCAGCTTCTACAAAGCAAGGTTGCAACTTTCTTGTTTTGATCTGTTGAGCACTACAGAGCATGTGCCTGTACACAGACACTTTTTGGAGCTGTGGGAGCTGACCCCTAGTACTCAGAGGTTAATTTCATAAATCACCCAATGGCCACAGGAAAGGGAGAGGTGAGACACAGCTTGTTGTATGTTTGTGAATGTGCCCTATCTATTGGGACAATGTTGTCTGGAGACTTTAGTTCTCCTTTAATGCTGCAAAGGAGCCCTGCAAAGCTGGCTTTGTGAAGCCCCCAAGTATGGCAGGACTGATGATTGGGTACTACCAACGGAGAGGGGGTGGGCGATAATTGCCTGTTAATTAGTACAATTTGCAATGCTGTAGGTTGGTGAACCAGAGGAATGAGTGAATCCATTTGTTATACATTGCAGGGTAATAGCCACCTGTAATAGGGATTTTTAAAGCCAGAACCAAGAAGGCACAGAAATGGCCACAGAACAGAGAACTAAAGCACTAAACTCAGGATCAGGGTCTCAGAGAGACAAAGAGAAAAGTGATTCAATTATAATTGTTGTGGAATTATAAGGTAAAGAGTAAAGTGCCCTGTGTCTCTCCCAGTTGCCTTATTCTGATCTGTCATCATGTTGTAAGTATCACTTAATTATGTATGTTGGTGGGGGATATGAACAATCCTCAGTACACATTAATTGGGCTTTATTAAGTTTAAAAAGCCACAAACGTCTAGTGCTGGGCAGATTTCATACAAAAATGACTGATTGTGTAGATAAAATAGTAATTACACAACCCATAGCTTTGATATGCAGGTACATTATTAATGTTTAAATGGTAACTATACAGTCATTTTTGGCTTCCTCCCATGTTTTTATACTGCCATGTACAATAAACTCCTTTTGGGCAATATTTATAAAAGCCGCGGCATCGCTTTTTAGCGATACAGTGACTTTAAAGGGGAAGTTCAGTGCAAATACATATACTTTTTAGAAAAAAGAGCAGTATTTTTTCATCCCAATGACCTTAATCTGCCAATTCAGCATTGTGTCTGTGTATAAATAAATGCAACCCAGCGCCTGGGTTGATTTAGTTACTCAGTAGAGATCTGAGCATCTTTGACCCATCCAACAGCTAATCAGTAGAAATTACTGTTAGGAACAATCCAAGGAAGTGGTGCATTCTGGGAAGAAGAAGGACAGTTAGAACCTGAAATGTCAGCTCACTAATGTCAACAGCAGGGAACAGCAAAGCGTATGAAATCAATTGATTTTACAAAATGGGAGAGAATATGTAGAATAACTAAGAAGGCATTACACAAACTAACAATTTAACAAATATTGATAAAATTGAACTGTCGGTTTCGGTTTCGTAAATTTACAATCGATAAACCAATCGGAGATTTTACATTTACTATACTGATCGTAAATTTGTGATACCGAACGTAAATCTGCGATAACGAAATTGGAGATTTACGATCCCCATTGTGGTAGTTTACTACCGCACGGTATTCTACAATCGAACGTTTGTTAATTAACGAACGTTCGGTCGTAAATGTAGGATCGCGATCGTACATTTTTACAACCGCAATGGTAAATTAAATAACCCGCGGTATTACTAAAAAGCGATACCGTGGGTTTATAAATATGGCCCAACGTGACAGCTAATCTCCATGATGAGCTTTGGAAAAGGCAGATGAGCAACAGTTGACAAATCATTGCTCCTTCCCTTAATGCCTTCTCTTCCTTTTTCTCTAACAGATTGCGTATGCATGACTTTATTAGAGCTAGGAATGTAGTAACATGAGCTGGCAGGAAAGGAGTTGTGACCTGTTCTCTGCACGAGTGTCTTTTTGAAAGCTCACCACAGGGATTAGGGGTCACAGGTTTGAGGCATGTTCTTGGCATGGGAAATTTCAATTAGTCTTTTGTTTAGATGCTCTATGCACATTCACAGACATGGGTGCAGATCCTTCCAACCCTTATCCCATAAGGGCCAATAAATCCAATGCAGCCTGAAACTTAAGGAAGATCGCACACCAAATATACAATGTATAAAGTTTTATTGAACCATCACCAACATTTTGGGGGCTCCTACCCCTTCATCAAGTAAATTTTCTCTGGATCATATGTTAAATTATCCAATGATCCCACACACACTATCCTTAAGAAACTTAAGTGTTTGCTTGACATGGCTCTGGATGCTACTTGGATTGACCAAAATACTTATGACTTTCTTTACAATGAGCAACCTAGGAAACCCGTTCTATAAGGTCTTCCTAAAATCCATAAGGACCCAGTCTGTCCTCCATTTCGCCCTATTGTGTCATCAATAGGCTCTATTACCCAACCATTGTCTTCCTTTTGTGATTACTTGCTTAAACCCATGGTTCTGGAACTACCCTCATTTCTTAAAGACACGGGAGATTTCCTGGATAAACTTGCTTCTGTCGGCCCATGGAATAACGACTGGCTTTTGATCACAGCTGACATTTCATCTCTATATACCAACATTGAACATCCCAAAGGCCTGGAGGCTATAAGACACTTTCTGTCCATACATAATGCATGCCCGCTTCCTACAGAAAGGGGAACTGCCAACACTTCAAAAGGTATCCAAAATTTGCTATTTGAGCATTTTCTTATCTAGAAGTTCCTACAAGTCAGGATGCATTGTTGGCTCTGGTAATATCTAAAAACCCTGAGATTATTATGGAGATGAACGTAATGGGAAGCTTAGTGAATAGTGATCATGATCTAGTGTCATTTGTATATATTATATATTCCGGCAGCATCGATGAACATCGCGTGAGCGCTCGGTCGGGTAAGTAAAATCTTATAGATGTATGGCCACCTTTAGTATGCATGTCTCCTCTCTATGTATCCACCCCCTCCCAAAACTGAGGCACAGATAGAGTTTGGAGCATGTGCAGTGGAGATGATCTGTGCCCCACTACAGCCAGTAACATTCACCCAGTGATTTTGTGTTATGGTGAAAGTAAAACTTCTTTGCTATGGGAAGGTAAGCAGCACTGGGAGATGTAATAACTGCTAGAATCAAGTAATATTTTCTTTTAGCTGTAGGAGTGTGAAGGTGTGTGTGTGTGGGGGGAGAGGCAGGTTTGGAATTGATTTATTTAGGTTCAGTGCAATATTGGGTCTCAAATAACACAGACAGCAGCTAACAGCAGGATTGGGTTTATCTGCACAGAAAGAGCACAGAGCAACAGATAAGGCTTATTCCTTTTCCTGATCTTAATACAGAATCAATTAGCCATGCAGTGACAGGGAAATAAGCTTTACTTTCATAGAATGGATAGTTTCCACATGTAGTGTGCCAGGGGGAAGGGCTGGGTGAAAAAACAACCCTTTACTGACTAGCTGTGCCTTGCCCTGTTTAAAAAGTAAAACTCCCAGAGCTAAAAAAACAAGGTATAGGAAGGTCAGAGAAGAAAAAAAAAAGCAGATTGAAGATTGGTGGGAATTAATCCTAATTACTGTGTGATTAGTTAAAAAATGATTTGCCTCAGTTTACATGTACTTTAAAAAAAAAAAACAGCAAACAAAAAAACAGATTGAAGCGAGAAAATATTATTCTCCCTGTTAACAAGTCACTGGTAAAGCCTCATTTGTAGTCTAGTTTTGGAATCCCATATACAAAAGAGACATGGAAACAGTTCATAGAAGGGCAACTAAATTAATAAGGGGAATGGAGGGACTTGACTATGCAGGTAGATTAGACAAGTTAGGGAGTTTTTTTACTGGAGAAGGTATGATTGTGCGAATATATGAACACTTTATACAAATATATTAATTGGGCATATAATAAACTCTCTGGTGCATTGATCACAAATCATGTCCATTTCAGAGGACTCATAGACATTCTTTTAAGGAAATGTTCACAAAAAAAACAACTACAACCCTATTGCTAGATCACTTCCCATGTGCTTTGGTTCCAGAGATCTAAGTAGAAAACCTTTTGCCTTCTTTCAATCATGGGGCCTCCCCTCCCTGTCCCCACTGGCAACATGCATGCATGCCCGATTTTCCAATGCTTTTCCTAGCAGTTAAACACCTTCCAATGTACAGTAAATATGACAGCCTGGTAGGGGAGCTGGTACAGATTGAGGTTTGCAGTGTTATTTACTGATAAAAGAAGTATATAATATAATTTTTTTGGTAATTTTTTTCACTAATGAATATGCATTTAGTGCTGTTGTGTGTTTGGCCAGTAGTGTAAAGGGGTGGGGCTTTCATTAAAAACAGCATAAACAGAAAATACATTTGGCAGCATATATCTCTGGAACCATAGTACATAGAAGGATGAGAGTTGTCTCTATTTAATAACCTCTTTATTGGCCTACCAATAGAAGTGAAGTTGTTTTTTGGGTGAACATTTCCTTTAAGATAAGAAGTTTCATCTTTAGGTTAGGAAAGGTTTGTTTACAGTGAGAACGGTGAAACTGTCTTCCAGCAGATGTGGTAATGGCAAGTTCATTGAATAGCTTTAAAAGTGGGCTGGATAAGTTTCTAAAACTAAAAAATGTTTAGCATTACTGGTATTAATAATATACTGTAGTTCTGGTTGATACAGATCCCTAACACCTGGATGTTATATGCAGGGACACATTCCAGGGTGTTTATTGCCAACAAATTCTAGTGCAAGTTATTCTGGATTGAGAAAGGCAGTTGGATGACTAGCGGAACATCCTCAAGAATTGTATAACTGTCTGTTTGTTATATACTTATTAATTACATAAGAGCATTCAGTGTACAGACCAGCAGTACATTTTGTTTCTTTGCAGTGAAAGATTGTAACATCTAGAATAAGGAGCACTTCAGTTTAGACCTTAAGGCCTACCCTTGGGTCATAAATAAAATCAATAGACTCCTCAGGAAAACATGTTTCTGTGTAACTCCTTATTAGTGTAATTGGCTTTCTTAGAGACTTGAAGTTCAATCACCCATGAAGTAACTACTTTATATGTACTTTACCTGAAATCAATATGCACTGTATTATAGGAAAATTACAGGATTCAAGCACAACAAATCTGATTACATTGATTGTTTAATTAACAATGACCTTATCATTCTTATACCTGTAGAAGACACTGCAAAGAGACACAAACTCAACCATATCCATCATAGCATTAAATTGTGTTAACACATACAACACAGAATTTGGCAGCACTTCAATATAGTTAAGTGATATAGATGTATTCAACATGCAGATAAGAAGTAAAACAGAAACCATATAACACAGAAAAAATTCTATACCCACCCCTAAACAATAAACAATGTCAAACAATTTTATATTAAAATGTATGTTATGTAATGCACCCTGCAAATACAGTTTAAGGATAATTCATTACCTTGTCCATTGGACCTGTGTCCTTGTGGTTATATAGTCAGAGCATGCTGCAGTAACATAATATCCTTATAATACATACATAAGTGCTGTGCTGCATTTTATAATGGGAGCAACAGTGGACTATTTCCATATAAAAATTACTCCGTTACATTGCGGAGTAATTTTTATAAAACCTTTTATTCAGTTTCCATTAAGCTAGCCTGCCTGAATATAATCTGTCAAAAGTTTTTAAAAAATGCCCGATTGTGGTCTTGTGCTTTCTTTATATTTTCTTTACATATTACACAGTAAGGGGCGAATTATCATCCATCATTTACCTTGAAAGTGATGTATAACCCCTTATATGTTACACTTTAAGGGGTACATTATCCCTCATAAATTACCCTGGAAGGGATGTATTATCCCTTATATATTACGCTATAAAGGGGCGCATTATTCCTTATATATTAACCTGGAAGGTGCGCCTCATCTCTTATGTATTACAATGTAAGGTGTTCATCATCCTTTATATAATACATAAATTTATGGAACTATGGAATATTTTCTTATAATAATAACTCTCATCAATCATATTTGAATATTTTATTAAAATATGATTGGTTCATGTGTGATCATCTGTTTGCAAGCATTGAAATATTAACCAATCACAATTGGATTTGGTCCCATATAAAAAGGTACAAACCCCAGCGGAACTCAGAAGTCATCGGAGTGATGGCAGAAGAAAGAAGAAGGAAGATGTCTGCAACACCAGTGACGTTGATGCCGCCAGTGTCACTGGTGGCTGCAATAACATCGCCCGCTGTTAGCGACATTGGCGGAGTTGGTGTCACCGGCAAAGAATAAAGAAGATGTCACAAGGGATCTTCCAGGTGCCAATGGAGGTCCCGGTTTCAAGCTGCCGGACCCCTTAAGCCCCAAAAGGCCCTTCTTAGGGCCACAATGGTCTTCCTAAGGACCAGGGGGGTCCCGGGTTGAGCCGCGGGACCACCGAACATCTGGTCGAAATAATAATAATAATCTATAATCCTTGAATGGCTGAATTGAAAATCCTTGGACGTTCGAGGGTTCTCAAATTTGAACAGTTGAGTCACAGCTATTTACAGTAAGTTACCATCGTTAGTTAATTTGTTATTTATCCAAATTTTTCTAAAACTATTACTTCCGTATTGACTTCAGTGGGTTTGTTTTCATACTTCCGAAGGTTTACTGAAGTTTGGAAAGGAACCAAACAAGTTCAGCCATCTCCTACAAGACCAAAAAATGTAATATATAAACCTTATGTTTTATAAGAAACAATGCGCCCCTTCACATTATAATAAAATAATATTATGTCGCCTCTGAAATCCCTGCCTTGTATAAAAGCTCTCTGCCTGTGGCCTTGTGCTTCTATATGGTCTGGCAACTGGGAATGTAATATTCTTGTATTACACTGTAAGAGGTGCATAATCTCTTATATATTACACTGTAGTGGGCACATTATAGTTTATATTTTACACTGTTAGGGGTGCATTATCCCATATACGTAATCATGTGATAATGAAGACTAAAATGCATCAATTCAAATTTTGAAACCACACACCAATTCATTAAAATTTTGAAACCACACAAAAATGACTTTCCATGCTCCATAAATACACCGAAAGATGTATTTTATCTAAACATCGGAAGGAATTCTCCACACCTTAGAACATTTCAAAGGTTATTTAATTTTGATATCCTATTTTTAAGTTCATAGGAATTTTCATTTAGTTTTTATTAGCTACCAATGAAGTGGGGGGTGTATAATATTACATTTACTGACCTATATTAGGTACAAGACAACATATATAGATTTTAGTACTTAGAGGGCTGATGCCCCTATTTTAAATGCATGTCAAAAACATGTCCCTTTAATTGGAGGTTTGAATACTAAGCATTGGATGAGAGGCCTCTTCCCTCCTTGTTAAAAGCCAGTAGGCGGGGGAAAAGATATCCTTTAATACTAATCCAATGCAAGGTCAGGGAGACAATCTTCCCACAAAAATGCAACCAAGCAGGGAGTGTCAGCTCAGATAAATGACCCAAGGCAATTTGTTAGGACCTTCCATACTGGGGTTACCTTGACGTGGTTGGAAGGCTTTTCACTTTTATTTATAAAATTGTAACTAACCCCCCCCCCCCATGTTTTTACTGTTTGCACTAGCACAGATAATTTGATAGAATATGGGGCCCAGGAATGTGCATTGATCATCTCTTTTCTTGTTTGTTCTAATGTTTTGGTCAGATCAGTAGCACTTCCACTATATGTTATAATATGTTGCCATAGGAGTGCTCCCACAGCCCCCCCTTTTTGTTGTAGTCAAAATGAAAGGTTTAGCCACACCTCTGTCACTGTGAAAATGTGTGCATGTGTTAAACCTAAAGAAACTTTAAGGTCCGTTAAGTTTCAGTATTACACCCAATTTTGTGATGTTTGTAAAACATATGACAGTCTTAAAGAATAAAAAAAACTACAGTGATACTATGGGTATCATAGTGGACATAAAGAATAAACATTTATAATTTCTTGCGTTATTTGGGCAATGCTATTTTTTAACCACAAGGCTTTTATACTCATTTAAGCCCACCTCACCTTAAGCTATACAGCCAGACTTGTTTAATTTGTATATGAAACAGGCTTAAACATCAGAATGAACTAGCAGACATATGACGTACAAGTAAAATTAAATCTTCTATTCATTCATTTAACACATGAAACCCAATTATTGAAAAAGTATTCTGTGTGTCTCCCCCCCATATTCATCTCTGTAAGATCATTCACAGTCAAGGCCATGTATCCACCTATGATCACTAAAATATATGTACATACAAGTTATCGTCCTACAGTATCTTCTATTGTGCCTTTTTAGGACTTGTGGTGTCCTTGTGTATTGGGTTTACATAACATGCAGTAGATCAATAGTTGCATTTCATTCTGTGTTTCATTCTTTTATGGTAACCCTTACATTGTTACATTGCTGCAAATGGGTTAGTGTGACTTTAATAGTGATAGCAGTTCTTGGTATATCCAAATATTCAACAGGGCCCAGGCACACTAACAATGATGTTAATAGGTGCAACCTCTGTTAGTCCTCCATCCCAGAATTCAAAGCTTTAGTACAAGCAAGAAAAGCGAGAGATGCACACTACTTATATAAATAACTGGTTTATTAGTGAATTGCACACATACAACATTTCGGGGATCACATTGTCCTCTTCATCTTTGTATATCACCCTCACTGTATCCACTTTTGTCAAATGTTTAATACTTGACTCTTTCTGCTTCTATATGTTAACTGTTGTCAGAATGGCACCATAACTAAGGCAGTCCTATTGGCAGACAGGCCATTAAAAATTGTATCCGGGCCTCTCTTTCTGCTGCCATTTTAAATGTATTCTGACACATCATTAGCATTTCAAAATAATATACAGATACAAATCTGCATACAAGATTAGGTTCCCTTAACATAATTATATATAGCTAATGCAATATACATCATAATGTTCTAGTCAGGGATCTGCATCCTGTCGCCCTCCATAGGTTTGAAAACTACAACTCCCAGCATTCTCTCTGTTTGTAGAGACATTGAAATTTCACTATTTTGTCAAGGAAAATTCATGTTCGAAAATTCTGAGCTGAAACCAGTTATTGTTTAGTGAATCTGCAGGCAGGTTCATGCACATATACCCTTCGGGGCATGTTTATAAACCCGCTCCATCAAACCTTTATTCTGGCCATTAAAACAGTGTGCGCCAATCTTTATCAGTACTTTAAGGACATGTTATAATAGAGACACTGACCTAGATTTATAATACCGCTGCCATTACAGGTGCTGCCACGGGGTGGAAATAAAATATCAATACAACAACATAAATATATCGACATAAATACAGCCCATTATTGCTCAAATTCATATTGCTGTTGCCTCCTATAAAAGCTGTACTGCACATCTGTGACAACACCTTTGCTTCTATAGTAAATCTTTTATTCTTTGCCACTTTTTAAATAACCACACTATGTAATTCACTACATTGCATTTTTAAAATATCTATTTACGTGAAGTATGATTCACCCAGAGCAGAGCAAAGCCTGGGTGAATCTCCCTAAGGATGGCTAGACGTTTTAACCTGCAATCTGATTGTGTTAAAAAGCGCACACTATAGTGCTGGACAATTGGTCTGGCCTCAATTGGTGCACTGTTCTGTGTTGCAATCCGCTTTCTCGAGCGCATGTAATCACCATTTTTTACCGTCGGCGTAGTGTGGCCTCAGACTAAGTATATTTTAGAAGTCAATAAAATTTCTAGCATGATGAAAGGGATGGTGGTGGAGTGGTATGTGTGTGGGACTGTAATAGCTGTGTTTGTGGTGGTAGGCATAAAAAATGAACTGCTTAAACAAATGTACCAAGCCAATAGCGTCTCTTTAACGGAAAATGTTTAATGACGCAAAATGGCATAACCCATTCGCAATAAATGAAGAGTAGCTGTCAGCTCGGAACGGTGCCTTAGGGCTAGGCCACACTAGCACGTTTTTCCTGCATTTGCGACCACGATTTTCGTTAAAATGGAAATCACGGGGACCCAAAAATTTTCGCGATTTCCGATGCGCATGCGTTTCCATAACGGAAAATGACAAAATCGCAATGCGCAAACACAAAATACACAAGAATCACGCACACAATCGCGTGCGATAACGCTCACTATTTTGTGCGCAATTCCTGTGTGTTGCAGTTTGGCCTCAGTCTTACAGGGGCTCTTTATACATCACCCCTATTATATGTTAGAGTTCTCTCCAATCAGCTGTATCTAATCAAGAGATAAGTAATCAGAAAAGATTACATGTGGCACACAGGTGAATTCAATTAAGAGAGAGGTTTTAATTTAATCGAGAACCTTGGTTACGTCTGTGACACAGATGGATTAACCAAGATAGTTTAATTACCTGTTCATTCAAGTGAATGAGTGAAAATTGACCAGAAATTCAATTCACCAATAAGCCAGAAATGATTCTAGAAGATAGCACACTTCCCCCATATGTCCCATAGGTCTGGATCATGTCTAATGTGTCTCTAGCTCAAAAACTGTGGGATAAGATAAATCCAAACAATGGGTAAAATAAATAAATAGTTGTATTCAGACTGTAACAATTCATGTACTGAAACACTAATAAATTTACTGCATATTAAGAACCATAACAAAATGGAGAACAATACAGTCTGACAGTCTATAACAAGATGTTTATTGCCAATATATTCCCTCATGCAGGATAAAAAAACAAGACAAACTGTACAATAATGTCCTTCAGGAAGCTGAATTACATCAATATCCTACTCTTCGGCTGTTCTAACTTCTACTTCTCATCCTTCAATCTGTTCTGTGTTTCGCTTCAAAAATGACCCATTTTAAGTTTCCCCTTCTCTCCTCCCTATTTATAATGATTGTCATGATAAATTCTTATTTCTCAAGTAATTCATTCCCCCCCCACTTTCTATTGTTAACAATTCTGTGTGTCACTACGTTTCACATCATAATTCCCTTGTTTTGCTCTTTATCTGTGGAACAAATCACTTCCAGAATATACCAAATACCCTCTATCTATGTTTCTTAACGTACAGAGAGGGAAATAGAATTCCAGAGGATGGGAGCCACAAGAGAGGAAGGTTTAAGGTGAGAGTAACAGTACGAGTGGGGGGGTCTGTACAGGAGCTGGTTCTGTGATAATTGCAGGCAGAGCAGGATTATCCACAAGGCAACCCTATGCACCTGCCTAGGGCCCAGGAAACTTCTGGGGGCCCAGATTTAGAAGCAGTAACAATATTATAGTCTATACAATATATATATACCAAAAAAGGGGCCCCTAAATGATGGCCCTGCCTGGGGCCCCATATGATCTTAATCCATCTCTGATTGCAGGGTGCAGGTAGGAACATATGGGGACACTATAGAGGAAATATAAGGAGGTGCAGCAGAGCGAAGGGATTTAAATGTTAGGAGGATTTGTATACAATGTGCTGTTTACAAGGGAGCCAGGTTGTTTTTCCAATACAGGGGAGATTTGGGATCCTGTTTATTAGAGAACAAAACAATACATGTGGCAGAGTAAAATATGGACTGAAGGAGAGTGATGTGGGAATCAGGAAGACCAGTAAGTAGTAGGTTACAATAGTCCAGGCGCAATAAAGGGGAACAATGCAAATGCAGTAACACCAACTAATCCTTGCCTCTTCCCAGTCAGTTTCAATGACACTCCTAATTTCTCTGACAAAGGTGGGCATATATTATTGAAGGGGAAGGAAGACTAGGGGAGGAGACAGAAAGAGTTCAGTTACTGCACAAGTATAGTGTCCCTTTAAGTGTGCCCCCTAGTCAAAGTTGTACGATGGTGTGAGGTTATGTTAAAGGAAAAGTTCAGTGGGAAATACTTTTTAAACATATATTTATATATCACTCAGTAATTGTAAATATTCTCTTCAATTTATAAAAAGCAATTGATTTGATTCCTGTGTTATGCTTTACTGTGTTCAGTAGTGTGATACAATTTCATGCAATGGTCCCAGGATGCACCCTTGTTTAGAATGTTCCTTACAGTAATTCACCTCATTGACTGTTGGGTGGGTTAAACATGCTCATATTTCTAATGGCCAAGTGACTCACAAGTCAAGGGCAAAACCATGAAAGACACTATTAGGGTCATGCTAACAGGAAATCAATACTTTGGAAGTACTGTATTTATGTGTGAACCAAAAAACACTACGTGGCAGAGCGAGGAATGAGAAAATTGAGAAAATACTCAGTTTTGTTCCTGAAATCATATGTATTTGTACTGAACTTTGCCATTAAGTGATAAAACCCCCACAAAAAGAACAGTCTCTAAAAGTAGTTCTGTAACAAAATGATTGTGATGGATGATGAGGAAGAAGTTTACTGTAGTAACACTGATGGACATTGATCCACAGCACAATAGTTCCAGAAATGGAATGTAGCTCTCAAAAAGTCCTAAAAGTATTTAAAGGTGGAGGGAGATTAATCATTATTTGAGTACTTTATCTCTTGGCTTATCTGAGATGCCTTTGTATCCACTCACAAAATGTGATTACGTGCCTTCATGTGCTTCAATGAAGGGAATATTTTAGCTGCATAGAAAATCACTATGTATTAACAATACCTGACACTCTTAAAGTACTTGTAACAATGTTAAACTATAAAGCACATTTCCGCTGCTAGAGTATATTAAATCATGCAATATATTAACATTATACTTTGACAGCATAAATATGATGACAGAGTCCTTGTCTTTCTAACGTGTAGTTGCCATCCATCCTAGAACTCTAGTGAACTACTGCCAGCACCATCCGTAAATGCTCCCAACTAAATGATTAATGTGTTTTTACCTAAATCTGACACCTAACTATTTTCTAAATAATATTCGAAAGTTTAAGTTCTAAAGACTTCGATTCCTGTGGTTGCATTTTTTGCGTGCTGGCACTGATACAACCAGTTGATTGCTTTGCAATTGCTTTTGAGCCAAACTCTTCTCATCTTATGTATTACACATGTGGTGTTCACTGCATCAATACATAGACTTTATACTCTGGATCAGTTCTTATATGGACCCCTGGAGACCACCAAAGTACCTAATATAGGGTGCACACTATTAGAGATTAGCCTATAGAGGTAACACAATTCAGACACAGACTATAATGCTCAGCATTTAAATATGGACACCTTGTCCTCAATAAAAAAAAATGACTTTAACCAGTGTCTCTCTTGCTGTTGTAGGACCATATCACTGGGCTAAGAATTTCATTAGAACCGAAATCTTACTGGTGTCCCATGCCAACTAAAGGCTGAATTTTCTTAGTTTCCAGCAAAAACTAGAAAGTTTGTTTTGCCAGTATACCAGAGATGTCCGTAAATTCACCACAAAACTGGTTTCATGATAAAATTATTATTATTATTATATGATTTCGAGAAAGACATTTCACAGTTGAAACTGATGACAATTTAGTCACTAAAACCGAACACACACCATGAAATTCCATGTCAAAACCAAAATTTCTAAATGGAATTTCCAGGTTGGATGCAGAATACTACAGTAAAAATTTACTGGGATCTCGCAAAGCCCGGCAGTTGTGGCTAAATGTCTAGGAGAGCTTTCTAAATAAAACCCTTAAAATTCAACAAAGCCACAATAAAAACAGTAGTCTGGAAATGTTATTTCCTTTTTACTTTTTTTATTGTCATTTTTAGTGTTTATTATCTTTTAAAGGACATGTTTACCCCCAACAACATGTACAACCAGGACCCCCAAAACCTTGATTTTTGCAATACATTTCACAAGATGTTGCAGAAAGAAGATTTTTATTATTATCATGCAGCTTCTCTGCATGCTTTATGAGCTCATTTTGAGCTTGTTCCTAAGGGAAGCAAACTAGGAAGCAGCCAAAAGTCATTAGCTGTGACATCCATGTCATGACCGATTCAAAGCTGTTTCCTGGAAGAAAAGAACCAGAGCTGATGATCAAGGAGAAGATCTTTTCTCTGCAAAGTCCTGGAGAGCAGTAAGTATTGTTATTTTGAGTTTTTTTTGGGATCCTGTTATAGATATTGAATGTTGTTAGGGGGTGAAATGCCCTTTAAACCAAGTAAGCATGCAGAACACTAAGGGCAATATAGAGAGGGGACAAAGGGGGTTGTAAAAAATGTTATTTACACACAGCTCATAGGGTTCCCATCATGCAACCTGCTTTGGAGGGCAAATTAGCACATTAGGGGAAAATGTAGGTAAAGTTAGGGCATGGCTGTGACGTATTGGAGCAAGTCTGCACTGTTTTGTGGCAAGTGTTCACATAAGTAGTGCAACAGGTACACATACGATTTTTCACTTTTTATTTACACTGTCCCTATTTGGATGATTTAATGTTCACAGAAATGTAATGTATTGTGTAACACATAATAAATATAACAGCACATTCCCAAAGTCTTATAGGCTATAATGGGATGCTGCCATGTCAAAGTTGATTTTAAATGTTTGCGTCTTTCTTGGTTATTATGGGTCATATCAGAATGCTGTAGATGTCAAAACCTATTAATGAGCCATAGGAAAGAGGAATTATAAATGACTAAAATCATGAACACAATGAAAACTTTTAATAGCTCATCATCCCTTTATAATTACCCTATAAATCAAATTGTCTTTTGTCATGTAAATCACCCGCCCTATAACCTAAAGCATCACAGATTTATAAAATAATAAACTGGGTTTTGTTTTAATGCAGATTTCTACTGTTTCACATTGTGGATCTAATAGATATACAGTATTTCTGGTTTCCTTTCAATGTTGTTTTTATGTGAATTTCCTCAATATAACAGGTATGGGCATGAAAATGATATTATTATAGCACTGACATTGATTTTGTTTCCTTTCTTCAATAGGTAACAGAGACGCGAACTGGACCTCTTGGATGCAGTAACTACGACAACCTAGATTCTGTCAGTTCTGTATTAGTTCAGAGCCCAGAAAACAAGATCCATTTGCAAGGTATATTTTATGGGTTTTTTTGGAGCAACAAATCG
Organism: Hymenochirus boettgeri; assembly: GCA_019447015.1. Lineage (NCBI taxonomy): Eukaryota > Metazoa > Chordata > Amphibia > Anura > Pipidae > Hymenochirus > Hymenochirus boettgeri. Next base: position 213,690,265 of record CM033472.1, on the reverse strand, counting down.
TTGAAAGAAGACAAATAGGGCTATGCATGGAGAGCCGGTATCCTCTCTACTGCCTCCTCTAGGCTATGCACTGATCCGATAGCGGCTCTCAGTGCATAGTGAATGGACTTTACCCATTCCGAATCTTTAACGCCGTTAAAGATTCTGTTTAAAAGAACTGTTATCGGCTCAGTACATACCTTGTGACGGTTGCGCAACACAGATTTTGCATACCGCCACAACCGTCGTAAGTTATGGCTTAAAGTCACATTAATATGACTTTAAGATGGAAAATGGCATTAACGTCTCTCCGTACATAGCCCTAAGAATCTTTCCATCATATATATATATACCTGTAGATCCTATAATGTTTTATACTTAAACTTTACTTCTAATAGATGGTGCCTACAAAAGTGTTTGCTACAAGAGACTAAATAGCAAAAAAAAGAGAGATTACATGAGCTTTCATGTTAGTCAATAAATATATGCCAGTTAATTTTCTCTCCTTAAATGTGCTGCATTTAATTATTCAATAAGAGCTACAACATTTGACATGTGTTCTTTGTCTGTAGCAAACAAACAGATGTTAGTAGTAGACCAGTAGAAAGGTGTCATCTGATTGGTTGAGCAAATTAACAGTTCAGGTAAATGTTTGTACCTCTTATTGAGGTAATATGCAGGAAGATGTTGGTCTAGGATGAACAAAGGCTATTGCTCTCAACTCACTTAGAAGCGAGTAAGCTGCATACAGTATCTCTAGTTCAGCAGTACGGTGTCCATTTTAGGACATCATCAGGTATCGGGTGTCGGGTATCAGGTGTCGGGTATCAGGTGTCAGGTATCAGGCATCAGGTATCGGTTATCAGGCATCATGTATCAGGTGTCAGGTATCGGGTGTCAGGTATCGAGTATCAAGTGTCAGGTATCGGGTATCAGGTGTCAGGTATTGGGTATCAGGTGTCAGGTATCGGGTATCAGGTGTTAGGTGTCAGGTATCAGGTGTCATGTATCAGGTATCATATTTTGTGTATTAAGCTGGCCATACACTAAGCAAACATTAAATAGGTTAGACATTAGATAGATTAGCAAAATGTGACCTAGCTTTTGGGGAATAACATTAAAAAAATTTTTAATAGAGGTGGGCATACCCTTAACAACCAGTAAGTGAAGATAAATGTGTGAAAGAGTATGTACCTGTATCTGTGTGGGGGTGGGAGGTATTAGCGTTTGCATTTACGACCATGAAACTAATTGTTTTGATGACATGACCCTTAGGCTGAGGCCACACAGCAACGCACAGGAATTGCGCACACAATAGCGAGCGTTATCGCACGCGTTTGTGTGCGCGATTCTTGTGCGTTTTGCTTTTTCGCCATTTTGCGTTACCAAAACGCTAATGGACACACAATCGCATGCGCATCGGAAATTGCGGGAATTTTCAACTTCCCATGATTTCTATTTTAGCAAAAATCGCAGGCGCAATCAACGCGTGCGCAAACGCGCGAAAAACACGCTAGTTTGGCCTAGCCCTTAAACCTCGAAATATCCATATTAGAAGATTGTACCCTTTATGGGAAAAAATATCCTGATATTTGCCGATAATGCAGTAACCCTTCCACCGATTCCTTAGCTAGCTAAAATAGAAAGAACAGTAATTTAGCTTTTCAAGCCAAATTAAAAAATAAATAAATATATATATATATAATATATATAATAATAAAGCTGAAAATAAGCACCATCTATTGCATGTAAAAGTCTGCACATGTCCCTAAATGTACAGAAAAACACATCTTTGTGTCATTCCTCATGTTTCAGGTTTCATGTATCAGTCAGGTATCATTCATCAGTTATCAGAGTCAGGTATCATTCATCATGTATCAGAGTCAGGTATCATTCATCATGTATCAGAGTCAGGTATCATTCATCAGTTATCAGAGTCAGGTATCATTCATCAGTTATCAGAGTCAGGTATCATTCATCATGTATCAGAGTCAGGTATCATTCATCAGTTATCAGAGTCAGTATCATTCATCGGTATCAGAGTCAGGTATCATTCATCATGTATCAGAGTCATGTATCGTTCATCAGGCATCAGAGTCAGGCATCAGAGTCAGGTATCAGAGTCAGGTATCATTTATCAATGATATCTGATGGCTGATAACTGATTCCTGATTCTGATACATGATAAATGATACTTGAATTTGATAACTGACTTTGATGCCTGATGAATGATACCTGACCTGATACCTAATGAATGATGTGTGACTCTGATACCTGATGAATGATACCTGATGAAGATACCTAATGAATAATGAATAACACTGTAGCTGACTTTGATACCTGATGAATGATACCTGAAACATGAGGAATGACACAAAGGTGTTTTTTTCTGTACATTTTAGGACATGTGCTGACCGTTACATCCAATAGAGGGTGCTTATTTTAGCTTTATTTTTGGGGGTTTTTTAAAATTTCGCTTGAAAAGCTAAATTACTGTTATTCTATTTTTTTGTCTTTGACTTCTTTTATTTAATAATTTTTTTATCATTGATCAAAAGTTTTTTTACTATATATTTACCCTTTAAGTATGCTGCCACAGAAATGGAAGGGTCAGTAGGTGTGTGTACCTGGGTAAGATTGGGGGTAAAAAAAAAACACATTTTTCTGATTATTGATTAAAATGTGTTTTTTGACTATAGTTACCCTTTAAGTATGCTGCCACAAATGGAAGGTTTGTCAGTAGGTGTGTGTACCTGGGTAAGATTGGGGGTTAAAAACACTTTTTCTGATTATTGATTAAAATGTGTTTTTTGACCATAGTTCCCTTTAAGTATGGCTGCCACAGAATGGATGGGTAGATCTGTAGGTGTGTGTACCTGTATCAGGTTAGGGGTTAAAAAAACAGACTTTTCTAATGATTAGTCAAAAAACAATTTGCCTATAGTTACCCTTTAAGTATGGCTTCCATGGGAATGGAAAGGTTTGTGTTTATGACCATGAACAAACTGTTTTGAAATATCCACATTTGAGGATGTTACCATTATAGTCTATGGGAAAAAATGTCCGGAAATTCGCCGATAACGCTGTAACACTTCCGCGGATTCCTTAGCTAGAAGATAACACACTTCTCCTATATGTCCCGCATGTCTGTACCGAATTTCATGTGTCTAGCTCAGAAACTGTGGGAGGAGATACAGTCCAAAAAAGCGAAAAAATAAAATGGAAGAAGAAATAGAAAGAACCGTAATTTGGCTCTTTAAACCAAATTAAAAAAAAATAAAAATAAGCTAGAAATAACACCATCTAGTGCTAAATGTACAGAAAAAAACATCTTTGTGTCATTCCTCATGTTTCAGGTATCAGACTCAGGTATCATCCCTCAGGTATCATCCTCCTCAGTATCATTCCTCAGGTATCACTCCACTCCTCAGGTATCACTCCTCAGGTATCATTCCCTCAGGTATCACTCCTCAGGTATACCTACAATCCTCAGGTATCACTCCTCAGGTATCACTCCTCAGGTATCATTCCTCAGACTGATTTTACTGCTGTTACATCCAATAGATGGCGCTATTTCTAGCTTTATTTTCTTCTATTAAAATAATTGAGACTATACCAATGTGCAAACACAAAAAAAAACCCCTATGTATTTTTAAAAAGTCTGTATAGTGTATTACGTTTTCAAAATTAATGGTCCAAATTGGATTATCTAAAGGTAAAGAACCGCTGCTTGTAAAATGCAGTCTTTAGACATTAGATCTATCTAATGTCTGCCTCCTGTATGGCCATGATACCTGATAACTGAATCCTGATAACTGATACATGATAATGATACCCAATACACAATATTAATAAACCACGCCTGACACCTGATAAACAATAACTACACCTAATACCTATCAACCAATACCTGACACAAGACAACTGATACCAGATAAACAACACCTGACACCCGATACATGATATCTAATGAATGATACCTGATGAATGATACCCGACTCTGATAACTGACTCTTATACCTTATGAATGATGCCTGACTCTGATGCCTGATGAATGATGCATGACTCTGATACCTGACTCTGACAAATGACGAATGATACCTGACTCTGATACTTGATGAATGATGCCTGACTCTGATACCTGATGAATGATGCCTGACTCTGATAGCCGATGAATGATGCCTGACTCTGATACCCGATGAATGATACCTGACTCTGATAACTGACTCTGACACCTGACAAATGATACCTGACTCTGATACCCGATGAATGATACCTGACTATGATACTTGATGAATGATGCCTGACTCTGATACCTGATGAATGATACCTGACTCTGATACCTGACTCTGACACCTGACGAATGATAACTGACTCTGATACCCAATGAATGATACCTGACTCCAATAGACGATGAATGATACCTGACTCAAATAGACGATGAATGATACACAATGAATGATACCTGATACATGAAACCTGAAACATGAGGAATGACACAAAGATGTATTTTTTCTGTACCAATGAATATATATATTTACAGAATGTCAATTAATTGGTCAGTAAAAAGGCTTAAATAAAAACAGATACAGGTACACCCAGCTACTGACCTACCTTTCCATTCCTATGGAAGCAATACCTAAAGGCTAACTATAGTCAAAAAACTAATTTTGATCAATAATCAAAAAAGTGTGTTTTTTTAAATAAAAGAAGACAAAGATAAAGAAATAGAATGGACAGTAATTTAGATTTTCAAGTGAAAGAAATTAAAAAAAAAAATAAAGTAAGAAATAAAGCATCAGAGTCAGGTATCATTCATCGGGTATCATTCATCAGGTATCATTCATCAGGCATCATTCATCAGGTATCATTCATCAGGTATCAGAGTCAGGCATCATTCATCAGGCATCAGAGTCAGGTATCATTCATCAGGCATCATTCATCAGGTATCAGAGTCAGGTATCATTCATCAGGCTTCAAAGTCAGTTATCAAATTCAGGTATCATTCATCATGTATCAGAGTCAGGAATCAGTTATCAGCCATCAGATATCATTGATGAATGATACCTGATTCTGACACCTGATGAATGATACCTGACTCTGATACCCGATAAATGATGCCTGACTCTGATACCTGATGAATGATGCCTGATGAATGATACCTGACTCTGATACATGATGAATGATACCTTACTCTGATACCCGATAAATGATACCTGACTCTGATGCCTGATGAATGATGCCTGACTCTGATACATGATGAATGATGCCTGACTCTGATACCTGATGAATGATACCTGACTCTGATACATGATGAATGATACCTGACTCTGATAAATGATACCTGACTCTGATACATGAAACCTGAAACATGAGGAATGACACAAAGATGTGTTCTTCTGTACATTTAGGGACGTGTGCAGACTTTTGCATAGATGGTGCTTATTTTCAGCTTTATTTTTATATATATTATATATATATATATATATATATATTTTTTTTTTTTTTAATTTGGCTGAGTGAATACCTGAGGAGTGATACCTGAGGAAGTGATACCTGAGGAAGTGATACCTGAGGAGTGATACCTGAGGAATGATATACCTGAGGAGTGATACCTGAGGAATGATACCTGAGTCTGATACCTGAAACATGAGGAATGACACAAAGTGTTTTTTCTGTACATTTTAGCACTAGATGGTGCTTATTTCTAGCTTTATTTTTATTTCTTTTTAATTGGTTTAAAGAGCCAAATTACGGTTCTTCTATTTTCTTCTTCCATTTTATTTTTTCGCTTTTTTGGACGTATCTCCTCCCACAGTTTTTGAGCTAGACACATGAAATTCGGTACAGACATGCGGGACATATAGGAGAAGTTGTGTTATCTTCTAGCTAAGGAATCCGCGGAAGTGTTACAGCGTTATCGGCGAATTTCCGGACATTTTTTCCCATAGACTATAATGGTAACAATCCTCACAATGTGGATATTTCAAAACAGTTTGTTTCATGGTCATAAACACAAACCTTTCCATTCCCATGGAAGCCATACTTAAAGGGTAACTATAGGCAATTGTTTTTTGACTAATCATTAGAAAAGTCTGTTTTTTTAACCCCTAACCTGATACAGGTACACACACCTACAGATCTACCCACCATTTCTGTGGCAGCCATACTTAAAGGGTAACATTGGTCAAAAAACAATTTTAATCAATATCAGAAAAATGTTTTTTAACCCCCATCTTACCCAGGTACACACACCTACTGACTAACCTTCCATTTTTGTGGCAGCATACTTAAAGGGTAACTTAGTAAAAAACACATTTTAATCAATAATCAGAAAAATGTGTTTTTTAACCCCCAATCTTACCCAGGTACACACCCTACTGACCCTTCCATTTCTGTGGCAGCATACTTAAAGGGTAACTATAGTAAAAAAAACTTTTGATCAATGATAAAAAAATTATTAATAAAAGAAGTCAAAGACAAAAAAATAGAAATAACAGTAATTTAGCTTTTCAAGCGAAATTTTAAAAAACCCCCAAAATTAAAGCTAAAATAAGCACCCTCTATTGGAGTAACGGTCAGCACATGTCCTAAAATGTACAGAAAAAAAAACACCTTGTGTCATTCCTCATGTTTCAGGTATCATTCATCAGGTATCAAAGTCAGCTATCAGTGATTAATTATTCATTAGGTATCATTCATCAGGTATCATTCATCAGGTATCAGAGTCACACATCATCATTAGGTATCAGAGTCAGGATCATCATCAGGCATCAAAGTCAGTTATCAAATTCAAGTATCATTTATCATGTATCAGAATCAGGAATCAGTTATCAGATCAGATATCATTGATAAATGATACCTGACTCTGATACCTGACTCGATGCCTGACTCTGATGCCTGATGAACGATACATGAATCTGATACATGATGAATGATACCTGACTCTGATACCTAATGAATGATGTGTGACTCTGATACCTGATGAATGATACCTGACTCTGATACATGATGAATGATACCTGACTCTGATAACTGATGATGAACCTGACTCTGATAACTGATGAATGATACCTGACTCTGATACATGATGAATGATACTGACTCTGATACATGATGAATGATACCTGACTCTGAAACTGATGAATGATACCTGAATGATACATGAAACCTGAAACATGAGGAATGACACAAAGATGTGTTTTTCTGTAATTTAGGGACATGTGCAGACTTTTACATGCAATAGATGGTGCTTATTTTCAGCTTTATTATTATATATATTATATATATATATTTATTTATTTTTTAATTTGGCTTGAAAAGCTAAATTACTGTTCTTTCTATTTTAGCTAGCTAAGGAATCGGTGGAAGGGTTACTGCATTATCGGCAAATATCAGGATATTTTCCCATAAAGGGTACAATCTTCTATATGGATATTTCGAGGTTTAAGGGCTAGGCCAAACTAGCGTGTTTTTCGCGCGTTTGCGCACGCGTTGATTGCGCCGCGATTTTTGCAAAATAGAAATCATGGGAAGTTGAAAATTCCCGCAATTTCCGATGCGCATGCGATTGTGTGTCCATTAGCGTTTTGGTAACGCAAAATGGCGAAAAAGCAAAACGCACAAGAATCGCGCACACAAAACGCGTGCGATAACGCTCGCTATTGTGTGCGCACTTCTGTGCGTTGCTGTGTGGCCTCAGCCTAAGGGTTGTCATCAAAACAATTAGTTTCATGGTCGTAAATGCAAACGCTAATACCTCCACCCCACACAGATACAGGTACATACTCTTCACACATTTATCTTCATTACTGGTTGTTAAGGGTATGCCCACCTCTATTAAAAATTTTTTTAAGTTATTCCCCAAAAGCTAGGTCACATTTTGCATCTATCTAATGTCTAAACCTATTTAATGTTTGCTTAGTGTATGGCCAGCTTAATACACAAAAATGATACTGATACATGACACCTGATACCTGACACCTAACACCTGATACCCGATACCTGACACCTGATACCCAATACCTGACACCTGTACCCGATACCTGACACTTGTACCGATACCTGACACCCGATACCTGACACCTGATACATGATGCCTGATAACCGATACCTGATGCCTGATACCTGACCTGATACCCGACACTGATACCCGACACCCGATACCTGATGATGTCCTAAAATGGGACACCGTACTGCTGAACTAGAGATTACTGTATGCAGCTTACTCGCTTCTAAGTGAGTTGAGAGCAATAGCCTGTTCATCCAGACCAACATCTTCCTGCATATTACCTAATAAGAGGTACAAACATTTACCTGAACTGTTAATTTGCTCAACCAATCAGATGACACCTTTCTACTGGTCTACTACTAACATTGTTTGTTGCTACAGACAAAGAACACATGTCAAATGTTGTAGCTCTTATTGAATAATTAAATGAGCACATTTAAGGAGAGAAAATTAACTGGCATATATTTATTGACTAACATGAAAGCTCATGTAATCTCTCTTTTTTTGCTATTTAGTCTCTTGTAGCAAACACTTTTGTAGGCACCATCTATTAGAAGTAAAGTTAAGTAAAAACATTATAGGATCTACAGGTATATATATATATGATGGAAAGATCTTAGGGCTATGTACGGAGAGACGTTAATGCCATTTTCCATCTTAAAGTCATATAATGTGACTTTAAGCCATAACTTACGACGGTTGTGGCGGTATGCAAAATCTGTGTTGCGCAACCGTCACAAGGTATGTACTGAGCCGAAAACAGTTCTTTTAAACAGAATCTTTAACGGCGTTAAAGATTCGGAAGGGTAAAGTCCATTCACTATGCACTGAGAGCCGTCATCGGATCAGTGCATAGCTAAGGAGGCAGTAGAGAGGATAACGGCTCTCCATGATAGCCCTATTTGTCTTCTTTCAACGATTTGTTGCTCCAAAAAAACCCATAAAATATACCTGCAAATGGATCTTGTTTTCTGGGCTCTTGAACTAATACAGAACTGACAGAATCTAGGTTGTCGTAGTTACTGCATCCAAGAGGTCCAGTTCGCGCTCTGTTACCTATGAAGAAGAAAGGAACAAATCAATGTCAGTGCTATAATAATATCATTTTCATGCCATACCTGTTATATTGAGAAATTCACATAAAAACAAACATGAAAGGAAACCAGAAATACTGTATATCTATTAGATCCCCAATGTGAAACAGTAGAAATCTGCATTAAAACAAAACCCAGTTTATTATTTTATAAATCTGTGATGCTTTAGGTTATAGGGCGGGTGATTACATGACAAAAGACAATTTGATTTATAGGGTAATTATAAGGGTGATGAGCTATTAAAAGTTTTCATTGTGTTCATGATTTTAGTATATATAATTCCTCTTCCTATGGCTCATTAATAGGTTTTGACATCTACAGCATTCTGATATGACCAAATAACCAAGAAAGACGCAAACATTTAAAATAACTTTGACATGGCAGCATCCCATTATAGCCTATAGACTTTGGGAATGTGCTGTTATATTTATTATGTGTTACACAATACATTACATTTTGTGAACATTAAATCATCCAAATAGGGACAGTAAATAAAAAAGTGAAAAATCGTATGTGTACCTGTTGCACTACTTATGTGAACACTTGCCACAAAACAGTGCAGACTTGCTCCAATACGTCACAGCCATGCCCTAACTTTACCTACATTTTCCTAATGTGCTAATTTGCCCTCCAAGCAGGTTGCATGATGGGAACCTATGAGCTGTGTGTAATAACATTTTTACAACACCCTTTGTCCCCTCTCTATATTGCCCTTAGTGTTCTGCATGCTACTTGGTTTAAAGGGCATTTCACCCCCTAACAACATCAATATCTATAAACAGGATCCCAAAAAAAAACTCAAAATAACAATACTTACTGCTCTCCAGGACTTTGCAGAGAAAAGATCTTCTCCTTGATCATCAGCTCTGGTTCTTTTCTTCCAGGAAACGCTTTGAATCGGTCATGACATGGATGTCACAGCTAATGACTTTTGGCTGCTTCCTAGTTGCTTCCTTAGGAACAAGTCAAAATGAGCTCATAAAGCATGCAGAGAAGCTGCATGATAATAATAAAAATCTTCTTCTGCAACATCTTGTGAAATGTATTGCAAAAATCAAGGTTTTGGGGGTCCTGGTGTACATGTTGTTGGGGGTAAACATGTCCTTTAAAGATAATAAAACACTAAAAATGACAATAAAAAAAGTAAAAAGGAAAAATACATTTCCAGACTACTGGTTTTATTGTGGCTTTGTTGAATTTAAGGGTTTTATTTAGAAAGCTCTCCTAGACATTTAGCCACAACTGCCGGGCTTTGCGAGAGATCCCAGTAAATTTTTACTGTAGTATTTGCATCCAACCTGGAAATTCCATTTAGAAATTTTGGTTTTGACATGGAATTTCATGGTGTGTGTTCGGTTTTAGTGACTAAATTGTCATCAGTTTCAACTGTGAAGTCTTTTCGAAATCAATATAAATATAATAATTTTATCATGAAAACAGTTTGTGGTGAATTTACGGACATCTCTGGTATACTGGCAAACAAACAATTTTAGTTTTTGCTGGAAACTAAGAAAATTCAGCCTTTAGTTGGCATGGGACACCAGTAAGATTTCGGTTCTAATGAAAATTCTTAGCCCAGTGATATGTGGTCCTACAACAGCAAGAGAGACACTGGGTTAAAGCATTTTTTTTTATGAGGAACAGGTGTCCATATTTAAATGCTGAGCATATAGTCTGTGTCTGAATTGTGTTACCTCTATAGGCGTAATCTCTAATAGTGTGCACCCTATATTAGGTACTTTGGTGGTCTCCAGGGGTCCATATAAGAACTGATCCAGAGTATAAAGTCTATGTATTGATGCAGTGAACACCACATGTGTAATACATAAGATGAGAAGAGTTGGCTCAAAAGCAATTGCAAAGCAATCAACTGGTGTATCAGTGCCAGCACGCAAAAAATGCAACCACAGGAATCGAAGTCTTAGAACTTAAACTTTCGAATATTATTTAGAAAATAGTTAGGTGTCAGATTAGGTAAACACATTAATCATTTAGTTGGGAGCATTTACGGATGGTGCTGGCAGTAGTTCACTAAGTTCTAGGATGGATGGCAACTACCCGTTAGAAAGACAAGGACTCTGTCATCATATTTATGCTGTCAAAGTATAATGTTAATATATTGCAGATTTAATATACTTAGCAGCGGAAATGTGCTTTATAGTTTAACATTGTTACAAGTATTTTAAGAGTGTCAGGTATTGATACATAGTGATTTCTATGCAGCTAAAATATTCCCTTCTTGAAGCACATGAAGGCACGTAACACATTTTGTGAGTGGATACAAAGGCATCTCAGATAAGCCAAGAGATAAAGTACTCAAATAATGATTAATCTCCCTCCACCTTTAAATACTTTTAGGACTTTTTGAGAGCTACATTCCATTTCTGGAAACTATTGTGCTGTGGATCAATGTCCATCAGTGTTACTACAGTAAACTTCTTCCTCATTATCCATCACAATCATTTTGTTACAGAACTACTTTTGAGAGACTGTTCTTTTGTGGGGGTTTATCACTTAATGGCAAAGTTCAGTACAAATACATATGATTTCAGGAACAAAACTGGTATTTTCTCAATTTTCTCATTCCTCGCTCTGCCACGTAGTGTTTTGGTTCACACATAAATACAGTACTTCCAAAGTATGATTTCCTGTTAGCATGACCCTATAGTGTCTTTCATGGTTTTGCCCTTGATTGTGGTCACTTGGCCATTAGAAATATGAGCATGTTTAACCCACCCAACAGTCAATGAGGTGAATTACTGTAAGGAACATTCTAAACAAGGGTGCATCCTGGGACCATGCATGAAATGTATCACACTACTGAACACAGTAAGCATAACCAGGAATCAAATCAATTGCTTTTTATAAATTGAAGAGAATATTTAAATTACTGAGTGATATATAAATATATGTTTAAAAGTATTTCCCACTGAACTTTTCCTTTAACATAACCTCACCCCATCGTACAACTTTGACTAGGGGGCAAACTTAAAGGGACACTATACTTGTGCAGAACTGAACTCTTTCTGTTCCTCCCTAGTCTTCCTTCCTTCAATAATATATGCCCACCTTTGTCAGAGAAATTAGGAGTGTCATTGAAACTGACTGGGAAGAGGCAAGGATTAGTGGTGTTACTGCATTTGCATTGTTCCCCTTTATGCGCCTGGACTATTGTAACCTACTACTACTGGTCTTCCTGATTCCCACTCACACTCTCCTTCAGTCCATATTTTACTCGCCACATGTATGTTTTGTTCTCTAATAAACAGGATCCCAAATCTCCCCTGTATTGGAAAACAACCTGGCTCCCTTGTAAACAGCACATTGTATACAAATCCTCCTAACATTTAAATCCCTTCGCTCTGCTGCACCTCCTTATATTTCCTCTATAGTGTCCCCAATGTTCCTACCTGCACCCTGCAATCAGAGAGGATTAAGATCATAGGGGCCCCAGGCAGGGCCATCATTAGGGGCCCCTTTTTGGTATATATATATTGTAAGACTATAATATTGTTACTGCTCTAAATCTGGGCCCCCAGAAGTTCCTGGGCCCTAGGCAGGTGCATAGGGTGCCTTGTGGATAATCCTGCTCTGCCTGCAATTATCACAGAACCAGCTCCTGTACAGACCCCCCACTCGTACTGTTTACTCTCACCTTAAACCTTCCTCTCTTGTGGCTCCCATCCTCTGGAATTCTATCCCTCTCTGTACGTTAGAAACAGAGAGAGGGTATTTGGTATATTCTGGAAGTGATTTGTTCCACAGATAAAGAGCAAAACAAGGGAATTATGATGTGAAACGGAGTGACACACAGAATTGTTAACAATAGAAAGTGGGGGGGGAATGAATTACTTGAGAAATAGAATAGATTTATATGACAATCATTATAAATAGGGAGGAGAGAAGGGGAAACTTAAAATGGGTCATTTTTGAAGCGAAACCACGAACAGATTGAAGGATGAGAAGTAGAAGTTTAGAACAGCCGAAGAGTAGGATATTGATGTAATTCAGCTTCCTGAAGGGCATTATTGTACAGTTTGTCTTGTTTTTTTATCCTGCATGAGGGAATATATTGGCAATAAACATCTTGTTATAGACTGTCAGACTGTATTGTTCTCCATTTTGTTATGGTTCTTAATATGCAGTAAATTTATTGTGTTTCAGTACATGAATTGTTACAGTCTGAATACAACTATTATATTTTTACCCATGTGTGGATTTATCTTATCCCACAGTTTTTGAGCTAGAGACACATTGACATGATCCAGACCTATGGGACATATGGGGGAAGTGTGCTATCTTCTAGAATCATTTTGGCTTATTGGTGAATTGAATTTCTGGTCAATTTCACTCATCACTTGAATGAACAGGTATATTAAAAATATGGGAATCCATCTGTGTCACAGACGTAACCAAGGTTCTCGATTAAATTAAAACTCTCTCTTAATTGAATTCACCTGTGTGCCACATGTAATCTTTTCTGATTACTATCTCTGATTAGATACAGCTGATTGGAGAGAAATCTAACATATAATAGGGGTGATGTATAAGAGCCCGTAGACTGAGGCCAAACTGAAACACAAGGAATTGCGCACCAAAATAGTGAGCGTTATCGCACGCGATTGTGGCGTGATTCTGTGTTATTTTGTGTGTTTGCGCATTGCGATTTGTCATTTTCGTTATGGAAACGCATGCGCATCGGAAATCGCGAAAATTTTGGGTCCCCGTGATTTCCATTTTAACGAAAATCGTGGTCGCAAATGCAGGAAAAACGTGCTAGTGGGGCCTAGCCCTAAGGCACCTTCCGAGTGACAGCTACTCTTCATTTATTGCGAATGGGTTATGCCATTTTGCGTCATTAAACATTTCCGTTAAAGAGCGCTATTGGCTGGTACATTTGTTTAAGCAGTTCATTTTTTATGCCTACCACCACAAACACAGCTTTACAGTCCCACACACATACCACTCCACCACCATCCTTTATTATGCTAGAAAATTTTATGACTTCTAAAATATACTTAGTCTGAGGCCACACTACGCCGACGGTAAAAAATGGTGTGATACATGCGCTCGAGAAAGCGGATTGCAACACAGAACAGTGCACCAATTGAGGCCAGACCAATTGTCCAGCCACTATAGTGTGCGCTTTTAACACAATCAGATTGCAGGTTTTAAACGTCTAGCCATCCTTAGGGAGATTCACCCAGGCTTTGCTCTGCTCTGGGTGAAATTACTTCACGTAATAGATATTTTAAAAATGCAATGTAGTGAATTACATAGTGTGGTTATTAAAAAGTGGCAAAATAAAGAATTTACTATAGAAGCAAAGGTGTTGTCACAGATGTGCAGTACAGCTTTTATAGGAGGCAACAGCAATATGAATTTGAGCAATAATGGGCTGTATTTATGTCGATATATTTATGTTGTTGTATTGATATTTATTTCCACCCCGTGGCAGCACCTGTAATGGCAGCGGTTATAAATCTAGGTCAGGTCTCTATTATAACATGTCCTTAAGTACTGATAAAGATTGGCGCACATGTTTTAATGGCCAGAATAAGGTTTGATGGAGCGGGTTTATAAACATGCCCCGAAGGGTATATGTGCATGAACTCCTGCTGCAGATTCACTAAACAATAACTGGTTTCAGCTCAGAATTTTCGAACATGAATTTTCCTTGACAAAATATGATGAAATTTCAATGTCTCTACAAACAGAGAGAATGCTGGGAGTTTGTAGTTTTCAAACCTATGGAGGGCGACAGGATGGCAGATCCCTGACTAGAACATTATGATGTTATTGCTTAGCTATATATAATTATGTTAGGGAACCTAATCTTGTATGCAGATTTGTATCTGTATATTATTTTGAAATGCTAATGAATGTGTCAGAATACATTTAAAATGGCAGCAGAAAGAGAGGCCCGGATACAATTTTAATGGCCTGTCTGCCAATAGGACTGCCTTAGTTATGGTGCCATTCTGACAACAGTTAACATATAGAAGAGAAAGAGTCAAGTATTAAAAACATTTGACAAAAGTGGATACAGTGAGGGTGATATACAAAGATGAAGAGGACAATGTGATCCCGAAATGTTGTGTGTGCAATTCACTAATAAACCAGTTATTTATATAAGTAGTGTGCATCTCTCGCTTTTCTTGCTGTACTAAAGCTTTGAATTCTGGGATGGAGGACTAACAGAGGTTGCGACCTATTAACATCCTTGTTAGGTGCCTGGGCCCTGTGAATATTTGGATATACCAAGAAACTGCTATCAACTATTAAAGTCACACTAACCCATTGCAGCAATGTAACAATGTAAGGGTACCATAAAAGAATGAAACACAGAATGAAATGCAACTATTGATCTACGCATGTTATGTAAACCCAAACACAAGGACACCACAAGTCCTAAAAAGGCACAATAGAAGATACTGTAGGACGATAACTTGTATGTACATATATTTAGTGATCATAGGTGGATACATGGTCACTGACTGTGAATGATCTTACAGAGTGAATATGGGGGGAGACACACAGAATACTTTTCAATAATTGGGTTTCATGTGTTAAATGAATGAATAGAAGATTTAATTTACTTGTAGTCATATGGCTGTAGTTCATCTGATGTTTAAGCCGTTCATACAAATTACACAAGTCTGGCTGTATAGCTTAAGGTTGAGGTGGGCTTAAATGAGTATAAAAGCCTTGTGGTTAAAAAATAGCATTGCCCAAATAACGCAAGAAATTATAAAGTTTATTCTTTATGTCCACTATGATACCCATAGTATCACTGTAGTTTTTTTTTATTCTTTAAGACTGTCATTGTTTTACAAAACATCACAAAATTGGGTTTGTAATACTGAAAACTAACGGACCTTAAAGTTTCTTTAGGTTTAACACATGCACACATTTTCACAGTGACAGAGGTGTGGCTAAACCTTTCATTTTGACTAACAAAAAGGGGGGGCTGTGGGAGCACTCCTATGGCAACATATTATAACATATAGTGGAAGTGCGCTACTGATCTGACCAAAACAATTAGAACAAAACAGAAAAAGAGATGATCAATGCACATTCTGGGCCCCATATTCTATCAAATTATCTGTGTAGTGCAAACAGTAAAAACATGGGGGGGGGGGGTTAGTGTACAATTTTATAATAAAAGTGAAAAGCCTTCCAACCACGTCAAGGTAACCCCAGTATGGAAGGTCCTAAACAATTGCCTGGGTCATTTATCTGAGTGACACTCCTGCTTGGTTGCATTTTGTGGGAAGATTGTCTCCTGACTGCATTGGATTAGTATTAAAGGATATCTTTTCCCCGCCTACTGGTTTTAACAAGGAGGGAAGAGGCCTCTCATCCAATGTTAGTATTCAAACCTCCAATTAAAGGGACATGTTTTGACATGCATTTAAAATAGGGGCATCAGCCTCTAAGTACTAAAATCTATATATGTTGTCTTGTACCTAATATAGGGCAGTAAATGTAATATTACACCCCCCACTTCATTGGTAGCTAATAAAAAACAAATGAAAATCCTATGAACTTTAAAAATAGGATATCAAAATTAAAATAACCTTTGAAATGTTCTAAGGTGTGGAGAATTCCTTCGATGTTTAGATAAAATACATCTTTCGGTTTTATTTATGGAGCATGGAAAGTCATTTTGTGTGGTTTCAAATTTTAATGAATTGGTGTGTGGTTTCCAAATTTGAATTGATGCATTTTAGTCATTATATCACATGATTACGTATATGGGATAATGCACCCCTAACAGTGTAAAATAATAACTATAATGTGCCCACTACAGTGTAATAATAGAGATTAGCACCTCTTACAGTGTAATACAAGAATATTACATTCCAGTTGCCAGACCAATATAGAGCACAAGGCCACAGGCAGAGAGCTTTTATACAAGCAGGGATTTCAGAGGCGACATAAATATTATTTTATTATAATGTGAAGGGGCGATGTTTTTATAAAACATAAGGTTTAATATTACATTTTTGGTCTTGTAGGAGATGGCTGAACTTGTTGGTTCCTTTCCAAACTCAGTAAACCTTCGGAAGTATGAAAACAAACCCACACGAAGCAATACGGAAGTAATAGTTTAGAAAATTGGATAAATAACAAATTAACTAACGAGGTAACTTACTGTAAATAGCGTGACTCATGTTCAAATTTGAGAACCCTCGAACGTTCCAGGATTTTCAATTCAGCCATTCAAGGATTATAGATTATTATTATTATTTCGACCAGATGTTCGGTGGTCCCGCGGCTCAACCCGGGACCCCCCTGGTCCTTAGGAAGACCATTGTGGCCCAAGAAGGGCTTTTGGGGCTTAAGGGGTCCGGCAGCTTGAAACCGGGACTCCATTGGCACCTGGAAGATCCCTTGTGACATCTCTTGATCTTTGCCGGGTGACACACTCCGCCAATGTAGCTAACAGCGGGCGATGTTATTGCAGCCACCAGTGCACTGGCGGCATCAACGTCACTGGGTGTGCAGGACATCTTCCTTCTTCTTTCTTTTGCCATCGACTCCGATGAATCTGAGTTCGCTGGGGTTTGTACCTTTTATATGGGACCAAATCCAATTGTTATTGGTTAATATTTCAATGCGTGCAAACAGATGATCACACATGAACCAATCAATTTTAATAAAATATTCAAATATGATTGAGTGAGAGTTATTATTATAAGAAAATATTCCATAGTTCCATAAATTTATGTATTATATAAAGGATGATGAACACCTTACATTGTAATACATAAGAGATGGGCGCACCTTCCAGGTTAATATATAAGGAATATGCGCCCCTTTATAGAGTAATATATAAGGGATAATACTCAGGTATCACTCCTCAGGTATCACTCCTCAGGTATCATTCCTCAGACTGATTTTACTGCTGTTACATCCAATAGATGGCGCTATTTCTAGCTTTATTTTCTTCTATTAAAATAATTGAGACTATACCAATGTGCAAACACAAAAAAAAACCCCTATGTATTTTTAAAAAGTCTGTATAGTGTATTACGTTTTCAAAATTAATGGTCCAAATTGGATTATCTAAAGGTAAAGAACCGCTGCTTGTAAAATGCAGTCTTTAGACATTAGATCTATCTAATGTCTGCCTCCTGTATGGCCATGATACCTGATAACTGAATCCTGATAACTGATACATGATAATGATACCCAATACACAATATTAATAAACCACGCCTGACACCTGATAAACAATAACTACACCTAATACCTATCAACCAATACCTGACACAAGACAACTGATACCAGATAAACAACACCTGACACCCGATACATGATATCTAATGA
Organism: Hymenochirus boettgeri; assembly: GCA_019447015.1. Taxonomy (NCBI): domain Eukaryota; kingdom Metazoa; phylum Chordata; class Amphibia; order Anura; family Pipidae; genus Hymenochirus; species Hymenochirus boettgeri. Next base: position 213,671,845 of record CM033472.1, on the reverse strand, counting down.
ATGATACCTGATGAATGATACCCGACTCTGATAACTGACTCTTATACCTTATGAATGATGCCTGACTCTGATGCCTGATGAATGATGCATGACTCTGATACCTGACTCTGACAAATGACGAATGATACCTGACTCTGATACTTGATGAATGATGCCTGACTCTGATACCTGATGAATGATGCCTGACTCTGATAGCCGATGAATGATGCCTGACTCTGATACCCGATGAATGATACCTGACTCTGATAACTGACTCTGACACCTGACAAATGATACCTGACTCTGATACCCGATGAATGATACCTGACTATGATACTTGATGAATGATGCCTGACTCTGATACCTGATGAATGATACCTGACTCTGATACCTGACTCTGACACCTGACGAATGATAACTGACTCTGATACCCAATGAATGATACCTGACTCCAATAGACGATGAATGATACCTGACTCAAATAGACGATGAATGATACACAATGAATGATACCTGATACATGAAACCTGAAACATGAGGAATGACACAAAGATGTATTTTTTCTGTACCAATGAATATATATATTTACAGAATGTCAATTAATTGGTCAGTAAAAAGGCTTAAATAAAAACAGATACAGGTACACCCAGCTACTGACCTACCTTTCCATTCCTATGGAAGCAATACCTAAAGGCTAACTATAGTCAAAAAACTAATTTTGATCAATAATCAAAAAAGTGTGTTTTTTTAAATAAAAGAAGACAAAGATAAAGAAATAGAATGGACAGTAATTTAGATTTTCAAGTGAAAGAAATTAAAAAAAAAAATAAAGTAAGAAATAAAGCATCAGAGTCAGGTATCATTCATCGGGTATCATTCATCAGGTATCATTCATCAGGCATCATTCATCAGGTATCATTCATCAGGTATCAGAGTCAGGCATCATTCATCAGGCATCAGAGTCAGGTATCATTCATCAGGCATCATTCATCAGGTATCAGAGTCAGGTATCATTCATCAGGCTTCAAAGTCAGTTATCAAATTCAGGTATCATTCATCATGTATCAGAGTCAGGAATCAGTTATCAGCCATCAGATATCATTGATGAATGATACCTGATTCTGACACCTGATGAATGATACCTGACTCTGATACCCGATAAATGATGCCTGACTCTGATACCTGATGAATGATGCCTGATGAATGATACCTGACTCTGATACATGATGAATGATACCTTACTCTGATACCCGATAAATGATACCTGACTCTGATGCCTGATGAATGATGCCTGACTCTGATACATGATGAATGATGCCTGACTCTGATACCTGATGAATGATACCTGACTCTGATACATGATGAATGATACCTGACTCTGATAAATGATACCTGACTCTGATACATGAAACCTGAAACATGAGGAATGACACAAAGATGTGTTCTTCTGTACATTTAGGGACATGTGCAGACTTTTGCATAGATGGTGCTTATTTTCAGCTTTATTTTTATATATATTATATATATATATATATATATATATTTTTTTTTTTTTTAATTTGGCTTGAAAAGCTAAATTACTGTTCTTCCTATTTTAGCTAGCTAAGGAATCGGTGGAAGGGTTACTGCAGTATCGGCAAATATCAGGATATTTCTTTCCCATAAAGGGTACAATCTTCTAATATGGATATTTCGACGTTTAAGGGCTAGGCCACACTAGCGCGTTTTTCCCGCGTTTGCGCACGTGTTTCGCGCTCGCGGTTTTCGCTAAAATGGAAATTGCGGGAGCGCGAAAATTCCTGCGATTTCCAATGCGCATGCGATTGCGCGTCCGTTCGCGTTTTGGTAACGCATGTGTTCACCATTTTTGCTGCGTTAACGCATGTGTTTCCATAATGCAAAATGGTTAAAACGCATGCGTAAAACGCGAACGCAAACACAAAATGCACAAGAATCGCGCACACAATCGCGTGCGATAACGCTCGCGATTTTGTGCACGATTCCTGTGCGTTGCAGTGTGGCCTCAGCCTAAGGGTCATGTCATCAAAACAATTAGTTTCATGGTCGTAAATGTAAACACTAATACCCCCACACAGATACAGGTACATACTCTTTCACACATTTATCTTCACTTACTGGTTGCTAAGGGTATGCCCACCTCTATTAAAAAACTTTTAATGTTATTCCCCAAAAGCTAGGTCACATTTTGCTAATCTGTCTAATGTCTAACCTATTTAATGTTTGCTTAGTGTATGGCCAGCTTAATACACAAAATATGATACCTGATACCTGACACCTGATACCTGACACCTAACACCTGATACCCGATACCTGACACCTAACACCTGATACCCGATACCTGATACCTGACACCTGATACCCAATACCTGATACCTGACACCTGACACCCGATACCTGACACTTCATACCTGATACCCGATACCTGACACCTTACACCTGATACCCGATACCTGATACCCAATACCTGATACCCGATACCTGACACTTGATACCTGACACCCGATACCTGACACCCGATACCTGATGTCTGATACCCGACACCTGATACCTGACACTTGATACCTGACACCTGATACCTGACACCTGATGATGTCCTAAAATGGACACCGTACAGCAGCCATGTCTCAATACCTCCACACTTAGGGGGTTGCAGGGTAAATTTTGCTATTTTTAGGTATCTTCTTATCTATCCATGTACATTAGTACTTTTAATTTTATTTTAATTCTGTTGATTTTTTCACATATTTGTTCATTGGGGTTTTCCTTTTCCATCTCACAGTTAGACTCATCTGTATATATCATCATATACCTTCCCTCAATTACACCACTGACCAAACATGATATACTGTAATTAAGATCCGGTGTAATGAATGGATTTGTTTTCCAATAATAATGTTCCTTACGTCGGATGGAATAAGATTGAATGCTCTTAATAACAGTTTGAGGTTAATCTCTGTAAAGAATATTGTATCTCTCATTACTTTTATTATTTTTAAACATTCATCTTAGTTATTTAATTATGTATTTGCCTTGGCGTATTGCCTGAAACTCAAAACTTTTTAATGAGAAACCTTTTGCCATTTTGATTCTGACACCCAAAATTTTCCTAGTAGTGTAATGAAATGTAATATTTATTTGGAATTCAGTAAGACATACAATTTGTTGTTATTTTTTCGCAGTACCAATATAAAATATTGTCTACAGCACAATAAATTACACAAAGTTTCAGGCTTTGAAATGTGTCCTATAAAATAACTAGCAAACCCACGGCGCATGCACATCGCATCCACAGACAACCCCCACGCATGGACTCGCCGTTGCCGCACGCATCCTCCCACACGCACCTCCTTCAATCCCCCCCACATTGTGGGGGGTGGTTAGATGACACAGCTCTCATGCAAATGCGTCCAGCATCCATGTTTATTTACAGCCTTAGTCATGAATACACCATTTCCCTCCTCTTGTTGTCGTTTTCACCCTATTATTTTCCTAACCAACGCATATTTACTGTATTTATTTATTCTTTTGTCTATTTAGCTTATTAACTGCTAAACTTTAGTCCAGCTACAATTATTACTTATTTATTATTATTTATTATAACTATTACCTTTGAGTTGATTTTGGTTATCAGTGTTTCTCAAACTGCATGTCAGAGTACACTGATGTACCAAAAGATTACCAGAGATGTGACACTGCATTTTCTGCAGTCCTGGTTTCAGAGTGAGTCCCAGACCCAGATACATGGTTGCACATGCTCTGTTAATTCTCTAACCCCTTACCCCCTTAATGTCAGAGTTGCTGACTAACGTCTGGGAGACCTTCCAAATGCTGATGAGTTGAGAGTTGCATCTGTTAGCTCTGAACAGTAGAATCCATTGTTTGTGATGGTTCTCATTTATATATGTATGTATGTATAGTTTATTTATAAAACGCCACTTGGGGACGCAGCGCTGTACAGTAATAAAATACAATAAAGTCATACAAGGGGAACAAATACATAGATTGTTCAGTACATAAATATATAAATGATATAAATAGAAGTGCTAGAGCTTAGCCACAAGAGGAAATGAGGTCACTGCCCTGTAGAGCTTACAATCTCATGGTATATCTGACTTTCTTTGTCAATTCAGAATGACTTGTACAAGAATGGTTGGCAATAAATACCCTGAAATGTCCCAATTAGCATATCACAGCCAGGTGTTAGGGACCTTCTAAATGCAAGGTGTGATTACATTGTGGCTAAGAAGTTTTATCAAAACTGCCCAGGGTAAGGCTTTAAAACAGCATTGTATATGGCAGACAGTTGGTGTCGAACCCCCCACCTCTATTCAGGCATGGCATGGTTTCTTTACTTTCACATAAATGGCCTCCTTGACACCTCTCTTGAACCAGTCCTGTTCCATGATATTGACAGTACAATGGTAAATGCTTTTTCCTTAATATGCAGATGAACTTCTGAGTCATGACCCGAGGAATTGGCTCTTTTTGTGCTGGGCCATATGTTGGTGCAGCTGCTGTTTGTTCTCCCCCACATACAAATCCGAGCACTCTTCACTGCACTGCATATATGATGTTGCTTTTCTTGTGTTTTGATGTTGGGTCTTTCTGATGTACCAATTGCTTCCTCGGTGTGTTGTTTGGTTTATAGCAGACAGGGATACGGTGTTGTTTGAAAATGCTTAATTTCTCAGAGACCCCTGCTACATGTGGGATGACCATGTTCTTTCTCCTGTCTTGCTTCTCCCCTCCCTTCTCTGTTGGTATTTGTGTTCTTTTCTTTCCTTCTACCCCTTTTGACATAGGCCCAGTCTGCATATCCACAAGTTTTAAGGGCTCCTCTGAGATGTTTAATTTCTTTAGACTTCACCTCTGTGCTAGTGGGGATGTTCTCTGCTCTTTAGCCTGTTATCTAAAGGGTGGTGGGAGTCAAACATCAAATACTGGTCTGTGTGGGTTGGCTTTCTGTAAACCTCTATTTCCATTCAGACTCAGTTAAATTTTAAGCTTTAGTTTTTCCTTATTTACAGAAGTTTTCCTTATTTACAGAACTCAGCCATAAAAACAGAGGTGTGCTGGGGCAGAAATTGTCATGGCCAAGTGTGTCACCATGTAAAAAGAGAAAAATATTAGGTTTATTATAGAATCTGTTTTTCTGTAGTTAATTAGTCACCAGTGCAGCTACAATCATTTATATTAATTGTATACCACATACACGGATACATTTCTGCTTGACATACAGTAATTTGACTGAAATTAACTAGCAATAACAAGGATGTTAAACTTGTGGCCCTCCAGATGTCTGAAAACTGCAACTCCCAGCATTCCCTGACTGCATACTGCTGGAAGTTATAGTTTTTAGCTTTAATATAACTTAAGACTAGAGAAATTAGTACAATTAGTAAATCTAATTGTATGTGTATTATCAGCATAAGGTTTGCTGGCCATATTGGAATACCTATTAACATATTACACCATTTTATTTTAAATCCATTTTATTCGATATTCGATGTGTTTTCATTCCGTTTGTTTTTTAACAGTATAATTATCTTAATGGGCATATGTTACGCTAAGGTTTTTTTGTAAATTATACAGATCTTATAATAAAGAGACTTGGGTTAATGAGTTAATTGAATGATTGCTGGAAGCAAAGCTATTTAAATAAGGTATTTGCCTCTGGAGATGAAAGCATCACTTATAAAATGCATAAGATGCTAATTCTGTGGATCTGATGTTTAAACTCAAGACAGAAAATTTAACATAGTATTGGCAGACTATAATCTATAGAAGGTCCATTATCATAAGCATGGTAGGTTCATAGAACATGCTTAGTAGTTCTGTGTTCACAAAGTCCAGGTCTATATTAAGTCTTTAAAAAGTTTTGGGTGGTATAGTAGAGATAAATTGAGTTCATTGATCTACACTTTGGGCTCTTGCCTTTTTATATTTTGCCATGCATTGTAATGGTAAAAATATAGTATCTTACCATTAAGGTTCAAGCACTGATCTACCCAAGTTTAACTAAATTGTATTCTATCTTTGTGCACATTTTCATATTACCCAGACACCTTATTTTGTGCTTGTATTGCAGTATATTACATTATATAGAACACATTTTCTTTTACTTGTCAATACAATGACATTGAAACATAAATTTTAAGTCTTTGATAGTTATTTGAGCAGTGAAACACAATGCAATTAGCAGCAGGAAAAGAACAAAGAAATGTTGGAAATGTGTTAGAAAACAGCTGTGTTTTAGTTTACGCGTGCTCTGCTTGACCTCGAAGATGGTGTTTTCAGCTGGTGTTTCAGCTAGGCTTACGGTTAATTTGTGAAAAGCAAAAACTTTGTAAGGGAGCACAATCTAAACTGGTTACACAAATATAGTTTTTTCCTATTCAAGCTTCTTACATGTATGCTGTACTATTACAGACTAATTGCTTGTGTGTTTATGTAAATAATAATCCATGCAGTATTAAGCATCCACTTTCAAGTTTTCCATTTGTGCGAATGGACAGGAATGTGACTAGAGAATGTAAGTTTTCTAATATTTTCTGTTAAGTATGAATACTAGATTTATTAATCAGTGAGTAAATTCTAGAGACTGAACACGCAAAGAAGGTGAGTGGGTCCCTGTCTAAAAAGTCTATTATTGCCCAGTGTTAAGCAGAAATAAGCGCTGACATTGCTGATTTAGCTGGATAAATGTGGAGCTATTTGTAATCCTACATTCTCCAGAGGTTACAGATCTCTAGTACAAGTACAGTGACAGGCAATCAAGCAACTTGGACAGAAACAGAAGGAAAAGAAATCAATAATACAGTTGGTTTTTGCATGATACACACATAACAAAAATAAAAAAGAGAACATATTATGTGTGTATGCATGTATAAATAGAGATGTTTGTGTTTCACAATTAGTAAATACAAAGCAAGCACAAAGCACATCTTCAAAATAGAACTATAGTTACAGCAGCAGATTCTTACCCATTGGCTTGCTTGGTTGAAGTGTTCTCTGACTTATCTGCACAGAACTTTAAATAAAAGTGACAGGGCTCTGGGCAGAATTTTTCAAGTTTGTTGTCACATTCCTTTTCTTCAGGTATTTCTACAGGATGTACACCTATTAATGGCAGATGACAGAACTATGTATAAACTGCAAGGCGTGCAAACGTTAATAAAACAACGGTCCTGCGTAAAATAACAGAGATATGTGAATTCATTTAAAAACCTAGTACTAAATTTGAAATTGTTGATAAAAAGAGATACATTCATCATGTTAAACCTATTAACTAGAAATGCTGATTTTCTCCTAGACACTAAAAATGCCAGTCCTTAAAGCTGAATGAAAGCCAAAATACAAAGGCAACTTCACAGATCTAATAGTTGTCACTTAGTAAAACCATATGTCCCTTACCTTTATGGGTGGAAATCTATTATGTCACTTCTGATTTCTAGTGTTGCTTTTTCCTGGTGGTCCAGGGGCAAAGTCTATTCTGCACATGCTAACTAGCTAGAGTCCCCACCTGCCAATGTCCCCAAACCAAACATCAGAGAGAGCAGCCAATAAGATAAGATGATTTGTGAGACTGTGCTCAAGCAGACTGATGCAAATTGCAGGGAATCTGCTAAGCCCAACTACTGTAATTTTTAGGGCTTTATGAGCTTATAGAAACTTGAGTATGTACAGAGAAGTCAGCAGAGGAAAAAGCTGTCAATCATTGGCTGTGATGTCAGCAATCACAGCCTTGATAGACTACATGGAAGGAGGAGCCAGCTTTCTCTGACAACACCTGGGCAATAATTATCCTTAATTATCCTTAAATACCTGGTTAGTAACCAATATATTGGTTGGAATTGGGGCAGGTAACTGACAAGTGACTTTTTTTGTTTTATGCCTTTTAACAATCCCCTTTTAAATGGTACAATTATACAGACAGCATGGGGCAGAGCTGTAGGAGATGTGGTAATGAAAGCTAACTGTCATTGACCTAACCTCTTGCAGCTCTGCACTAAGTTGTTCTTATCCTCCAACATTTATTCAAAGAGAAATGTATTACAAAGCGCTGTGCAAACTGCAACACTAACATTTTAGTAGGGATACTGTGCAAATTATTGAATCTAAATAAAGGTAAAGGAAAGGCACCTGAGTGGAGTCTACCATGCTGAAAAGGTTGCTGAGGCAAGTACTTTCTCACTCACTTTTTTTTTTTGGTGGTTAATTCTTATTTTAATTAAGAATTAGATATTTTGCAGCCCCAGACTTTTAATTGGTTCTACATGTACTATCAATATGATAGGGGTGGTGCTTAGGAAAAAGTAAAATAAATTATTAAATTTAACATGACCATCAAGATTTTCATATACTTTAAATATGTAGTGAGTTTATCCAAAACCTACATGTAGCGCCCAAGTACCGTGGCCATATACACCACCCCTGCACCTATACCACAGTAGGTATCAATGAGGGATAAGAGAAAAGAAAACCCTGCTCTCTATGTCTGAAGCTGGGCACACACAGTACCAATCTTTCATATAAGACAGACAGAGAGCGCTGGTGGGGGGGTGCAAAACTGGCATGGTTTCGTGTTTGGGCATGGAAAAACTTTGGATTATTTGTTAAATGTTATTTATACAGTTCTCCATTGTTATAACACATTAAAACACATGATGGTGCAACTGGTAGATTACATTTGTAATCCGTACCATACTGTCTGAGCAATAAAATATGTTGACCAAAAGATTTGTAAGCCTGCCACAACGTCAAGGTATACTCTTTCAGCAGGGCCCTAACAAGCCTAACTAGTCTAACCTATCCTAACCTAACAAACTACCTAAAGCTATCCTAACTAGAATATGAAATTCCTTTCAAAAATCTCAAACACACCTTTAGTGAGAAAAATATATTTAAAAAAACACCTGCAGCAAAGTCTATAGTAGTAGATAGTCCCGAAATGTTGCCTGGTGTAACACGATGTAAGTGTGTTCTATTTATATAAATTCTATAGACTTTTTTGGGGGGGGGATTTTGAGGACTGCAGGTAGGCCTCACCTATGCGTGCACCTTATACACACCATGATATATGTGGAGTGCTGTTGGTTTACCTTTTTTCTTTATGTATTTGAGTAAATAAAACTATCTTACCATGATCAGGTATTTGCCATCCGGATCCTCAGCTGTGATGATTGGAGTTTGCATCTTTTCTTGATGTGAAGACACAGCAGTTGGAGTCTTTGTTCTACTCGGTTTATTGAAATCTGGACACCTTGAAAGAGAGAGAAATGAAGCTCAGTTATGTAGTGGGTGTATAATTGTGTATTTTTTGACAATGTAGAACTCTTACCATTATTGTGAAAAGTGATAGGGCTCTTGTGTTTGCCATATGAATAAGCTTTCTTTTGTTTTTTGTGGACATTAAAATTACAGCAGGTAGAGACTTTGCACTGCTAAGCTCTTAAAAATCTGGATAGCCTGGAAAAAAATTAAGTTAATTAAAGTAGTGGGTAGAAAGGAAACAAAGCTTAGTCAAATAGTGGGTTTAAAAGTGGGTGTATGTATGTTTGAGAATGCAGAATTTACCTTTATTGCATAGGGGAACCAGCCTTTATTAGCCACATCAGCTCCTGATGGGATTGGAGAGTGCAACTTTTCCTAGGGATAGAAAGACAACAGGTGGAGCACTTTGGACTGTTCAAGTCTTACAACACTGACCCAAAAGATTTAGATTTATTCCATATGCACACACAAGCTACATACTTGCTTCAATATCCACCATGTCTGGGTGCCACTGTGTCAGGGTTTCGGTCACCTTTTTGTCCAGATAGGACAATTAGATGAAGGGATATGCTGGTAAATCACGGGCAACAGTGTGGTACCCTATAGACTGCATAATCAGGCAATTGGCAAATTTTCCCGGGAAGACCGCTCGCTAGTGACAAACGGTGGGCTTCCTTGTGTACCAGCCTTAAAAACCTGTTACCACCTGCTAGGAGGACTGACTAGAAAAACAGAAAAGTGTACACCAACCTGCACACAATATACAGGCCTGGTCAACAGTTAGTGTGGTGCACTGGTACAGTAGTATTTTCTGTATAGTACAGGATTTGAGTTTCCATGGTAATGCACTGTACAAAAAATAAACCCTTTCTTGTTATAATAAAGTAAAAATATAAAAAGCAAGACTCTGGCATTGGGGAGGTGCCAAAATACTTATAAATGGACAGCTTCCGATTTATAGATTATGTAACCTTGTTTTATATAGCTTGTGATTGTGAGGAATGACATTTCAGAATCACCTAAAAGCAAATGGATTGTGATTGGTATTTTCAAGCTTTGCAAGTGCCAATCTTCCCATTGAGATTTTTCTCATTTTTCAAACTCATGTCTTGTAGTCGACTCACAAAGAATATACACTAATAAAAAATTTTTTACTTATGTAAAGGTTTTACATACAAGAATACTGGAGTAGGTCGTTTGCACAATGCTATAAAAAGGGGTATCATTTTTTTCTCAAAGAGAATACCTGTGCAAGGTATATATAGTTTTTTTTTAGCTAAACGCTGCACTTGGATATCTTTGGCAAGGTCTTTTCTATTACACCGTATTCAGAATTGTCATCCAATTTATTTTACTGTACACAATGAATGACTGTTCTCTGGATTTCTGAAAAAGTGATGTTCTTAAATCATCATTTGAAGATTATTTTTAGTGCCAGAGGCATGTACTACTGTACAATATGTTCCTAAATGCAGTTCCATATAAATGTTAAAAATGTAATTTTCTACAGGTTTTGAAGATGGCCATCTTAAAATTTCCCAATAATGAACCTTTCGATTTAATAAAATTCTGGATTTTTTTCCATTTACATTAAAAGATCTCACATATTTCGAGGCATTATCTTTTCTTTTCTTTTTTTAAAACAGGTCTACAGGTTATTCTCCCTGAATATCTACAGGAACACTTTGTGCAGGCAGCACTTAGTTACATAGCTTGTAATTCTGAAGGAGAGTTTATCTGCAAAGACAATGATTGCTGGTGTAAATGTGGCCCCAAGTTTCCAGATTGCAACTGCCCTTACGTAGACATTCAAGCGATGGAAGAAAATTTGCTTCGTATTACTGATACCTGGAATTCTTATCACAAGGATTTTGAAGAATCGGGTATGCAAGCTCTATATTATAAGTTTTACATACTTATTTGAATAAACATGTTTTAGATGTTTTATAGATCTTATAGAAGATCTCTTACCCGCAGCATTTGATTTATATTTTTTATATTTAATGCATGGCTTTCATGATATTCTGTTGCAATACAACCACTTGGTTTAACCATAGTTTGGACTTCCCTGTAAGGAAATTTTAAATATTAGTATACAACCATAGACATGCCAAGAAGATACCTTCAGCCAACAGTTCAATAAATGATACCACAACATACATATGCTTCAACACATTGAATAGTCAGGGTTTTTCATATTAGAGTCTACAATATCAATGTTAAGTAATTCACTCTTTTAATATAAACCACTGACCCATTAAATATACTGTGAAGATTTTGTATAAATTATTTAAAGCAAAAGGAAGCATTAAAAAGAGAATTGTTTTTGATAAAAAGCTTTAAGTTTCATCATAAAAAAATCCCATAAAGTAAATAAAGTTATTTTAAATTCTATTTTTTCATTATATTAATTATGATATTTATCATAATTGATAATTACACTTTTCTTTATCAGAATTCAGACTTTTGTCTCCAGGAAACAAGAACTACGGCAGATAAAGTTACTTAATATGCACAAGTAAAAGAATACATACTAGTTTTCAGGAATATTAGTAATAATAAATGTTCGGAGATGTTATTTGCTCGGATCTCATCTGGACACAAACCCTCTTGGCCAATTAACTGACTTCCTTTTGTTTGCATGATGCAAAATGTCAGACTTGCATCTTTGGCTGTATTTAGTCTCTCCTATGGGCATTTCATTCTGACATGTATTGTACTGTATCGAGAAGCTTGCACAGTTAATGCACATAAAGGTATATCCCATACTTTAATGTATAAACTTGTTATCTGTGAGTAGTATTTAAAATCCCATCCCCTGTACTCTGTGCTGGATGATGAATTATAGTGCACAAAGGCCTATCTGTTCATAGCCTCATTATAAGGTTACAATTAATTCTCCTATGACCACATTCTGCATGCTATGTTAATAAAGGTTGTTGCAGATAACAATTAAATCCAGTTCAAACAAGTGCTATACTCTGGTATTATAATACAGCATACATTCAGGATGATATTTACTTACTATTATATAACAAATGTATACCTGCTTGGCAGACAATTATTTGAGATATTCTGAGATATTACATGGAACCACTTTCATAACAATAGGGTATCCATATATTAAACCCATTGAGAGGCATTTTCCTAAAAAAAGAAAAAAAAATGATTTTCAGCACACTTCTATATTGAAATTTCTATATTTTGTGCAAAAATGTATGGTGAAAACTAGGGACAAGCAGGGAGATTCAATAAAAGTTCTTATCGTTTAAAATGGTGCTAATTTTGCCCCAAACAATCAGATCTTATTTAACATTTGAAAGCTAACATCTGATTGGTTGGGGCAAAATTAGCACCATTTTAAACGATAAGAACTTTTATTAAATAACCCTGTAAGTATTGTAAACAAGGTTTTGTTTACAAAAATAATTGAAATAATTTTGCCAAGTTCAACATATTGATAATACATTTTGGGGCCATTTCCTACCTTGTAATTCAAACTTTTTGTAAATGGAGATTCCTAATTAACTATTGCTGAATTATCACAGCGGTTTTAATTTAAATATACTTAAAATTAGCCATGTTAAGTAACCCAGTGAGTAAAGCAGAGAAAATTCACATAGGTTAAGTTTTACACTATTTGACATATTGAGGAAAAAGAGCAGCAGCTTGATTAATCAACATAACTAATGATGCGTGATTTGGAAGTATTCACCTATTTCAAACTACTTTGTAAATTTACCAGGGAATATTAACTTTTTCACATCATAATACCTTTATCTGGCAATAGGACATTTTGTGGGTTCACTATTTTGCTGCCTTTACCTTACCTTTGTCTTTTTTGGCATTATTAGTCGTTTTGGCCAGTGCTGAAAATTCCCCTCGTTATAAAAACAGAGGAGATGGGACAAAAAGAAGATTTGGTGGGAAAAGTTATTTTAAACTTTTACATTGTATTAGTAAAATTTAAACAGACATTAGGAAGAAAAAATATGGAAAGTAAAATATTAGTTCACAGTTATCAGCAGCAACAATTATCAGTCACCAGTAAGTAAATAGCTTCAGTCTAAGGAAAAGGATCCTCTGCATCTTAGGGTACCTAAAAGTGTGTATCTCAAGCATTTATAATCGTATACATAGTTAAGTGACTAAAATCTTGTATTCCACTGCACCTCCCATTAACTATCCTGCCTCCAACCCCCTCCCCCCTGTAATTGCCCAGTAAATAGAGGTAACCCAGAGTGAATCCAAAGTCTGTAACACACAAGTAATAAATATTCATTATAAACCCTGTCAGTTTTAGAAGTCTGCTTTGATTCCGGTACATTAAGCAGAGAGACTGCGCATTCCTGTGAGAAAGCAGAGAGACCGCACCCCTTCCGGCCATTTACAGGAATGCACAGAATTTCTCTGGGAGCAGGAATTCATTTTTAAACAAAACTTTATACTGTATTATAAGAAATAATTCCCCCTTCCCAATAATATATATATACAGTACATTCAAGGTTGTAAAAAAGGTTAGAAGTTAGGACCTTCCAGACTGGGGTTACCTTGATGTGGTTGGAAGGCTTTTCATTCATGTGATCACAGTAATGTATACTAAAACCCCTTTGTTTATAAAATGTGCCAGTGTGCAGATAATATAAAATTGTATGGGGCCTAGGAATGTGCATTGAGTATCTTTTCTTCTGTTGTATAAATGTTTGACCAGATTAGTAGCACTTGTAATTTAGCCTAAGGATGCTCTCACAGCCCTTCTATTGCGCGCGCGTGTGTGTGTGTGTGTGTGTGTGTGTGTGTGTGTGTGTATAAATATATATAATATAAATATGTATCTATAGTAATCACATCAATGAAATATCAATTAAATAAAAAGGGTTGCTTGACCTATAATGAGTAACAGTGTTTTGCTGGCCTAAATGTTGTGCTACCGCTATATTAAATAGGTTATGCCACCTGCATGGGTGTCTTAAACAATAGTCCGGGCAAAAAAGGAGTTAAAGTTGTGCTAAGCGATATTGAATCAGTTAGCGTGACTTTTACTTCAAATTTAACCACAGCGCCTCCCTGTAAATGAGCACCCCTATGTATTATAACAAGATAACTTAATCATAGAAATTCACTTAGCCTAATAAGTGTCTGTTATTACTACATTTAAGATTCAGCAGGGAAAGGAAATTTAAACAAAACACCCTATATAATGTGAATCCCTCACAAACTAAAAATAATAATTCATAATTCCTTGTCTTTTGACACAGGGAGCCCTGTGTTCAGTGGCTGGTGCAAACTCTTCTATTAGTTCTAATAGAATAGAATAAGTTCTATTTGTTGTATATTTGAACAATTTTCCTGTGCCTTATTCACAAAAGAAATTGCAAATTCTATGAGTGAAAGTCTCATTGTGCCTAAATAACTCTGTGCAAAGCTCTGCTAATAATTTACATTTCTATATAGGACAAGGCATCATTATATTTACGGTTGCCAAGCAGTTTTCTCATAAATAAAATTAAAATGTGAATATAGTAGCAGATTAAAAATGATGTTTCCTTTGTATAAATCAGATAGAGTAATGTTTATTTCATCATTGTAATTTCAATCTATAACATTCTTACATACATTCCCTGTCTGCCTTTCATTTCATTTTACTGTATCACCCAGTGCTATTTACTTTCTAGCTGTCCTATTATCTGTACACTTCCATTCATCCTCAGTACTTTATATTGGGCATATGATATGTCATAATTACAATTTATTTAGCTTTCTTTAGTGTTGGGATTGGTGAGTACTTTCCTTCTATATCCAGGAGAAAACAGAAACAAATAAATTAACAGGAATAACTATAAATTTGTGAAATCTATTAATCTGAAAGGCAATGTGTAGATTTCTCCTTTTTATTTTTATTTCATTCATTAATTCTGTATAGGACAGAGATTCTCGACTAATTGCTCCATTCCAGCCGTTCCTTAATACAGTTGCCTTTTTTACTTTAAAGGGTAACTGTGGTCTTCATAAAATTGCTTTATTAAAAAGACCACATTTATACCTTTAAAATGACTCCAGGATCATGCTTCTAGCAGTCTATCCAAAATTACAGCAGTATAAAGGGTGGTGTTTCCAGCTGACATGTGACCAGCACCATTACTCCACCCCCACTGCCAAAGGAAATTAGCAAGCCCAGTTGTATCCAACTGCTATCCAACAGAGCATCATCTGTTGCATCATAAGTTCTGCCCTCAAACTTCTTAAACATTTTTAAAGCTAGCCACAAGCCTAAAAATAAAACAAGTAGAGGAAAGGACAGAGAATGGTTGCAGGTCTTTAGCTTTATAGCTTCAGACAAGATCTTTCTTTGGGGGGTGGGGCTTCTTAAACAGCACATCATGTGACACACAGCACATCATAGCCTTTAAGCCTATAACTTAAAGGCTCGTACACATGTGCGATTGCGGGTCATGGCCCGCAATGCACGATGTGTAGGAACAAAAGTTTCAGCTAATAATCGGCCCGTGTGTAGGCCCTTTATCAGGCAAAACAGTAATTCGTTCTGAGATGTGCCAGGTCGGTCGGTCAACGATCACCGACTGAAGTCTGTTCCATCTGATAACACGGGCCGGTTATTGGCCGAAACGTTTGTTCCTACACATAGTGCGTCGCGGGGTCGGGACCCACTATCGCACGTGTGTGAAAAAGCTAGAGACATCCAAGGGTTGTTTGAAAGGTATGAGAGAGCTCTATTAAGTAGAGGACACTTGTACGGAGACCACAGTTACCTTTTAACACACATTATAAAGTGGTTGGTAAACGGTTGCTGAACTGTATCACAACACATCCTTCAAACCCAATGAGTTTGATACAATAAAATGTGTAAAATTTTGCCTGCAGAAACCAATCAGATGTTTTTGAACTGGAGAAACCTAGTAAAAACCTACCTGATTGGTTTCTGCCAATTGATAGCTTGGCTAAAAACACATTTTACAAAAACAGGACAAACATACTTAATCAAGTTGATTCCTCCATTTCCAGGGACCTGAATCCGTACATATAAAACTAGATCTATGTACCTAAAACTTAATCTGATTACAGATCATTTGCCATCTTTCCAACTCATCATCACTTCGGTTAGACATTGCAGTAGCACAGTGCACAGCAAACTTCTTATTGGCTTTGGAATTGGATAAGGGGATCACCACTTTATAGTAGTAAATACATAGTCAGCAAACTAAATGTACTAAATGTACATAGAAAACCACAAACAGAGGAAGAGCCTCCAAAGAAACCCCTATACTGCACATGCAGCAATACTTAAATAGATTATTTATCAATAAGGCACCAATCCGATTTGATTTGTGTTCTTAATAATAATTAATACCGCTGTATTTATGTTATAAAAAAAAAAAATCATACTGCTGGATATATATATAAGGGCCTTGGCTAAATCCAATATACACATAAGTACAAAATGCAAGTTATTAGAATGTATAACTATGGAGAGCACAATAGAATTGGTATAGTGCCTTATAGATAAATAATCTATTTCAGTATTGCTGCGAGTGCTGTATAGGGGTTTCCTTGGCAGCTCTTCCTCTGTTTGGGGTTTTCTAACTTTTTATTGGTTGCTGCTAATTAATAACATGGGTGAACAGTGGCACCTCTTATTGCATCAGCCCCTTTGTATCTTCTTAAAGACACACCAACTACCAAGAAGCAATTAATAAGAGTCCCAAAAATACCCCTGATGAAAGGAAAAAAGTTCAGTGCAAATACATATGCTTTTTAGAAAAAAGAGCAGTATTTTTTCATCCCAATGACCTTAACCTGCCAATTCAGCATATTGTCTGTATATAAATAAATGCAACCGAAATACTGACTCTGTTTGCAGGACTCCTAATAGTGACTGTTATGGTCTTGCCCTTGACCCAGCGCCTGGGTTGATTCAGTTGCTCAGTAGAGATCTGAGCATCTTTGACCCATCCAACAGCCAATCAGTAGAAATTACTGTTAGGAACATTCCAAGGAAATGGTGCATCCTGGGAAGAAGAAGGACCGTTAGAACCTGAAATGTCAGCTCCCTAATGTCAACAGCAGGGAACAGCAAAGGGTATGAAATCAACTGATTTTTTAAAATGGGAGAGAGTATGTAGAATAACTAAGAAGGCATTACACAAACTAACAATTTAACAAATATTGATAATTTCTGAACTGTCCCTTTAATGTCATATTATTTTAATTACTTGTTTTTCTTGTTTTCCCATGAACTTCATTTTTATAAAATGATAGGTTTACCATTCGAAAGGTCTGGATAGGCTAGAAGGTCTAAGGCAATTTGCAGTTGGAAACAAATAACAGAAATAAGTGGTATAAGAAGTATGAAAGTTATTTACTTGGTTCAATTTAAATTCTGTGTTCACTTGGTGAGATACACCAGTGCTGTGTCTCAGACTGTGAAAGGTAATTAGTTTTCCCTAAGATAAAGAAAGCAAAATTACCTTTTGATGAAAAGTTATTTAAAAGTTTCTCTGTTTCCTTTGATACCCTTGATTACTGTATTGTAAATCATTTCCTGAGCAGATCATCTAGTTTTCATGGGGCGGTGAGGAGCATTTCAGTCCAATTAATTGGCTGAAGTCTTTGTGTTTTTACCAAAAATCAAAGGCAAATTCAAATAATTATATTGTGATCTTTAATGTGTGAATAAATGTTTTAAGTCCGATAGTTTTCATTTAATTGAAAACAGGAGCTAAATTACCGATAAGCTGAAATTGATGGTTACATTCCTAATAGAAGTTGTGTGTTTTTCCCCCCAGAGATCAGCAGCAACTATGGGAAATATTTGTTTTCCAATATTTCTGCAGCCGTGCGTGTTGCCAGTCTGCACATGCTTATAAAGTCAGAAAACTGCAGAATTATTAATTGCTCCACAATTTTACTGATAAAATCTACTTATGCCCATTTATATTCTAGCTTTTGACCCTTTTTAAAATTATAACACTTAAAGGGCATGTCCACACCACCTTTAAAATCTATACTTACCCCTCCACCTGCCCAAACCCATTTTCTTTTAACATCGTTTCCATGTTGCAGTCATCAGTAATTGCTGTAACACTGATAACTTACTGCTGCAAACCACTGTGCCTCCTCTGCAGCTGCATGAGCTCTCAAAGAAGTCATTGAGTTTGCAGAGGATATAAAAACCAGGAACCAGCATCAGGGAAGAGAGATAAGTTTAAAGAGGTTCGGGGGCCGCAGGAAGTTAAGTATTCCAATCTCAGGGTTTGGTTTGGTAGAGTTGCAAAGGTAATTACGTATTTACAGTAAATGCTGAGGGTGGACATGCCCTTTAAGGTGCTTATTGGTTGATACAAAACAACCATGTCTATGATGATTTTCAGTCATCTTGTTTATTGTATATTAAATATCCTGATATAAAGGATTAATCAACTAGTACTGTTTTTCCAAAGATTTGTTTTATGGGCTTTAAAATACAGAGTGGGAAACTGAAGAATGAAATAATATGGAAATACGAATATATTCATTCAATTAAAACTAAATATACAGATTATTGTTTTATTTGCTTTTTTCCATTTTTCTTAGACAAATCAGTTTAAAAAACAATCTCTCGTTGCTGGATTACAGTTCAAGGACACACTCTGCCTTTCACATCCATTATCGTTACTTTTCTTGCACGGGTAATCTTACAGGCGTGGGGTTATTTAGCTAATGGTTGTTATGTGGTGATATGTTCTTTTAAAAAAATCCCTAGGGGCAGGGCTCTTTTGGCTTTTCATTTCACTTTTCCTTCTATACTAATACAAATACTTTTTTTGCAAATACAAAAGGAAAAATAAAAGGAAAATTTAAATGGCTTAAAAATTTAATAGACTATCTGATATCCAATCAGCAGAATTTTGTTAGTATTGCCTGGCTGAATTGGTTATTCAGCGTCAGTACATTCTCTTTTACAAACAATCTGCTTTCAGTTGGAAACATTGACTTTGTTTTTATACAATTACTTCTATTTTCCTACATAAAATAAATACCTGTAAATGTGCAGCCATTGAAATGTTTCATTTCGATGATTATACATAAATGTCTACTGTTAGTCCGACTCCACAGAGGCAAATGATCAGAAATCGTTCATACCTCTAAGCTCTAAATGTGTTCCATAATCTATAAAGCAATAGGGTTCCATCTATCGTGTATAAAGGCCTCAAGCTGATGTTCCTTGTTCTCACCACAGTAATAATTTCTTTAATATGCTTTGTAGCAAACAGATCGGTGTTCTTTATCAGCTCTAATGCAGACTGTATGTGGCAGTTCTTATTTGCCTCTTAAAATTTGGGCTTTATACAGTACATGTAATTTATAAAGTATATATTGAGGCAGTCAATACAACTTTTGTTGCCTTTGTTATGAGTTCGGTAAGTCAATTTTTTTGTAACAATTGATGTAGGGTTTAATACATTTGTATTTATATGTTTTTTTTTACCTAATTACTACCCCAACTACATCCTGTCATCTGTATATACAGTATTATTCATTTTAGAAATGAAATACGTGTGTCTATGTATGTAGTGCATTCAGGGATTCTTTCCAAAAATAAACTGTATATTTTAGATGGAACCTTACTAATGCTGAATAGAAATGGGGCCCGGATCCCACACGGAAACCCTGGGTTCCAAAATGCAAACAATCCGTGCAAACCCTGAAAATAACATTAAATGTTCAATAACCCTCGAAAATACCATCAGAAATTTGAAAGTAGTTTCCAATCGTATTTTCAAGGGTTGTTGAATGTTCAAGGTTATTTTCGAGGGTTACCGAAAATGACCTTATACATTTAACAAATTTAAATTGAAAATACGTTCCAAATCCTCAAAAGTTCTGTTTTTAGATCTTAGTTTTTTTCCCCCGAGTACCATATATCCGAAAATGGAACAAAACATCCGAGTTTTGACCATGACTATTGGTGAATAGTATTTATCCCATTGTCTGTCACAGACTGCCATTGTTTGATAGATCTAATTAACCCTCCAATGGGTTCGCAGAACACAGTTTTTTTAAGGTATGTAGCTTGTACTTTTTTTAACCCCTAAAATGCAAGCTTAAAGGGACAGTTCAGTGGAAATTATTAATATTTGTTAAATTGTTAGTTTGTGTAATGCATACTTCGTTATTCTACATATTCTCTTCCATTTTGAAAAATCTGTTCCCTGTTTGCTGTTCCCTGCTGTTGACATTAGTGTGCTGACATTTCAGGTTCTAATGGTCCTTCTTCTTCCCAGGATGCACCACATCCTTGGAATATTACTAACAGTTATTTCTACTGATTGGCTGTTGGATGGGTCAAAGATGCTCAGATCTCTACTGAGCAACTAAATCAACCCAGGCGCTGGGTCAAGGGCAAGACCATAACGGTCACTATTAGGGGTCCTGCAAACAGGGAGTCAGTATTTCGGTTGCATTTATTTATACACAGACAAATTGGTGAATTGGCAGATTATGGTCATTGGGATGAAAAAATACTGCTCTTTTTTCTGAAAAGCTTATGTATTTGCACTGAACTTCCTCTTTAAAAGTATGTACACTGTCAGGGTTGTTAAAAAAACAATCAGATGTTAGCTTTCAAATGTTAAATAATATTTGATTGGTTGGGGCAAAATTAGTTCCATTTTTAAAGATAAGAACTTTTAGTGAATCTCCCTGTATGTTTTTTTAAATTGCTAATTGTTTAAAACTGTAATTCCTCCCAAGCACTTTACCTTAATTATTGTTTATCTGTCCCTATATTTAGATATCTAATCTAAAACAACTTAAATGACAATTATACTCACCTTCCCTCCGCTCCTCTTCCTTGTTCCTTAGCTTTTACCAAGGGTGAGGACCTGAAATGCTAAGTCCTCACCCCTGGGTTAGCGCAGCCTACAGCAGTCTCTCAGAGCAACGCTGCTCTGGTAGGCTCCGCCCACTCCTCCCCGTCGGCGACGAGGCCAATAGGAAGGCACGCTCTGCAACAAGCGTGCCTTCCTATTGGCCTCGTCACCGACGGGGAGGAGGGGGCGGAGCCTACCAGAGCAGCGTTGCTCTGAAACTCTGCTGTAGACTGCGCAAACCCAGGGGTGAGGACTTAGCGGTTCAGGTCCTCACCCTTGGTAAAAGCTAAGGAACAAGGAAGAGGAGCGGAGGGAAGTTGAGTATAATTGTCCTTTAAATAACAGTTGACAATCAAGGGCTTTATTATCAAAAATTCTTCTGCTATGTGTAGTTTTACTTTAACTAAAAACCAACTAGTGATAGTTGGTGATAGTGATAGTTGGTATGTGTAAATTGCATAGTGGGAAATTTCCTAACCATCTCAGTGGTGACTCACAATGATTACTGAGCAAATTGCCCTCACAGATAGTCTGATCTGATAAAAAATGGTGTGAGTTAAAAGAGGGAGGTGGCAGGGAGTCTGAGCAAATTAAATACTAGATTAAAGGCAACCGGCAACACACACCTCTTACAGTTGCACTACTTACATGTATTTAATCCTAGATTAATATGAGGCAAAGTATTTTTTTCAGTATATACTGTATACCTTTTAAGTTGTATTATGTGGGGGGCCCAACCAAACTTTACAGAGAGCAGTCTTTTTCTTAAAGGCACAATAAAATTTTCCAGCATGTTACAAGTTTAGCTGCATGAATTTTAACATTTGATGCATGCAGCCACCACAAGCTCTCTGTGCTCTCTTACAATGCCTGCAGCTAATACTCAATGATGTAGTTAGCTGTTGTTCGTGCTTTCTGTGTTACTGGAGCAAAGTTAGCTCATACTTAAAATAAACCTTTTCAAATCCCCCCTCCAAACACACACCTCTCCAAACTCCTGAAACCAAATCGTATCATTCAATTCAAGCACTTATAACAGCTGCCAATGCAGCTTACCTTACCATAACAAGAAAGTGTCTTTTCACTATAACACAAAATCACAAGGTGAAAGCTTTTAGCTGTATTTCACTGTTTTAAGACACAGCTCTCCCTACTGCACATGCTCCCCCACTCTGATATGTCTGAGCACAGATAGGGGGGAATGCATAATTACTAGGAGTAAACAGGAAAATAAGGGATTTGGTGAAATGGAGCACATTGGCCAGAAAGTGATTTAGTTGCTGGTAGCTCTAAAAATGTAGAAAAGGCAAGGTTTTTTTTTTAACTTTAGTGTTCCTTTAAAAAGTTCCAAATAAACGTAGCCAGTACTTTCTCTAAGTAAAGAATTTTGCTATCATGTTACTGCAGCGCATTTAACATTTGAAGCTTCATTAACTTTTCCCCACAAAAAAAGTTCAGTTCAGTTCCTTCCAACAGACAAGGTAATTGACAAAATGCAATAAAGCCACTTTATATCCCTTTTAATGTTAACTATGGTCTTTGCTTTTAGATGATGAATTCAAACAGCAGAAATTGGTAACATGAAAGCAAATATCTTCAAAGATTCAAAGCAAATCTGTCAGGCAATATAAGAGGAGCACACATCATAAAGAAACATTATTATTTTTCAGTTTCAGAGAGTAGATGGTTCAGTTCTAGCAGTTTGGGAGGCCATTGTATGTTTTATTAATGAGGATTTTCTTAATACATACAGTAGTTGGTGGAGATTATATATATATATTTATCAAAAGAGCCTAGCCGCAGCGATCTGTTAACGGAGATAACTTAGCTGACATTGCTGGGCAATAATGAATCAATTCCAGTACCTGTTCAGGCTTTCATTTGTTGACAAAAATTAGAGAATATTTGACCGTGTTAACCTTCTAAATTGTGAAAAATTCACAGAATCTGCAGAGTTTCGAAACCAGGTTCATAAGGTTCATCCAGTATCAACAGAAAATGTTTCTGTTGATTATTAAACGGGAACTGTGGTGAAAAAAAATTACTCTTTTAAATCAAAGGCAATTGTCTTACCTTGCTTATCTCTATTGCTACTAATCACACTGCCGGTTAAACTCTCCTCCTCCCCCGAGACACACACAGTGAACGGGTAACCGGAGCAGACACATAAAAACAAGAGGAGGAAGAGAGTTTAGCGGGCAATGTGATTAGTAGCAATAGAGTTAGGCAGGAGAAAGTTGTTCTGATCTCTGCCCATTCACCTTATGTGTCCCACGGGAGGAGGGGAATGCAGCCAGTAGAGGGGAAAGCTAAGCCCCACCCATATGTGCACTGCTCAGCATATAGAGCGGTGCAGAGAGGAGAGGAATAATTACTGCTCCCTGGGTGATATTTAACACTCTGTTAAAGTCTCAATAACTTTTGAACTCAGCATGATAGAGAGGCAAGAGGGGGGTCATTTGAAAGGTAAGACAATTGCCTTTGATTTTAAAGGGCATCTATAGTGGGAAAATGTTCTATAATTCCCCACAACCCCCAGGGTGTCATCACTTTGTTCAGATTCCTTTTCTGTCCTGAGATACACCAGTTAGAAGAACACTGATTGCATTCCTCTACTCCTACTTGGACTGTCAATCAAATCCCTGTGAAGTGATCCCCCCTCCCTGCTCTGTAATAAACATACAGATAAGAGCATTAGCAGGGGGAGAGAGGTAGCTTTGATGGTAGATATAAGGCTGCACTTGACCCCCCTTCTTAATAGCTTTCACTGATCGATGATGGGTCACAAAGTGAGAGATCGTAAACTGTACTGATCTCCTTCTTCCATGTCTCCAGGAAAGCTTGCTTTCTATTGGCCACTGTGCTTGGGTGTGTTTTTCAGGATGTTGAACTTTTAACTCCTACTGCACATGATAAGCTTTTCGGTTAGCCAGAGTTGAGACATAGAGGAGGTAACAGAGGGGAGGGGAGGGGGAATGCTGCACAGAGATCTGACACCATGGTTAAATAGAGTCAGTAACAGAGATAGGATTAAGGCAGCACAGAGTACATGAATTTAACTTTGCAAAGGGGCAATGTGTTTTTTTCACTATAGATGCCCTTTAAAGAGTGTTTTTTCACCACAGTTCCCCTTTAATTGATATTACTATACATAAAATAAATCCTGCAGGCATCAATTATCACTTCCTTTTCTGACTGACCATTTTTCATCCTTGTATAGTTTGCATAAAAGGGAACTATACTGGGAAAATGGACTTTAAAACTCTTCATGTTTGAAAGACAATTTCCCAGAGAGGTAGGAAAGCCTATTCCTACCTCCCCCGAAGACCGCCAACATGAGAGGTGAGTTGTCAAAGTTCCACTCATGTAGCGTCTTACAGATCACCATTTATTTCTCTGGGTACAGAGCATCTCTCTATCTCTTCTATCTCTAATATGAGTTGAGTTATTCACGCCTGTGCACTTAAAGAAAAAGTGAATTTTTAGCCTCTACATGCGGCTGATTTGATCTGCATAGTGGAGTTATTAATAATTTTTGGTGGTCTCTGGAGGACTGGTTTTTAAGTTTGCTCAATCGCTGTATTATCTTCTTTTTGGTAAACAGAAGAAGATAGAAGTTGGATTTGGATGTTGGATCTGCCATTTTGTTACAGTTTTGGCCTGATTGCAAGGCTATTGGCAAGTGTTCAATAAGCCAAAGCTTTCTCTTTATCTTGGGCATTTTACTTTCTGAGAAAATTGTGTTATTTAGCTTATTTGCCAAACTGTTTCCATTATTTAGCTTTATTGATAAGAATATTTTTCACTTTGTAAAAATAAAATGATCTCAAGAAAAGGACAAAAACAGACTGGTTTCCTAAACCGAGAATAGTCTTTTTTTTTTAAATGAGAAATAATTCTGACAACAGCATAAATGAACAATAATAAAACTTGGAAGCAAGAAACAACAAATAAAACTGGCAATGCAAGAAAAATAAACAAAAATATATTGACACTAACTGTAGTTTTAATATGTTTTGTGACCTCGCAAAGGCTGTAAATTTCATAACTTTACAGTCAATTTTGGAATGAGAAGAATTTCATTTACTGCAGTTTGCTACTTAAGGCAATATTGGATTTGAACAGAAAGCTTACAGATAAAGGCTTGTCCGTAGATCTGTTTTTATTATTTAAAAAGATAATGATCCCTCTTCTCTTCTATGCTGATTGCCAGCAAGAGAGAATAAACTTTCCCTAATTAATTATTCCAGGATTGTTCTAGCTTTTTTATCAAATATTTATTTAAAGAATGAAAATGAAGCCATTCAAAAGTAGGTTCAGTTTAAAAGCTGTTCATTTTTTGAGTTTATTTACTTTAGTCGGTTTGAGATTAATCTTTCGTGTAAATCATTTTTATGGTCTTTGAGCAGGATTAGAAGACTGTTATATAAACAATGATAGAAGTATTACAGGAGACTTTTAAAGTCATAAAAAGAAATGGAGGTTTGCATTGCAAGAAATTTTTTTTCTCAACATGTGCCCTAATGTATGTATGTATGTATAGTTTATTTATAAAGCCCCACTAAAATACAATAAAGTCATACAAGGGGGATAAATACATCCATAGTTCAGTACATAAATATATAAATTATATAAATAGAAGTGATAGAGCTTTGCTACAAGAGGTAATGAGGTCCCTGCCCATAGAGCTTACAATCTAGTTAGGTGGGTAACATACAGATATAATTGGGTGTAAGTGCTGGAGTGAGACGTATGCAGTGCAAAAAATAAGCCAATTATATACTGCGCTGGTTACCAGATATGTAGGATGTAAGGATAGATTTAAACCTGCCAATTGAGGTTTCAAGATGTAGAGGGAGGGGAATAGAATTCCAGAGGATGAGAGCCACAAGAGAGAGAGGTTTAAGGCGAGAGGAAGCAGTACAAGTGGGGGGTCTGTACAGGAGCTGGTTCTGTGATAAGCGGAGGTTATGGGCAGAAACATATTGGAACACTTGAGAGGAAATTTAAGGAGGAGCAGCAGTGCGAAGGGATTTAAAGGTTAGGAGAATGATTTTGTATACAATGTGCTGTTTAACGGGGGGCCAGATTGTTTTCCGGTACAGAGGAGATTTGGGATCCTGTTTATTAGATACGTGTAGCAGAGTTAAGTATAGACTGAAGGGGAGAGAGGTGTGAAGCAGGAGGACCAGTAAGTAGTAGTTGCAATAGTCCAGGTGCGATAGGATAAGAGCATGCATAAGCATAGCGGTGGTCGGGAGAGAAAGGAACTTGCAGATTTTCACTATATTGCGAAGGAAAAAGCGTCAGGTTTTCGCAACATAGTTAATGTAGTTAGAAAAGGAGAGAGAGGCAGCCTGCCAATTGGATGGGGGAAATAGGGGTATTGTCAACAGAAATAGAGATAGATGGGACAGGACTAGGTTTAGGTCGCAAAATGATCAGTTCAGTTTTAGAAAAAATTAATTTGAGGTAGTGTAGAGACATCCAGAAGGAGATGCAAAGGAAGCAGTTGGTGACACGTAATTGGATGTCAGAAGTTAGCGTAGGTGTGGACAAGTAGATTTGTGTATCATCTGCATATAAATGATACTTGAAGCCAAAAGAGCTAATGACCTCTCCCAAGAAAATAGTGTAGAGGGAGAACAATAAGGGTCCAAGAACTGCGGCACCCCACACTAAGAGGAACCGGAGAAGAGGTGTTGTTAGCATAAGATACAGAGTAAGTTTAGTTAGAGAGATAAAATAGAAACCCGGATGCCACTGCATCCCGAATGCCCAAGGTGTAAGATTACACTCAATAAGGATAATTGTATTGCCTCAATGCCTCAATTTTTTAATTGTTTTCAAAAGAGTTAAGGTATGCAGCCCTCCCCATACCTCCCCCCCCCCCGATTTCCTTTCTTTGCCTTTAACTGTCACTCAAAGATAGCTTGCAAAAAAACATTTCTCCACCCACCCTTGATCAGCTTGATTATGTAGGCTCTATCCAAGCAACAGGTCACTTCAAATTTGTTTGACTGTCAGAGGAGGGGGAGAGAGGTTGCAACATCGGCCCTGGGCCAACTAGGAGGCGGGCTTTTAGCACTTATCTTTGCAATTTTTTGTAAAGCGACTACAGCTGCTTTGTTGTCCTTTCATTACTTTTGCTGGATGTGACCTCATGAAATTCCTTTCTGCCACATTGCTGGATGATGGTAATTTATCACTGGTGTGTAAATTAATGTTGCAGACAAAAATTGTGAGCAAAAGAGGAAGATATTGCAAAATACTGTATATCAGGAGGTCAATTTTTGGGTAGAGCAATTTTGGGGGGTACAGTAAAGCTAGAATTTAGCTTCTCAGGTTTCAGTATAAGAGATACTTACAGTAGGTGGATGCATTTAAGAACTGTAGTGTAGTTACAATCAGAATGTATTTAAGCCTTAAAAACCCCGGAATAGCTTGGAATAGCTAATTTACATATGAAGCCAGGGAGACATTGTTCAGTTAAAATGCTAAAGTTAAAGGGTCACTATACTCACTGAAACAACTTTTTATAACCTGAAAGTACAATGTTTAGGGTAGTAAAATTATGTTACTTACATATATTTCTGTGCCTGCTTTGTTAGAGAATTTTCAATGTATAGTAACTGCTCCTAACTGTCCCCCCCTGATTCACTGCCCACTTGTGATCCAGGCAACACTGGATATTTTCATTTACATAATAAAGAGCCTTGAAGCCTGACACTATACAGCTCATTAACATATCTTCCTGACACTTCTGAGAGTGGGTGGGGCTGCTGCTGTGTTAGACACTTCTTCCCCTCTTCTAACAGGCAAGTTCATGCTGCTGAAAATGGGTGGGGGAGGGGGGAGCTGCTGTGTGAGACACTTCTCCCTTCTAACAAGCAAGTAGACATGCTGGGGGGGGCTCCTGTAAGTGACCTCCCATGACACACTCTGATAGATAAATAGATATATAGATACAGACAAGCAGACACATTTATACAGACAGACATATAGATAGATAGATAGACAGACAGACAGACAGACGGATATAACAGGTAAGAACAAAAGCAGGAAGATACTGGCAAGTGTAAGCTTGCAAAAGTGTTATTTTATAAGAAAGGGGACGCCACACCGTGTAGCTACTGCATCAACAAGTGCTTTATTGCGACATGTTTCAGACCTTCACAGGGTCCTTTCTCAAGCAATCAGTCCAGTTACACTGCTGGGTACGGAGCAGTGGGAAGGTGAGGACCCGAATGAACCCTGGTGCATTAGGTGATACCTATATATCAGTTATCTGTGAAAAGTGTTATTTTATTGCTTCTAGGTACACAACATGTTTCAAAAGCTCATGCATTCTTTTTCAAGTGTTATCAAGCAAACCCACAGTGAGCAAAATTATACCGTGCCCCACACTCCACCCCTCATTCTCATTCATCACCTAAGCGCTTTTAACCCTTTAAAGTGCTATATTAACCATATGTTAACCATATATCCACTGCTTAATATATTGCCTTCCTCAATACCTCTAAAAAAGTGCAGGTGCATGATTTATACATAATAAATACAGTATTGTAACAAAGTGCATAGTTATAATGTGCATAAATTGCAGTAGATACATTCTGCACTTTACAAGTGTAATTGCTAAAGTGCTATACTATTCCAAAAGTTACATTTGTTACATACATACATGCATAGATAACAACAATTTCTATCTTATTGCACAAAAGCACCATATATACATATTTACAATATCACTTGAAACAAAATGACTGTATGAACAAGAAACGATTGTCCAAACTTAGACTTGAAAGTATCTTCCTGCTTTTGTTTTTACCTGTTATGTGAATGGAGACGTGGATACCGCCACGCTGTAGGACTTGATACGCAGGACATGTGGAGCTGGTGGCAGAAGTTCTATGAATCTTCAGACAGACAGATATATAGATTGGTATATAAAAGATAGACAGACAGACAGGCAGGCAGGCAGGCAGACAGACAGACAGACAGACAGGAGGTCACTGAAGGGACACAAATTAGCATACCTGGTTTGAGTGACAGGTCTTTACCTGTACATGCTGTTATTTAAAATGAAGATTTCTGAGAATCTACAGCTCGGATTTTAAATCTGAAAAATGTGTTGGAGTAGTGAACTTTTACTTTAGAACTTTTTTAGAAGTTCAAAAGTTTGAAAACCGACTGAACTTTCGAAAGTTCGGCCATCTCTATTTATAGGAAATACTAAGATTGAGTGGAGCATTTTCTATACACAGATTTCAAGGGGAAATTTGTGGAAAGATCACAACTTAGTGTATGATTAGCAGTGGAAAAGCAATAGAATCAACTATACTAGCAATGAAAGTGGCTCTCTGTTCATCTTCTATACTTGGGTTATCTTCTATAACTGGGTTATTAGGCAGGGATCTGTAATGGACCTGGGCAGCTTTTGATAGGTCCCCAATGCTGCCACTGTGTGTCCCTTATTCTATCTCACTTTTTTAAACAGCTTATGATTATACCATTATCCCTATTTCTAGCGAGTACCCTGCTACAACCTTACATAGACACTCAGACAGCAACTGAATGATTCCTGTGGATCAACTGTTAGGGTATGGGTATGCTAAAAGATTAGATGGACATATGTCTTTATTTAATCTTCATTATTATATAATATTATGTAATATTATTTCCATGGTTCCATTAGCAGTATAATTAGCCTTTATGTATGAAGATGTGCCTACAGGGTTTTGTATTCTCAATTACTAACACAATTATATGTTTGTATGCTCCAACAGAAGAATCTCAATACGATGTGACTGATCTGTTTGAAAACCAGCTAGAAATTAGACAGGCATATTTATAATGCATATTAACCAGCTAGAAAAGAAAATAAACAGGGTATATTATAATGGATATAAACCAGCTAGAATAGAAATTAGACAGGGTAATTATAATGTATATAACCAGCTAGAAAAGAAAATAAACAGGGTATATCACAATGGATATAAACCACCTAGAATAGAAACTAGACAGGGTATCTCACAATGGATATAAACCACCTAGAATAGAAACTAGACAGGGTTTATCATAATGGATAGACACCAGCTACAATGGAAAATAGAAGGGTATATTATAATGGATAGAAACCAGCTACTATATAAATTAGACAGGGTATATTATAATGGATAGAAACCAGCTACAATTGAAAATAGAAGGGTATATTTTAATGGATAAAAACCAGCTAGAATAGAAATTAGACAGGGTATATTATAATGGATATAAACCAAGCTCTAGGAATAGAATTAGGACAGGGTATAGGTATATTATATGGGTATAAACCAGCTAGAATAGAAATTAGACAGGGTATATTTTATTTAAATGGATATAAAAACAGCTAGAATAGAAATTATAGAAATTAGACAGGGTATATTATAATGGATATAAACCAGCTAGAATAGAAATTAGACAGGGTATATTATAATGGGTATAAACCAGCTAGAATAGAAATTAGACAGGGTATATTATAATGGGTATAAACCAGATAGAATAGAATTAGACAGGGTATATTAAATGGATATAAACAGCTAGAATAGAAATTAGACAGGGTATATTATAATGGGTATAAACCAGCTAGAATAGAAATTAGACAGGGTATATTATAATGGATATAAAACAGCTAGAATAGAAATTATAGAAATTAGACAGGGTATATTAAAATGGATATAAACCAGCTAGAATAGAAATTAGACAGGGTATATTATAATGGGTAAAACCAGATAGAATAGAAATTAGACAGGGTATATTATAATGGGTATAAACCAGATAGAATAGAAATTAGACAGGGTATATTATAATGGGTATAAACCAGCTAGAATAGAAATTAGACAGGGTATATTATAATGGGTATAAACCCGCTAGAATAGGCTAAACACACTATAAACCCACAAGAATAGAAATAAGACGGTATATTATAATGGCATAAACCAGCTAGAATAGAAATTAGACAGGCATATTTATAATAGACACAAAACACCTACAATAGAAAATAGAAGGGTATATTATAATGGCTAGAAACCAGCTACTATAGAAATTAGTAGGGTTTTATTTAGAATGGTGGACAACAATCAAACCCACAACCTGAAAAGTGATTAGGAAAGGTTTTTTTTAGAATCAGATGTTCTGATCTACCAGCCAAGACTGCTTCCTTTTTGTAAACACTGGAAAAATATAGCAATTCTAAACTCAAAGCAGAACATGTATTTTATGTCTGTGTTTAGCCTTATTAGGTTAACTGGTTTCAGTTTAACCCAAAGTAGCACATAGCAGCTAACCAGAGACATTCTTTCCCCTAGGTTGGATTCAGTAATGCAGCACTATCACATGAAGTTTGTACTTTGGTTCATACATCAAACAATATGAAGATCAATGGTTTAGCCTTTTTGACAAATCGATTAGTGCTGATATGAGATTTTTTTTCTTAAGCCAGTGCAACTAGAAAGGAATATTTCTAAGCACTGTAGTTTTAGAATTTCTTGCCTGTGCTCTGTTCAGCAGACAGACCAGGATTACTTACATCTCTTTCCTTATTTGTCTGTGATTCTCCTGGAAAAATTGTGCATTGATTTTCTAGCTTCGAACAAAAAAAGATTAAATGTAATATGCAGCAAGGTGTAATTTGTACTGTAACTATAGAAATTCAGAAATGGGAACATTTAGCACAGTATTAATCATCAAATTACTGATTATAGTAACATTAACCAGCCTTTTCATTTATGATTGAAATGTACAAACCTGAAAAAAAAATTTTAATTGAAGAACGCTTACAAGATTAAAATGAAGCCAACTGCATTTATTGCTACTGTATACACACTGAGCTGGGTGGTTTAATCTGTTTAAGGAAATCAGTTATTCCATTTTGTGTTTAGCATGCCCAAGTAGATCAATGACAAATGTAGTCATTTTAACAGATCTACTTCATCTAATGAGAAAATAACTTGTGCTCATTTGGGAATATGTCATGTGATAAAGAAAAAGCAGTCACTCATATGATCAATACTACATCTGAACATCTAATTCTAGCTTTATACCTGTATGGACCTGTTGCCATGATAGAAGCTTGTAGGACTGGGTGTTACTATGTATCTTACACAAATTTGCAGAAATTAACACTGAAATGTGTTTTTTACTGTACAATCCTTAAGAATCTTTTGCAACCTTGGAAATCTGCACAAAACAATAAACCTGATTATTTTTTCAATGCACTCTGTAGCAGTATGTTTCCTGTATACCCTTTTTAAAACAAATAGAATGATTTTTTGTTTGTTTGTTATTATTTATTATATATATATTATATATTATTTATTATATAGCAAATCGATTTCTATTAAAATGTTGCAGTTGTAACTCATTACCAGTGTAAGTCACCATGGAGAATCTTGCCCATCGTTGCCAGGAGGTT
The DNA here is from genome assembly GCA_019447015.1 of Hymenochirus boettgeri. Lineage (NCBI taxonomy): Eukaryota > Metazoa > Chordata > Amphibia > Anura > Pipidae > Hymenochirus > Hymenochirus boettgeri. Next base: position 213,639,253 of record CM033472.1, on the reverse strand, counting down.
TAAGCTTCATACAGTTATCCAATTGATATCCAGTACCATCTTAAACAATTTACCATGTGTATAGTCATCTACCAACATAATTAAATGATATACTTTCCCTGATCACCTGATGATTTTGGTGCTTTTGTCCATAGTTCAAAAATATTCTCTGTTTCCTTCTAATACCAATATCAGTACATAGTGAATCTCCTTGCATTACATGGCAACATATTATAACTACCAGTACCTTTAAATATTCTTTAATGCTAGAAACTCATTTAGCACTCTCGTGACACTATCTAATGAGGCCTTAACAATAACTTTTAAAAAAATTGTCCATTAAATCTATACCCCTCTAACCATCAAATATGCAGTCTGAAGCCCAGAAATTATGTTCCATTTTTTCGGATTTTCGGGTTTTTCCCAAGATCCACAAACAGAATGAAACTTACCAGTTTTAGACATCTCTATCTCTGATATATCCTGAGGGTGTGCGATTAGATTTAAATAATGAATAAAAATGTATCATTTAGTTTACAGATGTTTATTTTGGTTAAGATACATGCTGTACTCTACTATTATTAAGAAAATGAATTATATCTGCTTTCAATAGGTTGTTCAACTAGGTGCTTTTATGAAAACAAAATAAAAACAAAACATAAGATCCTTTTTGATACACTTTCGATTACACATCAATAATTGCTTCTCAGTTTAAATATGGTAATTGAGAAAGGCATTCTGCAGGTCAAAAAGAACTTTCATAAGCTTTTATTTAATGGTAATGTTTAGTATTAAAAATAATACATTGATTCTAACCTAGTAAATTCTTATTTCACCCAATTGCACAGCACAACAGACAGGCACTCTGCAGGTAATTTTGCTGTTGTATTAAAGGGAATGTCCACCCCTTTTTTTATAAAATACATATATTGTAGAATACACCCCCAAAACTAAAAGCTTTAAATTGGCTCCCACACTGAGCTATTATACTTACATGCTCCTCCTCCCTCCACCGCCGCGGCTCTGCACTTCCGGGTAAGGCCGTCAGTGTCGGCCGTGACTGTGACGTCACGGCCAATCACTGACTGTCATTCCTGGAGCAGTCTCCACTGAGGCTGCTCAAGAACAGCGGTGGAGCAAGGAGCATGTAAGTATAATAACTCTGTGTGGGAGCCGACTTAAAGCTTTTGACTAAAACGATCTCTATGTTTTGGGGGGTAATCTACAATATATGAATTTTTGTAAAGAGGGGTGGACAGTCCCTTTAAGGGTCAAAATCACAAGATAAGTGATTATGCAAAGCATTACCAAATTTCAGTACCAACGTTTGAGAATATTGATGCTAGTGACATTTTATAGCTATTAGTGTTAGTGTTAGTATATACTGTTAATATATCTTCCCAAATACCGCTTCTCCCCCAAAAGTATCCATGTGTTCATACCCCATACTAGGGCTCTGACGTTCTGAGCATAGTTTTGATTTAGCCCTGACCATTTTCACAGTCCAGGTCCTAAATAATAGGAAGGCACACTTATTGCAAAGCATGGCTACCCATTGAAGAAGTCACAGAATATGGAGGGAGAAAGTTCTATACTGGGACTACAATCAAAACTTCAGAGCCTTAGTATGGGTTATGTAGGAAAAACTTAGGGGTGAGGACCTAGTGGATTAATTTTGGGTGAGGAGGGGTTTTAGGTGGGTTCAGACTATAATTGCCCATTAAAAGAGCTATGATTTTTAGTGCCCTGTGGATCTTATAAGAGACAAGCTGTTGTGGTCACTGAATATTGGTCGGTGTTGGTGAAGAATTTGCGGTTTACCAGGCTCAGAATTTGCCTTAGCTTGACCATATCAACCCCAAAATAAATGAAGGGAAAAATAAATAACAATAATATGGAGCAGGCTGGCCAAATTGATGGTGGCAATATTTAGGGACTATTAAAAAATTACAGCTCACAACCACCCTTTAAACAAAGATCTATGAACTTGTTAATTAGTAGCCTGCTTATGCTACTGTACCATTTTAGGAAATGCACAACTAACCATACATGTAAGGAGAAGTACTTGTTCAATGTCCTGTTCATTGCACCACGTAGAGGGGGAAGCTAGAGGAGCAGTAATTTGTGGCCATGACTGCTGACGCTACAGCCAATGGTTATTAGTATTACAGATTTGTGTAACAACGTCTTGCATGGCTCATTATAATTCAACTGATCCAACACATACAGGTTACCAACAGGGTAGTGCATATAATACAAAGTTATGAAACACTCTTCAAGAGGACCATGCTTAATTGAGCTTACAGTCGAGAGGAAAAGAGGGCCGAATCATAAGGTGGAGTGATGTGGTAGCTTGTATATAGATTGGCAGCAGATTTCTAGTGGATTCGGTTTAGATTCAGGTTTTACCAAATATCGGGTTAGGTAGGATAGTTTGCACTAAAACCAAACAGGTCAGGTTATATAATTTTTCTTGCACTATAACCAAACAGGTCAACTTAGATATATTGCCTTGCACTATATCTGATCTACTGATTTTATTTCAACTCCCAGAGATGTGGTTAGGTTAAACATTTTTCCTTATTGTTTCTATATGAATTTTTGAATTCTGAAATATAATGTAACAAATGTCAACTAAAAGTACTGACTTTCATGATGTATTTCAGTTCAAATCCTTAAAATTGACATGCACTTTAATATGCCTTCTTTCATAAGCAAGGAATATAAATTAGTCATATTACATGTAAGTGCTCTGATTAAGGGGTCTTAAGAATTTTAATGAAGGTTTGAATGGTTAAATAATGAAATCAAAGGTCTCCTAATACACTGGGAAAAAATCATTAGCTGAGACTGATGAAAACCAGCTAAGTAGTAAGAGCTTTACAAATATACAGAAAATATGTCCATTAAAAGTCTCTAGAAATGTGTTTCTGTTTTTCTGTCTAAGCTTTAGAAGTCTATAAATTCATTGTCATAAATTTGCTTACAATCATTTAATATGCTGTTTTTGAAATTGCCAATATAAATGAAAACATTTAGCTATCTTTCTGACTTTGTGACCTTTCTCTCATCTACTAAACCTCTTTGGTGAAAACTTTGGATGCCAATCATGAATTTGGAAGAGTGTAAATAAAAATGGAGGTATCTCTACCTATAAGACACTGGGGTTCAGTTACTTTGACCTACAAAAGCTGTAACCAAAGTAACTATAAAGAAAGATATATTTATATCTACTAACACATTTAGAAATATAACGATCTGACTGGTCAGTCGCTTACTAAATTTCAACCATATATAACATACATATCATATAAATACTCCCATAAAAACTAAATAAATAATGCATGAAAATGTCAGGGTTTGTTTTGCTAGTGGGTTTGTGGATCGGACCAAGGTTTCAGACAATGTCACAGCCAAACAAAAATTCCACTTCAAAGCATAGTTTCAACATTCCAAATTTTGCTAGTTCTGTTTCTTCTTTTTGTTGAAGAACGGGAGGTAAGACACAGCTCCTTTACCTCCTGTTCTCCAATAAAACTGAATAGAAAAAAAATATTTTACCAGTGGAGATACATTTTAAGTATATGTATTTGCAATAACTTTCCCTTTAAAAAGCTTCACATTGACTCATACATTGCCCCTTTCTAATTTAATGCTAAGCTGATCAGTATCAGAACCCTCACACCACCACTGTTTATTAAATAATACCTATTTGTTCAGTTTTAATACTTATCATTAAGTATTAATGTATAGTGATCCATAGCAGTATCTAGAGAACTGTTTCACTTCCTGTTTCAGCTCTGTCAGACAAACAACATTTGTAGTGCAGTTAATTACAAGCTCCACTTGTGTGCAGCAGGAAGGTTGGGGAGATGCATCACATACAATCACTTTCATTTTTAGTTAACTGATATCATTTTAATAAATTGTGATATGAGTCTTGTTGTACTTAAGTTTTATTTTACTGTAAAGCCTTTATTCAAATATTACATCAGCCATCTTTTCAATAAATTGTCCTTTTATAAATATTTACAAGTCAGGGAAACACACAAATATATCATATTCAATGTATAACAAGTTTGTATGTACGTACATAGGAAGAATCTTTCCTTTTTAATGTGTGTTGACAATTCACTGTATTTTGCCCTCTGGGATGAATATGCAAATCATTTTGTTATATGCTAGTATTCCATTACTATTTTGCCTAATTAAGGCATAATAGGAATGTATTTACCAGATCTGCCATCACTATGCCTTTCCCCACTAAAGAATCTACTGATTTCTGTAGTGAGCAACATATTGATCCCATCATTTTATTGTCATTTTCAATAGGCACCATCACACTGCCATCTAGAATAAAACTGGAAAAGGATTGACCACAGTATAAATCTCTTTGGAAAACCAATTACACTTTGACCTACTCAGTTGTTCCATTTATAGCAATTTTCTTCTGCAGAGCCAGTTTACTGCTCCAGTACAATCCTTTCACCAATCAGTGCTCTAAAATAATCACCCAATAAATAACATGGAACAGGATATTCGGCATCAGCAGCTTTGCCCTGATCCAGTTTACCACAAGACAAGTTAATAAAATCTGTTCAATGTAAGTTATTCTTCAGTACAGCGTATTGCGGGACATGGTGCAGAATTTACGATGCTGTTAGGATAAAGGATACTATTTATTAGTGGTTTTATGTTGTTCTTCTCTATATGGGATATGCAGTAAAATATGTATCTCAACTACAGGATGGAAGTTATTGCTCTTGCCCCAGGTCACCAATAAAGGCAGAAACACTGGTATACTGTATATACAATGTAAGTGTGTAGTAATCCAAATGATAATAAACCAACATAATTGTCAAGGTTGACTTGTGTCACGCGTTCATAACGTTAAACCTCTTTCCTTATAACTCATAGTAAGCTGTTAAATAATAGCAATGTATTCCTTCATTTTAAAAGGGGAGAGGTTTTTTTCACTAACTTTGTGTAACTGTCAACTACACTCATCAGTGTATCCATAAAATGCAGGTACCATAATTATTATTATTGGTTGGGAAGTGTCTCACCTGTTATGGTCACACAGTGTAGCAGTAATTGAAACATCAAATGAGATTTCTAAAACATGGCTACCTGAGCTTACATAGAGCCCTTTATTAATCAAGTGTGCACACACAGCCTCTGTGTTTGCTCGAAACATGTAGACCCACTTTCTGCATATTTACATTTTCTTTGTTGGCTTTCTATTTGATTTATCTTTTACGATGAAAACCCATCATAATTATCTCTGAAGTGAAACTTTCTCCTTATTGGATTAATTAGAGAAAATACCGGCACCTTTGGAGCATCATTAATGCATTTCAAGTGAAGTTTCAGCAATAATATTTCTAAAATGGCCTTAGCTGGTATAAAACTGAAACCTGAAAAGTTTCACTATTGAAATCGTCTGAATCTTTAATACAGTCATTGTATTAATAAATATATTTAGAAACTTCCTTCTAAAAAAAAAAAATCCAGATTTTCCTCTGTAACAACAACCATACAAAATTTTTCTATACCTATTCTTCAATTAAGGTGAACATTCAATCTATATTAGCACACATATGGGTCACACTAACGAACCGTTAGGTTCATCATTAGACCAGACGATTTGGATGGAAATTATCATCAGCCGCAATATAGCTCCTGTTTAAAGTACAGGAAATTAGTAAAGATTGTGACAATGTATATCACCTGAAAGACCAAGCCCCATACAGTATATAGGGTGGTTAATAGAGTAACAGTAATTATACTCGTACAGTGTTTTAAATTACTGACAGATTCTGTTTGTGCCCAGGTTATGTTTTGTTTTAAATGTGAAGTTACCTTTAGAAGTCCATAAAAGCTATACTATAAATCATATTGATACCCCTTTAAGTTCTAGGTTAGAATATGCCAATAAAAATGTGTAAAAGATGATGAATTTAGAATATATCCCAAAATGATAGTTATCCAAGCACCAGCACAGCACGAGTTTAGCTTCTCTTGTGCGAGCAGCTGCTCTAGACTTCAAACCCTGCAGTTCATCCGACAATAAAAGTAATTACAAAACTATTTCTTCAGCACATTTATAACTATGTGTATGTGTTGGAAAATAATGTATTTAATGATATTCATCACAAGCAGCCCCTACAACATAGACAGAAATAGGATTGTATTCTCATTTACCAATAAGGCTTCTCCACAGACTAATTTATAATTAGATCTTGTTTAAGACATTCTAATGAGCCCTGAAGGAATACTACAGAAAATATGTTGTCCCAAGCCCCTTTATTTAATTACTTGTTATTCTGTCTACTGCTGCATAGAACCTCTAAAAGAGGCACCCTGTGACTAGCAAGTAGAGTTCTTCGCAGCTAATATCTGTCTCCCGCATACTAAAAGAAAGAATAAAACTTAAGACCATTTCAGAGCCAAAAGGCTAAATCTGCAAGCTTATAATGTTTAGCAAAAACTATTGTAGATTGAAAATACTCATCATAATGTGTTTATTCAGTGCGTTAATATTTAAATAAATACCTTCTTATTTAATAAAAAAAAATCCATTTACATTGTATTGAGATTAGAGGTTCTAAAACGTACAGTTTGTATGTGTCTAATATATCATAGGTAGGGCTGATGTAAGTTTACCAATGCTATTAATTTGCAGCAACGTTAGCTTTTAACTGGGTTATTGCAGGTAGATAACAGCTGATTGGCTGCTGCAAATTAATAGCACAGGTTAAGGTTTGTGCCTTTTATTACATAATCCCCTATATGTGCTTGCATAGCACATTGCCTAAATATTTTCTTGAGGCAGAGGCTTAGGAGCCACTGGAAATACAGTTAAAAATTTTGTCTCCTTGTTTGTTGTTTTGAATACTTCCAGACTATAGAAGGTTGCCTTCCTTTATCATTTAAATATATCCTAGCAAACTAGTCTGGTTTTTCCATAGTAACCCTTTGGGGTATAATTGTGCGGCTCTTTGTGGTGCTTAAATAACGCCTGGCAATACACCTGTTAATATAGCCTCATAACTTATAAATGTCTGTATATTAATTCATACCTCCTTAATAGAGATGTCCGAACTTCGCAAAATCCGGTCCGCTCGAGGATCCGCAAATTTTCGAAAAAATTCGAAAATCCGAAAATCCGTGAGCGGACTCATTAAAATAAATATCCTCGAAAATACAAGATTTCTCGTATTTTCTAAAATTTTCGAAAATACGAGAAAATTCCGGGTTCGGATCCGGGGCCATCCCTACTCCTTAATGGTGGATATATTTATTTGTTAAAACATGTTAGCTGTTGAGACATTTCTGTAGACGTAGGTAAATGTAAATGATAGGCAGCAGTTCCTTAAGAGAGGCCTTTCCATTTTCTATTGCGCCCATTACTATTTGTTTTTTATGCACACCTTAGTTATACAAAGGGGCTGATGCAATAAAAGGAGTGCAAAAGTTTGCATGTGCTTATAATCCAGTAAAGAGCAAATATCTGATTGGTTGCTGCAAATAAATAGCACTGGCAAACTTTTGCACCTCTAATTGCATCAACCTAAAAATGTGTATAAAAAAACGAGTTTCATTACAGCACTTAGTAGGAGTCATATATTTTGGAAATGTAATGAATTGTTTAAGCTGGAGTGTGCCCTATATTATTTAGTAACAATGGCAAAGCAAAGCAGAGATTGTTATTGGTTATTCAAGAATGCTTCATCATCCATCTACAGGGACACTCATTCCTTCAACCTCATTTCAAACAGATTATATCTGCTAAAGGCTCAATGGGGAAAGTATATAACTAGAGAATAAGAGCATGTGTCATGTGCACTTCTATACTATGATTGTATTGGGCAGATGAGCATTCAGTTTTATTCACACTTTATAGGAAAAGCTTGGAAAATATAGGCTGGGAGATGATCACCTTCTGCTACTGCTAATATCAATCCCTGCCATTCGGTACACCCCAGTAATGTATTACTAAGTCCTTTCCTTTTGTTTATGTCTTTAGTAAAAAAAACAAACAAACCTATATATAAAAACAATGCTCAATTACATTGGCTATTTCTACAAACAATGACATAAAGAAAAGAAGCCAACTTTTATCCTAAAAAATAAAAATCAGGTGAACATAAATTATCCATATGAATGCACTAAAACTCTGTCTTAGCTTTTGCTAAATGAGATATTTTGTACAGTGTACTTAAGCTGACTGTGTAATTAAGATTTAGAATGTACTGAGGGCCTGAAATATTTCTTATAAATGCTGCCAAGTGACTTTTGACTGCCAAATTTATGAAAATGGGCAAATATCAGTGCACATTGAACTTGAGAAATGCATGGCATCTTGATACCTCGTTCTAATGGTACCCTAGAGGCACTGAGCAGGTGCAGAATTACGGATATAGTTTCATCGCATAATATTTTATGCATCAAGGATTCATTATAAAACAAAATCTTGTCCCTACAGGAACTATTGTTTCCCTATGTTTCCATATGTTGTTGTATATCTGTCTGATTGATTTAATTGTTTGAAATTCTGATGGCACTAAATGAAAGATGATATTTGTAATATAAAAGTCTCAAAAATTAAAGGAGAATCCCCGTGGATTCAATACATTTTGACAGATTAATGGCTGTTCCTTTTAATTCCATTAATGCATTCATTTTTCCAGTGAGTGGAAGCATGCAAAATCCCTACTCTGCTACTCCGTAAATCCAGTACTGTCCTGTGCCTGGCTTATTAAAAGGTGGAGAGATGGAATATGTGTAGTCCGTACCTGCCACTTCCTGATCCTTAAAGTCACACTAACCGATATTGAATAAATATGTTTGAAACTGTTGAGTTTCGTTCCGTTTTTCGAATTTTCGAAAATTTAGAAAGTTTGAAATTCGAGTTTTGATTTTTGAAAATTGTCTACTTTTGCTTTTCAATTTTCAAAAATCGTCTACTTTCGATTTTCCGTACAAATCGAAAATTCCAAAAATCTGGGTTCTGTGAAATTCAGGAGTTCTGGAAGTTTCGTTGGGACTTCGAAACCCTCAGATTTGATTTGAAACTGGGTTCAATTAGAAACCACATTACATCTCTAATATTGAATTGGTTAGCTTAACTTTAACTCCATAAAAGAGCCCAGCAGCTTTCAGTAAATGGGGCTGATAAAAATTCCAATATTAGAAAAAGTATTATTTTGTTTTAGAATTCTTCAGCATGATAAAATACTGTATAAATAATAATGCATGTTGTGTGAATAACAACATGTAAAACGTATTGGTTTAATCAGGTTCATAGAACCCATTTTATGGCAGGGGTGGACAATTATTTTGACATTAGAAGCCGGAAAAGACAATTTAGCATGTCTCAGTAGGCAGTTCCGTTTCTCAAAGGGTGTGCCACAGCATACTGGTGTGCCTTTAGAGGGCTAGAGGTGTGCCTCAAAATTTTGGTAGTAGAAATATTTTAACCAGTATAACATTCAGTTCTGTTATGTTATGATAAGATTTCGATAAATATTTTAATAAATAACTTTACAGGTCATTGATTATAATCTCATTGTATAACAATATATGCTGTACAAAATAAAGTATGGGTAATTACAACATTTAGTCAACATTAGAACACAGGAGTGCCACCAGAAACATTGCTAAGAATGACAGGAGAACCACTGGTATAGGCATAAATCAATAAATCTATAAGTTACTTGCAGGTCCAGGAACATTGGCTATATGGCTTCTGTGATTTGTCAAGCCCTGTTTTATGGTATAATTAAAGATTAATAAGTGAGGTTTAAAGAACAATAGGTACACTAGTGTGATATTTCTTCCTGTGAAGAAAAAGGGGCACGGCTTAATTGATTATTTTCAGATGCATTACCTTATGTTTGTAAGCTAAACAGTCTAAATCGAAACATCTTTTTTTGTATCTACTTCTATTGTATGAATTTTACAAATAGAAACAATATCCCACTCTAGCATCTTGCATAATAGAATTTCAAAATGTTAACAAGCTACAAATCAATAGCTTCAGTAAAAAAAACTAACATATATATGGGACTTAAAATAAAATACGTTTTTAACTGGGAGACTAAATGGAACATATGGTCATTTTCTACATCAGAGATCATCTTATTATGATTCTAAAGTCAAGAGAGAATCATGCTTTGAAGCAGCAGGAAACTGACTGGTCTGAGAAAATGCGCAAGTACCAAGCTGCTCTTCAGATTTGCAATTATTTTCTTACAAACCTTTCATAAAAGAAGATTTGTGACATAACAGTAGCTATATGTGCAGTCTGGGTGTAATGAAGGTTATCTAGAAGTGATCTGACTATTGGTGAATTCAGCAATCCATGAAAGAGCACTTGACTATTATGGAGAATTCTGAGCCAATGACATCATTCTAACCTTTCACAATGTGTCACAGGCATTGAAACAAATAACTCTGGTCAAAAGCTGACACATCTTTACATTGTAAAGTTCAGACACATTACAAAGCACAAGAGGAGCAAGATGAAGCCATTGTACTGTTAAGTATTTGTTGGAACTAAAACATATTAATTGCCATGCATTTAATTGTATGTCTAGTATTGAAAAAAGATTATATGTGTAATATTTGGAATTCCAATTCCATCAACTTCTGATCTCAAAAGTTGTCCTTAAAAATATCAATAGAAAAAAACTCAAACACAAGTATGTGCTTGTTTTCGTTGGCTTGCCCAAAGCATTTGAAATAAGTTAAATGTGTTGTATCACATTTAGGGCAAGAGGCTGCTCATGCTCAACTCCTGGAAAGCAAACTTTGATGCAAAGGCAGTATAAAAGAGACACACAAAACACAATCTTGGGGGAATAAGGTTTTGTATAGGTATAAAAATAATTAATTTTATTACTAAAAACAAAAAATAAGATCAAAAAATCTAAACATTTGAGAATGAAAGGTAGCAATCTAGCAACTTTACAAAAAGTTTGGATTTTTATGGTTACTTATATTTTTAAGTCTTTCCTCACATCACCATATTTTCCTAGTCACTGGGCAGGCTGCAGGGGGGCTGAACTACACCTGTACAAGCTCATGTCACCCAACAACCATTGAAAATGGTGGGAACTAGGGAAGTCACCTCCCCTAGCTCCATGGGAAAAGGCTGTAAGATACAAGGTTACAATTTGTTTTAAAAATTGTTTCAGGAAAGTTTAAAGCAGTAATACAAAGGGGACTTTAAAACTAATGGTGAATAAACAACTTTTCTCCCAAATAGGATTAATATAGTAAATAATGCAAATTATAAGGATATTATAAGTCACCGAGGAGTTTATAAAGGCCTAGGAACATCTGAAACAGTATATTTAATAATTAATCCACCTAAGAAACCTTTATATATAAATATCATCATAATAACATTGGTTACAATCCTCATACAATAAAAACTTTTATTATGGTATGAAGATTGTTTCCAATGTTATTATGATGATATGAACATTTCTTCTGGTGGAATAAATATACTGTTTTAGTTATTGTTTTATTTATTACTTGGTACATAGCACTGTAAATAATTTCATTATTCTATAGAATCAATTTGAAAGCTGCTAAACAACACAAAATACATTGTATAATAAAAGATTATTGTGTATAAACTTACAATGATGGACGTGAAATCAACTTTTAACACCAGGATCAGATCATTGAAAGGGTCAACTACTGGATTTGGTGACTTTATACACCAATGTAATTTACTTTATATTTCTGATAAAACAATTGGGACCAATCGAAAAAATGCATGCCGTTTTAAAGAAAGTACACAATGCATTTCAGGGCTCAATAATTCTCAAACTTTTTATCCAGGATCCAGAACATGGAATGAGATATCAACCAGCTAAAACATGCCATGTCTGCAGGTTGGATGAATGGCTCGGTACCATTAGGCTGTATTGCATATTATTATTTTATGGGTATTGGACACATGCAGTGGCCACAGGGACATAAAGGAGAAACTTTGCATGTCTCTGCCTACTCCTCTGACACCATGTAAGAACTATTTCAGTTTATATAAGTAGAATCCATTTATTAAACTTAGCATGGGAAAATAGCATAAAATCAATTACAAAATATGTACATAACACAATCCAAACACTGGACCCCCTTCCAGGTACTGTAAGTATGCAGTGTATGGGCACAAGACAGTAAAGAAAGATCTAATAGATACACATATTCAGTAGCAACAGAGATAAAAGTTTAACTAAATATATGTGTCACACATGTTAGTAATCAGAGCCAAGGTTATTTCTCTTGCCTCCATTAGCCATCTTGGAAGAGTCTATACTTAAAGAAACCTCCATACATAAAGTGCATATAGTTATAAATAGATAAGAGTCTCTACAATATTCATATAAATGCAATGATTAGTGGATGGGATCCCTACAATAGTCAGAGATCAGTACCCTGCATTGAAAGTGCTAAGAACAATGAATACTTATGGTATCTACCTAGGATTTAGACAATAAAGTAGTAGCTATCATGCAGACCCAGGGGAGACCAAGAGACCAAGAAATATTAGATGTACAGCAACATGGGATAGACCAGGATGCAACCAGAGCAACCAGATGTTTCACTCACAGAAGTGAGCTTTTTCAATGGTGCGAGAACTCTGTACTTCTGTTCCTGATGTTAAAAAACTTCTCTGGGAATGTTGATCATTCCTCATTTCTTAAATTAGTCGGGCAATGATATACATACTGTATGTAAATGTATTAAATTATTTTAACAATGCAGTCAAATTCATTATGAGAGCATCTGTGAGGAACAGATAGCAATCACTGAGGGAATTTTAGGGGTCATGGGAGCCATGGTTGAAAATAACTGCTGTAAAATGTATCCCATGATACATTGTTAAACGACTGTGTTCCCAAACACATATTACTGCAATAGAGTTTAAGGATGCTACAAATGGTGTGTTAGCAGACTTTTGTTTTGCACTTGTTTCCACACTCCCACTCGGACTGATTGACTATTATTAGAGCTTGACAGAGTGCCGTATTAGATAAAGATGCAGACTTTCCATTTTGTGTAATTATCTCAGACCATAATTATATTTAGAACTTTGAGACTCAAGTTACTTGATTGCAGTTCGTTAGAAATGACCAAAAATGCTCAATATGTTTTAGAAGCCAAATGAGATAAAAAGCTCTAATTCTACAAGAACCAATAACCAGTTTAACCTTTTGCAGTTTGGTAAAGTAGCATCATTAAAACCCATTTTGAAAACAAGTATTTTGATCTTTTACCAAAGCCTTAAAATCAATGGGATACCTCATCAAGTATTTGCTTTAACTAGAAAAGGAAGATACACACATGGACCTCTTGATTAAAACTATTGATTGTTGTCTCTTTTCCTTTTTTATTTCAGATGAGTTTAAGTTATTTATGAAAAGGTTACCAGTTAATTATTTCCTAAACACATCCGCTATTATGCATTTGTGGACCACGGATTCCAATTTTCAGCGGCGTTATGAACAACTAGAAAACAGCATGAAGCAGCTATACCCGAAGGCACAAAAGATTGTACACAAGCTCTTTAGTCTTAGCAAGAGATGCCATAAACAGCCTCTCATTAGCCTGCCAAGGCCAAGGTAACATTTTAACAATGATAAATCTTTTGCAATGGTTAATATTCACTGCAGACCTATGTTTTAATATATATGCAATAGCTTTACACTGTTAATAGCAGAATGACATGTATATGTCTTGCACCTTTCAATATCTTTCTTTTTTTACCCAGCATCCTAAAATGGATTGCTCCATGTAAGAGGCCATTACTGATCTAATTTGTCTCTTGCTGTACATTACTGGAAAGGATAACTCACAATGACATACAACCTGTCGAAACGCAATTATGCCTTATTACAAGATCAAATAAATGAAGACAATGCTAAACACGTGAAATTTATATTCGCATTTGACAAATATTTATATACTACAGAAAAGGTGGATTTAATCATGTTCCTAAAAGTATTTGCAATGCTGATATAACTTAAGGCCGACTAAAATTAATAGTCTATTTTGCTAACTTCTGTACTGGTTCTATACTAGCTTTTACAGTGTCATAAACATAGGGAAGAAATAATTAGATAAAGGCTACAAAGTTATGGATGAGTTAGGCCCAATACACGCGATATTTCAAGTCAAAAGATTGCCAATATCAGTAGAATTTGCACAAAATCACAGGAAAATTCGACTACCGATCAGTTTATTTATCTGTAGTCTGTCATTTTAATAGATGGGATCACAAAGCACTTTACAGTTTCCAGCATCTGCAATCTGCAGACTTACATGTTTTAACACAGCTATGTTTAAAGACCTTTCTTGACTTGAGAGAGAAGATGCATTTGAAAAGACCTAGGTGTGTGCTATTACTAGGACTGTATTAAATAGTCATTGGTCAGCACCTGGCATGTATTCCTGCTTTGCATCACTTTTGTGTATTACTTGCACAGTACATGTATGTAATTATCATTGCAGTATGATACAAAATACAATTTAGCCCTATGTTTTATAATGATTTTTACCCTTAAGCAGCCCCAGATCACATTATGGGAAACAATAAAAACCACACCAAAGTCCTCTCTCCTCTCTCAAAGTAAATAGTCACATATCATGCAGGGAGGAGAAGTCTGACTATGAACTTCTAGACCAAACTTCCAGAGTACCACAACTGTTTTCAGATACTACAATATGTAACTGATACTCTTGTGGTGATGAAGAGAAAGCTGCTACATCTCAATCTTATAAATGCCCAGACAAGCATTTGACAGTTACACATAAATACAAATGTGAAGACCATTAAAAGCAATACTATTATCAGACAGTTAGCAAGCATTATAATTACACTGTTTTACCTACTGTATAAAACACAGCAGCGCTAAGCTATTTTTTATAAACTTAGATGTTGCATTTTACATTTTTTATATTTAAAATGTTGGGTGGTTGTTTGTTGTGCTGTACCTTGCCATAATGATCCTTTTCACTAATCCCCTCGAAGCCTTTCCAGTATAGAGATTTACAAAGATGGCATAGTGCCTAGTCTCTTAGGCATGCCTCATTCCCTTACCATGAGTTTCTTTTCTATACTTTATATTTGGCTGAATACAAAATCCGCCACAATAAAATTGGCCAAATACAGAAAAAACTGATCCATAATATTCATATTCAACGCTGCAATTGCCGTCCAAGAAATTCAATTCAACCAATGCCAAAGATTTAGCTAAATTTGAATTCATCATAACCAGGGATTCTATCAATTCCAGTTCAAGGAAGGTGGTCATACCAATCAAAATGTAGATCCAACTGGATCCATTTCTCCAAAAATTAAAAAAAAAAAATTTTAAAGGCTAGAAAACATTTTAACATAAAATAAATCCTTGAATTAGCACTACCCATTCACAGCTAGTGTCTTAGCAACAATAATAATGAATTAAAAAGAGCTATCCTTATATCTAAATACAGTATATCTTTCATATGGGAGCATTTAGAGACACACTTACTGCAGTTTAAATGTTAGTCATGTTACCCTGACTTTAAAGCTTCATAGAGAAGGAAAGTAGGAGTTTTTTGTTTTTTTTAAACACACATAGGGAGATTCAGTAACGCAACTTAGAGCTTCTTACCTTTACGCTATCCCGCAATGCAAGACCAGAAGTAAACAAGATGTATAAAGGTAAGAAACTCTGCGTTGCTTTCTTTTATGGTCCCCATACAAAGCCCCTAAGTTTAGCGCTACAATGTAAAACTTAACCAAAGGGACTGGTGCACTGCATTTTTTTAAAAACATTTTGAAACCTTGCAGTGCCCTAAAATACGTGTAAAGCACACGTTAACCCAATATTACTTTGGGTTAATGTGGGTTTTACACGTATTTTAAGATTATTGAATCTATCTGATTGTAAATTATTTATTTGTAAACCCAGGAATGAGGCCCAAAGAGGGGACTTCCAAAATATAAAATAACATTATTATTATTTTACACTCGTTATTTTACAAATCATAAATTAAGACCAGAAAAACTTGCTAACCCCATACTACATCAGCTATTGTGGATTTTACACTTATTTAGGGCTAGGCCACACTTCGGAATTTTAAGGCACGATCCAATAGCAATTGCCATCTAATCACACGTTAAAAAACGCACACTTATTGTGGCTAATTGGTCTGGCCATACTAGCACCTAGTGTGACCAGACCAATTGGCCACCACTAGTGTGCGCTTTTTAACACTCCTGTGTTGTGTTGTGATCTGCTAACCGGATTTCATGCGATCTGTATTTTTTTGCGCAATCACATGAACTCTGATTGCTCAAAATTACGCAATTGCAGCACACGCAAGCCGATAGGGACTCTGCATAACCCTGTATATTGCATATCCTCCTTTAACTCTTTAACAAAGTCATTCAATAGGAATCTTAATTTATGATATGTAAAACAACAAGTGTTAAACAACAATATTCACCCTATATGAAATAGACATCTTACCAATCATTTGATGTATAATGTATAATGACTAAAGCTAGCCATACATGGGTTGAGTTGTTAGATTGTCTTACATTGTTAGAATGATTGACTGATGAATCGAACATTATTGATGTTATTTGTTAACTAATAACAAATAATCTTTACTAATTTTCTAGCAACAGTGTTGTTTCTAAATAAGTGGAAAGAGCACACTCCTCCCTTTAAATTGACTACAGGATCATGCTTGTAGCTGCAGTATAAAGGGTGGTGCTTCCTGCTTACACAGTGAACTTATATACATGAAAGAAGAAAGAAAAAAGTGCAGACTGCAACAATGTCTTTGACAAAAGTTATTAAACTGTCCTTTATAATACTCTATTTATAAGGACATACATAGTTAACAACAGTTGAAAACACATATACAAATATTCCCCTATCATAGGTAAGGCTGAGCATTCAAGTATTTAAGTGTAGCACATCTTATTTCATTTTCACTCCCGACGCTATTTATGTGTAACACATCTTATTTATGTTTCACTCCGGACGCTAGTGCATGGAGCCTCCTCAGCATCACGTTGAGAAAGCATAATTCACTAGCAAAGGGAGCGAAATGTGTTTATCTTGAATGGCTGTTGCTGCAATAATCACCTATCCAGACAGGTATTTATATTTGTCTTATATGTATTTACACTGCATCAGTTGACCTAAATAAGACGTGCTATATATAAATACTTGAATGTTCAGCCTTACCTATGATAGGGGAATATTTGTATATATGTTTTAACTGTTTTTAACTATGTCCCTTTAAATAGTATAATAAAGGACAGTTTTATAACTTTTGTCAAAGGCAGTGTTGCAGTCTGCACTTTTTTCTTTCTTCTTTCATGTATATTGTTGCTTTAATATAGATTTGAACCTGCACTATACTTTATAGTTCATAGACTAGATCTCAGTGCACTGATAATCCTTTCTTTGTTTCTACACAGTGAGCTGTGATATCACCAGCAACACAAAGCCCCTGGCTTGAGCAAGCTCACTTGTATTGTATTGCTGGGACACAGCATTATCTTCTGCATCACCACCCTCAAATTTCTTTATCATCTTTAAGGGACACTAAACTGAGAAATTGAAGTAGCTTCCAGGCACGTGTGTAGCATCTGCTGATTAGTTTTACCATGTATTGCCTGAGTTCTATTATTCCCTGGGAAGTTGGCTATTCTACCACCCTGTGAATTACAGATCCAGCTTGAATCTACTTAAATTCCTAGTTTAGTGTCCCTTAAAAGCTTAAGCCTGAATATATTGTTTTAGAGGATTGTAACTAGCTTCAGAAACTATTGATTTTGAGTGTGGAGCTTATAACTTTGGTTTGATAACAGCTGAAGACATCCTAGGCTTATTTGAAAGGTATGAGAGATTACTTGTATGGATACTATAGTTACCCTTCTCAAGAATATGTTAGATACTTATACAATTGACTGATAAAAGCTTGATTAACTCTAATATTGTTCCCTTTTGGTCAACCTAATGTAAAAAAGGGAATCTTTTTTAATGATTTGATTGAACAAAACAAATCGATTTTACAAATGTCACTGTTGCCATAAAGCTGGTGCAGTGCATTCAGAGCAGCAAAAATAAATTGCTTTAGGTCCCTTTGTAAATAATTTTTTCTTTAAAGATTTTGTGTGAGCTTGAATGTTCCAAAGAACATCAGAGAACAGCAACTAAAATAATAAAGGGAATGGGGGAGCTTGAATATGAAGACAAATTGGATAAATTACAATTATGTACACTAGAGAAAAGGCGCTTCCGTGGGAATATGATTACGGTGTAGAAATACATTAACAGGCCATACAATACACTATCTGGGACATTGTTCACCAACAGAAAATGTCAGAGGACATGCAGACATCCCTTAAGATTTAAAGAAAAGAACTTTAGTCCCTAAGTTCGGAAAGGGTTTTCACTGTGAGAACGGTAAAGCTATAGAACTGTCTTCCAGTGGACGTTGTTATGACAGGTTCATTGGATAGTTTAAAAAAAGGCTTGATAAGTTTCTAAAAACAAGGAATGTTGCATGTTACTGGTATTGATACATAAAGTGGGGATAATCCAGGGATATTTCCCATTGCCACTTGGAGTCAGAAGGGAATTTTTACCCCTTTTATAATTCTAATGGGTTTTTTTTTGCCTTCCTCTGGATCAAAAGTTAGGCAGCAAATGTGGGTATTGCCAAGTAGGTTGGACTTGATGTATGTATGTCTTCATTCAACTGCAAATACTATACTATACAACAGTTCTCTTTTCTTGGTTCTTTCTTTAGAGAGCTACAACTTGTAAAAAGGAATTTTCATTTCATATTTAAGTATAATAGTCAGATATGCTGTCCAAAACAGCAATGAATATTTTAATAAAATGGCAACTCAATATATGAGTTTTATCTTATATTAATAAAACCATAAAATAAGGAGAGTCTGCCGTGGAGAACAACTAATGTATTCCTCACTGCAAGAATGTTGTACAGACAAAATGATCAGCTGAAAATGTGTTGTGAGTTCTGAATAAAACACATGGTCATTACAGTCCTGCTCAGTGATTTAATAAAGATTAGCCTTTCTATTCACATAAGAATTTGTAGATATATTTTTTAAAAAAACTCTTATTAATGAAAAAAAAAAGAAAAATCCCCTACAATATTTCCCACTATAATAGCTATGGTCAACCTACACCTTTAACTGTCCATGCACTGGCTTGATATTACATCAAATCAATGTTCGATTTAACATAATCATTGTATTGCTCTAAATATCCAGTGGTTCTACTAGTGATGTTCCCTTACTGTTTGTTTGCAATCAACATTACAGCATAATGTCAATCAGAAAATGACCAGCCTAAAGACTTTTTACACATGCTAGATTACATAGTTACATAATTTATTTTGTGTTGAAAAAAGGCAATAGTCCATCAAGTTCAAACTCTCATGCAAAACCCAGCCTCCACAACATAACAATCCAATCTGGCTATGTCACCCAGTACACCAAACTATGTCCCTATTTACACATGCACACATAGACACAAGCTTTAACCTGATATCCTTCCTGTCCAAGAAGACATCTAAGCCACCTCTGAATGTGTTCAGAGATCTAAGCCACCTCTGAATGTGTTCAGAGATTTAGCAAACACAACATTTTCAGGTGGAGAATTTCACCACTCTAGAGTGAAGAACCATTGTGTGATGCTTAAGTGAACATCATTTTTCCTCAAGTCTAAAGCGGGTGTCCTAGTCAAAAACATATTAATCATTTAAAAGCCAAAGTGCATAATCAAATAGTCAATCAATAATAAAAACTAATATCGCTCAATAAAGTGACAATTCAAAAGGGACAGTGTGTTTAAAAAGACTTTAAAATAAATACTTATCGTCTAAATCATGGTATGTATTTGCTATCTGGATCATGACCATCCTCCTGCATAGTCCACCAATGGAGTAGCTAGTGCAGATTTGGCCCGTGTGTAATCTAGGATAGCGAGACCTTTACTCGCTCAATGCACTCTTTGGGCAGTCTACAATGGTTAGTCTTTCTCACAGATTTATGGAGTAGGAGAGACACACCTGTGGGGGGGTCAAAGGGGTCAAGTGGGTTTATAATGGTTATAATGGTTAGTTTGCACTGTTAGTTGATCTTGACAATGGTTGCGATCTGTGGCAAAAACGCGTTGATCATGTTTGAATAAAGTTTATTTATCCGATACAAGCAAACAAACGTGTGTACCCAGGCAGCAGGTCTTTAAGTCTAGTCTCCACCTAGTAAGTATAATGCTGTGAAAATGTGTGAGGGATGTGTTTTTGGACAAGAGCCAGGTTTTGGAAAGTACCACCGGAGGGAGCACTAGAAGAAGACACTTGGTGTTATGTAAACAGGACTATGGGTGGGACTGTTTGGTGAGGGTATAAAGAGGGATATTTTTCACTGACCTGTAACACTTGATAAAGGCCAAGTGGCCGAAACGTTGTGTGTTGGTGTACTGCAATAAAGAGGGATTACCCCTTGAAAAATACGACGGGACAGCCCTACTTTCTTTATTCCTTAGTATTGTCTATCTGGCAGTGAGGTGGCCGGAAGGGACTGGACGCCTGGGAGGTACCTCAAGTATTTCTTTTTTTCTTTGTTGGACTAGTACCTGGGAAGATATGCTGTTATGCGAAGTTACGCGAGTGCAGCTTAAATTGACTGTTTGTTTTATAATTTGTTGATATCCTATCTGTAGACTGGTGACCAAAACTGCACTGCATTCTCAAAATGTCCTGCTAGATAAGTTAAAAATGATGGCAGCAGCCAAAAACATTAGATTGTTGGCTGAAGCGTTCAACCTTTTTACATTCGCTCCAGCAACAATATCTAAGTATGTCTAATAGCATTTGTTTATTTAGTGATTAAAGGGGAACTGTGTTCTCCAAACAAGTTGAGTTTAAATTAAAGGCCAGTTGATTCCTACCTTTAAAAGAGCCATCAACCACCTCTCTACGTGCTCCACAGCCTAAGATATAGAGAAATTACTGACCAGAAAGTTAATGGGTGGGAGGCTGACATGTGTCTTCTCCTGCACAGTGCCACCGGCGAGCACTGCCTCAGACTCTGCCTGAAAAGGCTGTTTTCACATAGTGGGAAAGAAGGGCTGTAGATTCCCTTACCTTCTCTGTCAGGTTCACACTGCCTCAGTGCTGTGTGAAGTCCATGTTTTCATGTAAAAACAATATCTGCTTTACTTGACCTTTAAGTTGTCAATAAATTGTTAATGTATAATTAAAAAGAAAAATGCAATTGTCTAACAAGAGTTGAAGATCATACTACAAGTGATGTCTCTCTTTTAGAATAACGAATAGTGACTTCTAGTTTAAGTACATGGTGGAATTGTTATGCTTTTTATTCTTAATTGTTCCAGGTTCAGCAGGAAATTATTTTCCAAGCAAATGCTCAAGTAGAGATCCTCTAGGCCATGAATTCTCAAGAGCTTTCTCAACAACTCTCCACTCCAGCTCTTTTCATCAGATACATATACAATATATAAAGCCTTTAAAGGAAAATATAAGCCTAATAATGTTCAGCTGATTCCTTAAATAATTAGGACTGTTTCTGCTTTATATTTTTCAAATGCTAATAGATACCTTTAAACCATTCCAATAATGAATGCTTCCTTTGCTAGTGGTGATGATAACCCCATTCAAGTCTATAGGGATTGTGCCAAAAAAAAGAATAGCATCATTTTTAGGCAACTTATTTAATTTAGAAGGTTAAAAATATAGCAGTTCACATCATTACATGGAGAATCACCTGAACCTCGTGTATTATTAGACTTTCCTTTTCCTTTAAAATAACTAAAAGAATGTGAATGCAGGAGAATCAAGAATGTTCTTAAATACAGTCCTTAGTTTTCTTTAACTCTCATTGATTTTAATGTGCTTTATGCTGATACACACACTTGCATATTGAGGAAGCAGTGCTGGAGCGCAACTGTGGGTAAATTCTGTCTTCCCTGCCTGCTCCTGAATAAATAATTGAAGAACAGGAGGTAAGACAAAGCTCCATAACCTCCTGCTCTTCAATTAAAGGTAAAAAAAGCTGAATAATTTTTCGGTGGAGATTCCCTTTAAATGAATTTCTGCTTTAAAGGATAATTATACTTACCTAGACAGCGCTCCTTGTACTATCAGCACAACATGTTTCAGATCGTACTGATCCTTTATCAAGTGTGATATCACACTTGATAAAGGATCTGTAAGATCCGAAACATGTAAACAATAAAAGCACATTTTAGCATACTTTATTGGTGTCATTTAATCCATCAGGAGCTTCTTCAATATTTCAAGTATCGTACGCAGGAGTAGAGCGGACTGGAGATACCTGGTGATAGCACGTATGTAGGCAATATTCTTGCATCTGTTAGTTGCACAGAAACATTCAAATGCCCGAACCTAACCTGTCTCTGACTTTGCATAATATTAACAATGACATCCAAGTACTTCTAGATCCAGTGCCTCTCTTCCCTCACCTTAATGTTTTAAAACTTTCTGTACTGTATTTATTTTTCCTTTTTATTTTACATTTAATATTTCCTTTTTCAACTCCTTGCTTTTTTGTCTGTCTTTCACCAACCCCTCTTCTCCAAATATTACCCTCACTACACTTCACTACCTCCTCATTCCATGCCTACTTCTCACTATCACCATTTAGTTTTACCAATTTATTTCACCTAGATCTGGTCCACCCTTTATTTCCCACTAGGTAGATTATATGTTTTATTTTTTCCAAACTCTGGTACAGAAAAGACATCTGTTTGGTTATTATAATGGGAATATCCTATTTATATTCTTAAGGTGTTTTCCATTTTGTATATTTCAATTATACCTTATTTTGTATTGTGTTTATGTTGAAGGATAATTTGTTTTTACAGACTAAAGATTTGCCTTGTAGTGAATTTTCTTTCATGAGGTAAATGTTATGTGCTGGCATTAACATCTTCTCAATTTTAATATGCAGACATTTATCTTACTTTTCATGCTTGTTAAATCTTTTTCTCTAACTTTATCGTATTTAAACTTGAACCTGTGTTTGGCTATGAGCATCCAAAAAAAATGTCTTGTAAAATCATATTGCGTTTTAAGAAAATATTAATGTGCAAATATTAAAGGACATCGCTCCTGATTTGGAGTTTAAGTCACGCTAACCGATGTTATATCGGTTAGCGTGACTTTAACTCCTTCCTTGCGGCGGCTGCGTGGCTAACGCGAAAGTTAACAGTGCAGCTGCCGTAAGCGATGTTATATGCCGAAATCTGCATTTTATTGCGGCACTTTCAACGCCAGCTAATAGCTGGCGTTAAAAATCCCGGAATAGAAAATCGCCAGGTAGCAATGTTCTGAGCACCGCTCGGTGCATCCGCCTGTTAGTGTTTTAGGTCCTCACCCTGGGTACTTTGCAGGAGTGGGGGGAAAGGAACGAGGGGGGGTGAGTATAATTGTCCTTTAATATGAACTAGCTCAGGTTCGGACTAGTTTGTTTTCCCGAACTTGCGGCTGTATTTTCAATAAAGTAATAATCAAATTTACGAGATGTTTGCTAACCCTAAAATGTATTGTTCGGTAACCCTTGAATATAATGTTCGTTTTCACTAACCCTCGAATGTATCGTTCATTTTCGGTAACCCTTGAATGTAATGTTCGTTTTTGCTAACTTTCGAATGTAACGTTCTCTAACCCTTGAATATATCGTTCGTTTTTGGTAACCCTTGAATGTAATATTCATTTTGGCTAACCCTCGAATGTAACCTTCGACTTTCGGTAACCCTCAAATTAAATGTACGATTTCGATAAGCCTCAAATTAATTGCTCGATTTCGATAACCCTCGAATGTATAGCTCTATTTTTTGGAAACCCTCGAATGAATTGCTCGATCTCGATAACCCTCGAATGTATAGTTCTATTTTCGGTAACTCTCGAATGTAGCATGTTGGCCGTAACCTTCGAATGTAGCTTGCGCAAACCCAACAATTACCCGATCGTGTTTAAACAGGTTTTGGTGATAGTGACATGTTCCCCAGACCATTTCCGAGGTACCACAGCCATTTACAGTAAGTTACCATTGTTAGTTTATCTGTTATTGATCCGAACTATTGGCTCCCCATTGACTTTAATGGGTTCGTTTCCGAATTTCCAAACTTTTTCGAAAACAAACCAAACTTCAGTAAGTTCAGCCATCTTTACTTTTTGCTCTATCCATTGATGAAATTGCCTCTTATTTCACTGAAATAATTTTAATATAAGAAATGTTTTTTCTGCATGCTCTGGCTCATCTCCACAGCTTCCAGTCCTATCTAGATTTCTACCCATTTTTACTCTGTTCTAACCAACTTTTCTAATATTGCAGAACACAGATTTCTCTAAAAGGCCCGTCTCACCTCCTGCACCCTTGACCCATTGCCTCCTTTCTCATTCCCCATCTCTCATCTTCCTTTTTAACGTGTCCCTATACATGGGTACTTTTCCCTCCTCATTCAAACATGCTATTGTATCCATTATTCTCAAGAAACCTTCTCTTGATCGATCTGTTCTATACAGTTACTGGTCTGTCTCACTTCTCCTGTTTGCATCTTAACTGCTTGAATGAACGTCTATGCTGAACTAGTTAATCACTTTTCTGATACTTTACAGTGTAAGGCCCAGGCACACACTGTGGCTACTAGCCAAAAAATAATAAAGGTGCTACCCCAGTCGGTCCTCTACCATGGACCAGCTATAGCACAAGCAAATGAAAAGGACCAGGGTGCACACTATAACAAGGTGATTCCTTTATTTTTATGCATCAGAAACACAACATTTCGGGGAATGCTCTGTCCCCTTCGTCAGGTGTAAAATACCTATTTATTTTCACAGGATCTTCA
This sequence comes from Hymenochirus boettgeri, assembly GCA_019447015.1. Taxonomy (NCBI): domain Eukaryota; kingdom Metazoa; phylum Chordata; class Amphibia; order Anura; family Pipidae; genus Hymenochirus; species Hymenochirus boettgeri. The sequence goes on along the minus strand of CM033472.1, from coordinate 213,614,321 downwards.
TATCCAGAAGAAGTTCCTAAAAGGTGAAACATATATCGATATCCCATCCAGTGCTCAACATCAACATATAATATACTTAAAAACATAACATAATAACCAATCTGTACATTTAAAAGAAATATAGTTTCACATTACAACACATGGTGGCAGTCTATATCACTCTAATAGAAACCATGTAACAATTGTATCTAATAGTTGCAGTTTAAGGCTTTCATAGAGCTAAGTAACAACCATGTATATATATAGGTTTTATATCTTAATATCTTGAGATATTCCATCTACTATATTCTGCAACTCTGGTACCTGTTGTCAGAAAGAGTGTACATAAACTTATAGGAAGCTGTTAAGTCCTGCTTCTTCATTTAGGCCCCAGAGTGAGAGGGTATTTAATCTGTCTATCCATATAGCCCCTCTTTGTAATAAATTGATCTGAGTAACCTTATATTTTTGTTCATAAAAGTGTTTACTCACAGGGGTCTGGAGGTGGTACCGTTTTATTTAGCTATATCCCTTCTGTGTTTATTTATCCTTGTTTTGGTTTCTCTTTTAGTTTTCCCTATGTAACCTTTGCCGCAGGGGCATTTCAGGAAATATATCACACCTTTAGTGTTGCATGTGACAAAGTCCTTTAATTGGATTTTATTTCCCTTACAAGGATGATGTACACAGTCGCCCCGTATTATGGCATTGCATATGCCGCAATTCCTGCATGGGGAATTGCTCCTCTCCGAGGGGTACCTAAAAAGGTTTGTTTATGCTTCAGTGTGGGGGCCATAACAGTCCTAATCAAACTGTCTCCTACAGTTAATGATTTTTTGTTTGACAGCAGTGGGAGTTCTGTGAATAATTTCCCATATTCTGGGTCCGCCGGCAGTACCTTCCAATGTTTATTAATATTTTTCTGTTCCTTTTGCTTTGTGTGGGTTCTTTATTATCACTTTTCTGCTAACTCCCTCTCTGATCACCTACAGTCTGGCTTCCGACCTAACCACTCGACAGAAACAGCTCTAACCAAAGTTACTAACAATCTGCTTAATGATAAATCTAAAGGCCACTGTTTCCTAATTATTCTGCTTGACCTGTCTTCAGCCTTTGATTCAGTGGATCACCCTTTATTGCTGCACATCTTATCCGCCCTAGGTATCCGGGATTCTTCACTCTCTTGGCTGTCCTCCTACCTCTCAGGTAGGATGTTCAGTGTTTCCCACTCTAGCTCCAACTCTCTCCAATTTATGCTGCTAACCTCCTACAAGGCTCTCTCCAATACAGCCCCCCCATATATCTCTGATCTGATAAACAGATACTACCCAAGGCATAACCTCCACTCTGCTAATAATCTTCCCGTCTCATTTACTATAATCATCTCTTCCCACTCCTGTGTTCAGAATTTCTTTCATGCTTCCCCTCTGCTCTGGAACTCCCTTCCTTGCTTTATAAGTTACTTGCCATCACTTCATGCAACTGTAAAGCGCCACAGAAGATGTTGGCGCTATATAAATCTATAATAACAATAATCATATGCCATCACATTCCAAAGACCTTCTTCTTTACCCAAAGCTACAATTATCCATCTAATGCTGGGTCGACTTACCTACCTAAACCTCAAAACCACAATAGTTTGAAAGTTTTCAAATGTTTGCCTAACCTGTTATGCAGCAAAATGTTCTTCAACCCCTTCTCTCTGCATCTCAAATTGTTTCAGCCTCCTCTTCAAGCTTGTTTACAAGCTTGCACATGTTTAGACGAGGCAGCCAGGGGAAAAGAAATTAGTCATTTGGCTGTGACTGTCATATCTAAGAATGAGAGCTGTTAACCGGAAGCACCAATGAGCAGAAAAAAGGGGTAACAAATCCTTGGGCAGCATTTTAAGCTAGTCTTACATTTCTTTGATCTGTAAATATTGTAGTTATGGGGGAGCTTTACCTATATAAACATTTTCATTTGAGGGTAGGCCTGTCTCCTTTAAAATAAACTGGACCATCCAAGATCAAACCTTGAATCAATGTAATGTCCAGCCTGTGAATGGCCAGGCCTAAAGTCAACAATTAATGTTGGATTCAAAATTGAATGTACTTAATAATAAAACTGCCAGATATTTATTATACAGTTTAACAAACAACTGCAAACACTACATATTTATGGGAACAGGATGTGATCATCAAGATCTACCCATCCCTAGTGGAAGCAGATCCTTTTTTGTAGTGGGGGGGGGTAAACCCAATGAATAATAGCCCATATAGAATTTATTCACTGGGTCTGGAGGGTTTTGTTTGATAGTGTTCATTTTTCCCCTCCCCTCCACACGCACTGCTCTATTATGGGGATTTAAGGGTGCTTAACCCATTTATTCATGCCAAGTAGCATACTGAATGAAGGAAGGTTCTAGCCTCTGAAAAAATGTTGATTTGCTGTTACTTGTGTTACGGTCAACCCTTATATTTACTGATTCAGGGATTTTTACAATTACCATTTGGAGTCAGGAAAGAGGTTTACTGGTGCAATTGGATATATTATACGTTTATGTATGTTTTTTTTTCTCTACCATGAATCAACTGTTAGATATTCAGGCATCATGGGCAGGATAAAGGGTTTATACCATATGAATGCATGTCTTTGTTCAATCTTACCAACTATGTTACTACAAACAAGTAGATTACTGTACTTGTACAATTGATAGCACAAAAGGTAGACTAGCTACAGTGGAAAAACTCACTATGTACAACATAACTTAATAACTGACAAACAAATTATTAAATACTTGTTATCTTTCATTTCTTTGTATTGTAAATGCATTTTATTTACAATATAGACATATGTAACATTTATTACACAAAAAAACTAAATACAAATGTGCCTATAAAATAGTGTCATCTTACAATACAGATGCATTTGTTTAATTATCCAGTTTAGGCAGGCAGTTACAGTGGTTGTGAAAAGTATTCGGCCCCATTGAAGTTTTCCACATTTTGTCACATTACTGCCACAAACATGAATACATTTTTTTGAAATTCCACTGAAAGACCAATACAAAGTGGTGTACACGTGAGAAGTGGAACGAAAATCATACATGATTCCAAACATTTTTAATAAACCAATAACTGTAAAGTGGGGTGTGCATAATTATTCAGCCCCCTTTGGTCTGAGTGCAGTCAGTTGCCCATAGACATTGCCTGATGAGTGCTAATGACTAAATAGAGTGCATCTGTGTGTAATCTAATGTCAGTACAAATACAGCTGCTCTGTGATGGCCTCAGAGGTTGTCTAAGAGAATCTTGGGAGCAACAACACCATGAAGTCCAAAGAACACACCAGACAGGTCATGGATAAAGTTATTGAGAAATGTAATTAAAATTTAAATTTGATTCATGTTTGTGGCAGTAATGTGACAAAATGTGGAAAACTTCAAGGGGGCCGAATACTTTTGTCAACCACTGTATATTCATTTGCATTTATTTTATTTTCCATCACTTGAAAAAAACATACAAATTATTTTTTAAATGTACTGTATGTAAGAAATATAAAACTATAATTTCATTTTTAGTTGGGGTGTTTGCCCATCTACTGTGAATCGGACATTTAATATAAAATATTTATAAAGAGGTTTGGTTAAAATAAATTAATCAGATAATTGATGCCTATTCTCTTTTTCACATTCTCCAGTCAGAAACATCTCAAAATCTGACCAAAGCTGAACCTGTATATAAAAAAGGGAGCACCAACCAATACCATCACCTCAAAAGAGACTGGCACTCAGGCTGCCATGACTCATGACAGTATTGGTGTGTTTTAGGTGTATACAGTTATGTATATTATTCCACCCTGAGCATACACATAAAAGTGCCAAGTTGCTGTTTTTCTATTAAAACTCACTGGGTCTTTAATGTTAATATCAAAGCTGAACCTGAAGTCTTTTAAAGGGTTAAATTGAACACTTGTGGTAGAACTATAGAATACAAGTAGTATTCTCTTTATCCTAATGCAGATGCAGCCCAAAAAAAACCTAATCACAACACTGGTCAAGGCTGATGTTTTCAAGAGGGTTATATATTTAGAGAGATGGTAGCATTAGGAGAAATGAAAGAGTTACAACCATAAGATTGTAAGTCAGCAATAGATCTAAAGAACTTGTTTGCTTTCAGCAACCAGACAATGCATTACAGACCTTCAGAAAACCAGACTTAAGTTGTCAATTTGTCCATCAGGCATTGTCATTAGACAGTAAGGAATGGAACTCCCTTTCTGCCAGCATGTTATTAGCATTAGAGATGGACTAGAACTTGAACCAGAGTTTGGCCTGAACTATTCGAGTTTGAACGGACTCAGGCTTCTTGAACTATCCCGGACCCAGATTTTCGATATTTTCCGGACTTTCGATAATCATCGAATGTTTGAACGTTCGAATATGTGAGTAAAATGTCTATTATACCTATACGCAAGTAAATATTGAATTATCGAATCCGCGAGTATCGAATGTTCGACCGTGAGAGCTCGAAAGTAGCGTGAGAGAGAGTAAAATCGAGTTTTCGAAAGTCCTGGATATTCAAACGTGTTCCCCAGACCATTTCCCGGGTCCCACAGCCATTTACTTTAAGTTACCATTGACATTTTAGTTGTGTTTCATTCGACCTTTTCAAACTATTTGACTCCCATTGACTTTAATGTGTCCATTTTCGAACTTTCGAACTTTCCTTTACATTCGGAAGTTCAGCCATCTCTAATTAGCATTTGATAGTTTTAGGCAGTTTTAGGCAATACCCTGTTTGTATGAGGTGTCAAATATGCATGATCAACTCAAAAAAACAAAAAAATTCCAATTAGATGATCTCATCTGAGATCATTTGTTTGATTATTACAAACTTACGTTTGCCTTAAAGGGCAACTATAGTGAAAAAAAAACTTTGTCTGTATACAATGTATAGATCACTTAGTATAAGCTGCCTTACTTTCATGTTTCTGTGTGGCTTCGTTTCTTCACACTGGCAGAAGTTTGTACCAAGCTGTGTAGTCCCCCTCCCCTCTCTGTCTACTCCCCCTCAAGCAGTGACGGGCTGTATACAGAGTCCGAGCATTGTCAGTTGAAAGGACTTTAAATGAAGTGCTGACATCCTGTTGACCCCTCCCTTCCAGAGCTAGACTGCAAGCAGTCAAAGTGTGGAATAAAGTAGCAATATGCTGAAGGGAGGGGCAGAGGGGGAGAGAGGAGGACAAGTGGTGCTGAGATTCTTTACAAGTAAGTTACTGAACTCTGCCTGTTCTCTAACTTTGCTAATTGTTATTTATTTTTACCTAAAGTTCATATCTCTCCCCCTGCTTAGCTGAGATCATAATCACTGAAGAGAGAGTCAGTGTAACAGCAGCTTGTAGTGAGACCTTCACAAACACAGTGACACTGCTTGTTGTCCTGTTACATTTCAGTTGCTTTAGTCTATAGATTAGTCATAGATTGCACTGTGTGTCTTGTTTGGTATATAGTCTGTATTACTGTATTATATATACTGTATTAGTGTTCCATTTGAGTCACTGGTTTTGTATGTATATAAGATTTTTTTTGGGGGGGAGGGGCTGTTTTATAGTGTGTTATGCTCATATTGCTGGGTTAATGGTTTATTGATTATGTTTAGCACTACAGCATTTGACTATATGTTGCACATGGTACATATAGTGTGGGTGAGAGAGTGTGTGACAGTACTGCATGGGAGCTTTGGATTGTGTGGGTGTGTGCCTTTGAGTGACAGATGATGTGTAGCAGCTCCTACAAATCACAGCATATTCAAAGGCTTATATCTCGGGGACTATGTAGAATTTAAAGAAACTAAAGGTACCCTGGTGGATGGGATGACTTATAGGATACATTAGAAGAAATTAAAAAAAAACAATTTTCTCACTATAATTGCCCTTTAAAACCCAGAGAAAAAATACCAGAGCATCAATGGCTAGCTTTTTGTTTTAATGGAGAATTTGAACTGGCCCTTAACGTCTAATTAAAAAATATCATTTTTAATTAAAAAAAATATATCTCCTTTGTTCCCCAAAAGTTATTTGTTCTTTATGAACACAATGTATGAAAAGAAACATGGTGAAACATCCGTTATCATCATTTTTATTTTGTTATTGTGAAAAGAAATACCTTGGCAGAAAATAATCCTTGGTGTTGAAGAGTTTTACAACTGCTACGATCTAACATCATTGGATGCCTTGACACCAGTCATAAAATGAGGCTCTAATCCTGACAGTTTTTGTCATTAGGACCCTTTTCAAAAACAAGGGTTTGAATCATAATGAAATATATATAATGAAAATAGGCCAGGCAATGCTATACTTACAAGGACAGCTAGGTTTCATTTTAATTGTATAACAGTCTGTGCTGTAACAAAGAACCTCAGCCAGCATAAAAAATCCTAGAAAATTAAACTAATTCTACCTATAGAAATGGAACTAGAATATGCAACTGCAGTCTCTATTGCAAAAAAGGTACAAAGTACATCCTGAAACAAAGAGCAAAATGGAACAAATTTTGTTCACAAGGTAGAGAAATTTTGGAAAACATTTACAGTATGTTGCCACTTTACATAAAGACTGCAATGTGAAGAAAATTGTGGCATGCTTGCTTTCAAAAGTCCAACCACTTGTTTTGACTATTCACATGTTAACGTTTCAACTGAAATTCCAAGCTGAAACTATGACCTGATCCAAAAACCCACCAGAGAAATGAACTCTGGCAGGTTCTTTAATATTACCCCTGTGGTTATGATAATACCATCGTGTATACTGGTTATACCCTAAATGGGATAGGGTTAGGAGTTGACTCAATAGAATATATAATTCTAATATTCTATTATTCTAATGTATAATTTTATTTATATAGCGCCACTGGGGTACCCAGCGCTGTACCTTATAAAATACAAACGGGGATAAGTGCAAGCCATTATACAGATAAATTAAATTTACATAAATAAAAATAAAGTTTCGAAGGTTAAGAATACTACATACATATATACTTAAAGGGCAACTCCAGTCCAAAAATAACTAAACATTTTTAGAAGCATTACGCACCAAAAGCCCCACTTTCATTTTAATCTTACCTTTCACTTAAGCTCCCACAATGGAAGCACTGGAGAAAAGTAAGATTAAAACAAAAGTGGGGTTTTAAAGGGTATCAAAAATTACACATTTAGATACAGCAAGATCCCACTACTAGTTTCATATTTTAAATCTGAGTTGTAGATGCAGGAGGAGGGTGGGGGAGATGTGTAAGCAGACCAGGGTCTATGGTGATTCTGTGCAGGACACTATAAGAAGGCAATGAGTAAGGGAGAGTGGGGACAATAAGGAACACTCACTAAACATTAATAATTTAATGACAAAGCAAGCACGGATAAATATGGGAATACGACCATTTTACTTCTCTCAAATTGTAGTTTCAGATTATATAAAGTTGTTTGAGTGAGTGTAGTGACCCTTTAAGTAGTAATGCTTCTTAAAATGTTTAGTTATTTTTGGGATGAAGTTGCCCTTTGAATAATAAAAGTAATGAGTTTAAAATTGTGTTACGTAGATAGATTATAAAATTGGGGTGTTTACCCTAGAAAAGAGGTGTTCGCAAGGGGAAATGAAAACCATATACAAATATGTTAGAGGGAACTACAGCTTATTAGCAGGGAATCTTTCCTCTCATAGGGGTGAGAAAAAGACTACAGGCAACCCCAATGTAAACAATGTAAATTAATTAAATTTATTTACAATTAAACAATGTAAATAGAGATGGACGAACTTCATAAAGTTCGGTCCGTTTTCAAACTTTCAAACTTCAGTAAAAGTTCGAAAGTTCGAATTCGGACACATTAAACTCAATGGGGAGTGATAGTTCGAAAAGTTCGGATGATTTACAGCTAAACTAACAATGGTAACTTACTGTAAATGGCTCTGGCACCTGGGAAATGGTCTGGTGAACATGTAACTATCCCCAAAACTTGTTTAAACACTTCTTAAACATGAGCGGGTAATTGTCGGGTTTTGCGCAAGCTACATTCAAGGGTTATGGCCAATTCGAGGGTTACCAAACGATACTTTTGAGGGTTAGGGAAAATACAACCATAAATTCGAGGGTTACCGAAATCTAACGATACTTCCGATTATTTCCAAAAACGAATTATATTTTCGAGGGTTAGCGATTGAAACATTCTCGGGTTAGTGAAAATGATCCATACATTCGAGGGTTACCGAAAACGAACAATACTTTTGAGGGTTACCGAAAATCGAAGGCTACATTCGAGGGTTAGCGAATGATACATTCTAGGGTTACCGAAAACGAACGATACATTCAAGGGTTAGTGAACGATACATTCTAGGGTTAGGGAATGGCGCATAAATTCGATAATTTTTGAAAATACAGCCGCAAGTCCGGAAAGTCTGAGAAATCCGGGATAGTTTGAGAAGTTCGAGTCCGTTCAGACTTGTTAAGTTGAACTCGGGTTTGAGTTCGAGTTCTAGTCCATCTCTTAATGTAAATGGTTCTTTGTTGTTTCACTGTGTGGGCAGTAAGTTTGTGAAATGTTCTATCTGAAAATGTAGTTTCGGCTGAATCTCTAAAGACCTTCAAAGAAGGCTTAAGCTAGGTACACACAGTCCAGATTTCTGAAAGATGACAGACAGGATCTGCAAGATCCTGTCTGCCATCTTTCAAAGATCTGCATACACACAGTCCCGAGCGTTCTCCCTATGAATATCATAGGGAGAACGCTCGGGACTGTGTGTTTTCATCGGCCGCACTAGACTCCTCTATAGGGAGACTAGCACGGCCGATGGAAATTTTCGGTCTTTCCCGAACGAGCGGCCGTTTGGCGGCCGCGCGTTCATTCGGGAAACGAAGGTACACACATAACGATAAAGCCCCGGTACCGTCGGATCCGACGGTATCTGGGCTTTATCGTTACTGTGTGTACCCAGCTTTAGATATCTTTTTGAACAGGCCGAATATCCAAACTGGTAACTGCATCTTGTGTGGGCATGTGTTTAGTTGTATCCTTGTCTAGTTTGGTGTTCTGAGAGTTATGAATCATACGAATGGAGCAGACTTTTGTCTTTTTGCAACCCAAAATCAAATATATTTGGCATCGGATTAATTGGTCTACTATCTCATTAATGCATTATCAGTTAGTGTATCTTATAATCTTAATGAATAATTATTTATAATTTTTTCATCGTGAATGAATTTTCAGCATTTTTGTATAACATGTAAAATTCCCTGTCTTCTAACCATCCTCCTTGTTGAATTACTGTACAGTCCTGATCCTTAAATTTACATTCCCTGAGTGTCCAACAGATTTGAGGACTGTTAGTATGTATAGATGGAATTCAATAAGTCATTCCAGTATCAGAGGTGTCAATGCCTTATTATATATTAAAAAACCCTAAGGGGCATATTTATAAAGGATTGTCTTTTTCGCCAAATAATTAGCGCAGCACATCGCAGCGAAAATAGCGCCATTTGGGGCTAAAAGCGAAAAAACCACACTTCGCGGCTGAAAAAGGCGAACGGGCGCGATAAAGAGCGAAAAGTATCGCAGCGAAAACTTAACGCATCTAAGAAGACTGCATTGTGAAAACCATTCGAAACCAGAAAAGCCCACTAGAAAATGATGTCAAGTTCAAAATGGCCACCTCACATTTACCAAGAAGTCAGCCATGTCTTATTTAGTCAATCTTCTTAGAATTTCTCAATTGGAATACAATTTTCTTTTGCACTGCACATTCGCCTTTCTAATCCGCGTTCGCCTTTCTAATGTGCGTTCGCCTTTCTAATGTGCGTTCGCCTTTCTAATGCGCGTTCGCTTTTCCAAGGCATATTCCATTATAATGTGCGTTCGCCTTTCTAATGTCGCTTTTCCAAGGCATATTACACTCTAATGCGCGATCGCCCTTCTAATGCGCATTCGCTTTTTCAAGGCATATTACCCATTAGAATGCCTTTTCGCTCAAACAATGACTTTTCACCACCTTCAGGGTCGCGCTAATCTTTCGCTCTTTTTAACGCAAAAACCACCTTTCGCTCTTTTATAAATCGCGTTATGCCTTTTTGCTCCTTTTTCGCTAAAATTACCATTGCGAAGATAGGCGAAAAGGGTTTAGCGATAGCTCGCGGAAACGGTTTCGCCATTCGTTAACGCTACCTTTATAAATAGCGTTAACTGTCTTTTTGGCGAAAACCCATGCGAAAAGCGAATGCGAAAACATTTCGCTACTTTTCGCTCTTTTATAAATATGCCCCTTAAGCTAGGTACACACCTAGCGATTTTTCCTCCTGACCGACCGTTCGATACTTTCGAACGGTCGGCCAGGAGGAAGGACTGTCGGTCGCGGCAAAAGCAGCCGCGTCCGATAGTCACCGCGACCGATCGTGCGGTCCATAGAGGACCGCACGATCGGACGAGGTTTTCCACCCTGTCCGATCGTCCTTTCGTCCGATTCGGACGAACGGTCGATCGGACATGGGCACATTCGGATTCGATAATTTCGGTCCGATCGACCGATACACTGAACTATCGGTCGATCGGACCGAAATATCTAATCGTGTGTACCCAGCTTAAGTCTGTATTCTCCCTTGAAAACAATGTACGAACAAATGCAGCTGTAAACAACAAAAAATCTGTTATTTGCATTAATTAATATAATGCCTACATTAATTAAAGGGATGGGCTGAAAATTGCAGTCAGGAATTTATTTTTCCTCTTCAGAGTAAAAGCAGGGCTTTATTCTTTGTCAATAATAACAAACAAAACTGGTGAATTCCATGGAATTTTGAAATTCCAAAAATCTGGCTCGAGACCAATTGTTGGTAGAATTTTTTTATCATAATTTTCTAAATTTCAAGTGTGACTTTTTTCCTCTTCAATGTTATTTCAACATTTAAATTAACTTTTTAATTTTCGATATTTGTATTTTTGAATTTTTCGATAAGTTCAGACTTCCAAAATTTCCAAAAATTCCGCCAGATCCGCTGAATTTTCAACTAATATATATAAATACAGTTTTACCCTTTGGAACTGTTGTTGATGTATTACAAATCATAGATGTTATACATACAGTAGGAATAATAATAATAAAAAACACAATAGACATGAAAATGAATGGCATTTTAGCACTTAAGTGACAAAAAAAAACCAACACATGGCAGTTTTGTAAAACAGAAAGACTGGTGCTGCCAGATGAACAGTACATTGTGATTAATGGCACTTTACAAACAAGCAATGTTTTTCAGGGAGTTAAAAAGACTTTATGAGCTTTCTTCAGCAGGTGTCATCTGAGGACTGTAAATAAAGCAACTAAAATAGAAGCACCTGACTAAAACACACAGGAACAGTAAATATTACCACAAATGTCTGCTGTGCCCTTAAACTTTGCATCTGTAATTATTTGTTTGTACACTCTCAACCTAAACCACTTTAAATGACTGTGTAGCATGGGAACTTTATAATTACACTGGCCTTTAAAAGCATTGCAGTCTTTATACAGACTAGTCATCTATTTGAGTATTTTTAGAGAACCCCAGGGTGCCAGGCCTCTTCCATTATAGAGTCGCAGTTGCAATGCAAAACTTTTTCTTTTCCAAAACTCTAAATATTACAAAATTCCATGAATTTCCAGAGCAACTGTAATTCCACTAAAAAAAATTGTGATTTTGTAGTAGAGTTTGCCTTTATTAAAAGGAGATTTAATGCGGTTGCAATGACTCATCCAGCTAAAACTCTTTACTCTTACACACGGACAATAATAGGAGAATATATAGCAAAACTAATGTCTCTATGTGTCTAGCTAAAAATAAGGGGAATTTTTAGGGTACATACCAACCACCCGGTTTGATATTTCAGTTCATAGGGCTTAAATTTTGGCTGGAATTATCATTGTGGCTGATATTTTTTGGCAGATTTCTCACCAAAATTGGACATGAAGGTAATTTTTTTCCTGATCCTGCATATTTTAATAAACAGGATTGCGTGTCGGGATGAAATATTAGCTGTGAGACTTTACCTGAGAGATCTACCAAGCAGTAGCTCTGTTGAAAGAAAAACACAGATATTGTTGTGTACCTACATGTAGCATTAACCTTTATAAATCTTGGCCGATTTGGGAAACAAATAATTTCTGATTTATTTTATGGTATTTTAAAATTCCAAATAGAATCAGTATTTACTATTGGTTGTTGTTAAACTGATAATTCTTATTTCCATTTTTTTCCTATAAACTACTACATACATAGCCATTTTATAAACATTTAAATCAGTTAAGTCAAACTTAAGGGCCCACCAGATGTTTGTAAACTACAATTTCCAGCATTCCCTGTTGCAATATGTAGGTAGGGGATGCTGGGAGTTGTAGTTTTCAAAACATCTTGCGGGCACAAGTTTGACAAATGTGATTTAGATTAATAACATTAATAAGTTACATCAATAATACATTAATAGTATTTTAATGCTATTTATAATGCAATGATGCCCTTTCTTTTTTTGTGCAAATGTAAAAATATATTAGTTAGTTTATTGCATACTTTTACTAAACAAACACATGGTGCACAAAACTGAGAACATAGCAGATTAAAGGGCATGTCCACCCCCAAAACTATAATTCCTCCCTCTACAGGCCCCACTATGTAGTGCAATAAAGTAGTGCACTTACATTCCAGCTCCAAATGGTTCTCCAGTAATCCCCCCCCCCAAAGTCTGAAAAAGTGGCCACCAGGAGGATATCAGAGTCCATATAGGACTCTGCCTCCTGTCTCCCCTCCAGGAGAAGTTTGGCACGCACACTGCAGGCCTCCCCCCCCTCCCTCTTCCTCCCCCTAGTGTTAAACCCTGTTAGTATGTGGTAGGGCTAGTTCCCCCAGCCCCTACCGCTATAATGTTATATCCAGAAACTCCCCCGATAGTTACTTACCTTCCCTCTATCCTCCGCCGTTGTGAACTGCCGGTAGCCGCGTCCGTGATTGGCTGCCTCTTAGCCAATCACAGACGTGGCTGCCGGTCCCGCCCCCTGCTTGCAGTTCTATGCAAGCAGAGGGCCGGGATTGTGCGGCGAAGGATAGAGGGAAGGTAAGTAATTACCGGGCACTTTCTGGATATAACATTATAGCGGTTGGGGCTGGGGGAACTAGCCCTACCACATATCAAAAGTTTTTTTCAAAGGTGGACGTGCCCTTTAAAGGAAAATTATATTAAAGTAGTAACTCACTGCTTTCTGGCAGTAACTTTGTTAACAAATGTTCTCCAGTGTCAGAGATTGAAGAATCAGAGACAATGACAGTGGGAGGAGCCAGAATGAAGCCAGTTACTGTATTAATTCTTCTTTAAGACTTCTTCACAGTACACAAACACACAGAAAAAATGCAACACCCAGGATGTATTCCTTTGTATTTGTATTGTAAGCTATCCTGTATATTTCTATTTGTGTTATTTAAACAAAATATGATGTGCTAAAGGTCCAGCCCCAAAATGAAAACTTACATACAGGTAATAGTTTGAAATCTGAAATATCTAACCTGAAATTCTGTCTGTCCTGTTGCCCCTGTTTCTGCTTCCTGGTTCTTCCAGTTAGCAAGTTGGCATCACAGCCAATGACTGAATGTTAATCCCCTATCTGCCTCTTCTAAGCATGCCCAAGCTCAGTACAGGCTCAGTACAGGTTTCTAAATTGCTCAGTTTCCACGAGGCATCCAGAAGCATAGCAGGCATACAGTAATGAATTCATAGGATAAACTTTGATATATCAACATATTTTAAACAGGCCATTCTTTCTATGTTCTTATGAGGGTAGAGTTGTCCTTTAACAGACATATAGTAGCATTAAAACAGAGCACATTGCTCTTCTTACCTTCCCACAATAAAGTAATCACTTTTTTACAGTTACTGAATCAGTGTGGATGTTACACTGGTAAAATAACTACGCTATACACATAACGTACTAAGTCCGTCGGGACCTGTCGGAGGACGCAGTAGAGGAGCGAGAGGCCAGGCAAGTTTTGCAACTTCGTAATCAGCTCCTGAACGTTTTATTGAAGAACGGGAGGTAAGACACAGCTCCTTCTTCAATAAAACTGAATTGAAAAAAAGTGATTTTAGCAGGAGATACCCTTTAAGGTGCATACAGTCTAAATTACAGTTAGGATACAAAGTTTTAGTTTATTTATTTGTATTATAGTATGCTTCAAAGGGGATCTCATACATTGGCGAGTTACATTCTATTTTCTCTATAAATGACAAAAAGTACAGTTTAATCAGTAGAACAGGCATTCTCAAACTATGGCCCTCTAGATGTTTAAAAAATCACAACTCCCAGTATTCCTCAACCTCAGAGAGAAGACAGGAAATGCTGGAAATTGTAGTTTTCAAACATTAGGAGGCCATAGTTTGAGGATCCTGCAGTAGACCGTTGAACTAACAGCATAAATTTAATATTTTAATAATATAATATTAAATAGACCTACATCCCCCCAGTCCAACCTTTCTAGCCTACCCATAATCCTTCTATATTAGTATGAAGGGGATAAACATTTCTTCCTAACCCCAGATTAGGGAAAGATTCGCTGGTTCAACAAGAACTATATATATTAAAGTGCAATTATTGTCTTCCAATCGACTCCTCCCCAGATAATAGTACCCAGGGTGAGAACCTAAACCATGGTGTCCAGACCCCTGGGTCTGTCCTCAGTCCTGAGAACGAGCCCTGTAGGGCTCTGGCAGAGCTGATCAATGGGAAGACATGCTCTGCAAGAAGCATATCTTCCCATTGGTTAAAAACCCGGAAGTGAATAGGCGGGTCCGGAGGTGGCTTTCAGAAGCCAGTTTTGGAGGCTTTGTTCCTCATATTAAGGTAATACCAGTGGTTTAGGTCCTCACTCTGGATACTATCACTTGGAGAGAGGATTTGGGGGGGACGGGGGTGGCGATAACTGACCTTTAATATCAGTAATTGTTAACTTTTTTTTTTTAGTGAACATGCCTTTGCCACATCTTCTGCAAGGCAGTTCCACAGTTTTCTCATTCTGACTGTAAAGAAACAATTCCTAACCTGATGAAACCTCTATTCTTCTTATCTTAAATAATGCCCTTGTGTCCTATGTTTGATGTATTTGTAAACAATGCACCAGAGTTTATTACATGGCCCATTAATAAATCTTATATTTCTCTATGCAAGTGCCCAGTGTAAACAGCCCTAATATGCCTGATCTTATGTCCTGTTCCATTTCCAAGATGTCCCTTTTATTTGCAGGATTCCAAAACTGAATCGCACATCCCAAATGAGGCCTTACCAGTGCTTTGTAAAGTGGGAGAATATTAGTTTTCCCCCCTAAATCTTTCACCTCTTTGTACAAGACAATATCTTGCTAGCTCTATCTATTGCTGTCTGACATTTTTTGGTACAGCTAAGTCTGTTATCTACTGTAAGCCCCAAATCGTTTTCCAACACTTAGCACAGAGCCATTTATGGTGTACTGTAGGTGGCACAAATATTGTTAAACCCCAAATGCACCACTTAATATTTGTCAGCATTAATTCTCATCTGCCACGTTGTTGCCATTTTGCCAGTCTATCTAGGTACACATCTATTACACATCATTTAAAGTTTCCAATGCTCTGATTAATTTTGTGTCTTTAGCAAACACAAAGTAATTAAAAAGTAGTGGCCCCACATAGATGAAGCTCCATTGACAACTGCTCTCTGTACGCAGTCTGACAACCAATTCTCTTTCCATGTAGAAATGTGTTTATCAGGGCCAACAGACCTTAGTGGCCTATGTGGCACAGTATCAATAGCCTTAAAAAAATAAAAGTATACCACATCCACTGCTATGACAGAATCTAGATTTTTACACACATCATCAAAAAAATCCAGCATGTTTGTTTTATTTCTCAAAAATCGGTGCTAATTTCTAATTATAAGGTTAGTCCCGGAGACATACAGGGTTATTCAATAAAAGTTCTTATCGTTTCAAAAATGGTGCTAATTTTGCCCCAACCAATCAGATGTAAGCTTACAAATGTTAAATAAGATCTGATAGGTTGGGGCAAAATTAGCACCATTTTAAACGATAAGAACTTTTATTGAATCTCCCTGATAGAATATGAAAAGTTTCTAAAATCTTCCCCACCACTGATGTTAAACTTACAGGTCTGCAATAACCAGGCTGTGAATGACTATTCTTTTTGAATCTGAAAATATAAGGAACAACGGTTTAGATAAAATTGAGCTTAGCTCTCTTAAGGTCGATACACATGTGCAATCGCGGGCCCGGCCCATAACGCACAACGTTGTACGAAGTGCTATTTCAGCCAACTATTGGTAAATGTATGGGCGCTCAGTCATCTGTTCGTTCTGGACTTTAAAGAAAATCTATTTTCAGTGTTTTAAAAGCTAGTCCTATTAACCACAGTAGTATAGACCAATGGTGTGTCTGCTTGTGTCTTTACTATAGAAATCCTTTAATATTTTCCATTTTCAAGATGACTGCTCCTGTCACCATTAGGCCTTTTTGGTCACAGTTTGGTTGTTTTGGGAAATTAGCCTTGCTCACCATCACTGATCCCATTTCAATTGGAAAATATAATTGAGGCAGATAACAATGTTGATAGTGTAGAGACTCCCAAATGCCAGATTTTCAAAAGTATGAGGAGGTCAATCTGGCCATAATCACAGAAAATTACCAACTGATTCTTTCAGAATCTCTCCTATAATTGGATTCATGTATAGCCAGCTTTATTAGTCTGCATAATTTATACTACCTAAACAACTGTTAATTCAAATGTTTTAAAACATTCCAGTGTAGATGGTACTAATATGTATTTTTCCAGGTTATTTTGTTAACTATCAATTATAATAACAAATAATTAAGATGTTTCAGTTTGAGCTCAGTTGTTCTTGCAGAACTCATTCTGAATCCAAGACAAAACAATCTTATACAATGGTATTATTTTTTGGAAGTTCAATAAGATTTAGAAACCTAAAGATAATTACTGAACTGTCTGGAGGATAAAAAGCTAATTAAACTTTAAAGGGCTTCTAAAAAAAACTGAAAAGGGATTTGATTAATGATTGATATCATGTCTTAGTATTCCTTGTTTTAGTGTAATTTTGCAAAAACCTGATATTAAAAAAAAATATATATATATATATATATATATATATATATATATATATATATATACACACATAAACGTTCACATGTATTCCCTGTTCTGTACATATAGAGAGCATTTAGTATATTTTTTATTTTTTTAAATTCTCATTAAAAAAGAAACTTTTAATGTAATGAAATGTCTTTTGGGAATAATGTTTGCAACTACTTATATTTAATTAAGTTCTTTAGTTCACATCTACAATGCATTATGCCAAATTAAGTCTAGCACTATAGAGGCACATATTTATTAAGAAAATTAATGCTTATATTAATCTGCAAATGACAAATTCACCTTATAGTAATGAAAAGAAAAGCTAATTTGTATGTTTTTATTAAAGAATAAATGATATTGAGCTAATACATCTATTTCAGCCATTAATATGTTGGTATGTATGGAATTTGTATTGTAAAATTGGATAATTCACACATGCTTAATGTATCAATGTATATAATTGAAAATATTCATATGAAATACACTTTTTAGTATTAACATATTTTTGGAATATGGCAGCTTATGTCAGATGTAGTTCTTAGTTTCCTTTGTGTACCTGGTATGGCATCACCAATAAATTAAATAGGATAGGGAGAGAATAAAGGCTTTGAAACTCCCTTTTCAGCAAAATGCAAATAAGGTACAAAGACATCTGGGTATTTACCATATTTCCATAGAAGCTTTTAGGAAAGCTGTATCTTTAAAAAGACTTTTACAGGATTCCACAAGCTAAATGCAAAACCAGAGAACCAACTACAGACCAGTTTCGGCTTTATTGAGCCATCATCAGTGTAGTGCAGGCCTCTTGTTTTGCAGAACCTGGTATGGCCAAATTCATGGTAAACATCAATGCATAGATACTGTTATAAGAAATGGATACTATAGTAAGAAATATGTTTTGATATGTTTATCTTGGCTTGTATGTTAAAAAGAGAGCATTTTATGAAAACATTTTAAAATGAAAAGGTACCTGGTGTAGGATTTATTATTCCCAGCATTTAATACTGTCTCGTTGAGGAGCTAAAGCAGATACAGTGTTCATCCTCCACGTTATTGCCCTGGGCCTTCCAGTATTAAAGATAGTGCTGACACTTTTAGGAAGCCTGGCAGAAGCAGTTTTCTTCTTGCTGACGCTCCTCATAAAATTATATTGGGAGGTAGAAAGTGCCAATCCCCAGGTACTGTATTTTTCATTTTAACTGTTTCTAAACAAACTTTATATGCACTATAGTTCTCCTTTTAAATAAACATAACACAATAGTAATATTAGGTGCATGTTAGGTATGTTAACTTCTCTGCTGTTATTTATCAACAATAATAATTTATCACTTTTATTTTTATATAGCAATGATAACTGGGGTTGAAAAGTCATACCACCGCATATTGCCATACATTGCTACATCAACCATTCAGATTTATAAAATGTCGAAAAGTGTTGTATTTTGTTAAGTCAGGCCTTTCAAAATCAGCAAGTCTGAGGTGGTAAAAATGCTAGTGGACATATTTCTAGCCAAGAATTGGGTTCCTGGAAGGTGTCAATACATTTACTGTGAGTTTTCCCATACAAACAAGGATCCAGCAATTTTTGAATATCCATTATTATTCTTTTTCTGCTTTCTATAATTACATATAAATTCAAATGGGGTCTAATTGCCACATATACATTTATTTCCCCCCCCCCCCCAAAAAAAACTGTAATGTTGTCATTAATTTGCTGTGAATGCAGCTTTGTAAGTAGCGATGAACCCGAAGTCAAACCCAAACCCGAATTCGGGCCGAAATTTATGCATTCGAACTCAAACTATTCAAACTAGTTCAGTTTTCCAACCTCCCGGCTGTATTTTCAATAACTATTGATAATTCGATAATCATCAAATTTACGAGCCGTTTGCTAACCCTAGAATGTATCATTCGGTAACCCTCGAAGGTAATGTTCGTTTTCGCTAACCTTCAAATGTATCATTTGTTTTCGCTAACCCTTGAATGTAATGTTCATTTTCTCAAACCCTCGAAATGTATAGTTCGGTAACCCTTGAATGTAATGTTAATTTTCGGTAACCCTCGAATGTATCATTCGATTTCGATAACCCTCAAATGTATAGCTCTATTTTCAGTAACCCTCGAATGTAGCATTAGGTAACCCTCAAATTGGTCATAACCCTTGAATGTAGCTTGCGCAAACCAGACAATTGCCTGATCATGGGGAAAGAAGTGTTTAAACAGGTTTTGGTGATAGTGACATGTTCCCCAGACCATTTCCCAGGTGCCACAACCATTTACAGTAAGTTAGCATTGATATTTTAT
Organism: Hymenochirus boettgeri; assembly: GCA_019447015.1. Classification (NCBI taxonomy): domain Eukaryota; kingdom Metazoa; phylum Chordata; class Amphibia; order Anura; family Pipidae; genus Hymenochirus; species Hymenochirus boettgeri. Next base: position 213,594,858 of record CM033472.1, on the reverse strand, counting down.
CCGTTATTTATCTAAACTATTAGCTCCCCATTGACTTTAATGGGTTAATTTCCAAACTTTTACTGAAGTTCGAATTGAACAAAACTTCAGTAAGTTCAGCCATCTCTATTTGTTAGCATTGTTCTTGTTAATAAGTAATGTTTGAATTCACTAAGTGCAATCAAAGCACCCTTTAAAGTTTACATTGTTTATCTAGTGCAGTTGCGGCCTATTACTGAGTGGTGCAAGATTATAGTTTACTATTATTCCATTACTATATTTTTATGTAATACATTTTAGCAATGGTTACATTGCTTATGACTGTAAAGCATCACTTTACATCTGCCTCTACTGAACCTTTTAAATCATTTCCCTTACCACTTTGTCATACTGTGTATGTCTATGTAAATTTAGCAAATGTTCAGATCCAATTAACAAAATTTGGTATTGTACACATATAGTCAACTTACTGTATATTCCATAGCCTGAAATGACCAAAAAAATGTACTTAAAATGGTTAACCATTATCCTAACCAAAATCTAATTTTTAATCTTCTATAGGCAACTCTCTTATTACTACAGTGTGTACATTTTTTTATAGTAAAAGAGAAAATGCTTTGTAGCAAAGAAATATTCACATTTTAAACAGATTGAGGATTATTTAAAAAGCCAAGTGAAAAATGCATTTTCTATTGTTGTAGATCATTAAAACATGCCTATCTGTTTTTGGCACTGCAGTTCTACACCATGTTTATTGACTTAGCAATGACTCGAAGTAGCTTCTAAATTTCATTAAGATGCATTTTAATACGATGTGCTCCAGGGTTACAATTTAATGCTTGTGTATGGAATAAGCCATTACATTTCTGAATAAATAACAGCACATTATTTAAGTTTCTTTTTTTTTGCATTTGCTTTTTAGCTCATTTTCTTTGTGTCGTATTTCATCCATTTATTTCCCATTAACTTTACTGAGAAATATTTTGTACATTTTTCATATAAATATTGTGAAACAGAAAATTCACATATCTACCCCCCCAACTAGATTGAAATACATTTAGACAGCTTAGTAATAAATAAAAGTTTTCATCAAAATACATAGAAGTAAATAACAAAATGATTTAAGATGAAGTGACTTGTACTTATTTTTACCAAAAAATACACAGGAAGGAATAATTGACGTGTACATGTATTTTGTCCCCTTAATAGAAAACAAGTTTATATTTTTAATACTCCATAAAAGAACAACAGGGGAATTTAATATTTCAAAGACAAGCATTGTGATCCTGCAATGCAATACAAGATTGCGTCCTCTAATGTCCCATTAACATGCCTACGAGGTAGCACAAAGCTTAACTTAAGGGGTACTGTATTGGAAGCACTGCACTATTTCTAACAACATCTAGAAATGGCACAGCCCCCCTAAAATAACATTAACCCGATAATACATCAGGTGTAGGGTTTTGTTACAATATTCAATCTCCCATAAATGTCGGTTAAGTGTTACCCAAAAACCAGCTCTAATGACGTGGTCTACAAGCCAAAAGTGAATTTATAATGATGAAGTAAAAAAAAAACTTTTTAAATAGTAAAAGCCCATATACTGCATTAATTACTGTTCAACTACATTTTATTAGATTCTTTATTGATGTTATTAAGGTTATTGAACAAAAAGTATCAATATTATATAGGATGATGCAGTGTTCATAGTAACAGCAAATATTTCTGTCATAGATCTCATCCAAAATGAGGACTCCAAACTGTCTCTGCAAGTTTATCTGCAGAAGTACACTTTTACTAGCCAGTATATTTCTACCTAGTTCTTTTAGTTACAAGGAAGACCTTGTTAACCTGGCACTTATAGAGGTTGGACACAAAAATGTATGACATGTTAACGCATCATTGTGAAAAACATTTTTTTGTGCACCAACATAGAGAGATTATACCACAATGCGGAGTAGATTAATTAAAACTCCTTATATACGATATATTTTCTTATGTATGGAAAATGCTTTTTGCAGTATTTAGGGTGTACATTGTGGTCTCTCATATCCCGTATCAGGGGACACATAAGGAATAATGATACCCTTAGTTCTGTAGCAAGATATTTTAAAGCCTGTAATCAAGAAAGTTGGAAAACTGGAGTTCCATTAAATATAGAAGAAGAACGCAAGTACCACATTGTGAAAGGTATAAAAAGACCTGATGTTTTACAAGAAGTGGTCTTATAATGGGACACTATAATTATTGCATCTAGACATGAATTGGTTCAAACAATTGGTTTGTTTAATCCTATTGGCAGAGAAATAACTAGAAAAGAAAATCATTTGCATGTCCTTTTCACTGTAATCTTATATGACTTTAGAACTAAAAATCGCAGATGAGGCTTATATTAAAAAATATTTTACATGCATAATATTAAAATGCAGATCCCTTAATATATATTTAAATAAATTGTATTCCATGGAGGAACAGGTCTGTCAGCACAACATTTTAACATATCTAGTTATTGGTTCAGCGCATAATGAACAGAAATATTGACTTAAATCCAACTCTAATAACACTGTATATTCCTTTGCCTCTGTTCCTCTCTTCTTGATCAAAGTTATTTTATCTGATAGGTAGCACTGTTAAGTCTCATCTAACCCCATAAAAGTAATTTAAACTCCAGTAATCAAGGAGTGGCAACTCTATAAATGTCAAATGAACGAGATTAGTCTTTTTTTTATCATATCCTCCTATCCAGCCCAATGTTGACTGAACAGGCGGTTTCTTCTTAAAAATCAAAATCTTGTACAGGAAAATGTTAACATAATCTGGAAGACCTCACACTAGGAGTTGCCAAGAATTGTCAAATTGAAAGGCAAATCCCATTAATTCTCCAACCTTTCAGCACTGCGCTGATCCATAGATGGATGTTAAAGAACTGTATAATAGCCAGCTTCTAAATGTGAGCCAGCATAATGAAAGAATAAGGTATTTTTCAGGTACTCTATACGGTTATTCAGGGCTCAAATATACATTGTTCATTTAATTATAAATTATACTTCTATGTCTTGTAGTCCTAATTACTTAAGAAGAGCAAGAGGTTAGCCTTGCTCTCTTACAACACGGTCTTGGTTTATCTCTAACCAGTGCACTGAATACATTTTATCCATGTTTGTCATGGTTTACTAGCAAAGTACAAAGACAAACTTATAAGATAATAAGCTTGTCCATAGCATTGTTGGATAATTGTAAAACTTATGCTGGCCACACACCTGCCCTAAAGCTGGGTAGAAACTTCACATATTCTTGAAAAATGACAGACATGATCTGCAAAATATGTGGGCAGTTTACACTTTAAGTTTACTAGAGAAGATTCAGAACTTAATGATTAAATATTCACCATATTTTTCATATTTTTATTATTTTATATTTGATTACATGTATATACATACATTAAAAACAATGGGGTTTAAGTATATTTAAGTATACATTACTGTGATCACGTGAATGAAAAGACATCAAACCATATCAAGGTAACCCCAGTCTGGAAGGTCCTTATTTTTAACTTTTTTTTTATCTTAATAACTTTTTGCAAACATTTGTATTTCTCATACTTGCACATTGTATCATTATAGCAGGCTCTCACATCCCCCAAGCCCACTGGTTTTTATAGTGAGAGAAGAGGCCATCCATCCAGTGCTTGATATTAAAGACATAGGACCTCCAATGAAAGGACGATGTTGGTGGGGCTACTACCACATGGAAGCTTGATCTTGCTTCCTGATAAATAAATATAATAGAAGGACTGTGAAAGCACTCCTTGGGCTAAAATAAAATTACATTTTGCGGAAGTGCTACTGATCTGGTCAATCATTTATACAAACAAAGAAAAGATAATTAATGCACATTCCTAGGCACCATACAATATAGTATCTGCAAACTGCATACATTATAAACAAAGGGGTTTTAGTATACATTAGTGTGATCACATGAATGAAAAGCCTTCCAAAAACGTCATGGGCTGAAAGGTCCAAAATTTTTTTACCTTAATTACTTTTTTGTTTATAATGTATGCAAGTTTGCAGATAATATGATATTTTATGGGGAATGTGCATTGATTATTTTTTTTTTATATATATATGTATTAATTATGTCTCTCGGTTTTCTGCCTATTCTAGAGAATCTAGAGGTCTGTCTAGAAAATACGAAAACCTGGTAAAAGTAAGTTTGAGACATCATGAATTACTGCTGTTAAGTAGTTGGACTATTATTATCTGTCTATTCATGAAGTCTGTATAGTTTATTCCAAAGCAGAAAACACAAATGGGGAGATTTACCCAGAGCTGCGATCGCTCCAGGTAAAACTCATCTGAATTTAATATCAGGTTTGCAAGCGCAATTAAAGGACAATTATACTTACCATTACCCGATCCATTCCTGCAAAGTACCCAGGATGAGGACCTAAAACGCTGTCCTTACCTCTGAGTACTTTACAAAAGTCCTGCACTACTTACTTGTAATCTCCCTCGTCGCTCCAGTCGCATCCTCCCCACTGGCACTGTCAGTCCGGGAGGCAGCCAATGGGAAGACACGCCTCCTTGCAGAGCGCATCTTCCCATTGGCTGCACTCAAAGTGCCAGTGGGGAGGATCGGATCGCAGCGCAGAGGGAGATTAGTAGTGCCCAGAGGCGAGGACTTAGCATTTTAGGTCCTCATCCTGCAGGAATGGGGGGAAAGGAACGAGGGGGAGGTGAGTGTAATTGTCCTTTAAATCCCAAAAGGCTTGCATTAAAATCTTGCGCTAAATGTAGCACAAAGGCAATATTAAATTGCAAGCGCCGTTTGCATGGGTTTCAGCCTTGAATTGGTTATCGCAACTTTAACTCCAGAAAACAGTGGTGATTTAGAGGTTATTGCATTTGGAATTTTGTTACATAATTTAGGGTTTGAATTCTTAATCTGGATTTGTGGCAGGAAAAACAGAGAAGCTACTGAACGATTTGTCCTTTGACAATTTACTTCTTTTTTTTAGCGGTCTGTCTTATGATCAGCAAAATAAAGTGCATGGATTAGTAGCTGTTTCCCATTTGTAATTCATATGAACTCATTCTGTGCACAGAAACTAGTGAGCAGCAGGAGGCAGGTCAGAGTAATATAACATGATTGGCTGTTGGCTTCAAGTGTGTGGGACCAAAGTGTTCCTTGCTTGGTGCTGTGTAAGCCACACACAGTCCAACAGTCTGCAATGTTTTGTGAGGTTCCCACCAGGTCGAAAGAACAATGCGGCCCTTTAGTGTACAAACAGCATTATAGATGAGATACAGTAATATTTGGGATAGTGCACACCATTCTTTACATTCATTCACCAGCAGACTTTTCTCGGATTCTTTCCCTTTCTTTCTGTTTTTGGAAACTTGATGTTTATTAAGCTGGCCATACACAACAAATTAACCTCTTAATATTCCTGCATCGCTCTGACAACCACCTCGCAGCATTGTAAATTTAATCATAATGACATGATCTGGCCAGAAAACGTTGCATGAACCTCAGCAGGTAAAACTGCTGCTCCACTTAACATTACAATCAATTCAATGTTCATCTCAAATTTAATTTTAAATTGGTGGTATGTCCTAGTTGTGGATGACCAGCTTTAGACATGAAATTGTTGGATCGTGTTTATATGTGTAGGCAATCTGTAAAAAATGCCTGTAACAATGCTTTGAGTAGGGCTAGTCTTATCTTTAATGAAAATCTGAGTCAACTAAAATATATTGAAACTAAAGGTTTCCATACATGGGTCAATTTGTGTTCATTTTTCATTTCAATCATCTTGTTAGATGATTGAAATTGAATTGAACACAGAACCACACACGATTTTCGATTCTTTACAAAAGCGATTCCTTAATAAATGTGACTACTTAATAAATGCAATTCCATTATAAATGTGATTCCTTATAAAAATGGGACTCCTTAATAAATGCGTCTCCTTAATAAATGCGATTCTTTTATAAATGCGATTCCTTTATAAAGGCCTTCACAAATGCGATTCCTTTATAAATGCGATTCCTTTATAAATGCGATTCCTTTATAAATGCGATTCCTTTATAAATGTGATTCCTTTATAAATGTGATTCCTTAATAAATGGGACTCCTTAATAAATGCAATTCCTTTATAAATGTGATTCCTTTATAAATTCAATTCTCTTCCTATGTGATTCTTTTCTAAATGATTCTTTACTATGATTTCTTTAGTAATGCGATTTCTTTTAAAATGCGATTCCTTTATTAATGTGATTCCTTTATAAATGCGATTCCTTTATAAATATGATTCCTTTATAAATGTGACTCCTTAATAAATGCAATTCTCTTCCTATGTGATTCTTTTCTAAATGATTCTTTACTATGATTTCTTTATTAATGCGATTTCTTTTAAAATGCGATTCCTTTATTAATGTGATTTATAACTGATATTTGTAACAAGTTTGCATGCCTTTTAATGTAATTAAAAGATTATCACTTTGGGTTGATCTAATGCAAAAAATGGAATTGATTTTAAAAGCGATCGATTTAAAGAATCAAATTCACTAAACGCTTGGAAAGAAAAAATTTTCATGTATGGCTAGCTTAACATAGTAATTTCACTAACATAAATTGGATTGGACAAAAGTGAAGAACTCGCTAATCTGCCTATTTTACATAAGTTATGTAAAAAAGGCAGATTAGCGATAACAAATATTGTGAGAACTGCAACAATATGTCCATTATCTATAGACTGCTTTTCCTTTTAAACAAACTCTTACAATATATTTCTCCCAAGTTTAAAGTCTTTAACTGTATGAGTTCCTATCAACATTCTGCTTCCTTGTATCGTCTTTAAAAGGCATGTCCACCCCAAGCACTATAATTTAACCCCATACTGGCCACACCCTGCAGTTTAAAATAAACCTTACCTTACATCTCTCCTCCTTATGGTTCCCAAGATAGATAGGCCTTTTCAAAGTCCAGGAAACTGAAGACTCCAAGCTGTCTGTGAGGCTTCTGATGCACGCTGTTTCCTTGTCTTCATCAATGTCTGGCTATAAATAGGGATTTCTTAGGGGCACTGGTGAGATATATCTATAGTTTAGAGCTATATGTAAATAGTTCGGAAGGTGCTCCATCCATCAAGAAAATATATCATAGATAAAAAAACAAAGAGAAATAGTAATGGATATAATTTACAGGCACACTTCTTAGTGTCAAGAATATATAAAAGCTCCTTTATTAAACATATGTGGGAGTAGACCAATATAATATCTCATACATAAGGTATAGAAAAAACCAAAAAAACATTAAAAACACATCCCATATAGAGTAACATATAAGTGACTGGATATAGTAAAATATCTTATAAATAAGTTACCCATCAATATACCGGTATATCTTACTGGGTCACTGCTTATATACTGAGGAATATCCCAAGTGTATATTGCACTATCGTATATAACATAGCAGTATCCTGGTAATTAGCAAATAGATAAACAGTAGTAAACCATCAGCTTAGCATATCAAGCAAAATAGTGTAAAGAATATCTATTAGGTGCATAGTGTTAGAACATATCTTAGTAACAGCGTTTAGTAAGTACACCATATAAACATCTTAGTAATTGGTATAGATTATTATACTCAAATAGTCATATTGGAAGTAGACCAGATAGCTATGTGGCAGATCGTACATAAGCCTCAAAAACATAGTAAAAACATAGAGTGATACTACACCAGTATTAAGTCATGTTCGGTACTCATTGGGAGCAGATTAAAAATGGACTGGACGCGTTTCGTCTCTAAGAAGAGACTTCGTCGGCAGCATCAATGTCTGGAGCATGCGCAGTACACACACCCCCCTCCCACCATCCGGATCCACCCTCAGCCATCGTTGCACCTAGCATGTAATCCTTTAGAGGGAAGGTAAGTAACCCCTGCCTGCACATAACCACCGCAACATTTTTTTAAAAATCCCCCCGATCTGTACTTACAGAGCCTTCTCTCCCACTGTGTTTCTAGTGATGTCAGCCACATCTGTGAGGCTGAGAGGCGTCTGAGGTCTGGCCCCTGCTTGCAAGATGGAGGCCGGAATGGAGCGCCATGGGAGAGAAGGCAGTGTATGTAGAATTAGATTAGGGGGACTTTGGCGGTTGGGGGAGGGTAGGTGTTATCTACCTTACACCCAAAGTTGGTTTAGGGGGGTGGACATGCCCTTTAAAGGCTATGTCCACCCCAAAATGTCATTATTGTTGTAGTGTAGGCTCCCACTCCCAATCCTGACCGCCATGATTAAATTGTAAAAAAGTGCAGAAAAACTTACCAGCCTTCATTCCCTTGGCCTCTGCCTCTATATAGCCGCGTCTCTGTCACAGACCGGCTATTGAGAAAGCTGAAAGAAGCCGATCTAGTAAGTCTGTTTTTCTGCAATTTAAACCTGGCAGTTAGGGTTGGGAGGGGGGTCCCTACACTACAGAAAAAAGAAGATGGATCCAGAGGGTGGGAGGTCTCCCCTGCGCGTGCCAGAGTCCTCCAGGGAAGGGGCAGAAAGATTTTTCTTTGAAAGGTGCTGCTTTCTTGATAAAATACATTCAAATATTTCTCTATGACCTTCATCCATTATTTTTTAAACTGTACATGTTTAGCTCTATACATCTATTTTTTCTTTTGTATGTTTGTTTAGTGGTAGTCCTTATTTGAATAGATTCTATTTTATTCTTTGGAGACAAATAAAACACACTGGTTTTTATTATTCAATAGCAACCTTGTTACAAAGTTTGTAGCAAAAACACAAAAATAGCTTTGCAGACATTGTCATTCAGTAGTGAGTTTGGAGGTTATAGAACCTTGTACAGGTTGGTCCAGTCCTCTTAGAACCAAAGTGCAATCCTTTAATTTCTATATATGATTATCTTTGTGTTTATTTTGTACTTTAAGTCTATCAGGGAGATGCAATATCCCGCGCTAACGAGAAAACAAGCGCTAAAATCACGCTAACCTATGTACTAACGTGTTAGCGAAGGTTTTGCCTGCGCCATGTCGCAATTTTTTTTCCTTTGCGCAGCGCAAAGTGATGCAATAAATTTTGCGCTAGTTTTTGCGTGACAATTAACACCTCTTCAATGGTGTCTTTAAAATATGCACAAAAGGTTGCAACTTATCGCTAGTGTTTTCGCAATGTATTAACGGTCGCAAAGTGATTAATACATTGCGGAATCGAGTGCACGTAGGTTGCGATAGCAAAATATATTGCATCTCCCCCTAATTCTCCTTTACAGCAACTGTCCATGTATTATAGCCCCATATTAGTTACAATTTTAAAATCGTTTGAAATAAGGAAACCATTCAGCCTTGCCTCAGATCTGACCTGGAAATCCTATAATATCAAACCGTGACCCTTTTACATTATAAGCAGACTCCATGTAGTACTGCACATTTAAACCGCTGTTACTTATAATTCCCATTTGCCCTTTAAAAGTAATAGTGTCATAAACAGAAAATAAATCAACATCGGGCCCTTCTTCTTCTAAAGATGACCTTACAAACCAGTCTTGTATTTCTAAAGGCTTGCTGTATTGCAAATTTGCAGATTTGTAATTACAGTTAGCAATTTTCATTGGTGTCTTTCTACTGTACCATGGAGCAATATATTGCTACTGCACAGTATAGCCCCCCTTCAATAACACCATGGCCAAGCTCTCACATTTACTACGCAGATGTAAAAGGATGATTGATAGTAGCAGTACTTTACGGTCACATACTTACCATCCAGATTAAACCCACTGTATCCGACCTTTCTGATAGCGCAGGTTTATAAATATGGCCCTCAATGTGATTCATTTTTATACTTTAAATAAACAAGTACATACAAATATGATGTTTTTGTGCCTTTAACTTATTTGAACTGGTTTTGTTCTATCCATCTGAGCAGACTGATTTACTGTTTTCTTTTTCCAAGGAGGGGTTATATAGAAAAAAACGTACAACACTATAATATTCCTTTCCACTGTAGTCATCATTTTCTATACTACTTTATATTACAGATTTTTATAACTCAATATATGATTTTATTCTCTATAATAATCTATTATTTAAGACAGCAAATTCTGCTTAAAGGGCAATATCAGCATATTTATGTATTGATTTTGAACTGAAGATGTATAACTCATTTTATTTTAATATTTTTTCACTTTTTTTCTATAAATAAAACAGTTACTTTATATTTGTTTCCAGTGGAGTCTCATTTCTACTTACAGATGATTTGTAACTCTTTTTTATCAATGGTTCTATTTCTTTTTTACAATAATATACTATTTAAGTGCAATAAATCTGCTTAAACAAAATTACTTGTTAAAAAAGCAATACAGTTCATTTTATAATAATTTTCTTTTTTCCCAGACAAATTTCCCCACATGATAAATGGGCTTCTATAATGTCATTTAACAGCAATAAGCAAATATTGATCCTTTAAAATATGTAAAATTATCAAAGTTCATTTCCACTTTTTAAAACTAAAAAACTAAACTAAAAAAAAAACCTAAAAACTAAAACTAAAATTTAACCCACTACTGGCCCCACTATGTAATGTTAAAAAATCCTTACCTTACATCTCTGCTTCTTATGGTTCTCCTGCAGTGCTTGTTCAAAATTCTAAGAGTAGGAGTTGTCAGTGTGTCCTCCAGTTGCCTGCTATTTCCTTGTCCCCGGAGAGGTTTTTGGCATGTGCAGGGACCCCCCTTCCATCCCTCTGGATCCATCTTGGTTTCTTTATCCCCTAAGCTTTTTCTGTAGTGTAGACCACCCCTTGCCAACCCCCAACCAGCAAGTTTGTTTTGTAAAAGAAGCAGCATAAATGTACTTACGATCCTCCGTTCCCTCAGCTCTCTGCATTGCTGGCAGCCGTGTCTGTGTTTGTTTACCAGGGGAATACTGCATAGTGTTTGGCATTTATTTTATTTAATTGGAATAGAGAACATAATTGTGAAAAAAATTGTGGCCATTGATTGAATCAGCAATACAAATGGTAATCCAATAAGCATGAAATACTACACTGTCAAAATATGTCTCCTATTGAAAACTAAAGGAAAATATCACCCCAATAATGACAATGTATTTCTAAACGTGTAACTTTTTCATTTTATGCACCTTAATGTATACTTTTTTGAAGTTAATGGAATGCAATAGAAGTGCACATTCAGCAAGCAAGACCCACCAGCCCTACCAAAAGCACTATGGAGCTCTGTAGTTTTCTTATCCTTTTTAATGTGTTTACTTCCAGCTATACTTCTTATTAAGCTTACATTCTTAATTCATATTGTAAATAATATACTGTCCTTCTATCTATTAAACACCTGTTTACTGTGACATTTTTTTTCTAGGTCTTTATCTTATTGGCTGAACAGAATTCAATCTTTTCTATACTGCAATGAAAACGGCCTTTTGGGAAGCTTCTCAGAGGAAACTCATACTTGCACATGCCCAAATGACCAAGTGTCTTGTCAAACAAATCTGCCATGTGTTGTTGGAGATGCTTCTGCTTGCCAGTCATGTGCACCTGACAATCGAACTAGATGTGGAAGCTGTAACACTGGGTACATGCTCAGTCAAGGATTATGTAAACCTGAGGTGGCAGATTCTACTGAACACTATATTGGGTTTGAGACTGATATGCAAGATACAGAGCTGAAATATTTGCTGCAAAAAAATGACCGCAGAATTGAGGTCCATGCCATTTTCATCAGTAATGATATGAGGCTGAACAGCTGGTTTGATCCGTCATGGCGCAAGAGAATGCTTTTAACATTAAAAAGTAATAAATATAAGTCCAACATGGTTCACATGATATTAGGTCTCTCTCTTCAGATCTGCTTAACAAAAAATAGCACCTTGGAGCCTGTTTTGGCAGTTTATATAAATCCTTTTGGAGGGAGTCACTCTGAGAGCTGGTTTATGCCTGTCAACGAAAACAATTTCCCAGACTGGGAACGAACTAAGCTAGATTTACCAGTACAATGTTATAATTGGACTTTAACCCTGGGGAATAAGTGGAAGACGTTTTTTGAAACAGTTCACATATACTTAAGAAGCCGTATAAAGTCCAATGGTCTGAATGGCAATGAAAGTATCTACTACGAGCCACTGGAATTTGTTGATCCCTCACGCAACCTTGGATATATGAAAATCAACAGTATTCAGGTCTTTGGTTACAGCATGCACTTTGATCCTGAAGCCATTCGGGACTTAATCTTGCAATTAGATTATCCCTATACTCAGGGCTCTCAGGACTCTGCTCTCTTACAATTGCTGGAGATTAGGGACCGTGTTAATAAACTTTCTCCCCCAGGTCAACAACGTTTAGACCTTTTCTCTTGCCTGCTTCGGCACAGACTCAAGCTGTCTACCAGTGAAGTAGTGAGGATCCTGTCTGCACTGCAGGCATTTAATGAAAAATTACCAAACACAGTTGAATATGAGACAACCAAATTATGTAGTTAACCTTTAAATTTAAGCACAATGCAAAACTTTTAAAGAGTTTTTACCGTGCTTTTGTGGAACAGTTTATGTTTTGAAGAGTACAATGAAATTGTCTTTTCAATATCTGTCATATCAGTGAATAACAAATGATGGCAATTTACATCACGGACTTGCTCAATATGGAAATATATCTTCTTTTTTTTTGGTTTATGAATGAAATAAATACTGACATCAATCTAGAAGAAATTCTACTTTTTACAACAAATTTCCTTTGTAATTTTATATGTTCCAAGGAAGTGCTTTTGGGCATTTCAGCCTCTAGAGGGAACATTAAAGGAAACCAATAAAATTTTGTAGAAGAAGACTTATTAAAAGAAATCTTTGGGGTTCTTTTTTTTCTATGACGTGAGTTATTTTGTGATAAACTGTTGTTAAATAAAATGTATGCTGAATCTGCATATTTTATCATCTAAGGTTATCCAAAAACAGTTTTCTTTTCACTACAAGTGTTTTCTAACTCCTAGGGGGAGATTTAAAACTACTTATGTTTTTCAATCTACCTTTCGAAGTTATTATAGCAGTGCTGTCAATTAAACTATGAATATATATATATATATATATATTAAAGTGTACAAACAATGGGAGAAAAAGCTAATTATTTCTCATATCAGACTAAATATAGCTATTGTATCTTTCAAGTACAGCGAATGGAAACAGACTAAGATGTATTAAAAATGAAAAAGACTTAAAGGGCATGTCCACCCCCAAAACTATAATTTAACCCACTACTGGCCCCACTCTGTATAAAAATCCTTGCCTTACATCCCAGCTCCAAATGGTTCTCCTGTAATGTCCCCCTTAAGTCCAAAAAATTGCCACGAGGAGCACTGCAGGGAGGGAAATTTTTCCGCCTCTGAGGCTTCCTCTTAGAGGTGTCTGGCTTGCTCAGAGCAGCCCTCCTCCTCCTCCCTCTCCCTCCCATTTTCCTCTCCCTCCCCCTAGTGTAAAATGCCCTTGGGGTATTATAGGGCTTCCTCCCCAACCACATTATTATTATTTCCAGAAGCTCCCCTGATCTTTACTTACCTTCCCTCTTTCCCTGGCGTTCTGAACTGCCGGCAGCCGCGTCCGTGATTGGCTGCCTCTCAGCCAATTGGGGCTGGGGGAGGAAACCCTACAATATATTAAACGTTTAAACAAGGGGTGGACATGCCCTTTAAATATCTAGATGTTACAGGGCCCTAGAGAAAAAAATACAGATTGTTTACTCTGTTATTTAGCATATGTGGCTTTATTTTTAATTGATTTCATGTTCCAGTAAAATGATCCCTGAAAGCCAACCCCCATTAAATAAAGCTGAAAATGTCCTTGCCTGCCAACTGAGTGATTAGTACAATGAGATTTAAATAAAAGCCAAAAATGGATTCTTACGATTATAAATATTTTATTTTTAAAAAAGTGTAATACCCATAGAATCAATAGGTAACTGCCTTTATTGGATGTCAAGCATGCGCACAACATTACTATCAATTAACCTGCACTTACTTGTTTTTTTGTTTAGAAAAACTGACACACAGACTGGATTCAGCATTGAAATAAAAAAAAATGAAAATAGTGAACTACAACAGTAATTTTCCTTATTGTTTTACTACAGATAAACCCCTATAAATACAATAAGCATTAAAGTATAGAGGCCATTACACTTAATCTGAAACATGTGTGCCTGATACAACATTATACCTCCAGTTAAGGGAATTCTGGGTTACTGCTATTAAAATATTCAAATGCCCTTTGTAATTACAAATGTCAATCAGAATATATTTAGTGAAAAATTTGTTAATGCTAACAATAGGTAACAATAGACAGCAACTGTTCAGTGAACTAAACCCCGTTTGCTTATATATAAGCAAACGGGGTGTATATATATAGATAGATAGATAGATAGATAGATAGATAGATAGATAGATAGATAGAAATATTAAAGAATGTTTTAATATATGAGGAAACATATTCCGTGTCCAAATATAATTTGAGATATACTGTACATGACAGTGATTTAAAAGGCTGGTGAACTGGCTCTTTTATTGTTCCCATCTTCGTCACTAAAATGTAATCTAACGTATCAAAGTAAATCTGTGAATTATTTTATTTTAGTAATAAATATGTGAGAAGAAAATGGTTTTAATCATGCAATGGGTGACCTGAATGATTAGTTTTCTGGTTTCGAACAGTACAACACAGAATAAGACTTGAAACAAAATACACTTATGCACAGAACTTATGTACAATGGCCGTTTGACTTCAAATATTCATGTTGTGTACTGGGAGGTCACCACCTTTTTCATGTTGGTTGATTTACTTTCTGAAAGTAACTGTCCCTCTGTGCTAACTACTCTGAAAGGTGAGATAAAATGTCAGCTTTAGAAGAGAGTATACATGTTTAAAATAAATCAGGTTAAAAAAATAGACTTAGCATTAAATGTACTTATTACATGGGAATATTTTTTTTTGTAGATTTTGAAAATATTTGTTACTACAGTCATTATGTATGGCCAATCAGAAATTTGTTTAAAGGGCATATACACCCTTTCTCCTACCTTCAAAGAGTCATTTTTTCCTACCATATCTCCATAGAATTCAACCATTTTCCCAGTCTTATATCTCCATATTTCAGATGATAAGGTTGAAATATGTGTATTGATTTTCCCAAATTTTTCACAAACTTGGACAAAAAAATGGATTGGACATTAGTGTTCCCTCTAATTTCTTATTGGCTGCATACTGCGCTACATACTAGATTACCTATACTCGCACACATTTTCTGTTTTCTATTTTAACCTGTGTCCACAGGCATGCTGAGTGGTGTGCACGTGCAGTTTTCAATGGCATCAAATATCAAGAACATGTTCTTGCTGACCGGCAGGCTATCAAGCTGTTTATTAAACGAAAATCTAATGGTCAATATTTACTTGTGTGTACATTTAAAGAAACAACACAGTACAGAGCTGCAAAGGAAGAATAATGCAATGCATTTCTCAACAGTGTACCTATCTCAAAGTAAATTAAACCTATCTGAATGTAAATGAAACTTTGAGCAGATTAAACCATATCAACATTAAGGATAAGTGCACTGTAAAATCAAGTTATGTTCATTTGGAAGCTGCAACTTTAAAAATACCGTTGCCATATTTTTTTCCCCCTATGCCCCTCCAGAGCCTAGCTTTGTGCCTTGGAAGTTGCTGACATCTTGTTACTGGTTTGCTGAATGTTAAGCTCCACCCCTCTGAGATTTCCTCTGCTTTCTCCTGCTTAAGTCTCAAACGATAATGCCTGTGAGTTCCATGCACATGCACGTGCACAGAACTCACAGACATTACTGTTTGAGGCTTAGGCAGGAGAATGCACGGAACTCACAGGCATTACTGTTTGAGGCTCAAGCAGGAGAAAGCAGAGAAAATCTCAGAGGGGCGGAGCTTAACATTCAGCAAACCAGTAACAAGATGTCAGCAACTTTCAAAGCACAAAGTTAGGCTCTGGAGGGGCATAGGTAAAAAAATATGGCAACAGTATTAAAGTTGCAGCTTCCAAATCAACATAACTTGTACGGCACACTTATCCTTTAATTACTCAATAAAGCTCTGACACACACTGACTAGAATGAGAACTAGTATGAGATCTCACTGAAATCCAGTTGGAGGAGACTCCTTACTGTATGATTAATTTAGACTGGAAAAAGTAATAAAATATACTATTTACAAATGACAGGTAAAAAAAAAGTTAGGTAAAAGAAAACTTTGAAATTAGTAAAACTACATAAAGGTGAGTGAAAAAGGGTGTATATACGTCCTTTAATAATGGAATTATTTAGTGTATTTTTAAAAAGAATATAAAGTGAAAGACTTCAGTTACCCTGATTTGCAAGCAGGGACTTTTTTAAGCATAAGCCACCTAGGCAAAGTGCTATGGTGCCTATTTTACACCAGGGCACCCAGTGTTCTCCCTAGCATCTCCCTGTCATGTCAGCTTTTACTTGCTGTGTTAGACCTGCTCTCCTTGTTCTGCTGTAATGTGTAACATTGCAGTGAGTAGAGATCCTGAACTCAGCTCCCTTGGATACAATGCTGCAAATGAACTGAAGGTGAAGGAAGGAGGTGGGAGGGTGAGCTCAGCTAATAGTATTGAGGAGAACAGTTCTAAAATGCCTGTGACTAGCAGCCATGAGATCCCTATCCCTGCCTCTTTCTTCCTTCCACCCAACTCTCCAATTAGAACTTAGAGTGGGTGAGGAGTGACCAATTCAATGGAGGAGACATGGAAAGCAGGTACATACTGTTTATCAATGCTGAAAGGGTTAAAGGTAATACTCTGCTGGCACTGAAAGTGTTAATAGGAAAGTCTGTTGGCATTGAATGGTTCATGGTAATACTCTTCTGGCACTGAAAGTGTTAATAGCAATACTCTGGGTCAGTGCTGGCACTGAAATTACTAGTAGGAAAGTGTGCTGGCACTGAAGGGTTAAATCTAATATTCTGCTGTCACTGAAGGGTTAATGGCAATAATATTGTTTAAGGGCCTAGGCACTCCTGTGGCTATTAGCCAGTGGCTTGCAAGGTGCTCCCTCACTGGGTCCTCTACCAAAGACCCTAAGCTATAGCACAAGCAAAGAAATTGTGAGGGGCACATTTAAGCTGTGAATCACAAAGTCTTTATTTCATTACGCACACACAATTTTATGAGGATCACTATGTCCTCTTCCTCACGTTGTGTGTGCGTGATGAAATAAAGACTTTGTGATTCACAGCTTAAATGTGCCCCTCACAATTTCTTTGCTTGGGTTAATAGCAATACTCTTGGGAAGTGCTGGCACAGTTCCCCTTTAGAGCTAGGCCAAACTGCTGAGCTTTTTGTGCGTTTGCGTTTCTTTCCCGATAACCGAAAACATGCGTTTTCGGGTGCGTTGCAACTGCGATTTGCGTTCCGCATTTTTAATCGCAATCGCATGCATTTTCCTATACCTAATGAAGAAACCGCATGCACAAACGCAACAAAATCGCATGCGATTACGTGTGTGATTGCGTTTGCAGCACAGTGTGGCCGTGCCCTTAATGCCAATACTCTTGGAGGGATAGGCCACACTACTGCACTTTTAAGCGCAATGGGATTGCGTTCTGATAATGCTAGGGCACCAAAATGGCTAGAAACGGTCCTGTTTGCAAATGGAGTAATGACTGCAAATCAAGATGTCTAGCTTAACATATATCACATTTTGTCATCATCATCTCTTCAAAACTACCGTATATACTCAAACATAAGCCGAGGTTTTCTACAGGCTCAGGCTGTACCTCCTCCACTTTCTCACACTGTGTCAGTGATAGCATGGAATAAGATACATTTGATTGTGTACCACTGCAGATGTTTAGAAACTCCCAGCTGCTAAAACATGGTGAGAGCTGTAGTTTCCAAACATCTAAAGTTCCCATATAGTAATAACCATACTGGATTTGATTATTACTGTATGGGACTACTGTATGGGAATTCTGCTGTCCATTTAAAGGGCAACTAAAGCCTCAAAACAATACAGAATCAGAAGGCAGTAGTGGTCATAATTTCAACCCTCGGCTTATACTCAAGTCAATCGTGTTTTCCTAATTTTTCAGGTAAAAATATGTACCTCGGCTTATACTCATGTCGGGTTATACTAGTATATACGGTAGTCTTTTATTAAATACAATATCCAGATTAAACCCTTAACTGGGCAATGGTAAAAATTGATCTTGCATTGTTACAATCACATTACTACTCTTAGTTCAGTTTTTATTGTTTTATTATTTTTATATAACCGTAGTTAAAAGGTGATGCAGTTTCTCTTAAACTCTTACTTGATGACTCATAATTAGAGATGTTCGAAACTGTTGAGTTTCGTTCCGTTTTCGAAATTTCTAAATTTTCAGACAGTTTGAAAGCTCGAGTTTCGATTTTTGAAAAATGTCTTTCAATTTTCAATAATCGTCTACTTTTGATTTTTCGATGATTGTCTACTTTCGATTTTCAATAAAAATCTAAAAATCCGGGTTCCGTGAAAGTTTTGTTGGGAATTCGAAACCCTCAGATTTGATTCGAAACTGGGTTCTATTTAAACCCACAGTACATCTCTACTCATAACTAATCTATTGAGAAACATGCAAGAGACTGTATTTGTTTTAAGCCACATGAAATGATTACTTATTTTAAAGGATTTGCAGGAAAACCTGTCCTTTGAGTGAGGCTGAACAAAAGAAGCTGCAGAAGAAATGTCAATGAGGAAATAATGGAAGCGGCCATTATTAAATATTTAACAAAATACTATCCTATGACTTAGGTGCTTTGCATAGGTTCCTTATTCTCGGGTATTTTACCTCTCCTATTTAGATTTCCAAGTAATTTATAGATTACAAAGAGTTGTTAAGATCTTAAAGAAAGAGATTACTGAATGTCACATTTGAAATTCTTGAGACACTTAAATAGCAACCTACTTAATGCAAATGCTGAAAAAGGTTCTACACCTTTATGTGAACACCTAATTGCCAGCTGTAGGATAATATTAAACAGTCAATTTAAAGGGCATGTCCACCCCCAAAACTATAATCCCCCCAACTACTGGCCCCATTATGTAGTGTAGTGTAATCCTTACCTCACATCCCAGCTCCATATGGTTCTCCTGTAGTCCCCCCCCCCCAAAGTCCTAAAAACTGCCCACCAGGAGGATAGCAGAGTCCATATAGGACTCTGCCTCCTACCTGGCCTCCGGGAGAAGTTTGGCATGCGTACTGCAGCCCTTCTCTCCCTCCCTCTCCCGATTCCCTCCCCCTAGCGTATAACCATTAAAGTATAAGATTCCTTCTGGTCTCCCAGCCCCAACCGCTCTATTTATATGTTTATAAAGCTCCCCAAACTTTACTTACCTCTCCTCTTTCGTCCGCCGAAATGAGCTGCTGGCAGCCGCGTCCGTGATTGGCTGCCGCTCAGCCAATCACAGACGCGGCTGCCGGTCCCGCCCCTCTGCTTGCATTTTCTCTCAAGCAGAGGGCCGGGAGCGCGGCGGAGGAAAGAGGGGAGGTAAGTAGAGTTTGGGGGGCTTTCTAAACATATAAATAGAGCGGTTGGGGCTGGGAGACCAGGGGGATCCTTTTATTAAAAAATATAATTTAGGGTGGACATACCCTTTAAATTTTTGAAAGCCAAGGTACCAAAACTGTAAAAGAGTGACATTGTTCGTTATGCATCAGTAATGTAATTTTTGGCCCAATCTTTCCTAGGACTTTTTGTCTCCTTTTAATATACTGCTCATACCTTCGTGGGAAAACATAAATGTAGAGGGCATACTATACTACTGATTAGAGATGAAGATTAGAGATAAACGGAGCAATTTCGTGGAACTCATCGAAACATCCGTAAATCCAATTCAAACCCAATTGTAGCAGAATTTTCTATTAAGATTTTTGAAATTTCTTTCTTGGTTTATGAATTTTTAAATGTTATTTTCAATGTAATTTTTGACATTTCAATTTTTGAATATTAAAGAAGTTCAGATTTTGGAATTTCTGAAAATTCCGCTGGATCCCCGGATTTTCAAAAATGTTCTAAAATGAAACAATTTGTTTTGAAATCAGAACTCATCTCTATTACTGATACACATTCTACCTGAGATCACTGGTTCTACACATGCACAAAAGGTCTATTTTAATGTAGGTGTAGGTAAAGCAAATTAAAATTAACTAGAAATTAGATTACATTTTTTAAAATAAATATATTGGACCCAATAACGGTAAGTCACAAAAAAAATGTAGAAACATTTGCTACTGCTGGTTTACAGTTAACTGTATTCCTGGCACTTGGAAGCCATCAGTGCAAGGGGCAGGGCCGGATTTAACATTAGGCACATGCCTAGGGGCGCCTGAGGTTGGAGGGGCAGCTGTCAATCTCCTCCCACCAATCCAACCCCTTTATAGTCTATTTTCTTCCCCCAAAAAGAGAAAATGTGTGTGGTCTGTTTTGGGGTGGGGCTAAGGGCGCCAGGCTCTTTGGGCCTACAGGCACCTGAGGTGTAAATCCAGCCCTGGACCAAGGGGTGTCAATTGGAAAGTGGAATAAACCAATGATTCAATAAAAAGCCATGAAAAGTAAGTGTTACTTGTTTGGGGACAGGTGTGACACTGTGTAATAAATCTGGAGTCCAGGTAGATAGAAACAATTAGAGGTGCACTCTATGGTCACAGCAGGTAAGTGACATATATTATTAGAGTGAAAAGAGGTACACTCTGTCCATTCCCTTTCAGGAATCTCTCCCTTAGAATTCCTGTGCTCGCCCGTGGCTGCTTTCTCATAGTTGGTGATGTACAGGTAGTTGCATATTGTACTAGATTCTTAACAGCCATGCGTTTCTCATCTTATCCTATATTGTAACCTGGATATTAATAAATGCTTTATGGCAAGTAATTAGCTTTACTGTATACCATATATATAACCATCAACTCCAAACTATCTTATTTATTTGTATTTGGTCACATTAGTGCTTTCCTGAAGCACTGGTTTTGTTGTCGCTGGTTAATTATTATCCTTTAAAATCATTTACTAATCTGAAAATGTACGTAGGAGGAGGATTTGAAGCAGTGAGTGGTATGTTACCATCACACTAGGGTGTATAGCTCTGCCAACCCTGGAATATCTTTAGTGCATGAACATGGCACCACACTTAAAGATTGTGATTTGTGTGTATACATATACTAATGAGATACTAAAGGTATCCGGAAGTGTCCAGCTCGTCTTGGGGTACTTTTTGTTCCTAGGGGTCCAACATAGTTCTGTGAACACAAATTGTTTTGCTTTTTATATATGATGCTTTGTATTTTTTAGTATTATATTGTGAGGTGTAGGGTATCTCAGGGTTTTGTGTTTTCCAAAAAAGCTTTTGTGGGACCTTCAAGTGGTGTGTGCTAATTATAAGAGGGATCTTTTATATGGGAGGCCTGTGTCCCCATTGTTTTAGCTATATAGTATTATCCCCTTGAGCACCGTACTATTGGTACAATCCACAGCATCATTTCTTGTATGGTGCACCGTTCAACATTTTTTGAATGGAATAATTTAAAATGTGCGTTGTCCAGTTTATTTGTTTGTATTTTACTACAAATACTGTTCTTTAACGCTAGAAGTATATCTGATGTAGTCAGCCACTTTGGAAACATTTTGTTGAAGGCGTATAAAGGTGCTGACTGTGTCCATTTACTTTTAGTCAGGCTTAAAAAGCAAGATGAAAAAATAAAGTTGAGCCATGTAATATGTGCTGCTAACACAAGAAGTGTAGATCTACCTCTTTCATAAGAAGTTCTGGTGGGATTGGTGGGGATGGGAAGATGTGATTTAGTGATTGAGGCACTCTGTAAGTATCACTTTAAGGTCTGGAACAGATAGAAAGAGCCATAACAACGACTTTTCTACATCCTTTTCTTTTTACAGCCGCCCACTGAATAGACTTTTTGCACATCATTTGTTAACTGCCACAATGACAGCTAAAACCTCTATCTCTAGTATCAAAGGCAGCTCAGCAGTGTGTTGAATTTATATTTGCAACACCTAATTTACAACAGCAAGAATCTGGCAATGAACAATCATCACAGCTTCTAATCCACCAACTCCCACTCCAGGTATTATCTTAATATACTGCATCTAGAATTTAGTTGATATTTGTAATGCAGGTGTTCCATTTCAAACTCCTGCTATGTATACCTAACAATTAGAAACACTAAACGGTAAAGTTAATAAACACTTGGGCACTTTATTTAAATGAAAACCTGTCTGCACTCCAGCAGATATTTAAAAAGTCTATCAACATGCACATTAAACTCTGTTTATATTTTGGCTTTTTACATACATAAATATAGGTTTGTGTTTGTCTCTTTCCATTTCAGTCATCAATTCACCAATATACACCATTCATATATTTATACAGATAGATCCATAACATAGCTTTATTATTAAAAATTGTACTCAAATTCATTACAAACTGTACGATTCCTATCACAATCTCTTAAGGAGGCCCTAGCAACCTCCTAGGGAATATAGTCCATAGTCACTCTAGCACACTGATGTTAGCTATTTGAAAGACAATAGGTAGGTGCAATCCTCCAACCCTCTACTCCAAGGGTTAAGGCAATCCAAACATAGAACAAAGTAGAGGAGCACATTACAGATGTGTTTCAAAGTATATACCTGTATATATACCTGAGGAAGGGACACAGTGTTCCTGAAACGTTGTATCACTTTGTTTCCACAATAAATTGTTGAAATACATTTGTAGTGTGCTCCTCCACTTTGTTCTACGTTTGGATAACCTCCTAGGGAACCCTAGAGTTTCCTGGACCCCTGGTTGAGAAAAACTCCTTTTAGCAGGTAAAAGAAATGTACCAAGGGGACTTTTTGAATAACAATCACATGAACTAAATAAATGTAGTCTGTGTGCAAACTCTGAACATGAATCTGTTTGTTTGAGTTTCACAAGTCCTGTTCAACATGATCTGTAATTGGACTTAGTGCCATGAAGCAATGCATTTTAGCATAGGTTTTATAAAGCCTTTAAATATCGGCAAGGTAGGACCTTTTGTAGTAACGACAAAGAATGATCACAGACGAACTACTGAATATAATGTATTCATTTAAAATTGCAAAAAGGCTTAATAAGAATCTTCTTTGCATTTCCCAACCAGCAAAGTAACTTTAAATATGATGATTTCAATGTATAATGCAATATTAAAAGAGCTCCTTTGCCATCCACTGCCCTTGATTGTTAGTGAGCATTTGATGTTCTCACAGCAAGTTCCACTGAAGTCATGCTGCTGTACATTAGGTAGATGAAGCTGCGGATCTGGCAGATTGCCTAGCTTTGCACATTATACTCAAGGATACGAATAGCAAGAGTCTTATAAATATATAGGATGTGAACAAAGGCTAAACAGAAGAGAAACAACAGATTTTTCATTAAAATTGATTGTTTGAGAATCTTCTTTACTACACTAAATCCAGGGTAAGGTTTGTTGTGTTCTAATCACTCTTTGTAAAAGGTTTTCTATTAGAAAAGTGACTAAAAGTCAAACAGTAATGTCAGTTTCTGGGGAGATTGCTCTGTGTGTAGATATGGCTTATTAGCCCTATTTTCCAGAATGGGAATGAAAATAAAACACTTGGCACTAAAGGTGATCATTTAAACTGCATTCAGAATGTCACTTGGCAAACTAAACCGTAAGACCTCTAATCCTTGGAAACAGATTACACTGTCCCCGGTATTACTCGGCAATTACAGCCCTTTCCAGTCACTTAACCTATTCATAGTTTGTAAATTGCTATTTGTATTTTACATGTATAATCATACATGAGCTTCCCTTGATCTTCAGGAAGATCGGCTATACTAATATACTGCCTTTTCAGTAATTTTTAACACAGGAAATGTATGGTTGGGGACAACCCTCTTATGTCAGACCTAACACATACCAGTGTGTGCATATGTGTGTTAAATGTGTGTGTGCCAGAACAATTGTGTAGCAGTGTATATTTATGTGCATTTGATATGAGTGTGGAAGTGTGTTCAGCCGTGAATGTATTAGTCTGTATATTTAGCAGAGTGTATGCAACAGTGCATGAATCTGGATGTAGTACATAGATTTACATTGCTCCTCCCCTGTTCCAGATACTCCCTCCCCTTAAGCAGGGGCTAAGCTGCAGGGGCTGTTCCCCCCCCCCGCGCGCGCGCGCGTGTGTACGCAACATTGGAGGCCAGACAATGTACTTTTATGTTATAGTATTTTTCTAATTGCTTACAGAAATCTGTTTGTCTAGTGCATTAGTTTGATCTTTATTGTAAGGTGGTTTATTGGAACCTAATGCAAGACTATTTTTTTATATTTACTGAAACAATACATGGATTTAACGTCTGGCATGTAAAGGCTGGCATTACACAACCAAATACATGACAGATAAAAACCTTAACACTAAATTTAACAGTAAATCTGGGTACATACATACAGGATTTATAGCAGATGAGAGTAAGATTGCATTGGAAGCTGTCTGTGATAGATAGATAGATAGATAGATAGATAGATAGATAGATAGATAGATATAGATGACAGGAGAATATGTATGTATGTATGTATGTTCCTGAAAAATGCCCAAATTGCTGTGATGATTTTTCAGGACCTGGAAAAAAACTTCTTTACAACTTTTACAAACTACCTCTTATTCCTTTTTTCCACCTCTTGAAGTTAATTTAGAGTGAGATCAGAACTTTGTACTACCAACTATAGGTAAATTTCAAGCAATTGCCTAAGATCATTGGGAATGAGATCTGACCTTGGTGCTGCCATCTGTTGGCAAATCGAGTGATTGCCTAAATTAATTGGGGATGAGACCTGACCTTCGTGCTGCCCTATGTTGGTTGACTGTGCCCAACAACAACAAAAAAACAAACATTCCAAACATTGTTCAGGTGGCCAGGGAAATAGAAATTTTGAGTTTTATCCAAACAATATCACAGCTGACAGGTGTAGTTTGTCAGCTGGTGGATTGGTCATAGCTATGACTGACAGCTGTTACCAGGAAAGACTGGAAGACAGAGCTTACCAGCAAGGAGAAGAGGATGAAATCCTACCTTCAGGTATGTCAGATAGTCAAGTTTTGCTGAAGGAAAGTATTAATTAAGTGGGAGCGGTCGTGAGAATATTCCCTTACAATTGCAGCAATTAGGACACACACACAGACTTACCTCCTCATACCATTGAATGAAGTTCAGTTGTTCAGGAACCCCAACATTGTCCTTACCGTTATCAGCTCCTATTCATATCTTGAGAGCCACAACAGTGACAACATTAATTTTATGCACAAAATCAGCAATCCTTTCAATGTCAGATCAGTCATTTTAGAGAAATAATACTCAGATATTGGAAACAATTCCATCTAAGATTTGAAGGGACCCATCATGATTTATACTTGTGCAAGGCCAGTTAAATATTTTTGTTTGCAAACACAATACCAGCTGGTTTCCCCAATCTACAAATCCATTACCATTTATTAATGTAAAGCTAAACGCATAGTACATTGGGTAGCATGTGTTTTAAACTTGCTTTTACACCAACTCCCTGTTAATATCTTATTCACCAGATGGGCAACCAAACACAAACGTTTAAAATGAGTTTAGCAGGCTGTGCAGGAGTAGCTTTGCTTATAGACTTTGCTGGATCAAGTCAGAAAGCAGGAAAAATATAGAGGGGGAGGTGTAATATCCTAAGCTATGGATTGAAATGGAAATAAAGCCAATAACTTGTTAGTGTGGGTTTAACTCCAATTTTCCAGACATTTTGTAATAAATGAACAAGCACCCGATGTTAAATCCCAAACTGGCGCCTTTTAAATTAGGGGGGAACCCCTTACTTCTGGGTTCCAGCGATGCAGTAAATCACGTTACATGAATACAGCTTAGTGGGAAGACGTAAGGGAACAGGAGCTTGGAGCTAAGTATTGCAACTCCATGTAAGGGTTAATGCAAAAATATTATCCTCAACTGCTACTGTGAGGACAATTTTTTATTTTATATCGGCTGACAAATTGTCCTGAAAGTCTTTTTTTCATTTGTATTTGGACTTAACATAGGTGAGCATAGCTTCAGTGATGTCATGGAGCACCAAAGATATTTACCAAATCCAACTCTGCATTAAATGAATAGGTCAAAATAACTTTTAGTTCCATCAAGTAAAGAAGACTTTCTCCTGCTACAATCTAAGCGCTAAGCGCTAAGCGCTAAGCGCTGAATGTTTTATAGTAGGATGCTCAGTTATCATTTTCCGTACTTCCCCATGACATGTTAAATAACCTTGCCAATTCTTTGACTGACATGACTGCAACACTGGCACCACCTATTAATTTATTAATGATTCTTTCCAGGTGTCGTTTCTAGCAGAGACATATTACCATTGAAAAAAACATGTTATTTACTTTTTGTGCTCTTTTTGTTAAGTGTTTCATGTTTTTGTCAATCAGGAATAACGTGATACGTCCAATGAATGCATCTGCATGCAGCTACACTAAAATGCCTTTATTTGTGTTTATATTTCATTAATTATATTGATAAATACATTCATAACTCCTAAAATAAAAATATTTAGTTTTATATATATAGTTACAAATCTTAACTAAATGCAAATGATTAAGTGTATAAATACAGAGGTATAAATTCCCACCACACAATTTAGAGGTACCAGGAGTAAACGCACTAATAAAACTGGCCACAGATACAAAAAAAGGATGAAAAAGTTGTGTCTATGATAATAGTATGACTAATAGCACTATGCATCTAGTAAGCAAATGTACAGGGGTCTCTCCATATATTATACCGCCATTTAAGATGAGGGTAATTGGTGGTTTGGTAGTAATAACGATGACCCATGCTGGGTGGAAACGCGTTGATGTTTATCTCCTAATAAAGACAGTCTGTTTGTTAAAGGAGTGCTTTCATGTCACGTTCTAGAAATATGAAATATGGAAGCACTCGGAAAGTGCAATCAGCACACTTTTCAGTCGGTTCCTAAAACCTTTATCAAGCTAAAAAGATTACACATACTCAGTAAAATAAGGAAAAGAGAGCACTCAAGGGTCTTTTTTGCTTATTTATTATATAAGTGCAACAAACAGTGCAAACAGTGCAATCAGCAACATTTTGGTCTGTTCCTAAGACTTTTATCAAGCTAAAAAAAGATTACTTATAGTGAGACTTTTATAAGTATAGCCACACCCCTTCATCATGACATCACAATGTAAGGATCTTAATTAGCAAAACTTTAACCATATCATTTCAACTTTTCCCTCTTAAACAGTGAATTTAGTGTGAAATATAAAGTGCATACCAAAGTGCTATATGAGGGATAGAATACATATTATCATAAATAGCTAAAAATAGGTAACTGTATCAAATGTTACTTATGTGCATTTAAAAATCACTGAAGGAGACTTAGATACAATTTACATTGTTCCATACAAAGTAATTCTATTAAATAACCTTAAAACCAATGATGTTATACGCGTGTGTATTCGTTCGGTCTGTGGTTGTTCATCGATCCCCAACCGAACGAATACACATGTGAGATTCTCAGTCGAAACAGCGGTTCGCTGCACGAATGTATCGGCGACGGGGGTCGTGACTTGGTGCCAAAGTGACAAAGCATACATTATGATGTTCTGTTTTCATGTTTAGCATGTGTTGTATCAGAATGTTAATGGCTACACCCCAACCCTAGATTAAGTTTACTGCATTGTTTACTTGTACATTGTATGTCATACTATTTTTTAGGTTTTTACATAATAACCTGGGCATGTAATGGCTTTAACATAAATGTAGCTGAAAAGCTGAACTTGTCCCTGTTTCTAAGGTGATATTTATCTTAGTTTAGATAATGTTTCAAACAGTCATGGTATGAATATTAATTGCAATGCTCATGTTTTTTTAATTTAAAATAAAACAAGATGGCTAGTGTTTAAATCAGCAAAGGATAAAAGGAATTCTCTCAGCATCTGGTCATAAAGATGGATCTCTCCCAGGAGAGAATAATAAAATGCACTATTTGACAGAAAAGTTGAAAAGGTGGGTATAGAATAAACATAGCAGCTAACACGAGCTGTCAGTATGATTAATGTTGATGAGCAGTAATTAATGTGGATTCTTTTCTGTTGAGTCTCCCTGGCTTCAAACCTTCAAACTAAGTGACCAGGGCAGTGTATAGAGACGTTTTTAAAGTAATAATGAACTGAAAAAAAGCAGTGAATAGTTTTATGAATCCACACGTTACAATACTTTTAGAACTATATACATATCTCACCTCAATCTTATTTTACAGATGAGATAAAGTAATAATTTCAGTTCATACACGTAGATAACAAACATTGTTATTACTAGACTTCTTCTACAGAGGAAGACAACTTATATGTAAACACAAAAAGGAACGCCAAATGGCCATTTATTGGAAGATTTAGAACATGAAGGGAAGTTTCAGTTTACTTTCTTCTCATAAATGAAAGAATTATATTCACCCTATAATCAATGGCAGCTTTCACATACAAGAACAGACCCCCATTAACCAAGACTACAACATTTGTTGGTTTTAAAAAAAAATCCTAATCTATTTTATACTAAATATTATTGCAACCCCAAATTACCTTTCACTAATGAACAAATCTTCAGTCTTCCATTTACAAATGGGAATATTGGATGATGCATATTTTTCATACATTGCTGCATCTATTGATCTGCACTCCATTAGCAATGATGTCTACGCTAAATATGCAACAACATATTAGAAACTCTTAAAGAACCATAGAAACATAGCTATTCTAGAAATCAATCTTCTATGTAGTATTATGGGATATAATCCTTTTCCATCTTTGAAATTATCAATTTAAAGCTGGTCATACACTGCCTCTACATTATGTTGACACAAACGTTAATTCAATTGTAACATTGCGTGGAGTGGTGGTTTTACCTGTCAAATGTCCCCGTGCTGTCTCCTGGGTAGATCATGTTTTGCGATCAACATTATAGACCTAACGTCAGTTGCAAAAAATTTTCATAACAGAGCAGTAGATCTATCATTATGCAGTATATTTTTTCCTTAAAGTATAGCATATGCCTTTAAGTTGATAATGATATAGGAACATGTAATTTGCTTTTGTTTCCTATAGTACAGAAACGTTGCATACCTACAATGAATTTTATTTTTGAAGATAAAAGCAATCGCTGTATATGACTTTTTGGCTCAAATGCATGACATTTTCCTGCTCATTCCTGGTTTATGTTGCCTCCATATACTCTTATACAGGAAGAACACAGCCCATGGTGATCACAAAAAAATTATTAGCCTTATAATAATATTACACAGAGGCAGTGGCATACTTAGAATTATGCAGTATTTTGGCATTACTTTTTCTATTAAAAGTTTTATTTACGACAGCCATTGCCAGGCATGGGGGCATAAGATAACATCTGTATAATGTCAGAAAGTCTTTGTTCTTGTATGAATAAAACAGTGTGCGTCTCAAGATTCAGTATTGGATCATGCCTGAGGAAGTAGCCTAGTGCTTCGAAAGCTTGCATTTTCAATCATTTTAGTTAGCCAATAAAAGGTATTACTTTATATCCAAGATGTCTTCACTTTCATCAATGGCTAATACGATACAATTCTCTACTACTACTTTATTGAAATAAAAAATAGAGTCAATGTAGACAATGTTTTACTGTAGTTTCAAATAATGTACAGCATGATAGCTAGAAGGCAAAGCAATGTATACAAAACAGTAAGTTAATCAGACTGTCTGTCTGCCAAATGATATATATAAAAGAAAAGTTTAATAGGATTTATTTTTCTTTGAATAACATAATATGTCAACAAAGAAGTTGCATTATCCTACTTAACTCCTTATTTCACACAATAAGTTCTGCTTTGTTTGTATACAATTCCACATGAAAGCACCTTGTTTCCACTGCTTTATGCCGATCAGAAAGACCCCATACATGGGGCTGGTTGTATTGGTTCTCTACTTAAAATAGTGGGAATAACTGGCCATGATGGTATCAGCCATATGTTTAGCCACCTTTAGAGTAAAGGTGCCCACATATTACAGCTTATCTGGCAGACTAATCCACGACATATAATCAATTTTGGAGGAACCACCTTTCCAGATCTTCTATGCGGCCGACATATGATTGCAAGATCCCGTTTGTTACCATTCATTTTGCGATCATATGTATCTGGAAAAGTGGTTCATCCAAAATTGATTGTATGTTATGGATCCGTCTGCCAGGTAAGCTGTAATTTATGGGCACCTTAAGCCAATTGCCAAAAAAAAGTTGATTTATCTTTGGGGCTCGACTGGTTAAATCAAAGCCCTTTACTTAACTGCAGATCATCCACCAGTAACTCAATTATACATTTTATTGGTAACAATTTAATATTTTCAATGGCCTCCTGTTGTGGGTGTCTATAGGTAAACAATGATATCCACCTTAAAACAAGACCCAAAAGTTCAAACATAGCAGAAGTTTTATAAACAAGTAAACATCCTGTACTAATACACAAAATCCAGCATCAGCATTAGTAGGGAATACTAGATGTTAACATTATTAGTATTTCATGTGTTTCCTCGCATTGTTATGAGCTCCAAGTTATATTTCACACAGTAAGGAAAAACAGAATATTGGATAATAAATTGCTGTAGTCAGCATTTCCAAAGCTTCACAAATGTGGAACTAAATAAGCCTCTTTGCAAAATAATCCTTGTTCTTTGAGTTTTAGTAAATTATTCGGTTTATACCTGTGTTATATATCTACCTTCATTTATAACCTCTCCTTGAAGATCTCTAATGTCATTAAGCATGTAAACCCCACCAATATTGGATTATAATCCATGCAAAAACACAATACCTTTATACAAGCAAGACCTCTCGCTATAAGTAAGTGGAATTACCGTCTGAAAATTACAAAATAAATTGTCCTGTAGTTGTAAGCAAGCATGTAATGATCACAGGTTCCTCTCTCTTTAAGGAATAGATCACTTAGAAAGTGAAAGAGAACTAGGGGTAAAGAATCTATTTTTTACCTCCTGTTCTTCAATTAATCTAACAGCAGCCAGAAATAAAGCATTTCAACTTACCCAAGAGCATGATCCATTGCTGGCTCTTCTGATGGTCCTGACTGTTTCCTGCTTTAACTAAACTATAGCACGCATGCAGTTTATTTGAAAAAATATATGTATGTATAATT
Source organism: Hymenochirus boettgeri (assembly GCA_019447015.1). Classification (NCBI taxonomy): domain Eukaryota; kingdom Metazoa; phylum Chordata; class Amphibia; order Anura; family Pipidae; genus Hymenochirus; species Hymenochirus boettgeri. The sequence continues at coordinate 213,563,566 of CM033472.1, read as the reverse complement.
TAATTTGGGTACACAGCACTGTAAAAGATAAAATACAAAGTATACGAACAAGGGGATAAGTGCAAGCAATTATACAGATAAATAAAAATTAAATAAAGTGTCATACTGTAATGATACCATTACTGCGGGAGAGGTGTACCCAGTAGACTATTTTAGTCGGATGTAGGAGGAAGTAGGAGTACAGGAGACTGTGCAGGAGCGGATACAATGCAGGAGCTGGATATTGGAACAAAGGTGCTAGAGCTGACACTGGAACAATGCTGGAGCGGATACTGGAACAATGGTGCTAGAGCTCATACTGGAACAATGGTGGAGTGGATACTGGAACAATGGTGGAGCGGATAATGGAACGATGCTGAAGCTGATACTGGAACAATGGTACTTAAGCTGATACCGGAACAATACTGGAGCGGATACTGGAACAACGGTGGTGCTGATACTGGAAAAATGGTAGAGTGGATACTGGAACAATGATGGAGCTGATACTGGAACAATGGTACTGGAGCTGATACTGGAACAATGGTGGAGCTGATACTGAAACAATACTGGAGCGGATACAGGAACAATGGTGGAGCTGATACTGGAACTATGATACTGGATTAGGTACAGGAACAGGAGACTGGGTCACCGCCCAGCGGACCATTGCCAGACCAGGAGAAGAGGTAAGTTCCTTACACATGCTTAGGTTAAGAAAAGAGATGTCCAAACTCACTGAAATACCTTTCGCTTGCAGATTTGAAGATGCATGGATTTCGAAATTTTCGGCGATGGAAGTTAAAAAAGTTCTGCCTATAATTAAGGTATAAATAGAAATGGTAACTTACACGTAGTATTTTTGAAATGTCTTAAATTCTAAAATTTTCGATGGTGAAACCATGTTCGGGTCCATCTCTAGTTAAGAATACATATGTTTAAAATATGGATAAATCGATATAGGTGGTGTGCATTGAGACAATAGGAATGAGATCCCTGTGGTGGGATTGACAATGAAAAAAATGGGAGTCAAATGCCTACAAACTTCTAATAAATTAAAGGGCAATTATAGTGGGAAAATAGTTTTTTTTAAATTCCTTCTAATGTATCCTATAAGTCATCCCAACCACCAGGGTACCTTTAGTTTCTAAATTCTTCATAGTCCCAGAGATATAAGCCTTTGAATATAAGGTAAAATAGTGTACGCTTCGCTGCCAGGAAACAGTTTGTTGGGTCACTCCTTCCTACTGCTCCGTTCCCCGCAGTATTGAAATGTAAACATATGAAAAGGAAGTGGACGCCATGCAGAGGAAACTGCGAACACAGAGTGTTTATTTAAACCGACATGTTTCGACCCACAGCCGGGTCTTCATCAAGTGTATGCAAACAACAATCAGTGACCTCCCTATATACCCCCACAGTACCCACCCCTTCCCTTCCATTGGCTAAAGAGCCATGTCCATAAAAGTCCAATAAATGTCCATGGTAACAAAGAATCCACCACCACGTGAGAGATGTCCGAGTGACTGTAAACAACCTAGATAGTGATACATTTATATCAAACAACATGAAATGTTATAACCTTGACACATTTTCAAAAAACATGTGTCAGTCTAGAAGATTATGTTATATACATATATACATGTACATTATACAGAGTACCAACTCTATCAGTAACTGTTATACTTATCCAATCTATGTTTGTTGGTACTGCAGGCATATTCAGACATAGGGGTTCCTGGGGGGAAATAATACATATGAGTGATATATCATAAAAACGGTTTTATAGACCAACAATCATTTAGTCCTGCTGGATACATGCTATTTAGCCTTTTGATCCATATCGCTTCAGTCTGCAGTAACATTTTGGTGAGATCCCCACCCGTTAAGGTTAGTTTTACTGTGTTTAGTACACACCAACGTAATTGTGAAACATTATGTTTCATTTCTGCGAAGTGTTTGGACACTGAAGTAACAGTATGGGTATTAGCAACATAGTTTCTAATGTTGCTAAAGTGATCTGTATATTGTATATAGACAAAGTTTTTTTTCACTATAGTTGCCCTTTAAATCTAATAAAATAAATGGCCAGGTAAATACAAACAGTTTAGCTGGATTAAAAGTACAGATTTTTTTAACAACAGTTTTTCAAGATAAGGTAAGATTAAGATACCAGAAGAATGTTTTGTATTAAACATTCCATATTGTTTGGCCTTGAACGTAGAATTTCCCTCTACCTTAATGACCCAGAGCCGAATAAGTTTTCTGGGCAAGTTGTGCACATGCATGGATGGTTGGTCAGTGAGCGTTCATTGAGATCCAAGCATCTATATACATATAAGATGTAAATTAAGTGCCATGACGATGCGCAGCATTAGGATTACAGGGTCCCAAAAATGTATAAAAGTCATATTCTATATATCACCTTTATTCTTCCAACCCATGAACTACATGAATGAAGTCATGACCCAAAGACCCACAACAAAATAAGAAAGATACATAAAAAGCAAGTTGCTACAGAGATGAAAAAATAAAGGGCTAAAAGGCAGCCCTCATGTGAAAACAAGATAATACTAGGATAACACACAATCAGTTTGTCATATAATTTCATCACATGCCTTTCAGCACACTAGATAAAGAAACATTGCTAACAATAAGGCTGGGTACACACGGGCAGATTTCATAAACTGGTGAAATTGTCACACAGTCATATTCAACATATCCAAAACTGCATCATCCTTACAAAGTTATGCAACCCTTTGTAATCCAAAACTGCCTCATCCTTACAAAGTTATGCAACCCTTTGTAATCCAAAACTGCATCATCCTTACAAAGTTATGCAACCCTTTGTAATCCAAAACTGCCTCATCCTTACAAAGTTATGCAACCCTTTGTAAGCCAAATGTGGAAGTAAAGATACAATTAGTTTCTAAAGATAGTTCACAAAATATAACTTCTTGAGATGTTTTTAACCAGACAATTAGACAAAAAACAAGAGACGGTCCATCAGTTATAAAATATGAATGAAACTGGCGAGTTTCTGGGGAACCTGTTGAAGTTCCAAAAAGCCTCTTGGAACTCTTATTTTGTTTTTATTTTCTATTGTAAATTTCAAGTTTTCTAAAAAATTTTGGATTTTTCAATAATAATTTCCCATTTTCAATATAAAAAATTTAAAAAATCCAACTAATTCAACTATCATGCTTCTCTAGCAACCTTCCGGCTTTGCAGCACTGTAAAAGTTGGTTTAATATTAGGGGTATATAGATTAAACGGTTGTAAAACCTTAGCACAGATATATAATCAGCTCTTTATCATTATTATTAAAAGCAGGGACTGATCATTTTGCTGAGCTGCTTTGTTCTAAAGTTAAAAAGGCAAAAGTTTGCTGTAAAAGAGTTTGAAGTTAATAAATAATCTACTGTTTGGGCCTTTGCAATTTTTCTCCATAGACTGCTAAGCACTCATTTCTCTTTTGAGTTACATGTGGTGTACTCACATTTAACATGGCCCAACTTTCAGCAACTCTAATTGACAGCAGGCTGTACCTATGTTATATAGTGCAGTATTACAGACATCCCACCCTGCCCCTTCAGGCTTCCAGGCAGGGTGGGGGAAAGGGGGTGTAGCGCGGGGTGTGAAATAACATGGGGGGTGTGACGGCACAAGGGGGTGTGGACTGTGTTCTAGGCTGGTGGGAGGCAGGGTTAGGGCATTCCGGGGCATGGTCTTGGAAAGTGGGCATGACTTGGGAGGAGACTCACATCTCCTCTCAAGTCCTGGAGTCTGGGCTGGTCTCGCGGGAGTGCGGGAGACCACCCCAGAATGAGGGAGACTCCCGGACAATCTAGGAGGGGTGGGATACCTGGTATTAATACTTTTGGACTTTTAATGGCTAAATTAAAGGTAAAATAAGTGCAAGGGGCTAGATAGATTATCAAAATGGGCAGCAGAATGGCAGATGAGATTCAATGTTGATAAATGTAAGGTGATGCATTTAGGATTTAATAATCCCTGAGCCACCTACACCATACATAACTCTCTGTTAAGTGCATCTGTAATGGAAAAAGATTTGGGGGTTCTGGTAGATAACAGACTTAGCTATAGCATATAATGCCAGGTAGCAACAGCTAGAGCTAGCAAGATATTGTCTTGTATAAAGAGGGGAATAGATTCAAGAGAGAAAAATATTATTCTCCCTCTTTACAAGGCACTGGTAAGGCCTCATTTGGAATATGCGGTGCAGTTTTGGAATCCAATATACAAAGGGACATCTTGGAAATTGAAGCAGTTCAGAGAAGGGCAACTGAATTAATAAGGGGTATGGAAGGGCTCGAATATGCAGGCAGATTAGACAAGTTAGGACTGTTTACATTGGAGAAGCAACGTTTGCGTGGGGACATGATAACCTTATACAAATATATTAATGGGCCATACAATGAACTCTCTGGTGCATTGTTCACTAATAGGTCATATCAGAGGACTCGTGGACATCCTTTAAGGTTGGAAGAAAAGAAGTTTCATCTTCAGGTTAGGAAAGGTTTCTTTACAGTGAGAACGGTGAAACTGTGGAACTGTCTTCCAGCAGACGTGGTAATGGCAAGTTCATTGAATAGCTTTAAAAAAGGCCTGGATAAGTTTCTAAAACTATAAAATATTGAGAATTACTGGTATTAATGCATATAGATCTGGTTGATCCAGGGATACTTTCTGATTGCCGTTTGGGGTCAGGAAGGATTTTTTTCCCCCCTTTTTAGCTGTTTTTTTTTGCCTTTCTCTGGATCAACTGTTAGGTAGGGTTTAAAAAAAAAAAAAAAGAGGGTGAATAGGTTGGACTTGATGGACGTATGTCTTTATTCAACCTTAATTACTATGTTACTATGTTACAATTAAACAGCAGGTCCATAAATGTAATTTTGCTAACCTTAAAAGGGATGAAAACTATACTGTATAAATCAACTTTTAAAATTAAAGGTATCTGGAGTGGAAGGTAAAAATTGATTATTCCTACCTCCCAATGCCATTTTCTTGAGGAGCACCAGCACATACAGCTTCTATCTGTACATAGTCCTGGACTTTCCTGTATTAAAGATAGATAGATACTACCTCTCTACCCCAGATTTTTCTTTTTACCCCAAAAAACCTTTATATGCCCTATAGTTCTCCATTAAATTCTAGTTTTGAAATTTATGTAAGCAACCACTGTAATGTAATATGATAAACGACGAGCTGACATATGCAATACCCCCCCAAAAAAATCTAAACAAATATAACAGTGCTTATGGAAATTGGAAACAGTTTTGAATTAAACACCAAACACACACACACCCTCTGACTGCTTTAACTTTAGCCCACTGTCTTAATTTTTTTTAAAGGGCAAAATTAAGTCAAATATTACATAATTTATCTTACCCACACTATACCTAACTTCATCTCAGTATTCTGAAATCTAGTTAGAAAGTATTACATAGGGCACAAAAACAGGTCAAGGCATACAATATACTTTGAATCACTGGTACTCTAGTCCAGTCCACAGAATATCCCATCAGTGGTAAACTTGTAAAACATTTTTATCAAGGCCTTACACCAATGTTTTTTTTGTAATGATGGAAATAGAGATAATTTACTTTATATAGCACATTCTGTCTTATTATATAAGTTTGAAGAGAGGCAGAATGCAAATTTAGGATATTTTTACAACAATGTACTTTTTAGAATCTACGTTTGGACATACTGTAGCTATCCTGTATTTTAAAAACACAGAGAAATGGTTTTGGTTTAGTTGCTCTACTTCCATGTTATGAAATGACTACTGGGAAATCTTCAACCCTATTTATGACAGAATATTTCTTTTCCTGGACAGCAGTTATTAATATGTACTGTATATTCTGACCCTTAGGCATTCTTTGCCAAAATCTAACTGTGTTTGCTGAAGTTTCCCCTTTCTTCTCAAAATTAATGTTGTGTGCTGTATTTATAATAGCATGATTAATAGTTCTCAATTTAATTAGCAGCATGAATAGGGATTTTGTAACATGACCTCTATGGAGGCATCAAGTTGGTGAGTGCTGGGAAGGTATTATTAATGGAACCAGCTTTACACCGGACAACTAAAGCTTTCAAAAGTAGCCTGGGCATCCTTAGAGGGCCTATTCTGTGACATTCAATTGTTTCTCACTTATTCCCACTGAAAAAACAACTTAAAGGTAACTCAGTTTCAGAAAGCAGGGAGAGTAGGGACAACACCTAAAAAGTACAAATGGATGGATCACATAGATGTGATCCATCTATACTTACTATAAGTTGATTATGTAAATATTTAAATCTGAGAATATATACAAAAATGAACTGATTCTTTCCTCAACATTGAGAGGGAGAAGACACCTCACTAGGAGAATGATATAGGAGAACAGTCTACAATGACCAGATCAGCTTAAAGGGACACATAACTTATGTAGTAACTGTCAGCTTTCTGGTTCCTACCCCAGTCTGCCCCCTCCTTTTTAACCATACGCTCATGAATATCAGAGATTTGAGGCGTGCCAGGGGCACGGACTGTAGTAGGAGCTAGAAACTCAGTTTCAGAAAGCAGGAAGTAGAGACAAAACCTAAAATGTACAAAAAAAACAAAATCTGTAATTGCCTTATTCTTATATGATAGACTTATCATTTAGAAATGTCATTCCACAATACCTACCTGTGATCCATCTATTCTTACTTAGAGTTGATTATGTAAATGTTTAAATCTGAGAATATATACAAAAATGAACTGATTCATTCCACAACTTTGAGAGGAAGAAGACACCTCACTAGGAGAACGATATAGGAGAACAGTCTACAATGACCAGATCAGCTTAAAGGGACACATAACTTATGTAGTAACAGTCAGCTTTCTGGTTCCTACCCCAGTCTGCCCCCTCTTCACTAACCATAGTCTCTTGTATGTCCGAGATTTGAGGCGTGTCAGGGGCGCGGACTGTGGTAGGAGCTAGAGAGCAGCCAGTTACTGCATGAGTTTATTGTACCTTCGAGTAGCACCAAATAATCAAATAATACAAATATATAATTAACCAGTGAAGCCGCATCCCAGCTAAAGTTACAGTATGTGCACAGGTGTAATGCACCACATAAAATATCATTCACTTCAGACAACTCATGTGACTTGTTACAAATGTCAAAAAAAGGATTACTACAATGTTTTAGGATCAGCACATTTTAGGATCCCTAGTACAAGTCTCATGTCCTGCAATATTTTATATATTATCTATCTATCTATCTATCTATCTATCCTTACCTTCCTATATTTCTTAATAATGATATCAGGCTATTTGTATCTGGTCTAGGCAGGTTAGAAGGTAGTATAGTGAATATAACTTCACACATTTCACTGACAAGACCCAGCAATAGGCACTAGAGTCACAGAGTCCCAATCCTGCACCTGCTAAGTATCTTAATGAAATCAAATTTGGCCCACCACTTAGCATGTCTTTTTTGGTTTTGGCACCTTATGTAATTGAGTTGACACCCCTGTTATAAACCACTGGTTACATATTGTTTACTAGTATTTATCATATAGGTTCAAGGAAATATGTAGATGACAAATGAGTGTTTATCTACTTAGTTAGATTTAAGCATTAGTTAAATAGCAAAATAAACAAATTGTTGTAATGAATGTATAAAAAAGTAAAATGGAATCCTACAATACATGGCAAAAAAATAAGCATTTTAAAGCTGTGCGGTTTCTTTTTGCAAATTAAAGTTCCGATTTATTTGCTATCTTTGGTATAAAGGGGAAACTGAGTTGGTCAGTGTAAAGCCATCAATCTACCTTGCAGCATTCTTGCACTCTATGCTACAATGTATCTGGATTTAAATGGGCATACATTGTAATGTATCAGAGTCCATGAAAGTTTCCCTGATATGGTTCTGTGTTTGCTTACTGAACAAGCGATCCTGATGTCAAATTCCAATGAATGTAGATTTTAAACTGAAAGATAATCACTCATTATAAATTAGTAAAATTTATGGGTATTAAAGTGAGAGAACAAGAAATCGCAGCCCAGTCTAGAGACCCATTTGCTCTTAATCCACATTTGCTAGTGTGTAGTAGCAGTTTGCCAGGATGCGTGTATCTGAATCATGATGGACCACTCATCCAACTCAAAGCTCCATCTATCTACCGGCCCATTGCTGACATGGAGAATTAATCTACTCATTTTGGCTAGTTAAATCTACCTATAAAAAGGAACAATACAGGTCTGAGCAATACAACGCAGGTATCACTGTGCTTTATACCACCCACGCACTTATTACTGACCTCCAAGCCTGTAAATGGAGGAAATGTTGCTAAGCGATGGCTTTATTTGATACCATGTTTAATCTTTAAATAAAGGTTTCCTGAGGAAAGAAGGGCATCACCCTACACACACACACACATATATATATATATATTTAATGAGAAATATTACTTCTCCTTTAAAAAGAAATAGCATGAAATATCTAAGATGACATCTACACATAAAAACAGAATCCTCTTGTTACCTGAACAGAAAAAAGAAAACTGTTCATTGGCAGAAATAAAGAAAGTCAACTAGAACTGCAAACCTTTTTAAACTATTTGGATTCTAAACTGATTCAGAAGACGTTCTTTTTCTATGTGGCTTCCTTAGACTACAAAAGCTAATTGCCAGTGTCTGGATACTGGAAGAAAAGAGTTGTGCTTTTGGCATTCAGCGAGCTATTGATGGATTTTTCTTACTCTAATGGCTGGTAAAAATGTTCTAAATCTCACCATGAAACTGCTCAGCAAATCATTTCTGGTAAAAGTGATGGTGTCAATGAAGCAACATTTTGCAGATAGCAAAGTTTGTGGATTTATTGGGCTGTCTAATCCTTATATAGTTTATAACATTTGATACAGGCCTTTTTTTTAGGATGTTTGCTAGAACATTTTCCCTCAACCAATAACCTGACTATAGTAAAAAACAAGATAAAATACAGAAAAACATACAGCACACATTAATTCACAGGGTTAAAACAATCTAAAAACTTGAGAAGTATAAAAAAAAATGATCCAGATGCTTTAAAAATGTTATTTTGACTCTCTGCACAAATCAATGCATAAATCATCAATAAGGATAATTATGCAAAGGAGACAGCAGTGATGAATCCTGGTTTCAAAACTATCCTAGTTTCAATATGGATATGTATGTGTGTATATGTTTATTTACATAGCACCAATTGGGGACTCTACACTGTACTATTGGAGCAAACCCACAGAACAAAAAAGTACAGCTGTCATAGGACTATGATTCAAGCATTTATGTCTTATGGCAATGGTAAAATGATGCAACACAGTTGTAACATGTTGTTTCTGGGGGGTTTGGTCACTGTTGTTGAGTAAAGCACATGGGCCATAGAATATGTGACATCTATTATTTATTGTCACTAGTGAATATACAGTAGTAGCTAAGGACAACACAATACAATGAAATATTTAACTAGCACATAGTGCTACATTATACATACATATAATAGTAATGGGGCTGTCTTTCTAGATTAATGCCAAATGTTTTACTTTGGTGTTTGTTACGTCTGATAATCCGAATATGTTTATTTACACTGTATGCTCCTTAATGGTAATGGTATGTTTGCAACCCACACCTCTTTACCACTTCACAACCCATAATGCTTTGCATCCTTACCTAGCTTGTTACATCAAAATTGGAATTATTCTGTCCCCATCCCTTGGTACTACCCTGTAATGCAGGTTTACCAACACAACTGCATCTCTCTTTAAATCATGATTCTGATAACTTTTGCATGCATTTATAGGGCATATCTACCCACAAAATGATAAGTCATAATTAGGTAAATAACCCTCCATTAAGGAAAGACACACAAAAGTGTTGCAATTACATTGTTAAACTTTTTGCAATGGCAGCTTGTGTCACATTCAAAAAACTGAAGAAGTTGCCACAAATCCCATTTTATTGTCACAGTAATCCTTTCTAAATTCTAATACAAAGCAATGCAGGCAAAGGCAAAGATAAAAGCAAGAGACAAAAGGAGCGAGACACAGAGAGCTGCTATCGGCTGCCAGATGCAATATCTCCAACCATATTAAAAGCCGATAGCGGATCTCGGTGATTCGCAAAGTTTTTAACAACATTAACTGGTGTTAATCACGCACAAGCATTAGTCACGCAGCTACCACAACAATTAGTTATAAGTTAAACTATAACGTTGGTGACAGCAGGAGAATTGCACCTCAATGCATCTCCCTGAAAGCAAAATGCTGTAAGGTGATCCATAAACAGGTGTCTGTATTTAATTGTTTGGGTTTTTAATACAACCAAGCAGGAGAGGCATATAATCTATGATTAGAAATATGGGACCTGTGGTGACACCCACTACTAAGTATCTTTACAGTAATCGGACTTTAAAGCAGACCTGGGCAAAGTAAGGCAGGGGGGCACATGCTGCCCTTTGGCTTCCCCTGATTGACCCCTTAATACTAGATGTGTACCCAAAGAATTCTTAATATAAATTGATTGTTTTAGGCTGGATAACTGACATATTTGTAGAAGTTTAAATACTTAAATACAGATATAAAAAAATTATGACCTGATACCATATATATTAGAGTATAAACCGCGGTTTTCTGGCTTCATAAAAAGCCTGAAAAACAAACCTCGGTTTATACTCGAGTCAATCTACTTACCTTTCCATAATCCGGCGTCCACCAACTCCACTTCCCCTGTTCTGCAGGCTGACGTCACTACTCTGTGCCTCTCACTTTACCGGCGCCGAGTAGTGACATCAGCAGAGCAGAGGACGCAGATTACAGTTCAGAAAGGTAAGAGATTCACCCGGGTTTTAACCAACTTGGTCAATCAAAGATAGTACAGGGACAGTGACTTGGGCTGCCAGTGATCTCCAGTTCTAATCCTACAGGACCCTAATGCATTGGTCAGGGATAACGGGAGGGAACAGTTCCAAGGCCAGGAAATCAGAGGGTTACCCAGTGGGGGACCAGGGGTGCAAGTATGGGGTACATTGGCCTTAGAGTGCAGGAACATGGGGAAGACATCTGGAGCGCCAAGGAATTGGGGTCTACTGTATGGAATTACTGTATATTTAAAGGGCAATAAATGCACCAAAATAATACAGAATCAGGAGGATGGTATCTTTTGTTTAGAAGATTGCCTTCTGATTCTGTATTGTTCTGAGGCTTAAGTTGCCCTTTAAATGGACAGCAGAATTCCCATACGTATTCCCATACAGTAATAGCAATACTGGATTTGGCTATTACTGTATGGGACTACAGTGGTTTTCTGGGAGAATGCTATCTCTGTCATAGGAAAAATAAGAACATGGGCCCCCCCTGTGGTTGCTCCCCTGGAAGTTACACCCCTGGTTGAGCCTATCGGCCCGGCCCTTTACTAGAATCCAAGTTTCTCGTGCGGCCCCCTGTGAAATTTATTGCCCACCTCTGCTTTAAAGGAATAGTTCGCTCAGAAAGTGAACTATTCTTTTTTTGCTTTTATTGAGAAACGGAGGTAAAGCTCCTTTACCCCCCGTTCTTTAATTAATGCAAAAAGATATGTTCATTTCGGAGCAACTATTCCTTTAAACTAATCACAAAGTTCCAGATTCAGTGAGGGAAATCCATGTGTTTAATCAGATTCAGTCTATTTGTATATACTTGCTAGCACCATGAATTACTGAATGGACTGGATAAGCATTACCAGCTTTGTACATCTTGAAAGATGTTAAGCTGGTACACACAGTAACGATAAAGCCCGTACACCGTCGGATCCGACGGTATCGGGCTTTATCGTTACTGTGTGTACGTTCTTTTCCCAGACGAGCGTGCGGCCGCGAACGATCGGTCGGCCGTACGCCGTTCGGGAAAGGCCGAAAATTTCCATCGGCCCGCGCTAGACTCCTATAGGAGTCTAGCGCGGCCGATGGAAAAATACAGTCCCGCGTTCTCCCTATAGGGAGAACCGCTCGGGACTGTGTGTATGCAGATCTTTGAAAAGATTGCAGACAGCAAGATCCTGTCTGTCATCTTTCAGAAATCGTTACTGTGTGTACCTAGCTTTACCAACATCCTTGTTAATCTGTTGCCATTGTTCCATTGAGGGATTGTAAGAAAGAATTGTTATATCAAGTCTTGAGCAAGGCTCTTTCATGCCAACATTTCAAATTACTATCAAAAAAATGGTCAAAAGTTCCATGTTATCATTTAAACAAAGTAAAAGACGCTAGTACCGATATTCATTAATGACATATACTACCCTACTACTAAACTATTTGTTATGCAGCAGGGACACCTAGTGGTTTTTATTTGTGTAGCAGTGAGAATCTAACGTGCTAAAATAAAAATATAACCCATTGCCACTAAGGAATTAAATAAGATAGGGAGGGTATAAGGCATTAGCAAGGAGATTCAATAAAAGTTCTTATAGTTTAAAATGGTGCTATCTTTGCCCCAACCAATCAGATGTTATTTAACATTTGAAAGCTAACATCTTATTGGTTGGGGCAAAATTAGCACCATTTTAAACGATAAGAACTTTAATTAAATAACCCTGTAGATTTCCCCTTACTCATATACAAATTAGGAAGAGACTTCTGGGTAATTTGCATGTAACTATGGTAGCTAGGACCCACTCAGGGGAGTGTGTGTGTCAGGGACAAAGAGGGGCCGCGATCAACTGTTTTTAAACAGCTGACCATACATATCTTTACTGCATACATGTGATCACCTGTTTAAAAACAGCTGATCGCATGCGCTCTTGAGGGGGGGTGTCAGGGGGCCAGGCACCTGCAGTTACCCAGCTGGTTCCACTAGTGCAATTCAGAGCATGTTTTGTGATCTGATTGCTATCAGTGTTCTCACTATGTACGCTGTACTACGTTATTGGAACGCATGTGTGCACAACTTGGATGAGTCCCAATCATGTGCTTAATGTATGTTTATCTGGGAAATGTATGTTATAACCTGTATATTTTGTAAAGGATTCTCCAGTTTGTTATGTTTTTATAATTGTATGTGATTTTTCAGTTCCCGTCTGTTAAATGTATTATTTTCTGTCTGCAAAAGGTATTTTGTGTATTTGGTTAATGTGGATACCAACAGGTAACTTCATTATGTATAGTTAGCAGGATAAAAGGAAATTCTGTGAAGCCAGGTGCTAAACAGACTCTGCTGGGGGTAATTAGCAACCCTGGAATCCATATCCGAGTCATAACTATGCAAGAAGCAAAATGTATATTGGGATTCATATTTCTGTTGGTGGCCATAATTTCCATAATCTGTTTTTATGGAAATCCAAGCACCCACGGTCTACTTTGTGTGGAACGTGACAGAGACACTTTTGTTTGGTTTATGGATCAATACGCAATAACCATATTGAATTTGGTATGTACAAATCCATCTAACCGCCTTGGATACGGATTTGTGAGTTGGCGTGCTATGGCGCGTCACAATACAGGATATGGCAGGGATAGCCATCTTGTGGCTCCCATGCAGGGGGTACCCTCCCACCCCCAATCACTATATTTATAACTTTAAAAGCGCTTTCAATCTGTACTTACACCTCCTCATTCCTGCGCTGTAGAACAGCGAATGGCTGTGAAACTGTGATTGGCTGCCTCTCAGATAATCACAGTTGCGGCTGCCAGTCCGGCCCCCTGCTTGCAGTTCCGGAGGGCTGGGGAGCCGGACCAGAACAGCATTTCTGTCATGCTAAGAAATTTAAAGCAGAGCCTCCTGGAATGTGGCCACACCCCCAGATATTGCTGTCACAGCCACACCCCCAAACATCATGGTCACACTCATATCACAAACATCAAGGCCACACCCCTGAAGATAACTGCCATGCATTGCAACCATGCCCCCAAATGTTATGACTACGCTACCAGATATTGTGGTCACACCCCAAAAAATTATGGTCCGCCCCCATACATCATGGCCACACCCACAGACATCCCAGGTCTGTTCCCGAATCATACCCACAAACACAAAATCCTTTCCATGCCCCCAAACATCACAGGCACACCCCTAAACACCACACCCATGCCCCTAAATGGCACAGCCACGCCCACGCTTTGAAACAGTGACCACCGTATGTCACGTCCTGGACAGCAAGACATCACAAGCCTCCTGGACACCACAATATCACAAGCCTCCTAAATTACCTGCATTACCTGGACTTAAGCACCAGACACACACTGCCCACATGTCACACACTTCACAGACAGTTACAACTAAAAGAACAAAGACATCATGGCACTTTCAATTCGGACCAGAAAGTAACTTTATTGATTGGGATCTAATAGTCAATATAAAGTGGTCCTTGAGCAAAGATAAAGTGTTAAAGTGCAAACAAGGTGACATACTGCTAACAAATGTGCAAAAAATAGAGCACACTTGATAAAAACACACAACGCTCAGACAACAGCGCAACAGAATGAAGCCCGACTTTAACAACACAGACAAAGAGCCACACGTCACATGATCAGTGACATTGATGCCTATCAGTCACTCAAGTGCTGCGATATTCAGTTGCAATCAACATGTTTTCCCAATGGCAAATTCCATGTAGCATGTTCACGAGTAGGTTCACCACAACATTTGTATATTTACGCTCCAAGTGGAAAAACTGATAACATTGTATATAAAGTTTTGCAATAAAAATATGTGCTATACGTCCCATAAGCAATGTCCCCTCCTCAACTCATAACTATAAAATACATGATGTACATTACCAACTGTGCACTTCTTTTTCCGCCTGTCTCTCCCATCTAAGCCAAACACACACCTGCATGTAAAAATACTTTACCCACCCAGTGTACGCGGGCATCGCCGGGTACAACTGCTAGTTATAAATATAGCAGTTGGGGGTGGGAGGGTATCCCCTGCATGGTGCCAAAAGTTTTTAAAAAGGGTGGACATGCCTGTTAAGGACTGAACTATGAATTATTTCCCTTTTCATCCCATTTTGTTTTACTGTTGTTAATGTTGTGTTTTGTCGTTATATTTTTCTGTAGTTTATTGTTCGCACTGTTTTTGTTTATATTAAACGATATTTTAATCGTTAGCTGAATCTCTGATTGCTCTAATTAGAACTAAGGAACTCTGCCTCTGAGACGCTACATTTTACCAGTTTATTATATTGTATTGTATTCTGTTATATTCCTACCTGTACGTGATAGCGAATGACGGGTCATTAATATTAGTTTTATTGTACAGCTGTGCATGCTGGTGGCAGTTATTGATGGTTTATGGTAAATATATATAAGTGACAGGCAACTCTCGGTCGGGTTTGTGGGGTTTTCGCAGTAAGCTAAGCGTGCTCAGAGCGCCCCTGGGCTGAGGGTTGTAGTGGCCCCGTCAGACGCAATAACATAGATTTATACATGAGCACAGTGCATGTAGCATATCATGCATGGCAGTGCATTGCAAAACACTGTATGCACTGACGTACGTGATAGTGGGACCTAACCCTTAATGCAAAACCAGAGAGAAAGCTACAGACCAGTTTTGGCTTTATTGAGCCATCATCAGAGTAACGTAGGCCTCTGGATCTGCAAAGTGAAGCACCTAAGGAAGGATGTCATTAAGGAGTTAAATAATAATAAATATTATGACTATTGTGGATTTATATCGTGTCAACATCTTCTGTGGCACATTCATATAATATAATCGATAATTATTAAAGTGATAAATAAAAATACAATAACAAAAAATATGTATGTAGAATTTTATTCTTATAGCTCCACACTGTGCTGTCTTACAATAACATTAATAAAAATAGTAATAGTGTCTGTTCCTAGGAATTTTAACACCTGAAACAACTTTTAAATGTCGCTTATCGGCCAATGGGGGGGTGAAATGTGAAGGGTGCATGGCTTCATCAGGGAACATGGGCGCAGCAGTTTTTTTAACTGCTGCTCTTTAAGTGTTCCAGAGGGGCGTGCCCTGAGCAAAAGTATACTTTTGTTAGAGCTTTATTATACAGTACAGGCTATGTGGAAAGATATATATAGGGACACTAGAAAAGAGATATGGGAGCAGCAGAGTGAAAAAATTTGAGGGTTAAAGGGTATGTCCACCCTAAAAATACATTTTTGATATACGATTGCCCCTGTCCCCCCAGCCCCAACCACTATATTAATTCTTTTAGAAAGTGTCCCAAACTTTACTTACCTTCCCTCTTTCCTCCGCCGCGCTGCCGGCCCTCTGCTTGCGAGAAAATGCAAGCAGAGGGGCAGGACCAGCATTGGCTGAGTGGCAGCCAATCACGGACGCGGCTGCCGGGAGTTCATTTCGGCGGGGGAAAGAGGGAAGGTAAGTAAAGTTTGGGGAGCTTTCTAAAAGAATAAATATAGCGGTTGGGGCTGGGGGGAAAGGGGCAATCATATAACTAAAGGGTTTTAAGCTAGGGGGAGGGAATCCTGAGAGGGAGGGGGAGGGAGGGGGAGAAGGGCTGCAGTACGCATGCCAAACTTCTCCCGGAGGCCAGGTAGGAGGCAGAGTCCTATATGGACTCTGCTATCCTACTGGTGGGCAGTTTTTGGGACTTTGGGGGGGGACTACAGGAGAACCTTATGGAGCTGGGATGTGAGGTAAGGATTAAACTACACTACATGATGGGGCCAGTAGTTGGGGGGATTATAGTTTTGGGGGTGGACATGCCCTTTAAGAGAAGATTTGGTAAAAACATATAAATGCAATAAAAGTTTTTATTGTTAAATTGGTGCTAATTTTTCCCCAACCAATCAGATATTACTTAATATTTGAAAGCTAACATCTAATTGGTTGGGGCAAAATTAGCACCATTTTTAACTATAAGAACTTTATTGAATAACCCTGATAGTTTTTAATGGCATAAGGTAATTGTCTAGCGCAGGGAAGATTTAAGAAGTAGAGAGGAAAACAATACAAGTTTTGCATGGACGAAAAAGGAAAAAAATAGTTAGTACAATGTTACAGGAGTACATGCGTGATAGGATGAGAGCATACAAGCATCATGGTCGGTAGAGAGAAACCTATGGGTTTTTGCAATATTATGAAGAATAAAATGACAGGATTTTACAGCAATGTTAAAGAATAAGTACACAGTAAAAACAAGTTAGCTTACAAAATAAGAGAAAGCCTCCCGCACCACTGTAAAACAGATGATATATGCTGGGTGCTACTACATAAATCCACAATATTGATGAAATAGTAGCGCACGCTAGTCTTTTAGAGAACAAACCAAAAAAATGTTTATTCAACACATCACGTTTAACGTGTCTGTGCCACATGACACCTTCATCAGACGTCTGTGACACTGAAACGTTACACCTCATGTGTTGAATAAACATTTGAGGATACAACTCCATTTTTTATTCAAGTGGGACATTGGGGACGAGGAAATTGGGTGGAAGACTGGGTGCCAAACCAGGGGACCCCTTTGAACCCCACAGGGGAGTGCAC
This sequence comes from Hymenochirus boettgeri, assembly GCA_019447015.1. NCBI lineage: Eukaryota > Metazoa > Chordata > Amphibia > Anura > Pipidae > Hymenochirus > Hymenochirus boettgeri. The sequence goes on along the minus strand of CM033472.1, from coordinate 213,546,099 downwards.
ACCGGAGTCTCACAATAGAATGACTGTTGGTTTAATATAGTATAGTATAGTATAGTATTTGAGGTTGAATAAAGACATACGTCCATCCAGTCCAACCCATCTAGCAATATCCTCATTTCCTGCCTAACTGTTGATCCAGAGGAAGGCAAAAAAACCACCAAATTTATGAAGGGGGAAAAAATTCCTTCCTGACTCCAAGTGGCAATCGGAAATTTCCCTGGATCAACTCTACTTTATGTATCAATACCAGTAACTTGCAACATTTCTTGTTTGCAGAAACTCATCCAGCTTTTTTTTTAAACTGACCAATGAACCTGCCATTACAACGTCCACTGGAAGACAGTTCCATAGCTTTACCGTTCTCACAGTAAAAAACCCTTTCCGAGCTTGAAGCCTAAACCTTTTTTCTTCAAGTCTTAAGGGATGTCCTCGTGTCCTTTGACATGTTCTATTGGTGAACAATGCCCCAGATAGTTTATTGTATGGCCCGTTAATGTATTTATACACAGTAATCATATCCCCACGCAAGCGTCTTTTCTCTAGCGTACATAATTGTAACTTTTCCAGTCTCTCTTCATATTCAAGCTCCCCCAATCCCCTTATTAATTTAGTTGCCCTTCTCTGAACCCTTTCCATTTCAAAGATGTCCTTTTTGTACACAGGATTCCAAAATTGCACTGCATATTCCAAATGAGGCCTTACCAATGCTTTGTAAAGAGGGAGAATTACATTTTCCTCCCTTGAATCCATACCTCTCTTTATACAAGACAATACCATGCTGGCTCTGGCTGTTGCCGCCTGGCACTGCTTGCTACCTTTAAGTTTGTTATCCACCAAACCCAAGATCCCTTTCCAACAGGGATTCACTTAACACAGAGCATATTATAGTATAAGTAGCACAAGTATTTTTAAGTCCAAAATGCATCACCTTACATTTATCAACGTTGAATTCATCTGCCACTTAGCAGCCCAATGTATAATCTATCTAGATCCCCTGCAACGATTGCACATCCTCTGAGTTTAATGGTCGACCAAGTTTTGTGTCATCAGCAAACACAGAAACCTTGCTGACAATACCCACTTCCAAATCATTAATAAATAGATTAAATAGAAGGCGCCAACACAGAACCCTGTGCACCCCATTAGCACTTTAGCCCATAATGATGAGACCCATTAACACTACTCTCTGCATCCTATTAATTAACCAATTTTCTATCCATGTACAAATGTGACTGCCCAGACCAACAGACCTTAGCTTATTTATTAGTCGCCTATGGGGGGACTGTATCAAAAGCCTTTGCAAAATCCAAGTAAACTACATCTACTGCTATACCAGAGTCTAAATTTCTACTTACTCCTCATAAAAGCCAATCAAGTTAGTTTGACAAGATCTATTCCTCAAATCCATGCTGGTACTAATTATAATGTCAGTCTTGAAACATACTCTAGAACATGTTCCCTTATTAAACTTTCCAGGATCTTCCCCACCACTGAAGTTAAACTTACAGGCCTGTAATTACCCGACTGTGAATGACTACCCTTTTTGAATATTGGAATAACATCAGCCTTTTTCCAATCCAGAGGCACACCACCGGACATGAGGGAATCAGCAAAAATAAGAAACAATGGCTAGATAAAACTGAACTTAGCTCTAAGTACCCGAGGATGTATTTTATCCGGTCCAGGAGATTTATATTAGCCTTATTTAGTTCTTTTGTACCATATCCTCGGTTAACCAAAGTGAACTTGAATCTTGTATACCATTATTGCTACTATACTCTATGATATCTGTATCGGATCTTCTATAGTGTATACAGAGGGAAAAAAATTATTCAAGACATTTGCTTTATCGCCATCCTCCGTAAATAACTTATCCCCATTAATTAATGGTGCCACATTCTCAGTCTCGTTTCTTACTATTAATATACTTAAAAAAATGTTTAGGCTTAGTGATGCTTTTTCAGCTACCTAACTTCATTATAATTTGCTAGTTTGATTGCTTTCTTACACTCCTTGTTACAGTTTTATAATCCCTAAAGGCCTTTCCGTTCCCTCGGCCTTAAGGTTTTAAATGACTTTTCTTCCTTACCATTTGCTCTTTACATCAGAATTCAGCCACATGGGGCGGATTTATTTTTTTTACATTTTATTCCCAAGGGTATAAATTTAGATGTGAACTGGATTAAAATCCCCTTGAACACAGTCCACTTCTGTTCAGTACCTTCACCTGATAATAACTATCCCAGTTGACATTCTGAAGAGCTGCTTTTAACCTGGGAAAATTTGCTTTCCTGAAATTAAATGTCTTTGTTAACCCAGCGCACTTTTCCTTTCGATAACAAAGTCCAAATGCCACTATTTCATGGTCACTATTCCCTAAGCCTCCAGTTACCTTTATATCTATAATGCGCTCCACAATGTTAGATATTACCAGATCCAACAGAGCTCCTTTTCTAGTAGGAACCTCAACCACCTGTGAGAGAAAATTATCCTGCAGCAAATTCAGGAACTCATCGCCTTTTGTGATGGCAGTTCCACCACACCAATCAATGTCAGGGTAATTGAAGTCCCCCATAATGAGCACACTCCCCAACTTGCAGCCCTTGCCAACTGCATATGAAGTTGATCACCGCTAGCATTTGCGGGTTTATAGCAGACACCAACATGACATTACCCCCTTTCCTGTTGCCTAATTCCACCATATTGCCTCACTTTATCATCATATCACCAGTTATCTCTTCTTTTAAATTTGGCTTCAATTCTTTTTTATATAACACATACTCTCCCCCCTTTCCTTTTTTTTCTGTCCTGCCTAAACAAGGCATATCTCTTATATTTACAGCCCAGTCATGAGAACTGTTCAACCACGTATCTGCTAACCATTACATCATACTTTTCATTCAATGCCATCATTTCCAATTCACCCATTTTGTCAGCCAGGCTTCTCGCATTTGCAAACATACATTTAGAATGATCCTGTAATTTATTCGTACACTTTAATACACATTCCTCCCTATCCCCATGCTAGCCCCACCCCCTTCCGTCCACCACTGGCTATACACCCTGCTTTCCTCCTGGACTATCTATCCCAGTGAGACTGCTAATACCCTCCCCCCCAAACCTAGTTTAAAATCTCCTCCAACCCTCTAGCCATCTTCTCCCCTAAAACAGCTGCACCACCATCAGTGAGGTGCAACCCATCCCTACTAAAGAGCCTGTAGCCGACAGCAAAGTCTGCCCAGTTCTCAAAAAACCCAAACCCTTCTTCCTTACACCACTCTCTTAGCCACGCATTAATGCTCCTAAGCTCCCGCTGTCTCCCTGGCTTAGCACGTGGCTGCGGTAGTATTTCTGAAAACACTACCCTGGAGGTCCTTGCTTTTATCTTGGCCCCTAGTTCTCGGAAATCATGTTTAAGGACCTCACCTCCACCTCTAACTTTGTCATTGGCCCCAATGTGAACCAAGACCGCTGGGTCACACCCGGCCCCACCCAATAATCTGTATACACGATCCCCCACATGCCGAACCCTAGCACCAGGCAGGAAACACACAGTTCGGCATGTAGGGTCTTGGCGGCAGATTACCCTATCTACCTTCCTTATAATGGAGTCCCCTACCACTACCACCTGCCTTGCATTCCTGACCCTTCGTTCCTCCTCCCTTGTATCAGAGATGGCAGTCCCCTGGGTGCTCAAGGGACTAGCCCCCTCCATACACGCTAATTCCGAGGTGTCCTCCTCCACTTCATTACCAAAGGCGGCAAATCTGTTGGGATGGACAATCTGGGAAGAAGCCCCCCTACTCTTCCGTCCCCCACTTACCCTAGTAACCCTAAAAAAACTACCTCCTTCCTCATCCTTTCTTGTCCCTCTTCCACCCACCTCTATACTGGCCCCAGTGCAAGCTGCCCCCTTAGACTCTCCACCTCAGCTTCCAAACGGGCAACCCACTCACACCTGACACAGACATAGGTTCCTATACATGTGGCACGATGCACATTGCATGGTACTGACAAAACTGTCCCTTCTAATACACCACACCAACACAGTGACGCACAAACCTTGTTTAATTGCCCTTCTTGTTTCAATGTCCTTCTTTTTCTATGTCCTTGAGCTCAAGGTCCTTAAGAGAAAGGGACACTCACAGGTTCGTTTCACTCACAGGAAACTTCCTTTTGTTAGGTTCAAACCACAGGCCCAACAACTGTGAATCCTATTTAACTAATAGGCCCCAACCCCCACACCAATTAGTGCAAGAGCCAGAAAGAGAGGGGGAAAAAAAACAAACACTTATTAACCCTTTCACAGCCTGTTTGTGGATTTGCACACATAGTCCTTAACAGTACAAACAATCCTTATTTTCAAACTTTCACACACACCATACAACCATCAAATGATTAAGTGTCCTTCTTTTTCTATGTCCTTGAGATCAAGGTCCTTAAGAGAAATGGACACTCACAAGTTCGTTTCACTCACAGGAAACTTCCTTTTGTTAGGTCCAAACCACAGGCCCAACAACTGTGAATCCTATTTAACTAATAGGCCCCAACCCGCACACCGATTATTGCAAGAGCCAGAAAGAGAGGGGGAAAATCAAACAAACACTTATTAACCCTTTCACAGCCTGTTTGTGATTACAACAGGTACAATAATAGAATATAGAAGTCCAGCACACCCTTTAACTGGAAGAAGAAAGATTAGTCTGCTTACTGCACACTCGTCCTGACACATAGTCCTTAACAGTACAAACAATCCTTATTTTCAAACTTTCAAACAATCCTTATTTTCAAACTTTCACACACACCATACAACCATCAAATGATTAAGTGTCCTTCTTTTTCTATGTCCCTGAGATCAAGGTCCTTAAGAGAAAGGGACACTCACAAGTTCGTTTCACTCACAGGAAACTTCCTTTTGTTAGGTCCAAAACTATGTCAAGTACTGCCCCAGTACTGTGATATGAGGGCATTCATTTAAATGTTGGAACATTGAAGCAGCTAAGACTCCTTTAGCTTGTTATTCTTTTGTAACAGTGGTTAGAACAAACTGTGAAATGCCAGATACTATGTGTTGTAGTCATGAAAGTAATTTGTTACAATCACTATAATAACCTGCTGTTTTAACTGATGTGTTATTTAATGGTACCAGTGTAGATATTATATGGTGTTTGGTATATAAGGTATAACATAGATAATAAATCACTTTTTCGCATCATTGAAGGATTGTTTTACTTACTGGTGGCTCAAGTGTGTGGGTGCTAAAGTGGGGCTCTGCAGGGAAGGATTTCTATCTCCTTCCCTAAGTTTGTTCAAAGGTTTTAAGACTGATATTTATCCCCAGCACCATCCTATGGAGTAGGATAACACAGCCACGATTACAGTTCCACTGTGCACTCCTATGAGTTATATATATCAGATTGTCCATAGTACTTAAAGGCAATTTATCACAACCAGTACCCCGAAACCTAGGGTTTATTATACTTACTTTTTCATCTGACGCTAGGGACACTTACAAACCTCCTCTACTTCTGCGAGCTGGTTATGAGCATGCACAGCGGCAGAAGGGGCGGCATCTGCAGCGTCCATCAGCCATCAGCCCAAAAGCTGCAGCAAGGGACCAGACTTTGTAAGTATCCTTATAATTAAAGTTCACTTTGGAGGGGTTCCTGGAATATAAATTCTGGTTTTGATGGCAGAGGTACCTTTGAAAGAACTGCAGCATGTTTGAAAACACATTCTATTGGCAAACTCAAGTGACGTTTTCTGTGGTTCCCTTATGTGTCAACATATTTAGGTATGCTATTGAGAAAATACTGTTCTGACCACTACCTATTCCTCTAAGATCAATTTTTGTCTAAGATATGTAGATGATATCCCAGAACTTTGTAATACCACTGAATTTGCTTAGATGATAGACCATGCTAATAACTAACACCCCACCATCAGATTCCCTTGTGAAATATCAGACATCTCTATCAATTCTACACATCAATATGAATGTGTTTCTAACCATCAGGGAGAATAGGAAACAGGGGTCACTATTCAAATCCACAGATAAAAATAGCATTCTTAGACCTGACTGTTTTTGCACTCAAACTTATTTTATACAGTATCTAAAGATCAGTTTATTAGGGCTAAACAGATATCTTCCCAAGCAGGTAATGAATTGTTTGAATTGTTTGATAAGTCTCTCACAAAATGGTCCAAAATCTAAAGCTTTGTACACATGTGCGATCGTGGTGTCTGTATGAACGTCCGTTTCGGTCATGTAACAGTAAGTGTATGGGCGCTCGGTCAGGCATTGTTTATGATCCGATCGGTAGATATTCAACAATGCATGACCGAACATCCGTTTTGGCCGACCGAGTACCCACTCGTACATCATTGGGTGTCAAGAGTCAGGACCCGCAATCACACGTGTGTACCTTAAGAATTAAATGGGTGTACAACGAAGTAGAAAAATCAGCCACTCACATATAAAATGTACACGATCCAGTGATAGACTAACATTTTTAAAACTACATTGAGAAAATTATTATAAATCCTGAGGAAAAAAATTGTACCGTAATTTATTGGCTTATTTTATTAAAAATATAAAAAGACAACAGATTAATAATTATTGATGTTCTCCAAACAAGTTAGGGTTAAATAGAAAACTGCAGTCTTTTCTTTAAAATGAGCTGTGGATCGCATCTCTTGCTGTAGCATGTAAGAAATCAAATTGTACAGTATATAATCTGAAAACTTTCTGCTTCCAGTAACTTGAGTGACATCACCTGAGCCTTTGCCCCTCAACTGACCTCAGGGACAGAGCATGCTCACTTAAGTCTTAATGCTAAAAAAGACAGAAAGTACCTGCCAAAACAGTTAAGGGGGGGGGGGTATTAATGCATACATAGATTGGTCACATGGCTATAAGCTGCTGGAAGCAAGAAGTGTTCACGAAGTTATACTGCTAAACCTTTCCAGCAATATAACTTTTCACAGGGTTTACCTAAAGAAGTCCAGGGGTCATTATTAAGGTATGACAGATGGCTTTTATTTAACTCTAACATATTTAGAGACAAATGTTCCTCTTTAAACTCCTTCTCTTAAATATGTTTTTTTTTTGTATTATTATTAACTGCTAATAATGAGTATCTACAGCATCTAATAGTAATAAAGCAGGGATATCAAAGGGAATCTATACTGAAAAATAGATTATTTTAAATTGACTATAACTGGAAATTTAAATTCTTCCCAACCACCGCTGTATCATCTTTTTTTGATCTGCCCCCTATTTCTTTAGATACCCAATCTAAAACTTCTTTATATTTCAGCTGTCAATCAAGTTCCTTGCTCTCAAAAACTATTTCTCTGTGAGTAGTTTTACTGTAGCTGGAATGGTGACAGAGTTTTGACAGTTGGAATGCTGTGTGCAGGCTTGACAGTTGGTTTGTGGGAAAAAAGTCAGGTTGGATGGAAGTGGGAGTGGTTAAAAAAGGGAGGGGGATACTGCACCTAAACAAAATGTGTGCTGGATTGAAGGCATGCAGCAACACACGTAAATCAGAGTGATATTTATATGTATTAATTTATAGATTAAGAGTAATTTTTTTCAGTATAGTGTCCCTTTAAATTAATTTCTTTTGAATAAGCAGTTTCTTTTATTGTTTTTTATAAGTAGATCAATTTAATTTGGATGAGGAATTGATTTTTACCTACTGTTATGGCCCTTCATAACAGTCCCAGTTTCTATTGCAACCCCCTGGAAAAATGTATTGCCCACCCTTGATCTAAGGCAAGTGATGGTTAACCAGTATCCTTATAGAGGTTTCCGAGTCTAAATCCACTACATTTATTTCTTTCAACTCCTGATTGAGGCTGATGAAAAAGATTCTGACTGCACCACGTTCAACACTTTGGCTAAGAAAACAATTACAGAGCCTGATGTCAGTGGGTGTCCATTACAGAAAAATCCATGGGCTTTGGGAACTGAAAAACATTAGAGAATATTAGAATATGTTTTTGTGATTTGTCAGAGCTATATCCAGATGTAAGGCAGTGAAAGGTGATCTGTCAGGTTTTGCCATGTGTGTAATTTACAGGGGGGATAGCTACGGATGTAGCAAAGGAAGTTAAAAACAACAGACAGTGACAGAATGAAGTCTTGCAGGGAAATCAGCCAGCGGCATGTCAAACACAGCACTGGTGAGCTTTATTATTTCTCATGTCATTTTCATGCAATATACACAAAACATTTACAGATGGTTAAAAAGGTTAATGAAAACCCTCCAGTGTACAAAGCAAATTTGCTATATCAATTTATATTTATAAGGTCAGCAGTATTACAGTTGGAGCTGGATGTGTCAGAATAATCATGTATTATTACAAAGTAATGACTCTGTACAGCGATCATATGGCTCCCAGAAGCTCAGTTTCATCTCCTCATGTTTGTTTTTCTCTTTTTCATTAATTGATATTGGTACCTGACAGACACAGAATGTCATTCTGCAAATCTTTGGCCAGAAATGAGGATGATGTTGTAACACAAAGATGCATGTACGAAAATACACAGCTGCACATAAAGATCTGCCACTGATGGGATTTAAGAAATGACAGTCAATACACTGAGAATTACCACCAGCAAATTGTCTTTAATGTGTCATAAAGAACATTGTAAGGGGGGGGGGGGGCTTGTTTAAAAGGTACAAGCAATGACTGGATTCAATTGAATGTATTGGGTGGTCTCTTGAAGGGAGGCATTTATTCAAGTCTCTACATTGGCATTTTAAATATAGGATTGAATTTGTTTATTTAAAAAATAGATTTGGATCCCCTAAGTTGGGGAATCACACAAGGAAATGTAGTTTGCAGTGTATCTGGGTATTTTTGCAAACTAACAGGGAGATTCAATAAAAGTTTTTATCGTTAAAAATGGTGCTAATTTTGCCCCAACCAATCAGATCTTATTTAACATTTGAAAGCTAACATCTGACTGGTTGGGGCAAAATTAGCACCATTTTTAACGATAAGAACTTTTATTAAATAACCCTGTAAGTCATTATAAAAACAGCAGTACTATTATACTGTACAAAAGTTCCTAATATGGAAACTGCAAATTATAGGTCATAAATACCCCCACAGCTCAAATATTCATGGCTGCTCATGTCCTCTCTACAGAAGCCTTTCCAAATAATGCTGGAAACTGTGATTCACCTTTATTCTGATGCTTATGTAGCTAATCTGGGCAAAACCAAAAGCCATGCAAAAGCAAGTATTTAATGAACCTCCAACATCAACCTCTTAATAATAAGTAATATTCACTTGTGTACTGGTAGAACGATGCCTGCTGAAGGACAGATTTCATTCTGCACAAAATTGTGTGTAGCATTTTATAACACGCAATAAACTTGGGTATGGGAATACACCTGCAGTAAGAGTCTAAACTTTGTGATATTTCATTACTAGTATCAGAAGGACAGACTGGTCCCACATTGTGAATGCACAGCCCATTTTCAATTTTAATAAGGCTCATTTCAAGTTGCACAAACCCAATGGGTTCCATTCCATCTATGGGTCTGTGGAACATAGAAACATTTTGACTCGAAATTCTGAATGTTAAAACTAGAAATTCATGTTGAAGCCATAAAAAATTTACATCAAAGCCACAAACATTCTTGGTCGCCAGTGAAAATGACAGCTGTAGTTTCCCTTCTTACAACTCAGCAGAACTTATCCAAACCCCTGTAAAAATAACAAATTCAATGAACATTAAACATTAATTTCCCTACCTGTAAGGGGAAACTACTACCTCAAAAGGTATCTACTGTATAGGACCTACTAACTTGCGTTTTCTGTACTTACCACCACAATGGGAAGAGCACATGAAAATACATTATTAGGAATAACCAACCAGAATTATTTTTACAAATTCAAGAAAGAAAGAATACATCATGTTTTTTCAGCATTTTGACATTATTTGACATTAATGGGAAAAGTAGTCACTGTCAAATGCTCAATTTGTGTACTACTCCCCAACAGATAATGTCCAAGATTAGGTTCTCCTCGCCTAATTTAGAAACTTGGGTGGTGCTGTATCCTCCAAACTGCTTTTCCACAAACAGAAATGTCCTGTAGTACATAATGTATGGCGAGGAACGCACTCACTTTGAAATCTTTTAAACTTCATTGTGACAATATGTGCACAATGTTTCCCCCTTTAAAAGGGAGATACCCCGAAATGCCGTGCACATATTATGTCACAATAAAGTTTAAAAGATTTCAAAGTGAGTGCATTCTTCGCTATATGTTATGTACTCCCCAATAGAGACTTGTGATTGTGCCTAAAGTTCATTTAATGCAAAGTAAGTCACCAACTTAAAGTGAAGGTGACTGGGGTTAGAGGAGGAAACAAGGATCAAAACTCAAATGTTGATATGGATAATCTACAAACCCTGTTTTTAGGTTCCTGAGGAAACGGGAAACCTGGAATTAATAAAGGGTTACTCGTGCCCATAAAAGGTATCGTCAAAAACACCACACCCATATGATGCAAAGTAATTTTTTTTTTTAAATTGTTGGTAATAATCAGCACTTAAAATTGTCACATTGAGACTCATTTACTGAGAGCCACAGAACTCCAATTGTTGTCTTAAAGTTAAAATAACAATTTTTTCAGTAAGCATGACAAAAACAGATTTGCTTATTTGTACTTTCTTCTTACTAACAAAGTGATGTAATACATTTTGCTAAATAAGTGTATACAAATAAAAGGGTTCCATGGTATCTTTACTTACATGCGTGTGATAATATTTTATAGCAGTAAAGGGATCTACTTTGGATCTAAGGATATATCGGTAATGTTTTCCCATCAAATTTCCCTATTTTGTGCATGACTGAAAATGCTTATTACGTAAATATAAGAAGACACGAGTTTGTCACAGTTGATTCCCTTTAATTGCTTGAATGTAAATGAAACAAATTATTATATTTAAATTAAACATGATTTAAATGATACTATTTTGCTTTTAATTTAAAATGTAATGCATAAATTTAAAGGCAATTAAAGAACATAAATATAAAGAAATTAAACCAAATACAAATATATATAAACAGTGCTATAACACATCATACAGTAAGTAAGATTTACATTTTTCTATTAAACCTCTTTCATATTCACTCTACTGCCATTTGTAAGTAAGTGCAATGAATCTTCTAGCTAAGGGCTGGTGCACACATGTCATTATTTCAACACGCTATTATGGCAATATTATTGTATATTTCAACCACCTGGACAAAATCTTGGGGTGAGATTCATAGGCTGAAATTGTCCTTTAAATAAAAAATTTCTCCAAAATGCTGCTGAAAGGTGAAATATACACAATTTTTAACAATTATTTTAACTACTAGGAATACCTGGAATATTTTACAGCCCAGTGCCTAATTTAGAAACAGAAAGGAACTAATCTGCTTGCTTGCTGTATACTTGAAAAGGTGTGAATCTTGCTCACTTCCCAGTATCCACCTTTAATACACAGTCAAGGTCTCTGTCCTTGTGGTCGCTTTTTATGATTTGATTATATTATGGAGAAGATATTGAAAAGGAATAGGGACCAGTGCTAGATTATTGGCAAGGTAAGTCATTAAATCATGGTATCCAGTTACATCTGTTCTCAGCGCACAGGTTTTACTCATTTTAAATAGTTCTAAAGCCCACTTCCCTCATCAAATTTATAATTGTCAGGTAGACAGGAGCAATCACTTCTATCTCATATATTTGTTTCCAAGCTGATATCTTACTACTTACCTATCTGCAATCCTGCAGCACTTCCGTCTCTCTACTCTCAACCCCCCTGTCCCTATGTGCAAATTCTTCTAGGCAAAAGATGGGTTCTACATTGAGAACCTTTAAATTAGCACCTTATGAGTACAGTTAGGAAGGAGAGCACCAAATTGCCATGGGCCCCTTTAAATCTTAAAGAACAACTAAAGCCTTAGAACAACACTGGATCAGAAAACAGAGCGTTTTCACATAAAACCAGTAATCTGTGTCTTACCTCTCATTTTGATGTGGGTACTAAAAAATGTATCTTACTAATATGTGGTTTGTGCTTTACTTCCCAGCATTTCAGTATCACACAGTATGGTCAATGACCATTACACATGCTCAGTCCTAATCTACAGTACAGTTGGTCACACCCACTAGTAGTCTCCAGCAAATACTTTTACAGGACAGCTTAAGCAAGGAAGCATGTGACGGAGTTCTACAGACCCACCGTTAAGAGATCAGGATCTATCAGGAAGAGATCGAGTCACAGTTAGTGATGGAAGAGTGGGAGGGGCCAAAGGGGTTTGCAAGGGGAGGGGCCATGGGGACCCACAAGGAGAAGGAGACACAGTGAACAGAGACTGTCACATGGTTTAAGAGCAGGAAGCAGGAAGTGCAGGGGATCCGATGATGCTGCTACCATATCCATGAGCCATCGACAAAGTCCATCCTGGACGAAACGCTTATGGCGTTTTAGATGTAGAGTACACCCGTCTGAAAACCCAAATACCAGTAGCCATCTGTTTGTAATGTATCACTTCTCTACCTTCTATATTGATTGCACTGACATGCTCCAAATTTGCAAAATTATTTTATTGCATCTGTGCACTTTGCGATATCGTGTAATGAACATATCTAATAGCAAGGGGTACCTAAAGTGTATTAATTATGTTTTAACAAAAAAAATTAGCATGTAAAATAAAACAATTATTTAAAATATATATTTTAAAAATACTCAGGAAATCAATTCCTGTCATTTTTGGACCACAGTTACCCTTTTAAGTCACAGCCAATGACTAAAAACTGTTCTCCAAGCAGAGGAAACAGCTGAGGAGAAGAGGATTGTTGGAATTATCTCCTTACCCTGGATCAGAGAGTAAAGTAAGCGTTGCAGTCTGGGGAGTTTATTTAGCTGTCTACAAAATCTTAGTTTGCTGGTTGAACTTGCCCTTTATAATTTTTTGTAAGCTTATGTAACAATTTGTTGCCTGCTTTTAAATAATTTTTTAAAAATCAGTTTTTGAAAAAAAGTGTAAAAATAATGACTAACACTAGGTGGTGCCAAACGGCCGCAGTAGAATCATACAAACATGAATAGAATTACTTTATTAGAAAGCTCAAGTTTTTTTGCCTCACACTACATATAATATAAAACTCTCCATATTAAAAAAACAACCAAAATACAATAAAAGGGAGGGAGCAACATAGTGACCAACTAACAAGTGTAAAATAATATAAAACATTACATAAACTTCAAAAGCAATACAAGCTTTATCTCATTAGCTAGCCATTGGAATATTTCCAAGGGAAGTGTAGCGACCCAGTCTGCTTTCCCACTGAGAAGCTTTTTAAGCTGAAGCGGAAAAAAATAGATTTCATGAGGGACCGTAACTGTAATTATGGTGGACCCTTGTGGATATCTGGCCTTTTGAAGACTTCCACCTGAGGAGCAAATATTAATAAATGTGTAGAACAAACTGTAGAACACACAAAGTCCTTATGCACACAGACCAACATGGGTGCAGACTTCAATGGTGCTTCCCACTTCCAAGGGAAGTAATGATACCAGAAAATAACCATATATGAAGTCGCACTCTAAAAGGAAATTATTGATTTATTCCAACCCAACTATCAAAAACACTGTTTTTCAGGTTTGGTTTGGAATGAATCACTAATTAATTTGGCTTGAAAAAGCCAAATCCCTGTTCTTTCTATTTCTTCTTCTTCCGTTTTATTCTTCTGCTTTTTTGGACTGTATCTCCTCCCACAGTTTTTGAGCTAGAGACAATTCGGTACATACGTGTGGGGCATATAGGAGAAGTGTGCTATCTTCTAGCTAAGGAATCCACTGAAGCGTTACGGCGTTATAAGCTAATTTCAGGACATTTTTTCCCATAGACTATAATGGTAACAATCCTCAAATGTGGATATTTCAAAACAGTTTGTTTCATGGTCATATATACAAACGGTGATACCTCCAATGCCCCACACACACCTACTGACCTACCCTTTATTCCTTTGGCAGCCATACTTAAAGGGTAAATAAAGTTTAAAAAAAAACAAATTTAGATTTTTCCTCAATAAAAGATAGTTTTATGGTTGTAAACACAAAAAAGACATACCCCCTCAACCAGACCCAGGTACACACACCTACTGATCTACTTATCCATTACTGTGGCAGCCATACTTAAAGGGTAACTAAAGTCAATTTTCATATATTCACAATAAAAGATAGCTTTATGGTTGTAAACACAAAAAAGACATACCCCCTCAACCAGACCCAGGTACATACACCTACTGATCTACTTATCCATTACTGTGGCAGCCATACTTAAAGGGTAACTAAAGTCAAAAAAACTAATTCAGATTTATCCTCAATAAAAGATCATTTTATGGTTGTAAACACAAAAAAGACATACCCCCTCAACCAGATCCAGGTACACACGCCTACTGATTTACTTATCCATTACTGTGGCAGACATACTTAAAGGGTAACTAAAGTCAAAAAAGCAAATTTTTATCAATAATCAAAACAGTTTGTTTTTTAACCACCAACGTGATACAGGTAAACACACCTACTGACCTACCCCTCCATTACTGTTGCAGCCATACCTAAAGGGTAACTATAGTAAAAAAAAACTAATTTTGATCAATAATCAAAAAAGTTTTTTTTTTTAACCCCCATGTGGCATAGATACACACACCTACTGACCTACCCCTCCATTACTGTTGCAGCCATACTTAAAGTGTAACTAAAGTAAAAAACATTTTTTTGACCAATCATCAAAAAAGTTTGTTTTTTTGAACCCCCAACCTGACACAGGTACACACACCTACTGATCTACTTATCCATTACTATGGCAGCCATACGTTAAGGGTAACTCAAGTAAAAAAATGAATTTTGATCAATAATCAAAAGTTTGTTTTTTTAACTTCCAACCTGATCCAGGTACACAAACCTACTGACCCACCCTACCATTTCCATGGCAGCCATATTTAAAGGGTAACTATAGTAAAAAAAAAAACTGATTTTGACCAATCATCCAAAAAGTTAGTTTTTATCCCCCAACCTGATAGGGGTACACACACACCAACTGACCTACCTTAAATATATGTGACATATTTAAAGGGTAAGTAAAAAACAACAATGTCCTCTTCATTGCCATTATTGATTTTTAAAATCTGCAGCACAAACACACAAATTCCTTTCCAAAATGCAGTCTTTCAGGCCAAATTCAAAGTTTATACTTAAACTTTCCCATTCTAGTTTCACTTTAGAGTGCGACTTAATACATTGTTATTTTCTAGTACAACAAACTATATCTGAACAGTGAATATCCAATATTCCAATATTCTGCTAATATTGCCAACTCTTAGCGGTCAAGGTTTTACAGGTCCTTTTGTGTATTACAGGGGATACTTCTATCCCATCTTGTTACCCAATATCAGCAAATACACAGGGTCAAAAATGCTGTGTCAAAAGTAAACAAAAGGATTACTGCAATGCTAACCAAATGCACTATGTCATCTGACAAGCAGACAGAGTAACATTTAACGAAAAGAGATCTTGGGCCATTCAGGAGGCCAGTGGCCAAAATGTATGAAAAACTGAAAATCCCTATGTCCAAATCCAAGCCCACAGCCATCTGGGAAAACTCTGAGCAAGCCTAACCAGACAAAGACTGCAGAGTGCTGCAGTCCAACACAATCACGAGGGCTGGGCTGGGTCTTCCTGTTCTAAAGATTCAACTGTTTAAAAATGATAACAAATCAGAAATATAATCTTGGCTGGTAATTTCTTGCAAGAAAAAAAAAAAGAGCACAGAAGAAAAGACCCAAATCCCAACATTGCTAAGGGCTAATCCCTGCTGCATCGCACTAACCATTTCGGCGCCTTTTACTATTGGACATGCAATTCCATTCAATTCAGTTTCCATTCTGAAACACATTATTTATTTAGTGTTGTCCTCATTAGCATGATTGTTTGCAATTCTACTAAAACAGCTTTTTGTTTTTCTGGGAAAAATATGTTCAAAATCGTATTACGGTGCATTTACCTGCACTTATCCTACATAACCACAATGTAATAGCTTTAGAACAAGCCCAGCACTGTTTTTTTCCTGCTACTCCTTACATTGTTTGTGAGCATGAAAAATGACATAAGCATTGAAATTTCCTCTCGGCTTTCCTCTCGGCATTCCACAATGGAATTATATATAAAGCACAGAGCATTCATTTCTGTCACAGTTTAGAATCTTGAAACCTGACTGTTCCATGTAACCCCATAACACCTGCAAACAAAAGGTTCCTGGCACACAAAGCTTTCACGGTCCCATGCCACCATACACACCTGAGAGACGGTGAGGTGGGGAGCATTTGCAGAATAACTGCATTAACAATAATGTAAACCATTACCTAGCACACAACTGCAGCTGTTTTCAAAATTCCTGGCAGAAGAATGAAGTGATGGCAATTACGTGTGCTAATTTACCGGCAATTTATATTATTGTTAATCTGAATCCAGCAGGATGCCCTGTGGCCTGCAGGAGAGAAGACAACCTCTCCTGAATCATTGCTTTCTGTTTCTATTGGCTGCTTTCACATTTAAAAATATAGAAAATGAGCATCTTCTCCAAGCTCCCATCTGACATCTCCCGTAGATCACTCACATTTCAACAACTATGCCTCAAACGGACGAGAGGTCCTAAATGAATAACTAAGCTATATAATATCTTATCACGCAAAGGTAACTCCAGTCTGGAAGGTCCTAACTTCTAACCTTTTTTACATCAATTACGATTAACTTTTGCACTTCGCATACTTGCACACTGGATCAATATAGCAGGCTTTGTCACTTACCCCCAGCCCTTTGGCTTTTAAAAAATGAGGGAAGAGGCCACCCATCCAGGGCTTTATATTACTGGCATAGGACCTCCCATTAAGGGTTGTGTTGGGGGTGCTATAACCACATGGAAGCTTGACCATGCTTCCTAATAAATACATAAAATAGAATGGCTGTTGAAGCACTCCTTAGGCTAAATTACAACCACATTTTGTGGAAGTGCTACTGATCTGGTCAAACATTAATACAAACGTAGAATAGATAATCAATGCACATTCCTAGGCCCCATACAATATCATATTATCTACACACTAGCATACTTTATAAACAAAGGGGTTTTAGTATACATTAATGTGATCACATGAATGAAAATCCTTCCAACCACGTCAAGGTAACCCCAGTCTGGAAGGTCCTAACTTCTAACCGTTTTTACTTCAATTACCATTAGCAAACTTTTGCACTGCTCATACTGGATCAATACAGCAAGCTTTCTCACTTCCCCCCAGCCCTTTGGCTTTTTAAAACTGAGGGAAGAGGCCATCCAGTATGCTCAAGTGGGAGCAAGGTATAGTAAAGATTCTGCCTGAGGAGCAATGGAATGACATATTTATAGCATCACATTTGTTAATTAACAAATTAATAAAGGAAAAATCCTATAAAATTTTATATGGATGGTATAGATCACCTCTTTCTCTGCAGAAGATAACTAAATCTTATTCTCCCTGTTGTTATCCAGGTTATGGAGACATAGCCAACCTATCACGCTGCTGGTGGTTTTGTCCAGAAATCCAAACATTCTGGAAAACTTGCCAAGACTGGTTATCCCAAAAAATAAACACCTCGATTGTCCTTACACACATTGATTTGCTTTATTTAACAGTCCTCATGGACAATTACCACTGAGATATAAAACATTTCTGCAACAGGTCTGCACAGCTGCCCAGTGTACCCTCTATGGAACAACATGCACTCACCAGGATTTGGTGGATATACAGAAATGAACATACCAGACACTCTCTTGGAAACTACCTCCTCAAATTTTACACCCCCTGGGAACCATGGACACTTTTGATGAACATAACAATAAAATGTAACCATAGGTCTAAGCATATATATTACTCTCCTTGTGTGTTCTTTACTTTTATTTCTCATCTTCCCTCATCATTTCCCTTTCTCCACCCCTAATAATATTTTCAATTTAACTAACTAACATAAAATGGTATGTTAACAAACTTAACTTATAAAAGTGACACCCAAACAAAGTAAATGTTTTTGAATACCACATTTGTTACAATATTGGTTAAATAATACTGAAAAGAAAAGAGTACACTTCAAATGTTTTTCATATATTATCTTTTATGCAATTAAAATTAATGTACAAAAATACTACTCAAAAATATCTACCCAGCAGATCAAACAGCATATAGACCAATATCGCTTCTGAATAGTGATTATAAATTATTGGCCAAAACCTTAGGTAACCGTCTACAAAGAGTAATACCCAACATCATTCATCAAGACCAAACTGGTTTTATGCCAGGGAAAAGTACATCAATAAATGTTCGACACATACACAGATCAGACATGAGATTATGGGCGACAGAGTGATCCTATCATTAGATGTGACCAGAGCGTTTGATTCAGTTGAATGGAATTTTTTATGGGCGTGTATGA
Organism: Hymenochirus boettgeri; assembly: GCA_019447015.1. Taxonomy (NCBI): domain Eukaryota; kingdom Metazoa; phylum Chordata; class Amphibia; order Anura; family Pipidae; genus Hymenochirus; species Hymenochirus boettgeri. The sequence goes on along the minus strand of CM033472.1, from coordinate 213,527,554 downwards.
TCTGGTTCGGTTTCGGCCCCAAATATATACAATGGATCAAATTACTATACTCTAACCCCAGGGCCAATGTAATGATAAATGGACTGACGTCGAACTCATTCCCCCTAAACAGAGGGACCAGACAGGGATGTCCGCTCTCCCCTTATTTCTTCTCGCTCGTTATCGAACCTCTAGCCATCAGACTCAGATCCCCTTAAAAAAGGGATTAAGCAGAGGACCTCACACAGATCTAATCGGGTTATATGCAGATGACGTGATTCTATCCTATCAGACACTGGTCAATCTCTAACTCAAGCGGAGAAACACATCACCCAGTTCAAACCATACTCTGGACTCGGAATCAACTGGGGGAAATCCTCCATATGTCTTCTCAATGCTGAAAACATTTCCTCCCAAGACTTATCTTGGCAAATCCCAAGAGTCTCCCATTTCAAGTATCTGGGTATTTGGATTTCCAGGAACCCTAATGAGTTCAGAGAGTTAAACATTAACCCCCTCCTCCGCACCATACGCCAAAAGACACAATCCTGGTCTGCTCTCCCCATTAATTTAATTGGAAGAATAAATCTTATTAAAATAATTCTCCTACCAAAAAGTTTACAAGTATACTTACCTCATTCCTGTGGGCTAACGGCAGAGCCCGACTCAAGATCAGCAAACTCCAACAGCCCAAAGATGAGGCCGGCCTGGCACTGCCAAACCTTCAATATTATTACCTGGCTGGACAGATTCGATTTTTAAGGCAGTGGGTAGATCCCAATGAAACTCCTACTGCGGCGGAACAAATGCTGGCCTCCTACAGCTCGGGACACCAAATCGCTACGATTGAAGCACCAGGTCTACATATGACCAGTCCACCAACTCCTCTACACAACCAGATGCATAAGATCTGGAAAGAAATCAACGAATTGCTAAAATTCTCAGGTAAACCAAATGAAACCCCTCTGTGGAACAATCAATGCTACCCACATCTCGCAGCCTTTGTCTCAGCGAACGACTGGGAAAGTAAAGGAATAAAACAATTTGATCATATCATAGCAGGAAACCACCTCAAATGCTTCGAGGATCTGAAATCTGAGTATGAACTACCGCGCTCATACTTTTATAGATATTTACAGTTAAGACACTGCATCCACTCACAGTTCCCCACTAAGGTACTCCAACTGACTAAACACCCCATCATCGGGATTCTCAAAACCCAAGGCCTTCAAGGCCTTATTTCACGAATATACATTAGGCTGATTGCTGTGAACTCCGCCCAACAGAGAGAATCAATAATACAATTATGTAATAAATCAATCCCCAATATTGATGGGGAAGACTGGGATGAGATTGGTGCAGCACATGTTCAAGCTGCCCCTTCGGCAAATAATAAACTAATTCAATTCATAACCCACCAAGCCTACCTCACCCCCAAAAGACTAAATAGGATATCCCCTACATCATCAGACAGATGTCCCAAATGCAATCAACAGGCGGCGGATTTCTGGCACCTAATCTGGGACTGTAAACAGGTACAACATTTCTGGCACACGGTCACACATCTGTTAACAAGTCTTCTTCCCTGGCCGGTTCCTACGGACCCGAAACTCTGCCTATTGGGAATAAATACGATTGAAATAGAAAACCCCTCTCAACTAACATTTATAAGGACAAGAAAGACCATAGTCCTTAAGTGGATGGCTCCAGATCCACCTCAAGAAAATTCCTGGATCGCTCTGATCAACAACTCTCTCACCTTTCACAACCTGATATACAAACATAGAAACTGTAAGTAGAAATTTAAAAGGATATTGTCTTACAACAGGATCAGTAAATTAAAGATTTCGGGGAGTCCTCTCTAACCCCAAGAAACCAGCAGGCTCTGAGCACATTACCCCCAAGTCGCCCCCTCCCGACCTCCCCATCCCCCACCCACCCTGAAATATGATAACTATAAATTGTATATAGGAGCAATGTTATTAGCTACAAGTTAAGTAATATGACAACCAAACAAAGTTACAGAAATGTTAGATTTTATTTATATTTTGTAACAACAATGTACAATGTCTATATATCCTGAAGAATGCTAATACAGCTGTAAGCATTGTACTTATTTCTTTTCTTTTATATTCAAAAAATAAATCAAGTTTAAAAAAAAAAAAATTTATGTACAAAAAAGAAAATGAGCATCTGCAAAGGAAAGGAAATTATTCAGAACACACTTTAGAGTGGCAGGAGGATGTGGGATGTGAGCGGATTGTGCTGCTGTCAATAAAAGCCCCTTTAGGAACATGCTCCTCAGAAATTTTGTACACAATAAGAATTCCACAATGTTCAGATCACAAATGACCACAAATGAAATGTTCAGAAGCAAGAATACCACAAATGGAATGTTATCAAATTAACACTAGAAAAGGAAAGTTTAAGTATAAACTTTGAATTTGGCTTGAAAGGCTGCATTTTGGAAGGGAATGTGTGTGTTTGTGCTGCAGATTTTAAAACTCAATAATGCCAATGATGAGGATATTGTTGTTTTGTACTTACCCTTTAAATATGGCTGTCACATGAATTAAAGGTAGGTCAGTTGGTGTGTGTACTTGTGTCAGGTTGGGGGATAAAAGACTAACTTTTTTGATGACTGGTCAAAATATGTATGAATGAATGGGTAGCTCAGTTGGTGTGTGTACCTGGGTCCGATTGGAAGTTAAAAAAACAAACTTTTTTCATTTGATCAAAATTTATTTTTGAATATAGTTACCCTTTAAGTATGGCTGCCACAAAAATGGAAGAATAGGTCAGTAGGTATGTGTACCTGTGTCAGGTTGGGGGTTAAAAAACAAACTTTTTGGATGGTTTGTCAAAATTAGTTTTTTTGACTTTAGTTATCCTTTAAGTATGGCTGCCACAGTAATGGAGGGGTAGGTCAATAGGTGTGTGTACCTGGGTCTGGTTGAGGGGATATGTCTTTTTTTGTGTTTACAACCATAAAACCATCTTTTATTGAGGATACTGTAAATCCAAATCAGTTTTTTTACTTTAGTAAAAAAGTAAGGCTGCCACAGGCACGCTCATTGCAAAGCGTGCCTTCCTATTGGCCTTGTCGCCGACGAGAGGAGGGGGCGGAACCTGCCCGGGCAGTGTTGCTCTAAGACAGTGCTTTAACTTTTGCGAACCCAGGGGTGAGGACCTAGTGGTTCAGGCCCTCACCCTGGGTAAAAGGTACAGACCTATGAAGAGGAGCGGAGGGAAGGTGAGTATAATTGTCCTTTAATAGTATGAGAAATGAATGCAGGGAGAAAGAATGTTGAAGAGAAATAAAAAATTAGGGTAGAGAAAATTTTAAAGAGGATAGGTGATCAAGGTGCAGGGAGATAAAAAGGCTGATATAACGTATCAGAAAGTAGGTAGAGACCGGACCAGATTCTGCAAGTTGCAAAGGTGCTTTAATAGCAAATTAAACACAACATGTTTCGGGTCCAAACACCCTTTATCAAGTGTGATAAAGGGTGTAACATGTTTGTTGTTTAATTTGTATTAAAGCACATTGCAACTTGAGAATCTGGTCCGGTGTCTCTACCCTAATTCGGATACAGCAAACAGCTCCATCACACCTTCAAATCAACCTAAATCACAATCTCGAGATAAACATCTGTGAGGAGCAATGCTGAAAGTAAGCAATATTACTTCCCTGCATGAACACTTCCTGTGCTCCACGCCATGGGACCAGCCTCAGCCTGCATTAATAGCTCTCAACTGTCATTTTTTCCTGCCAAACAAAGGAAACAGATGCGCAAATGCAGGCGCATTGGAAACGTGTGACCATTTTTGCGTTCGCTTCACTTTTTCATGATTTCTTTTCTAACCAAACTCACTCTCCAAAACAACACCTAGTGTGGCCTGAGCCATCAGTCAGTACTTGTTTTTTTAGCCTCTGCTAAAAGTATCTTTCAATAAAGTAAAATATTTGAAACAGGTGGCAACACTAATAGAGGCTATTTGTCTCGATCCTTAACATGAAAGACCCTCACAGGGTCTTGGGATTCAAATACTTTTAAAATTGAAAACGTAAACATTTTGGATAAAAAATTGCAAAAAATTTAACAATAAACCATGATAATGCCTTCTTTAAATTCTTTTTGCGGTACATTGACATTTAACAAGAATACTAAAGAACCTAGAGCTCAGTGTATTAACCCTGACCTACCAAATGTAAAAAAAAAAATATTTATAGGTGATTTATCACTTTATATACAGACTTGAAATGCTTACTAAAGTACATTTAAATTATTGCGCAGTAAGAATTCTGTTCTTTATTAAATCATAAATAACCGGAGGGGATTAATCCGTATAAATTTCTCCTCTGATGTCTGAGGGTCCGGATGTGGTCGTTAGCTACAGGCAAACACGCCTTCATCATCATAGGTTGTCTGATTCAGGTTACTTGGCAACTCAAGCTTCTATACATGAGATCCACATCTATGGGCCACTTACGAGCAAGACATAGCAGCAATGACACAGGGGTGCGTAGGTAAGCAATGAACCAAAACGGATAACTTTATTGCCATTCAGTTCTAAAAGAGTGGATAGGTTTGACATATATATTAAGATATCTAAGGATCCCTCTACTTCAACTTGTTATGTCTGTTGTTTTAAATGCTACCCCATGAACAAGGATACATTGAATTGCAAAGGTAGGACTGAAAATTAGAAAACACCCAATTTCCACTAATCTATTTTTATTCCCCGGCGTTTTGCAGAACTAAGAAGGGTGCAGCTCTGAGCCTCTTTCTCATCTTCATCTAGATACTTGACACCTCTTTTAAACATTGGGATTAGTGGAGGAATAGGGAGGGAGGTCACCGGTTTCATCCAGAGTTAAGTACATGCAGGGTTATTCAATAAAAAGTTTCGTTATTAAAAATGGTGCTAATTTTGCCCCAACCAATCAGATGTTATTTAACATTTGGAAGCTAACATCTGAGTGGTTGGGGCAAAATTAGCACCATTTTAACGATAAGAACTTTTATTGAGTATAACTGAATTTTCCCAAGTGCCTTATACCACCCCGAGAAGGCCCGGCCAAAATTCTGGCAGGAAGTCAATGGGATCTGCTAAAATAAAATATGTCATCTGCAACATACTGAGTAAACCCAAATAGGGAGCCATCCCATACCATGTATAACAAGTTTCCTGTTTAGTATATTGCCACTGGAGTCAATAGCTAAAGCAAGCAGGGTAAGTGACGGGCACTCCCCTGTTCTTGTGCCATCTAACCAAAACAATATGCTTGAGGGCATACCACTTAATTAAGACAGCTCTTTGGCTCGACCACGATAGAAGGGTAACCCATGTATATATTGAGGTCCCAAAACAATATCTTTGTAGCCTCTACCACCCTGAGCATGTGGACCCACTCGATGGAGTCAAATCGCTATGAAAAACATCCCATTTGGAAGGTCTCAAAGTCGCTGACTGAAATACATTTTTATTGGAGAAATGCCAAAAGTTGAGAAATAGTCAACATATTCTGATGAATTTCTGCACTGATCATTAAATATGTACATGTAACTAACACCAATTTTTTTAGAATGATGCGACCGTGCATTCGATAGGTAGGATTATATGGGGCCTAGGAATGTGCCTTGGTTATCTTTTTTTTTTCAAGGGGTACAGCTGTGGTCTTGAATTATCCAACATTAGTACAGAATGCCACTAGAAACAAACCCTTCTGTACATACCTTCAAACTTAAACACCTTAATAACCATCTCTAGATAAAATTAGGAGAAATTATGGCTGGAAATGTTCAGCCAATATTCCATCTGCTAACACTTCCCTGTTTTCAGCTCTGCCTGCAGTAATAGGCTCCCATTTCAACGTCAATCCTGATTTACCCAGCAGTAACCTGTTCTAACGGAGCCATGCTTCTCCACCTGGGAAGATGCGGTGGGGAGAGCAGGTTGATCTCACTCAACCTACCTGGAAGCAGGAAGTTTCCCGAACATTCACCCCATTGTACATGTCTCACAGGCTCTAGCCAGTAGCTGTGATTGTCAGCTAATTTTAAAGGACAATAAGGAAGGCTTTTCATTAACCTTAACTGTTTGAGACACATGCTGCCCCTTTAATAAATGGGGCCTCGAATCTGGTCATTGGTTATCCCTTTTTCGACCTGGAAATATGCCAGATTAGTAGCAACCTTAAACTGTACATAAAGTACCACTCCCCCCAGGACTATTCAGGAAATATTCAATTAATTAATATAATGGGGGTTGCTTTCAAACTTTGAATCATTTATTTTCTCAGAACCAATCTTTACGATCTGACACCTTAATGCCTGAAAGCATGAATAACTCTCCCTGCGAGTTGCTGTCGGTATGTTGAAATAATGTGATGTAAACATAATTAAGATGTGGAGGCTCCACACCATTATTTATGGGGGTATTGTTGAATAGGGGTTCCCTGTGTTAGTTTGATAATCCGATACAGAGGTGCTGAATTTTTTTGCTGTACTGGTCTCTTATGCAAGTGGTTCCTTGGCTGGCCACATCCCAGCTCTGGCAATTAGATGCCTCAAAACAGCGAGTTTTGATTCCCTATTTTCGAAATTCCAAATAAATATGAAAATCTGAAAATTCTAAAAACAGACCCATAGAAGCAATGGGGAAAAAAGCAAGAAAGATTAAAAGGCAAAGTCCCAAGGCCTAGTTAAAAGAGCATGGTAACTGTAGATGAGCTCAAGCACCTGGACCAACTGCGGTAGGAGAAACATGCAAAAATCCAAATCACCAAACATTTCCTATTTTTAAGCTTCCACATTTATATTCAGGGCTACCTTTTGGAAAAAACCCATGATAGCCTCATATATTCGTAACTCTCTTTTTTGAAAGAGCCTCGTATATTCCTTTAACCATTGATAGTAGGTTTTTATATTTCTTAACCCATTGAGAGTATCAGCCCGGTGTGCATTGGCTTAATTTGAGGGTACTAAATATACAAGGTACTTTTGAGGGGTACCAAAAGTATCCTTCGAATATATGGTCCCCCCCATCGAAGTAGCTATGTTCCGTTGACGGGTTAATTGAAAATAAGGAAAAGTGCCCTCGATCCGAAAGTTAAAATACAAATCACAGCAAAAAAATAATAATCAGAAATAAACCCAGCCATCTATGTAATTGAAAATAATAAAATAAACAACACCTCTAACTCCCTCTAAAATATTGGCACCTGTTGTAATTGTAGGCAGGTTGTGGAAGGGTAATAAGTGTTTTGTTTTTTTTCCTCTCTTCGGTCTCTTGCCACTGATTGGTTGTGGGGGCGGGGCCCCCCACGTACTTAAATAGAATTCACATTGGTTTGCAACTGACCAAAATGAAGTTTCCTGTGAGTGGAAACGGAACTGACTGGAACCTGTACCCTTTTTAAAGGACTTTAATAAGACATGGAAACAAGAAGGACCACTAAACAAGTTGGTGTGTGCTGGTATTGTGTATCATTACTCTGTATTAGAAGGGACAGTTTTGTTGTACCATGCAATGTGCCTTCCTGCCACATGTATAGGAACCTGGAGTAGACGTTCCAGGGGACCTATGTCTGTGTAAGTGCGGGAGGCTGCCTGTTTGGAGCTGAGATGAGAGATCTAAATGGGCAGCTTGCAGCATTGCAAGGATTGGCAAATATGGGGGACAGAAGACATGGCTGGGGCACTATAGAGGTGGGTGGAAGTGGGACAGGGAGGTGAGGGGGGACCGGTAGTACTAGGGGTATAGTGGAAGTGGGTGACGAAGGGTAGGGTGGCCAGCTCTTACATTCCAACAGATTTCCGCCACCTTAGGCGATGAAGTCGGAGGAGGACAGATTGGAATTAGGCACGGTATAGAGCGGTCTAATCCCTTGAGCACCAGGGGACTGCCATCCCTAATACAAGGGAGGATTAATTTAGGATCAGGATGCTAGGCACAGGTAGTAGTGGTAGGGCACCCATTTATAAGTAGATAGGGTAATCTGCCACCAAGACCATACATGCGAACTGTGTGTTGACTACCGGTGCTAGGGTTCGGCATGTGGGGATCATGTAGAAGATTATTGGGTGGGGCGGGTGTGAACCGGCGGTCCCACATAGCAATGGTTACCTATATGCTGTCCATGACTCAAAGTAACAAAATGGCAAGCTTAAGAACATATGGGACAGGTACTGTCATCTCACCATCACTAAATAGCCTTCACAAACAGAACCTTAAAACCACACCTTTCAGCGCAAGCATATAACATGCCTAGCCATTACCACTCTCACTGACCAACTAGTCCAACCACCTTCACACTCACTGCAAGGATATGTACAGGCTTACCATTCATGGATAGTATAGTAACCCGTATGAGGTGAACAAAGACATAAGTTCCATCCAGTTCAACCCACCCAGCACACCACATTCTGCCTAAACGTTTTAGTATTATGAAGGGTGACAATCAGAAATATCCCTGGAACAACTTATTAGTATCAATACTAGTAACCAGGCAACTTTTTCTGTTTTCTGAAAACGCATCCAGCTTTTTTTTTTTTTTAAACTATCATGAACCAACGCCATCAAAACATTCAAGGGAAAGACAGTTCCTAGTTGCGACTGTTCCCAACAGTGGAAAAACCTTTCTGAACCCCTCCCCCCCCCCCCCGGGCCCCCCCCCCCTCCCCCCCCCCCCACTAACTTATCTTCTCCTCGGATAGTTTATTGTATGGCCCGTTAATGTATTTATACACAGTAATCATATCCCCACGCAAGGCCTTTTCTACGTACATATTGTAACTTCCAATCTCTCTTCAATTCAGCTCCCCCAATCCTTATTAATTTTGTTGCCTTCTCTGAACCCTTTCCATTCAAAGATGTCCTTTGTACACAGGATCAAAATTTACTGAATATCCAATGAGGCTTCCAATGCTTTGTAAAGAGGAGATAACATTTTTTTAACAAGGACTATCAGGGAGATTCTACTAAAAGTTTCTTATAATTAAAATGTGTAATTTGCCCCAACCAATCAAAACTGATGTAAATTGAAAGCTAAATCGATTGAGTTGGGGTAAAATTATCACATTTTGAACGATAAGAACTTTGATTGAAAACCCCGATAGATCTTGCTGGCTCTAGTTGGTGCTGCCTATCACTGCTTGCTACCTTTAAGTTGGTACTCCACCAAAACCCCCAAGATCCTTTTCCAACAGAGATTAACTTTACACAGAGGCCAGTGTTCTAGCTATAGTGTTTCCATTTAAAATAACCAACAACCGTATCAGCTAGGTATATGGGTAAATCAGAGGTGCTGTTACCAGTTGTGTGCAATCGTATAATTCACGATCAAAGAACAGGTAGAGGCACACTCAAAGACATATGTTAATTATAATGCTGACAAAATCGGGTCCAAACACCCTTTATCACACTTGATAAAGGGTGTTTGGACCCGAAACATGTTGTGTTTAATTTGCTATTAAAGCACCTTTGCAACTTGCAGAATCTGGTCCGGTCTCTACCTACTTTCTGATACGTCAATATTCTTGTGCTCTTGGACAGAAGCACCTATAGAGCCCTTGGACCTGCCGTTTGGTACAAGACCAGGACATTATTCATATATGGAAGGCTTTTTATATAATTCTACTATACTTCTATACTAGTTTGGAAGAATTCAAGACCACTATTACCCTTTATTGTTTTTGCAAAAAATAAATTGTTGGATGTCATGGTATATTACAATTGATTATGTGGATTTAGAGACCGCAGGACTAGTAGGACTAAAATATTAGCCCTTGTTGCAGTTATATTATTAATATTGCACTTGTATCATCCATAAAAAGAGAAAGTATACAATATGACAGGGCTTAAGATTAAAATAAAATAGATACACTAAATCACAGGCTTAAGCTTGGAACATATTTTAATGTTAAAGATGATCCTGCAGAATCGGCCCTTAATCGTTAAAATGTTTACCGCAGTTAGTATAGTATAGTATTTGAGGTTGAATAAAGACATACGTCCATCCAGTCCAACCCATCTAGCAATATCCTCATTTCCTGCCCAACTGTTGATCCAGAGGAAGGCAAAAAAAACCACCAAATTTATGAAGGGGGAAAAAATTCCTTCCTGACTCCCAAGTGGCAATCGAAAATTTCCCTGAATCAACTCTACTTTATGTATCAATACCAGTAACTTGCAACATTCCTTGTTTGCAGAAACTCATCCAGCTTTTTTTTTTAAACTGACCAATGAACCTGCCATAACAATGCCCACCGTAAGTCAGTCATGTTCTATTGGTGAACAATGCCCCAGATAGTTTATTGTATGGCCCTATAATGTATTTATACACAGTAATCATATCCCCACGCAAGCGCCTTTAATCCAGCATACATAATTGTAACTTTTCCAGTCTCTCTTCATCTTGAAGTTCCCTCAATCCCCTTATTAATTTAGTTGCCCTTCTCTGAACCCTTTCCATTTCAAAGATGTCCTTTTTGTACACAGGATTCCAAAATTGCACTGCATATTACAAATGAGGCATTACCAATGCTTTGTAAAGAGGGAGAATAACATTTTCCTCCCTTGAATCCATACCTCTCTTTATACAAGACAATACCATGCGGACTCTGGCTGTTGCTGCCTGGCACTGCTTGCTACCTTTAAGTTTGTTTTCCACCAAAACTCCAAGATCTGTTTCCAACAGGGATTCACTTAACGCAGAGCCATTTATAGTATAAGCAGCACTTGATAAAGGGTGTTTGGACCCGAAACATGTTGTTGTTTAATTTGCTATTAAAGCACCTTTGCAACTTGCAGAATCTGGTCCGGTCTCTACCTACTTTCTGATACGTTGATATTCTTGTGCTCTTGGACGACAGAAGCACCTATAGAGCCCTTGGACACTGCCGTTTGGTACAAGACCAGGACATTATCATATTGGAGATAAAAAGGCTGAAACAAACACTAAAGACAATCATGAAACAATCAGCAAAGATTGAAAAAATATTTATGCCAGCATAGGACGAGAAATGACGAGCTTCAAAAGCTTTCTTAAAAGTACCAAAGTACTTAAAGATAAAATAATAAATACCGCATATACTCGAGTATAAGCCAACCCGAGTATAAGCAGAGATACCCATTTTTACCTCAAAAAGTAAGAAAACATGATTGACTCGAGTATAAGCCGAGGGGTTGAAATTATGACCACTACTGCCTTTTAATACTGTATTTATTTGCCCTTTAAATGGACAGCAGTAGTCCCATACAGTAATAGACAAATTCAGTATGACTATTACTGTATGGGAACTCTGCGTCCATAAAAAGCCTCATTCCTTGGCACTTCAGATGTTTTGGAAACTACAACTCCCATCATGCTTTAGTAGCTGGGAGTTGTAGTTTCCAAACACTGCAGTGCCAAGGAATGAACCCTTTTTTATGGACACAGCATCCCCAGGAAAGGCCCCCAAGTTCAGTGAGAGTAAGTAAGAGTTAAGTACTCACTCGGGTCACACTAAATAATGAATTCTTTTCCCCAATCTGGCTGCCGATCGCTATGTACAAGCTAACTTTAGAAGCAAGTGTTCCGCCTGGCAGTCTGCGCTGATTTGCAGGATGACGTCCATATGCGCCACCTGTCTCACTTACTGCCTGGCGCCGAGTAGTGACATCACTACTCGGCACCGGGCAGTAAGTGGGACAGGCGCCGCGGTATGGACGTCATTCTGCAGATCAGCGCAGAGTGCCAGGCGGAACACTTGCTTCTAATGTAAGTTAGCTTCTACATAACGATCGGCAGCCGGACATTTCACAATTATTTACTTGACCCGAGTATAAGCCGAGGTCGGAATTTCAGGCTAATTTTATAGACTGAAAACCTCAGCTTATACTCGAGTATATACGGTACTACTGATTAAATTGTATAAAAAGCAGCATATCTTAAATAACAAAGAAGTGAGAGCTGGCTGTCTCTGGTTCAAACTTGTTTAAGGTAGAAGATATCCTAAAACTCTCTGCCAGATAATGTGGCGTATAAACACATGTTCCTGTAACTTTACAAAGTATAACATGTAACTCCACTGGTAGAGCTGGATGCCTGTATGTTTTAGCATGTCATTCCTTGTTCTAATGTTATTGAACAAAAGAGTGGCACGGGACACTAGGAAATTACACTGTACTTGCTGATGTCATTAAGGACCTCCAGGGAGCTGACAGATCATAAATACTAAAGAGAAATTATTTAGGGACAGAGTTACTCAAGACAGAAGGTGTTCAGCCATTAACTGGTCACACAGAAAGGTAAGCTGCTATGCATTTGTTTCTTTATCACATAGGATATTTTGATCTTAAACTGCCTGTAGACATTAATGCAATGGAAAAAATTGGTCTGTGTTGGGAAAAAGAGAATCACAAGCAATGAATTAGACAATTTGGTCAAACTATAGCCCCTTTTCTTCTACTAAACTACAGCTCCAAATCTCAAGTTGTTGAGGGACAAACTGACCTGCTGGTCATTAGCAGCTTTAATCTGTAAATCAGGCAGGCAGAGCATTTACCGATACTTATTAAATCAGTGATCAGTATTGCACAACACACTAGCATATATATCATATATTTATCAGTAAAAGATAATAACAGCTAGTTATTGCTAGTTATTGCTATAACTAGCAGATAGACATAGATCAAAAATTTAACAAATCATGACCAACTTGTTATTTTTACTGCTGGCAGAATGGCAAAGACCTGCTCACTTGTGCTTTGATATTATTGACTAAGAATAGCTGCTCTTAACTGACTCCTAATCACCATTCATTCATTGGAAACATTCTATCACCTGGGGGGGTTCAGCCATGCTGAATTTCTGTAAGTTCCTTTTAAGTGAATGTAACCTTAAGGCTGGTACACACGATATAACTTTCCTCCTGAACGACTGTTTGAGACTTTCAGCCAGTCGGGCAGGAGGAAGGACTGTCGGTTGCTGCAAAATCAGAAGCACGATCAGCCGTGGTTTTTCAACCTTTCCGATTGTGCGTTAGTCCGATTCTGACGAACAAACTGTTGGCGCGGTCGCCACCAAGAACCAGTACAATAATTCGGTCTGACCGACCAGCATTTCAGTGTTTTGGATGTTCTGGCCAAAATAGGGTGTGACATAGCTTTAATTTGTTATGCCATGAAACAATGAAATTCTGTTTGTAAACTGTGTAAGCTAAAGGTACATATAGACATGCAATAGCGCACACAACGCACCCTGCCAACTGCACAACGAACAGCCATATCGGCTGAAAAATCATTTGTATATTGATTGTCGGTTGGTCGTTTTTAAAGATTTGAGCTGGTGGATTGTCAGTCAAAACCTCTGTCTTCACTTCTGTACCTAGCTTCTGTACCTAGCTTATCCTAGCTTCTGTACTTAGCTTCTGTACCTAGCTTATCATAGCTTCTGTACCTAGCTTCTGTACCTAGCTTATCTAGCTTTGTATCTAGCTTCTGTACCCCTAGCTTCTGTACCCCTATCTTCTGTACCTATCTTCTGTACCTAGCTTTTGTACCTAGCTTCTGTACCAAGCTTATGTACCTAGCTTAAGTTCACATGTAAAACATCTCTGTAAAGACTTGAATGCATTATATTACAGCTTCACTGTAACATAGAACAGGCCAAGCAGAGATTCTTTATTTATAATTGTTTTAGTTAATTAATTTTCTGCATTTGTAAGCAAGATAATAAAACCTACTACAGCTTTGTCTGAATTGATAATAACTGTACTATAAATACTAGAAGTATTGAAATGAACAGCACAAGGAAACTCCATAATAGAACAGGAAGGATATGACCACGGTCTATAGAATACGGTGAAATCATTGCAGGAAATCTTTTTAAACACTTTATCAACGCATCATTTTATCACTGAATAACTATAATTCTTTAAGGGTCTTGATCTGCAGTTCCAAACGTGCTGGGGATACCTTAAATTATTGTTCACGAACAGCTGGAGAACTACAGACCCCAGGCTAACAAGTAATTGACAATAGCTTAGTGTGGTCAATTTTAAAGGAGAACTAAAGGTAAAATATAAAAGACCCCGCATACATTTTATTATTGCTACTTGACAACTTTTATCTCTAACCTCTGAAATCAGCAATATATTAAGAAATTGTCTGTTTAATTCTGCATGTTTTTGATTTGACATGGTCACTGACCCAAATGCAAAGTTGCACATGCTCAGTGGGTTCTCCATCCTGACTTCTCTGTAATTATAACTGATTTTAATATCTAGTTAAAATCATACAGTATTATTAAAGGACATGTAAATGGGGCAAATCATTTTTCAACTAATCACACAGAAATTAGGATTAATTACCACCAATCTTAAATCTGCTTTTTTTTTCCTTCTCTGACCTTCCTACACCGTTTTTTAACTCGGGGTTTTACTTTTTAAAGGTGGTGGGGCACAGTAGTCAGTAAAGAGCTGTCAATCACCCAGCCCCTCCCCCTGGCACACTACATGCAGAAACTATCCATTCATAAAAGTAAAGCTTATTTCTCTATTACTGTATGGCTAATTGAGACAGCATTAATATCAGGAATAGGAATTAGTGTCTTTCTGTGCCTGCAGCCAATCCTGCAGTTAGCTTCTGTCTGTGTTACTTAAGTCCCAATGTAGCACTGTACCTAAAGAAATCAATTTCAAAGTCCCCCCTCACACACACACACCTTCAAACTCCTACAGCTAAAAGAAAATCTTACTTGATTCAAGCAATTATTCCAGCTGCCAGTGCTGCTTACCTTCCCATAGGAAAGCACTTCACTATAACACACTGGGTGAGAGCACGGCCACACTGCAACGCAAACACAATCGCAAATGCAATTGCGTGCAATTTCATTTGCGATTTTGTGTGCGTTTGCGCATGCGTTTTTTTCATTAACTATTGAAAAACGCATGCGATTGCAATATAAAATGCGGAACGCAAATCGCAACGCACCCGAATACGCACATTTTTAGTGTGTTGCCTCCTTTTCAATGATATGAAAAAAAATGCAAGCGCAACGCAAATGCAAAAAAAAAACGCACAGCAGTGTGGCCTAGCCCTCAATGCTATTGGCTGTATGAGGGCACAGATCATCCCCACTGCACATGCTCCACACTCTAGCTGTGCCTCAGTTTTGGGAGGGGTGGATACAGAGAGAGGAGAAATGAATACTAACTAGGAGTGAGCTGAACAGGACTTGAGGAGATCTAGTGACAGGGAGCACTGAGAGCAAAAAAGGGATCAAGTTCCTGACAGCACTAAATATATAAAAAAGGCAAGTCATTTTTTTCACTTACATGTCCCTTTAAGCCTTTCACTGACAACAATGAATAAACTGTATTGGGATAGAACCATACTACACACAGAACTGCAGCAATGAGAATCATGGTTATTAGATGAGAATGTGTCTATTAAACTTTAATAAACTTTAATAAAATAAACTCTCGTAACTTGTTGGTTTTCTACCAGCAACCAACAATTTTTACCAAATTATATATGCACCTGTAACCAGATATTTAAGGATAAGTTGTATTCCTTTCTGGCAAAGGTTTCTGCCTCCTCCTCTGCTCAATGAGCTTTTTATAAGCTTGAGCATGTGCAAAGGAGGCAGCAGGTTAAACAGCAGTCAATAATTGTCTGTACACTTTCACAGCCTTGATTAAATAGAGGGAGGGGCCAGCTTACTCTGCCAGAATGGGGACAATACTATCCTTAAATATTTAATTAGTAATGCAGGTAATAAGTGCAAAACATATCAGTTGGGTTAAGCTAGGTACACACCTAGCGATTTTTCCTCCTGACCGACCGTTCGATACTTTCGAACGGTGTCGGCCAGGAGGAAGGACTGTCGGTCGCGGCAAAAGCAGCCGCGTCCGATAGTCACCGCGACCGATCGTGCGTTCCATAGAGGACCGCACGATCGGACGAGGTTTTCCACCTGTCCGATCGTCCTTTCGTCCGATTCGGACGAATGGTCGATCGGAAATGGGCACATTCGGATTCGATAATTTCGGTCCGATCGACCGATACACTGAACTATCGGTTGATCGGACCGAAATATCTAATCGTGTGTACCCAGCTTTAGGGACAGATAACTGACAATTGACCAGCTTTTTGTTTTCAGGGAGGACATGCCGTTTAACCCAGCATGCCAACATTTTTAAATGCAGTGCTTCTTATTTAAAGGTGTTTTTTTCTGGGGTTTTTTAGGCTCAAATAAAGAAATGGATGAAAAATCCTTGCATATGGTCAAGATGACCAGTGTCTTCAGTTCTTCATGGAGAGAAAAGACAACAATTACTAAATCATGTGCTCAGACTCCGCTTGATAGTAAAACAAATGGGAAAACTAAGGAAGTTCACTGCAGTGGCAAATGTGACAGGGAATAGCCTTGGTGTTGGTGGTGCCCTTACTGCCATTTTGGGTTTGTCGCTTAGCCCGGTTACAATGGGCACATCACTTTTGGCTTCCACTGTGGGGTTTAGTAATGGCTGCATCGGGTGGTGCTGCAACCTTGACTTCTGATCTTTCCTTAGCTTTCTGTAACTTTAAACAGCTTCGCCTGGTCCAGAAAGTAACCAGTGATTGCCAGCAGCAGCTGAAAGAGATCCTAAGTTTCCTGCAGATAATGCAGCAAAGAAAAAAGCCTTAGTGGACACAACTTTTATGAAATGTTAGGCTGCTCTGTCTCCATGGACCGTCCTGTTTGTTTTATGGTATTGTCGGGGGCTCATGATTTCCTTGTACCTCGGTATTCTGAAGAAGCTACAAAGGTCAGCCAAGCAGTGTTAAAGGCAAAGGTCCAGAGACTGGTGAAGACCATTGAAGCCTGTGTGGATGTACTGGATGAGATATATGAGTACATAAGAACCACAGAAATGGAAAAACAATATCTTCCTTGAATTCTTAAAACTATTTACATGCATGTCTTTAGGGGAGAACAGAAAAAATATCAAGAAATAATAATTTCCTTGTTCCAGTTGTGATCCAATTGTGATCAAAGATCAAAACAAATAACAATCCTGAACATTGATCCAAACAAGTAATATTTACCTTTAAGAATAGGTACTCTAAGTCTTGCTGTCTCTTGAGTATGCCATATTTCTCTTTGCTATTCGAAAATAAGCTGCTACAACAAAAATAAAATACAATGTGTTAAAACTAGAAGACACATTAAAAAATGTGCAACATGTAGAAATCAATGATAACAGCAATGATAACAGGTGTCATAATCTTTAAATAATTTATACATTATTCAACTGACAATGGTTCTATTTTTTTCTTTCTTGTCTCATAATTTTATTTTTAGAGTCTGAAAGCTTCTCCAGGTTATACAAGTATAAATGTAGAAAAATGAAAGGTTATCTAAACGATATGCTGATGAGACAGTAAACTCTAATTATACATTCAAGGGTATATACACTGTAATAACAATTAAACTTATTGTATAGGTTTGCCTTAAATATAAGGTATTTTTTGTGTTTTTTTATATATATATATTGTAGAAAGATGGATAGCACTCCTATAATGATCATCCACCTTGGTGCTTCTCCAGAGAATATATAGTATATGTAGTAGAAATGGACGCACTCTCAGGATTTGTAAAGTCCAAAAAAATTTTTTTTGCCATGATCAACATGTTTCTACCCTCACAGGGGCAAATCCGAGAGTGTGCCCATTTCTACTATATATATTATATATATATATATATATATAATATATATATATATATATATACATCGCCGTTACAGACCCTACCATTTTACCATTTTTACCATATCTTGCTGGCCTCCCTTCTCCACTGTATTCTGTTTTAGCTCTGTTGGTCAGAGAAAATGAATCAAGCTAAAGCACTGTTTTTAACTCTTAGCCTAGAAACCGATAATTAAATGTGTGTCTTTCCATCTGTACAAGACTATTAAAATATTCACTACATTATAGGTCCATTATTAAACATTTTTTTTTTTATAATGCAGTGTACAACTAATTGGGGTATGAGGAAAAAAATCAACCTGTTTTTTACTCAATAAAAAATAACCATTAAAAAAAAACTGTCACTACAGCGAGCACTGCAATTATTTCCTAGCTTCCTAAACAGAGAAATATAGTGCATATAAAAGTTTTGTAATGAAATGTAACTGGGGCAGGGAGGTAGGATTGGTGCTTTTTACCTACCAAATATACAAGGAGCGACAGCAGTATTTAAGGAAACTCTCCTTAATACAGGAAGGTCCAGGGCACTAACCTGGCAGATGAAAACTGTATCTGCTGTAGCTCCTCAAAAAAAACAATATTGGGGGGTAGGA
Organism: Hymenochirus boettgeri; assembly: GCA_019447015.1. Lineage (NCBI taxonomy): Eukaryota > Metazoa > Chordata > Amphibia > Anura > Pipidae > Hymenochirus > Hymenochirus boettgeri. The sequence continues at coordinate 213,509,240 of CM033472.1, read as the reverse complement.
ATAATTAATCCTTTCTCTGTCCCAGGTACTTTTCATTTTTAAAAAGTAAGTTTTACGTAGTTTAGTTGTATACTATCCCCTATATATATATAAGGGGATAGTATACATCCACTTTTTAAGTCGCATTACAATGGTAAAGTAAAATGTAAGCAAATTATTGGATGTGCACTAGGCTTCTAATTTTTGTATGTATAGAATAAATTTGGTCTCTAGTTGCACTCTGCTTGGATGTATACATGGCATTTCTATTATATAATTGCTTGTTGCATTGGGGGTTTGACCAAGCCTCTGGGAAATGTGTACTCCACCCACAGTGGGTCATGTGTTCAAGAGCGTGAAAGCTGGAGAGTCAATCCCAAGAAAACAAGCGAAAGAGCAGCAGGGAGTTTATCTCATAAAAGGCAGGTACTAATATAAAGACATAAAGACCGTGAAGTGGTTGCTGGGCTTAAAATAATTTGGCCAAGTTATTAAACTAATTGCTTTAATTTATCCAGAGAGAAGGGCAGGCTTTTTAAGTCGTATTACAATGGTAACATACAATCTAAGCAAATGAATTGGATGTGCACTAGGCTTCTAATTTTTGTATGTAAGGAAGTAACTGCACAGCTTGCAACAATTTAAGGCTTTACTCACTGAAACATATAATTGCATAAAAGGAAATTAAAAAGTGATGATTTAACAAACAATTAGGGTATTCATTAAAAGTTATTGTTAAAATGGTGCTAATTTTGCCCCAACCAACCAGATGTTAGCTTTCAAAAAATAATATCGGATTGGTTGGGGCAAAATTAGCACCATTTTTAACAACAAGAATTTTTTTGAATCTCACTGAATATTTATACAATCGGTAAAAAATATATTTTGTTTGTATCTTTCTTTCAAATACTTTTAAACCTTTGCATAATGTGCTTAAATTAACTTTAGCATCAAACAGTGAAACCCATATTTATTTATGTTAATTACTTTACTGATGAGAAGTTAACTGATAATCTGTATACAACATTAAAAGTGTGTGTATGTTCCCTAGGGGATAGATGTGAAATATTGTTTTGATTTTCTGTCAATGTTTTTTAATGGCTTTATAGGAGAAGTAAAGTCTAATAATACATTTCATTTCAAGTAATAAACTTAAAAACAATTGATCTTGATACTGACTCATAGTTTGCTGCAGCTAGTCTGGCCAGCCACATTTAAGTCCATCTGGCTGGTTCCTACATGGTATTAAGGCTCATGGAATCATGGGAATGCAGCCATCATGGTTGTATCCCCACTTCTAACTATTTTATGCTATTTGAGAAAGAAACTCTTCTTAACAAAATGAGAAGAGGTTGAGATTAGGTGACTATCTTATATAGCCTACTATGCTTTTTAGGCAAATATTGACAGTAAACATAATCATCTGCTGGAAAGCTGATAAATACACGATAGCTCCTGAACCTTCGCTTCCTCCTAGTATCTGCAATCGTTCTGTCCCAATCTCAAATCAAAAAAAACCTCGAAGTCTGCAGTGCCAGGAATGAAAGACTCCCAAGGATGCTTGAATGCTGGGAGTCTTTCATTCATAGAACTGCAGACTTCAAGTTTTTTTGTTGATCTGCCAGAAAGCATTTCATAAACAAAAACACTGAGTCTTTCATTTGTTATAATGAAAACTCATGTCTCTCTAATAATTAACTTCCAAACAAAGTAAAAAAACACTGAGGAATATCACAGACAAAAACAAACTAAATCTATTTATTTTGTGTTAGTCATTCTTAATTTATTAAATTGTTATGAACGCTTGTTATGATGATTGGAAAATGTGTAATTGTTGGTTTTATATTTCTGCAAATAAGAAAGTATATGACTAATTTGGCCACTCTGTTATGTAAGCAATGGGGAAAAATATGTCGTTTTTAATTTTTCTAGGTTGGTAAAAGTGCACGGACAAGTATGACATAATGTTGGGTTAACAAACTTTTTTTTTTTTTTAAATTGTATGGTCTGAATCCAGGTGCTGCAAGGTTAATTTGCAATTACATACTGCACAAACTGTAGGAATCCATATGATTATTAATATACATTTTACTATTTATCGAACAGGCAAAAGATGAATAATATTGCCATCCAGTGACCTCACACTGATGTCTGGGGCAGCTTTCAGATTCTAAAAACACATCTTCCAAACATGCCAGCATTCTATCTCCTGTACCATGTTCTGCCCAGGCTACTATTGGCATTGCACAATGTAAATATGGTGTTTTGTGATTAAGGGGAATGCCCACCCCTCTGGAAAAAAAATAGTATGTTATACAAGACCCTCCTTAACTAGAATTTGTTTGTTTACAATGTTTAAATCTGCTTCCAGCAAGAGATTTATACTTACAAGCTCGCGCCACCGCCATAGCTCTGCACTTCGCGCTCCACTCCAGGTAAGGCAGTCAGTCTTGGCCGTGACAGTGACGTCACAGCCAATCACTGAATGAAATTACAGGAGCAGCCTCCACTGCAGCTGTGGGAAAAGAAAAAGAACACAGCGGCGGCAGTGGAGAGTGAGTGCAGAGACAGGAAGCACGCGGTGGATTGCGAATTTAAGTAAGTATGATTTCTCATGCTGAAAGCAGATTTAAACATTGTAAACAAAACAAACTCTGTGTTTAGGGGTGTCTTGCATAAAATACTATCAGGGAGATTCCATAAAAGTTCTTATTGTTTAAAATGGGGCTAATTTTGCCTCAACCAATCAGGTAAAGCTTACATCTGGTTGGGGAAAAATTAGCACCATTTTAAACGATAAGAACTTTTATTGAATAACCCTGTAATTTTTTTCCAGAGGGGTGGACATTCCCTTTCAGAAAAGTGCTCAGCCCATTTACAGCGCATGAAGGGCAATTGTACTCCATCTGCCCCCTTTCTGTAAGTATTTTGGGAAATCGATTGTACCCCCAGAGTGACAACCTAGAGCATTTGGTCCTCACCATGAAGACATTTGAAGTGTTTAATTGTAATTTACAGTATAGATGAAAGAACCTTTAAAGGGAAATTTCACCCCTCAAATGTAAACTTGAAGATAGGTAAATCCCAAAACTTCAATAGTTAGAAAGCTGTCAATGTAAGGCTGTGTACACACGTTGGGATCCTTCGTCCCAAATGGCCGTTCGAACTATGGGCCGCACACCGTTCGCAGCAAAGGCTACTCTATGCTGGACAGCAACATTCGAATAGTCACGTGTTTCATGTGCAGATTGGGTTGAGAAGGACAACAGCCATTGGATATAATTGGGGGCAGATTCATTGAAAGGCAGACTGAATGAAGTCCAAAATTTGCTGTTATGCCACTTTTTCTAAAAATTGTCCTTAGAATTTATTTTGAAATGTTACAGTATGCCTCAACCCATATTGACATTTCCCAGGGAAAATAAAAATGATACTAGTTAGTATGCACTCAGATGAGGCCTGAAAGATGGGGAAAGCATGTTCTCTTTTGTGGGTGTCTATAAACATCTTAAATATCAGGATTGATTCCTCACAAAATGATTTTCCAAACCTGTGGTTGCTTTCCATTAGTAAATCTCACACCCTTCAAAAACCACAATAGATAGTTCAATTCAATGACTGCATGTGTGCTTGAACAGGACTTCTCTAATGAAAATGCTTCTTGCGTTACACAAATATGAATAGCAATTCAACTATGCCATAATAGAATCTGCTATTCCTACAAATTGATCTATAATTGATTGATGTTTAGAATGATTGAAAATGATTTCGCACAGCTTCTTGTACATTTTTCACTCACCTTATATCTTTCTTCTAACTTCAAACTTTTTATTTCCCTTGTTTGTTTTTTTCCTTTCATTTATAATAGTAGATTTTATCAGTTTTTCAGTCTTACTTCCTAATATAGTAAAAAGCCTCACCACACTGGGTTCAGTAAATCTCATTCTAACTCTTATACTAGCTAAGTCAGGGTGTCAGTGCTCCTATTTCCGAACTTTCCAGGGACAGGTATGATGTCATTGGCTCCGCCCCAGAATGCCTCCAAATACACCTAACGTTATGGCATGCCTCCGAAAATCCCACACACTGACCATTGCAGGACTTTGCAGAGACTACCGGACTCCAGAGCATACTCTTTAAGCCGGATCGTCCCAGAGAAACTGGTACAGTTGGTGGGTATGAATTGAGTGAATTAACAAAAATGTGGTGCCAGATTGATCTGCTGTGAAGGTTTCATTCACCTTCAGATAGGTCAATATCTATTTAGCAATGCATTTCACAGAGCTTTGCTAAGATCAGGTTCTGAACTATGATGTTTCTATAAATGTTACTATTTGGGCTAGGCCACACTAGCACAATTTTCGTTAGTGTGCGCGTTTTTTCTACACCAAATCATGCAATGTCAGGTGCATTGCATTGCAATGAACTGACACACACGCCTAGACGAGAATACACACAGGTTACACAGAACAACTTCACTTACACAGGATCTGGTGGGGGTAATTGTATAAAGCTGAAATGCCTTAATATTGGTCCCCTTACACAATCATATGAGAGGCTAGCCGCACAAGCAAAATATGTCTGCCGTACACAATTTTTCACCAAAATCTGTCAAAATTGATCAGACAAGCATGTAACTTACACTCATCGGAAATTGAGACGATGAAGCACATATAAGGGCCCCATCAATATTTGCTGGGGGCCCCAGTGATTCCTAGTAACTAGTTATGCCTCTGCGTGGTAGATTAGTCAGTAAAAAAACTCATACAGGCCTAAATATTTGGCAACCCTGTGATTCAGGTGCCAGAAATTATTTTGCCTTATCAGAAAGTTTCAATTGGTTTAACCAACTTGCAGCTATTGTGGATAGTTTATAAGGTGCTTATTACTTGGCCTGTGTCTACCTAGCTAGTGATACAAACATACCTAGTGATACTGTACAAATATACCTAAACTAGTATACAAACCAACCCTAGCCTAGTGATGCAAACCAACTAGCCTAGTGATGCAAACCAACCTAGCCTAGTGATGCAAACCAACCAGCCTAGTGATGCAAACCCCTAGCTAGTGAGCAAACCTACCTAGCCTAGTGATGCAAACCTACCTAGCCTAGTGATGCAAACCTACCTAGCCTAGTGTTGCAAACCTACTAGCTAGTGATGCACACCTACCTAGCCTAGTGATGCACACCTACCTAGCCTAGTGATGCAAACCTACCTAGCCTAGTGATGCAAACCTACCTAGCCTAGTGATGCAAACCTACCTAGCCTAGTGATGCAAACCTAGCTAGCCTAGTGATGCAAACATACCTAGCCTAGTGATGCAAACGTACCTAGCCTAGTGATGCAAACCTACCTAGCCTAGTGACACACATCTACCTAGCTAGTAATAGATACCAAGCCCAGTGATACACACGTAACTAGCCTAGGAATACATATCAACTAGTGATACACACCTTCCTAGCTAGTGATACACACTTACCTAGCCTAGTTATAACATCTACTTAGCCTAGTGATACACTACCTAGGACAGTGATACACTTACCTAGCCTAATGATACACACGTATTAGCCTAGTGATACACACTTACCAGCCTAGTGATACACACTTACCTAGCAGTGATACACACTCACTTAGCCTAGTGATACACACCACCTAGCCAAGTGATACACACCTACTAAGCCTAGTGATAAACACCTACTAGCTAGAGATACGCACCTACCAAGCCTAGTGATACGCACCAAACCTAGCCTAGTGATGCAAACCTAGCTAGCCTAGTGATGCAAACTTAGCTAGCCTAGTGATGCACCACATACTAGCCTAGTGATGCAAACGTACCTAGCCTAGTGACACACACCTAGCCTAGTAATAGATACCAAGCTCAGTGATACACACGTACCTAGCCTAGGAATACATATCAAGCCCAGTGATACACACCACCTCGCGGAGATAGATTCCGCTTCACAGACCTCCCTCTCCTCCATCTCCAGTGAGGATTTTTTTAGCAGAGGCCCGCGGTCAAAGTCATCCTCCGTGGAAGAAGACACGCAGAGGGGGCAGAGGAGGAAACAAGCGAGAGAACAACCAACCAGCAGTGGATTACCAGGTAAAGACCAGGAGATGCCGGATAGAAGCACAAGAGGCAAAGGACTAGTGGTAAATATCTCTAACCTTATTATCTCCCATACAGACTGCCTTACTTGAAAGAGGACTGGGCTTTACACCCACACATAAAGGGACAATGTTTAATTTTAAAACAGAATGGTTCAAGTTTATAAGGTCAACTTAAGTTGAAAATGGGCTTTAACAAGAATACTGATAAACCACTTTTTCTTCCTTTAAAAAAAAATCTACCTTTGTACCCACGATTTTGAATAACTCATTGCAAGTATTTGAAAATATGGTCTTGAATGATGTTAAAAAATTAAATTGGTTAAAAGGTTAAGAGAATAATTATCCAAACAAGAAAGAAACGCATTAAAAGAGCTAAGGAATAATGGAGAGTATTATATTCAAAAAAGCGATAAAGGGGGGGCCCTGGTCATAATGGACAAGACTGCTTATGGAGGAAGCCAACAGAAAACTGTGGTAATAAAACACATTACACAGGGCGATGGGGGATCCGACACATAAGATTAAGAAAGAAATAGATTCATTGTTAGAGGACGCCCTAAGCCAAGGTGTAATTGACAAAAATACTAAAGACTTTTTAACATGTGATCACCCGAGAATCCCAGTGTTTTACATGCTGCCTAAAATCCATAAATGTATGGAAAAAACCCAGGCTGTCCTATAGTCTCAGGGATCGATTCATTGCTGCAACCACTAGGCGAGTACACGATCACTTCTTACAGCCCCATCATAAGAATTAATAAAACATGTTTAAAGACACATCTGAATTCCTGGGACATATAGGAAGCCTGGGAAATTAAGAGAACAATCTATTGTACACTATGGACATTGAGGCGCTGTACACCTCCATTTCACATGATCTAGGAATGGAGGTGTGGAACGGGCTTTACTCGACTGGGGCTATGAAACCAAACTTGTATATTTCCTCATGGATTTATTAAACCTGTGCTCACCAAAAATTACTTCCGGTTTACGATACATACTTTTTCCAGGCCCAGGGACCAGCATGGGTGCCCATTTTGCGCCCACGTATGCAAACATAGTGGGTGGTGACTTTGAAAAAAAGTATGTATTAGAAAATAAGGAGTGGAAAGATAAATTAAAGGGCTACACCAGGTATATAGATGATATATTCTACATATGGGAGGGATCTACCATCACTGCAAGAATTTACAAAGTTTTGAATGATGCCCACCCCACACACTTAATGTTATAAAAACAAAATTAATTATCTAGATGTCATGGTCTTAAAGGGAGAACAATCTCTGATTACTGATCTATACATAAACGACACTGATCGTAATAATTACTCAGGGCAGACAGTTTCCATCCTAAAATACAGTACAAAGTCTTCCAAATAGTCAGTTTCTAAGAGTCCGAAATAATAGTCAGTGAAGAAAGAAACGTGTAAACAAGCTGACAGAAATGAGAAAAAAGTTTGAAGAAAGAGGATATAATAGCCGAAGTTAAAGGAACAATGTGAAAAGATCTTGCACGTAGAAAGAGACACACTACTAAAGGAAAGAGAGAAAGGCATTGAAAAGAAAAAAGAAAGAATTCCATTTGTCTCCTTGTTTAATACTCACTCCACACAAGTTGGAAGCATAGTGAAAAATCATTGGAAAAATACTACAGGAAGATCCAGAATACGGGCAAAGAGCTCGAACCTGAGCAATTACCTAGTAAAAGCAGATATGGTACCCCCTTTAAAAAAAGAGACAAATATTCTTCGGCAAACGACAAGTAGGGACATTCCCTTGTAGGAATTGCGGTATCTGCAATTCCATTATTAAGAGGTAATCATGTCTATCACCCAAGTAAGGGAAACAAAATTAAATAAGGGACTTTGCAACTTTGTAATACAAAAGGAGTAATATACCTGATTAAATGTCCTGTGGAAAGGGATATGTAGGGAAAACTAAGAGGGAGGTCAGAACTAGGATAATGAACACGAAGGAGCATAACAAATTATGACGGTACAATTCACGGTATGAAACACCTTTGAGTAAAAAAATTTCTTTTGTTTAAACACCAAGTCTCCCAGGTAAAATGACAAGCATTAGAATGGTAAAAGAACAAACCAGAGGGGAGACTTGAACAAAATGCTCCCCAAAAAAGAGGCAATATGGATTGAGACTGAATACAATCAACCATGGAGCCTAAATGAAGACACAGGTCTGAACTGTTTCTTATAAGCCATGGAAATTATGGTCTTTTACTTAAAATTAGGTAACCTGTGTTCACTGTATCTTTTAATGATTTTTTACCATAAGGTTTAGACATTTACTAAATGTATGCGATATAACACAGTGACTATTTAGATACAATGAGTGATTAACTTGTATCCTTTACAGAAAAATACTGACACCTAGTGGTGTACCTTATACTTGAGTTTTAATGTAACCATGGAGACAATTTGAAATGTGGTTTAAATTGTTTTTATTTTGAAACACTGTACATTTATACACTTTTTTCTATACAAATGAATATACATTGAAAACACCTAGAAGTTATTCACAAAGAACTATCACAGATAAGGACAATGAAATGATGATTTCACTAAATGTTGGACATTATTAATATGGAATCTCTAAGTTTGGCTAGACACTTTATTTTGATGTTTCAATTACTTTTGGCCACTCCCCAAAAGGCTGACGGGAGGAGCAATGTTGGATCACTGGGTCTATAAATGGTGGTTTGGGTTATAGTCTGACTTACACCTGAGTGAAGGAGACATAGGTTCTCCGAAACGTTGTGTGTTTGTGTGATGCAATAAAAAGATTTTTTTCTGAGAAACAGTGTGCGCTTCCATCAACCTTTTCTGATTGTTGACACACCTACCTAGCCTAGTGATACACACTACCTAGCCTAGTGAGTCCACACCTACTTAGCCTAGTGATAACACCTACTAAGCCCAGTGATCCCACCACTAAGCCAGTGATAACATACCTAGCTAGTGATACACACCTACTCTAGGCCCCAGTGTGATACACAACTACTTAGCCTTAGTGATAAAAACACTTAACCTAGCCTAGTGATACACACCTAACTACCCTAGTGATACACACCTACCTACGCTAGTGATACACACTTACCTACCTAAGTGAACCACACCTTTCTAGCCTAGTGATACACAACTACCTCAACCCTAGTGTGATACACACCTACCGTACCATATGATACACACCTAAACTACACTAGTGAACACACGTAACTACCTAGTGAACTTCTAGCTTAGTGATGATACACAACCTACACCCTAGTGATTACACACCTACCTACCCTAGTGATAAACACCACCTACCTAGTGATACACACCTTACATACTACCTAGTGATACACACCCGGCGCGCCAGTCCAGGGAATGATCGTGCGGCTGCCGGAGTGCTAAGGTAAGTAGTGACTCGAGTATAAACCGAGTACAAGTTTTCAGGCTGATTTTACAGCCTGAAAAACTCGGTTTATACTCGAGTATACTCGAGTATAAGCCGACCCGAGTATAAGCCGAGGTACCCATTTTTACCTCAAAAAGCAAGAAAACATGATTGACTCGAGTATAAGCCGAGGGGTTGAAATTATGACCACTACTGCCTTTTAATACTGTATTTATTTGCCCTTTAAATGGACAGCAGTAGTCCCATACAGTAATAGCCAAATCCAGTATGACTATTACTGTATGGGAACTCTGCTGTCCATAAAAAAGCCTCATTCCTTGGCACTCCAGATATTTTTGGAAACTACAACTTCCATCATGCTTTATAGCTGGGAGTTCTAGTTTCCAAACACTGCAGTGCCAAGGAATGGGGCTTTTTTATGGACAGCACCCCCCAGGAAAGGCCCTCAAGTAAGAGTTAAGTACTCACTCGGGTCACAGTAAATAATGAATTCTTTCCCCCCAATCTGGCTGCCGATCGCTATGTACAAGCTAACTTTAGAAAGTGTTCCGCCTGGCAGTCTGCGCTGATTTGCAGGATGATGTCCGTACGCGACGACTGTCTCACTTACTGCCTGGCGCCGAGTAGTGACATCACTACTCGGCACCGGGCAGTAAGTGGGACAGGCGCCGCGTATGGACGTCATTCTGCAGATCAGCGCAGAGTGCCAGGCGGAACACTTGCTTCTAATGTAAGTTAGCTTCTACATAACGATCGGCAGCCGGACATTTCACAATTATTTACTTGACCCGAGTATAAGCCGAGGTCGGAATTTCAGGCTAATTTTATAGACTGAAAACCTCAGCTTATACTCGAGTATATACGGTACTACTGATTAAATTGTATAAAAAGCAGCATATCTTTAAATAACAAAGAAGTGAGAGCTGGCTGTCTCTGGTTCAAACTTGTTTAAGGTAGAAGATATCCTAAAACTCTCTGCCAGATAATGTGGCGTATAAACACATTGTTCCTGTAACTTTACAAAGTATAACATGTAACTCCCACTGTGTAGAGCTGGATGCCTGTATGTTTTAGCATGTCATTTCCTTGTTCTAATGTTATTGAACAAAAGAGTGGCACGGGACACTAGGAAATTACACTGTACTTGCTGATGTCATTAAGGACCTCCAGGGAGCTGACAGATCTATAAATACTAAAGAGAAATTATTTAGGGACAGAGTTACTCAAGACAGAAGGTGTTCAGCCATTAACTGGTCACACAGAAAGGTAAGCTGCTATGCATTTGTTTCTTTATCACATAGGATATTTTGATCTTAAACTGCCTGTAGACATTAATGCAATGGAAAAAATTGGTCTGTGTTGGGAAAAAGAGAATCACAAGCAATGAATTAGACAATTTTGGTCAAACCTATAGCCCCTTTTCTTCTACTAAACTACAGCTCCAAATCTCAAGTTGTTGAGGGACAAACTGACCTGCTGGTCATTAGCAGCTTTAATCTGTAAATCAGGCAGGCAGAGCATTTACCGATACTTATTAAATCAGTGATCAGTATTGCACAACACACTAGCATATATATCATATATCTTATCAGTAAAAGATAATAACAGCTAGTTATTGCTAGTTATTGCTATAACTAGCAGATAGACATAGATCAAAAATTTAACAAATCATGACCAACTTGTTATTTTTACTGCTGGCAGAATGGCAAAGACCTGCTCACTTGTGCTTTGATATTATTGACTAAGAATAGCTGCTCTTAACTGACTCCTAATCACCATTCATTCATTGGAATCATTCTATCACCTGGGGGGGTTCAGCCATGCTGAATTTCTGTAAGTTCCTTTTAAGTGAATGTAACCTTAAGGCTGGTACACACGATATAACTTTCCTCCTGAACGACTGTTTGAGACTTTCAGCCAGTCGGGCAGGAGGAAGGACTGTCGGTTGCTGCAAAATCAGAAGCACGATCAGCCGTGGTTTTTCAACCTTTCCGATTGTGCGTTAGTCCGATTCTGACGAACAAACTGTTGGCGCGGTCGCCACCAAGAACCAGTACAATAATTCGGTCTGACCGACCAGCATTTCAGTGTTTTGGATGTTCTGGCCAAAATATGGTGTGTACATAGCTTTAATTTGTTATGCCATGAAACAATGAAATTCTGTTTTGTAAACTGTGTAAGCTAAAGGTACATATAGACATGCAATAGCGCACACAACGCACCCTGCCAACTGCACAACGAACAGCCATATCGGCTGAAAATTCATTTGTATATTGATTGTCGGTTGGTCGTTTTTAAAGATTTGAGCTGGTGGATTGTCAGTCAAAACCTCTGTCTTCACTTCTGTACCTAGCTTCTGTACCTAGCTTATCCTAGCTTCTGTACTTAGCTTCTGTACCTAGCTTATCATAGCTTCTGTACCTAGCTTCTGTACCTAGCTTATCCTAGCTTCTGTATCTAGCTTCTGTACCCCTAGCTTCTGTACCCCTATCTTCTGTACCTATCTTCTGTACCTAGCTTTTGTACCTAGCTTCTGTACCAAGCTTATGTACCTAGCTTAAGTTCACATGTAAAACATCTCTGTAAAGACTTGAATGCATTATTATTACAGCTTCACTGTAACATATGAACAGGCCAAGCAGAGATTCTTTATTTATAATTGTTTTAGTTAATTAATTTTCTGCATTTGTAAGCAAGATAATAAACCTACTACAGCTTTGTCTGAATTGATAATAACTGTACTATAAATACTAGAAGTATTGAAATGAACAGCACAAGGAAACTCCATAATAGAACAGGAAGGATATGACCACGGTCTATAGAATACGGTGAAATCATTGCAGGAAATCTTTTTTAAACACTTTATCAACGCATCATTTTATCACTGAATAACTATAATTCTTTAAGGGTCTTGATCTGCAGTTCCAAACGTGTCTGGGGATACCTTAAATTATTGTTCACGAACAGCTGGAGAACTACAGACCCCAGGCTAACAAGTAATTTGACAATAGCTTAGTGTGGTCAATTTTAAAGGAGAACTAAAGGTAAAATATAAAATGACCCCGCATACATTTTATTATTGCTACTTGACAACTTTTATCTCTAACCTCTGAAATCAGCAATATATTAAAGAAATTGTCTGTTTAATTCTGCATGTTTTTGACTTTGACATGGTCACTGACCCAAATGCAAAGTTGCACATGCTCAGTGGGTTCTCCATCCCTGACTTCTCTGTAATTATAACTGATTTTAATATCTAGTTAAAATCATACAGTATTATTAAAGGACATGTAAACTGGGGCAAATCATTTTTCAACTAATCACACAGAAATTAGGATTAATTACCACCAATCTTAAATCTGCTTTTTTTTTCCTTCTCTGACCTTCCTACACCTTGTTTTTTAACTCCGGGGTTTTACTTTTTAAAGGTGGTGGGGCACAGCTAGTCAGTAAAGAGCTGTCAATCACCCAGCCCCTCCCCCTGGCACACTACATGCAGAAACTATCCATTCTATAAAAGTAAAGCTTATTTCTCTATTACTGTATGGCTAATTGAGACAGCATTAATATCAGGAATAGGAATTAGTGTTCTTTCTGTGCCTGCAGCCAATCCTGCAGTTAGCTTCTGTCTGTGTTACTTAAGTCCCAATGTAGCACTGTACCTAAAGAAATCAATTTCAAAGTCCCCCCTCACACACACACACCTTCAAACTCCTACAGCTAAAAGAAAATCTTACTTGATTCAAGCAATTATTCCAGCTGCCAGTGCTGCTTACCTTCCCATAGGAAAGCACTTTCACTATAACACACTGGGTGAGAGCACGGCCACACTGCAACGCAAACACAATCGCAAATGCAATTGCGTGCAATTTCATTTGCGATTTTGTTGCGTTTGCGCATGCGTTTTTTTCATTAACTATTGAAAAACGCATGCGATTGCAATATAAAATGCGGAACGCAAATCGCAACGCACCCGAATACGCACATTTTTAGTGTGTTGCCTCCTTTTCAATGATATGAAAAAAATGCAAGCGCAACGCAAATGCAAAAAAAAACGCACAGCAGTGTGGCCTAGCCCTCAATGCTATTGGCTGTATGAGGGCACAGATCATCCCCACTGCACATGCTCCACACTCTAGCTGTGCCTCAGTTTTGGGAGGGGTGGATACAGAGAGAGGAGAAATGAATACTAACTAGGAGTGAGCTGAACAGGACTTGAGGAGATCTAGTGACAGGGAGCACTGAGAGCAAAAAAGGGATCAAGTTCCTGACAGCACTAAATATATAAAAAAGGCAAGTCATTTTTTTCACTTACATGTCCCTTTAAGCCTTTCACTGACAACAATGAATTAAACTGTATTGGGATAGAACCATACTACCACACAGAACTGCAGCAATGAGAATCATGGTTTATTAGATGAGAATGTGTCTATTAAACTTTAATAAACTTTAATAAACTAAACTCTCGTAACTTGTTGGTTTTCTACCAGCAACCAACAATTTTTACCAAATTATATATGCACCTGTAACCAGATATTTAAGGATAAGTTGTATTCCTTTCTGGCAAAGGTTTCTGCCTCCTCCCTCTGCTCAATGAGCTTTTTATAAGCTTGAGCATGTGCAAAGGAGGCAGCAGGTTAAACAGCAGTCAATAATTGTCTGTACACTTTTCACAGCCTTGATTAAATAGAGGGAGGGGCCAGCTTACTCTGCCAGAATGGGGACAATACTTATCCTTAAATATTTAATTAGTAATGCAGGTAATAAAGTGCAAAACATATCAGTTGGGTTAAGCTAGGTACACACCTAGCGATTTTTCCTCCTGACCGACCGTTCGATACTTTCGAACGGTCGGCCAGGAGGAAGGACTGTCGGTCGCGGCAAAAGCAGCCGCGTCCGATAGTCACCGCGACCGATCGTGCGTTCCATAGAGGACCGCACGATCGGACGAGGTTTTCCACCCTGTCCGATCGTCCTTTCGTCCGATTCGGACGAATGGTCGATCGGACATGGGCACATTCGGATTCGATAATTTCGGTCCGATCGACCGATACACTGAACTATCGGTTGATCGGACCGAAATATCTAATCGTGTGTACCCAGCTTTAGGGACAGATAACTGACAATTGACCAGCTTTTTGTTTTCAGGGAGGACATGCCGTTTAACCCCAGCATGCCAACATTTTAAATGCAGTGCTTCTTATTTAAAGGTGTTTTTTTCTGGGTTTTTTTAGGCTCAAATAAAGAAATGGATGAAAAATCCTTTGCATATGGTCAAGATGACCAGTGTCTTCAGTTCTTCATGGAGAAAAGACAACAATTACTAAATCATGTGCTCAGACTCCGCTTGATAGTAAAACAAATGGGAAAACTAAGGAAGTTCACTGCAGTGGCAAATGTGACAGGGAATAGCCTTGGTGTTGCTGGTGCCCTTACTGCCATTTTGGGTTTGTCGCTTAGCCCGGTTACAATGGGCACATCACTTTTGGCTTCCACTGTGGGTTTAGTAATGGCTGCATCGGGTGGTGCTGCAACCTTGACTTCTGATCTTTCCTTAGCTTTCTGTAACTTTAAACAGCTTCGCCTGGTCCAGAAAGTAACCAGTGATTGCCAGCAGCAGCTGAAAGAGATCCTAAGTTTCCTGCAGATAATGCAGCAAAGAAAAAGCCTTAGTGGACACAACTTTTATGAAATGTTAGGCTGCTCTGTCTCCATGGACCGTCCTGTTTGTTTTATGGTATTGTCGGGGGCTCATGATTTCCTTGTACCTCGGTATTCTGAAGAAGCTACAAAGGTCAGCCAAGCAGTGTTAAAGGCAAAGGTCCAGAGACTGGTGAAGACCATTGAAGCCTGTGTGGATGTACTGGATGAGATATATGAGTACATAAGAACCACAGAAATGGAAAAACAATATCTTCCTTGAATTCTTAAAACTATTTACATGCATGTCTTTAGGGGAGAACAGAACAAATATCAAGAAATAATAATTTCCTTGTTCCAGTTGTGATCCAATTGTGATCAAAGATCAAAACAAATAACAATCCTGAACATTGATCCAAACAAGTAATATTTACCTTTAAGAATAGGTACTCTAGAAGTCTTGCTGTCTCTTGAGTATGCCATATCTTCTCTTGCTATTCGAAAATAAGCTGCTACAACAAAAATAAAATACAATGTGTTAAAACTAGAAGACACATTAAAAAAATGTGCAACATGTAGAAATCAATGATAACAGCAATGATAACAGGTGTCATAATCTTTAAATAATTTATACATTATTCAACTGACAATGGTTCTATTTTTTTCTTTCTTGTCTCATAATTTTATTTTTAAGAGTTCTGAAAGCTTCTCCAGGTTATACAAGTATAAATGTAGAAAAATGAAAGGTTATCTAAACGATATGCTGATGAGACAGTAAACTCTAATTATACATTCAAGGGTATATACACTGTAATAACAATTAAACTTATTGTATAGGTTTGCCTTTAAATATAAGGTATTTTTTGTGTTTTTTTTATATATATATATATTGTAGAAAGATGGATAGCACTCCTATAATGATCATCCACCTTGGTGCTTCTCCAGAGAATATATAGTATATGTAGTAGAAATGGACGCACTCTCAGGATTTGTAAAGTCCAAAAAACATTTTTTTTGCCATGATCAACATGTTTCTACCCTCACAGGGGCAAATCCTGAGAGTGTGCCCATTTCTACTATATATATATATATATATATATATATATATATATATATATATATATATATACATCGCCGTTACAGACCCTACCATTTTACCATTTTTACCATATCTTGCTGGCCTCCCTTCCTCCACTGTATTCCTGTTTTAGCTCTGTTGGTCAGAGAAAATGAATCAAGCTAAAGCACTGTTTTTAAACTCTTAGCCTAGAAACCGATAATTAAATGTGTGTCTTACCATCTGTACAAGACTATTAAAATATTCACTACATTATAGGTCCATTATTAAACATTTTTTTTTCTTCTTATAATGCAGTAGTACAACTAATTGTGAGGTATGAGGAAAAAAAATCAACCTGTTTATTTACTCAATAAAAAATAACCATTAAAAAAAAACTGTCACTACAGCGAGCACTGCAATTATTTCCTAGCTTCCTAAACAGAGAAATATAGTGCATATAAAAGTTTATTTTGTAATGAAATGTAACTGGGGCAGGGAGGTAGGATTGGTGCTTTTTACCTACCAATATTACAAGGAGCGACAGCAGTATTTAAGGAAACTCTCCTTAATACAGGAAGGTCCAGGGCACTAACCTGGCAGATGAAAACTGTATCTGCTGTAGCTCCTCAAAAAAAACAATATTGGGAGGTAGGAATAATTAATCCTTTCTCTCTGTCCCAGGTACTTTTCATTTTTAAAAAGTAAGTTTTTACAGTATAGTTGTATACTATCCCCTATATATATATATAGGGGATAGTATACATCCACTTTTTAAGTCGCATTACAATGGTAAAGTAAAATGTAAGCAAATTAATTGGATGTGCACTAGGCTTCTAATTTTTGTATGTATAGAATAAATTTGGTCTCTAGTTGCACTCTGCTTGGATGTATACTATGCCATTTCTATTTATATATTGCTTGTTGCATTGGGGGTTTGACCAAGCCTCTGGGAAATGTGTACTCCACCCACAGTGGGTCATGTGTTCAAGGACTGAAAGCTGGAGAGTCAATCCCAAGAAAACAAGCGAAAGAGCAGCAGGGAGTTTCATCTCATAAAAGGCAGGTACTAATATAAAGACATAAAGACCGTGAAGTGGTTGCTGGGCTTAAAATAATTTGGCCAAGTTATTAAACTAATTGCTTTAATTTATCCAGAGAGAAGGGCAGGCTTTTTAAGTCGTATTACAATGGTAACATACAATCTAAGCAAATGAATTGGATGTGCACTAGGCTTCTAATTTTTGTATGTAAGGAAGTAACTGCACAGCTTGCAACAATTTAAGGCTTTACTCACTGAAACATATAATTGCATAAAAGGAAATTAAAAAGTGATGATTTAACAAACAATTAGGGTTATTCATTAAAAGTTATTGTTAAAAATGGTGCTAATTTTGCCCCAACCAACCAGATGTTAGCTTTCAAAAAATAATATCGGATTGGTTGGGGCAAAATTAGCACCATTTTTTAACAACAAGAATTTTTATTGAATCTCACTGAATATTTATACAATCGGTAAAAAATATATTTTGTTTGTATCTTTCTTTCAAATACTTTTAAACCTTTGCATAATGTGCTTAAATTAACTTTAGCATCAAACAGTGAAACCCATATTTATTTATGTTAATTACTTTACTGATGAGAAGTTAACTGATAATCTGTATACAACATTAAAAGTGTGTGTATGTTCCCTAGGGGATAGATGTGAAATATTGTTTTGATTTTCTGTCAATGTTTTTTAATGGCTTTATAGGAGAAGTAAAGTCTAATAATACATTTCATTTCAAGTAATAAACTTAAAAACAATTGATCTTGATACTGACTCCCATAGTTTGCTGCAGCTAGTCTGGCCAGCCACATTTAAGTCCATCTGGCTGGTTCCTACATGGTATTAAGGCTCATGGAATCATGGGAATGCAGCCATCATGGTTGTATCCCCACTTCTAACTATTTTTATGCTATTTGAGAAAGAAACTCTTCTTAACAAAATGAGAAGAGGTTGAGATTAGGTGACTATCTTATATAGCCTACTATGCTTTTTAGGCAAATATTGACCAGTAAACATAATCATCTGCTGGAAAGCTGATAAATACACGATAGCTCCTGAACCTTCGCTTCCTCCTAGTATCTGCAATCGTTCTGTCCCCAATCTCAAATCAACAAAAAACCTCGAAGTCTGCAGTGCCAGGAATGAAAGACTCCCAAGGATGCTTGAATGCTGGGAGTCTTTCATTCATAGAACTGCAGACTTCAAGTTTTTTTGTTGATCTGCCAGAAAGCATTTCATAAACAAACACTGAGTCTTTCATTTGTTATAATGAAACTCATGTCTCTCTAATAATTAAACTTCCAAACAAAGTAAAAAAACACCTGAGGAATATCACAGACAAAAACAAACTAAATCTATTTATTTTTGTGTTAGTCATTCTTAATTTATTAAATTGTTATGAACGCTTGTTATGATGATTGGAAAATGTGTAATTGTTGGTTTAATATTTCTGCAAATAAAGAAAGTATATGACTAATTTGGCCACTCTGTTATGTAAGCAATGGGGAAAATATAATGTCGTTTTAATTTCTTTTCTAGGTTGGTAAAAGTGCACGGACAAGTATGACATAATGTTGGGTTAACAAACTTTTTTTTTTTTTTTAAATTGTATGGTCTGAATCCAGGTGCTGCAAGGTTAATTTGCAATTACATACTGCACAAACTGTAGGAATCCATATGATTATTAATATACATTTACTATTTATCGAACAGGCAAAAGATGAATAATATTGCCATCCAGTGACCTCACACTGATGTCTGGGGCAGCTTTCAGATTCTAAATAACACATCTTCCAAACATGCCAGCATTCTATCTCCTGTACCATGTTCTGCCCAGGCTACTATTGGCATTGCACAATGTAAATATGGTGTTTTTGTGACTTAAGGGGAATGCCCACCCCTCTGGAAAAAAAATAGTATGTTATACAAGACCCTCCTTAACCTAGAATTTGTTTTGTTTACAATGTTTAAATCTGCTTCCAGCAAGAGATTTCATACTTACAAGCTCTGCGATCCACCGCCATAGCTCTGCACTTCGCGCTCCACTTCCAGGTAAGGCAGTCAGTCTTGGCCGTGACAGTGACGTCACAGCCAATCACTGAATGAAATTACAGGAGCAGCCTCCACTGCAGCTGCTCGGGAAAAGAAAAAGAACACAGCGGCGGCAGTGGAGAGTGAGTGCAGAGACAGGAAGCAGCGGTGGATTGCGAATTTAAGTAAGTATGATTTCTCATGCTGAAAGCAGATTTAAACATTGTAAACAAAACAAACTCTGTGTTTAGGGGTGTCTTGCATAAAATACTATCAGGGAGATTCAATAAAAGTTCTTATTGTTTAAAATGGGGCTAATTTTGCCTCAACCAATCAGGTAAGCTTACATCTGGTTGGGGAAAAATTAGCACCATTTTAAACGATAAGAACTTTTATTGAATAACCCTGTAATTTTTTTCCAGAGGGGTGGACATTCCCTTTCAGAAAAGTGCTCAGCCCATTTACAGCGCATGAAGGGCAATTGTACTCCATCTGCCCCCTTTCTGTAAGTATTTTGGGAAATCGATTGTACCCCCAGAGGTGACAACCTAGAGCATTTGGTCCTCACCATGAAGACATTTGAAGTGTTTAATTGTAATTTACAGTATAGATGAAAGAACCTTTAAAGGGAAATTTCACCCCTCAAATGTAACCTTGAAGATAGGTAAATCCCAAAACTTCAATAGTTAGAAAGCTGTCAATGTAAGGCTGTGTACACACGTTGGGATCCTTCGTCCCAAATGGCCGTTCGAACTATGGGCCGCACACTCGTTCGCAGCAAAGGCTACTCTATGCTGGACAGCAACATTCGAATAGTCACGTGTTTCATGTGCAGATTGGGTTGAGAAGGACAACAGCCAATTGGATATAATTGGGGGCAGATTCATTGAAAGGCAGACTGAATGAAGTCCAAAATTTGCTGTTATGCCACTTTTTCTAAAAATTGTCCTTAGAATTTATTTTGAAATGTTACAGTATGCCTCAACCCATATTGACATTTCCCAGGGAAAATAAAAATGATACTAGTTAGTATGCACTCAGATGAGGCCCTGAAAGATGGGGACAGCATGTCTCCTTTTGTGGGCTGTTCCTATAAACATCTTAAATATCAGGATTGATTCCTCACAAAATGATTTTCCAAACCTGTGGTTGCTTTCCATTAGTAAATCTCACACCCTTCAAAAACCACAATAGATAGTTCAATTCAATGACTGCATGTGTGCTTGAACAGGACTTCTCTAATGAAAATGCTTCTTGCGTTACAAATATGAATAGCAATTCAACCTATGCCATAATAGAATCTGCTATTCCTACAAATTGATCTATAATCTGATTGATGTTTAGAATGATTGAAAAATGATTTCGCACAGCTTCTTGTACATTTTTCACTCACCTTATATCTTTCTTCTAACTTCAAACTTTTTATTTCCCTTGTTTGTTTTTTTCCTTTCATTTATAAATAGTAGATTTTATCAGTTTTTCCAGTCTTACTTCCTAATATAGTAAAAAGCCTCACCACACTGGGATTCAGTA
Source organism: Hymenochirus boettgeri (assembly GCA_019447015.1). Taxonomy (NCBI): domain Eukaryota; kingdom Metazoa; phylum Chordata; class Amphibia; order Anura; family Pipidae; genus Hymenochirus; species Hymenochirus boettgeri. Next base: position 213,488,426 of record CM033472.1, on the reverse strand, counting down.
AAATCTCATTCTAACTCTTATACTAGCTAAGTCAGGGTGTCAGTGCTCCTATTTCCGAACTTTCCAGGGACAGGTATGATGTCATTGGCTCCGCCCCAGAATGCCTCCAAATACACCTAACGTTATGGCTATGCCTCCGAAAATCCCACACACTGACCATTGCAGGACTTTGCAGAGACTACCGGACTCCAGAGCATACTCTTTAAGCCGGATCTGTCCCAGAGAAACTGGTACAGTTGGTGGGTATGAATTGAGTAATTAACAAAAATGTGGTGCCAGATTGATCTGCTGTGAAGGTTTCATTCACCTTCAGATAGGTACAATATCTATTTAGCAATGCATTTCACAGAGCTTTGCTAAGATCAGGTTCTGAACTATGATGTTTCTATAAATGTTACTATTTGGGCTAGGCCACACTAGCACAATTTTCGTTAGTGTGCGCGTTTTTTCTACACCAAAATCATGCAATGTCAGGTGCATTGCATTGCAATGAACTGACACACACGCCTAGACGAGAATACACACAGGTTACACAGAACACTTCACTTACACAGGATCTGGTGGGGTAATTGTATAAAGCTGAAATGCCTTAATATTGGTCTCCCTTACACAATCATGAGAGGCTAGCCGCACAAGCAAAATATGTCTGCCGTACACAATTTTTCACCAAAATCTGTCAAAATTGATCAGACAAGCATGTAACTTACACATCATCGGAAATTGAGACGGATGAAGCACATATAAGGGCCCCATCAATATTTGCTGGGGGCCCCAGTGATTCCTAGTAACTAGTTATGCCTCTGCGTGGTAGATTAGTCAGTAAAAAAACTCATACAGGCCTAAATATCTGGCAACCCTGTGATTCAGGTGCCAGAAATTATTTTGCCTTATCAGAAAGTTTCAATTGGTTTAACCAACTTGCAGCTATTTGCTGATAGTTTATAAGGTGCTTTATTACTTGGCCTGTGTCTACCTAGTCTAGTGATACAAACATACCTAGTGATACTGTACAAATATACCTAACCTAGTAATACAAACCAACCTAGCCTAGTGATGCAAACCAACCTAGCCTAGTGATGCAAACCAACCTAGCCTAGTGATGCAAACCAACCTAGCCTAGTGATGCAAACCTCCCTAGCCTAGTGATGCAAACCTACCTAGCCTAGTGATGCAAACCTACCTAGCCTAGTGATGCAAACCTACCTAGCCTAGGTGGCAAACTACCTAGCCTAGTGATGCAACCTACCTAGCCTAGTGATGCACCTACCTTAGCTAGTGATGCAAACTACCTAGCCAGTGATGCAAACCTACCTAGCCTAGTGATGCAAACCTACCTAGCCTAGTGATGCAAACCTAGCTAGCCTAGTGATGCAAACATACCTAGCCTAGTGATGCAAACGTACCTAGCCTAGTGATGCAAACCTACCTAGCCTAGTGACACACATCTACCTAGCCTAGTAATAGATACCAAGCCCAGTGATACACACGTAACTAGCCTAGGAATACATATCAAGCCTAGTGATACACACCTTCCTAGCCTAGTGATACACACTTACCTAGCCTAGTTATACACATCTACTTAGCCTAGTGATACACTTACCTAGCCTAGTGATACACTTACCTAGCCTAATGATACACACGTATCTAGCCTAGTGATACACACTTACCTAGCCTAGTGATACACACTTACCTAGCCTAGTGATACACACCTACTTAGCCTAGTGATACACACCTACCTAGCCAAGTGATACACACCTACTAAGCCTAGTGATAAACACCTACCTAGCCTAGAGATACGCACCTACCAAGCCTAGTGATACGCACCAACCTAGCCTAGTGATGCAAACCTAGCTAGCCTAGTGATGCAAACTTAGCTAGCCTAGTGATGCACACATACCTAGCCTAGTGATGCAAACGTACCTAGCCTAGTGACACACACCTAGCCTAGTAATAGATACCAAGCTCAGTGATACACACGTACCTAGCCTAGGAATACATATCAAGCCCAGTGATACACACCTACCTCGCGGAGATAGATTCCGCTTCACAGACCTCCCTCTCCTCCATCTCCAGTGAGGATTTTTTTAGCAGAGGCCCGCGGTCAAAGCTCATCCTCCGTGGAAGAAGACACGCAGAGGGCAGAGGAGGAAACAAGCGGAGAAACAACCAACCAGCAGTGGATTACCAGGTAAAGACCAGGAGATGCCGATAGAAGCACAAGAAGGCAAAGGACTAGTGGTAAATATCTCTAACCTTATCTTATCTCCCATACAGACTGCCTTACTTGAAAGAGGACTGGGCTTTACACCCACACATAAAGGGACAATGTTTAATTTTAAAACAGAATGGTTCAAGTTTATAAGGTCACTTAAGTTGAAAATGGGCTTTAACAAGAATACTGACATAACCACTTTTTCTTCCTTTAAAAAGAAATCTACCTTTGTACCCACGATTTTGAATAACTCATTGCAAGTATTTGAAAATATGGTCTTGAATGATGTTAAAAAATTAAATTGGTTAAAAGGTAAAGAGAATAATTTATCCAAACAAGAAAGAAACGCATTAAAAGAGCTAAGGAATAATGAGAGTATTATATTCAAAAAAGCTGATAAAGGGGGTGCCCTGGTCATAATGGACAAGACTGCTTATATGGAGGAAGCCAACAGACAACTGTGTAATAAAACACATTACACAGTGTCGATGGGGGATCCGACACATAAGATTAAGAAAGAAATAGATTCATTGTTAGAGGACGCCCTAAGCCAAGGTGTAATTGACAAAAATACTAAAGACTTTTTAACATGTGATCACCCGAGAATCCCAGTGTTTTACATGCTGCCTAAAATCCATAAATGTATGGAAAAAACCCCAGGCTGTCCTATAGTCTCAGGGATCGATTCATTGCTGCAACCACTAGGCGAGTACATCGATCACTTCTTACAGCCCATCATAAGAATTAATAAAACATGTCTTAAAGACACATCTGAATTCCTGAGACATATAGGAAGCCTGGGAAAATTAAGAGAACAATCCTATTTGTACACTATGGACATTGAGGCGCTGTACACCTCCATTTCACATGATCTAGGAATGGAGTGTGTGGAACGGGCTTTACTCGACTGGGGCTATGAAACCAAACTTGTATATTTCCTCATGGATTTATTAAACCTGTGTCTCACCAAAAATTACTTCCGGTTTTACGATACATACTTTTTCCAGGCCCAAGGGACCAGCATGGGTGCCCATTTTGCGCCCACGTATGCAAACATAGTGGTGGTGGACTTTGAAAAAACGTATGTATTAGAAAATAAGGAGTGGAAAGATAAATTAAAGGGCTACACCAGGTATATAGATGATATATTCTACATATGGGAGGGTGACCTACCATCACTGCAAGAATTTACAAAGTTTATGAATGATGCCCACCCCACACACTTAATGTTAATAAAAACAAAATTAATTATCTAGATGTCATGGTCTTAAAGGGAGAACAATCTCTGATTACTGATCTATACATAAACGACACTGATCGTAATAATTTACTCAGGGCAGACAGTTTCCATCCTAAAAATACAGTACAAAGTCTTCCAAATAGTCAGTTTCTAAGAGTCCGAAATATAGTCAGTGAAGAAGAAACGTGTAAACATAGACTGACAGAAATGAGAAAAAAGTTTGAAGACAGAGGATATAATAGCCAGAAGTTAAAGGAACAATGTGAAAAGATCTTGCACGTAGAAAGAGACACACTACTAAAGGAAAGAGAGAAAGGCATTGAAAAGAAAAAAGAAAGAATTCCATTTGTCACTTTGTTTAATACTCACTCCACACAAGTTGGAAGCATAGTGAAAAATCATTGGAAAATACTACAGGAAGATCCAGAATACGGCAAAAGAGCTTCGAACCTGAGCAATTACCTAGTAAAAGCAGATATGGTACCCCCTTTAAAAAAAGAGACAAATATTCTTCGGCAAACGACAAGTAGGGACATTCCCTTGTAGGAATTGCGGTATCTGCAATTCCATTATTAGAGGTAATCATGTCTATCACCCAAGTAAGGGAAACAAAATTAAATTAAGGGACTTTGCAACTTGTAATACAAAAGGAGTAATATACCTGATTAAATGTCCCTGTGGAAAGGGATATGTAGGGAAAACTAAGAGGGAGGTCAGAACTAGGATAAATGAACACAGAAGGAGCATAACAAATTATGACGGTACAAATTCACGGTATGAAACACCTTTGAGTAAAAACATTTCTTTCTGTTTAAACACCAAGTCTCCCAGGTAAAATGACAAGCATTAGAAGTGGTAAAAGAACAAACCAGAGGGGGAGACTTGAACAAAATGCTCCCCAAAAAAGAGGCAATATGGATTGATAGACTGAATACAATCAACCCATGGAGCCTAAATGAAGACACAGGTCTGAACTGTTTCTTATAAGCCATGGAAATTATGGTCTTTTACTTAAATTAGGTAACCTGTTTCACTGTATCTTATTAATGATTTTTTACCTATAAGGTTTAGACATTTACTAAAATGTATGCGATATACACAGTGACTATTTAGATACAATGAGTGATTAACTTGTATCCTTTACAGAAAAATACTGACACCTAGTGGTGTACATTTATACTTGAGTTTTAATGTAACAAATGGAGACAATATTGAAATGTGGTTTTAAATTGTTTTATTTTGAAACACTGTACATTTATACACTTTTTTCTATACAAATGAATATACATTGAAAACACCTAGAAGTTATTCACAAAGAACTTTATCACAAGATAAGGACAATGAATATGATTTCACTAAATGTTGGACATTATTAATATGGACATCTCTAAGTTTGGCTAGACACTTTATTTTGTATGTTTCAATTACTTTTGGCCACTCCCCCAAAAGGCTGACGGGAGGAGCAATGTTGGATCACTGGGTCTATAAATGGTGGTTTGGGTTATAGTCTGACTTACACCTGATGAAGGAGACATAGCGTTCTCCGAAACGTTGTGTGTTTGTGTGATGCAATAAAAAGATTTTTTTCTGAGAAACAGTGTGCGCTTCCATCAACCCTTTTCTGCTTGTGACACACCTACCTAGCCTAGTGATACACACTTACCTAGCCTAGTGATACACACCTACTTAGCCTAGTGATACACACCTACTAAGCCCAGTGATACACACCTACTAAGCCCAGTGATACACACCTACCTAGCCTAGTGATACACACCTACTTAGCCCAGTGATACACACCTACTTAGCCTAGTGATAAACACTTACCTAGCCTAGTGATACACACCTACCTACCCTAGTGATACACACCTACCTACGCTAGTGATACACACTTACCTACCTAGTGAGACACACCTTTCTAGCCTAGTGATACACACCTACCTACCCTAGTGATACACACCTACCTACCCTAGTGATACACACCTAACTACCCTAGTGATACACACCTAACTACCCTAGTGATACCTTCCTAGCTTAGTGATACACACCTACCTACCCTAGTGATACACACCTACCTACCCTAGTGATACACACCTACCTACCTAGTGATACACACCTACCTACCCTAGTGATACACACCTACCTAGCCTATACCTACCTAGCTTAGTGATACACACCTACTTAGCTTAGTGATACACACCTACTTAGCTTAGTGATACACACCTACCTACCTTAGTGATACACACTTACGTACCTAGTGATACACACCTAGTTAGCTTAGTGATACACACCTACCTACCTAGTGATACACACCTACCTACCCTAGTGATACACACTTACCTACCTAGTGATACACACCTACTTAGCTTAGTGATACACACCTACCTACCAAGTGATACACACCTACCTACCAAGTGATACACACCTACCTAGTGATACACACCTACTTAGCTTAGTGATACACACCTACCTACCTACCTAGTGATACACACCTGGACCTTGGTACTCCAGCTGTTTAGAAATGGGAGATGTAGTTACTATACCTGTGCTACACATTGTTCTGGTAAAGTATTGTTTAGTAGCCATGGGTGACGTTTATTCCGTTATATTTACCATTTGGGGTCAGTGTTTCAGTGGACTGAATTTCAGAAGTAAAAAAAAATTTAAATCTGCAGATATAATCTTATTCAGGAATCTATAACATTATCACATTATTACATAACTAAAATAAATACCACCTGACCGGGAAATCCAGAGCGTTTCCACCTTTCAGGCACGCTTGCGTAATCCAGATGATTTATGGGAGTTGTAGTCCATATGTGGCGGAAGAGAGGGGCGTCTAAAGGTTGGATTCCTTCTCAGCACTCCAAATTCCCGTCATGCCTTTAGGGTGATGTCATTAATGTTGGTTCATGTGCAATATGGCGGCGCCCGAAGATGAACACGATGTTGCAGAGAACGGAGAAGAGGAGAAAAAAACCTTTCGAGACCTGGTAAAATGAATGTTAAACTAACAAGGGATTTTATCCTTACCTGTTACATGGCTATCGGCCTGTTTGTGGGTTGTGTCTGTTCCCATAAAGTGCCAGATCTCTGCCCCATCATCCTGTTTATCATTTCATCCCAATTCACAAACCTCGTGTTAGTGACCAGAAAATCTAAATCACTGTTTGTATAATGTTTTATTTTACATTCCATATAACCAGTGCTGGCATTACCTTAGTACAATGACTCCACTGCTTACTGAATGGAACTAGATTGGAAGCTCTACTGACCCCATTTCCTCTTGGCAAGGTTCTAGCACTGATCTATTTATAGAATTATAATCTACTGACAGGCAACCTACCTCTCCCTGAAGTTCAGGGAGTCTCCCTGGTTATAACGGCAGATCCCTGACTCCCTGAAATAATATACAATCTCCCTGAAATGTGTTGTTTTGAATTAGTGTGAGGGAGCAGAATGATGCCAGAGTCTTTTAGCGGTTAACAAGTGACAAAAACACTTAATCGTGACATGACCTGTTGTATGCATGTGTGTCTGTATTCATGAGTGTGTGTCTGTTGAGATGCATGTATTTGTGTGCAAATGTGTCTGACTGTATACATGTGTGTGTCTGTATGCATGGATTATGCGTTAATCTTGGGGTGGGGCTTTAGGGGGTGGGTATCCTCCCTAAAATGTGTGGGTACCCTCCCTGAAATGAGTATTGGTAGGGTGGGATGTCTGCTACTGATCTATTTATAGAATTAGAATCTACTGAACTATTTATAGAATTAGAATCTACTGAACTATAGAATTGTAATCTACTGATCTATTTATGTGTTTATGTTTTCGTCCCCCTTTCATGACTTTTTTAAGTTTGCTATTGTATGGTGCTTTGTCCCCAAGTGTCACTTTATAACTAAATTCATAGTGCACTTCCAGTCTTGAAAAAGTTGTGTATAATGTGAAGTTTCTGTGTATGTAACGCCTTCTTCAGAAAATATCTGGGTTACATACACCGAAACATCACAATAAACATGACTTTTTCAAGACTGGAAGTGCGCTATGAATTTGTTTTTAGTAATTCAAATATGGTGGCCATTGGGGATGGCATCATAGCAGCACCCAGCAAGATTTGCTGTTTAATACCGAAGAGTACAGGGGTTAACCTTTATAAATAAACTATACATGCATGTGTGTATTTTTTTATTTAGCACCACTTTGGAACACAGCACTGTAGAATATTATAAAAATAGAGGTAATAAAAGGGGACAATATATCAATACATATTTAATTATGTACATAAGTATACAAGTCAGGTTGAGGAGTAAAAACTAAACTTTTTTGATTTTTGCCTATAGTTTCCCTTTTAATTTGGCTGGCACTGGAATGAAAGGGTAGGTCAGTAAGTGTGTACCTGTTTCAGGTTGAGGAGTAAAAACAAACTTTTTTGATTATTAGTCAAAATTTTTGACTATAGTTACCCTTTAAGTATGGCTGCCACAGGAATAGAAAGGTAAGCCAGTAGGTAGGTGTACCTGTGTCTGGGGATCGAAGGTATCAGTCTTTGTTTATGACCATAAAGGTTTCAAATCCCTACTAGGCAGGTACTGTTCAGTAATATACAGTTGAAGACTATGTTTTGATACCTCCCTGCTTATCTGTTTGTATGCCATGTATTATTCTAATAGGGAGTGACAGATGTGTTATGTGAAGCCTGTGAGCAGCTAGGATGGAAACAGCCAACCAAAATCCAAATCGAGGCAATTCCTGTGGCTCTGCAAGGTGAGAAGCCAATCTATACTAATCTGCATACATGCATCTATTTTTTTTATTCAGTTGTTTAAGAAAGGGAACTATACCTTTATTGCATTAAAGGGAATGTCCACCCCTCCACACACAAATCTTTACCCGCTACAAAAAACCCCAAAAGCAGGACTTCGTTATGTTTAAAATTACCAATTCCGCTCCCACACTGAGCTATTATACTTTCATGCTCCTCCTCGCTCCACTGCCCCGGCTCTCCACTTCCGGGTAAGGCAGTCAGTGTCGGCTGTGACATTGACATCACGGCCGATCACTGACTGCCATTCCCGGAGCAGTCTCCACTGCGGCTGCACAACAACAGAAAAAGAACACAGCAGCCATAGTGGAGAGGGAGTGAGGAAACCAGAAGCGGCGGTGGAGCTTGTAAGTATAACAACTCTGGCTGGGAGCGGATTTGGTCATTTTAAACATGAGGTCCTGCTTTTGGGGGGTTTTGTAGCAGGTAAAGATTTTTGTGTAGAGGGGTGGACAGTCCCTTTAATTGAGGAATGGGAGGTAAAGGAGCTATCCTTTACCTCCTGTTCTTCAATTAAACTGTTGCTGGATTCTTGTTGTGATTTTGTATTGTATTAAACTCTTGGTAAAGATTTTAAGATTGAAGCTGAATACATGAGTCCCCTAACCTTAATGGTTATGAGCATACACCTTAAATTTCTGTTTCTGACACAGAAGTGGCTCATAACAGTAAAACTGCATACAGGATCTGATTGTTTTTGTTGTTTGTATTTATCAACATTTTAAGATAGAAAATATAGCAGTTCGTACTGTTATTTCACATGTACACATTCCCTTGGCTAGTTTGTTTTCTTTTTCTAACCTTATAGGCAGAGATATTATAGGGCTTGCTGAGACTGGATCAGGGAAAACTGGGGCCTTTGCCCTTCCAATTCTGCAGACTCTGCTGGAAAGTCCACAGCGACTCTATGCATTGGTTCTTACTCCAACCAGAGAACTGGCCTTCCAGATCTCGGAGCAATTTGAAGCTCTTGGCTCTTCAATTGGAGTTAAAAGCGGTAAGTAAAGTGCTGGGAACCGCATCTTGCAGAGATGCTAGAAATTCATAAAAGTGCATGTCCACCCCCAAAACCTTGGCTAGAAATTCATAAAACTGCATGTCCACCCCAAAAATGAAAAATCCTTTTCCTTTTTTGTCTTCTCGTTTTTCATTCTTCCTACTAGTTAGCTTTGTCAGCTTAAAGGGCATGCCCACCACAAAAATGAAAAATCCTGCAGGTAGAGGCCTCCATAACATGTAAAAAAGAGGATTTTTATGTCAGACTCACCTGTAAAATCCTTTTCTCTTAAGCCGTAAGGGGGACCCAGGTCAACATAGGGGTTAAGCACCCTTTCTCCAGGAGCGGACACTTTAAGAACTGTAAGATTGAGGCTCCAGTGCTCCTCCCCTCAGTACAATACACAGAGCACCGGAAGCCTCCTCCAGTTGGTCCCAAAGAGGAAGCGTAAGTCAAATATTGAAAAGAAGATAGTCCAATAACAAGGAAATAACAAGTAAACAGGCGAAAAAACATGCCAAAAAAACAATCATGTCAACAATAGGGAGGGTAGTACCTGGGTCCCCCTTACGGCTTAAGAGAAAAGGATTTTACAGGTGAGTCTGACATAAAAATCCTCTTTTCTCTTTCAGCCTTAGGGGGACCCAGGTCAACATAGGGGACGTCCCAAAGTCCCGAATTGAAGGGTGGGAAATCCTAAAATAAGAATCCCACTTAGATCTCCGCAGCTCTAAGGATAGAGGTGCCCAAGGCAGTATCCTTGTCTGCAAAAACTTGGAGACGATAAAATTTGATAAAGGTGGAGATAGACGACCAAGTTGCTGCTCGGCATATCTGGTCCACCGAAGCGCCATGTCGCGCCGCCGCAAGGGAGGAACGGCCCCAACTGCCAAATAGCAGCGAACGATAGTAGATCTAATCCACCTAGCCAGAGTTTGTGGAGAAGCCCTGGACCCCCGACGGGGCCCCGCCAGGAGAATGAATAGAGCCGGGGAAGAACAGAAACCTTCCGTGCGAGCCACGTAGATCCTCAGGGCTCTCACTACGTCCAGACATTGCAAATCGCGCTCCTTGGAAGAAGACGGATTCGGAAAGAAGGTCGGAACAATGATCTCCTGATTGATATGAAAAGCCGAGACCACCTTAGGCAAAAACGAGACATGAGGTCGCAGAATAGCCTTGTCCGGATTAATTGAAAGACACGAGGGATCCACAGATAAGGCAGCTAATTCAGACGCCCTCCTGATGGACGATATGGCCAGCAGAAACACCGTCTTCCAAGATAGAAGCGATAGAGGAATCGATGGTAAGGGTTCAAAAGGAGGTCTTTTGAGGGCCCTGAGGACTAAAGAGAGATCCCAGGGTTGAACTGGGGCCCGAATGGGAGGGCGCAAGTGAGTTACTCCCTGCAAGAAGGTCTGGATATCCTTCCTGTTCGCGAGCTTTTTATGAAAGTAGATCGAGAGGGCGGAAACTTGAACCTTAAGAGCGCTGAGCGATAAACCTCCATCATAGCCTTTTTGGAGAAAACTAAGGAGTCTGGACAGAACAAATCTGGAGGGGGGAAAACCCCTGGAGGAGCTCCACATCACATATTTCTGCCATATCCTGTAGTAAACCTTAGATGAAGACGGTTTTCTAGCCGCTAACATGGTAGGTATAGCCGATACAGGTATCCCTCGCCTTCTCAATATGGCGGACTCAAGCGCCACGCCGTTAAATGTAGTCGCTGAAGATCTGGATATTGGAAAAGGTCCTTGTAGCAGAAGGTCTGGTCGTAATGGAAGAGGCCACAGCTCCCCGACTGTCATGGACAGAAGGTCTGAGAACCAAGTCCTCCTTGGCCACCGTGGTGCGATGAAAATCACCTGTGCTCGTTCCCGTTTGACCCTTTTTAGAAGTCTGGGTATCATGGGAGTTGGTGGAAAGATGTAGCCCAGTTGGAATTGCCAAGGTGCTACCAGAGCATCTATGGAGGCCGCAAGAGGGTCTCTTGTTTTGGCACAGAAGGTCAGAACCTTGCGGTTGGTTCGAGAGGCCATCAGGTCGATGTCCGGAGTCCCCCATCTCTGTATCAGCTGATCGAAAAGCTCCGGATGGAGAGCCCATTCTCCCGGATCGAGTGTAAACCGACTGAGAAAATCTGCCTTCGTATTGAGGACTCCCGGTATGTATATTGCCGATATTGCCGGTATGTAGAACTCTGCCCAGGTTAGTATTCGATGCGCTTCTGTCATTGCCAGATCGCTTCTCGTGCCCCCTTGATGATTTATGTACGCCACAGCCGTGGCGTTGTCCGACTGTATCCGAACATTCTTGCCCGTCAGGAAACCTGTCCAGTGAGACAGAGCTAGGAATATCGCCCTTAGCTCCAGGACATTGATGGAGAGTAGAGCTTCTTCCCTGGTCCAAAGACCCTGGGCTTTCAGAGACTCGCATACCGCACCCCAACCTCGGAGGCTGGCGTCCGTTGTCACCACTGTCCATGTGGGTGGGCAAAGGGATTTGCCCGCTGCCAAGTTGCTCTCCTGGGTCCACCAAGTTAGGGAAAACCGAACTGACTGTGGTAGGTGTATTTACGCATCTAACGACTGCAGGGACTTGTCCCAAGAATGAAGGATGTGTCTCTGGAGTGGTCGAAGATGGAAAAGTGCATATGGGACTGCTTCCACCGACGACACCATTTTCCCCACTAATCGCATCGCTTGCCGAATAGTGAATTGATGGGAGGACTGTGCCTGAGTGGCCAGCTTCTTCATCGATTCTATTTTGTCCCGGGGAAGGAAAACTTTGTGGTTCGTTGTGTCGAAAAACATCCCCAGGAAGATTATGTGAGTTGACGGAATCATGGAGGACTTTTTCTCGTTTATGACCCATCCAAACCGGGATAGTATCTTTGTGCACTGAGACACCTGCTGTTGCGCTAGCTGGAAAGATGCCGCCCTGATCAATAGGTCGTCTAGATATGGGATGACGAATATTCCCTGAAGCCGAAGAAAGGCCGCTTGACAGGTCATGATCTTTGTAAATATACGCGGGGCTCAAGCGAGGCCGAAAGGCAGAGCTGTGAACTGAAAATGTCGGACGCCTATGGCGAATCTGAGGAGACGGTGATGACCTTCCAAATGGGTACATGTAGGTACGCATCCTGAATATCCAGGGAGGCGAGAAAATCGCCCGGCTCTAACGCCAATATTACCGAACGTAGAGACTCCATCTTGAACCTGATTTTTTGTACATAAATGTTTAGAGCTTTTAGGTCTAAAACTGGGCGAAACGTTCCGTCCTTCTTCTGAACCAAGAAGAGATTGGAATAAAATCCCCGAAATCTCTGATCTCTTGGGACGGGGGCAATGACCCGTGCGTGGAGGAGAGATAGAACGCAGAGGTTGAGGCTTTTTCGGCGTTTTGGGCATCTCGGAACGCGGTAAGGAAAGAATCGGGGAGGAGGAGGAGAAGAGAATTCTAATCGGTAGCCGTTGGTCAAGGTATTCAACGTCCAGGCATCTGTGGACGGTTGTTGCCACTCTCTGAGGAAGAATTGGAGTCGGCCCCCGACCTGTAGAGGCAGAGGATAGTCATGCCTGCTTATTCTTGTCTCCTCCTGTTCTGAAGGCTCCTCGTTTAGAGGGCCAGGGGGTGAGTGGCCTTTGTCCCTGGCGGTTGGGAAAGGGAGGACTAGGCTCTGTCTGCGTACGGAGTGGGGGGCGTGAGGTTCTAGAGGAACGAAAGGAAGGAGAACGCCGAAAGGATGGAAAACGGCGAGCCCTGTTTTGCGGAAGGAAGGTGCTTTTACCTCCCGTCGCCTGAGCGATTATCTTCTCCAGTTCGGGTCCAAATAAGAGGCGCCCCAAAAAAGGGAGGTTGGTAAGGGCTTTCTTGGATGCCGGGTCTGCCGCCCAGGCTTTTAGCCATAAGGATCGCCTGGTTGCGGTTGCGGCCGCTGATGATCTAGCTATAAGTCTGCTAGACTCTAAAACCGCATCCCCAAGACAAGTAGCTGCATCAGATAGCTGTTGTATGATATCTACCAGGTGGCTATCCGAGGATTCCTTGACCACAGAGTGGTAAAGTTGTCCTAGCCATGCTTCCATTGCTTTGGCCACCCACGCGGAGGCGAAGGTAGGACGCAGAGCTGCGCCAGCTGCTGCGAATGCTGTTCTCAGGAACCCTTCCAGTCTTCTATCTGTCAGGTCCTTGAAAGTGGCTACCTCGGCTAAAGGGATGGCTGTGGCCCTGGAAAGTCTTGCCACTGGTGGGTCGACCGCCGGTGGTAGGGACCACCTTTCCACATCCGCTTTAGGAAAGGGGAACATCGTTTGGAAATTTCGAGACAAATGAAATTTCTTTTCCGGAGACGCCCACTCTTCTAACACAATCTGTTAGTATAGTATAGTATAGTATTGGAGGTTGAATAAAGACATACGTCCATCCAGTCCAACCCATCTAGCAATATCCTCATTTCCTGCCTAACTGTTGATCCAGAGGAAGGCAAAAAAAACCCACCAAATTTATGAAGGGGGAAAAAATTCCTTCCTGACTCCAAGTGGCAATCGGAAATTTCCCTGGATCAACTCTACTTTATGTATCAATACCAGTAACTTGCAACATTCCTTGTTTGCAGAAACTCATCCAGCTTTTTTTTGAAACTGACCAATGAACCTGCCATTACAACGTCCACTGGAAGACAGTTCCACAGCCTTACCGTTCTCACAGTGAAAAACCCTTTCCGAGCTTGAAGCCTAAACCTTTTTTCTTCAAGTCTTAAGGGATGTCCTCGTGTCCTTTGACATGTTCTATTGGTGAACAATGCCCCAGATAGTTTATTGTATGGCCCGTTAATGTATTTATACACAGTAATCATATCCCCACGCAAGCGCCTTTTCTCCAGCGTACATAATTGTAACTTTTCCAGTCTCTCTTCATATTCATCCAATTGATCATAAGATGGAAAAATTGCCACCATCTTCTTAGGGCGGCTGAACAAAGTCTTAGACGGATCCGTCGGTTCGATCGGATCTCGAATGTTAAGCACCTGTAGCACAGATCTGATAAGATCGTCTATAGTCTCAGGTGTGAAAGTAGTCTGAAATTCATGGTCAGAAGTCAAGGAGTCAAGTTCTCCCTCTTCCGATTCCTCTCTTTCCTCCTCAGAGATCTCTTCCACTGAAGGGACTACTGGGATATCTGATGGTCTGGTGGCCCTTAGTGGTCTGGCCTCCATTCCAGAGGAATTAGCTGACTGCAGAGCCTGCGAAAGGGATGCCGACAATATCGACATGGAATCTGCTAATGATTTCGCCCAGGCTGGTTCAGACTCCTGGTGGGGGGCCCCCGGAGATACTCGGGACAAGGCCGACCCCGCAGGTGGATTCTGTAGAGAATCAATGGAAGCCCGCAGGGATTTTGCCCGTTCGGGTTCCTGACTGTCCGAAACAGTCTGACTAGGGTCTTGGTTTGGGACTTGGTTTGGGACTTCTACCTGCTGTCCATTTTTCATTTTCGGGGGGGACATAACATTTAAAATTGCTTGAATGGGGAACGTAAAGTAATATTTTTAAGGCTAGGCCACAACAGTGTGTTTCTCACGCGTGTATGATTGCATTTTGCAATCCGTTTGACATGCTGCGGTCTGCGTTTCTCTCACGCAATGTGGGTGGCCACATTGCATATGCTGCATTTTCAGAGCACGTGTTTGATATTTTTTGCGGAACGCATGCGCTACGATTGTGCAACATGGTAGGCAGTGCAAAAGGACGGTAACGCGTGTCATACTGTGGCCCCGGCCTTAGACTTTTCTTGGTTCTTGAAGGAGTTAAAAAAAAAAAAATTGCTGCCTTGTTCCCAAAAGTTACCATTTTAAAAGGACATTAGTTTACTTAATTCGCAGTACTTTGGGTGGGTGGAATTGATATTAGTTGAAGTCTCTCATGTTAATAGGCACATTGCAGCAGAATGAAGGAGAAGGTGAGCTGCTCATGCACTGCATGGATGGTAAACCAGCACCATCTTAACATTTTTGGGTACAGTTCTCCTTTAAACTTGTATTGCTGTTAATATTTTACAGACCATTCAGTAACACTGTTATCTATGTGTTATTTATCACCAACCAGTGAGCTTTAAAATGCATCAACATTTCCTCTTTTCTTTCAGCTGTTATCGTTGGGGGCATTGATATGATGTCTCAAGCAATGGCACTAGCAAAGAAGCCACATGTGGTCATTGGTAAGTACTTCCCAGAAAAGGAGTCTAGCATGTCCTATTAACTTAAGGTAAGGTCCCACTATGTGTGTTGTGCTGTCCATTTTGAGTGTGTTTAGGACAATGCATTTTTTCCGTGTTCCAGTCCATTTGCAGCTTAACAGACATGCTTTTTTTCTATGCATTTGTCCACGTGTGTCTGCCTTTCCAGTCCATTTGCGTGCGTGTGTGTTTTTAGGAAATCCAACCGGAAACACTGGAGAAAATGCAAAAAATAAGTTTGTCCGCATTTTTTCTGCATTCCCATAAATGCACATGCAGATACAAAATGGACCACAAAGATTCGGAACGCAAATTATACAGTGGGAACGGATTCTCGCGACTTCCATTATATTTTAAATTACATTGCGATCCAGAAAATGGAATGCAATGCGCATAGTGGGACCTCACCCTTATTGCCTTATTATATGGAGGTTTAGGTGTAAAGAAAAATCTAAAGTGAAGCTACATGATTTCAGTCAATAAATGTAATGTTCTTAGTATTCTTCATTAAAATCCCAGCGTGATATCTATATATTTAAAAAACAAATGGTACAGGTCATTAACCTACATGACTAATATATGCATAGCTACTAAGCATTGAACAGGCTAGTGTTGTTAGATGTCAGATTTTAAAGGGCATGTCCACCCCCAAAACTATAATTCCCCCCACTACTGGCCCCACTCTGTAGTGTAGTAAAATCCTTACCTTACATCCCAACTCCAAATGGTTCTCATACAATCCCCTCCCAAAGTCCAAAAAAGTGGCCACCAGGAGGATAGCAGAGTCCATATAGGACTCTGCCTCCTGCCCCCCCCCCCCCCCTGGGAGAAGTTTGGCATGCGCACTGCAGGCCTCCCCCACCCCCTCCCTCTCCCTCCCGTTTTGCAAGCCTTCCCCCTAGTATAAAAACCTTTTAGTATGTGATAGGCAATGCTTCCCCAGCCCCAACCGCTATAATATTAATGCCAGAAAGTCCCCCGATCATTACTTACCTTATCTCTCTCCTTCCCCATTCTGAACTGCCGGCAGCCACGTCCGTGATTGGCTGCCTTTCAGCTAATCACAGACGCGGCTGCCGGTCCCACCCCTGCTTGCTGTTTCATGCAAGCAGAGGGCCGGGAGTGTGCGGCAAAGGAAAGAGGTAAGGTAAGTAATGATCGGGGGACTTTTTGGCAATAACATTATAGCGTTTGGGGCTGGGGAAGCATTGCCTATCACATACTAAAAGATGTATTAAAGGTTGGACATGCCCTTTAATAGATTGCTGTGTGCCACTCCGTAAGGTGCCATTTCAGCTTGGCTATTGCTAAAGTGTTAAATGTATGCTCCCTTCTTCTTAGCCACCCCTGGGCGCCTTATTGACCATTTGGAGAACACCAAAGGCTTTAACCTTCGAGCTCTGAAGTATCTGGTTATGGATGAGGCTGATCGCATTCTCAACATGGACTTTGAGACAGAGGTGAGTTTTTGTCTTGAAAAGGCTTGATTGATCTGTGTAAAAGCATGTTAAAGGGTATCTCCACTGAGGAAAGAGGATTTTTTTTTTTTTTATAATTTTAAAGTACACCATCCCCCAACCCTCCTCCTAGCTTTTTTTTAGAATTCCCCTTTGTTTGTTTGCAGCAGCATAGGAAAGTTGTGCTAGCTCCTGGAGGTGTGTCTTCCCCTGTGCTGGGAGTGCTGTCACTCAATGAGCATCATCATGGTAGCAGACACACCTACTTGGCTGCAGTAAAGAAATCCTTTCCTCCCTGACTCTCTAAGTTCATTTTTACAGCTGATCATGCCGAGAGAGACTGGTAGGCAAAGTTAAAACCCTCTTCCCACAATACTGTAACAAAGGCAGGGGGAACTTGTGTTGTTTTTAATAAAGATTTTGTCTAACTCGTGGATGAAAAAGTGATCTAAGATTAATTTCATAGGGGATGCTGGGAATATGAGGCAATCTGGTATGGGAGGGGGTTGGAGAGAAACACAAGCAGATGTGAGAGGGTGTATTGGGAGACAGAAAAAGGTAGTACCTGATTACTCCTCCATTAATTAGTGAACTCGGCAAGTTGCTGTGATGGTCATGTGATGAATCAGTATACTCAGTAGGTGTGTGTAAACGACCAACCAGTTGGATCACACAGACAGCAGTCCTGACGGATCCTCACACGTTCTGCACATGCACTAAAGGAACATGCGCATCGGACATTTCCCAGGCAGGCTGGCTGAAAGTAGGCGGACCTGCACCATCCACAGCGTTCAGGGAGAAACTAATTGGATTTCTTCTAAACTACTGCACAAAGACACAGGATACTGCAGGTACATATCCACCTTACACATATCTATCCTTACAACCCAGGTGACTTTTACCAGTGGAGATACCCTTTAAGGATGTAAAGACTTATTTCTTTTCCAGTTATGACTTTAAAGCTAGGTACACATTGCAATCTTTCTTCCTGTTCAAGGCTTCCAACTGGTCGGCCAGGAGGTAGGACTGTCGGTCGAGGCAAAAGCAGCCGCGTCCAACAGTTAGCCATGACCGATCGTGCAGTCCATAGAGGATCGCACGATCATTCATGGTTTTCCGACCTGTCCGATTCGGACAAAGGAACGGACGGCTATTGGTCAGAGTGGCCATACAGCAATTCGGCCCAACTGACCAAAACACTGAATTGTCGGTCGGTTAGGCCAAATTATTGTATGGTGTGTACCCATCTTAAAATGGTTAACAGGCAGATTACAATCCTTCCGTTGTTCTAAATGAACATTTTGGAGATCCTCTCTGTTGTACAAATAAGTAATTGGTTGAAGCTTGGTTTTGATTCTGTTTAATACATGTATACTTTAGAAGAATTTAACCATATTATAATGGGTTGTGATTTCCTGTAAGTGCATTTTATTACAGTAAAAATTTGCTAAAACTTTAGCAAACTAAAAGTTTTTACCTGAGGTTTATAGACCAAAAACTGTCAAGAGAGTTTATCGTTTTCTCTTTGTGATTTATTTACAAAAAAATCTTTAGAAAGACATTTGTATGTTCTTATATAGTGCTAATAATATTATACCGAAGCTCCATCTTACACCCCTCTCCCAATAGCACCAAGTTATACAAATTATCTTATTGGAGAACCTCTCTCCCTCTCTCTCCATGGATGAGACTTTGTATTGGCCATAAAATATGGGAGGGGGAAGGCACAAGTGGATTTGCTGAGCGCTGTAAACAGAGGTGAAGCCACAGAGTCCTATCTTAAAGTCGCACTAACCCAATTGCAGGTTTTTAAAAAAGGTTTAAATCCGCCATAATAATAATTAAAAAAAAACTTTCCGGTATTTACTTACAGTCCCTTCGCTCCCCCAACTATCTTCTTCCCTTTCTGGTAATTGGAAACAGCAGAGAGGGGTGGGGTCTGTGATTGTCTGCCGGTCAGCCAATTGCTTACATAAGCTTTGAGTCCTTTAGGAGAAAAGCAATTTACAAATGTTATTGTATTGTAAGTGTAGGGTTTCTAACAATGCTAGAAGCAAGTACTAATATATTCATGCTGTATAATGGAACAGTCAAATTGGCTGCAATTACCTTGTGTGTTTTAGGTTGACAAGATTCTCAAGGTTATTCCTCGTGACCGAAAGACCTTTCTTTTTTCTGCCACAATGACCAAAAAGGTAAGTTACAAACAGGTAGTAAGGTAACTATAGCATTATGTTAATATAGGAATAGACTGTAGTTATTTAGGTAAAAATTTTGGACATTGCTTATAACCACTTTTAAGCAATACTTTTAGTTATTAAACTTAAGCCTTGGCACACGTCCAATAGGACGAATGAGGAACGATGGACGAGCGCCCGCCAAGGCAGAACATGCAACGAACGTCTTTCGAGCGATAATCGCACACCAAGACGACCAAATGCATACATACATGTGATTATCGTCTGAAACGGGCATTCGTCACGCATTTACCCTCCGCTCTGCAGTATGTTGATTCATCCTATTGGACATGTACACGGACCTTTAGCTTGCTTGAAATTAGAGTTGATTGTTCTGTTGTAATCTAAATTCTGTTTTATTTGGTTTTCAGGTACAAAAGCTGCAGCGCGCAGCTCTGAAAGATCCTATAAAATGTGCTGTCTCCTCTAAGTACCAGACTGTGGAGAAACTGCAACAGTTTTATATTTTTATTCCTTCAAAATTCAAGGTACCGTTTTAGTCAAAGTGTGATTATATGTATTGTGATGAATTTGTCTACCTAAAACATAACATTTTTCTGTAGTGTAGCCCCTCCCAAACTTAACAGCCTGGTTTAAATATACAAAAAGTCCCCAAACACTTATTTACCTTCCCACAGCCTAATGATACTTCCAGGAACAATGTATCATTAGGGGCCCTACCGGCAGCCTCGTCTGTGATTGGCTGAGAGGCAGGCAATCACAGACGTGGCTGCTGGCTATTAGGAAAGATTAAAGAATGTGGCCATGTAAGTACGCTTTCTGGACATTTTTTAATAAACCACATGGTTATGGTTGGGAGGTGGGTGGCTACACTAAAGAAAATTTTTTTGAAAAGGAAGTGAAGAGAGGGTGGGGGCTAGGGGGGAGGGTTCCTGGAGGGGGGAGGCAGAAACCTTTTCACACACAGGAAGGCTCCTAATCTTCAGTTTCCTGGAATTTGGACTGCACTGCAGGACAACCATTTGGAGTGGAGAAGTAAGGTGAGGATTTTTTAACACTACCCCGTGTGGGCAGCAGTTGGTTAAATTTTAGTTTTGGGGGTGGACATGCCCTTTAATAAAAAGTGATAATTGCCTAAGAGATTTATATTTGTTGTATCTACTGTAAATACTACTACACACAAACTCATCTATGATTATTAAAGCAAATTGGGATCAGAAATAACAAAGCCATTAGCTAGACATGTTCTTAAAAGGCATGTCCAGCCCCCACTAAAATTAGCTCTAACGTTTAACACACTGTGTAGTGTTTATGGCCCCCTACCTCTCTCTTCTGCTGCATATGGTTGTCCTGCATGGCCGAAATACAATGCAGGGAACTGAAGCGTAGGAGCATTTTTCTGCTGTAATGCATTTCCGCCTCTAACTTCTGAGAGCCTCTGAGAGGTTTTTGGTAGGTGCAGTGGAGTTTCCCCCACTCCCTGTGGCTGCCTTCTGTCGCTGGTTCCATGCACAGGACATCAAAAGTGGCAACAATGTATATGCTGCATGAAATCCCCCTCATACCTAGACATCGCTAGGTTAAAATCGTTCCCTCAGCAGCCTTCTGCTTGCAAATTGGCTGGGTATCATTACATGTTCTTTTTATAATAGAACTTGCCATTTATTGATAATGTTTGGTAATTCATTTATGTGGTTGACAGTGCTAAATAATGTTTGTTTTTGGAGGAATCAGGAAGAAGTTGAGTCTGTTTGTGAAAGACCAGCTTTCTCATTAAGCCCGTTTAAGTTATTCTCTTGGTTTTTTTCCTGTTTTTCAGGATAGTTATCTAGTGTATATCCTAAATGAGCTGGCTGGGAATTCCTTTATGATATTCTGCAGTACCTGTAACAACACCCAGCGATTGGCCTTGCTAGTTCGGAATCTGGGCTTCACCGCTATCCCTCTGCATGGGCAAATGAGTCAGGTAAGATTCAGTTTTTCTTTTCTTCCCTTGTCTTAAAGTTGTAATCAAAAGTAGAACAGAAGTGCAAATGTTCTTTCAGATGGTTTCTTCCTAAAGGCCTCATTGCAGAAAATGTATTTTTAAAACTTATAATATATTGCTCCCCTTTTTGTACTAAATCACTTAATCTTACATTTGTCCTCTCTTCCACCTTATGAATGCTACTATTATACATTTACCTTCAGACTAGTTAACATGGAGATAAAGTACGGTGTTAATATTTTAAACGGTGTGCTTTTTTTATCTCTTACAATAGTGTGTTGTTATCGCTGCCCCCCACCCTCACATACACACACACACGCACATCAAAGTAACAAATTTGGTAAATTCTAATGTTTTATTTCAACAGAACAAGCGATTAGGAGCTTTGAATAAGTTCAAAGCAAAATCGCGTTCCATCCTTTTGGCAACTGATGTGGCTAGTCGTGGTCTTGATATCCCACATGTGGATGTTGTAATAAACTTTGACATCCCAACCCATTCCAAGGTAAGTTAATATTGCATTTTATAGTGACTGTGCAGATGTTGGTTTTGCATCTTTCTGACTAATAAAAATGTTTCTGTTGAGTTTTCTTTAGGACATGAATTTATTACACTAGAGTTTTCCCAGGTAAAAATATGTTTTAAATTTATCAAATCTAATTTAACGGGCAGCATTTGAAAGGGTAACATAAGTGTTTTACAGTTTTTGGGGTATTCATTTCACTGAACTACTCCGCAACCTGGTTATGTTCTATATTGTTGGGCAGTCACAGCAGAGATAGCAAAGGGGTGGAGAGGGGACATAAACCGTGACATAACTAGGAATCACAGGGCCCCTAGCAAAACCATGATTCAAACCCTTATCCGTGCTTCATCCACACTGGGTTTTCTGGGAGAAGGCTGTATCAGTCATAGGGAAAATAAGAAGATAGGGCCCCTTTTCCTCCCGGGCCCTCCTGCGGTTGCTCCCCTGGTAGTTATACCCCTGGACAGAAAAGTTTTTACAACGTGCGACATGAGTAAAAAAAAATTCTCCTACAGTCTGCAGGGGAACCAAGGCACGTTAGCACCATTCTCCAGGAGCGGACACTTTAAATTGGAAACAAGCAAGGCTCCGCAAAGTTTTTCCGTCTTTCTTGTTCTATTTTCTCTCCAGCCCTGAAGCCCATTCCCCCCCCATTTCGTTAGGCTCCCTCTTTATTCAAGGCTTCGGACATGTCAAACAAGGAAAAGCTCCCGTCCTGCTCCAAAACAACCAGATCTACTCCCGCCATTTCTTACGTCTGTGCATTATGCCAGGCAAAGTTGCCAGCCGGTCACTCTGGGTCACTCTGTGTGCCATGCAGTTCTAACCAAGACCTCCAGCCTGTGCTGACTGATATTGTCTGTCAGGAACTCAAGTGGGCCAGAATCCTCCTGGAATCCATTTATACAATAAAGAATCCTCCTCTGGGGTCAGTCTTCCCCTCAAATCCTCATGGGGTTTTCCCCCAGGAGTCTGAACCAGCCTGGGCAAAATAGTTAACAACTTCTATGTCAGTGCTAACAGCTTCTCATTCCCAGGTCCTGCAATCAGTGATACCAGCAGGAATGGAACCTAGGGCTCTGAACATGAGGCCCAGACTACCTTCACTCCAGACACAATTAACAATCTCTTTAAGAGTGTTACAGATCTTCAACATTCAAGATCCAGGAGAACCAGAGGACTTATCCAAGTCCTTGTTCAGCTGCCCAAAGAAGTCAATAGCCACCCTTCATATGATCAGTTAGACCAGATTGTCCTAGAAGAATGGGCCTCTCCATAAAAGAAGTTCCACCTATCCAGGAATTTTCAGGCGATGTTTCCATTCCCAAAATCAGACGTGGACAGGTGGTCGACCCCTCCAATGTTGGATCTACCAGTGGCAAGACTTTCCAGAGCCACAGCCATACCTTTATCAGAGGCAGCCACCTTCAGAGACCCCACGGATAGGCGAGTTGAGAACCTCCTTCTCGGCGTCTGGGGCTGCTTTACGTCAGTCAGAGGTAGCCAACCTCTTTTCTCCAACTCAAGGACAAAGACCTTTCAGCTCATGGTCTAACAAGAGGGGAAGCCATAAACAAGAGGGAGACAAACACAAGCAAGCATGACTATCGTCATCTGCACTGCGTGGGAGGTCACCTTCAGCTATTTTGGGAAGAGTGGTTTCTTCCTTCTACAGACACCTGGACTCTGAATGTTCTCTCTCACGGATAGAATTTTCTTCTCTTCCTCAGGACAAGGTTCTGGCACTAACAGCTCTAGCCCAGAAGACCAAAGTCTCCCACAGCTTATTCATTTGACAGGCAATGCGTCTAATAGGGAAAATGGTATCATCAGTGGAGGCAGTTCCATATGCCCTCTTCCATCTGCATCCCCTTCAAAGATATCTCCTCCACTGTTGGGACAAATCCCAGCAGTCACTAGACTCTCTGACTTGGTGGACGTCAGAGACGAACCTGTCGTCAGGCAAACATCTCTGTCTACCCACTTGGACAGTGGTAACTACTGATGCCAGTCTTCAAGGATGGAGAGCGGTGTGCGGTTTCAGAAAAGCCCAGGGCCTATGGTCCATGGCAGAAGCCTTGCTTCCAGTCCATATCCTGCGATTATTGCGATTAATGTCCAAGGGATATACCTTGCCCTGTCTCATCCGCAAGGTCCAAACATTCTGTGCCAAGACTCTGGACCCTCTGGCATCTCTCTCATAGACACCCTGGTGGTTCCCTGGCGATTCTGTCTAATTTACATCTTCCCACCAATAGCCATGATACCCAGAATCCTAAATTGGAGAACCATGGACCCTCCCTCTGAGAACAGACCTGCTATCACAAGTCCCGTTTTCGTCCCCAAATCTTCAGTGCCTCCATTTAACGCCATGGTGGTTGAATCTGCCATCCTAAGAAAACTAGGGGTTTCAGCGTTGGCAATACTAACTTTGCTAGCGGTAAGAAAGCCATCCTCATTGAAGGTTTATTATGGGGTCTGGCAGAGGTACAGTATGTAAGTGGAGCTCAGGCAGAGGTTTTTCTCCGTCCAAGTTTGTATTATCTAGAATCCTCTAATTCCTCCAGAGAGGCTTGGATAAGCAGCCTCTTAGTGCCTTAAAGGACAGGTATCTGCTTTACTGTATTCTTTCATCGAAAGCTTGCCAGCAGGAAAGATATTCAAACTTTCTTGCAGGGGGTAGCTCACCTGCGTCCCCCTTCTAGGTCCCCCATCCAGCCCTGGGACCTGTGTTTAGTACTTAGGGCTCTACAAAATCCCCGAGCCATTAAGGTCAATCTCTTTTTTTTTTTTTTTTTTTTTTTTTTTTTTTTTTTTTTTTTTTTTTTTCCGCTCTTGGAAGGCAGCCTTCCTTTTGGCTATTTCCTCCATTAGGAGAGCCTCTGAACTGTCTGCCCTCATGCCTGTCTCTCCACTCAGACAAGGCAATCATTTCTTTTCTTTTTCATTTCTCACATCTTTTCTTCCAAAGGTGGTCTTGTCCTTTCACATTAACCAGGAAATTGTGGTTCCATCCTTCTTTCCGAACCCCTAATCTTCCAGAGATCTTGTTTGATATTACCTCGACGTGGTGAGGGCTCTCAGGATTTATATTGCTCGCACTAATGTCTTCTGTTCCTCTCAGGCTTTGTTCATTTTTCTGGTTGGGCCCAGCAAGGGCTCCAGGGCTTCACCTATGACTCTGGCAAGGTGAATTCCATCTACAATTGTCCGTTGCTACTTAGAGGCAGGAGCTGTTCCTCCCTTGCGTGTTTCAGCTCATTCTACGCGGGTGGTCGGGTCCTCTTGGGTGGCTCGTCATGTCAGACAGCAACTTGGTCCTCCATCCATACCTTCATAAAGTTTTATCTCCTCCATGTATTTACAGAACAGGATAGGACCTTGGGTCATTCTATCCTAAGAGCTGTGGAGGTATAATAAATTTGTTTCTGCCCACCCAGAAATTCTCGGGACCTGGATTCCCCTGCAGGCTGCAAGAGAAAAGGAGATTTTTGTAGTCACCAGTAAAATCCTTTTCTCCAAAGCCGGAAGGGGGACCCAGGTACTTCCCTCCCTTCAAGTTTTTTTCTTGTTCTTGACATGTTAATTGGCCTGTTGCCTATGTAGACTCGAATTTTTTCTCTCTGCTTACGCTCCCACTTTCGGACATACTGGAGGAGGCTTCCAGTGCTCAGAGAGGTATACCAAAGGGGAGGAGCATCGGAGCCTCGCTTTCTTCCAATTTAAAGTATCCACTCCTAGAGAATGATGCTTATACCCCTATGTGTCTGTGTCCCTCTTCAGGCTTCGGAGAAAAGGATTTTACTGGTGAGTACAAAAATCCCCTTTTTTGTTGTGCTACAGAATGAAATTGGACAGAATGAAATTGGTGTCCTTTGCCTACTAGATTTCTGCGTATAGGTGGTTAGCAAGCCTGTCTCTAAAAGAGGTCATTTTGTACTTCCTGCAGGATTACATACACAGAGTAGGAAGGACTGCACGTGCAGGAAGGTCTGGAAAAGCAATCACATTTGTTTCACAGTAAGTAGATTTTTCATCACTTTTTCCCCACAAAACTTGGAGCCAGTTTTCAAAAAAAATTATATTGGTGTTGATTTCATATTAGGATATGCTGTTCATTAAGTAGCACTACATAAAAGTGTTTAAGTATACAGTCCTGTCACATGGATATTCTATTGTTTGCAATTTTTACTTTATGCTAACAAAGTAAAAAAAAAATCTTTTTTTATTTTTGCCATGCATCCTAAGCTTGTCAAACCCTAAATGAAACTGAATGTGCACAGTGTCCAAAAACATGGTATATTTGTGGGGACAGCTTCCTTGACCATGGGGATTTGCTTCCTTGGGCAGCTGTGGGTTTAGTCTGTTTAGCTCAGTTAAAGATTGTGTTTGCACCATTTCTAAAATTGGGAGGAGAATAAGTGTAAAGTTTAACTCAAAAATGCAATAAAAGGCATTGCAAAAACACTTTTTAAAACGCCTCTCTTTAGCACAGGGTGATACAGAGTAGCTAATTTGAGAATTCCTCTTTCTTCCTGGGTGCATCACACTAAGCATGCCAGACGCTCAACATGTTAGGGGAAGGGCAGTGCTATTCTGTAAGGTTTTATAGGTGTGTGTTTTTATTAAGAAAGTGGAGTGTAAATCTGGAATAATGTTATTTCCTTCATAATTCATTTGTTTGCTAATATTAAAGATTTGCTGCCCTCATTTTAAAGGGCATGTCCACCCCCAAAACTATAATCCCCCCCACTACTGGCCCCATTGTGTAGTGTACTATCTGGCCTCCGGGAGAAGTTTGGCATGCGTACTGCAGCCCTTCTCCCCCTCCCTCTCCCTCCCGATTAGGATTCCCTCCCCCTAGTGTAAAAATCTTTTTACATAACATTCCCCCTGTCCCCCCAGCCCCAACCGCTATATTTGTATTATCAGAAAATGCCCAAAACATTACTTTGTTTTGGGCATTTTCTGATAATACAAATATAGCGGTTGGGGCTGGGGGGACGGGGAATGTTATGTAAAAAAAAATTTAGAAGGGTGGACATACCCTTTAAAATATAATTTTTTTTGTCTTTGAAATTAAAGGACCTGTATGCATTTTGTTTTAATATGGTTTGACAAGTTAAGAAGACAAGTGTAGTTGCCCTGTGAAATAATAACACTGTAGGTTTAATGTCCCTTTCTAGATATGATGTGGAGCTTTTTCAGCGAATTGAACATTTAATTGGCAAGAAGCTTCCAGCATTTCCAACCCAAGAGGAGGAAGTAATGATGCTGAATGAAAGAGTGTGTGAAGCACAGAGAATTGCACGAATTGTAAGTAGTCATTCCGTTTGCATAAAATTAGGCCTATTGCATAATGTCCACTTCTCTTTAACACCCATTAGACAATAAACATATGATTAAACATTTTTCAACGTAAATGATCAAGTCTTGAACAATTTACACCTGATACTTTCACTGTCCGAAAACAAAGCCACATTGTTCTACCCTCTTCCTCTGTGTCAATCCGTCCAATAGGAAGACTTGTTTCTTGCAGTCTTCCTATTGGCTTTGTTTCAGACAAATAAACCCAGGGGTTAAGACCTAGCAGTTTAGGTCCTCACCCTAGGTAGTATTCATTGGTAGAGAATGGGTTTACTTCATATAATTCTCCTTTAAAATCACTTTTGATTGAATAAAAAATGTAAACTATGATTTTGTCATTATTAGGCATTTCAAGCAGATATCTGCCCAAGAATGGTGCAGGGTGGTGAACTTCGATTGGAATCACAAGTACTAATCTGTTGAACCATCTGTACAAATAAAATGGTGCAACTGATCGGTATCTTTGAACTCCTTTCATTTTGTTTAATTTGAATTAAATGACAAAACGTGAGCTGATTTCCAACATAATAGGCATATGTACTGTTGAAAACATTGCACCTAACCACCTAAACTAGACTCGGCACAGTAATTTTTATAGAAATGATCAACTTACACGCTGACTTATGACTTTAAAAAATCCATTCCAGGGGGCACTGTAAATTTTATGCGGATCTGTTTGGGGTTGGAAAGTGAACATTTAAATAGCAATAACATTTAAATGAGACAAGTTCTGTGCTTGGTACAAACAAATGTAAGATCCAACTTCTATATTTATATTCTGTATTTTCAGGAACTTCGAGAACATGGAGAAAAAAGAAAACGCCCAAGGGGGGGTGCTGATGAAGACACAGAGGGATCATTGGGTGTACGGAAAAAAGTGACTGGTGGCAAATTTAAAAAGAAGAAAATTCACTGAGAAATTTTGACTTTAAACATCAGGTTCAAGCATTTGTAGTTGAACAACATATAAGAAAATAACGTCTATGCCTTTGTATCCATCTTGTAGCCCATATGTGTCCATTTTGTGGATAATGGCTGGAACATGTTTAAGATAACTTGGACATTAAGATCCCAAGACCTTTTGCACACAAGACTAGAAATCTGAAATCACCAGAATTTTGGCCGAAGAAAAAAGGCAAACCATCTGAAAATGTCTAAAGTAATTGCAAAATGCGAGACATGGTGCCACTCTTCTGGATTTTCTTGTTATTAAGATTTTTCCTGCAAACTTTTTTTCTAAAAGTTTTGAAATCCAAAAAAAAAATCTACAAAAATTGTAAATGTTACAAAAAAGTGTTTACTTCCTCTATTTATATGTTTTCCATCAAAAGGTAAAGTTTTGAATTAATCCATTTTAATCTTCTTTAGATGACACTGTGTTATTGTAACACTCTGTTATTTTTCTCTAAAGGAAAATGTATTCTTTCTTCACTCACTCAAAAAAAATAATGAAAGCTTTCCTACATCCCATTCAATTCATACTATCTGTGCACTTGCATATATTGTCAATATATTGCACATAGGATATTTGTTTGGGGCCTAGAAATTGGCATTGATTATCTTTTTCTTTGCTATTTTTATTTTGAGGATTCAATGGTTTAGGTCCTCATATGGGTACCTGGGTATTTCATCTGAAAAATTGGGCCCATTCAACACACACCCCCACCAAGCTGTACCCATGTTAGGTATGTGTGCAACTTAATATTAGGTCCTCACCCCTGGAGGTACCACTGGCTGTTTACAAACTTACCTTCTAGCTGCCCATGCCATTCTAGTCTGGTCCCTCTTTAGCTGAACATTCCATCCAATGGTAGGACTGCATTGTTTTTTTCCAAATGAGGCTATACCCATATGAAGGTACAACTCTAAACCTTAGACCAAACAGCTCACCAGTGCGTACCTAGTTTAAAAGGTTGCCGTCATATATACCTATCACCAGGTTTATCTAAATAATGTTACCACACACTAACGGAAACCCTTACCTGTCTTAATGGTTATAAATCTGAAATGATGCTAAATATCTGTATCACTCTCTCCACCTCAGGCAGGAATAAGAAGTCAATACAACAAATACTAATAGAATATTGTAATATGTATCTACCACCTTAGAGGACAGGATTCTTGCTTAGTTTGGAGAATTAGTTAAGGAAGATGTTTGAAAAACTCACGTGAAAGTCCAGATTAAATAATCAGTTTTATCCCTTTATATATAAGTATATTTATATCTTCATAGGAGATTGCATTGAGTTTTTAGGAGCTACCAATGAGGTGGAGGGTATAGGATATTATTACAAAAGGTGTATGTGTGTGCTATCTCACTATACCATTTCAATGACCATCAATAAATGTATTAACGTATAGAGTTATATTCAGTACAAGACAAAATACATAAAATTATTTACAGAGCTGAGATTCCTAATTCAAAATGGAATGGTCAAAATGGGAGCTTAAACCACACTCGTTTCTGCTCCTGTGAATACTGAAAGAAAGTGTAATCCAAAAAAAAGTTTGTCTGCTACACAGGATGTGATGTGTATTGTAATGGACATGTACACCAAGGCTCCTTATATACCACTTCCAGCCTGCAGGTGGTATCCGTGAGTAATAAGAGACAAGGCATCCCTGCTCTCTATGCTAGGAGGAGAGAAAGTGAAAGTAGATAGAAGTGGGTGATGATGGGATCTGTTTGATGCACAGTGTCATGACTGCAACATAAGATCCTATGTATAAGATCATGTTACCACCCATTGGGTGGACAGATTATGTGTCAATTTACCAATATCTGACTTCCAACAGATAGGCAACAGATAAGTGTACACCAACTTACAAGGACACATAATAGGTACCCCATAGGCAGGGACTCAATTACGGCACATGTTATGTAAGGAAACTTTGTTTTGTTATAAATCATTACAATACTTTCTGTTAAAAATGTATAAAACTTATCTTGTTTAAAGCAAGTGCACTTTCTGCTTTGTGGCAGACCATCAGAGTAACCCATTGTGTGCCATGCTATCCATAATCATTCCATAAAGCGTGATTTGGTACCAATTGGTAGCAGCAGAGCTTGTAATACCATTTATTCTCCCTGTTTTCTCTGTATATTTGTTCTCTGTATTTAAGGGCATCACTACCCTCGTTATTAATTTTTGATATATTGCAGGGAATCTCCTCCACCCCCAACCACTATGTTAGAAGTGAAAAATAAAAAATTAATAACGAGGGTAGAGATGCCCTTAAATACAAGATAACAATATACAGAGAAAACAGGGAGAATAAATGGTATTACAAGCTCTGCTTAGAATCCAAACTCTACTTACAGCTCCTCGCTCCAGAGTCGTTCTGATCCAGCTCCCTGCTTGCTGGAAGTACAAGCAGGGGGCCGGACCGGCAGCTGTGGCTGTGATTGGCTGAGAGGCAGCCAATTACATATGTGGCTGCCAGCAATAGAGAACACAGTGGGAGCGAGGATCTGTAAGTACAGTTTGGATTCTATTTTAATCTCCCTATATAGGGGTTGGAGGGGATGCCCTCCAATATATAAAAATATGTCTGAGGAAGGTGCCACACGGGCACCGAAACGTCACGTGTTAATAAACACAGTTTGGTGGTTTAAGACTGGTGTGTGCTCTGAATTATATACTTTCTGGATCTAAATGACCATTTGGCTATGGTTTCCTGAGTAGCACCCAGCAACTACTATATTGTCTTGCAGGTGTGCGGGGAAAACAGTTAATTTTTGGATTAAATATATATAAAAAATGTAATGCTACATGAAGGGCAGCCAAGGAGGGATCAGGGAGGGAGAGGGGGGGTGGAAAGGGCTTCCCTGCACATGCCACGGTCTTCTCAGAGGGCAAGGAGAAGGCAGAAACCTTTTAGACAAGACTCATTTTCTTGGACTTTGGACAAGGACTACAGGAGAACTATAAGGAGCAAAGATGTAAGGTAAGGATTTTTTTTTTAAACTACTCAGTAGAGCCAGTAGTTAGTTAAACTTTGGGGGGGGGGGCATGTCTTTTAATAAATAGAGGCTGCTTTTGATAGTATTGATTTAAATCCTCCCCAATTAGACTATCCTATTTGGTTCCCATGGATGCTGGTGACTGAGAAACAGTTTAAAGCATACCTGTGTAAAGATTCTATATCCACTGTATCCACACATAGCAAAACACGCACACACATAATTTCCACTGTGCACCAACTGCACACTTTTGCTAGTATTTTTTTTTTTTCTTGGAATCTTGGGTATTCAATTTTATTGAAGAACGGGAGGTAAAGGAGCTGTGTCTTCAATAAAATAAATCCAGAGCCAGGAGAGATGGTAAGGAACTTGCTCACTCGCTCCCCCGGCACGTAGTCCGATATGATACATGTGCATAGAAAACAGAGTGTGTCGGGACCTGTCAGACTATGCGCCAGGGAGCGAGCGAGTGGGTAAGTTCCTTACCTTGAACAGCAAAAAGCGAGGGTAGCACTTCAAAGTAAACTTAGATTTATTGAAGACCACACAACATATCACAACGTTTTGGGGGGAAACTTGCCCCCTTCCTCAGGTGATGATTCAACAATAGTGCAACACATCTATATAGATCAACCAATCCTAAGGACGGCCCCTCCTGGGCAGATGGTCCTTCTGATAGGTTAGGCCAAAAAGTGACATTGTGCAAATCATTAGTACATTAATACATTTAGATGATAAATAATCAGATTAAAATTCAATTGTAAAAAATTCAATTGTAAAGCAAGGAATCTATTTGCAAGTGTAAAAATTATACAGTGACCAAACTCTCGATTAAAAGACAATAAAAATGTCTTATTGTACTCTTAGAAGAATTTTACAACAAAGAAACAAGATAAATCACAAAGGATTCCAAAATTAGTAATATCTCTTTAAAAGTCGTCTTATATTAGAGCAGGAGCAGTACTCACCACCTCCCCTCTGAAACAGACTCCATTAGGCAGCCGGCAAACTCAGCTAAGGGCAACCTGTCAGCTACAGCTTACAGCCGAGAACGGGAAAAGATCCACCGCACAAGTGAATTTCAAATCTTGCGCCAAATGCACGAGCGTGATGATGTTATGCATACACACAAACACTTCCGTATAGCCGGGATCTTCCTGGTGGTCTCCCAGCTTGAGCGGGTGCTAGACTGGCAGCCAGGACAAGGTTTCAGGTCCGAAGCAGCACAGAGTAGGGGGAAAACTTCCTCTCCCAGCCAAGACAGAAGAAAATAGATTCTAATTAGGAGGGGGCTAAGACTATTTGTAAGTTTGGAGGTAGTGTCTATTTATTCTGTCCCAGCTGAAAGGGAAATTAACCCATTTGGTGCTGCCTGAGGATGACCATGAAAAATGCATCTTTGTTAATTGCAATACCTGATGGGTTGTTAAGAATTCTTACACTACTCCAATCATGATATGTATGTTTTGTCTTGATGGTCAGTAACAAGGCATAGGAGTCAAGAAAAATTACAAACAACAATAGAGCAACATGTAGGTGTGTCTGACTAACCACACAACCAAGATAGGTGCCTTGCTACATTTTGACCACCCCTTTCGTACTAATGGAGAAGTTACATAGTAAAAAATAAAATAAAAGAGACAGCGTTGCCCCGGGCCTGTCACTGAAGGTACAGAGCAATAAGTATCCACGGCTGCAAATCACAAAATAATCACAGAGTAGCAAAGACACACTCACCAAACTTGGATGGTGGCTCGGGTGCAGCAAGCCCAGAGCCCGTCACTACAGCTCTGTATTACATATCCAGGAAGAGAGTTGAAGCAGGCGTGCACACCGAACAGCGGAACCAGGACTCCAGGTAAGTTAAAAACCAATTTTATTCAAAGATAGGTAAAACTATTAGGAACACCCCAGGACCAAACACCTGACGCGTTTCGTATCTGGACGATACTTAATCATAGGTAAGGTATGGTAAAGGGTGAATGGGGGAGGACCTTTAACTACCCAAAGTCCAAAAGGTGCCACCCATTATTTAATACAAAATTTAAAGGGACACACCCCAAAACAGGGAGAGCAGCAGATACAAATATATATAAGAAGAATACAAATCATAATAAAATATACAAAATTATTCAAAATGCACACCAAGCATAATGTGTAAAACGAAAACCGAAAAGGAGAAAGAAAACCAGTAGAGAATCCAACAAAAGATAAGTAATGAGTTAAATGGCCTAAGTAACATCATAATGATGTGGAATAATATGATATAGCTATTGATACCAATATTAATAATGATATTATTAACATAAACAAAAATCACAAAGTAACTTAACAAAGGATGAAAAGTAATAATGATAGCAAAAACAAAATATATATAATATATTAATAATTTGAAAAACGTAGGAATAGAATGGCAATTGATAATTACAACATCTAGTATCTAATGCCCACTATCCCTTATCCCTTATATTATATAAATAAATTTATATTTTTACAGAGATTGCATTGAGTTTTTAGGAGCAACTAACTAGGTGGGGGTATATAGCATTATTACACATAGGAAAGGTCCATATGTATGTGTGTAATTAGCACTATTTAATTAAAAATCACCATAGGAAATAACACCATACAAAGTAGTACTACTACCTACTACTGAATTACAAAACAATTTATATACAATTAATAAACTAAACTTACTTTACTGGACACCCCTGAGTTTGAATGGAAAACTCAAAATGATAGGTTAAGACACACCTCCAGGATTTCTACAGGGTCTCCATGTAGACACTAAAAGGAAGTGGAATTTTACTAACATCCAATGAGAGGTTCTGATCTTCCACTGTTAGCAAATCAAAAAATTCTCTTAGGTACTGTCCATGACAAGACAGGAAGTGTAAGGAAGTTCCTGTATTACACCCAGTTTTGTGCTGTTTTGTAAAACATATGACAGTCTTAGCCAATTAGAAAATTCTTCAGACTCTCACATTTACTCCCCCTCCAATCTCCATAGAAAGTAATGAGACAATCCAGTTTCTGTTTTCTAGACAGGAAGTGTCTGTTTATGATTAAATGAATTTGCATGTGTCTGAAACTACCCAGCATTCTTAGAGAAATGGGCAGTTTTTACCCCAATATTAATATATTAAACATGAGGCTGTCAGGTACCTTCAGTTATAAAAAGGCTCTACTTCATTTTATACCCTGTGGGGAGATTTTATCTCCTTTATCCAAACCTCTCCATAACATGTCAAGCTAATCAGAATCCTGTGTTTCCTAGCCCCATAGTGACTGTAAATCTGGAACTTGCTGTGGTAATTACCAATAAGTATCAGCCTGGCATGTTATTCTGGATCCTGTATAGGGTCTCAGGATGCCCAATTGAGCTGTTCAGATTAAAATTGCACATTGTGGCAGGATTGCCTGGATCTCTGTTCAGATCTGCAGGTCAATACCATTTTGTCTGGATACATATAATACATGTGTCCCAACTGAGCATCTGCTTTGTGTGAGAGCCCTGCCAGGACAGATGACTGTTGGTCACAGTAACAGTGGCTGCAGCCAGCAGCGCATGTGACAGACTGATCATGTGGTCCCACAGGAAACTTCATGATTGGCCATGATTTACTAACTGACCCGTTTGTCTGATACGGACAACCGAACTCGGTCGCGGCTGGCCGCCCCACACCATCACATATTTCCAGCCGACTAATCCGTGGCACTATTGGTTCGTTACTGGTGTTTACCCAGCCTTAAGGTTCGTACATGCGATCATGAGTGCCAACCCGTGACGCACGATGTGTATGAACAGCCGATAATCATGCCATGTATAGGCACTTTATCGGCTAAAATGGCTGTTCTGTCAATACCCGGCACAAATATAATCCGAAACGGCCGTTCGCACATGTCATGCGTCGGTATCGGCGATCGCATGTGTGCACAAACCTTTAGACTTTATAGATTATAACAGCCAGGTAGGTGGTACTTGGAAGTGAGTGAAAATATGATAAAGATTATGACTCTAACAGGGAGATTCACCCAGAGGCACAAGCTCTCTGGGCAAATCTCCCGTACGGGATTTACCAGAGGCTGTGCGATTTTGGGTGAATCTCACCCGCACATAAGTATTTATCGCCAGCTATTAGTTGGTGTTTAATACTTACGTGTAAAGAGCAACCTCTGGTAGATTACTTTAAAACGGCCACACGAGTGCCTCTTCTGGTACTCGCGCTGCCGCCGCAAAGCAGGCATTAACATTGCGCCAACCAATCGACCCATATAATACTTCACTAATCCAATAGTCTAATAGCTATAGATGTAAGGGAAGGGCAGATGAATAACTTGCATGTTCAAACCCTTGGGTAGGAAGCGCTAAAGCATGACCGTGGGCTTTTAATGTCTGTTAATCAGGAAAATGTCTTTATTCCAGGATGTATGAAAACTAGGTTTTCCAGAACTCTGTGCAGTTAGGGATTGTTGGGAGTTGTAGTTTTAAACATGTGAAAAGTTCATTAAGAAGACACTAACTGCAAAACAGAGAATGCTGGGATTTGTAAGTTTTCAAACATGTGAAAGGTCACAAGCTTAGGCTGTATTAGATCTAGACAGATGCCTTAGCTACAGGATATTAAGAAAAAACTTACTGCAAACAGAGAATGCTGGGAATTGTGGTTTTCAAACATGTAAAAAGGTCACAAGTTAAACACGCCTGCTCTATACCATTAGGCTGTATTATATCTAGACACATGCCTTTGCCACAGGCAATAAATAAGATACTTTGCATGTCCCCACCCATTTATTTAAGTGAGAAATATGTGTTTATATGTTAGATTATTAAGGCAATGCTATTATAATAACATGATTCTATGAGGTACCTTCTGTTATAAGAAGGCTCTATTTCATTTTATACTCTGTGTGGAACTTATAGCTCCTCTATCCACACCTCTCCCTAACATGTATATTTAATCAGTATCCTGTGCTCCCAAGTCCTAACCCCATAGGTTAAACTTGTTGTGGTAAATACTAATAAATATGAACCTTGCATGTTAATCAGGATACTGTATAGAATTTAAGGTGGCTATACATATATCCGATTTTACTTATCCAACCAAGCGCTCATGCAATATTAGTTTGATCTTGCCAGAACCACCTTTCCCATTCTTCTATGCCACAGACAGGCGGTTCTTGCATGATCGGTCTAATGTCGCGGGAGCACGCAGACATCACACAAAGGCTGCTGGGCCTGACGGAATCTCTCAGCTACCATAAATTACTGTGCTGGTCCGCCGCACGTATTTTTTAACAGATATTTTTAACTTGTCCTTTCACAAAACTTGGTTCTGATTGTTTTAAAACTTCCTGTCCCAAGGAAGGGAAATTGCTTGTCCTGAAGTATTATAGCCAATCACTCTGACTCTGTGATGAAGCATTGGTTCTATCTTACTAAAATCAATTACTGTAGAATATCTGTTGTTTCAATTAGATCAACTGGACTTGAAATGTAGTTCTTGAAGACGTTTCGCTAGTCATCGACTGGCTTCTCAATTCAAATGACTTGTACAAGAATCTGTGGCAATTATGTACCCTGGAAAATCCCAATTAGCATATCACAGCCAGGTTAAGGGTGTGATTGGGATAGTGGCTAAGAGGTGTTATAGGAACGCCCATAGTAAGGTGTTAAAAACACAATTGTACAGGCAGACAGTTTGTTCGAACCCCCCCACCTCTATTTAGGCTTGGTTTCTTTATTTTCACATAAATACCTCCTTAACACCTCTCTTGACCCGTCACGTTCCTTCGCCATATATTAACATTACAATCTTCAAAGGTATTCCTTTATC
Source organism: Hymenochirus boettgeri (assembly GCA_019447015.1). Classification (NCBI taxonomy): domain Eukaryota; kingdom Metazoa; phylum Chordata; class Amphibia; order Anura; family Pipidae; genus Hymenochirus; species Hymenochirus boettgeri. The sequence continues at coordinate 213,451,576 of CM033472.1, read as the reverse complement.
CTTAAGATGCAGATACACGCTGAGTCCTGACCCCGAGGAATTGGCTCTTCGTGCTGGGCCATACGTTGAGCAGTTGCTGTTTGGTCTCCCCACATACAAATCAGAGCATTCTTCACTGCACGCATGCATATAGTGATGTCGCTTTTTCTGTTTAGGTATTGGGTCTTTCGGATGTACCAATTGCTGCCTCATGTGTTGTTCGGTTTAAAGCAGACAGGGATACGTGTTTTTGAAATTCTTCTTAATTTCTCGGAACCCCTGCCTACTATGGGATGACATGTTCTTCCTCCTGTCTTCTTTTCCCCTTCACACTGTTGATATTGTGTTCTTTTCTTTCCTTCTACTTCTTTTGACAAAGGCCCAGTCTGGATATCCACAAGTTTTAAGGGCTCCTCTGAGATGTTTAATTTCTTACTATTAATTTTTAATGTTAATTTCTTACTATAAACATCTCAGAGGAGCCCTTAAAACTTGTGGATATCCAGACTGGGCCTTTGTCAAAAGAAGTAGAAGGAAAGAAAAGAACACAAATATCAACAGTGAAGGGGAAAAGCAAGCAGGGAAGAACATGGTCATCCCATATGAAGCAGGATCTCCGAAATAAGAAGAATTTTCAAAAACCTCGTATCCCTGCTGCCTTTAAACCGACAACACACTGAGGCAGCAATTGTACATCCGAAAGACCCAATACCTAAACCAAGAAAAGCGAGGTGGGGGGGTTGACACCAACTGTCTGCCATGTACAATGCTGTTTTAACACCTTACTCTGGGCGTTCCTATAACACCTCTTGCCACTATCCAATCACACCCTTAACACCTGCTGTGATATGCTAATTGGGATTTTCCAGGGTACAATAATTGCCACAGATTCTTGTACAAGTCATTCTGAATGAGAAAGCCAGGCGGATGACTAGCGAAACGTCTCAAGAACTACATTTCAAGTCCAGTTGATCTAATGAAACAACAGATATACCATGACCTGAGATGACTGGATGAATAGACCTTCACAGACAATTACTGTAGAAGGTCTTGACCCCCATGCATTTGCATATCAGGAGAATAGATCCATTGAAGATGCTTTAATCTGGGCGTAGAATCTACTGGAACTTGGATCTCAAAGGGTCCTATGTTAGGATCCTATTTATAGACTTTATCTCAGCATTTATAACGTTAGTCCGGGAATGAATTACTAAATTGTCACAGATGAACTGTAATTGGATCTATAGTTTCCTGTCAATAGAAACAAATAGTGAAAGTGGGCACATTATTTTTCTGATTATCTTACTATAGTATTGGAGTACCCCAGGGGTGGGTGTTTTATCTCCGTACCTGTATTTCCTATATACCAATGATTTTCGATCTCTTGATCATCGGTAAAGATTGTTAAATTAGCCGATGATACTACTACATTGGCATTTAGAGGAATGAGAGACAGCTTACGATACGAGATATCCAAATTAGTATCTGATTTTAAATCCTTCTAAAAACTGTTGAGATGTCATTGATTTTAGGAAAAAACAACCTGAATTAGTCCAGTAGGTATAGAGAAACATAGTTAGATGGGTTGAATCTTTTAAATTTTTAGGAACTACTATAACAAAGACATTAGTGGGAAGTTCCAATATTTCACTTATATAAAAAAGGCCAGACAGTGTTTATATTTTTTACGAATGCTGAGAAAGATAGGTGTCTCTAAGCTATTTTAAGAAATTCTATAGAGCAGTGGTTGAAAGTATCATCTCTTCCTCCATTATTGTATGGTATGGCTCAGCAACCGAATGTTCAAAGAAACAGCTACAAAGGGTAGTAAAGACTGCCGAAAATAATTGGCTGTGACTTGCCCTCAGTTGCTGATGGTACCAATCTAAGACTTTTTAAAAAGGCAAGTAAGATAATTTCGTACGGAAGTCATCCACACTCATCTATTTAAAAAGTTGCCATCTGGCAAACGTTACAGAGCTTAAGGGTGGACCATAAATAGACACATGAATAGCTTTTTTTCCAAAGCCATAGCTTTGATTAATCAGATTAAGTAAATTTCTAAATTGTGGTTTTATATTTATTTAAATATTATTTATAGGATATGTTTTTATGGATGTATTGTTGTCGGAAGGGTATATATGTTGTGAAATGTATGATGTTAACATCTTTTCGATTTTAATGTCACCAGTTGAATTCCTGTATATTGAATACTGGCAATAAACAATCATTATTATTATTGAACCCTTGGAAAATTGTCGGAAATTTGCAGATAATGTGAGATTCCACCACGGATTCCTTAGCAAGATAGCACACTTCTCCTCCTTGCGCCAATTTCCGTGTCTCTAGCTCAACAAATGGGTGAGGAGATACAGAGATAAAATCGTAAGTATAAAGCAGAAGAATAAATAGAAATAATACAATTTGTTTTTTCATGCTAAATTAATAATTACAGTTAGGCTAGGCCACACTGAAGCACTTACAACATGCCAAAATGGCACACAAGCACCCTGATTGCGCATGCCAGAAATGGGCACACAAGGTGTGTGATTGCACATGCCTTCCAGCAGGCTCATGCGGAAAAAATTGTGGAATGCACACCAGCAATGAATGCACCGCAAGCATCAATTGGCTACGCTAGTTTCATTTTTAAAAAGTTGTGATCGATTGTGCTTAAAAGCGCATTAGTGTGGCCTAGCCCTAATACCTGAAAAACACTGCATTGTGGGCAGTCCTTTAAAGGTCTTGTTTCACTTCAGAGCCTTGGCATTGCATTAATCTTAATCTAAAAAATCCGAATCTGATTAATATATACATTTTTGTTTAATAAATAAAGTGTTAAGTGCTCTGCCGTTTATAAAATAAGGTAATTAATAGTGTCCTTTAAGAGGAACCTATCAAAACAAAGCACACCTAAGTGACCTGACATTCCATAATTTGGTCATCACAGCATAAATACATTTGTCTAACCTGAGAATGAAATCATAAGTACTGTGGCATTCCCCACCTTGAACATATTATAAAATTGGGAGGGTTGGAAATGCATGTACAGCATCCATCGACCCTCACCTACCACAGGGCTCTTTAAATTTGTATACACAGTTTAAAAGACGATTAGTAGTTCTGTGTTGAAATTTAGTTTTACTCACAATACTAAGCCCACCAATATTTTGTGGTAACTAGATGGCCTAAACTGTTAGGTTTCGTTCTGTTTTCAGATTTACTTTTTTTCAGATTTACCTTAATTTATTTTGGGAAAATCGCGAAAATTTGAAAATGGAACATCACTTTCAGGATCCCCATTTTCGACGATTACGAATGTTCGAGGCTATTTTTGTTCATCTTTGAAAATAGCTTCAAGCGTTTCAATAGTCCTCGAAAACATATCAGAACTACTTTCAAGTTTCCAATCGTATTTTCGAGGATTATCAAACGCTCTAACCTATTTTTGAGGATATCGAAAATAACCTTGAATGTTCGGTAATCATTAAAATGGGACCCGTTGTCCCGAAATCCGAATGATTCGTCCATTTTTGGACAGACATTCGGATTTCAGAAAATTCAGATTTCTGGGTCAGAGATGGACCCGGATCCCATCACTAGTGGTAACCACTAAATATATGGCTTTAAATACAAATATATATATAATATAAAAGATGTTTTCACTTTGAAGATAGTAGAACATACTGATTAATCAGTCTGTGTTGTCTTTATCAGTTCTAAACTCAATCAGAGCCAAATGGACTTAAGTAATATATATATAGCATTTAGAATGGAGGTGCCGTGTTTGCAGAGAGCCTTATTAATGTGTGTGTCTGTATATTGCTGCGAGTTTTAAGTTTTTACATTACCGTGTAGTGCGAAAAACTTAACCTGTATTGAATTTATGATTTGTGGTCCTAGAATGGAATTTAAACCAATGCCACTCACAGCTAAAAGGGACCTGCCAAGAGTAATGTATGGAAATCTATATCAACCGAAACTTATTAATATACAATTTCTGAAAATTTGATGTCAGATCCTTTTTTTCCTGACAGTGCTGTGCATTGTCAAACCTGTCAAATAAAAACATAAATTATACATTTTTGTGTCAGGAGGACAATGGGGTCCAGTGATATAAAACAGCACAGTCTGAGAACTATTATATGTGTTGTACGTAATGGATCAGGATGATGTCCACAGATCAGGATGATGTCACATTATGATGATCTGGCATTTTTTTTACTGGACAAAATGTGATGTAGTTTTACAATTAGCCAATTTAAGTTAACACTGAATCCCTTTATTAACATGGATTGCAAACCAACATTTGCATAACACAAAACAGTAAACCTTAAGCTTTGTACACATGTGCGATTGTGTGCCTGACCCATGACGCACGATTGTGTACCGAACTGCCCTTTTGCCCGACTGAGCATCCATACATTAAACAATAGCTGGCCAATTTATCGATAGTGGCGTGTTCCGGTAATGTACGATGGCAGGTGTAAATGGTTATTTACATCGTTATCGTTAATTTACAATAAAGATTGTAAATTAACAAATGTTAAAGTGATCGGAAATTATTGATCGTTTAAATAATCGTTAAAACCGATTGATAAAAGTGCAGTATCGCTAAAAAGCGACACCGACACTTTAAAATATGTATATAATTATAAATATGGCCCTTAATGTCTAAACTGCTCGCCACAAAATTGAGTGCACCCCTAAGTGAAACGTCCAAATTGTGCCCAATTAGCCATTTCTCCCCTCCCCGCTGTCACGTGACTCGATAGTGTTACAAGGTCTCAGGTGTGAATGGGGTAAGCGTGTTAAATTTGTTGTTATCATTCTCACACTCTGCCATACTGGTCATGTGTTTTCCACATATTTATATGGAGAATGTTAACGGCAGAAATGCCTGAAGCGATTGTTTATTTTTAATGCAATGGACCGGAACACAAACAGACACAATTGGATTTCAATATTGTGAACAGTACCATTGAATTCTATGTGTCCTGTGTTTTCAAAATGGTCCGTTCAGAATAACGCACCAAAACGGCTTGGTTATGCTGGCTTAAGGCGGCATGACCGGGGCAGCTGGGATGCAGATACACCAGTTGCACTCATTGCTCCCATTACTACCATGGCCTTGTCCTCACCACCCCAATCCATAAAGACAGATTTGTGAAGTAAAAATTGGATGACAATTTCAGAACCTGCATGAACAAGGTCTTCAGCTTCTCAGGATCTGGTAAGTCAACTAATTACTGGTGGATAAATATATATATAGATACATATCCCTTATATTTATAAATAAATTTATTTTTTTAGGAGATTGCATTGAGTTTTTAGGAGCAACTAACTAGGTGGGTGTATATATGATTATTACACACTAGACATAAGCCCGCTACAATAACGGGTGCTAGAAGCACAGAGTGCCCCCTTAGTGTCCCAAGGTCATAGTCCTCCTCCATGTCCCAAGGCCAGAGTACCCTCTTAGTGTTCCAAGGCCAGAGTCCCCCCTCTGTCCAAAATCCAGGGCTCCCCTCTGTACTAAATCCAGCCCCCCCCCCCTGTCCCAAATCCAGAGCCCACTCTGTCCCAAATCCAGGCACCCCATCTGTCCCAAATCCAGGCCCCCCCTCTGTCCCAAATCCAGGGGCCCCTCTGCCCAAATACAGGAGCCCCTGTCCCAAGCAACCTTACCTGCAGTCTGTTTAATTTCTGTTCTCCCTCCGTGTGTTTCCTTGATTCTCTCCCTCTAGTGGTGAGTCAATAGGCTGCAGACACTCTCCCTCTAGTGGTGAGTCAATAGGAACTGTAGAGACTCTCCCTCTAGTGGTGAGTCCATAGGAACTGCAGTGACATACACACACGGACACAGGAACGCACACTTAGGTTTTTATTATATAGGATAGGAAAGGTCCATAGTATTAGCACTATTTAATTAAAATCCCATAAAAGAAATAACACTGTACAAAGTATAGTACTACTACTGACTTACAAAAACATTTACATACAATTAATAAACGAACACTTTACTGGACACCCCTAAGTTTGAATAGAAAACTCAAAATGATAGGTTAAGACACACCTCCAGGATTTCTACAGGTCTCCATATAGCACAAAAGGAAGTGGAATTTTACTAACATCCAATGAGAGGTTCTGATCTTTCACTGATAGTAAATCAAAAATTCTCTTAGGCACTGTCCAGACAAGACAGGAAGTGTAAGGAGGTTCCTGTATCACACCCAGTTATGTGCTGTTTGTAAAACATGTGACAGTCTTAGCCATTAGAAAATTCTTCAGACTCTCACATTTACTCTCCCCCTCCCCCCTCCATAGAAAGTAATGAGACAATCCAGTTTCTGTTTCCTAGACAGAAGTGTCTGTTTATGATTAAATGACTTTGCATGTCCTCTGAAACTACCCACATTCTTAGAGAAATGGGCAGTTTTTACCCCAATATTAATATATAAACATGAGGCTGTCAGGTACCTTCAGTTATAAGAAGGCTCTACTTGATTTTATACCTGTGGGGAGCTTTTAGCTCCTTTATCCAAACCTCTGCATAACATGTCAAGCTAATCAGAATCCTGTGTTTCCTAACCCCATAGTGACTGTAAATCTGGAACTTGCTGTGGTAATTACCAATAAGTATCAGCCTGGCATGTTATTCTGGATCCTGTATAGGGTCTCAGGATGCCCAATTGAGCTGTTCAGATTAAAATTGCACATTGTGGCAGGATTGCCTGGATCTCTGTTCAGATCTGCAGGTCAATACCATTTTGTCTGGATACATATAATACATGTGTCCCAACTGAGCATCTGCTTTGTGTGAGAGCCCTGCCAGGACAGATGACTGTTGGTCACAGTAACAGTGGCTGCAGCCAGCAGCGCATGTGACAGACTGATCATGTGGTCCCACAGGAAACTTCATGATTGGCCATGATTTACTAACTGACCCGTTTGTTCTTATACGGACGACCGAACTCGGTCGCTGCTGGCCGCCCCCCACACCATCACATATTTCCAGCCGACTAATCCTTGGCACTATTGGTTCGTTACTGGTGTTTCCCCACCTTAAGGTTCGTACACACATGCGATTGCGTGGCCGTGATGCACATGTGTACGAACGGCCGATAATTGTGCCATGTATAGGGCACTTTATTGGCTAAAATGGCCGTTCTGTTCTGGTCGATACACGGCACGAATATAATCCGAAACGTTTGTTCGCACACGTCTTGCTTTGGCACCGGCGATCGCATGTGTGCACACACCTTTAGACTTTATAGATTATACTGCCAAGTAGGTGGTATTTGGAAGTGAGTGCAAATATGGTAAAGTTTATGACTCTAACAGGAGATTTCACCCAGAGGCACAAGCTCTCTGGGCAAATCTCCCATACGGGATTTACCAGAGGCTGTGCGAATTTGGGTGAATCTCACCTGCACATAAGTATTTATCGCCAGCTATAGTGGTGTTTAATACTTACAGTAAAGAGCACCCTCTGGTAATTACTTTGAATGGCCACACAAGTGCCTCTTCTGGTACTCGCTCTGCCGCCGCAAAGCGGGCATTAACGTTGCGCCACCAATCGACCCATATAATGCTTCCCTAATCCAATAGTCTATAGCTATGGATGTAAGGGAAGGGCAGATGAATCACTTGCATGTTCAAAACCCTTGGGTAGAAGCGCTAAATCATGACCGTGGCTTTTAATGTCTGTAAGTCAGGAAATGTCTTTATTCCAGGATTGTGAAGAAAAAGCGAAAATTAATTTCTACTTACCGTAATTTTCTTTTCCTGGTCTGAAACACGGCAGTGATGAATGGGTTAATCCCTGCTGCCAAGCGTGACAGGACTAAGTAGATAAAATGTGCTGACTCCTCCCCCTCCTCCAGTCTTTTTGACTGGCCGAGCTGTAACAAAAAATAGGAAGGGGGGTAATACTCACTGCCGTGTTCAAACCGAAAAGAAATTACGGTAAGTAAAAATTAATTTCGCTTTTCCCTGGTCCTTCACACGGCAGTGATGAATGGGATTTCCCAAGCAAAAAAAACCAAAATAAAGGGAGGGAGACAGTAGGTAAGTGAGTAATCATTTAATTTGTGACAGTCGCTGAAAGGACTGAGGAACCAAAGGTCGCTTGATCTCTGGAAAAGGTATCTAGTTTATAGTGCCTAATAATGTGTTCAGCGACCAGTAGCTGCTCTGCAATAGCTTCTGGAGACACCTTGGACGACATAGCCCAGGAGGTGGCTATGGCTCGAGTGGAGTGAGCTGTCAAATTAGTTAGAGATGATGACTGAGAGTCATAGGCTTGTCTTATTACCAGTTTGATCCAGGATGCCAAAGTCTGTTGGAAGTTTGGAATCCTTTCCTGGGTCCGGCGAACAGGATAAATAGTGCATCTGATTTCCGAAGTTTTCTGTTTTGTTGTTTGTAAATTTTGAGAAATTTACTCGGATCTAAGGATTGACTTCCTGTAGATTCAGGATCTGAAAGTTAGGTAGTATAATGTCCTGATGAGGTGAAAACTTGAGATTACTTTCGGAGTGAAGGATACGTCTGGCCTCAGGACTACTTTGTCGTGGAGGAAGATTAATAAGGCTCTGAGACCCTAAGAGCATTTAGTTCGGAAACCCTTCTGGCTGAGCATATGGCTACTAAGAATAGGGTTTTGAGGGTTAGGTCTTTAAGGGTTATATTACTGTAATTCAGAGAACCTGGGGAGTTGAAGGAATTGTAAAACTAGAGGTAGGTCCCACTGGGGGACTTTAGACCTTACTTGAGGTTTGATATGTTTAACACCTTGAATGAACCTGACCACTAGAGGGTCAAAGCCCATTTAATGTTGTGAATAGATGAAATGGCTGAAACTTGAGATTTTATGGTGGAAAAGCTTAAATTTTTGTCCAGACCTTCCTGAGAAATTCTATAATGTTTCTACTGAAATGCTTTCTGGATCTAAATTTTTCTTTTTGCACCGTTGGCGAATATATCCCATGTTCTGTAATAGGATTTTGAAGTAGATGACTTTCTGGCCGCCATAGAGTAGAAGATGGATCCCTCTGAAAGGCCCCTGTTAATGAAGCATCGCCTTTCAATAACCATGCCACCAGGTTCAGTTTTTCTAATTGAGGGTGGTGAACTGACCCCTGCAAAAGGAGGGATGGTATTTTTGGGAGGGCTAGTGGAGCCCGAATGGCCATTGATTGGATCCAGGGGAAACCAGGCCTCCTCGGCCACCAGGGAGATATCATGATTACATGGGCTTTGTCTTGTTGAATCTTCTTCAGTACTAATGGATTATTGAAAAGGGGCGGGAATATTTACATCAGAGGTTCTCTCCAGGTTATAGAAAACGCGTTGATCGCGGCTGCTTTGTTGTCTGGAGTCCACGAGCAGTACCGTACCATTTGTGGTTGAAGCTGGTGGCCATCAAATCTATAGTTGAAGCCTAGGACTCGTATTACTGCCTGCCTGAAAAATATCGGGGTGAAGACTCCATTCCCCTGGCTGGAGTGTATTGCGACTGAGGAATTCCGCTACCTTTGTTGTTTTGACCCGGAATGTGCGTTGCTTTCAGGTCTTCTAGATTTTCCTCTACCCACGAAAAGATGATCCCCGCTCAGATGTTCAGTTGTTGACTGTGGGTGCCGCCCCCTTTGTTGATATAGGCTACCGTGGTCATGTTGTCTGATAGAATTTGGCTTTTGATCTCTGAATCAGGTTCTAAAAGAGTGCAGTGCACACAGGACTGCATATAGTTCCCTGAAATTTTGTGATCTTGATTGGAGATTGTGGGACCACTGACCCTGGGCTGATTGATTGAGATATGTTGCACCCCAGCCCGAAGACTGGCGTCCGTCGTAATGCTTTTCCAGGAAGGAGAGAGAGAGATATGGGGATGTAGTTCTTTTCCTTTAGCCACCAGTTCATCTCTTGGCGTAGGTGAGAGGGAGTAAATGATGGTGAATGGGTCTTCCCAGGTTTTCCAATTCTTTAGCAGGTGTAATTGTAAAGGCCTTAGATGAGGCATGGTCCCTTTTACCGATTCTTTGAGGACACCAGTTTCCCCAGAACTCGTTGACACTGGAGTGCTGTGGATGCCGGAAAGGAAATTAGATTCTGTATTAATGATATGATTTGGTCCCGTTTGTCTTGAGGGAGAGAGATTTGAAGAAGAATGGAATTTATTCTGACTCCTAGAAGAGAATTTCTTGAGATGGTATTAACATAGATTTTTAATAATTTATTAACCACCGTGGTTTTCCGGTAGTCTATTGTGAACTGAACATGTTGTAACAGAGTGGATTTCTTGTTTGCTTTTATAAGGATGCGTCGAGGTATGAGAATACTTGATCCCTTGGAGACGTAGGTTTGCTATGACTGGGGAGAGGATTTTTGAGAAACCCTTGGGCTGATGCTAAACCAAACGGAGGGCTTTGAATTGATAGTGAATCCCTAGAATATGAAAACGAAGGAACTGCCTGTGTGCAGATGAATGGGAACGTGAAGGTATGCATTTTGAGATCTATTTTGGCCATCCAGTCTTTTGTTAAATTTGCCATGAGATGGATCGGAGAGTCCCATCTTGAATTTGGTCTTTCTTAGAAATAGATTCAGAATTTTTAGGTCTAATATGCCTCGAAATTCTCCTGTCTTTTCTTGCGAAGAAAGAAAGGAGAGTAGATCCCTTCTTTCTGTTGAGGAGAGTGAGGCACCTGTTCGATGGATTTCCCTGATAAAGTTCTTCTAGATTTGTCGTAGAGCTAGATTGGAGCTGCCCAAAGGAGATCTGGAGGTTAGAAACCGGTGGAATGTTGGAGGATTTTCGAATTCCATAAGTAGCCTTGTTTTAAGGTTTGGTTGACCCATGAGTCTCGAATGTCTAAATTCCATATTTGGAAATATTTTTGTAGACGCCCCCGCCCCCCACTTGTTGTTGTTGTTGAGGGACTGAAACACCGTCATTGCGATTTGTGTCCAAATCTTCCCCCTCTGAACCTCGAAAAGATTTGGTTGTCTTTGTTTGTTGTTGGGGATCTGATCGCCAACTATTCCTTTGTATAACGGTCTGCCGGGTCTGTATTGTTTGGATTGTTTGAATAAAATGGATCATAAGTAGTTGATGATGATGATTGATTCCTGAAGCGCCGAAAAGGCCTCGGGGATTAGGAAGACTCTTCTTTACCGAGTTCTTCTCAATTAGATCCTCCAATTTGGTTCCGAATAAGAGCTCACCCTCGAAGGGAAGCAAGGATAATCCCTGTTTGGATTGCAGATCTGCTTGCCACTGTTTTAACCATAGTGATCGTCTAGCCACAACTGTTGACCCATAGCTTTTTGCATTAACTTGACTATATCAGGGAAGCTTCAGCTATATAACTTGTAGCCATTTTAATATCTTGTAACATGTTTAATAATTGGTCTTTAGAGTATTGTTGGATATAGATTCTTCAAGTTCAGAAAGCCACAGTTTGTTAGCCCTAGCTAATTCTGTAATGGCACAAGGGTCTAATAGCAATCCTGATAAAAAAAGCTTTCTTTAGTGGGCTTCTTCTTACGGTCCATGGATCACGATTGAAACACAGATCTTCAGTTGCTAAGGCTATTTTTCTGGCCATTTTAGATATGGCTGTGTCGACCTTAGGAACTTCTTCAATAAATTTGACCTCTTGAGGCGAAAAGGGATATATTCTCAAGAAGTTTTGGGAAGCGTTGAATTTCCTATCTGGGTTTGCCATTCATGGAGGATTAAATCAGATATCTGTTCGTGCATATGGAAAGTAAGGTCAGACTGGTCAGGTTTTGAGAACATCATCAAGTCTCCCTCAGGGGAAGAATCTAACTCAATTGGGATTTTAAGGGTTGTCCTCATTTTGGAAATAAGGTGATCCGAATATCTTGAGTAAATTTTGGAGGGTTTCCCTCAGTGTCCGCTTCTAAGGGTTCTTCTGTTATGCCTAGATGAGATGAAGAAGGTCGAATACTTTCGTTACGAAGAGAAGCCAGTACTGACTCTGTGACGTTAGATGTCATAGATGCCATTGATTCCTGCATTACTGATTTCACAGATTGCAGGAGTAACTCCTGATTAACAGAAGACTTCCTGGAGTCATCGCACTCCTGGCAGAGCTTCTTGCCACGGATGGCATAGTTTGAACAAAGAACACATTCCTTGGACCGTGATCTGGAGTGGTGTTCCTCCTCCCCGCCTCTCTGTGTGAAGATCTGAAAGACAAAATAATATGAAAAATTTTGACAGTGGTAGCACAAGGAGTGTGAACACTGAGAAGATGGAGGCAGATACGGTCACAGTTGTGACTGAATGGCAGATATCCAGCTATATACATACAAGATGTATATATATACGCCTGGACTGCTACTACACTCTCTGGTAAAAGTCTTACCCCCTAGAAACAGATCTTCCTCTTCCTGAAGACATGGTAATAGACACTGTAGGAGAGAAAAAAAACAAAACAATTATTGTTTTAGCCCATCATACTATACAGTGCTATACAGTGCTGGAGACTGAGCTAGAACAGTAGCTGACTCACAGCCTGGTAGAGGAGACAGGATCTGCAGACAGCGTGCCACAGCAGGAAACCAGCAGGGTTCCGAGCGATCTGCGGTAAACCCGCGAGAAATTTAAAAGTCCCGCCGTGAGACGTCATCATTGTGCGTCCGGACTGACACGGACGCCGAAAACACATGGGGAACGCTGAAGTCCCTTACCAACCATAAGTGCAAGCACTTGGTTAGGTCTACCTGCGGCAGAGAGGAGGAGAGACCCGCAGGGAACAGTGGGGGTAAGCTCTTGCTTTTGTTGGTCCTGATCAGGCGAGGACAGGAAAAAAGACGTGAGGAGGGGGAGGAGTCAGCACATTTTATCTACTTAGTCCTGTCACGCTTGGCAGCAGGGATTAACCCATTCATCACTGCCGTGTGAAGGACCAGGGAAACTAATTTTTCCAGAATTCTGTGCAGTTAGGGAATGCTGGGAGTTGTAGTTTTCAAACATGTGAAAGGTCACAACAGCTTAGGCTGTTTTAGATCTAGACAGATGCCTTAGCTACAGGTATTAAGAAAAAACTTACTGCTAACAGAGAATGCTGGGAATTGTGGTTTTCAAACACGTAAAAGGTCACAAGTTAAACACGCCTGCTCTATACCATTAGGCTGTATTATATCTAGACACATGCCTTTGCCACAGGCATAAATAGATACTTTGCATGTCCCCACCCATTTCTTTAAGTAAGAAATATGTGTTTATATGTTGTTATTAAGGCAATGCTCTTATAATAACATGATTCTATGAGGTACCTTCTAAGAAGGATCTATTTCATTTTATACTCTGTGTGGAGCTTTTGGCTCATCTATCCACACCTCTTCATAACATGTATATTCAATCAGTATTCTGTGCTCCCAAGTCCTAACCCCATAGGTTAGTTAACTTTGTGGTAAATACTAATAAATATGAACCTTGCATGTTAATCAGGATACTGTATAGGATTTAAGGTGGCTATACTATATCCGATTTTACTTATCCAACCAAGCGCTCATGCATATTAGTTTGATCTTGCCAGAACCACCTTTCCCATTCTTCTATGCCCCCATACAGGCGGTTCTTGCAGGATCGGTCTAATGTCGAGGGAGCACTGTCTCGGGAAAGTAATATCGGATATATGTATGGCTGCTTTTGATTGCCCAAAGGTGCTGTTTAGATTGCCTGGGTCAGTTCTCAGACCTGCAGGTTTATTTCACATAGACCCTCTATATTCTAGCTGGCAGGTAGTATTGGTAAGGGAGGATATAAGTGTGTGTTTGTTCATTTAATATGATGCGATTTTTGTTTTTTTTTAGGACCTTCAGACTAATTTTATTATTGCTCCCCTGGATGTTTCCTGATGTTCCCTGTGAGCACTGCATCTACACATAGCAAAACATACACACACAATTTCCACTGTGCACCAATGGGCACACTTTTGGTAGTAATAAATATATAAATGTGTGTGTGTGTGTGTGGTGTGTGTTGTAAAGGGCAAGGTCCAGGGCCAGCCTTAGGATAAATTGCACCCTATGCAAGATTTTTTACCTGCGCCTAGTCCCCACTCCAAATACTCCCCTGGGCACACACAATACGCTGCTGAATGTTGCTTGCCTTGGCCTGCTTCAAATTAAGTCCGGCTGCCTGTAACTGTCTTTCAGTTTTCTGCAGTGCAGCTGTTCTATGTGTATCATGTGTACATCATTGCACTAAATGCACAGACAGAACATCACAGCATACAGTATTGTGGCTTTGTCTGTGGGGTGGTGCTGTACATACATTTGATCTGCAGGACTGTACTGGGGGGCTGTGGCACTGATGCACAACTTTGACCTACAGGTCTGTGACCTAGGACTCCAGTTGGTGCCCCCCTGGTAATGCAACCAGTGAGACCCTATTCATAAAGGCGCAATATCACTAAGTAGCCATCTCGCGCCTTTAACGATTAGAAATTTTACACATGGGATTGTACAATTACGAGTTTTGTCATAAAATTATCATCGCAATCATACAATTGCAGTCGCGTCTTACATTTACATAATCACATAATACCTAAATGTCTTTAAACACTGGTAAGGAGGGTGTGTCCAAGTGACGCATTAAGAGGTTATTAATGACAATACAAAGCAATAATAACACATTAATGTGTTTTTTCTCATCACTTACCTATCAACAATGCTTTGTTTATATACTAGAGTTGTATCATGTATCAATCCAAGCTGCTAGATAACACCGGGCTTCACCTTTTTGCTTTTGTGAAAGGCATTAAGGCCATATTAAAGAAACCCCCGTTATGGACTAGAACTTGAACGGACCCGGATTTCTCGGACTTTTGAACTTTCGAGAATTATCAAATTCGAAAATCAAACGATCTTCGAATCATTAGGGATAATTATCGAATGTTCAAGTCGTTTATGGGATAATTATCGAAAATCGAACGCAGGAGCTCGAAAATAGCGCGCGTGAGAATAAAATCGATTTTTTGAAAGTCCTGGATATTCGAGCATGTTCCCCAGACCATTTCCCAGGTCCCACAGCCATTTACATTAAGTTACCATTGATATTTTAATTGTATTTCATTAGAACTTTTCGAACTTTTTGACTCCCATTGACTTTAATGGGTCCGTTTTTGAACTTTCCATATAGTTTTGTAAGTTCGAAAACGGACCAAATTTTCGGAAGTTCGGCCATCTCTAGTTATGGTATGGAATTCCGCAGTTTAACGTTATGTACGATTGTGGCCGTAAATGTACGACCAAACGTTTTGTCGTACAATGGCATGTGGCATAAAATACCATAATGGTATTCAATGGGCTTTTAATCTATGATTGCGATACAAAAATCTACTATATCAATCATAAATTTACCATCAAACCGTAGATTAACAATGGCTATTGTTGATTTACAGTCAAGATTGTAAATATACCATCGTGGCAACGATCGTAAAGTTGCGGTATCACTATGAAATATGTCCCTAAGCTGGGGATCACACTGTAACAATCTTTAAAAGATGACAGACAGAATCTTTAAACTATAAGGTTAAAAGGAAAAGTTAAAAGGAAAAGTGGATTATTTTAGTAATTCCAGCCAGAGAATTTATTTTATAATACAACATAACCTAATCCCACTGTGTTACAGGAGACATAGATATATATAATAAATGGAAAAGGACTGGCACTCACACTCAGTGTACAGCTGCCAGGGTGCTCCCAACAGATCCAATAATATAATAGAAGTAATACATCAGGGCACTCCTTGGTCTTACACAAAAAGTGGGTTTATTCACATCACATCAAATGGCAACGTTTCGGTCCCTGGTCTTGGACCTTTCTCAGCCTACCTGAAAAGTATATTACATCATACTTTTCATTCAATGCCATAATTTCCAATTCACCCATTTTGTCAGCCAGGCTTCTTGCATTTGCAAACATACATTTTAGATTATGATCCTGTAATTTCCCTATCCCCTATGCTACCCCACCCCCCTTTCCACCCACCACTGGCCTATCTACACCCTGCTTTCCTCCTGGGCTACTCCTATCCCAGTGAGACTGCTATACTGCTAATCCCCCCCACCACCTAGTTTAAAATCTCCTCCAACCCTCTAGCCATCTTCTCCCCTAAAACAGCTGCACCGCCATCAGTGATATGCAACCCATCCCTATTAAAGAGCCTGTACCCGACAGCAAAGTCTGCCCAGTTCTCATAAACTCAAACCCTTCTTCCTTACACCACGCATTAATGCTCCTAAGCTCCCGCTGTCTCCCTGGTTTAGCATGTGGCTGCGGTAGTATTTCTGAAAACACTAACCTGGAGATCCTTGCTTTTAACTTGGCCCCTAGCTCTCAGAAATCATGTTTAAGGACCTCACCTCCTCCTCTAACTTTCTCATTGGCACCAATGTGAAACAAGACCACCGGGTCACACCCGGCCCCACCCAATAATCTGTCTACACGATCCACCACATGCCAAACCCTAGCACCAGGCAGGCAACACACACTTCAGCATTTAGGGTCTTGGCGGCAGATTACCCTATCTACCTTCTTTACAATGGAGTCCCCTACCACTACCACCTGCCTTGCATTCCTGATCCTTCATTCCTCCTCCCTTGTATCAGAGATGGCAGTCCTCTGGGTGCTCAAGGGACTAGCCCCCCCCCATACACGTTAATTCCGAGGTGTCCTCCTCCACTTCATTATCTAAGGCTGCAAATCTGTTGGGATGGGCAATCTGGGAAGAAGCCACCCTACCCTTCTGTCCCCCACTTCCCCTAGTAACCCTAACAAGACTACCTCCCCCCTCAACCTTCCCTGTCCCACTTCCACCCACCTCTAAACTGGCCCTAGCCATGCCTGCTGACCCCCCCAGTTTTGCCAATTCCCTGCAATGCTGCAAGCTGCCCCCTTAGACTCTCCACCTCAGCTTCCAAACGGGCAACCCATTCACACCTGACACGGACATAGGTTCCCTGGAACGGGTTCCCTATACATGTGGCAGGATGCACTGTCCCTTCTAAAACACCACAACAGTACAGTGATGCACAAACCTGTTTAATTGCCCTTCTTGTTTAAATGCCCTTTCTTTTTCTATGTCCTTGAGATCAAGGTCCTTAAGAGAAAGGGACACGTTTCACTCACAGGAAACTTCCTTTTGTTAGGTCCAAACCACAGGTACAACCAATGTGAATCCTATTTAACTAATAGGCCCCAGCCCCCATACCAATTAGTGCAAGAGCCAGGAAGAGAGGGAAAAAAACAAAACACTTATTACCCCTTTCACAACCGTTTGTGATTACAACAGGTGCAATACTTTCCAGTTAATAACCCTTTAACTAGAAGAAGATTAATCTGCTTACTGCACACACAGTCCTGCACGCACAGTCCTTAACACAGTACAAACAATCCTTATTTTCAAACTTATTTTCAAACTTTCACACAGACCATACAACCATCAAATAATTAAATGTCCTTCTTTTCTATGTCCTTGAGATCAAGGTCCTTAAGAGAAAGGGACACGTTTCACTCACAGGAAACTTCCTTTTGTTAGGTATATATACCAAGTATATGTATATATATATATAATATATATATATATAGTAATATAATATATATATTAAATGTAGGTAGGGATCCGATGCACTCCGTTGCTGGACAATTGCCAGGTGCTGCCAGCGGGATATCCAGAAAAGAGGGGTTCAGGCGCACTCCATGGACTAAACAACTTTATTAAGAAGATAGTAGGCCAATCAACCTACGCGTTTCAGCCCGACGCTACTGGGCCCTGATGACGGCCCAGTAGTGTCGGGCTGAAACGCATAGGTTGATTTGGCCTACTATCTTCTTAATAAAGTTTTGTTTAGTCCATGGAGTGCGCCTGAACCCCTCTCTTTCTATATTAATATATAATATATATATAATTATATATATATATTAATATATATACTAGCAAAAGTGTGCCCGTTGCTGCACAGTGGAAATATGTGTGTATGTTTTCCTATGTGTAGTTGCAGTGCTCACAGGAACCATCAGGAAACATCCAGGGGGGCAATAATAAAATTAGTCTGAAGGTCCTAAAAAAAAAACCCAAATAATCGCATCATATTAAATGAACAACACACACTTATATCCTCCCTTACCTATACTACCTGCCAGCTAGAATATAAAGGGTCTATGTGGAATAAACCTGCAGGTCTGAGAACTGACCCAGGCAATCTAAACGCACCTTTGGGCAATCAAAAGCAGCCCATACATATATCCGATTTTGCTTTCCCGACCGAAACATCACACCCTAAGGTGTTTGTCAGCCGACACTATGGGCCCTTCGGATTTTGACGTGCCCCCACTACTTAGTAGTTCGTCGGGCTGAAATACGCGGTTTTTCCTTTTTACAGGTTCCGATCTGGCCATCATTTATATTTCTTTTTTTCCCCCATTCACAGTTCGAAAGGCACGAAGGTGACAAGGTACCCACACTGATTATAAAGAAAAGAGAGTTTATGGGTAGCTAACAGGTAGACAGGGCCCTGAACAGGGTAAGAGGAGATTTAAAAAGACACAATTAACCTGTGATTACTATAGATTTGTCAGGGGAATCCCAGGTGTCAGAAGGAGAGGAAGGTTGGCTTCACCGGTTACAAGTTTTGCAAGTAAGCGCAAGCACCCGGCTTCTTTTTTAGGTCTTTTTTTTTTCCTTTTTTTCTGCCTTCTGGTCACTACATTGTCAGGCTCAAGGGTTGTGGTGTTGAACAACTAAAGGAAAAGACGGTGTTAAGGATCCGGGGAGGTTGGTCACCAATTAGGCCCCAAAAAACCATGGGTTTTTCACCCACCAGGCCAATTGGATTGGACAATCTCAGTTTACCATTTTCATTGTCCTCGTGGAACATCTACCGCCATTACCCTTCAGCAGTGGGATTTGTCTTTTGTTCCCCTGCCAGTGGACATTTTAAGCTGACTTAACAATGTGACCGTGTTTAGCCTTTACTTACCTGAGGCTTAAAGTTGAGATATTTTTTTAGGAGACTAGTCCCTCATCGTTTGGAAAAAAAACCAGTAGATTAGATTTGACCCCGCTAAAACACGAAGCAGCAATTTCGCGTATTCCAAACATATTTTTTTTCCTCTAAAACACGTAGGAATTTGAGTGGGTTAATAATCTGATCAAGATGAGAGTAGCCATCGCTCTTATGCTTATTTACTTGAGTAGTGACTTTGCATGTGTCCTCCGATTAAGGCGCTGGGGGCATTGTGATGTTGGATTCAACCCCTCTTATATCTGTAATGAGTTGCCCTGTTCATCAACTGGCTGTTGAAACCACATACTTACCTTTCATGTTACATTTGGTCAGTTGTTTATTTGATATTGCACTAAAGGGAATGTTGATGCGTATATTTATTTAAAAGGTGACGTTTGATGTGATGCACCCTATTTTAAAGGGGAAGTTGATGCGATATATTGGTGTTTGTAAAGAGAGGTTGATGCTGATTCACCAGCGCTAAAGGGGAAGGTCTGTATACGAAAACAAACTAAATAGGGGGATTGTTGTGTAATATAACTAAAGTGAAGTGATGCGATGTGCTTCTAAAAGGCGGACAGTTTTATGCGACTAGGTGCCAAAGGGAAGTTGATGCAATAGCACTTAAATTGGGATTGTTGATGGCAATCCGCGTTACACGAGTGGTTTTGTGATTCCTTTGTGATGCACTGTAAGGGGAGTGATGTTAGAGTCGGTTTTAACAGGGCAAAGCCCCCCCTTTTTTGGACTTGTTGATGCGATTATCGCTTAAAGGGGAAGTTGATGCAATTACGCCCTAAAGAGGAAGTGTTGTTGTGCTATGCTCGTAAAGGGTATGTTGGTTTCCCTGTCGTTGATAAATGTTCACAAGTCAAAGTTGTTGTTGTTGTTGATGACAGGTCTGAATCCGGTTCGGTACGTTGATTCGCAATATATGTTAACAGGGCCAAGTTGGTTTGTTGAAATTGCATTTTAAAGGGGAGGAACGTTGGTGTGTTGATTACGCCCTTAAAGGGAAGGTGGTTTGTGTGATACGCCCTAAAGGCCCCGTTTAGTTGATGTGGTTATGCTTTAAAGCGGCAGTTGGAGGTGATAATGTTAAAGGGGACCATTACCGTGGTTTTTCCCTCTTTTTTGTGATGAGCTTAAGGAAATTTAGGTGATTATTGCTCTTAACAGGGGAACGTCCTTTTTGGGTATTGATTAAGCCTGAAAAGGGTATTGGGTTTTTTGGTTTTGTTCCGCACCTACTATCACACCGACTAGCTAGGTGACTTGTTGCCTACCCCCGGGCTTATTTTACTTGCGGCCAATAATTGCTATTTGCTAATCTTTAAGGCAGTGGGTTCGAGGAGCCTATTTCATCAAAATTGATTCCGCCGTGCTTCTGGATAAAAGGTAATTGACGATTGTCGATTCTTTTGTGAAATCCAGTCGTTTGGATCTCCCCTCCCCCCACAATGAGTTGCACACATCAAGGGGGTTTTTGTGTTTCTTTTTTTTTTCTGTATTTTCCCTTTTGAGGAGTTGTTGTGAAACCAGTCTCAATTACTCTGATTACCCTAAGTCTGAGCCTATGCACTACGGATAAGTTCTTAGTGGTGATTCTTTCGGAATCCTTATGATTTTCATCAACTACACAAAAACACCACTTCGTTCCCGCCTCGGTTACACATCTTCTTCGGAAAAATTACTGATCGGAACTTACCTTTTGCACTGCCGCTGAGTTTTCATGCTTTCAAAAACAAGCAGGTGTCAGCAGCCCTTATCCTACTCCTGAGTTTTTTTCCCCGAATCCTCTTTACCGAAAACCCTAATTCACTGTTTTCCCGGAAATTGCAATTGTGATCCAGATGGCGCCAGCGACCTTGATGGGATGATTTTTTTGTGTCCTAGGGCACTATGACAAAGAGAGGGCTACGTGCACAGGCAACTAAAATGCTTACATGTATGGCCTCTTCACGGAAACGAGATCAGACGCGTAGTTAACCGCGAGCTTCAAAGATCTTCTTAAACTCTTCAGGTGATTTTGTTCCCTCCCCCTCGTCTCGTGTAACCCCCATTTACTTATTCAGACATTTAATTACCCAACCGTATCTCATGTCACACCAATCAGACAACAGTTCTCACTATAAACCACCCCCCCAATTGTGATTTTCGACTCTAGCGTCTGATTACCAAATCCCTCCCCCACCTCTTACAACAATTTTCACACCCGGAGGTTTGTTTTAGCATCTGCGTAATGAGGTGCACTCCTTTCCCCCTGACACGGCCTACTATCTTCTTAATAAAGTTTTGTTTAGTCCATGGAGTGCGCTTGAACCCTTCTCTTTCTGGATATCCCACTGGCAGCACCCTGACAATTGTCCAGCAACGGAGTGCATCGGATCCCTACCTACATTATATATATATATATATATATATATATATATATATATATATATATATACACTTTTATACAGGGCAGAGAACTCCAAGTTGACTTTATAAACCTTATATTACATTTACATCTAGCATATTATTTTCTATAATATATAAGATTTAATTATTTTAAATAAAAATGGTGTTTTGTGCCATTTTTTAATTTAAAACAATTAATACCCCCAACACAATGCTTTAAACACAGCCTGTTAACAATAAATAATTTATTTTCTATAACTCATAGGAAAGACATCCAGGTCTCCCGGCTGCAGTGGAAGAGTGAATATGGACACCGGCAGTTAAACTCAGTGAAGGGAAAAGGAGTGCTGGTTGATACGTTCAGGTCTGTGCCCTATAATACATATACATGAAATCACTGAAATTTTTTTTTTTCTCATGAAAATTTTTATTGAGGTTGTTATATAACAATGTAAACAGACAGAATATAAGTTAAATTGCCAAAATAGATTGTTGCATAATTTTTGTTTTTGTATATGGTAGGGGGGGGGCTAGTCCCTTGAGCACCCAGAGGACTGCCATCTCTGATACAAGGGAGGAGGAATGAAGGATCAGGAATGCAAGGCAGGTGGTAGTGGTAGGGGACTCCATTGTAAAGAAGGTAGATAGGGTAATCTGCCGCCAAGACCCTAAATGCTGAAGTGTGTGTTGCCTGCCTGGTGCTAGGGTTTGGCATGTGGTGGATCGTGTAGACAGATTATTGGGTGGGGCCGGGTGTGACCCGGTGGTCTTGTTTCACATTGGTGCCAATGAGAAAGTTAGAGGAGGAGGTGAGGTCCTTAAACATGATTTCTGAGAGCTAGGGGCCAAGTTAAAAGCAAGGATCTCCAGGTTAGTGTTTTCAGAAATACTACCGCAGCCACATGCTAAACCAGGGAGACAGCGGGAGCTTAGGAGCATTAATGCGTGGTGTAAGGAAGAAGGGTTTGAGTTTATTGAGAACTGGGCAGACTTTGCTGTCGGGTACAGGCTCTTTAATAGGGATGGGTTGCATATCACTGATGGCGGTGCAGCTGTTTTAGGGGAGAAGATGGCTAGAGGGTTGGAGGAGATTTTAAACTAGGTTGGGGGGGATTAGCAGTATTAGCAGTCTCACTGGGATAGGTAGCCCAGGAGGAAAGCAGGGTGTAGATAGGCCAGTGGTGGGTGGAAAGGGGGGTGGGGCTAGCATAGGGGATAGGGAAATTACAGGATCATAATCTAAAATGTATGTTTGCAAATGCAAGAAGCCTGGCTGACAAAATGGGTGAATTGGAAATTATGGCATTGAATGAAAAGTATGATGTAATATACTTTCTCAAGGTAGGCTTGAGAAAGGTCCAAGACCAGGGACCGAAACGTTGCCATTTGATGTGATGTGAATAAACCCACTTTTTTGTGTAAGACCAAGGAGTGCCCTGATGTATTACTTCTATTATATTATTGGATCTGTTGGGAGCACCCTGGCAGCTGTACACTGAGTGTGAGTGCCAGTCCTTTTCCATTTATATATATATATCTATGTCTCCTGTAACACAGTGGGATTAGGTTATGTTGTATTATAACATAAATTCTCTGGCTGGAATTACTAAAATAATCCACTTTTCCTTTTAACTTTTCCTTTTAACCTTATAGTTTAAAGATTCTGTCTGTCATCTTTTAAAGATTGTTACAGTGTGATCCCCAGCTTAGGGACATATTTCATAGTGATACCGCAACTTTGACGATCGTTGCCACGATGGTATATTTACAATCTTGACTGTAAATCAACAATAGCCATTGTTAATCTACGGTTTTGATGGTAAATTTATGATTGATATAGTAGATTTTTGTATCGCAATCATAGATTAAAAGCCCATTGAATACCATTATGGTATTTTACTGCCACATGCCATTGTACGACAAAACGTTTGGTCGTACATTTACGGCCACAATCGTACATTAACGTTAAACTGCGGAATTCCATACCATAACTAGAGATGGCCGAACTTCCGAAAATTTGGTCCGTTTTCGAACTTACAAACTATATGGAAAGTTCAAAAACGGACCCATTAAAGTCAATGGGAGTCAAAAAGTTCGAAAAGTTCTAATGAAATACAATTAAAATATCAATGGTAACTTAATGTAAATGGCTGTGGGACCTGGGAAATGGTCTGGGGAACATGCTCGAATATCCAGGACTTTCAAAAAATCGATTTTATTCTCACGCGCGCTATTTTCGAGCTCCTGCGTTCGATTTTCGATAATTATCCCATAAACGACTTGAACATTCGATAATTATCCCATAAATGATTCGAAGATCGTTTGATTTTCGAATTTGATAATTCTCGAAAGTTCAAAAGTCCGAGAAATCCGGGTCCGTTCAAGTTCTAGTCCATAACGTGGGTTTCTTTAATATGGCCTTAATGCCTTTCACAAAAGCAAAAAGGGTGAAGCCCGGTGTTATCTAGCAGCTTGGATTGATACATGATACAACTCTAGTATATAAACAAAGCATTGTTGATAGGTAAGTGATGAGAAAAAACACATTAATGTGTATTATTGCTTTGTATTGTCATTAATAACCTCTTAATGCGTCACTTGGACACACCCTTTACCAGTGTTTAAAGACATTTAGGTATTATGTGATTATGTAAATGTAAGATCGCGACTGCAATTGTATGATTGCGATGATAATTTTATGACAAAACTCGTAATTGTACAATCCCATGTGTAAAATTTCTAATCGTTAAAGGCGCGAGATGGCTACTTAGTGATATTGCGCCTTTATGAATAGGGTCTCACTGGTTGCATTACCAGGGGGGCACCAACTGGAGTCCTAGGTCACAGACCTGTAGGTCAAAGTTGTGCATCAGTGCCACAGCCCCCCAGTACAGTCCTGCAGATCAAATGTATGTATCAGCACCACCCCACAGACAAAGCCACAATACTGTATGCTGTGATGTTCTGTCTGTGCATTTAGTGCAATGATGTACACATGATATACACAAGCATGCACTGCAGAAACTGAAAGACAGTAAGTGCAGACCGGGGACTTAATTTGAAGCAGGCCAAGGCAAGCAACATTCAGCAGCGTATTGTGTGTGCCCAGGGGAGTATTTTGGAGGTGGGACTAGGCGCAGGTAAAAAATCTTGCATAGGGTGCAATTTATCCTAAGGCTGGCCCTGGACCTTGCCCTTTACAACACACACACACACACACACACATTTATATATTTATTACTACCAAAAGTGTGCCCATTGGTGCACAGTGGAAATTGTGTGTGTATGTTTTGCTATGTGTAGATGCAGTGCTCACAGGGACCATCAGGAAACATCCAGGGGAGCAATAATAAAATTAGTCTGAAGGTCCTAAAAAAAAAACAAATAATCGCATCATATTAAATGAACAAACACACACTTATATCCTCCCTTACCAATACTACCTGCCAGCTAGAATATAGAGGGTCTATGTGAAATAAACCTGCAGGTCTGAGAACTGACCCAGGCAATCTAAACAGCACCTTTGGGCAATCAAAAGCAGCCCATACATATATCCGATATTACTTTCCCGACCGAGTGCTCCCTCGACATTAGACCGATCCTGCAAGAACCGCCTGTATGGGGCATAGAAGAATGGGAAAGGTGGTTCTGGCAAGATCAAACTAATATTGCATGAGCGCTTGGTTGGATAAGTAAAATCGGATATATGTATAGCCACCTTAAATCCTATACAGTATCCTGATTAACATGCAAGGTTCATATTTATTAGTATTTACCACAACAAGTTTAACTAACCTATGGGGTTAGGACTTGGGAGCACAGAATACTGATTGAATATACATGTTATGAAGAGGTGTGGATAGATGAGCCAAAAGCTCCACACAGAGTATAAAATGAAATAGATCCTTCTTAGAAGGTACCTCATAGAATCATGTTATTATAAGAGCATTGCCTTAATAATCTAACATATAAACACATATTTCTTACTTAAAGAAATGGGTGGGGACATGCAAAGTATCTTATTTATTGCCTGTGGCAAAGGCATGTGTCTAGATATAATACAGCCTAATGGTATAGAGCAGGCGTGTTTAACTTGTGACCTTTTACGTGTTTGAAAACCACAATTCCCAGCATTCTCTGTTAGCAGTAAGTTTTTTCTTAATATCCTGTAGCTAAGGCATCTGTCTAGATCTAAAACAGCCTAAGCTGTTGTGACCTTTCACATGTTTGAAAACTACAACTCCCAGCATTCCCTAACTGCACAGAATTCTGGAAAACTTAGTTTCCCTGGTCCTTCACACGGCAGTGATGAATGGGTTAATCCCTGCTGCCAAGCGTGACAGGACTAAGTAGATAAAATGTGCTGACTCCTCCCCCTCCTCACGTCTTTTTTTCCTGTCCTCGCCTGATCAGGACCAACAACAAGCAAGAGCTTACCCCCACTGTTCCCTGCGGGTCTCTCCTCCTCTCTGCCGCAGGTAGACCTAACCAAGTGCTTGCACTTATGGTTGGTAAGGGACTTCAGCGTTCCCCATGTGTTTTCCGGCGTCCGTGTCAGTCCGGACGCACAATGATGACGTCTCACGGCGGGACTTTTAAATTTCTCGCGGGTTTACCGCAGATCGCTCGGAACCCTGCTGGTTTCCCTGCTGTGGCACGCTGTCTGCAGATCCCTGTCTCCTCTACCAGGCTGTGAGTCAGCTACTGTTCTAGCTCCAGTCTCCAGCACTGTATAGCACTGTATAGTATGATGGGCTAAAACAATAATTGTTTTGTTTTTTTTTTCTCTCCTACAGTGTCTATTACCATGTCTTCCAGGAAGAGAGACAGATCTGTTTCTAGGGGGTAAGACTTTCTACCAGAGAGTGTAGTAGCAGTCCAGGCGTATATATATACATCCTTGTATGTATATAGCTGGATATCTGCCATTCAGTCACAACTGTGACCGTATCTGCCTCCATTCTTCTCAGTGTTCACACTCCTTGTGCTACCACTGTCAAAATTTTTCATATTATTTTTGTCTTTCAGATCTTCACACAGAGAGGCGGAGGAGGAACACCACTCCAGATCACGGTCCAAGGAATGTGTTCTTTGTTCAAACTATGCCATCCGTGGCAAGAAGCTCTGCCAGGAGTGCGATGACTCCAGGAAGTCTTCTGTTAATCAGGAGTTACTCCTGCAATCTGTGAAATCAGTAATGCAGGAATCAATGGCATCTATGACATCTAACGTCACAGAGTCAGTACTGGCTTCTCTTCGTAACGAAAGTATTCGACCTTCTTCATCTCATCTAGGCATAACAGAAGAACCCTTAGAAGCGGACACTGAGGGAAACCCTCCAAAATTTACTCAAGATATTCTGGATCACCTTATTTCCAAAATGAGGACAACCCTTAAAATCCCAATTGAGTTAGATTCTTCCCCTGAGGGAGACTTGATGTTCTCAAAACCTGACCAGTCTGACCTTACTTTCCATATGCACGAACAGATATCTGATTTAATCCTCCATGAATGGCAAACACCAGATAGGAAATTCAACGCTTCCCAAAACTTCTTGAGAATATATCCCTTTTCGCCTCAAGAGGTCAAATTTATTGAAGAAGTTCCTAAGGTCGACACAGCCATATCTAAAATGGCCAGAAAAATAGCCTTAGCAACTGAAGATTCTGTTTCACTACGTGATCCCATGGACCGTAAGGAAGAAGCCGCACTAAAGAAAGCTTTTTCATTATCAGGATTTGCTATTAGACCCTCTGTTGCCATTACAGAATTAGCTAGGGCTAACAAACTGTGGCTTTCTGAACTTGAAGAATCTATATCCAACAATACTCCTAAAGACCAATTATTAAACATGTTACAAGATATTAAAATGGCTACAAGTTATATAGCTGAAGCTTCCCTTGATATAGTCAAGCTTAATGCAAAAGCTATGGGTCAATCAGTTGTGGCTAGACGATCACTATGGTTAAAACAGTGGCAAGCAGATCTGCAATCCAAACAGGGATTATCCTTGCTTCCCTTCGAGGGTGAGCTCTTATTCGGAACCAAATTGGAGGATCTAATTGAGAAGAACTCGGTAAAGAAGAGTCTTCCTAATCCCCGCAGGCCTTTTCGGCGCTTCAGGAATCAATCATCATCATCAACTACTTATGATCCATTTTCATTCAAACAATCCAAACAATACAGACCCGGCAGACCGTATATACAAAGGAATAGTTGGCGATCAGATCCCCAACAACAACAAAGACAACCAAATCTTTTTCGAGGTTCAAGAGGGGGAAGATTTGGACACAAATCGCAATGACGGTGTTTCAGTCCCTCAACAACAACAACAAGTGGGGGGGCGTCTACAAAAATATTTCCAAATATGGAATTTAGACATTCGAGACTCATGGGTCAACCAAACCTTAAAACAAGGCTACTTACTGGAATTCGAAAATCCTCCAACATTCCACCGGTTTCTAACCTCCAGATCTCCTTTGGGCAGCTCCAATCTAGCTCTACGACAAATTCTAGAAGAACTTTATCAGGGAAATTCCATCGAACAGGTGCCTCACTCTCAACAGAAAGAAGGGATCTACTCTCCTTTCTTTCTTCGCAAGAAAAGAACAGGAGAATTTCGAGGCATATTAGACCTAAAACTTCTGAATCTATTTCTAAGAAAGACCAAATTCAAGATGGAGACTCTCCGATCCATCTCATGGCAAATCTTAACAAAAGACTGGATGGCCAAAATAGATCTCAAAAATGCATACCTTCACGTTCCCATTCACTCTGCACACAGGCAGTTCCTTCGTTTTCATATTCTAGGGATTCACTATCAATTCAAAGCCCTCCCGTTTGGTTTAGCATCAGCCCCAAGGGTTTTCTCAAAAATCCTCTCCCCAGTCATAGCAAACCTACGTCTCCAAGGGATTCAAGTATTCTCATACCTCGACGACATCCTTATAAAAGCAAACAAGAAATCCACTCTGTTACAACATGTTCAGTTCACAATAGACTACCTGGAAAACCACGGTTGGTTAATAAATTATTAAAAATCTATGTTAATACCATCTCAAGAAATTCTCTTTCTAGGAGTCAGAATAAATTCCATTCTTCTTCAAATCTCTCTCCCTCAAGACAAACGGGACCAAATCATATCATTAATACAGAATCTAATTTCCTTTCCGGCATCCACAGCACTCCAGTGTCAACGAGTTCTGGGGAAACTGGTGTCACTCAAAGAATCGGTAAAATGGACCATGCCTCATCTAAGGCCTTTACAATTACACCTGCTAAAGAATTGGAAAACCTGGGAAGACCCATTCACCATCATTTATCTCCCTCTTCACCTACGCCAAGAGATGAACTGGTGGCTAAAGGAAAAGAACTACATCCCCATATCTCTCTCTCTCCTTCCCTGGAAAAGCATTACGACGGACGCCAGTCCTTCGGGCTGGGGTGCAACATATCTCAATCAATCAGCCCAGGGTCAGTGGTCCCACAATCTCCAATCAAGATCACAAAATTTCAGGGAACTATATGCAGTCCTGTGTGCACTGCACTCTTTTCAGAACCTGATTCAGAGATCAAAAGTCCAAATTCTATCAGACAACATGACCACGGTAGCCTATATCAACAAAGGGGGCGGCACCCACAGTCAACAACTGAACCATCTGACGAGGATCATCTTTTCGTGGGCAGAGGAAAATCTAGAAGACCTGAAAGCAACGCACATTCCGGGTCAAAACAACAAGGTAGCGGACTTCCTCAGTCGCAATACACTCCAGCCAGGGGAATGGAGTCTTCACCCCGATATTTTTCAGGCAGTAATACAAGTCCTAGGCTATCCAACTATAGATTTGATGGCCACCAGCTTCAACCACAAATTGGTACGGTACTGCTCGTGGACTCCAGACAACAAAGCAGCCGCGATCAACGCGTTTTCTATAACCTGGAAGGAACCTCTGATGTACATATTCCCGCCCTTTTCAATAATCCCATTAGTACTGAAGAAGATTCAACAAGACAAAGCCCATGTAATCATGATATCTCCCTGGTGGCCGAGGAGGCCCTGGTTCCCCTGGATCCAATCAATGGCCATTCGGGCTCCACTAGCCCTCCCAAAAATCCCATCCCTCCTTTTGCAGGGGTCAGTTCACCACCCTCAATTAGAAAAACTGAACCTGGTGGCATGGTTATTGAAAGGCGATGCTTCATTAACAGGGGCCTTTCAGAGGGATCCATCTCTACTCTCATGGCGGCCAGAAAGTCATCTACTTCAAAATCCTATTACAGAACATGGGATATATTCGCCAACTGGTGCAAAAAGAAAAATTTAGATCCAGAAAGCATTTCAGTAGAAACACTTATAGAATTTCTCCAGGAAGGTCTGGACAAAAATTTAAGCTTTTCCACCATAAAATCTCAAGTTTCAGCCATTTCATCTATTCACAACATTAAATGGGCTTTTGACCCTCTAGTGGTCAGGTTCATTCAAGGTGTTAAACATATCAAACCTCAAGTAAGGTCTAAAGTCCCCCAGTGGGACCTACCTCTAGTTTTACAATTCCTTCAACTTCCCAGGTTCTCTGAATTAAGTAATATAACCCTTAAAGACCTAACCCTCAAAACCCTATTCTTAGTAGCCATATGCTCAGCCAGAAGGGTTTCCGAACTAAATGCTCTTAGGGTCTCAGAGCCTTATTTAATCTTCCTCCACGACAAAGTAGTCCTGAGGCCAGACGTATCCTTCACTCCGAAAGTAATCTCAAGTTTTCACCTCAATCAGGACATTATACTACCTAACTTTTCAGATCCTGAATCTACAGGAAGTCAATCCTTAGATCCGAGTAAATTTCTCAAAATTTACAAACAACAAACAGAAAACTTCAGGAAATCAGATGCACTATTTATCCTGTTCGCCGGACCCAGGAAAGGATTCCAACCTTCTAAACAGACTTTGGCATCC
Organism: Hymenochirus boettgeri; assembly: GCA_019447015.1. Taxonomy (NCBI): domain Eukaryota; kingdom Metazoa; phylum Chordata; class Amphibia; order Anura; family Pipidae; genus Hymenochirus; species Hymenochirus boettgeri. The sequence continues at coordinate 213,421,192 of CM033472.1, read as the reverse complement.
TGGATCAAACTGGTAATAAGACAAGCCTATGACTCTCAGTCATCATCTCTAACTAATTTGACAGCTCACTCCACTCGAGCCATAGCCACCTCCTGGGCTATGTCGTCCAAGGTGTCTCCAGAAGCTATATGCAGAGCAGCTACCTGGTCGTCTCTGAACACATTTATTAGGCACTATAAACTAGATACCTTTTCCAGAGATCAAGCGACCTTTGGTTCCTCAGTCCTTTCAGCGACTGTCACAAATTAAATGATTACTCACTTACCTACTGTCTCCCTCCCTTTATTTTGGTTTTTTTTTGCTTGGGAAATCCCATTCATCACTGCCGTGTGAAGGACCAGGGAAAAGCGAAAATTAATTTCTACTTACCGTAATTTTCTTTTCCTGGTTCTGAAACACGGCAGTGAGTATTTACCCCCCTTCTCTATTTATTTGTTACAGCTCGGCCAGTCAAAAAGACGTGAGGAGGGGGAGGAGTCAGCACATTTTATCTACTTAGTCCTGTCACGCTTGGCAGCAGGGATTAACCCATTCATCACTGCCGTGTTTCAGAACCAGGAAAAGAAAATTACGGTAAGTAGAAATTAATTTTCGCTTTTTCATACATCCTGGAATAAAGACATTTTCCTGACTTACAGACATTAAAAGCCCACGGTCATGATTTAGCGCTTCCTACCCAAGGGTTTGAACATGCAAGTGATTCATCTGCCCTTCCCTTACATCCATAGCTATTAGACTATTGGATTAGGGAAGCATTATATGGGTCGATTGGTTGGCGCAACGTTAATGCCCGCTTTGCGGCGGCAGAGCGAGTACCAGAAGAGGCACTTGTGTGGCCATTTCAAAGTAATTTACCAGAGGTTGCTCTTTACATGTAAGTATTAAACACCAACTAATAGCTGGCGATAAATACTTATGTGCAGGTGAGATTCACCCAAATTCGCACAGCCTCTGGTAAATCCCGTATGGGAGATTTGCCCAGAGAGCTTGTGCCTCTGGGTGAATCTCCCTGTTAGAGTCATAAACTTTACCATATTTGCACTCACTTCCAAATACCACCTACTTGGCAGTTATAATCTATAAAGTCTAAAGGTGTGTGCACACATGCGATCGCCGGTGCCAAAGCATGACGTGTGCGAACAACCGTTTCGGATTATATTCGTGCCGTGTATCGACAGAACGGCCATTTTAGCCAATAAAGTGCCCATACATGGCACAATTATCGGCCGTTCGTACACATTGTGCATCACGGCACACGCAATCGCATGTGTGTACGAACCTTAAGGCTGGGTAAACACCAGTAACGAACCAATAGTGCCACGGATTAGTCGGCTGGAAATATGTGATGGTGTGGGGGGCGGCCAGCAGCGACCGAGTTCGGTCGTCCGTATAAGACAAACGGGTCAGTTAGTAAATCATGGCCAATCATGAAGTTTCCTGTGGGACCACATGATCAGTCTGTCACATGCGCTGCTGGCTGCAGCCACTGTTACTGTGACCAACAGTCATCTGTCCTGGCAGGGCTCTCACACAAAGCAGATGCTCAGTTGGGACACATGTATTATATGTATCCAGACAAAATGGTATTGACCTGCAGATCTGAACAGAGATCCAGGCAATCCTGCCACAATGTGCAATTTTAATCTGAACAGCTCAATTGGGCATCCTGAGACCCTATACAGGATCCAGAATAACATGCCAGGCTGATACTTATTGGTAATTACCACAGCAAGTTCCAGATTTACAGTCACTATGGGGTTAGGAAACACAGGATTCTGATTAGCTTGACATGTTATGCAGAGGTTTGGATAAAGGAGCTAAAAGCTCCCCACAGGGTATAAAATCAAGTAGAGCCTTCTTATAACTGAAGGTACCTGACAGCCTCATGTTTAATATATTAATATTGGGGTAAAAACTGCCCATTTCTCTAAGAATGCTGGGTAGTTTCAGAGACATGCAAAGTCATTTAATCATAAACAGACACTTTCTGTCTAGGAAACAGAAACTGGATTGTCTCATTACTTTCTATGGAGGGGGGAGGGGGAGTAAATGTGAGAGTCTGAAGAATTTTCTAATTGGCTAAGACTGTCACATGTTTTACAAACAGCACATAACTGGGTGTGATACAGGAACCTCCTTACACTTCCTGTCTTGTCCTGGACAGTGCCTAAGAGAATTTTTTGATTTACTATCAGTGAAAGATCAGAACCTCTCATTGGATGTTAGTAAAATTCCACTTCCTTTTAGTGTCTATATGGAGACCCTGTAGAAATCCTGGAGGTGTGTCTTAACCTATCATTTTGAGTTTTCTATTCAAACTTAGGGGTGTCCAGTAAAGTTTCGTTTATTAATTGTATGTAAACTGTTTTGTAATTCAGTAGTAGTACTATACTTTGTACAGTGTTATTTCTTATGGTGATTTTAATTAAATAGTGCTAATACATATGGACCTTTCCTATCCTATATAATAAAACCCTAAGTGTGCGTTCCTGTGTCCGTGTGTGTATGTCACTGCAGTTCCTATGGACTCACCACTAGAGGGAGAGTCTCTACAGTTCCTATTGACTCACCACTAGAGGGAGAGTGTCTGCAGTTCCTATTGACTCACCACTAGAGGGAGAATCACAGGAAACACACGGAGGGAGAACAGAAATTAAACAGACTGCAGGTAAGGTTGCTTGGGACAGGGGCTCCTGTATTTGGGCAGAGGGGCCCCTGGATTTGGGACAGAGGGGGGGCCTGGATTTGGGACAGATGGGGTGCCCTTGGATTTGGGACAGAGTGGGCTCCCTGGATTTGGGACAGGGGGGGGGGGCTGGATTTAGTACAGAGGGGGAGCCCTGGATTTTGGACAGAGGGGGGACTCTGGCCTTGGAACACTAAGAGGGTACTCTGGCCTTGGGACATGGAGGAGGACTATGACCTTGGGACACTAAGGGGGCACTCTGTGCTTCTAGCACCCGTTATTGTAGCGGGCTTATGTCTAGTGTGTAATAATCATATATACACCCACCTAGTTAGTTGCTCCTAAAAACTCAATGCAATCTCCTTAAAAATATAAATTTATTTATATAATATAAGGGATATGTATCTATATATATATTTATACACCCAGTAATTAGTTGACTTACCAGATCCTGAGAAGCCTGAAGACCTTGTTCATGCAGGTTCTGAAATTGTCATCCAATTTTTACTTCACAAATCTGTCTTTATTGGATTGGGGTGGGTGAGGACAAGGCCATGGCTAGTAATGGGAGCAATGAGTGCAACTGGTGTATCTGCATCCCAGCTCTGCCCCGGTCATGCCGCCTTAAGCCAGCATAACCAAGCCGTTTTTGGTGCGTTATTCTGAACGGACCATTTTGAAAAACACAGGACACATAGAATTCAATGGTACTGTTCACAATATTGAAATCCAATTGTGTCTGTTTGTGTTCCGGTCCATTGCATTAAAAATAAACAATCCGCTTCAGGCATTTCTGCCCGTTAACATTCTCCATATAAATATGTGGAAAACACATGACCAGTATGGCAGAGTGTGAGAATGATAACAACAAATTTAACACGCTTACTCCCCATTCACACCTGAGACCTTGTAACACTATCGAGTCACGTGACAGCGGGGAGGGGAAATGGCTAATTGGGCACAATTTGGACGTTTTTCACTTAGGGGTGCACTCAATTTTGTTGGCAGCAGTTTAGACATTAAGGGCCATATTTATAATTATATACATATTTTAAAGTGTCGGTGTCGCTTTTTAGCGATACTGCACTTTTATCAATCGGTTTAACGATTATTAAAACGATCAATAATTTCCGATCACTTTAACATTTGTTAATTTACAATCTTTATTGTAAATTAACGATAACGATGTAAATAACCATTTACACCTGCCATCGTACATTACCGTAACACGCACTATCGATAAATTGGCCAGCTATTGTTTAATGTATGGATGCTCAGTCGGGCAAAAGGGCAGTTCGGTACACAATCGTGCGTCATGGGTCAGGCACACAATCGCACATGTGTACAAAGCTTAAGGTTTACATGTTTTGTGTTATGCAAATGTTGGTTTGCAATCCATGTTAATAAAGGGATTCAGTGTTAACTTAAATTGGCTAATTGTAAAACTACATCACATTTTGTTCCAGTAAAAAAAATGCCAGATCATCACTAATGTGACATCATCCTGATCTGTGACATCATCCTGATCCATCTTACGTACAACACATATAATAGTTCTCAGACTGTGCTGTTTTATCATCACCTGGACCCCATTGTCCTCTTGACACAAAAATGTATAATTTATGTTTTTATTTGACAGATTTTGACAATGCACAGCACTGTCAGGAAAAAAAGGATCTGACATCAAATTTTCAGAAATTGTATATTAATAAAGTTTCGGTTGATATAGATTTCCATACATTACTCTTGGCAGGTCCCTTTTAGCTGTGAGTGGCATTGGTTTAAATTCCATTCTAGGACACAAATCATAAATTCAATACAGGTTAAGTTTTTCGCACTACACGGTAATGTAAAACTTAAAACTCGCAGCATATACAGACACACACATTAATAAGGCTCTCTGCAAACACGGCATCCTCCATTCTAAATGCTATATATATATACTTTAAGTCCATTTGGCTCTGATTGAGTTTAGAACCTGATAAAGACAACACAGACTGATTATATCAGTATGTTCTACTATCTTCAAAGTGAAAACATCTTTTATATTATATATATATTTGTATTTAAAGCCATATATTTAGTGGTTACCACTAGTGATGGGATCCGGGTCCATCTCTGACCCAGAAATCTGAATTTTCTGAAATCCGAATGTTCTGTCCAAAAATGGACGAATCATTCGGATTTCGGGACAACGGGTCCCATTTTTAATGATTACCGAACATTCAAGGTTATTTTCGATAATCCTCAAAAATAGGTTAGAGCGTTTGATAATCCTCGAAAATACGATTGGAAACTTGAAAGTAGTTTCTGATCATGTTTTCGAGGACTATTGAACGCTTGAAGCTATTTTCAAAGATGAACAAAAATAGCCTCGAACATTCGTAATCGTCGAAAATGGGATCCTGAAAGTATGTTCCATTTTCAAATTTTCGCGATTTTCCCAAAATAAAATTAAGGTAAATCTGAAAAAAAGTAAATCTGAAAACAGAACGAAACCTAACAGTTTAGGCCATCTAGTTACCACAAAATATTGGTGGGCTTTAGTATTTGTGAGTAAAACTATAATTTCAACACAGAACTACTAATCGTCTTTTAAACTGTATACTACAAATTTAAAGAGCCCTGTGGTAGGTGAGGTCGATGGATGCTGTACATGCATTTTCCAACCCTTCCCAATTTTATAATATGTTCAAGGTGTGGAATGCACAGTACTTATGATTTCATTCTCAGGTTATGACAAATGTATTTATGCTGTGATGACCATAAATTATTGGAATGTCAGGTCACTTAGGTGTGCTTTGTTTTGATAGGTTCCTCTTAAAGGACACTATTAATTACCTTATTTTTAAAACGGCAGAGCATTAACACTTTATTTATTAAACAAAAATGTATATATTAATCAGATTCGGATTTTTTAGATTAAGATTAATGCAATGCCAAGGCTCTGGAAGTGAAACAAGACCTTTAAAGGACTGCCCACAATGCAGTGTTTTCAGGTATTAGGGCTAGGCCACACTAATGCGCTTTTAAGCACAATCCGATCACACTTTTTAAAAATGGAAACTAGCGTAGCCAATTGATGCTTGCGTGCATTCATTGCTGTGTGTGCATTCCACAATTTTTTCCGCATGAGCCTGCTGGAAAGGCATGTGCAATCACACACACTTGTGTGCCCATTTCTGGCATGCGCAATCACGGGTGCTTGTGTGCCCATTTCTGGCATGCTTGTAAGTGCTTCAGTGTGGCCTCAGCCTAACTGTAATTATTAATTTAGCATGAAAAAACAAATTTGCTATTATTTCTATTTATTCTTCTGCTTTATACTTACGATTTTATCTCTGTATCTCCTCACCCATTTGTTGAGCTAGAGACACGGAACTTGGCGCAAGGAGGAGAAGTGTGCTATCTTGCTAAGGAATCCGTGGAATCTCACATTATCTGCAAATTTCCAGACAATTTTCCAAGGTTTCAATAATAATAATGATTGTTTATTGCCAGTATTCAATATACAGGAATTCAACTTGGTGACATTAAAATCGAAAAGATGTTTAACATCATACATTTCACAACATATACCTTCCGCAACATATACATCCATATAAAACATATCCTATAAATTTAATAATTTAAATAAATATAAAACCACAATTTAGAAATTTACTTAATCTGATTAATAAAAGCTATGGCCTTTGGAAAAAAGCTATTCATGTGTCTATTTATGGTCACCCTTAAGGCTCTGTAACGTTTGCCAGATGGCAACTTTTTAAATAGATGATGTGCTGGATGACTTCCGTACGAAATTATCTTACTTGCCTTTTTAAAAAGTCTAGATTGGTACAAATCAGCAACTGAGGGCAAGTCACAGCCAATTATCTTTTCGGCAGTCTTTACTACCCTTTGTAGCTGTTTCTTTGAACATTCGGTTGCTGAGCCATACCATACAATAATGGAGGAAGAGATGATACTTTCAACCACTGCTCTATAGAATTTCTTTAAAATAGCTTTAGAGACACCTATCTTTCTCAGCATTCGTAAAAAATATAAACACTGTCTGGCCTTTTTTATAATAAGTGAAATATTGGACTTCCAACATAATGTCTTTGTTATAGTAGTTCCTAAAAATTTAAAAGATTCAACCCATCTAACTATTGTATTCTCTATACATACTGGACTAATTTCAGGTTGTTTTTTCCTAAAATCAATGACCATCTCAACAGTTTTAGAAGGATTTAAAATCAGATACTAATTTGGATATCTCGTATCTGTAAGCTGTCTCATCATTTCCTCTAATATGCCCAATGATAGTAGTATCATCGGCTAATTTAACAATCTTTACCGATGAATCAAGAGATCGAAAATCATTGGTATATAGGAAATACAGGTACGGAGATAAAACACACCCCTGGGGTACTCCAATACTTATAGTAAGATAATCAGAAAAATAATGGCCCACTTTCACTATTTGTCTTCTATTTGACAGGAAACTATAGATCCAATTACAGTTCATCTGTGACAATTTAGTAATTCATTTTCCAGGGACTAACGTATTAAATGCTGAGATAAAGTCTATAAATAGGATCCTAACATAGGACCCTTTGAGATCCAAGTGTTCCAGTATAGATTCTACGCCCAGATTAATAGCATCTTCAATGGATCTATTCTCCTGATATGCAAATTGCATGGGGTCAAGACCTTCTACAGTAATTGCTTGTGAAGGTTCTCATTCATCCAGGTCATGGTATATCTGTTGTATTCAATTAGATCAACTGGACTTGAAATGTAGTTCTTGAAGACGTTTCGCTAGTCATCCGACTGGCTTTCTCAATTCAGAATGACTTGTACAAGAATCTGTGGCAATTATGTACCCTGGAAAATCCCAATTAGCATATCACAGCCAGGTGTTAAGGGTGTGATTGGATAGTGGCTAAGAGGTGTTATAGGAACGCCCAGAGTAAGGTGTTAAAACAGCATTGTACATGGCAGACAGTTGGTGTCGAACCCCCCCACCTCGCTTTTCTTGTGTTTAGGTATTGGGTCTTTCGGATGTACCAATTGCTGCCTCAGTGTGTTGTTCGGTTTAAAGCAGACAGGGATACGATGTTTTTTGAAAATTCTTCTAATTTCTCGGAATCCCTGCTACATATGGGATGACCATGTTCTTCCTCCTGTCTTGCTTTTCCCCTTCACTGTTGATATTTGTGTTCTTTTCTTTCCTTCTACTTCTTTTGACAAAGGCCCAGTCTGGATATCCACAAGTTTTAAGGGCTCCTCTGAGATGTTTAATAGTAAGAAATTAAACATTAAAAATTAATAGTAAGAATTAAACATCTCAGAGGAGCCCTTAAAACTTGTGGATATCCAGACGGGCCTTTGTCAAAAGAAGTAGAAGGAAAGAAAAGAACACAATATCAACAGTGAAGGGGAAAAGCAAGACAGGAGGAAGAACATGGTCATCCCATATGTAGCAGGGGTCTCCGAGAAATTAAGAAGAATTTCAAAAAACATCGTATCCCTGTCTGCTTTAAACCGAACAACACACTGAGGCAGCAATTGGTACATCCGAAAGACCCAATACCTAACACAAGAAAAGCGACATCATATATGCAGTGCAGTGCAGTGAAGAATGCTCTGATTTGTATGTGGGGGAGACCAAACAGCAACTGCATCAACGTATGGCCCAGCACAGAAGAGCCAATTCCTCGGGTCAGGACTCAGCCGTGTATCTGCATCTTAAGGATAAAGGACATACCTTTGAAGATGTAATGTTAATATACTGGCGAAGGAACGTGACTGGGTCAAGAGAGGTGTTAAGGAGGCTATTTATGTGAAAATAAAGAAACCAAGCCTAAATAGAGGTGGGGGGGTCGACACCAACTGTCTGCCATGTACAATGTGTTTTAACACCTTACTCTGGGCGGTCCTATAACACCTCTTAGCCACTATCCATCACCCTTAACACCTGGCTGTGATATGCTAATTGGGATTTTCCAGGGTACATAATTGCCACAGATTCTTGTACAAGTCATTCTGAATGGAGAAGCCAGTCGGATGACTAGCGAAACGTCTTCAAGAACTACATTTCAAGTCCAGTTGATCTAATTGAATACAACAGATATTCTACAGTAATTGATTTTAAGTAAGATAGAACCAATCGCTTCATCACAGAGTCAGAGTGATTGGTCTATAATCATTCAGACAAGCAATTTTCCCTTCCTTGGGAACAGGAAGTTTTAAAACAATCAGAAACCAAGTTTTGTGAAAGGGACAAGTTAAAAATATCTGTAAAAATACGTGCCGGCTGACCAGCACAGTAATTTATGGTAGCTGACGAGATTCCGTCAGGCCCAGCAGCCTTTGTGTGATCCTGCCTTACATACATTCTCCTGACCTCCTCTTCTTTTACTGAGAGGATGGAGGTGGAGTGATAAGGTAAAAGGGGGACTTCGCTTTTATCAAATCGTGCAAAAAACTTATTTAATTCGTTTGGCAAGGAAGATTGTATATTAGGGATAACTATAGACAAATTTTTCTTATAATTTGTTATGGCCTGAAGACTATTCCACATTTAATGTGGATTATTTCCCTGAGCTTGCTTCTCCAATTTATTTTTATATTTAAACTTAGCATATCTGATTGCATTATTTAACTTATTCCTAGCCTGCCTATAGGCATCCTTATCTCCAGATTTATATGCTGTCTCCTTGGATTTCCTGAGAATTTTCAAATCCCTAGAAAACCAAGGCTTACCATTATTGTAAATGACAACCTTCTTTTTAGGGATACACATATCCTCGCAGAACTTTATATAAGATGTAACAGAATTCGCAAGGTCATTTATATCCGTACATAAGAGAATAAGAGAATAAGCGTTCTCACCTCCCCGTGAATAATACAAACGAATGGCAAATAGGTATTTTTTGAGGTTTAGGGGAGTTTACAGTCCCTTTAAAGCGTATGTGTCCTTCATAAAGGTAGTTTTATTTATTTAAAGTCAAAATTTAATAGAATGACTTTTAGAAAAGATTGTTTGGCTCTCCGTAAATGAGCCCCATAGTGTATAGGCAGCATAAAGCATGCAACCTTGAGGGGGGTTAATGATGTGGGACTATGATGGGTTTAAACTTTTATTTGATGCTTCATGAGGTATCTATTTAGTGAAAATTAACTGTAATAATAAAGATCAGATTTCCGATTGGAAGAACAGCTTACCCTGCCTTGAGGCCTCGATCTTTCTGCAGATTTCAGCTTAAACCTGCAGAGAGATTAGGACAGAAGATGGGGTCAGCAGAAAATTTCAAGCAGTCAGAAAAAAAAAAATCGGAAAAATGGATTTCAACATTTAGGGCGATCCGATCAAAATGTCGAGCCCGTAGAGAGGGTACTTAAAGGACAACTGTGGTCTCCAAACAAGTTAGAGTTAAATGAAAGCCTGCGGTATTTCCTTTAAAATGAGCCGACAATCAAATCTCTTGCTGGAGCCTATGAGAAATTACATTCGGGTAAATGTTCAAACTTCCTGCTTTCAGTAGGTTGAGTGACATCACCTGACCTCTGCGCCACCGATCTGCCCCGGGGGAGAAGCATGCTCAGTTAAGACTTAATGCTGGGGAAATCAGGAAGTACCTGGGGAAAAAATTGACAGTTGAGAAGGAGAACCTATTAATGCAGGCAGAGGCTGGTCACATGACTACAAGCTGGTCACATGGCTAAAACCAGGAAGTGTTCAAGCAGGAAGTAATACTACTGAACCTGTCCAGCAATAACTTCTCACAAATTGTATCTAGAGATGTGATTTGGGTTTTATTTTGAAGGTACAGTGGAAGGCTTTTTTTTATATAATCCTGCTGATAATCCTTCCTTGTTTGAAAGAAATTGAGACCACAGTTACCCTTAGAAGGCCTTCTTGTGCAGTAGCATCTGTAAGAAAGAAGCAGGCACATTAGAATTATATACAGATGTGCTGAGGACATGAAAAGTTCTTGCCACAGTCAAATACTGTACTGTGTCAGGCTCTGTAAAGCGCAATATCCTTACTTTGCTGTGTAAAATTAGGACTTTCCCTTATGGCCAGTGTCCACTATCCAGTCTCTAGAATATAAATTTTCAATCACTTTTGGTCTGTTTTCCAGCCACACATGCAAGTCAGAAATGATCAGCCTTTTATCAGTACAGTACCCAGGTTAAAGGGCATGTCCACCCCCAAAACTATAAGTTAACCCCATACCAGGGGAGGACTGTGACCTTTTGGCCTGGGGGGCAAATGCAACCAAGTGGGCATTTCCCGGTAGAATGCAAAATGTTTGACCACACCCACTTTGCTGAGGTCGCACTCATTTTGTTTAAGTTACATCCATTTTTAAGACCACTATCCCCATTTTACATGGTTGCCTGCAACATTTTCAAGCGTATGATGTAGTTAAGTTAACTAACAGGCTAATAAACTGGAGGACTGACTAACACTGGCTAATGATCTATCTGGAGAACTGATAACACTGGATAATGATATGGAGGGCTGATGTAACAGTAGCAATTGAACTGGAGGGCTGACTAACACTGGCAAATGAACTAGAGAGATGACTAACACTGGCTGATGAACTAGAGGGCTTACAACACTGGGTAAAGATCTGGAGGGCTGACAACACTGGCTAAGGATCTTAAGGGCTTCTTTTAATCTGATGGTCTGGAAAGGAGTAACTTACTAATAGCTTCTGTGGCAGCCCAAATTTTCATTGGAGACCAGCCCGGGGGGCATTTTCCCCTCAGACTTCTGGGCCAGTCCTCCCCTGCCCCATACTGGCCCCACTCTGTAGTGTAATAAAATCCTTACCTTATATCCTAGCTCCAAATGGTTCTCCTGTAATCCTCCCCAAAGTCCCAAAAACTGACCACCAAGAGGATTGCAGAGTCCATATAGGACTCTGCCTCCTGTCTCTCCTCCGGGAGAAGTTTAGCATGCGCACTGTAAACCTCCTCCCATTTTGCGATCCCTTCCCCTACCATATAACCCCTTTTCCACATAGTAGGGTTCCTTCCCCCAGCCCCAACCGCTATAAAAGATTTTTTAAGAAAGTCCCCCGAACTACGAAATACAAATACAAACCCAAAGGGAACATAAGAAGTGAATTTAATAAAAAAAAAAAAGAAAGAGTAAGTAGACGTAACATTGATATGTAAATAAGTGATAATAGAGATATGAAAAATTAGGTCCTAGTGGGTCCCTGGTCTCAGATTTCCAGGTGGGCCCTAAAGTTTGATACACATGTGCAATTGCGGGGGCTAACGTGCGACTTACGTTGTGTATGAGCATTCGTTTTGGCCGACAATCGTCTTGACAATAAGTGTCATGGAAACAGCAATTTCCAGGCACAACCTGGCAGTTAAACCTAACCTAGGCAAGTTCTCATTGTAAAGAGGAAGCAACATCTTGAGCCAAATAAGAGCTTCTTAGGTGCTTAAAAATGTGTCGGTATACACAGAACTTTCATACTTCAGTCAAACTTTGGCTAAGAGCTTCAACCAAATAATACAGGAAAATGCCAACTTTATTCTCATAGTTTGCTAATGACTGTACATTTCCAATTCAGGAAAATAATATTGACTGTAATTATATGTTATTTCCAGTGGTTATAGGTGCTCTCACACCCAGTAATAGGAATGGTACTATAATAATGAGAATAGGAGCACGTGCACAGGAATCTTGTTGATTCACCATCCTGGTTATCTGGCCCCAAACCCAATAAAATGTACAGAATGAATAGATCGAGGTGGGAATACAGATCATGTGGTTTTCAATTTACTGCCCGATCGCTCAAACAACCAATATTTTGACCTGGTGGAACGTGGCAATATCAAAGGATATCAATTACCACTAAACAGACGCATATATACACACAGGAGAAGGAGGATGCAACAAAATAAACATTACATTTGGGTAACTGTTAGATCAATTCATACCAAAAAATGATTTAGTTTTCACCAGCCTGATTGACATTTTTTGCATAAAATACGATTTAATTTTACAACTTTAAGAATGTGTTTGGTGCAAATGAAACTTGTACTGCCAAGAATGCCAAAGTGTGAATAAATGCAGTCAAGCCAAGTCAGAGATGTATTCGATGCCATTTACATTTTACATTTATATTATTTGAAAGAGAATGGATGTTCCTAGTACATGGATGCGTGGATGCGCTATTAGCTCTGAGCTAGTTTTGCCTTGCCTATTCTTTGAACACTGGAGTTTATTGTAGGTGTGGGGTAAAGCTATAAAAGATGAAGTAATATAAGCTATTTTGTAAACATTGGCAAAGCAACACTGTAAATCAATGGACAGGATGACGGCAAAGTAGGGAGAGAAGAGGAGCTTTGTGTTAGAGGAAGTTTGCTTTTACTGGCATCTCTTATATGATAAAGTGGTTACTAAAATTCTTGGAATGTTAAAGTGATAAAGGTAAATTCGCACTGACTAAATTCATGCCACTCCCAATGTTTTCTATAATTATCTTCTGTGAATGGCAGTATACCATTTATTAATGCATAGAGACTAAATACATTAAAACCAACCAATGGTCAAATCCCCTAAACACCTCTTATATCTACTCTATACTCTACTTACAGTAATCCAAATGATTCTAGAATACCCTGCTAAAAAGGTTAGCTAAAAAACTTGCTTCTCTAGACTAAGGGCTGGTACACACAAGTCTTCCTCCCGCCCGACCATTCGCCACTAGCGAGCTATTGGTATGGTAAAATTACTGTCAATAGGAGAAAAAGATCTGCTTGTGCCTTATACATTTACACCCTTTTTCATTCCCCAATGTCTTTCCCATTGACATGGCATGGGTGTGTTGACAACAAAATGAGATTTTTTAACATATGACCAGCAAAGAGGATATGGTTGGAAAAGAGGATATGGATATAAAAGATCTTTTAAAGATACTTTCTTAAAAGTTTCCCATGGAGCTGGGGAACCAACTTAAATAAATTCTATCAAAGGTTTTTCCATGTAATAAGGCATATGTTCAGCCCAGCTCCCTGCTGCCAACCCAATAAACTGGAACATGGGGCTTATTACTGTAGCTCTTTAGCCCCATGTGACACTTTGGTTTGTCTCCGTGGTTTCCTGGGTATTATTTAGTCACTTTGGATAGTCCGCAAATAAATACATTTAAAGGGCAAATTCACCCCCAAAAGTTAAACCACATTTATCAGCATGGCCAGTGTCTGCTCAGGGTTCTTTAGATACTGGACTTAAGCTGGGTTCACACCTATAGATTCTTTGGTTGGCCAGGAGTAAGTACTGTTGGTCGTGGCAAAAGTAGCTGCGAACAAAGGAACCCTCCAATATTTGGGCCCGATCTACCGATACACTGAAATGTCAGTCAGGCCGAAGTATTGGATGGTGTGTACCCAGCTTTATTGTAATTGAGAACTGTGAGAATAAAAGATCTGTTATTGTTTGTTTTTATTTGGATTTTGGCAGGCTGTGGTTGGCTCCTCCTCTGTGGTTTTATGGGTGTGTTTTGTTTCTGGCTCAATAAAAACAATTGTTATTATGATTATAATTTGGTCAGCTCTGCCTGCAGCACAAAATGATATTACTGTGAAAAGTCTTAGGCCAGCAATGGAAAATGAAATTTAAACATTATTTTTGTTCAGGAAACGTTATTTAATAATAGAATAGAATATTAAAAAATACATATAAACAATAATACTACTAAAAAGGAATCTAAAGATCAGTTCTTGGATACATAGAACTGTACAGTTTAACCAATATAGAAAGTACAGACAAAGTACAGTTCATCAGTCAGGTAAGCTGAGCCAGGTTACACATCTACCAATTAGATGTTAAGTTTCACACTACATAGTAGGGCAAAAATTATATATAGGTAAATCACTTCCCTTAACTATAATAGTTTTAAATATGAAATATATATATCTAATGGGGCCCATACACGTAAGAATAATGGTTGTATGATATAGGGATATCCCAATTTCATACAATTGACGTTTCGTGTATGGCCGATCATAAGACCATCTTACAGGGAAAAAATTATAGGCCCAATGGAAAACATTTTGCTTTACGATCAACCAATTTGTGTATGGCCCCCACAAAATGAATGCTGCACAATGTCCTATTGCCTCTATTTCTGCTTCCTAGTTCTTTCAGTTAGCCACATATTTGCCAGCTGATATCACAGCCAATGACTGAATGCTAATCCTCTAGCTGCCTCCTCTGAGCATGCTCAAGCTCATATCCAGGTCACTAAATTACTTAGGGGCATATTTATAAACCATCGTTATTTTTGCCATTTCGCTGTCTCAGGATTTTGCAATGACAAAGAGCGACATTTTCCCCGTATTTATAAAAACTCTCATTTTTGCTTTCGCTTTCACGGAAAAGTAATGCTGCAGTGATGTGTGATGGTTATTTCGCCTTATTCATTGCGTTAAGTCTGGTATCGCGGCAAAAAGAGAAATTGCTCTCTAGCGTCGGTCATTACCAGATCAAAGAAGGTGAAATTTCAGAGCTATTTTTATCATTTTTTAAAGCTATTTATAAATAGGTGAAATTTTGCCACATTTCTGCCTTTTGTTGCATTTTTTGCAGTTTTACCAGAATTTTTGCCAAACATCATTACTTACGGGAATGTTCCATTAACATGACTATTTCTTACACAGCACTATGGTATGTTCCCATATTAATGTAACTGGTTTACTATTAGCTGCAGTTTGCTGAAAATAAGCAATACTAATTTGTCCTATTAATAAAAAAGAGAAAATTTGCCTGAGTGAGTTTTACACTATTATCTTCAATCTTAAAAAAGCAAAAAAATACTCAAAAAAGTGAAATCTCAGATCTTATTACAGTAAATGCTGGAAAATAGTCTAACACCCCCTGGGTAATTATTAGTATTAAGAAACACTCCACAATGTACTGACACCTTCCATGGACCCATTGGCAGGCTAAATAAATGGACACAGGCGAATTTGAATGTCTGCAAATGTCCTACATAACCTGATCTGGTTAGATTGACACAAAATTGTACATAGTTTAATATGAAAATGACTATAGCCAGTGAACAGTAGCCCCAAATACCCAGATGTGGGTAGAAGTTGTCACATAAAAGAGGTAGAATTGAGGGATGTCAACTTTTCACCAGTTCATTTATGCACTAACAATGGCAACCCTAAAATCAATGCACCCTGCATCTAATGTAAACACTCATCAACCTTACATTTAGCAAGATTTAAATTCCACTGGACCGGCTGCCTTATCCCAGATCTGAACATTACACAAGCTGTATGGGATCTTCCTAGAAACAGACAAGAAAATCATCAAAACTAGAAGCTTTGGAGAAATCTATCATAAGATGATCTGAAAAGAAAGGTAAAAAAAACAATACCAAACTAATTTATACTCCATTAATAAATAGTTTTTATGATAAGACCCACCTATGTAATTATGCCTTACCCTCCCCGGATCTAGTTAAATTGGGCACTGACAATGATATTTTGTTTGTTGATATAAAGCCATTCGTATGTAACAAACATAACAATAAATAAAACTGGGATCAGTGTAATCGATTGGACAGTTTTTGTTAATTTCTTTCTACCTCCAGAATGAGTTTGCCTGGGAATGCTTGTTTATGACATTTAGGCCCATGATCCTTTGCAAAGAAGATGTCATGTTTACACTTGATTTAGAGACTTTTTTTTGAATGGCACCCCAACAACCTCACCCATTGCCTGCACAGAAATACCTGCTCACCCAGTCAACCTAGTTCCCTTATCCTCAAGATTCCTAGTGAACAAAAGGTATGCACACTCTTTTAATTTTATTGGAAATTCAGCTGCTTTAATTTCATTGGAAATCCAGACAGATGTTTAATAATTTGGTTGCATTCCTTAGTATTAAAATACTACTACTCTCATGTAGAATAAATGGGTAATGTAATTGTAATGCCCAGTGCTTTAGGCTTAATATCTCATTAAACAAAAAAAAATACATTATTTAACCAAAAATAATTGTCTTAACAATCCCTACTATATTTCAAAGAATTAGTCATTTCATCTGGGCCCTCTGTTCAGAGGAGAACTTTGTGCGCATAATGTTTGCACACATTTAGAAATTAAACAATGCAATTTAAAGGGAAACTAAATCCTCCAAACAATATTGAATCAGAAAAAAAAAACAGTTTAAAAACTGTGTCTCTCTCTTACTTCGCTTTGGTTGTTGAGAAGTTTACCTTCATAACCTGTGGGTCATGCACATTATTACCCGGCATTCCTCTCTCACAGGCTCACCCACTTTTTTAGTCACTGTTTTGTTTCTTGCACATGCCCAGTTCTGAGTTTCTATTGGAGCTTATTACAGCAGGCCCCTACCCAGTAGAAGACCTTAGTTAATCCTGTTATAGTCCAGTACAGAGAAGAACGTGAACAAGAGAACAGGTAAGTGAGGTCAAGAGGTGTGGCCACAAAGTGTACAAGCACACTCAACAGGGGTGTGGCCACAAAATGTACAAGCACACAAGACAACTTAAAGGGCTCAAGATGTACTGGTAAGCAAGAAATATGCAGGGAGATTCAATAAAAGTTCTTATCATTTAAAATGGTGCTAGTTTTGCTCCAACCAATCAGATGTTAGCTTTCAAATATTAAATAAGATCTGATTGGTTGGGGCAAAATTAGCACCATTTTAAACGATAAGAACATTTATTGAATAACCCTGATGGTGTCACTGACAGTTACCTAATCTATAGGTAAATGCTATTTACCGGTATATTTGTAGTATTCAGCTAGATTAACTAGACTTGAATTTTTCACTAATCATCCGACTGGCTTTCTCATTTCAGAATAGCAGTAAATATCCTTGAATGGGCCTTCACTCCATTTCTTTCATTAGTAGGGATTCTTTTAGGGTTGGTTGTGCCATATGAGTTGGTACATAAATACTTTGGATCTCATTCTGACATCATAGTTTGCTCATGTGTTTAAAAGGGTAATGAGACTATATAGCCCTTAACCCCTATTTTTTTTACTGGTCTTTTGTGTTTTTTTATCTTTCTGTACAAGTTTTGCTTGTTTTTAATTTAAATGCATTCAATGAAGTCCTATAAATAAGTACTACCCAAGAAAAACAGTTTAATATAAGCCATGAAATATGTGTAATCTTTTGAAGTTTAATCTGCTTGTAAACCCCATTCCTCATTCATACATTTGCATTTAGTAGAAAACATTCCAAAACTAATTTGCAATTAAAGGTTAATCCCAGGGAATAAAATATACACCTAAAATAAAGCATACATATCCTGCTAACACCCTTTACCAGGCTAAAAGGAAGAATCTGTTTAATAAGGCTCTTTTCTTTCATACCCACAATTAAATTAGTATAAAGTAAAAACTACTTAACATATTTATATACTGACTTATTAATGGACTTTAGTCTTATAGGTTATTAAAATTAATTTACAGGCAGAAGTTTATTTTCTTCCTCTAGGGCTGCCACTAGGAAATAGGCTCCCCTGTACCCCGAAGAAGATGACCCTCAGGCAGCAGATATTCATATACCTTGAATTGGCTCACCCATGTTGAGAGGGCACACTAATCCTCACACGTTACCATGTGATACTGTATTCTAGGATTCTCCTGTACCCCAAAATTATTATGAGACCAAATATAAAACCCTTATTTTTGATTGGCTGTGTGGACAGATACCCCTATCATCCATACAATGTACAGTTTTCCTATACGTGTGACTAGATAAAATTCTTCAAATTTGCTCCATTACCTTTGTCTCTAGCCACATATCATAGAATGCTGTATAATAGCATCTGTGCATGTATGGCCGGGCAAAACTGAATATAAGAGGTAAAAGAAAAATAAAAAAAATCCTTTTCTACTGTACATTGTTAAAAGACCCTAGGCCTTATTTTTGGTTAGTGATTTTTTTACTGGTATTTCCTATACTAGAAACCTCTGTTTGTTTAACACTTATGGCAACATAAAGGGTTTTTAACAATCCTGAATATGTTCTTGAAACTGAAGAGGAATTCTTTTAACATGGAATGTTGGACAAACTATAAATGAATTGGGTTTTTCTTTTCTCTAATTAATAAAAAAATGTGAAATGCATTAGACTTTATTACAAAGAAGAGTTTGGGAAATGGGGAAACTGAGAGAAAATATGTTTCTGACATGGTACACACACATGTTTCTGACGTGGTGCACACACATATGTTTCTGACATACTAATACCAAAATCATACTAAAAGTATAAGAATTTATTGTGAGGCAAGCATATCAAATGATAATGTTTTGGGCTGTAAGTCCCCCCCATTCACCGATGATACTACTGTACACCCAAGTCCTACACCATAGAGCCATGAATCTGTATCTTGCACTGACGAAATCTAACAAGATCGAAACACGTTGTGTCTGCAGGTCAGACTCACGTTGTGTCTGCTGGTCAGGCTCTATATATTAAGCTATATTGCATGTTATTAGCCAGCGGTTCTGGACACATGCATAAGCTAAGGGACATAAAGAAGTATTTTGCATATCTCCGCCCCTTACTTTGGGGAACATGGGAGTAAAAAATTCCTTTTTGTTTCTTAGGTTTTGTGCGCAATGCTATTCATATAGCATGAGACTGCACATTCCCTTCTGTTATAAGAAGGTGTTTCTCCATTTTTATGCTCAGTGAAGCATTTTTTGCCCCTCTCTGCCTAAGCCTCTCTGCTAAGTAATATTGTTATCTAAGCAGTTGACATGAAACATATTTCAGTTATAACGTTGCATTGGTATATGAACAGTTGACATAAAACCATAGTTTCCTTATAATATGTTTTTCCTTGCAGCTTACCGAGAGATTTACTGCATCTCCCCCAGAATGTTTGCAGCTTTCTATACATTTCCTGTTTTTGTACAGATAATGAAGTATAGAGTGAAAAGGTGTGCCATTCTTTTAATACCGAGCACCAGCTAAAATGAAAAAAAACAATCTGTGTGTGAACCAAAAGAAAATGGCGCCATTACCAAAACTGCTGAATGGATGAAGGAGGGCATCCAGAACAAACACCTATCAGTTCCAATGGCTCCCAGCAAGAGATGCAGAACTGCTAGTAAGCTGGGAAAAGTCAGACTCCCAACTCATCAGGAACACAGGCAGAGATGTTTTTTTAAAAAAAAAAAAAATAATAAACTCAACTTTATTCTCATAAACAATAGTGTAGTTAAAAATAAAGGTGTGCTGTATCTGAAACTCTTTTATTGTCCCAATAATACTTTACAGGGGCAAGGCAACAAAACGCTGCGCAATTTGAAAGAGAGAGCAATAAACCTTTTATGAACCTACCCTAAAAGTCACAGACTATTATACAAGTCTGAATTTTCAACTTGCCCAACCTTTTTCTATCAGCTGTGCTATTTATAGAGTGCGATGATAAGTGTAATGTGAGTGCTTCATAAATTGACAATTTCACAATGTCATCAACTAATGGATTTAGTAAGCGGCCAAGCCCTTTAATACACATCCATAGTTTGTTCTATAAACATATCCATGGTTACCATAAAAGTAAAACTAAAAATAAAAACAGGAATAAAAAAGAGAATTTTGTGCTAAATGTCTGGACAAATATAGACCAGTTATTGATTCAGTTCAGTTTCAAGTTTTAACAAGACCTTTATTTTTAAAGGTGATATGGAAGATAATATTGTGACGTGGAAATAAGGATTAAGCCCTAATATGATTGATCACACAGCTGGTTGATTCACCTCCAAGAAAAAGAGATCAAGACAGACAGTTTGAAGACCAGGTTAAGACTGATTTATCATTTCTTGTTCAGGGGGGGAAAAAATCTTAGATATTGTCAGATTCTAAGATATTCTCAGACAAAAATAGATAATATATATATGATGTCACAGCTTGCCTCACATCCTCTATATTGATAGAATACCTACAAGACTGGTTTCAAAATAATTTGAGCTGCCATACTTTGAAGATTCAGGACTCGACTATTTTAGCCATGTCCTATCATTAACAAGCTGCTGTCTGTCTGTTAGATATTTTTTCAGGGGCTCAAACATTTTAACCCACTAGACCCACCATAGGATCTCTCCTCTAGCTGTGCAACCTTTTGAACCCCTGAAGCAGCATATTTTGATAAATTAATTTTAAAAACAATTCTTCTATCAGCCCTGGAATTTGCCAAAATGATATCAACATAAGTGTATACAAGCCCTGGTTTTATACACATGAGCATATTAATAATAACGCCTGACATCTCCTATCTTCCAAAAGTTGTATTAGAATCCCATAATAGTCAAGTAATTTGTATTCCAATTTTTCGATTTCAGCATAATCAGCAAATTTAGAATCAGGTCAGTGACTGATTAAATTGGATCCTGCACAATGTGTTACATCCTATGTCAATGGAATAATATCCTTCTCCCTTTTCTTTTTGTTACCAGAAAAGAAAGGGCACCAAAGCAGCAAAATAACATTAAGTGGATCAAAGAAGGCATAAGGTTATGTTTTAGACAAAACTCCGGAAAGGATCGATTTTAACGACATGGGCACTTTCAGCAGGGGGATTGGTGGAAGACCAATGCAGAACAGCGTAATGATCATCAGTAAACACATTTTTATATCGGATTAATTTGCTGCTCATGTTTTTGAATGTGAACTAGTTAATAAAGAAGGTATATTAGTCCACAAATTATGTAAATTCCATTTGTCAGAACAGTAATAATGTTTGTTTAATGAGTCTGGCTAAGAGAAATATCAACAGCAATGCAATATAATCCTCATCCACTTATAAACATTCAGCTTTGACAGTATACAGTATACATGTCACAGAACAAGGGGCATTGCTTTGTTTGATCACCTATTTTGTAATACAAATGGAGCAGAGCCTTGTTATAACAGAAGGCATCTTGCAGTCTCATGCTATATGAATAGCATTGCCCACAAAATCTAAGAAACAAGAAGTAATTTCTTACTACCAGGTTCCCTGGACTAAGGGCAAAATTTATTGTGATATTGCTCACTCTCACACAACGTTTCGGGTGTTCCTTCATCAGATGAGTGAGCAATATTACAATAATGTATTGCCAAGAATAGTCATTAGTGAATGGCTTAGTATTCAGAGGACCCAACCAGACAGGACAGATCTTTTTAAAAACAACAGGCAATAGAACCAAGCAGGGAAAACACAAAGCAACTTCAGGGGATGTGGCTTTTGTGGGACACATACAAATGTACCCAGCACCAGTATAATTAACCCCTATAGTAGGGAGAGGTGCAACAAAGTAGTTAAAATAGTTCAAATCGAAAACAAAAATAGAACTACTGTGCACACTCCAAGAATAGCTAAAAAACCTTTATTTAATTGTACAGGGTTCTCATTAAAAACATTTAAAACATTTAAAAATACATCTAATGAGGCTACAACATTCTGACTGAAAATGTAGTAATCAAGGAGTTAGTCATTGAAGGTACTCAAATAGACCTAAAGTGTAAGTAAAGGGGTATAGCTACCAACTCCTCTCGTTCGTGTCATCAAACGTCATGTGTAGACCTTATGGTAGGACCGCGAGCAGACGCGTTTCGCCCCCGTAACAATGTGGGGGGCTTCCTCATGTGCCCAAAGAGAGAGAAAGGTACCTGTCGCGCCGGTTATTTAAGTACGCTGCACCGCGCCGCCTAATGATGACGTCATACGCTGAATAGCGTCATGACGTCATACAACGTGACGTCACGTCCAATCATAGCGCTTTTCGCTTAGGTCAGGTGGCCGGCAATATCTCCAATTGTTGCATTAGCCAGTCGCTAGGGAACCAAATATAAACAAACCCTGTCGCGGTCCGTCAACTGTCACAATGGCAAGCATGCAAAAGAGGCTCACACTTAAATATGCAGTAGGAACAATATAAGTATTTACATATATACATGTTAGTGGTTCAGAAATATAGAGGTAATTTAAACAGTTTGACACATACATTAGTATCCTAGAACTGTTTGCACATAAATGGTTATGAAGGAAAATAAAGTATCCATTGCCTGTGTATCACTGCTTGGTCAGACAATAAGTATGTATAACGATCGTCCTTACAATAAATAGCTGATAAGTCCAACTAGTAAATCTGGCTGTAGTACGCTAGAAATATCCAAATGTATTCATTAGTATCTCTTGTAAGTGCCCATATAGCTGCGATCTCGTTATCAAGTTGAAGAAACCGGACAGCAGTAATAAGTCCAATTAATCAATTCAGCGCTTTAATCGTCGGTGAAATAAGTCTATTTCTGCAATAAATACCGTATAATTCCGGTGTCTTTCAGGCAGTATCTCTTTCAGTCGTATTTCCATCCGGTACCCATATAATTCCATTATCCGATCAGTTTATGCACTTGCACAATCATATCTGTTTGAAATCCATGTGGCTTATAGGTATGCTCGTCTATATTGCAATTTGCACAATCGTATCAATTTTTATCCATGTGGCTTGTGGGTATGTACATCTATAATGAAATAGGATGAAGTTAGGTCATAATAAGGTTAGATAAAAGGGGTGAAGTCCAATGCTTCATTTAGGCCTCTAGGTGCTTTAGTGCCCAACAGGTAAATCCATCGTGTTTCTTTTTTCAATAATATACGATTAATGTAGCCTCCCCTTATCGTTTCCTTGACCATATCTATACCCAGACACATCAGTCCATTAGTAGCACCTTCATGTTTATTTAAAAAATGTTCAGCTACACTGCTTAATATTTTACCCTTTTCCTTATCCCTACTTGCCAGTCTTATATTAGATACATGGCTGGATATACGTGCTCTTAATTTTTGGGTGGTCTTCCCTACGTATTGCTTGCCACATGGACATTTCAGTAAATAGATGATATTTTTAGATTTACAGTTGATGTAGTTGTGGATTTTATGTGAAACCGTGCCATTGCTATTAGTGAATGTATCAGTTCTTTCCATGAGGTGACAAGTGGTGCATTCTCCACATGGATAGTTACCTCTATAACGAAAACCTCCACTAGTCTTCTTATTTTTTGGTCTCTGAGCTGTCATAAGTGGGTACTCTGCAGTAAATTTAGAAAGCACAGGATCACTATTTAAAATGTGCCAGTTCTTACCTAGGATCTCTCTTTTCTGCCTCCAATCATTATTATATTGAGTAATAAATCGGATTTTATTATCAGTATTTTTGGTCCTAGTCGTTAAAAGATTATGTTGGTTCACAGTCTGGGCTTCATCTCTACAGGTTTTTAGCAGGTATTTTGGATAACCTCTTTGTTCAAACCGTCTTGTTAAGTCATCTGCTGCTGAGCTATAGTCTTCTTGTGTAGTACAATTCCGTTTCACCCTCAGAAACTGTCCCCTGGGAATGCCCTGGAGCAGTCTCTGAGGGTGTGCGCTCTTATAGTGCAGTAGGGAGTTTGTCGAGGTCTCCTTTCTAAATAATTTAGTTTGCCTCCCCATTTTTCAATGTGAACATCTAGGAAATTAACTCCTTGCATGGAGATTTCTCTAGCTAGAAAGATGTTCAATACATTGTCATACATGCCTTCCTCTGGATCAACTGTTAGGTAGGGTTAAAAAAAAAAAAAGGGGAATAGGTTGGACTTGATGGACGAATGTCTTTATTCAACCTTAATTACTATGTTACTATGTTACTATGTAAGGCAGTCAATGAAAGAGTTCAGCAGATCAAGGGGACCCCGCCAGATGAAGAATATATCATCTATAAATCGTAACCACAGTTCCACATGGTTAGTGTAACTGTCCATGTGGTCGCAGAAGACGTGCTCCCTCTCCCACCAACCCAGAAATAGGTTGGCGTACGAGGGAGCACACTTCGGACCCATCGCAGTCCCCCTAATCTGCAAAAAATACTCCCGATCAAATGTAAAGAAGTTATGTTCCAGCACAAATTGTAACAGTTTAAGTAAGAAGTTATTCTTTTGTCTATTGGCCATACCTTCAGATACTAAGAAATATTTAGTAGCCTCCAGTCCTTCTCTGTGGCCTATATTGCTGTAAAGTGATTCGACATCACAGGTGACTAATATATGCTCGTCATTTATGTCGATATTCTGAATTTTAGTTAGTAAGTCTGCAGTATCCCTAATATATGAATTAAGGCTAAGCACATGTTTCTGTAAGTGGGCATCAATATAACTACAGGCATGCTCACCTAGGCTCCCAATGCCCGAGACAATTGGTCGACCTGGAGGTGCATGTAGGTTCTTATGTACTTTCGGTAATAAGTAGAAAGTTGCCATTGTTGGTGTATCTACAAGTAGATATGATGCCTCCTTTTTGTCTATAATTTGGTTGCATGTAGCTTCCTCAATCATTGTTTTTAGTAATCTCTGATAATGTATGGTGGGGTCTGCAGGAAGTCGAATATAATTGGATCTGTTATTAAGGTGTTTCTTGGCTTCTCTAATATACATTTCTTTTGGCCAGATCACTACATTACCTCCTTTGTCGGAGCGTTTAATCTCTATATCAGATAGTGGGCCTAGTTCTTGGAGGGCTTTCTTCTCTCCCTTCTCCAAATTGTAATGTAGCGTCTGGTCAAAAGTAGAATTCTCTAAATCCTGTAAAACACAGTGGTAGAAAACTTCAAGATTAGGATAAAGTGAGAAGGAGGGAGTGAATGTGGATCTGGGTCTAAATTGATTAACAATACCGTTATCTGGAACGGATGGATAGTTAATGTCAGTTTGTTGTCCAGTGGTTTCTCGATTTTTCTCTTTATCAAAGAATGCCCTCAGGGCTAATCTTCTGCAAAATAAAAATAAATCTTTTGCTATGGTAAAGTGATCTGCATGTTCATTGGTGCAAAATGATAGACCCTTTGAGAGCACTGACCTTTGTGTGTCCGTGAGGTGATGATGAGATAAATTAATAATTTGTAACTGATCGTTTGAATTAGAGGTTGAGGTGGTAGCTAGTTTTTCTTCCTCTGATTCGTTCTGAGGGGATATCTTTATCTGCTTCTTACCTCTCTTCCCCCCTCTTCTGACTCTGTGTCTGTTTGTCTTGTTATCTTGTGACTGAGATATTGGCTGTCTCCTTTTTTTAAAAGTTTTGGGGCGCGTATTACCCCTATGTCTCCACATAAAGACTTCTAGGAAGTCTTTTTTGCCCCTTAAAAATTTCTCTCGTTTATTCTTTATGATCCCGCTTTTGTGGGACACATCTGACAAGAGAACTAGGGCTCCCAGATCTAGATCCATGTAAAGGAAGAAAGGCGGAGAGTGACTGGAGTGTCCTTCTGGGGGCCTTATGGGTAATAAACTGGTCTGTTTGGAAAGGTGAATACACATTGAAAATGTTGCTTAAACATATACATGCTACATTTACTTTCTCTTATAATGTGGGAAGTATTATAAGAGTATTATAGCTAGTTTGCCACATTGTATACTAATAAAAAGCACTTCAGAGGAAGACGGTGCACTTACAGGGTTATTCAATATAAGTTCTTATCGTTGAAAATAGTGCTAATTTTGCCCCAACCAATCAGATCTTATTCAACATTTGAAAGCTAACATCGAAATGGTTGGGGCAAAATTAGCAACATTTTAAACAATTAGAATTTTTATTGAATAACCCTGTCAGTCTGTTGGGTGTGGAATTAATATCCTGAGATCTGTATAAAGTCAGGATCCTTTAACCTTCTGTTTATGTCATTCATTCTTTTTGTACATCCTTTTGGAAGTGATAAGAATTCACCAGCCCTATTTAACAGTCATCCTCATTACAGCTTTTTGGTCCAAATAAGAACTGTATGTAACTAGATTACTGTGAACAAGTGCCTGGTGAACTACAATATGTGCCTTGCCCTCGTAGGTGCTTGTGTCTTACTAGGACAGGACATGTCAGATTATTTTATGATGCTAATAGAACATGAGCTAACTAGAGAATGCTCCGTGACATTTATTTGATATGAAACTCTCTTCTCTCTGTTTTACCAGCATGGGTGGATTCCTAAATGATTTCTCATCCATTTATACACCTGACTGAGGTGTTGAGAAATAAAATAGTCACACTGACTCATACGCTGGAGAGTAATGAGATGCAAAATATTATTGACGTATTTCCCAACCCAATTCTTTCCACCTGGAATGATACACACTGAAAGAACAATACGTTGTAAAGCAAATGGAAATGACATCTATATTTGTACTACAGATTTTATAATAAGCGTGCATATTTACTTTGCACCTTAATTACACATATTTTTGTTTTCTGTAAGATGCTAAAGATAAAGACAATATAATACATTTAAAGTTTGTCTTTATTACTTTGCTCAACAAAATGAACTTCTAGTCATTTCAACTTTGTATTTGTCCTTTCTTGATGAAGTCAGTCTAGCAATGCAGGTTACTGTATTATTTAGAATAAGGTGACCAAAGGAACACTAAACTCATATTAAATACATAGTAACATAGTAATTAAGGTTGAATAAAGACACTCGTCCATCAAGTCCAACCTATTCACTTTTTTTTTTTTTTTTTTTTTTATTTATATTATTTTTTTTAACCCTACCTAACAGTTGATCCAGAGGAAGGCAAAAAACCCCAGCTAAAAAAGGGGGGGAAAAATTCCTTCCTGACTCCAAACGGCAATCGGAAAGTATCCCTGGATCAACCAGATCTATATGCATTAATACCAGTAATTCTCAATATTTTTTAGTTTTAGAAACTTATCCAGGCCTTTTTTAAAGTTATTCAATGAACTTGCCATTACCACCTCTGCTGGAAGACAGTTCCACAGTTTCACCGTTCTCACTGTAAAGAAACCTCTCCTAACTTGAAGATGAAACTTCTTTTCTTCCAACCTTAAAGGATGTCCACGAGTCCTCTGATATGACCTATTAGTGAACAATGCACCAGAGAGTTCACTGTATGGGCCATTAATATATTTGTATAAGGTTATCATGTCCCCACGCAACCGCCGCTTCTCCAATGTAAACAGCCCTAACTTGTCTAATCTGCCTGCATATTCAAGCCCCTCCATTCCCCTTATTAATTTAGTTGCCCTTCTCTGAACTGCCTCAATTTCCAAGATGTCCCTTTTGTATATGGGATTCCAAAACTGCACCGCATATTCCAAATGTGGCCTTACCAGTGCCTTGTAAAGAGGGAGAATAATATTTTTCTCTCTTGATTCCATTCCCCTCTTTATACAAGACAATATCTTGCTAGCTCTAGCTGTTGCTACCTGGCATTGTTTGCTACAGCTAAGTCTGTTATCTACCAGAACCCCCAAATCTTTTTCCATTTCAGATGCACTTAACACAGAGTTATTTATGGTGTAGGTGGCACAGGGATTATTAAATCCCAAATGCATCACCTTACATTTATCAACATTGAATCTCATCTGCCATTCTGCTGCCCATTTTGATAATCTATCTAGGTCTGCTTGCAGCACTTGCACATCATTGGAAGTTTCCAAAGCTCTGCATAATTTAGTGTCATCAGCAAACACAGAGACCTTGCTCTCAATGCCCCCTTCTAAGTCATTTATAAACAGATTAAACAGAAGCGGCCCCAGTACAGAACCCTGAGGAACTCCGCTTAGAACTTTAGCCCACATAGATGTAGCTCCATTAACCACCACTCTCTGTTTGCGGTCCAATAACCAGTTCTCTATCCATGAACAAATGTTTTCTTCAAGGCCAACAGTCCTCAGTTTATACATTAGTCGCCTATGTGGCACAGTATCAAAGGCTTTTGCAAAATCCAAATATACCACATCCACAGCTGTGCCTGAATCTAACTTCTTACTCACTTCTTCATAAAAACCAATTAAATTTGTCTGGCATGATCTATTTCTCATAAATCCATGCTGACTACTACTAATAAGATGATCTCTGGAGACAAAGTCAAGGATATGATCCCTTAACAAAGTTTCCATCACCTTCCCTACCACTGATGTTAGGCTTACAGGTCTATAGTTACCAGGCTGTGAACGACTACCTTTTTTGAATATTGGTATTACATTGGCTTTTTTCCAATCCAGCGGCACATCCCCAGACAAAAGCGAATCTGAAAAGATGAGACACAGTGGTCTTGCTAGAACTGAACTAAGCTCTTTTAAAATCCTAGGATGCAATCCATCTGGTCCTGGCGCTTTATTGATATTAACTTTGTCTAATTGATTCCGTACCATATCCTCTGTTATCCAATGTGAAAACTCTTCATTTCCTCCCTGCACATTGTTACAATCCCTACTGTAAGGATTCTCAACAGTAAAAACCGATGTAAAAAAACGGTTTAGCAGATTAGCCTTTTCGGCATCCTCTACAACCACCTCAGCTCCATTATTTAATGGTCCCACATTCTCAGTCCTCATTTTTTTACCATTTATATACTTGGGGTTGGACTTGCTTTGTTCGGCAATCCGTGTTTCATTTTCTATTTTAGCTAGTTTAATTGCTTTCTTGCACTCTTTATTACAACTTTTGAAGTCCCTGTAAGCCTGTTCTGTGCCTTCTGCTTTCAAAATTTTAAAAGCCCTTTTCTTTTTTTCCATTTCCCTTTTTACCTGAGCATTAAGCCATGCAGGAGTGGACCTAATTTTTTTACACTTGTTTCCTAAAGGTACCGATTTGGAAATGTTATAGTTTAATATCCCTTTAAAAGTGGTCCACATCTGCTCAGTATCTTTACCTAGAAACAGTTCCCCCCAGTCTATGAGCAGGAGCGATTCCTTTAAAAGCATAAAATTAGCTTTCCTAAAGTTAAAAGTTTTTGTTAAGCCAGTGCACTTTAGTTTTCTGCAACCTATATTAAATGACACTATATCATGGTCACTATTCCCTAAGCTTCCCATTACCTTCATCTCCAAAATGAGCTCTGGGTTATTAGATATCACCAGATCCAACAACGCATTCTTTCTAGTAGGAACTTCTACCATCTGTGAAAGAAAATGCTCATATAGGAAATTTAAGAACTTTATACCTTTTGAGGTGCTGGCAGTTCCATTACTCCAATCTATTTCAGGGTAGTTAAAATCCCCCATAACCAGAACATGCCCCATACCAGCAGCCTTCGCCAACTGCATATGGAGATTCATTTCCACCTCTTCCCCGGCATTTGGCGGCTTATAACACACTCCAACAATTAATTTACCTACCTTCTTGCTTCCTGTACACAGTTCCACCCATAATGTTTCTGCCGCATCGTTTGCTCCCCCATCTATTCCATCTTTTAAATTTGGCTTCAATTCCTGTTTAACATACATACATACTCCTCCTCCTTTCTTATTAACTCGGTCATGTCTAAATAAGGAGTACCCTTCAATATTTACTGTCCAGTCGTGTGAATCATTAAGCCATGATTCTGCTATACCAATTACATCATACCTTTCCTTTAACGCTATTATTTCAAGTTCGCCGGTTTTTCCAGCCAGACTCCTTGCATTTGTAAACATACATTTTAGATTATCAATTGATTTACTTCCATACATGGTCGTACATGCCTCCTTATCCTCTATGCTCCCCCCTCCTCCTTCTCCTCCCTCCGTTGTGTTACTAGCCCCCAGATCCCTAACTTCTCTATCTACCCCTGTGTAGTTAAACGTTCCCTCCCCCCCCCATACCTAGTTTAAAATCTCCTCCAACCCCCTAGCCATCTTCTCCCCCAAAACAGTTGCACCACCACCATTGAGGTGCAATCCGTCACTACTAAAGAGCCTGTAGCCAACAGAAAAGTCAGCCCAGTTCTCTAAAAACCCAAACCCCATCTCCTTACACCACTCCCTTAGCCACGCATTTATACTCCTGAGCTCCCGTTGCCTCCCTAGCGTAGCACGTGGCTGCTGAAATCACTACCCTGGAGGTCCTTGCTTTTAACTTGGCCCCTAATTCTCGGAAATCATTTTTAAGGACCTCACCTCCACCTCTAACTTTGTCATTGGCACCAATGTGAACCAAGACCGCCGGGTCACTCCCAGCCCCATCCAATAATCTGTCTACACGATCCACCACATGTCGAACCCTAGCACCAGGCAGACAACACACTGTTCGGCATGCAGGGTCCTGGCGACAGATTACCCTATCTACCCTTCTAATAATAGAATCCCCTACCACTACCACCTGTCTATCCTTCCTAGCCCCCAGTTCTCCCTCCCTTGTATTGGAGATGGCCGTCCCCTGGGTGCTCAAGGGAAAGGCCCGCTCCATACATGCTGCTTCTGAGCCATCGTCCTCCACATCTTCACCTAAAATGGCAAATCTGTTGGGATCGACCAGCTGGGAAGAAGCCCCCCTATCCTTCCGTCCCCTACTTCCCCTGGTGACCCTTACAAATCTATCTTCCTTCTCCACCTTATCTGCCCCATCTCCACCCACCAATTTACTGGCCCCTGCCAGTACCTGCATTTCCCCCAGGTTTGCCAAGCCCTGCAATGCTGCAAGTTTACCCCTTAGACTCTGTACCTCAGATTCCAAATGGGCAACCCACTCACATCTGACACATACATAGGTCCCCTGGGGCGGCTGCTCCAAGATCCCATACATGCGGCAGGATGCACATTGCGGCGGCCCCAACAAAACTGTCCATACTAAACAGCAATACACAGTAGAGACACAGCAGAGAATAGTGTTTTCTCAAACGCTTTCTTGTTTTAAACGCTTTAGTTTTTTAACGCTGTCAATTCTCTTAAAAAAACAGAAAATCTCTTTAAAACAGGAAATCGCTCAGAGCTAATCGCTCATGGGACAGGCCTTAAATGAGGTTCAAAAAAAACCTCATATAAAAATAAAAAAATAACTAAGTGCCATCCGTTTCTATTATTCAGGGAGGTGAGAACGCTTATTCTCCCTCCCTGTGAATAATAGGACGATCGGGGACCTGGAACTTACCTTACACGCCGCTCCACTCGCAGCCGCTCCTGCTCTAACAGCCGCTCTGTCCCGACCAAGCGCCCTATCTTGTGCGCATGCGCGCCAATTCAAAAGATAGGGCGCTCGGGACAGAACAGCTGTTAGAGCAGGAGTGTCTGCGAGTGGAGTGGCGGGTAAGGTAAGTTCCATGTCCCCCGATCGTCCTATTATTCACAGGGAGGTGAGAATAAGCGTTCTCACCTCCCTGTGAATAATAGAAAACAGATGCCACTTATTAATTTTTGGTTTTATGTTCCTTTAATGGGTCGTTGGAAAGTCTTCCCAACGACTGCACTTCCCAACGACTGCACTGCACTGCGCATGTCCAAATTCTCCCTGAGGAGAGACAGGAGACAGAGACCATTTGGCACTCGGCCAGGCTCCTGCTGTTCGTTTTTTCAGCTGTCAATAAAGTGCATTATTATAAACAAACTCTTCTACTGTGTGTGAATTGCATGGTGGGAAATGATCTCTCTCAGTGCTGGATATAGGGATTACTAAGTAGAGATGGCCAAATTTCTGAAATCCATTCCCCCTGAGGATTAGGGGATTTGCAAAAAAATCTGAAAATTTCGAAAATGATGCTAATAGAACAGTGACACTGCCGGAGCTGGCGACAACATGTCCCCAGCATTGCCAACGTCTTGATCGAAAGTCTTCTTTCTTCTCGAACGTTCCAATCCTCCTTGAACTTTCGAGGAATTTAGAAATTTTCCGAACTAAAATCTGCGAGATCTGCCGCGGATCCAGTTCGAATCCGCGAACTGGCCATCTCCATTACTGTTCATTCTCAGTTTAAAAATAACCAGTCTGCTAACATTCAGCTGCAATGCAGTATACCAAATACATGAATATTTTATAGAGCAATAAATACCAAATTATTAGTCTAATAAAAAACACAATATAAAACAATAAATATGTAAAAATCATAAAGATATTTATCTATCAGCTGCTGAGCCTACTTAATCAAAATAACCAATTTTAATTCCTGTCAATAATTAATCAATACAGTTTCCCAAACAAAGGAAAAAAAATAAGATCTTTAAAAATGGTGCTAATTTTACCCCAACCATCTAAGAGAAAAACGGTTAGTGGTAGCAAACAAGGGCACACTCTTAAATTATCATTAAATTACCGGTAAAAACTCCTTATTAATATGAAACACATGGAGTGTCACAACGACTATATAAGACAGCAGTAAATCACACAATAATTTGTGATGTAATTTTTAAAAAACACATCCTACACCCTGCACCCATCAAATTGATTACAACCCAGTCATTGGTATATCGATATATCAAGGGAGCCCCGGCATATATATTGTTTATATCATACATTTTTGTAACAGTAGGAAGGTCAGGCAATAAAGAGAAATACTCTAAAGGTAAATCATCACAGTGTGGCAGATACAACCTGAAATAATCTACCGAACATAGAACCAGAACCGGTAGTCCATGATACAGGTGCAGGGTGCAGGAGCAAATTAAAAATACTTGCTAGACGCATACCGTCCCAGCGGTGGGACTTTGTCTGCTACCTCGTCTGCTACTGATGAAGTCCCACGACTGGGATGATGCGTCTACCAAGTGTTTTTTTAATTTGCTCCTGCGCCTTGCTCCTGTATCATGGACTACTGACTCTGCAGTGGCGTAGCTACAGACTTATGGGCCTTGATGCAAAATTTGGGCATGGGCCCCCCCAACCACCGCTGCAAACACAAATCGGCACTGCAAACTAAATATAATTTCCTTTAATAACATCCAAATTCATTTAAAACAGACAAACATACTTTACCCATACACCTAGCAAAACATTCAATCAGATTCAATCAGTATTTCTAAACTTAGATCCTCAAACCTTCTAAAATAACTAACCAACTGACGCTAGTAAAATGCTTGGCACACAGAGGTGGTAAAATGCTTTGTATATAACCACTGGTAAAATACTTGGCACAAAGGCTTGCTAAATGCTTGGCATGCAGACACTGATAAACTGGTTGGCAAAAACTGGCACTGCACACAGCCAGCACTGTTAAATGCTTGGCACACAGACAATATTAAAATTGCTTTGTACACAGACCACTGGTAAACAGTTGACACACAGACTGTTATTTAGAACCTTAGCAAAAAATGGGGCCCCTTCTTGGCCAAGGGCCCTGGTGCGGTCGCATCCTCTGCACCCCTGGTAGTCCCGTCCCCCCCCATGGCTCTGGTGGTAATGTATGCTCGGTAGCGTTATGTTCAGACTGTATCTGCCCACACTGTGATGGTTTACCTTTAGAGTATTTCTCTTATTGCCTGACCTTCCTACTGTTAAAAAAATATATGTATATTAATAATATATATGCCGGGTGTCCCTTGATATATCGATATACCATAACTGGGTTGTAATCAATTGATGGGTGCAGGGTGTAGGATGTGTTTTTAAACTGTTTGTGTGATTTACTGCTGTCTTTATAGTCGTTGTGACACTCCATGTGTTTCATATTAATAAATATTTTAATTGAATGATTTGTGGAGTGTACGCTTGTTTGCTACCACTACTGTTTTTTTCTTTAGATGGTTATATTTAGTCTAGGAGCACCTCTGCTATCGTTACTTATTTGCTTTATTTAGCTAGTGCCCTGTTAGGGGCTGCCTTTTTGTTTTAATTCCCCCCCAACCAATCAGATGTTAGCTTTCAAATGGTAAATAACATCTGATTGGTTTATTAGCACCATTTTTAACAAAGAACTTGTATTACACCTCCATGATATATATTAAATGCAAAAAATGTGCTAGAAATGCTACTAGTGATTCATCCCCTTATAGGTTAGATAGATTTTTAAAGTGCTGTGTGAAAAATATCCAGATGAGTGAATCCAATATTTCATTGACCTATGTCTGTTGGAGTACACAAAAAAGAGTTAAAAAAATATTTTGTATTGTATATTAATATCCAAATAAGAGATATCATTAAATGCTAATAGTTTAGTGAGTGAAAGTCTGGGAACTGAACACTATATATCAAGACATCAGCTGCCTATTCAGCGGCATGCTTGCTTTTTATCAAGAGTAAAGGTGGCCATACATATATCTGATTTTACTTACCCACCGAGCGATCCCGCGACATTAGACCGATCCTGCTGGAACCGCCTATCCCGTACTTCTATGCGACCGAACGGAAAAGGCGTCCAAATGGAAAAGGAGGTTCTGGCAGGATCGGTTTAATGTCTCAGGAGAGCTCAGTCGGGTAAGCAAAATCGGATATATGTATTGCCACCTTAAAGGGAAAGTTCAGTGCAAATACATGTATTTTTAGAAAAAAGAGCATTAGTTTTTCATCCCAAGACCTTAACCTGCCTTCGCATTTTGTCTGTATATAAATAAATGCAACCAAAATACTAACTTCCTGTTTGCAGACCCCTAGTAGAGACTGTTATGTCTTGCCCTTGACCCAGCTCTGTTAGGAAATTTCAAGGAAGTGGTGTTTCCTGGGAAGAAGAAGTCCGTTAGAACCTGAAATGTCACTTATTATGTCAACAGCAGGGAACAGCAAAGGGTATGAAATCAACTGAATTTTAAAATGAAAGGAATATGTAGAATAACTAAGAAGACATTACACAAACTACAATTAACAAATATTGAGAATTTCCAATGAACTGTCCCTTTAAGTACTTAGCTGGTAGTAGGGTATAAGCTCTTGAGTTGTCTCTCGCTTTATCTCCTATCCGGTATTCGGGGAGTCAGACTTTTGTTGTTGCGGCAGCATAGCGAACGGAAGTCTGAGAATATTGCCAGAGTAACATGGATCCATTTTAAGAAGTAACTGGTGCAGAGGAACTGTAACAAGTTGCCATAAGTTGAGATTAGTCCAAACTACTGGGTTATCTATTTGGGAGACAGATTGTGGGCCTAAGTTAATGGGCACAGAAGCCTGTCTCACCCAAAACCGGAAAGGAGAGAAATCGAGGGACACCCATGTGCAATCAATTATGTTGTGAATTTATACACTAACAGGGAGATTCAAAAAAAGTTCTTATCGTTAAAAATGGTGCAAATTTTGCCCCAACTAATCAGTTGTTAGCTTTTAAATAAGATCTGATTGGCTGGGGCTAAATTAGCACCATTTTTAATGATAAAAACTTTTATTAATCTCCCTGTAAGATTTTATCTCCTATGTTTAAGAAACATATTGATTCATTATTGACTCAACAAGATTAATTAATTGGATATTTTGATAAGTAGACTGGCCGCTGATAATATAAATATCTTTTATGATTTATCACTCCATTGGGCCACTCTAGTGTGTGCCTTTTAATGTGTGACCGTATCGCAAACGTGATTGGATTGTGTGTTAAAATGGCCTGATGTGACCTAGCCTAAACAAAGTATATGGGTTATTCAATAAAAGTTCTTATCGTTTAAAATGGTGCTAATTTTGCCCCAACCAATCAGATCTTATTTACATTTGAAAGCTAACATGTGATTGGTTGGGGCAAATTAGCACCATTTTAAACGATAAGAACTTTTATTGAATAATCCTGTATATGTTTCCCTTTTACTATTTTTATAGCCTAACACAACTGTTGATTAGCTGCTGTGGGTCAATGACAACAGAGCGAATGTTCACCATGTTATTATGTTATGTTTACTTGTTACTTTCTAAAAAAAATATTAGCCTTTTATCAGACCTTTGACTTGTGTACAGTTCTTAACAACATGTATCACATGGTGTTTTCTCTTTAGTAATATTCAATCTACATGCAGAGCAAGATATAGGAAAACTGTAATTTCTCAGTGTGAAGTTATTATAAGTAAATTCAAACCAAATGTTTGTTCTGTAGATTCAAGCTCTGTTTCTATTCAGGGCGCTGGATTTCGATCTATGGATTTTCTATACTCCTTTTTTATCTATACAGCTCTTGCTAAAACTGTCAATTAATTAATGCTAAAATACAAATAAGCCTGAATTAATTCTGTTTTTCCTAAGTAACAGTTTGACATGTCCCTTACCCGTGAAATCAGCAACATTGAGTTGAAATCTTCTTGATGTCTATGTGGACTACTGACGTCCCTATTGCTGGTTATAGACAAGACACAAATAACTGAGAAGTAACTACGCTACAAAGTCAGAAAACCCATTAACTTGCATAATTCCTGATAATTGTTCCACATTTCTGCTGATTCAGAGCTAAGAAGCACACAATTTCTCCTCCTTAAGGGGTTTACAGTGGTACACATTCCTACCTTTAAAACAACCCCAGGATCTGGCTTCTAGCTGCAATGCAAACTTGTAGCAGTAGAAGTGCCAGGCCACACTTGTGCGCAATAATGATTGCGATCCAGTTGCAATATAATAGCGCACCTAGTGTGGCCCAATCTGGAACGGGCGATTGCGTGCTCATGACCGCTGCAGTGTGGCCTCAGACTAAAGGATGGTGTTTACAGCTAGCACTTTGAGCTGTTATTTCACCAGCACCTTTGCTCAGCCCCATGCCTGTGACGTGAGCATGCCCAGTTGTATCCTACTCTATACTGTCTTTAAATAGCTTCAGAAAATATTATTTTGGGGGGGGGCTTCTCACACAGCACATCATATAACTGTCACACCACTTTGTACAACGTACGATTCTGTCCACGCCCGCCGACCGCGACTGATACACGCGACGAATGGCCTTTAACTTAAACCAAAGAAGCTGGAGACAGCATCATAGGCTTGTTTGAAAGGTATAAGAAGCTGTTTTTAAATAGAGGACACTTGTGTGGAAACCAGAGTTATACTTTAATCTTCTATGCAACAAGATAAAGAGGTGTTCGATACCTCCTAATTTTCACCCCAGTACCATAAAATCTACAGTGTACATCTTCCCCACCCACCTTTACCCAGAATCATTACAGTTACCTCCCCACATCCCTTAGGATATCACGCAGCTGCAGAAGAGGCGCAATGATCACAACCATCTGAACTGATAGGAGCATGCTTAATTGTAATGTAATGTAATGTAATCAGCAGGGCTGCACTGAATGCAAGTGTACGATTATAAGAACATTAATTGTAAATCAGCCATGTTATATGTGTTTTTTAATAGTAACCATGATCTAGCACCTGATCTGACAACCATGGCTGATTGCTAAAGAAAACTGGCATCGGAAGAAGACCAGAGCAGAACAAAGCAGGTAAAAAGCTTCGGGCACCACAGGGAAGTAAGTAAGGTAGAATTATCTTGTTTTTTGGGGGATAAGGAAGTATTGATTTTAAAATTGGGGTGGCAATTTAAAGGGAGCACATAAAAAATATGCATTGTACATAGCTGTCCTGAAATCAGGTTCACTACATTACTAAATTGTCTCTCTTTAAATGGGAATTGTATGTTGATGCCAAAAGAAATTTAACACCCTATAATTGTAATATTCAAATATTATCTTTGCTCAAAGCAGAAAACTGTCACAGTGCCAATACCTGCAATTCTATGAATTGTAGTTTGTTAAGCAACAAGTTACATACCGATCTATCTACATAATTCTATTATGTATAAAATCAAAGAGATCTGCATACCCTCCAATCTTTAATTAGGTACAGTAATCACGGGCATGTAATGCAGAGTGAACATGGATGAGATGCAAGGGGGCAGAGAACAGTTAGATATTGAAAAATAACAGGGCACGGGATAGGCTGGAAGGCTAGCAACTTTGTTCAAGTTAGCAAGGCCAACAGGCTTAAAGAAAAGGCGGAGTAAGGAGTCCACAGCAGAGAAGACAGAGAAAAGGATCTTCCCACCCACCCCCCACCCAGTCCTCTCTTTGTTTGGCTTTCCTTCCTTTCTCAAAATCTGCAGATATAATAGAAGCTTGATGGCACAGCTGGTGGTCCAGAAGTGAGGCGTCATAGCTGGGTATCAGTAGGTGGTGGGTCACTGGAAGCCGACTGGAGTGGCAAGAATGGAGTTAGCCCACGGGGTGGCAACTCTTGTATTATCTGTCTGGTAAGCATGCCAAGACATTTGCACGGTGGCTTCCGGTGAATCACACAAAAGGCTTTTGAATCCACACAAAGGCGTTTGATGTTTAAAATGTTATATACCTGGAAATTGTTCATTGTTATAGTTAAATGATACACAGTAATTTCATACACATTGTTTATTATTAAAGCTGTGACCCCTTTTGCTCCAAACAAGGTGTTTTATGTGGGATTTGGGGTGGGCAAAGGTAGTTGGCAAGTAGCAGATCAAAGAAAGGTAATTGGATGTTAAGAAGGTAAATGTGTGTAGGGCATCCTGCTATCTCATCCAAGTATTGAGCAATGCATTGCACAGAGCTGGGCTATGATCAGGTCCACTGTATTATTCCCACAAAACCCTCCAGCTCTGCACTGATTTTTTTATAAGTGTAACTATTAAAGGGGAATTTTGGAGGGCAGGCATCTGGTATCCAGTAATGAAGCATGTCATAAGAAAGAGATCCAAAGGCGACTTCACCTTTAAGATCCAAATAGCACTATTTATCAGCGAGAGGCAGTTTGCAGTAACACAATATTAGAATTACATGAGAGAAGTACAAGTGCAAGTAAACCTTTTAAAGAAGGTATAGTTGATAAGTTGATGGAATTAAAGGACAACTATAGCACGTATAATTACTGGATATGGTAAAATATGTAAAAAAAAAAAAATTTAAATTTGCAAATGTTCATGGAATTTTTCCCATTTTTATTTATAGTTATTTTAAGGTTATGCACAAAATCTTACTGTTTCTAAAAGCTCTGATACTCCCAGTACAACGATACCAGTTATATATATATATGTAGGTACCCAACTTTTCCTGTACAGGAGACCCCCCCAAAATAAATGACTCACCTTCAAGAATATTACACAAACCAATTGAAATTTATAAACACTTCTGATGTTAACTAGAATATCTACCAATTAACTAAATATTTGGTAAGGTAGTCAAAGTGAGTCAAGGTAAACACATGGGGGTAACGGCAGCACTGTGTGCATAGGTCAGGTTAGGTTCCACAAGGAGGATTAGTAGTGCTATTGAGAAAGCCGTGTGTAGAGGTTTAACGTGTATAGAATTTTCTTCTATGGCTACTAATCCTCCTTGTGGAACCTCCTGACCCTTTGCACAACAGTGCTGCCGTTACCCCCATGGTGTTACCTCTTCGACTGGCCGATAAGTTTGTTACTGGGGCACTTGATTAGTCAGCTTGTAGGCTGAGGGAGGGTTGTACTTACAACATTTATTTTCACTATGGAGGTGTGTGTTCATATTTGTATATTACCTTTTTAAATGTTTTTTAATATCTTTCCACTGTCATTGCCCAGGTACTGCCTTAATAAAGGGTGTGTAGATAACCTTTTACATTCATCATTCATGTGTGCTGTGTATACTTATCTCTTCTTGGTATTGTGATATAAGTACTTTTATACACACACTATACCCACTTGGTAATGCTTTTAATACCCTGTGGCCTGTCTATTGTGCAATAAATAAAATAAGATGATTTAAAGATTGAAATCCTACCTAAACCCGCTTGATAAGCAAAAAACCCACTAAATGTCAATCTCCTACATGTCCTGAATCAAACAGTATGCCATATGCCTGATGCACACAGCAAACGGGGCCACCACACAAATGGGACGCATGCACAAGTGCAATTACACAAAACTTCAAAGTGCTTCTGTAATTTTGAACAGCCTACACTTTTTCAAAGGAAACACCTACAAAACTTGGAAATACCCCCTACAAACTATCAGGGTTATTCAATAAAAGTTCTTATCTTTCAACATGGTGCTAATTCTGCCCCAACCCAATCAGATGTTAGCTTTCAAATGTAAATAACATGTGATTGGTTGGGGCAGAATTAGCACCATTTTAAACTATAAAAACTTTTATTGAATAACCCTGCATATATTTTTGGAATCTACAAACCTTCAGTAGGTTACGGTTCCAAGCTTTCATATTTACATGAAAAATTCCAGACACAGTAATCCAAGAACTCTGTGTTTTTAGGAGATTTTGTGAAAAATAAATAAGATGATTGAAAGGTGAAATCCTACCTAAACCCACTAAATGGCAATCTCCACATGTCCTGAATCAAACGGTATGTGCCATAAGCGTGGTGGCAAACTAGACAGGGCACCAACTAGTTCAAATGTGTATGCATGTACAAAAAAAAAATCAAAAATGCACAACCCACCCCCCCACGCACACACTATTACCCTTTTAGTGGTATTTTAGTGAAAGCTAAATAGTGGTACTGAGAGTCGCAGAAGTTTTTGCACACTTTACTGATCCTAAAAATTAAATTCGGTCTTTTTTGGTACCTCTGCAAAATTTCCTACTAAAATATGGCTTGTTTCCCTTGAATAAGACAAATAATTATCTGCGTTTACTGTACGGATCCACTGGGACATTGGGAAGCTTGGAGAAAAGTTTTTTGCTAATTTTTAGCTTTAGTGTAAAAAAAAAGGTGTGTATCACTTTAAGAATTTTTTATGAGAATTTCCCCACCTTTTTTTCTTATCTTAGGGAATGATAACGAACTTGGAATATGGGCATAATGCCCATTTTC
The DNA here is from genome assembly GCA_019447015.1 of Hymenochirus boettgeri. Taxonomy (NCBI): domain Eukaryota; kingdom Metazoa; phylum Chordata; class Amphibia; order Anura; family Pipidae; genus Hymenochirus; species Hymenochirus boettgeri. The sequence goes on along the minus strand of CM033472.1, from coordinate 213,380,043 downwards.
CAATTCGAAATCAGATCCGAAAAATCCATTTTCCAGTAAGTGATTTTTCATTCATTGGCAAAGATCAATAATTTGGTGATCAGAAAATTTTGATCTCTGTCCCCATTTTTTTCCTAAGTCTTTGCTAAGTGTTAGATATCTGTATCAAGCGTCATCCAATACATATGTATATCTCGTCAGTAAAATATTATACTTATCTATCTGGTATATGTATCAACACAAAGTCAGCACAATCCATCAACATTAGTCATCCTGCAGACCCTAAGAAGCGGTCAAAACCTGTAACTGAACATGGTGTCAGTAAGCATGTGGATCCATGGGGGACAAGACGCCGGAAGAACAGCCAGACGCATTTCGCTCACTGAGTGAGCTTTCTCAGTGGCGTGTAGACGCCAGAACAGCTACGCTGTTTAAAACAGTGCATAGTCTCGTATACCGACAGTGATCGCGCTATGTGATGATGTCGTCCAAATTCAGTGCAAGATCCCGAGCGCCATTTGGAAATGCAAATAGACAGTATACACAAACTAATCAGCCCATAATAGAGCTACAAGCTAGGGCAACAGTGTCCATCACGCCTGCAAGATACAGGCTATATATAGGATAGTGATATAAATACATAATACTCAATATGAAAAAGTCTATCAGAGATAAACAAGATTGAGATATAGAAACTTATAGTACAGTCTCTATATATGCATTATTGTGCAAATATGTACACAATAGTAATTGATTCACAAACCCAACTCATTATATAACTTATTAACATTGCCTGTTTTAAGTTGACAAAAACACGAGGGACCGACTATTTGTTTAAATGTAACCCAGAGACAGAAGTTGCATCATAGTCCTATAGCACCAGTGTCCATAATAACAATATAGTTCACGTCATGGATAGCTGAAAACAAAGTCAAGGATATATGTATCAATATGTGAATTGTTTTGGAAAAACATTGAAAGATTCCATCCTCCAATGTAGTGAGGTCCAGAATAATGTAGATTCATATGCCCTCTTCGAGTGGATGTAATATCAGGCATAGAAGTGGGATAATCCAAAGTATAAGAATTGTAATTCAATCACAGGTGAGTATGTTAATTATAATGGGGAGGAATCCAATCCAAGAGGAAAAAGTATATATATATATACTACTATATATATATATATATATATTACATATACAATACAAGGAATTGTGTGGAGCACTCCAATTAGGCTAATTTACAACTACATTTAGCGGAAGTGCTACTGACTGGTCAAACATTATACAACATAGAAGATAATCAATGCACATTCCTAGGCCCCATACATATCATATTATCTGCACACTGGCATACTTATATAAACAAAGGGGTTTTAGTATACATTACTGTGATCACATGAATGAAAGCCTTCCGCAGCACGTCAGGTAACCCCAGTCTGGAAGGTCCTAACTTCTAACCGTTTTAATTTCTTTTACTTCAATTACGATTAGCAAACTTTTGCATTTCTCATTCTTACACACTGGATCCACATAACAGGCTCTCTCCCTTCCCCTCAGCCCTTTGGCTTTTAAAATAGGGAAGAGGCCATCCAGTGCTTTATATTAAAGGCAGAGGACCTCCCATTAAAGGGGGCGTGTTGGGGTGCTATTACCACATGGAGGCTTGACCAGCCTCCAAATAAATACATACAATCAAGAATTGTGGAAGCACTCCAATTAGGCTAATTTACAACTACATTTAGCGGAAAGTGCTACTGATACTGGTCAAAACATTTATACAACATAGAAAAGATAATCAATGCACATTCCTAGGCCCCATACAATATCATATATCTGCACACTGGCATACTTTATAAACAATGGGTTTTAGTATACATTACTGTGATCACATGAATGAAAAGCCTTCCACCACGTCAAGGTAACCCCATTCTGGAGAGGTCCTAACTTCTAACCTTTTCAATTTCTTTTACTCATTACGATTAGCAAATCATCGTGTCTGCACACATGTAGGGACAATAAACACATGCACCACATATGAGTTCCTCGAAGTCTTACACCCCTGCCACGTCTTAACGTTTCTTCTGAAAATGACTAGATAACCATAGATTTCTGCTTCTTTAGCCGTAATCTGAGGTGAATCGAAATAAATTTAGAAAGCAAGTCATCAGAAAGTAGATTTGCCAATTTTTATATAAAGCCTTCCTAACCTCAGGGAATTCCTCATTATACTTCGTTATGTACCTGATGGAAGTGTCATGTCTCCTATTTTTTGGGATTAGTAGTTCAATCTGTTTGAAATCATCAGTCAGCTTTCTGTGTCTATCAAGGCAATTCTCTCGGATAACCTCTATTGAGGAATCTTTGTGTGAGATCCTCCGCTTCCTTATTGTATGTCACATCATGCTGCAATTACGGCGTACTCTCATGTATTGTCCTTTCGGTATATTTTTCCACACAGTTTGGTCAGAGACCATTATGTCCACTAGTAGCCTCAGACAATCCTCTTACAGTGCAGATTAGGCAAGTAAGAATGTGACTGAGGTCAGGTGAGATGTCCAGACACACACACATAGTACATATACATGCATACATACAATTATAACACACAGTACTTAAGGCAGTTACATTTACTTTAATGCCTCGTGGGAATTTCACACTTTATGGTATTTGTTGGGAGGGGCTATTATAAAAATTGGGGTTTTCAATTAATTGTACACCAGCTTTAATGTACACCATTAATAATAAAAAGTAAATAGTAAAAAAATAAAAAATAGTAAAAAAAATTTTTCTAACCTCAGTTAAATGAGTGATGTAAACGGATTATTTTAAAATGTTATTAAAAGGAAGCTAAAATATAAGCAGATGCATGCGAGCCTCTTCAGACCGCCGACAAATGTTGGAGTGCAGGCCAAAAGTGAAACAGAAAGCAGGCCACACTTTCTTCAAAAAATTTTCATCTTATTAGAGGCAAACATTATGATTAAGGGGCGGAGCCGCGAAACGCATCAGGTGGTTGCCATGGTAAGCGTGTGGTTGCCTGTCTCTTCTTGTTTTTAATGTGTGCATCTAATAAGATTGCATTTTTAAGATTGCTTCTGATTTTAACAAAGTTAAAATATGGATTCTATTATTCTAGCAGATAGCTGCAACGCTTAAACACAGCAGCATTGTGTGTACATACGATCAGCGGTATTCTAATTTCGGTATTTGTACCCTCCTTCCTAGTGAGTAACGGTTACAGAAGTTTGACCAATAGGAAGGTATTTTCATGCACTGCACATGTGTGTGTGTGTGTATAATCATTGGTATATTCATTAATATAATAATCATACTAACAATATTATAATAACAATGGAAATGATTTGATGGGTAGTCCTGCATCCCTATGATTTCTTATTTTTACTCAGATTTCCTCACTGCCCAATATTACAATGCTGTCAGACAGGTCAGGTGTGCCTCACCCTCCGCCACCCATATTTATAGCACACTCCCATATGAGTGATAGAAAGGCTGCTGCTGTGCCTAGAGGGAACCACTGGCAGTAGATTCTCACTGAACACATTATAACACAGAAGGTAAGGCATCCTTGTACTACTTTAGAGCATGCTGGTTGAGTTCTATAGACGTGCTTGCCCTAAAGTACACTGATATTCTCCCAGTCTTTCTTTGTGTGTAATATTTTTTTTCACATTTCATTCACATTTGTACGATGGTTCAGCTATTTATCCAAGAGGGAGTGGGGAGAATGTGATGGACAAATGGGAATGGTTTGTATTTACAATCCAATAAATCTAATTCATTATAAGTTGATTCCCTCTGGAAGGGCTTAAACCATCCAAACTGTGTGTGGAGGCAAAGTGCTTCCCAAAGTAGTAAATGGGAATATCGTCCCTGATAGGAACCCAATATATCCTTTCCATTCTGTGTAAATGACTTTATTCTTGACAGAAGAAAGATATATTCATAGATTCAGTCTTTAATATTCTTCCTTTCATGTAGACACTCCTAGAAACCACTTAACTCACTCTAGTGTTTGGATAAACATTGATTGTTCTACTCACTAAAATTCCATACTGTCTAAGCACCAGTACCTGGAGGGGAAAGACTGTGGTGTACAGTAACCCCTGCTATTTAAGTAAATGTCACACATTCTATAAACAAAATAAAGACATTTACTGGTCCCCATATCTTAATTATTGTATTGAGACTAAACCAGCTAAATACCATCCCACATGTTTATCCCTGTTTGCCCTTTATTTGGCTGTTTTTCATTTCTAATTAAATGTTAATGTAGTAAATACAGATGATAACATACATTAACAAAAAGGAATAAAGAGAAAAATTAAATGAGATCATATTTAAAACATTCTATTCTGTTCATGGGTATATAACTGAGGCTGTCATTCCTACTGGGATTTTTTCTCATATTATTATTTTTCAATATTTGTTCATGGGAAAGTCATTGTCAGGAATCTTGTGCAGCAGAACAAAGTCCCTCATCTCCAGCCACTGGTTAGTCACATCCAGAGCGATGGAGAGATATCCTTTTTTTGAGCCCAACCTCATGAGTGAGTGCCTTGCTAATCTGTCTGTATAGGGCAACGCGAGTATTTTCTGCTCAGTACAAGGTCACTATTGAGAATTGTGCATTAAGTTAACTGTTCAGAATCTCCTAGTTTTGTACTTCCTTAATTATGGTACAATGTATGCTGGGAGATGTAATACAGAAGCTAAAAGGATTTTGAGTTTGACACGCCCCCTAATATTTTTACATATATAACCCCATGTGTCCGTACACAATATTCCTTGTATATTCATACCTCCTTGTGCATTTCAGTGTTTGTCCAACCCATGGTAGCTTCAAAGGGGCCTCTTTTAAAAAGATTCACAACTCCATTACAGTATACGGTACTTTTTTGTGTTGTCTTAATTTTCATAATTCACTTCAATCTATTAAGAATTAGAATACATCTGGCAAGAATTATAATATAAAACATTGTTACCAAAAAAAATGATATCAACCCACACAAGGTCCTTTCCCGTGTAGGCATCACATTAACAGTAAATATTCTGCCAGCATTTCCCTAGCAAGTGGTGACAAGAGAAATGTGTAGACATCCAGAAGAACTAAATGACAATCACCAATGGACAGCCCGAATGGGAAAGTAAATAAATGCAACAATTCTTCACTAATCCTTGTTATATACATGAGGGAGTGGCCTGGTTTTTTTATATATATTAAATACAACTTTTTTACAATTTTGACTCAACGTACCAACAACGTTTTCGGCCAATAATCGGCCCATTGTAGGCACTTTATGCGCTGAAACAGTCGTTTGTTGGGAGATCCACCAAGTCGTCGGACGGCAAACAGATCTCCGAAGAACGACTCTTACTTTGACGCCGATAAAATGCCTACGGCACAGTTCAAATCTATCTTCCTTCTCCACCTTATCTGCCCCATCTCCACCCACCAATTTACTGGCCCCTGCCAGTACCTGCATTTCCCCCAGGTTTGCCAAGCCCTGCAATGCTGCAAGTTTACCCCTTAGACTCTGTACCTCAGATTCCAAATGGGCAACCCACTCACATCTGACACATACATAGGTCCCCTGGGGCGGCTGCTCCAAGATCCCATACATGCGGCAGGATGCACATTGCGCGGCCCCAACAAAACTGTCCATACTAAACAGCAATACACAGTAGAGACACAGCAGAGAAATAGTGTTGTTCTCAAACGCTTTCTTGTTTTAAACGCTTTAGTTTTTTAACGCTGTCAATTCTCTTAAAAACAGAAAAATCTCTTTAAAACAGGAAATCGCTCAGAGTAATCGCTCATGGGACAGGCCTTAAATGAGGTTCAAAAAAAAAACTCATATAAAAATAAAAAAATAACTAAGTGCCATCCGTTTCTATTATTCACAGGGAGGTGAGAACGCTTATTCTCACCTCCTGTGAATAATAGGACGATCGGGGACCTGGAACTTACCTTACACGCCGCTCCACTCGCAGCCGCTCTGCTCTAACAGCCGCTCTGTCCCGACCAAGCGCCCTATCTTGGGCGCATGGCGCCAATTCAAAAGATAGGGCGCTCGGGACAGAACAGCTGTTAGAGCAGGAGTGTTGTCTGCGAGTGTGGAGTGGCGGGTAAGGTAAGTTCCATGTCCCCCGATCCGTACTATTTTATTGCCAGGGAGGTGAGAATAAGCGTTCTCACCTCCCTGTGAATAATAGAAACAGATGCCACTTAGTTAATTTTTGGGTTTAGTGTTCCTTTAATGGGTCGTTGGAAAGTCTTCCCAACGACTGCACTTCCCAACGACTGCACTGCACTGCGCATGTCCAAATTCTCCCTGAGGAGAGACAGGAGACAGAGACCATTTGGCACTCGGCCAGGCTCCTGCTGTTCGTTTTTTCAGCTGTCAATAAAGTGCATTATTATAACAAACTCTTCTACTGTGTGTGAATTGCATGGTGGGAAATGATCTCTCTCAGTGCTGGATGATAGGGATTACTAAGTAGAGATGGCCAAATTTCTGAAAATCCATTCCCCCTGAGGATTAGGGGATTTGCAAAAAAATCTGAAAATTTCGAAAATGATGCTAATAGAACAGTGACACTGCCGGAGCTGGCGACAACAATGTCCCCAGCATTGCCAACGTCTTGATCGAAAGTCTTCTTTCTTCTCGAACGTTCCAATCCTCCTTGAACTTTCGAGGAATTTAGAAATTTTCCGAACTAAAATCTGCGAGATCTGCCGCGGATCCAGGTTCGAATCCGCGAACTGGCCATCTCCATTACTGTTCATTCTCAGTTTAAAAATAACCAGTCTGCTAACATTCAGCTGCAATGCAGTATACCAAATACATGAATATTTTATAGAGCAATAAAATACCAAATTATTAGTCTAATAAAAAACACAATATAAAAACAATAAATATGTAAAAATCATAAAGATATTTATCTTATCAGCTGCTGAGCCTACTTAATCAAAATAACCAATTTATTAATTCCTGTCAATAATTAATCAATACAGTTTCCCAAACAAAGGAGAAAAAAATAAGATCTTTAAAAATGGTGCTAATTTTACCCCAACCATCTAAGAGAAAAAACGGTAGTGGTAGCAAACAAGGGCACACTCTTAAATTATCATTAAATTACCGGTAAAAACTCCTTTATTAATATGAAACACATGGAGTGTCACAACGACTATATAAGACAGCAGTAAATCACACAAATAATTTGTGATGTAATTTTTAAAAACACATCCTACACCCTGCACCCATCAATATTGATTACAACCCAGTCATTGGTATATCGATATATCAAGGGAGCCCCGGCATATATATTGTTAATATACATACATTTTTGTAACAGTAGGAAGGTCAGGCAATAAAGAGAAATACTCTAAAGGTAAATCATCACAGTGTGGCAGATACAACCTGAACATAATGCTACCGAACATAGAACCAGAACCGGTAGTCCATGATACAGGTGCAGGGTGCAGGAGCAAATTAAAAATACTTGCTAGACGCATACCGTCCCAGCGGTGGGACTTTGTCTGCTACCTCGTCTGCTACTGATGAAGTCCCACGACTGGGATGATATGCGTCTACCAAGTGTTTTTTTAATTTGCTCCTGCGCCTTGCTCCTGTATCATGGACTACTGACTCTGCAGTGGCGTAGCTACAGACTTATGGGCCTTGATGCAAAATTTGGGCATGGGCCCCCCAACACCGCTGCAAACACAAATCGGCACTGCAAACTAAATAATAATTTCCTTTAATAACATCCAAATTCATTTTAAAACAGACAAACATACTTTACCCATACACCTAGCAAAACTATTCAATCAGATTCAATCAGTATTTCTAAACTTAGATCCTCAAACCTTCTAAAATAACTAACCAACTGACGCTAGTAAAATGCTTGGCACACAGAGAGTGGTAAAATGCTTTGTATATAACCACTGGTAAAATACTTGGCACAAAGGCTTGCTAAATGCTTGGCATGCAGACACTGATAAACTGGTTGGCAAAACTGGCACTGCACACAGCCAGGCACTGGTTAAATGCTTGGCACACAGACAATATTAAAATTGCTTTGTACACAGACCACTGGTAAAACAGTTGACACACAGACTGGTAGTTTTAGAACCTTAGCAAAAAATGGGGCCCCTTCTTGGCCAAGGGCCCTGGTGCGGTCGCATCCTCTGCACCCCTGGTAGTCCCGTCCCCCCCCATGGCTCTGGTGGTAATGTATGCTCGGTAGCGTTATGTTCAGACTGTATCTGCCACACTGTGATGGTTTACCTTTAGAGTATTTCTCTTTATTGCCTGACCTTCCTACTGTTAAAAAAATATATGTATATTAATAATATATATGCCGGGTGTCCCTTGATATATCGATATACCATAACTGGGTTGTAATCAATATTGATGGGTGCAGGGTGTAGGATGTGTTTTTAAACTGTTTGTGTGATTTACTGCTGTCTTTTATAGTCGTTGTGACACTCCATGTGTTTCATATTAATAAATATTTTTAATTGAATGATTTGTGGAGTGTACGCTTGTTTGCTACCACTACTGTTTTTTCTTTTAGATGGTTATATTTAGTCTGTAGGAGCACCTCTGCTATCGTTACTTATTTGCTTTATTTAGCTAGTGCCCTGTTAGGGGCTGCCTTTTTGTTTTTAATTCCCCCCCAACCAATCAGATGTTAGCTTTCAAATGGTAAATAACATCTGATTGGTTTATTAGCACCATTTTTAACAAAGAACTTGTATTACACCTCCATGATATATATTAAAATGCAAAAAATGTGCTAGAAAGTGCTACTAGTGATTCATCCCCTTATAGGTTAGATAGATTTTTAAAGTGCTGTGTGAAAAATATCCAGATGAGTGAATCCAATATTTCATTGACCTATGTCTGTTGGAGTACACAAAAAGAGTTAAAAAAATATTTTGTATTGTATATTAATATCCAAATAAGAGATATCATTAAAATGCTAATAGTTTAGTGAGTGAAAGTCTGGGAACTGAACACTATATATTCAAGACATCAGCTGCCTATTCAGCGGCATGCTTGCAATTTTTATCAAGAGTAAAGGTGGCCATACATATATCTGATTTTACTTACCCAACCGAGCGATCCCGCGACATTAGACCGATCCTGCTGGAACCGCCTATCCCGTACTTCTATGCGACCGAACGGAAAAGGCGTCCAAATGGAAAAAGGAGGTTCTGGCAGGATCGGTTTAATGTCTCAGGAGAGCTCAGTCGGGTAAGCAAAATCGGATATATGTATTGCCACCTTAAAGGGAAAGTTCAGTGCAAATACATGTATTTTTTAGAAAAAAGAGCAGTAGTTTTTCATCCCAATGACCTTAACCTGCCAATTCAGCATTTTGTCTGTATATAAATAAATGCAACCAAAATACTAACTTCCTGTTTGCAGGACCCCTAGTAGAGACTGTTATGGTCTTGCCCTTGACCCAGCTCTGTTAGGAACATTTCAAGGAAGTGGTGTTTCCTGGGAAGAAGAAGTCCGTTAGAACCTGAAATGTCAGCTTATTAATGTCAACAGCAGGGAACAGCAAAGGGTATGAAATCAACTGAATTTTAAAATGAAAGAGAATATGTAGAATAACTAAGAAGACATTACACAAACTAACAATTTAACAAATATTGAGAATTTCCAATGAACTGTCCCTTTAAGTACTTAGCTGGTAGTAGGGTATAAGCTCTTGAGTTGTCTCTCGCTTTATCTCCTATCCGGTATTCGGGGAGTCAGACTTTTGTTGTTGCAGGCAATAGCGAACGGAAGTCTGAGAATATTGCCAGAAGTAACATGGATCCATTTTAAGAAGTAACTGGTGCAGAGGAACTGTAACAAGCTTGCCATAAGGTTGAGATTAGTCCAAACTACTGGGTTATCTATTTGGGAGACAGATTGTGGGCCTAAGTTAATGGGCACAGAAGCCTGTCTCACCCAATACCGGAAAGGAGAGAAATCGAGGGACACCCATGTGCAATCAATTATGTTGTGAATTTATACACTAACAGGGAGATTCAAAAAAAGTTCTTATCGTTAAAAATGGTGCAAATTTTGCCCCAACTAATCAGTTGTTAGCTTTTAAATAAGATCTGATTGGCTGGGGCTAAATTAGCACCATTTTTAATGATAAAAACTTTTATTGAATCTCCCTGTAAGATTTTTATCTCCTATGTTTAAGAAACAGTATTGATTCATTATTGACTCAACAGGAATTAATTAATTGGATATTTTGATTAAGTAGACTGGCCAGCTGATAAGATAAATATCTTTTATGATTTATCACTCCAATTGGGCCACTCTAGTGTGTGCCTTTTAATGTGTGACCGTATCGCAAACGTGATTGGATTGTGTGTTAAAATGGCCTGATGTGACCTAGCCTAAACAAAGTATATGGGTTATTCAATAAAAGTTCTTATCGTTTAAAATGGTGCTAATTTTGCCCCAACCAATCAGATCTTATTTAACATTTGAAAGCTAACATGTGATTGGTTGGGGCAAAATTAGCACCATTTTAAACGATAAGAACTTTTATTGAATAATCCTGTATATGTTTCCCTTTTACTATTTTTATAGCCTAACACAACTGTTGATTAGCTGCTGTGGGTCAATGCAACAGAGCGAATGTTCACCATGTTATTATGTTATGTTTACTTGTTACTTTCTAAAAAAAATATTAGCCTTTTATCAGACCTGTTGACTTGTGTACAGTTCTTAAACAACATGTATCACATGGTGTTTTCTCTTTAGTAATATTCAATCTACATGCAGAGCAAGATATAGGAAAACTGTAATTTCTCAGTGTGAAGTTATTATAAGTAAATTCAAACCAAATGTTTGTTCTGTAGATTACAAGCTCTGTTCTTATTCAGGGCGCTGGTATTTCGATCTATGGATTTTCTATACTCCTGTTTATCTATACAGCTCTTGCTAAAACTGTCAATTAATTAATGCTAAAATACAAATAAGCCTGAATTAATTCTGTTTTTCCTAAGTAACAGTTTGACATGTCCCTTACCCGTGAAATCAGCAACATTGAGTTGAAATCTTCTTGATGTCTATGTGGACTACTGACGTCCCTATTGCTGGTTATAGACAAGACACAAATAACTGAGAAGTAACTACAGCTACAAAGTCAGGAAAACCCATTAACTTGCATAATTCCTGATAATTGTTCCACATTTCTGCTGATTTCAGAGCTAAGAAGCACACAATTTCTCCTCCTTAAGGGGTTTACAGTGGTAGCACATTCCTACCTTTAAAACAACCCCAGGATCTGGCTTCTAGCTGCAATGCAAACTTGTAGCAGTAGAAGTGCCAGGCCACACTTGTGCGCAATAATGATTGCGATCCAGTTGCAATATAATAAGCGCACACTAGTGTGGCCCAATCTGGAACGGGCGATTGCGTGCTCATGACCGCTGCAGTGTGGCCTCAGACTAAAGGATGGTGTTTACAGCTAGCACTTTGAGCTGTTATTTCACCAGCACCTTTGCTCAGCCCCATGCCTGTGACGTGAGCATGCCCAGTTGTATCCTACTGCTATAACTGTCTTTAAATAGCTTCAGAAAATATTATTTTGGGGGGGGGCTTCTCACACAGCACATCATATAACTGTCACACACTTTGTACAGACGTACGATTCTGTCCACGCCCGCCGACCGCGACTGATACACGCGACGAATGGCCTTTAACTTAAACCAAAGAAGCTGGAGACAGCATCATAGGCTTGTTTGAAAGGTATAAGAGAGCTGTTTTAAATAGAGGACACTTGTGTGGAAACCAGAGTTATACTTTAATCTTCTATGCAACAAGATAAAGAGGTGTTCGATACCTCCTAATTTTCACCCCAGTACCATAAAATCTACAGTGTACTAGCTTCCCCACCCACCTTTACCCAGAGATCATTACAGTTACCTCCCCACAGTCCCTTAGAGATATCACGCAGCTGCAGAAGAGGCGCAATGATCACAACCATCTGAACTGATAGGAGCATGCTTAATTGTAATGTAATGTAATGTAATCAGCAGGGCTGCACTGAATGCAAAGTGTTAGCGATATAAGAACATTAATTGTAAATCAGCCATGTTATATGTGTTTTTAATAAGTAACCATGATCTAGCACCTGATCTGACAACCATGGCTGATTGCTGGAAGAAAACTGGCATCGGAAGAAGACCAGAGCAGAACAAAGCAGGTAAAAAGAGCTTCGGGCACCACAGGGAAGTAAGTAAGTAGAATTATCTTGTTTTTTGGGGGGATAAGGAAGTATTGATTTTAAAATTGGGGGTGCAATTTAAAGGGGAGCACATATAAAATATGCATTGTACATAGCTGTCCTGAAATCAGGTTCACTACATTACTAAATTGTCTCTCTTTAAATGGGAATTGTATGTTGATGCCAAAAGAAATTTAACACCCTATAAATTGTAATATTCAAATATTATCTTTGCTCAAAGCAGAAAACTGTCACAGTGCCAATACCTGCAATTCTATGAATTGTAGTTTGTTAAGCAACAAGTTACATACCGATCTATCTACATAATTCTATTATGTATAAAATCAAAGAGATCTGCATACCCTCCAATCTTTAATTAGGTACAGTAATCACGGGCATGTAATGCAGAGTGAACATGGATGAGATGCAAGGGGGCAGAGAACAGTTAGATATTTGAAAAATAACAGGGCACGGGATAGGCTGGAAGGCTAGCAACTTTGTTGCAAGTTAGCAAGGCCAACAGGCTATAAAGAAAAGGCGGGAGTAAGGAGTCCACAGCAGAGAAGACAGAGAAAAGGATCTTCCCACCCACCCCCCGTCCTCTCTTTTGTTTGGCTTTCCTTCCTTTCTCAAAATCTGCAGATATAATAGAAGCTTGATGGCACAGCTGGTGGTCCAGAAGTGAGGCGTCATAGCTGGGTATCAGTAGGTGGTGGGTCACTGGAAGCCGACTGGAGTGGCAAGAATGGAGTTAGCCCACGGGGTGGCAACTCTTGTATTATCTGTCTGGTAAGCATGCCAAGACATTTGCACGGTGGCTTCCGGTGAATCACACAAAAGGCGTTTGAATCACACAAAAGGCGTTTGATGTTTAAAATGTTATATACCTGGAAATTGTTCATTGTTATAGTTAAATGATACACAGTAATTTCATACAACATGTGTTTATTATTAAAGCTGTGACCCCTTTTGCTCCAAACAAGGTGTTTATGTGGGATTTGGGGTGGGCAAACGGGTAGGTTGGCAAGTAGCAGATTCAAAGAAAGGTAATTGGATAGGTTAAGAAGGTAAAGTGTGTGTAGGGCATCCTGCTATCTCATCCAAGTATTGAGCAATGCATTGCACAGAGCTGGGCTATGATCAGGTCCACTGTATTATTCCCAACACAACCCTCCAGCTCTGCACTGTATTTTTTATAAGTGTAACTATTAAAGGGGAATTTTGGAGGGCAGGCATCTGGTATCCAGTAATGAAGCATGTCATAGAAAGAGATCCAAAGGCGACTTCACCTTTAAGATCCAAATAGCACTATTATCAGCGAGAGGCAGTTGCAGTAACACAATATTAGGATTACATGAGAGAAGTACAAGTGCAAAGTAAACCTTTTAAAGAAGGTATAGTTGATAAGTTGATGGAATTAAAGGACAACTATAGCACGTATAATTTACTGGAATTATGGGTAAAATATGTAAAAAAAAAATTTAAATTTGCAAATGTTCATGGATTTTTCCCATTTTTATTTATAGTTATTTTAAGGTTATGCACAAAAATCTTACTGTTTCTAAAAGCTCTGATACTCCCGAGTACAACGATACCAGGTATATATATATATGTAGGTACCCAACTTTTCCTGTACAGGAGACCCCCCAAAATAAAACTGCACCTTCAAGAATATTACACCAAATTGAAATTTATAAACACTTCTGATGGTTAACATAGAATATCTACCAAATTAACTAAAATATTTGGTAAGGTAAGTCAAAGTGAGTCAAGGTAACACCATGGGGGTAACGGCAGCACTGTTGTGCATAGGTCAGGTTAGGTTCCACAAGGAGGATTAGTAGTGCTATTGAGAAAGCCGTGTGTAGAGGTTTAACGTGTATAGAATTTTCTTCTATGGCTACTAATCCTCCTTGTGGAACCTCCTGACCCTTTGCACAACAGTGCTGCCGTTACCCCCATGGTGTTACCTCTTCGACTGGACAGATAAGTTTGTTACTGGGGCACTTGATTTAGTCAGCTTGTAGGCTGAGGGAGGGTTGTACTTACAACATTTATTTTCACTATGGAGGTGTGTGTTCATATTTGTATATTACCTTTTTAAATGTTTTTAATATCTTTCCACTGTCATTGCCCTAGGTACTGCCTTAATAAAGGGTGTGTAGATACACTTTTACATTCATCATTCATGTGTGCTGTGTATACTTATCTCTTCTTGGTATTGTGATATAAGTACTTTTTATACACATGCACCTATACCCACTTGGGTAATGCTTTTAATACCCTGTGGCCTGTCTATTGTGCAATAAATAAAATAAGATGATTTAAAGATTGAAATCCTACCTAAACCCGCTTGATAAGCAAAAAACCCACTAAATGTCAATCTCCTACATGTCCTGAATCAAACAGTATGCCATATGCCTGGATGCACACAGCAACGGGGCCACCAACTCAAATGGGACGCATGCACAAGTGCAATTACACAAAACATTCAAAGTGCTCTGTAATTTGAACAGCCTACACTTTTTCAAAGGAAACACCTACAAAACTTGGAAATACCCCCTACAAACTATCAGGGTTATTCAATAAAAGTTCTTATCTTTCAACATGGTGCTAATTCTGCCCCAACCAATCAGATGTTAGCTTTCAAATGTTAAATAACATTTGATTGGTTGGGGCAGAATTAGCACCATTTTAAACTATAAAAACTTTTATTGAATAACCCTGCATATATTTTTGGAATCTACAAACCTTCAGGTAGGTTACGGTTCCAAGCTTTCATATTTACATGAAAAATTCCAGACACAGTAAATCCAAAGAACTCTGTGTTTTTAGGAGATTTTGTGAAAAATAAAATAAGATGATTGAAAGGTTGAAATCCTACCTAAACCCACTAAATGGCAATCTCCCACATGTCCTGAATCAAACGGTATGCCATAAGCGTGGGTGCAAACATAGACAGGGCTACCAA
Source organism: Hymenochirus boettgeri (assembly GCA_019447015.1). Lineage (NCBI taxonomy): Eukaryota > Metazoa > Chordata > Amphibia > Anura > Pipidae > Hymenochirus > Hymenochirus boettgeri. Next base: position 213,364,818 of record CM033472.1, on the reverse strand, counting down.
CTAGTTCAAATGTGATGCATGTACAAGAAAAAAAATCAAAAAATGCCACAACCCACCCCCCCACGCACACACTATTACCCTTTTAGTGGTATTTTAGTGAAAGCTAAATAGTGGTACTGAGAGTCGCAGAAGTTTTTGCACACTTTACTGATCCTAAAAATTAAATTCGGTCTTTTTTTGGTACCTCTGCAAAATTTCCTACTAAAATAGGCTTAGTTTCCCTTGAAATAAGACAAATAATTATCTGCGTTTACTGTACGGATACCACTGGGAACATTGGGAAGCTTGGAGAAAAAGTTTTTTGCTAATTTTTAGCTTTAGTGTAAAAAAAAAAAGGGTGTGTATCACTTTAAGAATTTTTTATGAGAATTTCCCCACCTTTTTTTTCTTATCTTAGGGAATGATAACGAACTTGGAATATGGGCATAAATGCCCATTTTCCAATTCGAAATCAGATCCGAAAAATCCATTTTCCAGTAAGTGATTTTTCATTCATTGGCAAAGATCAATAATTTGGTGATCAGAAAATTTTGATCTCTGTCCCCATTTTTTTCCTAAGTCTTTGCTAAGTAGTTAGATATCTGTATCAAGCGTCATCCAATACATATGTAATACTCGTCAGTAGAAATATATATACTTATCTATCTGGTATATGTATCAACACAAAGTCAGCACAAATCCATCAACATTAGTCATCCTGCAGACCCTAAGAAGCGGTCAAAACCTGTAACTGAACATGGTGTCAGTAAGCATGTGGATCCATGGGGGAACAAGACGCCGGAAGAACAGCCAGACGCATTTCGCTCACTGAGTGAGCTTTCTCAGTGGCGTGTAGACGCCAGACAGCTACGCGGTTTAAAACAGTGCATAGTCTCGTATACGTCACGTGATCGCGCTATGTGATGATGTCGTCCAAAATTCAACGTGCAAGATCCCGAGCGCCATATTGGAAATGGGCAAATAGACAGTATAACAAACTAATCAGCCCATAATAGAGCTACAAGCTAGGGCAACAGTGTCCATCAGCCTGCAAGATACAGGCTATATATAGGATAGTGATATAAATACATAATACTCAATATGAAAAAGTCTATCAGAGATAAACAGAGATTGAGATATAGAAACTTATATGTACAAGTCTATATATGCATTATTGTGCAAATATGTACACAATAGTAATTGATTCACAAACCCAACTCATTATATAACTTATTAACATTGCCTGTTAAGTTTGACCAAAAACACGAGGGACCATATTTGTGTTAAATGTAACCCAGAACAGAAGTTGCATAGTCCATATAGCACCAGTGTCCATAATAACAATATAGTTCACAGTCTATGGAGCTGAAAACAAAGTCAAGGATATATGTATCAATATGTGAATTGTTTTGGAAAAACATTGAAAGATTCCATCCTCCAATGTAGTGAGGTCCAGAATAAGTAGATTCATATGCCCCTCGAGTGGATGAATAATATCAGGCATAGAAGTGTGGATAATCCAAAGTATAAGAAATTGTAATTCAATCACAGGTGAGTATGTTAATTATAAATGGGGAGGAATCCAATCCAAGAGGAAAAGTATATATATATATATATATATATATATATATATATATATATACATACAATACAAGAATTGTGGAAGCACTCCAATTAGGCTAATTTACAACTACATTTAGCGGAAGTGCTACTGATCTGGTCAAAACATTTATACAAACATAGAAAGATAATCAATGCACATTCCCCATACAATATCATATTATCTGCACACTGGCATACTTTATAAACAAAGGGGTTTTAGTATACATTACTGTGATCACATGAATGAAAAGCCTTCCAGCCACGTCAAGGTAACCCCAGTCTGGAAGGTCCTAACTTCTAACCGTTTTAATTTCTTTTACTTCAATTACGATTAGCAAACTTTTGCATTTCTCATTCTTACACACTGGATCCACATAACAGGCTCTCTCCCTTCCCCCTCAGCCCTTTGGCTTTTTAAAATGAGGGAAGAGGCCATCCAGTGCTTTATATTAAAGGCAGAGGACCTCCCATTAAAGGGGCGTGTTGGGGGTGCTATTACCACATGGAGGCTTGACCAAGCCTCCCAATAAATACATACAATACAAGAATTGTGGAAGCACTCCAATTAGGCTAATTTACATTTAGCGGAAGTGCTACTGATCTGGTCAAAACATTTATACAAACATAGAAAAGATAATCAATGCACATTCCTAGGCCCCATACAATATCATATTATCTGCACACTGGCATACTTTATAAACAAATGGGTTTTAGTATACATTACTGTGATCACATGAATGAAAAGCCTTCCAACCACGTCAAGGTAACCCCAGTCTGGAAGGTCCTAACTTCTAACCTTTTCAATTTCTTTTACTTCAATTACGATTAGCAAATCATCGTGTCTGCACACATGTAGGGACAATAAACACATGCACCACATGGATGAGTTCCTCGAAGTCTTACACCCCTGCCAAGTCTTAACGTGTTTCTCTGAAAATGACTAGATACCAATAGATTTCTGCTTCTTTTAGCCGTAATCTGAGGTGAATCAGAAATAAATTTAGAAAGCAAGTCATCAGAAAGTAAGATGTGCCAATTTTTATATAAAGCCTTCCTAACCTCAGGGAATTCCTCATTATACTTCGTTATGTACCTGATGGAAGTGTCATGTCTCCTATTTTTTGGGATTAGTAGTTCAATCTGTTTGAAATCATCAGTCAGCTTTCTGTGTCTATCAAGCAATTCTCTCGGATAACCTCTATTGAGGAATCTTTGTGTGAGATCCTCCGCTTCCTTATTGTATGTCACATCATTGCTGCAATTACGGCGTACTCTCATGTATTGTCCTTTCGGTATATTTTTCCACACAGTTTGGTCAGAGACCATTATGTCCACTAGTAGCCTCAGACAATCCTCTTACAGTGCAGATTAGGCAAGTAAGAATGTGACTGAGGTCAGGTGAGATGTCCAGACACACACACATAGTACATATACATGCATACATACAATTATACACACAGTACTTAAGGCAGTTACATTTACTTTAATGCCTCGTGGGAATTTCACACTTTATTGGTATTTGTTGGGGGAGGGGCTAATTATAAAAATTGGGTTTTGTTCAAGTAATTGTACACCAGCTTTAATGTACACCATTAATAATAAAAAGTAAAATAGTAAAAAAATAAAAATAGTAAAAAAAGATTTTTCTAACCTCAGTTAAATGAGTGATGTAAACGGATTATTTTAAAATGTTATTAAAAGGAAAGCTAAAATATAAGCAGATGCATGCGAGCCTCTTACAGACCCCGACAAATGTTGGAGTGCAGGCCAAAAAGTGAAACAGAAAGCAGGCCACACTTTCTTCAAAAAATTTTCATCTTTATTAGAGGCAAACATTATGATTAAGGGGCGGAGCCCGAAACGCATCAGGTGGTTGCCATGGTAAGCGTGTGGTTGCCTGTCTCCTTTGTTTTTAATGTGTGCATCTAATAAAGATTGCATTTTTAAAGATTGCTTCTGATTTAACAAAGTTAAAATATGGATTCTATTATTCTAGCAGATAGCTGCAACGCTTTAACAACAGCAGCATTGTGTGTAACAGACATCAGCGGTAATTCTAATTTCTGGTATTTGTAGCCCTCCTTCCTAGTGAGTAACGGTTACAGAAGTTTGACCAATAGGAAGGTATTTTCATGCACTGCACATGTGTGTGTGTGTGTATAATCATTGGTATATTCATTAATATAATAATCATACTAACAATAATATAATAACAATGGAAATGATTTGATGGGTAGTCCTGCATCCCTATGATTTCTTATTGTTACTCAGATTTCCTCACTGCCCAATATTACAAATAGCTGTCAGACAGGTCCAGGTGTGCCTCACCCCTCCGCCACCCATATTTATAGCACACTCCCACTATGAGTGATAGAAAGGCTGCTGCTGTGCCTAGAGGGAACCACTGGCAGTAGATTCTCACCTGAACACATTATAACACAGAAGGTAAGGCATCCTTAGTACTACATTTAGAGCATGCTGGTTAGAGTTCTATAAGACGTGCTTTGCCCTAAAGTACACTGATATTCTCCCAGTCTTTCTTTGTGTGTAATATTTTTTTTCACATTTACATTCACATTTGTACGATGGTTCAGCTATTTATCCAATAGGGAGTGGGGAGAATGTGATGGACAAATGGGAATGGTTTGTATTTACAATCCAATAAATCTAATTCATTATAAGTTGATTCCCTCTGGAAGGGCTTAAACCATCCAAACTGTGTGGAGGCAAAGTGCTTCCCAAAGTAGTAAATGGGAATATCGTCCCTGATAGGAACCCAATATATCCTTTCCATTCTGTGTAAATTGACTTTATTTCTTGACAGAAGAAAGATATATTCATAGATTCAGTCTTTAATATTCTTCCTTTCATGTAGACACTCCTAGAAACCACTTAACTCACTCTAGTGTTTGGATAAACATTGATTGTTCTACTCACATAAAATTCCATACTGTCTAAGCACCAGTACCTGGAGGGGAAAGACTGTGTGTACAGTAACCCCTGCTATTTAAGTAAATGTCACACAATTCTATAAACAAAATAAAGACATTTACTGGTCCCCATATCTTAATTATTAGTATTGAGACTAAACCAGCTAAATACCATCCACAATGTTTATCCCTGTTTGCCCTTTATTTGGCTGTTTTTCATTTCTAATTAAATGTTAATGTAGTAAATACAGATGATAAACATACATTAACAAAAATGGAATAAAGAGAATAATTAAAATGAGATCATATTTAAAACATTCTATTCTGTGTCATGGGATATAACTGAGGCTGTCATAGTCCTACTGGGATTTTCTTCATATTATTATTTTCAAATATTTGTTCATGGGAAAGTCATTGTCAGGAATCTTTGCAGCAGAACAAAGTCCCTCATCTCCAGCCACTGGTTAGTCACATCCAGAGCAGAATGGAGAGATATCCTTTTTTTGAGCCCAAACAATCTGAGTAGTGCCTTGCTAATCTGTCTGTATAGGGCAACGCAGTATTTCTGCTCAGTACAAGGTCACTATTGAGAATTGTGGCAATTAAGTTAACTGTTCAGAATCTCCTTAGTTTATTGTACTTGCCTATAATTAATGGTACAATGTATGCTGGGAGATGTAATACAGAAGCTAAAAGGATTTTTGAGTTTGACAGCCCCCTAATATTTTTACATATATAACCCCATGTGTCCGTACACAATATTCCTTGTATATTCATACCTCCTTGTGCATTTCAGTTGTTTGTCCAACTCCATGGTAGCTTCAAAGGGGCCTCTTTTAAAAAGATTCACAACTCCATTACAGTATACGGTACTTTTTTTGTGTTCTTAATTTTCAATAATTCACTTCAATCTATTAAGAATTAGAATACATCTGGCAAGAATTATAATATAAAACATTGTTACCAAAAAAAAATGATATCAACCCACAACAAGGTCCCTTTCCCTGTAGGCATCACATTAACAATGTAAATATTCTGCCAGCATTTCCCTAGCAAGTGGTGACAAGAGAAATGTGTAGACATCCCAGAAGAACTAAATGACAATCACCAATGGACAGCCCGGAATGGGAAAAGTTAACATAAATGCAACAATTCTTCTACTAATCCTTGTTTTATATCATGAGGGAGTGGCCTGGTTTTTTTTATATATATAAATACAACTTTTTTTACAATTTTGACTCAACGTACCAACAAACGTTTTCGGCCAATAATCGGCCCATGTGTAGGCACTTTATCGGCTGAAACAGTCGTTTGTTTGGAGATCCACCAAGTCGGTCGGGCAACGATCTCCGAACGAACGACCACTTTGACCGATAAAGTGCCTACACACAGGCCGATTATCAGCCAAAATGTTCGTTTGTACACAACGTGGGTCACGGATCGGGACGTGCGATTACATGTGTGTACAAATCTTAAAGCTTAAATTAGTTCTTCTTTAAATCACGTTTTTTCAGTTGCTATTTTGCGAGCTGCTTTAGAAAGAACATACGTGTCTCCTTTCAATGGTTTTAATACTATTGTCAGAAACTTAGTCTGCATTAAAATAACTATAGGAAACAGTAAGTTAATTGAGCATCTAATTTGAAAAAAGGAACCTTGTTAGCTGCCAAGCATGACACTGCTAAAAGGGTACTTGTGATATTCCTATCATTATATTGTGATGAGGGGTTGGGGTGGGGGTTTAATTGTACTTTGTAAATACAAACTGCAAACTGTATTTATTACTGGCAATGTATTTTATACTCTTCTAACTCTGTTTCTTTGACAGGTTTACACTATAACTGGTACCTACATCCCATAACTATGGCTTGTAACGTTAATGCTATTTTTAACTTCTTCTGTAATACCAATGCAGCTTGGGGCATTGTACTGGAGACCCTGGCTGCAGCTGGGATTGTGTTCACCATCATTCTAATTATCGCATTTTTGATTATGATCCCTCGTATCTGTGAACCTGCCAAACGTGCCGTGGTTCCAGTTCAGTTCATCTTCCTTATTGGTACATTGGGGGTATTTGGCCTTACATTTGCCTTTATTACCATATTTACACCACAAACTTGTCCCACGCGTTTTTTCTTATTTGGAGTTTTATTTGCCATCTGCTTTTCCTGCCTGTTGGCCCATGCCAGTAAACTGGTGAGACTGGTTCGAGGTGGACAAGGCATCTCTTGGTGGGTGATGCTGTTGATTGTATTTGCTTTTTCACTTGTGCAGATTGTGATTGCAATTCTCTATGTATCACTTGTGCTGGGGAGAAATGGATGTGCTACACGTTCTAATCAACTGAACAGAGACTTTGTACTCATCCTGATATATGTTTATCTTCTCATGGCCATCACCCTGCTTGTGTCCCTCTTCAGCCTGTGTGGACCCTGCAAATACTGGAAAAGACATGGAGTGTTTATCTATATCACTATGTTTTTATCAGCGGGCATATGGGTTGCCTGGATTGTCATGTTGCTGATTGGCAACCTACTACTCAATTCCAATGCCGCTTTTACATGGGATGACCCAACATTAGCCATTGCATTAGTATCCAATGGGTGGGTGTTCCTCTTGGGGTACTTCCTACCAGAACTGTGTATGATGAGCCGTAGTGAAGAAGGCTGCCAGAAAGACTGTGTCGCTGTTCAACCACGTCTTCTCAGACAAACAATTGGAGTTGATAATAGAGTCTTCAGCCAAGAAAATATAAACCAAGGTGAGTTCATTTTCTTGCTTATTCCTTTAGGTCCTTAAATACCCAATAGCAAAGTATATGAAGGCTGCAATGATCAAGCTGATTTATACAGGCAGCTCTGGTTGTTTCCACCTCTACCACAAACAATTTATATCTCCTTTAACATTAGCAAATGATTATATCTAGAGGTGAAGTGATCCAAAGAAAGCAAGCACGAAAAAGGTAAATCTGAAATTAATAAGAAAAACAAAGAGCCTCATTAACAGTTGCTCTGGACAAATGTGGCCTCTGGTATTTAATACTGCAATTGCACCTGGGGTTTTTAAAAGGGATTTAACCCAGTGCTACTTTAACGCTAGCCATTAGCAGGCATTAAATAGTAGCGCTAAAAGTAGAATTATTACATACATTGCACTGGTAGTGGGGGTGCCTTTTGCACAACTTGCACAGCTGGAGCAATGAAGGAGTTAAACTTGCTATTCAACATCAGTTAGCGCAAGTATAACCCCTTATATTATTGCATGGCACGTGGGCACATGACTAATTGTGAGATGTGCTTTCTCAGACCCATAAGTACTGAGCACCCTGAGTGCAAAATAGAGTGGCTTTGCATCTTTACAGTAAAATATCTTTAGCCTAAAGAGAACATTTCCTTTACTTGGATTTCTCTATAAACTGGTCCCACTACAAATAATGAAATATACGGACATTGCTAATACTTCATAATAAGAATATTGCAAACATAGAGAAAAATACACCTAATGTTGCTGCTTTATTTGGGACTTTGAACTGGAGCTAATCTAGAGCAAAACTAGTTTTGTTTAAAACACATTCCCCAAAAGAAACTGAGTTGGGAAAATTGTAAATAAAAACCAAAACATAGGTTATTAATCTTGTTATTTACTCTTTAAACCAAGTTGGTTGCTAATATGCAGGATTCTGCTAAAAGTGTCCCAAGTAAAATTATAATTTATATAATCCACCCCTTCCACTGATGCCTATGGGGCCAAACTGTAAATAATAATCTTATAATCGGCGCGCTACTACGTAGTAGCGCGCCGATCATAACTTTCCTGAACTGCCTTACCCTCTTCTCTCCCCTTGAATCACTTCCTCCACCTCCGTTTACTTTTCCCTTTAGGTTTACCGTGTTCGCATTGTGTATCACTGAGTTACGCGGCTTCCCCACCACTGTGTATGGCGCGGCTCCACCTCTTCCTTTTACATTCCACCTTTTCCTTTTACATGTAAAAGGAAGAGGTGGAGCCACGCCATACACAGTGGTGCGGAAGCCGCGTAACTCAGTGATACACAATGCGAACACGGTAACCCTAAGGGAAAAGTAAACAGAGGTGGAGGAAGTGAGGCAGGGGGAGAGAAGAGGGCAAGGCAGTGTACTCACTGACACACAATGTGAACAAACGTAAACGTGAAGGGGAAAGTAAATGGAGCTGGGGGAAGTGAGACAGGGAGAGGGAAAGGCAAAGTTATTCCTATTCCTCCTCCCCATCCTTGCATAGGGGCCTGGATGGTTCTCAAATGAGGGGGTGGATTATACTAAATAATGCACCCCCTACTGTAAAATATTCGAATATTAGAAGTCACCTTGGAGTTCTGCGCCCTGTATAAAAGGCACCCAGCCTGCGGCCTCGTGCTTTTATATGGTCACTGAACTCCTCGGTGACTTCTAATATCCTTATAATTTACAGTAGGGGGTGCATTATTCACTATATAATGTACAATGAGACTTGATTCCACTATAGGGGATCTTTTTTCCATTAGTAAATAACGTCTTTATTATTATTATTATGGATTTATATAGCGCCAACATCTTCCATGATGCTTTACAATATAATCTTTATTATATTACATACTGGTATATAAGGGATAATACGCTACCTATGGTGTAATATAAGGAGATTACGCCACAAGGAGTTTCCTGACCATATAAAAACACGAGGCCATTAGGCCGAGTGCTTTTATAGAGGTCAGGGAACTCCGAGGTGAAGTAATGTCCGTATATAATTTTGTAGGTAGCGTATTATTCCATATAATACATAAGGTCAAAAAAAGAAAAATCCTGTCTCCCCCCCCCCCCTCTGTATTATTAATGTAGATAACAAGCCCATTTTTGTACATTCAAATAGTTAACTGCCGTTTCTATCTCAAACTAAAACAAGACAATAAACATTGTCTCTCACCCGGTGCAGTTCCGGTTGTTACACTGACTGACTGAATTACTGTGCTGATAAGGAGGAGCGAGCGCATTCCTGAGTCATAATTGACTTGGCCGCTCGCTCTATCATACCAGCACAGTAATTCAGTCAGTCAGTCAGTGTACAAAAACGGGCTTGTTATCTACATGACGAATACAGACAGGGAGAGAGAAATGGGGAGGGGCAGTGGAATACAGGAAGTCACTGAATGACTGATTATATAGATTCTCGCCACTGCACCTCCCCATTGAAATGCCAGAGCCTTATGTATTATATATGGGATAATACGCTACCTACAGTGTAATATAAGGATATTACGCCACCGAGGAGTTCCATGACCATATAGAAGCACGAGGGAGGGGGAGACAGTGGAAGGGGCAGGGGGATACAGGAAGTCCACTCAGTGACATCACTGAGTGACTGATTATATAGATTCTCGCCACTACACTTACCCATTGAAATGCCAGAGCCTTATGTATATATATGGGATAATACGCTACCTACAGTGTAATATAAGGATATTATGCCAGAGGAGTTCCATGACCATATAGAAGCACAGGGAGGGGGAGACAGTGGAAGGGGCAGGGGGATACAGGAAGTCACTCAGTGACATCACTGAGTGACTGTAATAAGATTCTCGCCCACTGCACCTCTCCATTGAAAATGCCGTGTTGATTATTATACATGTATTATTTAATGGGATGTTTATGTACAATATATATTTACTGCTATCAATGGAAATTGTATTCTGGGGTCTTAAAGTTTGACTATTACATCCCTTTCTTCTTGCAGGACCAGTTCAGGGAGATCTTCTCCAGCCCCTTCACAGATCAATACTATTCCTATGAGGGTAAGTTGCCTTATGTAGATTCATTCTATAATATTCTAGAGGGGATTTAAGAGGTTAAATGGCGAACTGGTATATATAGCCCACCAATAACAAGGACACTGTTTGTTGTGCCCTCAGTTCAAGCAATATTGTGTCACATAAAAATATGAGATATGATTTACCATTGGTAAATGGCATTGAAGTAAATGTTGGCCCCCGAAGAACTGGATAAGATAACTGTGTGATTGTGCACTGCTGGCCACACCAACTGACTTCAGTCTCATGGTCTCCTGCATAATATGGACTGTAAGGATTAGCTAGAGACTACTAGTAGACGTGACCTGCTGTGCCAAGTTCCTGCATCTACAAAGAACACAATGGTCAGGAACCCATTGTGCAATACTGGAATGCTAGGAAATAAAACACAAACCCCATGTTAGGCAGGTAAATTTCCCAGCACCCACATCAAAATGAGAGGAGATACACAGAGTAGGCTTTTATATGAAGGTGCTATGCTTTTTTATTCAGTGTTGTTTCAAGGTTTTAGTTGTTCTTTCTTTAAAGTATTTCCTATTTGATCCTAAACACACGCATTTTGTCACAGGCCATATGTCTCATTAAGTGCTTGGGTATAAAAATTTTGTTTTGTTCCATTATAGGAATTGAACAACAAAGGACTTCAGCATACCCCGTCCACAACAGCGGCAGAACCCTTACCTGCACTACCGATCCCATGATCTGACCAACATGTAAATAGGAGGTTCCACTGGATAGAGCCATTTGGCCCCTTGTGTTTCCAACAGTTTAAACATGGATAAGAACATGGAAAATAGAACTTCCAGTGTGGGCCCTACCACTAACACACTAAAATGTATGAGGGGAAGAGCCATATTTATCACGTTGTTAGCAATCTAAGGTAATGTATGTAGTGCTTACCCCTAGCACTGAAAATTAACCTGATTTTTTCACTGGTGCTTCATGGAACTTGTAATTATATCAATACACTTGTATCTAGGACAGTTTAATTATTGTAGGGTATTTCACCCTCTAGTAAATTTTCCATGGCATTTGGTAAGCCGATCTGGTAAACCTTGTTTGTAACTGTAATATGTAATATAAATAAATATAACAATCTACACAAGAGGCTTGTTTCATGACCTGCCCCCCTTTATAATGTGCAGTGTAAATTCTCCAGTTTATTGTTTGCAGCTAGAACTTTAGTTCTGCAGTAAGTCACCATCTAGTGGACACCTGTGATATTGCAACAGGTACAAATGGAAACAGTAATAATTACATAAGAAGCAAGGCTCAGTGTTTGAAAGTACGTAATAACATCTTCATGTTATCTAACCAACAACCATGTGTTACTTTACAGGGAAAAAATGTATTTATTATGTACTGATACCAAATACAACATTAAATTATAATACAGCAAACTATAGACTTATCTAATATATGGTACAGATTTTCACTGTTGTGATATTTAATTGAATTTCCAGCCACATATCACTGGAATGCAGTAGATTAAATAGCTTTGGGGAAAGTGTTAAACCAGTTATTTATTAGAATTCCCAGGCCAGAGTCAGATAAGTGATATGACTAAAGAAAATGTTCAAGGCACTCAAGCATGTATGAAATATATATATAAAATCCCTTTATTTATATATTGGTGCGGGGAATCCATATTTAAAAACAATTAAAAACTGATCCATTCCCAGAAACCCATGCTATATAACAATATAAATAAACCGTGATGCAAACACTCACTAGGTAACATATGCTCAGTATTAACACTTATAAGGTATACATGAAAGGATAAGCAGTGTAATAGCAAATATCAACTGGCAAATAATCAAAGATAGTTATAATCCTATACTTATCCCCCTTGGCAAAGTTGCACAGCATATAGGTGTTGCAGCATGAAATAAGGGCTAGAATAGAGTACAACCAGGCATCAGGTTCTGGATAGGTGGCTAAATAGTACATTTAACCGCTTATGAGAAAGCCCAATGGCGGGCGAAACGCGCCAGCGCCACCTATCCAGAACCTGATGCCTGGTTGTACTCTATTCTAGCCTTTATTTCATGCTGCAACACCTATATGCTGTGCAACTTTGCCAAGGGGGATAAGTATAGGATTATAACTATCTTTGATTATTTGCCAGTTGATATTTGCTATTACACTGCTTATCCTTTCATGTATACCTTATAAGTGTTAATACTGAGCATATGTTACCTAGTGAGTGTTTGCATCACGGTTTATTTATATTGTTATATAGCATGGGTTTCTGGGAAGGATCAGTTTTTAAATGTTTTTAAATATGGATTCCCCTGCACCAATATATAAATAAAGGGATTTTATATATATATTATCATACATGCTTGAGTGCCTTGAACATTTTCTTTAGTCATATCTATTTCAAAAAAATTTCTCTGGTTCTATAGGCACCATATATATATTTATATAGTGCAGTGCCCTGTCTCTAATTATATTTCTAGAGTCAGATAAGTGGACAGAGATAGGAAGGAAATAACCCTAACAGGGTCTTGTGATCTTCTGTTAATTATACTGCAAATAAAGGGGAAAAAATGCTATGGTACCGAGCCTCCAATACAAGAATGTCAACCTGCAGCCCTCCAGGTGTCTGCAAATTTCAACTCCCAGCATTCCCCGACTTCTACTGCCATCTGGGAATGCTGGGAGTTGTATTTTGTAAACATCTGGAGGACCGCGGGTTGGACATCCCCGCACTAATAAAAACGTTCATGGAAAACAAGAGTGGCAGGATTTTGTTTCAGTAACATTTTCCTTGCAGCTTAATATCTGGAACCGAACTAGAAACTGCTACAAAAAAACACTAGTGTAAAAATAGCCATTGTGGGCCAGTTGATCCATTGGTAGCTCCAACATTCCATCTTGATTATTTTTAACGTTTGTACAAGTAATCAGTGTTTGTAATATTGTATACTGTGTATCCTAATAGCACATGCAGAACATGTTGTTATAGGTATGTTAAATTATTTATGTGTTTCAATAAAGCTGTGTAGTATACAGATATCAGCCTAGTGTTTTAATGTTAAACACTTATTTAAATAAATGTAATTCCAATGCATATACACTGGGATAGAACTATCATGACACACATATATTTACATTAAAAGGGCTACTGTGACATCCCCCCATCCATCTGCCTAAAATGTTGGGTTCTAACCCCAGAATACAGCAGATTGTGAGACACTTACCTCCAGCGCTGCTCCAATTGCTTTGTGAGCAAATTAGGTCGTTAATTAAAAATGGTATTGTAGCAATAATTGGTCACTAGTTTATATACTGTGGATGTACAGAGACCCAATATATATATATTGGATATAGAATCTTTACACAGGTATGTTTTAAACTGTTACTCAGACAGTCACCAGCATCCAGGGGAACCAAATAGGGTAATTTGCAGGTCAGAGATAGACCCAGGCAATCCTGCCACACATATAGGGTTATTCAATAAAAGTTCTTATCGTTAAAATGGTGCTAATTTTGAAAGATAACATCTGAGTGGATGAGGCAAATTAGCACCATTTTTAACGATAAGAACTTTTATGAAAACCCGTAGTTGTATGTGATTCAAACTGAACATGTTATGTTCATACTTTTTAGTATTCATCACGGCAAGTGCCACATTTATAGCCGCTTATGTTACGACTTATGTTACGGAGCACAGGATACTGATTGGATCAGGTTTAAAAATAGGTTTGGCAATTGGGCCTGGTAGAGCTACCGAGTGTAATTGGGGAATTTCATCTGCAGGTACAAGGACAGGAGGATTTAAATCAATACTATTAGTAGCAGCCTCTATAGCTTAAAGGTAACTAAACTTTAACCCATAACTGGCCCCAATGAGTAGTTTAAAATCCTTAACTTACATCTCTGCTTACATATCCTTATGGTTCTCCTGCAGTGCTTGTCCAAAGTCGAGGAAAGGGAGGAGTAGTAGCTGTCTTCCTGTCCAAAAGGTTTCTGCCTCCTTCTTGTCCTCTGAGAAGTCAGTGGCATGCACAGGGGAGCCCTTTCCCCCCTCCCTCCCACCCTCCTGATCCCTCCTTGGCTGCCCTACATGTAGCGTTAAAAAAAAGTGTAAAAATAGAATCCGAACTGTACTTACAGATCCTTGCTCCCACTGTGTTCTCTATTACTAGAAGCCGCGGTTGTGATTGGTTGCCTCTCAGTCAATCACAGCCACGGCTGCCAGTCCGACCCCCTACTGGCAAGCAGGGAGCCGGATCAGAAGGACACTGGATCTAGGGGCTGTAAGTAGAGTTTGGATTCTATTTTTACATATCTAAAATAGCGGTTGGGGGTGGGAGGGGATTCCCTGCAATATATCAAAAATGAATATCAAGGGTAGAGATGGATGCCCTTTAATACTGAGAACAAATATAAAGAGAAAACAGGGAGAATAAATGGTATTACCAGCTCTGCTGCCACCAATTGGTACCAGATCACTGCTTTATGGAAGGATTATGGATAGCATGGCACACAGTGGGTTACTATGGTGGTCTGGCATAAAGCAGACAGTGCACTTTTGTTTAAACAATATAAACCAGTTTTAATTACATTTAACAGTAAATATTGCAATGATTTAATAACAAAACACAAACGGTTTCCCCACATAACATAACAGGTGGTAACAGGATCTTATACACAGGATCTTGTGTTGCATTCAATATCACTCCAAATCACACATCACAATCTACTTTCACTTTCTCTCCTCCTAGCCATAGAGAGCAGGGATGTCTTGTCTTTTATTACTCACTGATACCACCTGCAGGCTGGAGGCGGTATATAAGGAGCCTTGGTGTATATGTCCATTACAATACACATCATATCCTGTGTAGCAGACAGAAACTTTTTTTGGATTACACTTCCTTTCAGTATTCACATGAAGCAGACACAGTGGTGTGGTTTAACCTCCCATTTTGACCATACCATATTGACATAGGAATCTCTGCTCTGTAAGTAAGTTTATGTGTTTTGTATATTTTGTCTTGTACCTAATATAACTCAGTGGTATACTTTATATTTTTCATTGGTAGCTCCAAAAAAACTCGCAATCTCCTATGAAGATATACATATATTTATATAATATAAGGGAAGGGATAAAGGATACACAAGTAGATCAGCACTCTCATCAGGATGGAATTAAGGTAAGTTCAGGGTGCACACATAATAACAGGGTAAATCCGTAACCCCACTATAATAGAGATACAGGGAGATTCAATAAAAGTTCTTATCGTTTAAAATGGTGCTAATTTTGCCCCAACCAATCAGATCTTATTTAACATTTGAAAGCTAACATCTGATTGGTTGGGGCAAAATTAGCACCATTTTAAACAATAAGAACTTTTATTGAATAACCCCCATAGAGTCCAAAAATGCAGCACTCCTTTGCATCAGAATCTTTATTTTGTAATATAAATGTTCCTAATACAGCGACATTTCGGAACGCTCAATTTCCTTTCTCAAGCTGAACAGATGAACACATTTTCAACTTTATCACATTTCGAATGATCACATGACCACACTAATTGGTCGCATATTATCAAGACAACATCATATGATTATAACGACAGATATCTTAAATTTTAAAAGTATACATTTAAATGGCATGTCCACCCCTGTAAAAAATAAATAATTTGCCATGTTCCTTCCCCCAGCCCCAACCGCTATAAAAGATTTTTCAGAAAGTCCCCGATAGTTACTTACCTTCCTTCTTGCTCCCGCCGCACTGCCCGGCCTTCTGCTTGCATGAAACAGCAAGCAGGGGGGCAGATCCGCAGCCGCGTCCCTGATTGACTGAGATGCAGCAAATCACGGACGCAGTTGCCGGCTGCTCAGAACGCCAGGGAGAGAGAGGTAAGTTGTGCACGTATGTCATAAATAAATGTTGTGCACGTATGTCATAAATAAACACAAGTTAAAGTGAGAAACGTCTTCAGGGGTGCGTTCTTCAGATAAATTGATAAGTGAAAAGAGTTCGGGGGACTTTCTTAAAAATCTTTTATAGCTGTTAGGGCTGGCGGAAGGAACACTACTATATGGCAAAGAGCTTTTACGGTAGGGATCGCAAAACGGGAGGGAGAGGGGGGAGGCCTGCTGTGCGCATGTCAAACTTCTCCCGGAGGAGAGACAGGAGGAAGAGTCCTATATGGACTCTGCAATCCTCCTGGTGGTCAGTTTTTGGGAGTTTGGGGGGATTACAGGAGAACCATTTGAGCTGGGATGTAAGGTTAGGCTTTTATTACACTACAGAGTAAGAAGTGGGTTAACTTATAGTTTTGGGGGTGGACATGCCCTTTAAAGGTGCATTACAAGTACACATATAAATCGTAATCTTTGTTTAAGCCTCTAGGCCACAATGTACCGAATTTATATATCAAAAAAACTTCACGTTTTCTCAATTTGGCTATCCGATCCCCTCCTCTGGGCATTTTGCCCACTTGTTCCAAGACTTTCAAATCATCAGCCGTATGTCCCACTTCGTGGAAGTGTTTAGGTATAGGCAAGGTAGCCTGCATACATCGAATTGATGATCTGTGCTGGGAGATACGGTGTTTCATTTTTTGTGTTGTCTCACCAATATATAATAGATTACATGGACACTATAAGATATAAACACAGAAGTCTGTGTTACACGTAACGTACACGTGATAGTGACCTTTTGGTGCATATACCTTGCCTGTAACAGGATGTTTAAATTCAGTAACCTTATTGACAAAACGGCAATGAACACAGTCCCTACATGGAAACATGCCATTCTGTGGTTGTCCATAAAATGTAATGTATTTAGTAGTAGGAATTTCTGCTCGAACGAGTCTTAGTTTTTTTGTAAGCTATTAATGGATTCAACTGAAACTCAGGTATACTGTGGATATGTACCCCTTAGTATGTGCCAATGTTTTTGCAGTATTCTGCCAACTTTATCACTAGCCACTGTGTATTGTGATGCAAATGTAATTCTATTGGATACATCTTTCCTCCTCGCACTCATGTGCTCAGCCATATTGTGAGGGTCCCTCATTTTCTCCCTTTCTTCATCCAGTAGTGGAGTAGGGTATCCTCTCCTCCTGAGTCTAGTATGTAGTTCCTCCACCCTTTTATCTCTCAGTGTCTTATCTTGAACAATACGTGCTGCTCTATAATATTGACTCCTAGGCATAGACCTGGTGACATGCCTAGGATGAAACCTTTCATATTGTAGCATAGCATTGCAATCTGTTTTCTTTCTATAGATATCGGTAGTTAATTTACCCTGATCATAGATAATCATGACATCAAGGAACGATACTTGTTTTTTATCAATTGTACATGTAAATTTTATATTCAGGTTACTGTCATTAAGCATGACAACAAATCTTTTAAAAGATCCAATGTCGCCCTCCCATATAAGGAAACGTCTATGAATCGCCACCATCCCAGGCAATAAGCCTGGAATGAGGGGTCAACATGGAAAAAGCGCTCCTCAAATGAACACATAAATGCCTTCGCTTATGAGAGGATGACATTGGAAACCATTGCAGTACCTTGCCGCTGAATAAAAAAAATAATTTTCAAATTTAAAGTAATTATAATTCAACACCAGGTCAAATAAACCCATAATGGAGTCAATGGCTTCCATTGTATATGCTTCCTTGGTGGGAAGGGTCCAGTGTGCACAATTTTTCCAAAAAGTCTGGTGTATAAGATGGGGATTCACATATAATTGGATTGAATAATTTATTAAGGAAGATAGCAACATTACAAAACACAGGGTCATTACCAGCAACTACACTATGGGACGACCCGGTGGTTTGACAAGGTATTTATGGCTTTTGGGTAATGCATAAAATAGAGGGATGATTGGATGTTCCGTTATAAAGAAAGTAATTTAATTCCTGGTCAATTAATCCCTTATTCCTGTCCAATTCAAGATTTTTTTTAATATTAATCTGTATCATCTTTGTTGGATACCTTTCAACTTAATCATATATGGAACTGTCATTTAGTTGTGAATAAACCTCAGCTTTATAGAGGGGGGTGTCCATAAGTACTATGGCATCCTCTTTGTCTGCTGTTTTAATGGTGAGAAATTTGTTGCTAGATAGTTTCTCTAGAGCCATACATTCCACTCTAGTAAGATTATAACGCAGGGGTTATGTATTTATCCCCCACAATTTTCTGGCACGTTGCTTTCTTGTCTCTAATAACCCTAGTAACAAATGTCTCAATCCCAGCATTTGTGGTAGGTGGGATAAAAGAGCTTTCATTTCTGAGACCTAGATCTCCCAAATTAAATATAGTCTCCTCCCCCATTCTACCTTCAACATTAAAAGGTTTTAATGCAATTGCCTGAACAAGCAATAAAGTCCAGTATCCAGGGTTAAGTCAACATATCTGGCCGTGGGAGCAAAGTTTAACCCTCTCTTTAGTACCTTAAAGGGCATCTATAGGGAAAAAAACACATTAGCCAATTGCAAAGTTAAATTCATGTACTCTGTGCTGCCTTTCTCCTACCTCTGTCAGTGACTCTGTTTTTCCATGGTGTAAGATCTCTCTGCAGCACTCCTCCCTCCCCTGTTACCTCCTCCATATCTCAACTCCGGCTACCCAACAAGCTTTTCATATACAGTAGGAGTTAAATGTTCAACATCCTAAAAAACACACCCACGCACAGTGGCCAATAGAAAGCAAGCTGTCCTGGAGACACAGAAGAGAAGGGAGAAGTGGGGTCAAGTGCAGCCTTATCTCTGTAGTCAAAGCTACCTCTCTCCCCCTGCTAATGCTCTTAGCTCTATGTTTGTTACAGAGCAGGGAGAATTAGGGCTAGGCCACACTAGCGCGTTTTTCACGCGTTTGCGCACGCGTTTCGCGCTCGCGATTTTCGTTAAAATGGAAATCGCGGGGACCCAAAAATTCCCGCGATTTCCGATGCGCATGCGATTGCGCGTCCGTTCACGTTTTGGTAACGCATGCGTTCACCATTTTTGGTGCGTTAATGCATGCGTGTCCATAACGCGAAAAAAGCGAAAACGCATGCGCAAAACGCGACCGTGAAACGCGCAAGAATCACGCACACAATCGCGTGCGATAACGCTCGCGATTTTGTGCGCGATTCCTGTGCGTTGCAGTGTGGCCTCACCCTTAAGGTCCAAATATGCAGCACTCCTTTGCATCAAAATCTTTATTCTGTAATCATGTCATATAAACATGTGTTCCTCATACAGCGATGTTTCGAAATGCTCCAGTTCCTTTCACAAGCTAAACAAAAAATCAGTGAACACATTACTCATATCTTTAACTTTATCACGTTTCAAATGATCACATGACCACACTAATTGGTCACATGTTATCAAGACATACACAAAAATTTAGTATCTTGGATCGCATTTGTTAACAGTTTACATATATAGCAAGTTTTCCACATCATAGGTACATACTATAATATACAATATAATATACAAACACAGGTTTTAGCACATCTAGGTCTGCTATTTCCCTAATTTACCTATCTCCCAAGTTCGGCTAGACTAGTTCGGTATCTATTCAGTATAGAGCCCCTAGGCTTTTAAACTCATAAAAAGACATATCAAACACAAAGACATAAAAAGACATATCAACCAGCCATGCCTCCTCCTAGGTGATCTAGGACACCAGAACAAACCCTTCAAATTGGGTCTGTCCCAGCAAACCTGGGATGGTTTGGAGGTATGAAAAGGCAAGTGCGGGTTGTGTAGGACACATTCGAAAAGAAAAAAACTTTAT
Organism: Hymenochirus boettgeri; assembly: GCA_019447015.1. NCBI lineage: Eukaryota > Metazoa > Chordata > Amphibia > Anura > Pipidae > Hymenochirus > Hymenochirus boettgeri. Next base: position 213,344,730 of record CM033472.1, on the reverse strand, counting down.
GATGTGGTATATAAAGATAATCAGGCCATGTACGGAGAGCCATTATCAGCTTTTTCCATCTTAAAGTCACGTTAACCATTGGTACATGAACAACTTACTAAACTAAATTTGTCTTTTATCAATTTGAATTGAATACTAGCTCCGTTTTCTTCTACGAAGGGTTATCTGGATTCCTAGACCAATGCCCATTGTAGCTGCTTCATGCAAAAGAATAAAAGCAGCCACTAGGGAAACTGCAGGGGCCCTGCAAGTTTGGTGGTCAGGACCCTGACTCCCCCCTCCCCTCCCAAGCGGGTATGTAGTAGTTTAAAACACTGATACCTGACCGGCAACAGTTTAAAGCAGCTGACCGTGACCGTGCATAGCATACCTTTACTAACATACCTGCATCTAACTAAAAAAGTTGATCAATGGGCCCTCTATTGATCAACTGTTCCTTATTTTTCTCCGTGGAAATAAGTAAAATCTTTCAATACAGCAAGTCCACCAGTTCCTTTCTCACTTACTACCCCCTATCCTAATAAATATATTATACAAATGAAACTAAATAAATACAAATTAAAGGGAAAGTTCAGTGGACAATATAATTATTTTAAAATTCTTTATTTTATGCATACCTCGTTATTCAACATATTCTCTTCCATTTTGAAAAATCAGTAGAATTTATACCCCTTGCTATTCCCTGCTTTTGACAATAGTGAGTTGACATTTCAGGTTCTAACGGTCCACCACATCTAACGATGCACCACATCCTTGGAATGTTCCTAACAGTAATTTCTACTGATTGGCTGTTGGATGGGTCAAACATGCTCAGATCTCTACTGAGCAACTGAATCAACCCTGGTGCTGGGACCATAACGGTCTTTACTAGGGGTCCTGCAAACAGGAAGTCAGTATTTCGGAAGCATTTATTTATACACAGACAAAATGCTGAATGGGCAGGTTAAGGTCATTGGGATGGAAAAATACTGCTTTTTTTCTCAAAAAAAGCACAGCTGTGCTCCAAGAGCGAAGTACATCCAGTGTCTAAAATGCTTTGGGAGGAGGAGCTGTTAGGAGTGACTCTTTTTATTTCCAGTTAGAAAAGGAAACTGACACATTAATTTTTAACATTTTAATAATAAAATACTTTGTTATAGAATAATGCACCCCATACATTATTCAACTTTCATTCAACATTCCAAAACCCACCAGCACTGATCATTTTATAATTTATTTTTATTTCCAAAATGAATGGTCTGAGGTCCTGCTCACTATTGGGATTATTTTGACGTTCAGTGCCAGTGTACGGTCATCATAGAACTAGAACACACATAGATAATTGTCTTTTGGAAAAAATAATCCTAAAACAAATATCTTACAACGCCTGTACAAACAGGCTGCTCCTGCTAGTAAGTGCAATCAATTTTGTAGGTTTATATAGTTTGGCTGTGTGGACTGTAACTGAAAATCCATCACAATAATCACAGGTCCTTGTTTGCCAGGATCCATAAAGCATGTGACATTACAATGGTTAAATTATCCAGGACATACATACATGCGTGCGTGCGTGTGTGTGTCAGTGCAACTACCTTCTCTGGCCACTAGGTGTCCACCACAACCCTCTCTTGCAATATCATTGGTGTTCCCTTTTCCGGTTTTCCCCATTCGTTCCTATGTGCTCCCTACTTATCTGTTCCACTTTTTCGGGACATTTGCCGCCCATCTGTGTAACGAAAAAAAAATGGGAGCCATTTCCCCTCCGCTCCCCCCTGTGTAACTGCGGGGATCTGTAGCTGTGCGCATGCGCGTGAAAGATCACGTCAAGATCAGAGCCATTTTTTCCTCTGCCGCGCCGTTATTATTTGTGCGTTTGTGCGCATGGGAATCACAGGTCCTCCGCCGTGTATCCAGCCAAACCCTCTGTTTCCCCTACTGCGCAGAAAAAAACAAAAGCGTTGCCATGGCCACAGTTACACGGCGGAGGGGAAGCAGAGGTTTGCTATAGACGCCAGATGTGTGTAGACGGCAGAGGGGAAATCACTACTTGGAAAGTGAACAAGTGCCTGCGGGGGTCACCCTGGATTGGGGGGGCCTGGATTTGGGACAAAGCGGGTCACCCTGGATTTGGGACAGGGGGGGAGGGGCTGGATTTGGGACAGAGGGGGTTACCCTGGATTTGGGACAGAAGGGGGGTGGATTTGGGACAAAGCGGGTCACCCTGGATTTGGGATAGAGGGGGTTACCCTGGATTTGGGACAGAGGGGGGGGATTTGGGACCAAGCGGGTCACCCTGGATTTGGGACAGAGGGGGAGGGGCTGGATTTGGGACAGAGGGGGTCAACCTGGATTTGGGATAGAGGGGGGGGGGCTGGATTTGGGACAGAGGGGGTCACCCTGGATTTGGGAGAGAGGGGGGGCTGAATTTGGGACGGAGTGGGGGGGGCTAGATTTGGGATGGGGGGGTCACCCTGGATTTGGGATAGAGGGGGGGCTAGATTTGGGACAGAGTGGGAGGGACTGGATTTGGGACGGGGGGGCTGGATTTGGGACAGAGGAGGGTCCGGATTTTATTTATATGATTTATATAGCGCCAACATCTTCCGTGGCGCTTTACAATTACATAGTCATACATTACATACAGGGTAATACATGTTATATAAATTCATACATATTACATACACAGGTAATACATAATATAAGTAAACAGAGTGAGGAGTTTCTTACAGCAACACCGTGATACAATAGGAGAGAGGACCCTGCCCAAAGAGCTTACAGACTAGAGGATATGGGGGTGAGACATAAGGTGACAGGAATCGGTAGGCTGTAAATAGATTGGCAGTGGAGCGAGAAAGGCGGGTTGGATCAAATTGGGTAGTAAGAGTGGTAATGTTTGGGCCAGGTTATATGCTTGCCTAAAGAGGTGGGTTTTAAGGTTACGTTTGAAGGTGTTAAGGGATGGTGAGTGACGGACAGACTGAGAAAAGGGAGTTCCAGAGCAGAGGGGCAGCACGAGTAAAGTCCTGAATGCAGGCATGGGAAGAGGTGACCAGAGTGGATGAGAGGAGGGTATCATTTGCAGAGCCGAGGTTGCACCTGGGACGGTATCGCTGGATCAGCTCTGAGATATATGGAGGGGCTATGTTGGATAGTGCTTTATAGGATAAGATAAGCAGTTTGAACTGGATTCTTTGCGTGATGGGCAACCAGTGGAGGGACTGGCAGAGAGGAGAAGCGAGAAGAGAAATGAATGAGCCGGGCAGCAGAGTTGAGAATGAATTGAAGCAGTGCCAGGCGGTTGTTTGGTAAACCACACAGGAGTGTGTTGCAGTAGTCTAGCCGGGATATGATTAGGGCATGGACTAGGATTTTTGTAGCTTCCTTCGAGAGGAAGGGGGGCTGGATTTGGGACAGAGGGGGTCACCCTGGATTTGGGATAGAGGGGGGAGCTGGATTTTGGACAGGGGGGGCTGGATTTGGGACAGAGGGTGTCATACTGGACATGGGATAGAGGAGGGGCCGGATTTGGGACAGAGGTGGGGGCTGGATTTGGGATAGAGGGGGGACCTCTGGATTTGGGACAGGGGGGGACCCTGGATTTGGGATAGAGGGGGACCCTGGTTTTGGGACAGAGGGGGGACCCTGGATTTGGGACAGAGGGGGGACCCTGGATTTGGCACAGAGGGGGACCCTGGGCACTGAGGGGGGACAATGGCCTTGGGACATGGAGGAGGTGAGTTATGGCCTTGGGACACTAAGGGGGCACTATGGGCTTCTAGCACCCATTGTAATGGGCTTAATTTCTAGTGTATAATAAAGCCAGTCAAGGTGATTGGGTCTACAGTAATAATATAGACAAAAACAATTTGACATACACTACCAAGCAGAAATGGTCAATATTATAAAATGTAATAATTAAGGTTTTATTCCTTCCCTGTTATTTAATTTCAGATATATGATGTTAGCAACTTGATTGGTTTACAAAGTCTGCAACATATATAATATATCATGGTTCAGTCATCTGCTGCAATTCCTTAATCTTAATAGGTCCATTCATTTATTAGGGTTGGTACCACGGACAGTAAAGCCACTGGAAATCTTAATTGCTCTTAACAAGCCAAACCTCATTACGTCTTCCATAAGGCTTCATAGGTGGATCATAGCCACAGCACATATAGTAGTCAGTGTGGTAAGAAGCCTCTGGGTCCAGACAAGAGCGTAGTTTGGCTGCATGGGATATGTAGTCTGCCTCTTTAGCATATCCTCCAAATTGCCTATGATCAACAACAACAAAAAAAAAGTGATTTAGCAACAGTGGTTTAACTTTCAAATTGTGTGCATTAGATTAAAGGATAAATATGAAAGAGTAATAAAACACACACACCCACAGATCGTATATTCACGATCTGTGCAGAGAATGCTCAAACTGCCACAGAACGTGAATATACGATCTGTGGCTGTTCCTTTAAAAAAAAAAGTGAGCGGCGCTAGGGGCGATCAGGGGGCAGCATTCAACTGCCCCCCTAGCCCCCTCGATCCCCCCTTGGTTTTGTCCAAATCCGAGGGGGGGGTCGGGAGATATCCTACCTTCTTTGCCTGCCTTCTTTGAGCTGCCGGTCCCACGTGGAGTAAGAAGAGAAAGCGGAAAGGGAGACCCTGGTGACGTCACGGAGCTTCCTCCTTCACCGGGGTCTTCCCTTGAAGGGGTACAATGCTGTGGTCCAATATAGGTACTGCACTGCGATCTCCATTCAGATCACATTGCAGTACCTGGTATAGTAAAGCTGTCAGTGTGACAGCTTTACTATACTTTTTGTGAATGGAACTCAAAATTCCATTCACAAATAGGATTTTTTCTAAGTATTTGCTACTTTAAAAAAAAAAAAATGGGGACAGAGATCAAAATTTGGTTATCACTTCCTGAAAAAGTGATTTTTCCGATCGGATTTTGAATTGGAATACGGGCATTTATGCCCGTATTCCAAGTTCGTTATCATTCCCTAAGATGATCTGACGATTATCTTTGGGAATGATCGGGGGGAAAAAGGGGAAATACACACAAAAAAATTCTTAAAGTGATACACACACCTTTTTTTATTTTACCCTAAAAACTAAAATTAGAAAAAAAACTTTGTCTTCTCCAAGCTTCCCAATGTCCCTGGTGATATCGGTAAAGTAAACGCAGATACTTATTTGTACTATTTCCAGGGAAACTAAGCCTATTTTATAAGGAAATTTTGCAGAGGTACCAAAAAAAGACCGGATTGAATTTCTAGGATCAGTAAAGTGTGCAAAAACGTGTGTGACTCTCTGTACTAACCGGTTTTCACTAAAATACCACTAAAAGGGGGAGAGTGTGTGTGGGGGGGTGGGTTGTGGCGTTTAATTTTTTTTATGTAACTGCACTTCTACATGCGTCCCATTTGAGCTAGTTGGTGGCCTCGTCTCTGTTTGCACCCACGCAAATGGCACACCGTTTGATTCAGGACATGTGCGAGATTGCTATTTAGAGGGTTTTTTGCTTGTCAAGTGGGTTTAGGTAGTATTTCAACCCTTGAATCATCTTACTTTATTTTTCACAAAACCTCCTAAAAACACAGGGTTCTTTGGATCACTGGGTCTGGAATTCTTCATGTATATATGAAAGCATGGCACCGTAACGTAGCTGAAGGTGTGTAGATTCCAAAAATATATAGTTTGTGGGGGGATTTTCCATGTTTCGGGACTGTTTCCTTAGAAAAAGGGTAGGCTGTTCAAATTACAGAGCACTGATTTTTTCTTGTAATTGCATTTGTGCATGCATCCCATTTGAGCTAGTTGGTGGCCACGTCTCTGTGTGCATCCATGCATATGGCATACCGTTTGATTCAGAACATGTGAGAGATTGATATTTAGTGGGGGGGTTTATTTGTGCGGGGCATTTCCAAGTTTTGGGGCTGTTTGAAATTATAGAGCACTTTGATTTTTTTCCTTGTAATTAATTACACTTGTGCATGCGTCCCATTTGAACTAGTTGGTGGCCACGTCTCTGTGTGCATCCACGCATATGGCATACCATTTGATTCAGGGCATTTGGAAGATTGATAATTGACAAGTTTTTTTTACATGACATGGAAATTTGCCATGATTTTTAACTTTGAATTGTATTTTTATACATTTTTCCTGAAAATCTGGTAAGAAAGCGAAATTTTACACGAAACTGCGCCCACCCCATTGGTAGTATGCATAAAAGAATCACTTGTGTAACTGAAGGTATATAGAGTCCAAGAATATATAGTTTTGGGGGTTATTTCTAATATAGAGGGGTGTTTAGTCTGACAAATCTGAAAAGTTGCTGTAATTGGGCCACTGTTCATTGGCTCACTTTGTGGCTAGTTGATTCCACGTCTGCGTGTGTAACCATACATAGGGCATACCGTTTGATTCAGGACATTTGGGAGATTGATATCTAGTAACTTTTTTTTTACATTACTTGGGATTTTGGCATGATTTCTACCTTTTTTTCAAATTTTGTAGAAAATCTGCTAAAACCGTGAAATTCTACGAAGAACTGCGCCCACACCATTGATGGTATGAATGGACAAACTACAGAATTACGTAGATAAAGGTATGTAGATTCGAGAAATGGTTTGTGGGGGTTGTTTTGTGGGGAAAAACTGCAGACTGTTCAAATTCAGATTTGGCTGAAAATTTTTTGCTGTTTCTGAGCCATTGTGCATTGTCTCACTTCATGGCCATTCGCTTCCACGTCCGCGTGTGTAACCACATATATGGCATACCGTTTGATTCAGGACATTTGGGAGATTGATATTTAGTAACTTTCTTTTACATTCCATCAGGTTTTGGCATGATTTCTACCTTTTGAAGTAGTTTTTTGTTCATTTTTTGAGACAAATGCGAATGTCTATGAAGAACTGTGCCCACACCATTGATGGTATGAATGAACAAACTACAGCGTTACATAGCTGAAGGTGTGTAGATTTCAGGAATATATAGTTTGTGGGGGTTATTTCCAAGTTATGGGGGTGTTTTGTGGAAAAAACTGCAGACTGTTCAAATTCAGAGTTGGCTAAATATTTTCGCTGTTTCTAAGCCATCGTGCGTTGTCTCACTTTGTGGCTTTACGATTACACATCCGCGTGTGTAACCACAAATATGGCATACCGTTTGATTCAGGACATTTGGGAGATTGATATTTGGTAACTTTTTTTTACATTCCATGAGGTTTTGGTATGATTTCTACCTTTTTGAATGTTGTTTGATGTTAATTTTTTTGGAAAATCTGGTAAAAGTGCAAACTTCTACGAAGAACTGCGCCCACACCATTGATGGTATGAATGAACGAACTACAGAGTTACATAGCTGAAGGTGTGTAGATTTCATATATATAGTTTGTGGGGGGTATTTCTGAGTTAGGGGGGTGTTTTGTGGAAAAACTGCAGATTGTTCAAATACAAAACTGGCTAATTTTTTTTTGCTGCTACTGACATTTGGCACTGCTCACGCTCTGGGTTAGTTGGTAGCCATGTCTTTGGGTACACCCATGAATGTGGCATACCGTTTTATTCGGGAGGGGTTAGGCTTTCATATTTGAGATGTTTTTAGCTGAAATTTGCATTTGATTTTGTCTATGATTTTACAGTTGAGGAAAAAAAGGAAAATGTGAGAAAATAACTTACAATTGGACGAAGAGCTGCGTCCGGGTATCTGCATTTTGATCGAAACTAACCTCACTCGTAAAATCCTGCGGGTGTGTAGTTTCTAAAAATATCTCACTTGTGGGGATATTTTAGATAATTTGGAAGATATTCTATGTTAACTGTCAGTAGTGGTTATACATTTTAATTTGGTGTAATATTCTTGAAGGTGCAGTTTTAGTTTGGGGGGGTCTCCTGTACAGGAAAAGTGGGGTACCTACATATATCTGGTATTGTTGTACTCGGGAGTATCAGAGCTTTTAGAAACAGTAAGATTTTTGTGTGTAACCTTAAGATAACTATAAGTAAAAATGGGAAAATTCCAGTAAAATTTCCAGAAAAGTTACAAAAATCTGTTACCATGTTAAAGTACACTTTGTGCTGAAAAAAACAATGTATAATATTCCTGATTTACTGCAAGGTTTCCTACTGTAAAATTAGACTAAGGGCAAAATCCTGAAAATTCTTCTGGCAGTTAACGCAAAAAAAAAAATGAAATTCTCCTGGCAGTGAAAGGGATAAAAAAAAAAACAACAACAACTAAAGTACAATCCTGTAGAGAAAGGATTGCACTTGCTGCTATATCCTATAGTATCTGTGGAGTAATATCTTCCACACTGCTGAAAGTTTAGCACTGCAGCATGCAGCAGGACTCTGTCTCTCTCCTCTTCTACCTGTCTCTCTCCTCTTCTAGTTCCCCTTCCTTTCTACCCTGCACGCCTAAGCAAAATAGGGAGCAGAGAAAACACAGACTGCGCCATTGCTAAACTAATGTCACTAAGTGACATTGCGGCTTTTAAGGTATGGTTTCTCCTAAAAAATTGTACAAATTATTTTCTTTAATTGCCCTTTAAATTCATGATAGGAAAAGGTTTTAGATAGAAGTGGTAGATGATTAGTTATGGGTTAAAGATTCTACCTACAGGAAAACTTTAAGCCTTAACACTTAAAAGTGACATACATCTTATACACTGTTTTTATGATTTTTTTTTCTGATGCAATCAACACCCCACCGAACATGGTTGCATCCAGGATTTAAAGTGCAAAGTATTGGTAACTTGGTTCCCTAAACAATGAGCAAATGATACATAGTTTTAGTCAATTATTCTGGCCTTTAAAATGTTTTATACGGTTTCCCCCCACCCCTCCCAATAAAAAGATTTTTAGATGCTCAACCTTAAGCCAGGCCCTGGACTTTTAAGGCCCATAAGAACAAGTACTCCGCACGTGAGTATGAGGCTTCAAGTCAGGATCCTGGCCAATGCGAACACACACATCTTGCAATCGCGGGGGGCAAACCCGCTACGCAAAATGTGCATGAGCCGTTTTGTCTTACAATCGTGGCGTGTATGGGCATTTTTGTTGGCCAAAATGGATGTTCGGTTGGAGTTTGTTGCCCGACTGGCCAGATCATCAAAGAGCGACAACCAATCGTATGTTTCGGCCCATACATCGCCTTTAGAGTGGGGACTAAGTTAGACAGGACCAGCAATTGGAACAGTATAATTGCCCTTTTAGTCAAATAAAATGTATTTTAGCCTACAAGTTGAAATTTATCTGGTCCACAATGCACTTACGTAGAAAACACAGTTACTGTCTCTCGATCTTCAATTTTTATTGTATCCTCCATGGGAGCAGGAGGATCTGCTTGATATTGGCTGGGAATGCGGATCATGACCTTAACATTGGGTTGAAGGGACTCAGAATCCTCTGCTGGGTAACCGATTATAGATACTGGAGATGTCATTCCCATTCCAGTGCCTATGACAAGTATTACAAGGGACACAATATTAATGACTGCAATAAACACACCAACTGGTTATTCACAATTTAAAAAAATATATCTACAGTACATGACAGAATAATTCAATGGTAGAACTCTTGATGATATCTTTAATAGTCTAACTGAAAGGACAAAACCTAAGGTTTCTCTTACCATTTTGGTTAGTGCCTCCTACATACTTTAGAAGCCGTAGCACACCTTCCTTTGATGCTTCATCAAATGGTTTTCCAGACACTTCTGTTGAGGCAAACTTTCCTCCTTCGTATTCTCTTTCTTCAAAGGTTATTCCGTCCTAAGAGTACAACACACTTTAGCATTGGATCCCAAAAGAAAATCAGCTTTGCATAACACTAGCCCTATATTGCTTAAGAGCTGAAGTTGTTTCCCCCATCAAGAGCAACAACAGCTAAAACAACTTTTGGGCTTGTCTCTACTTCAGAATGACCCCAAGGCCTAAAAACACCAATACTTGCACGGAAGCAAGCAGAAGGGGCTCAACTGGCATCTGCAAAAATTTGGGGGGACGGGACGACATACCCTTTAAAGGATGATGTTTGTGAAGGTTCTCAATCATCCAGGTCAGGGTATATCTGTGGTATTCAATTAAATCAAATGTAAAAAGTTGTATACAGTCCCAGATTCTGGTGATCCCTATTTTTTGGTATGATAACCACTTTATTAACAGTAACTCTGTTGCATGTGTACTTTATGTCTTAATTGTTTAATTAGCTTACTTAGGATGAAGGGGAGATCTGTACTCGACCCCAGATCTGTTGCTAACTCCTTCTAATCCTGTTAGTTAGTGCTACCGCCATATGTTCTACTTGTGCTTGCGTCTACATCCAAAACCACAATGCAAACATCTCCCGTAAATCAGGACTCATCCGTATGACTTGGTGGTCCGGGTGCTGGACTGCCCCGGACCCTTCGCTCGGTCCGTGTAATTAGCAAATGTCTCTGCACTCCGTGGGTGGGCTACCGGTCCGCACTCCTCTATCCGGTAAGAATTATCTCGGTCACCAGGTTAAAAACTTTAAACTTTATTATAACATTTAAAATCTATCACACAATCAGTCAAATTTTTTAAATGTTATAATAAAGTTTTTAACCTGGTGACCGAGATAATTCTTGCCGGATCGAGGAGTGCGGACCGGTAGCCCACCCACGGAGGACAGAGACATTCAATTAAATCAACTGGACTTGAATTTTAGTTACTGAAGACATTACACTAGTCAATGGAATCTGACAACTTTGCCATGATCTGCTATTCACTAAATAGATTTTGTCCGTTTTCTGTTAAAGGGCATCTATATTGGGGGGAATTGAATTGCCCATTACTGGAAATTATAATTCCTCCCAACTATCACTGTACCATTTTTTGTAGATCTGTCCCCTATTTCTTTATGCTGGGAACACAGGCAAATTTTTACACCCAACCAACCGTTCGCTGCTAGCGAGCGGTCAGTGGGAGCGAATCACTGTTGGTCGCAGTAAATGCTGTCTCGGCCAACAGTTTGCTGTGAGCGATTGTGAGGTCCATTGGAGACCACACAATGGGCGGCAATTTTTCAACACATCTGATCACCCTTTCGCCCGATCCAGACGAAGGGGCAATTGACATCAGCCGCCCCCGCGAAATTAGAACTGATTTTTCACTCGACCACTCGAACAAGTGCCTTATAATCCATAAACTTTTCTGCTGTGTGTAGTTTTGCTGTAATCAAAATAGTGACAGTTGGGTTGTGTGCCAACACATAAGGGTATATTTAATTAGAGGTGCAAAGGTTTCCTGTGCCTTTAATTCACATCAATCAATCAGATGTAGTCAGATGTTTTCTGACTGCAGTAGACCAAAAAAGGTAACATCTAAATGGCTAATGGTCCCCATATACACTGCAATCCGATCGTACAATCCGTGGGTTGTATGAACAGATTGCCAATCAGCCAAAACATTTTCAACTGGCCCAATGGGGAAATAATTAAAAGATCTTGAACGATTATTGAAAGATTGTCCATACACGATATTGGGATATCCTGATATCATACAACCGGTATCTAAGCGTCTATGGCCAACATTAGACAGATTTATGAACAGGTAATGTTTTTTGTACCTCAGGTAATGTTTTTTTTACCTCTTATTAAAGGGCATGTCTCCCCTCAATATCAAAATTTGTGTTTAGGTCAAAGACCCCCAAAACCTAGGATCCGATACACTTACCATTTTCAATTGTGCAGAACTCCATATGTGCGCCCATATGATATTATGGGTGGACATGCCCTCTAAATCAGCCTTAACATGATTGCTAAACATGCTTAAAGGGCATGTCCACCCCCAAAACTATAATTTTAACAGTAATTGCCCACATTGTTCTCTTTAAAATGATTCCTACCTTGCCTCTCAGTTCAATCAGGATCCTTAGGAATTCAGTAGAGAAGTTATAAAAAACGGACACTAGGAGGCTTAGATAGCCTATTTAGTGTCTTCCCCCTCTTCAGCCTCCGGGAGAATTCTGTCCTGCGCATAGGAGCTCACCTCGCACAACCAGGAAGTATCCGCTCCCCCCTCCCTTCCAGTGACGCGCCTTGTTAGAAAAAACAAGTCTGCCGGATAGAAGCGCGAGACTAGGAGCGCGCAAAACGTAATTACGTAATGAGATGGACAGGAGATTAGGCAGAGAGACGGCCTTATGCTGCAGACTTTCTACAAGTGATAACTTTGTAAAGAAAAGGTATTTTGAAAAACGGACAAGGCGTTTCAGGTAGGGCACACCATTACTGCAATCTGTCAAAACTTGATTTTTGGGGTGGACATGCTCTTTAACTTCAGAAAGTCATGTCGGATGAAAGGAGCAGTTGGTTAAGAGTGAGGGCTAGGCCACACTGCTGCGTTTTTTTTGCGTTTGCGCTTGCGTTTGCGATTTTTAAAAATTATTGAAAACGCGGCAACGCAAAAAAAACGCGCGATTTTCGATGCGATTGCGATTGCGTTTTGCGTTCTGCATTTTTAATCGCAATCGCATGCGTTTTCCTATACTTATTGAAGAAATCGCAAACGCAACGAAAATCGCACATGAAATCGCATGCTATTGCGTTTGCGTTTCAGTGTGGCCTAGCCCTGAGAGAGGAATACTAAGGCTGAGCAAACCAAGTACTGGATTCAAGGCATGTAACTCACATCCCTTGTATTTCTTATAGATTAAGATTAGATTAAGTCTAAGCAACTTTAACAGTACTTTAACAGTATAGGTGCACTTAAACATTATGTGAACATCACAAGCTGGATGTTTTATTGTACAGGTGTTTATTTCTGGAGAATATGGAGGATGATCGGGTGAGACATGGATGACTAATTTCCGAAGAAAGAAGGTGCAAGTTTAGTGTGTAATATCCAGCAAGGGATCTCCAAAAAGAGAACTGGAATTGCAAGTTCAATGTGTTTGCCTTTGTTATCTTGGGAAACCAGTTTGCTGAGTCACATTTTCTACTACGCCTCGATCTCGGGATGCAGAGTCAGTCAAATGCTAAGGGAAAAACAAGTTCTGCTCTAAATGTGAATTTTATTTTTTTTACTTACTAAGAGAAAATAAGAAATTGTTTGTGTGTTTGTTTTAAATCCCATGAATCATGTGAAGGCTTCACTAGTTTAAAGGACAAACCACATCATATTTGATATTTACCATAACACTGGCATACATAGATGGCCACTCAACCACCTTTTCAATCAATGAGACTAGATATTGCAATATTCCTAATGTAACATATAAGTAAAATTACATTCAGAATAACTGGATATCTGGCTAACCACTGCATAAACCACACTTTCGATCACAGCAAGCCAAAAATCTTAAAATCTATTAATCTGTCCATGTATATACAGTATGTAGGTATTTATTTTTGCTGAATATATTACATAGTATTTTGTATTTATTTTTCTCATACATTCTAACAAGGCCCCAGATAAGGAAGCCAGTATCTGGTAGGCAGACCCACAGCTGGACTAAGGGTTCATTCACATGTTTGTACATTTGCATGCAGTTTTTGAAAGGCAACTGTTTTCCCATAGACATTCATTCTAACACTAACACATTCTGATCCGCACTGTTTAATACATTTATGTCCCGAACACACTCAATGAATGTCAATGTACTGGTATGTAGACAACGCACAGGAAACATGTACAAAATGCGTGTGAAAGGCATTGCACGTCTAATCATTTTTTTTTTAAAAATGCACTAAGAAGGGCAAGTGTGGCAGTAATAACATATTTCATGTAAACTACAGTAAATACCACCCACTATTCTTGTGACATCCTACAGCACAAAGCTTTAGTAACACAAGCTTTAATATAGTATAGTATTTGAGGTTGAATAAAGACATACGTCCATCCAGTCCAACCCATCTAGCAATATCCTCATTTCCTGCCTAACTGTTGATCCAGAGGAAGGCAAAAAAAACCCCACCAAATTTATGAAGGGGAAAAAATTCCTTCCTGACTCCAAGTGGCAATCGGAAATTTCCCTGGATCAACTCTACTTTATGTATCAATATCAGTAACTTGCAACATTCCTTGTTTGCAGAAACTCATCCAGCTTTTTTTTTAAACTGACCAATGAACCTACCAGAACAACGTCCACTGGAAGACAGTTCCATAGCTTTTCTCACAGTGAAAAACCCTTTCCGAACTTGAAGCCTAAACCTTTTTTCTTCAAGTCTTAAGGGATGTCCTCGTGTCCTCTGACATGCTCTATTGGTGAACAATGCCCCACATAGTTTATTGTATGACCCGTTAATGTATTTATACACAGTAATCATATCCCCACGCAAGCGCCTTTTCTCTAGCGTACATAACTGTAACTTATCCAGTCTCCATTCATATTCAAGCTCTCCCAATCCCCTTATTAATTTAGTTGCCCTTCTCTGAACCCTTTCCATTTCAAAGATGTTCTTTTTGTACACAGGATTCCAAAATTGTACTGCATATTCCAAATGAGGCCTTACCAATGCTTTTTAAAGAGGGGGAATAACATTATCCTCCCTTGAATCCATACATCTCTTTATACAAGACAATACCATGCTGGCTCTAGCTGTTGCTGCTTGGCACTGCTTGATACCTTTAAGTTTGTTATCCATCAAAAAGATCGCTTTCCAACAGGGATTCACTTAACACAGAGCCATTTATTATAGTATAAGCAGCACAAGGATTTTTAAGCCCAAAATGCATCACCTTACATTTCTCAACAATGAATTTCATCTGCAGAACAATGTGACAATCTATCTAGATCCCCCTGCAATGATTGCACACCCTCTGAAGTTTTGTGTCGTCAGCAAACACAGAAACCTTGCTGACAGTACCCACTTCCAAATCATTAATAAATAGATTAAATAGAGGCAGCCCAAACACAGAACCCTGTGGCACCCCACTTAGCACTTTAGTCCATAATGATGAAGCCCCATTAACAACTACTCTCTGCATCCTATTCATTAACCAATTTTCTATCCATGTACAAATGTGACTCCCCAGACCAACAGACCTTAGCTTATACATTAGTCGCCTATGGGGGACTGTATAAAAAGCCTTTGCAAAATCCAAGTAAACTACATCTACTGCTATACCAGAGTCTAAATTTCTACTTACCAAGCAAGTTAGTTTGACAAGATCTATTCCTCCTAAATCCATGCTGGTTACTACTTATACTGTCAGTCCTTGAAACATACTCTAGAACATGTTCCCTTATTAAACTTTCCAGGATCTTCCCCACCACTGAAGTTAAACCTACAGGCCTGTAATTACCCAGTAAGCTTTAGTACAGCCAACCTGGCAGATTGGTTACCATATCTGGTATGCAGTTAGAGCTAGGCCACACTGACGAATTTCTCACACACTTCCGATTGTGTTTTACGATCCTTTAGGCGCAAGTGCATGCCATTTGTGTGCTGCCATCCCTTTTAATTTCGGGGGCATGCAAATCGCACCACAAATGGCGATCAACAGATCGCAGCACAAACAGCACCAGCGCACCTTGTGTGGCCACTACAATTAAGCCACACTTGTGTGCACTTTTTAACACACGATTGGATTGTATTTTACATTGCACTGATGTGGCCTAGTGCAAGTGAATCGCATGCCAGTGCATCTGTATAAGTGTGGCCACACTGTATGCGCTGCTCTGCGATCTGTTTTAGGGGGCATGCGATCACGTGCTGCATTTCAGTCGCATATTTCATTCATGTTACCACGTCAATTGATAGTGTGGCCGCAGCCTAAGGCTACATCATAATGAATGCAGTTTAGCCACAGCCCTATTCATTTTATTAATCATCATTTGATCTGGTAAACCTAGTTTAACTACAGCTCCCTGAATCCTCTGTAAATGAAATTCAAACAATAAAGCTGTCGGTTTCTCTTTAGTTTGCCACCCATTCTCTCTCTGATACCAGATGCCTGAATTGGCCACATTTAGTCCATTAATCTCCTGTGCCCCAAAAACGTACCTTCTCTCCCTTGTGCAGCAGCTTCCCATCATTAGTTTCCACCCCTCCAAAGATGGAATTCTTTATCATTCCAAACATAGTGACACAGTTAGCAGGTCCCTGTCAGTAATGGATCTAGGTGGTGTTTGTCTCTCCCCTCCAGCTGGTATCACTCAGTCACTGGCTGCGTGTGTGTGTGTGTGTTCCATTAATTGCCTGTGTAGCCTGTTGCTTCTCTAAGATTCCTTCCCTCCCAGCACACTCTGCCTTCCCCCAGTCACACGCTACCTTCCTCCCTGTGTAATGCTCAGTAGTGTTTCATAACCCTCTTTGTTTCTCTTCCTGTGATGTTGCATGGGAGGAGATTGCCAGACTGGCTGAGTTATCAGTAGAGCAGGCAGTAACTTGCAGTCTGGTGACTGGTGACTAGGCTACAGAGACTGGGGAATAAGGCTGGATACACACGGAGGGACTTTTTGTCCTGACCGAGCGCTGATACGGGCAAGAGTTCGGCCGGGACAAAAGTTGTGAACGATCGATCGTGCGTTCCCATAGGGAACCGCACAATCGATCGTAATTATGCAACACGTCCAATCATTCATTTGTCTGGATCGGACGAACGAATGATCGTATGTGTCGGAAAATTACAATCAATGTCGTCCGCGGCTGCCCGCCCCACACCGGCCGATCGACCGAAAGTGCCGTGAATCGACCCGAAAATATTGGCTGGTGTGTACCCAGCCTAA
Source organism: Hymenochirus boettgeri (assembly GCA_019447015.1). Taxonomy (NCBI): domain Eukaryota; kingdom Metazoa; phylum Chordata; class Amphibia; order Anura; family Pipidae; genus Hymenochirus; species Hymenochirus boettgeri. The sequence continues at coordinate 213,328,054 of CM033472.1, read as the reverse complement.
GGCAGAGCTACATGTAAGGATTTTATCACAAGACAATACAAGGCTACATACCTAGAAAGTAAATCGGCTGTCCCACTATGCATGTTTCTATCCACCTTTCTTTCTGCATGCGTTTTCTGATCTGCAGTGGTATTTTAGGGGTTATTTTTATTGAATGATATCATTTTTTATATCATTCAATAAAAGCTCTTATCGTTAAAAATGGTGCTAATTTTGCCCCAAGCATTCAGATCTTTGCTTTCAAATGTTACATAAGATCTGATTGGTTGGGGCAAAATTAGCACCATTTTTAACGATAATAACTTTTATTGAATGATATCAAAAATGATATCATTCAATAAAAGTTATACAGGGTTATTCAATAATAGTTTTCATCGTTAAAAAATGGTGCTAATTTTGCCCTTACCAATCAGATCTTATGTAACATTTGAAAGCAAAGATCTGATCTAGTGCAGACACATAGTAACATAGTAATTAAGGTTGACTAAAGACATACGTCCATCAATCGAACCTATTCACCCCCTTTTCTTTTTTTTTTTTTTTTTAACCCTACCTAACAGTTGATCCAGAGGAAGGCAAAAAAAAACAGCTAAAAAGGGGGGGGGAAATTCCTTCCTGACTCTAAACGGCAATCGGAAAGTATCCCTGGATCAACCAGATCTATATGCATTAATACCAGTAATTCTCAATATTTTTTAGTTTTAGAAACTTATCCAGGTCTTTTTTAAAGCTATTCAATGAACTTGCCATTGCCACATCTGCTGGAAGACAGTTCCACAGTTTCACCGTTCTCACTGTAAAGAAACCCCTCCTAACCTGAAGATGAAACTTCTTTTCTTCCAACCTTAAAGGATGTCCACAAGTCCTCTGATATGACCTGTTAGTAAACAATTCACCAGAGTGTTCATTGTATGGGCCATTAATATATTTGTATAAGGTTATCATGTCCCCACGCAAACGTCGCTTCTCCAATGTAAACAGTCCTAACTTGTCCCCCAAATCTTTTTCCATTACAGATGCACTTAACACAGAGTTATTTATGGTGTAGGTGGCACAGGGATTATTAAATCCCAAATGCATCACCTTACATTTATCAACATTGAATCTCATCTGCCATTCTACTGCCCATTTTGATAATCTATCTAGGTCTGCTTGCAGCACTTGCACATCATTGGAAGTTTCCAAAGCTCTGCATAGTTTAGTGTCATCAGCAAACACCGAGACCTTGCTCTCAATGCCCCCTTCTAAGTCATTTATAAACAGATTAAACAGAAGCGGCCACAGTACAGAACCCTGAGGCACTCCGCTTAGAACTTTAGCCCACATAGATGTAGCTCCATTAACCACCACTCTCTGTTTGCGGTCCAATAACCAGTTCTCTATCGATGAACAAATGTTTTCTTCAAGGCCAACAGTCCTCAGTTTATACATTAGTCGCCTATGTGGCACAATATCAAAAGCGTTTGCAAAATCCAAATATACCACATCCCCTGCTGTGCCTGAATCTAACTTCTTACTCACTTCTTCATAAAAACCAATTAAATTTGTCTGGCATGATCTATTTCTCATTAATCCATGCTGACTACTACTAATAAGATGATCTCTGGAGACAAAGTCAAGGATATGATCCCTTAACAAAGTTTCCATCACCTTCCCTACTACTGATGTTAGGCTTACAGGTCTATAGTTACCAGGCTGTGAACGACTACCTTTTTTGAATATTGGTATTACATTGGCTTTTTTCCAATCCAGCGGCACAACCCCAGACAAAAGCGAATCTGAAAAGATGAGAAACAGTGGTCTAGACAGAACTGAACTAAGCTCTTTTAAAATCCGAGGATGCAATCCATCTGGTCCTGGCGCTTTATTGATATTAACTTTGTCTAATTTTTTCCGTACCATATCCTCTGTTATCCAATGTGAAAACTTTTCATTTCCTCCCTGCACATTGTTACAATCCCTACTGTAAGGACAAGGATTCTCAACAGTAAAAACAACTGTAAAAAACAGTTTAGCAGATTAGCCTTTTCAGCATCCTCTACAACCACCTCAGCCCCATTATTTAATGGTCCCACATTCTCAGTCCTAATCTTTTTACCATTTATATACTTAAAAAACATTTTGGGGTTGGACTTGCTTTGTTCGGCAATCCGTATTTCATTTTCTATTTTAGCTAGTTTAATTGCTTTCTTGCACTCTTTATTACAGCTTTTGTACTCCCTGTAAGCCTGTTCGGTGCCTTCTGTTTTAAAAATTTTAAAAGCTTTTTTCTTTTTTTCCATTTCCCTTTTTACCTGAGCATTAAGCCATGCACAAATGACTACTAATGCAAACACAAGCACAACATCCATCTGATGAACTGTAATTAGCCTTTCAGAATTTATATTTCATATTCTCTGGCAGTTACACATTAATACAGACAAATGGTGGTATTAAAATAATAAGGTCAGCTGACACGGTTATCAGTTATGTGGCATGATTTATTTCCCTGCTGTGATTTCTGACTCTTGCTCTATGTGATGTTGTCATTGGGCGTCCTCTGGTTTTTCACTGATTTAGGGCACAGCCACACTGCCCTGCAAACGCGATCGCTTGTGCGATTCTGTTGCCTTTGCGCATGTGACTTCTCCATTTGAGATATGAAATTGCATGCAATTGCGCATTAAAATGGTGATCACATGCGATTGCGTATCGCAAATGGAAATGCAATGCAATGAATGCATTGCCGTGACTGCAATGTTAAAAAAAATCGCAAACGCAAAAAAAGCACCATAGTGTGGCCTAGCCCTTAGAAACCCTACTCTATATTAGCAACCCTCTAGCGTTGTCAGATTTTGGCACTCCAGATGTTTTGGAAACTACAGAAAAGCATGTGTAACCAAGGCATTCTGGGAGTTGTAGTTTCTAAACATCTGGAGGTTTGACATCACTGGGACTATCTCTTGTCTCTAAATGTGACACCCAGATAGCAACGTCCATTGTTACAATGTTCATGAAATACGATGATATTGAGTTTACTTTGTTATTACAAGGCACTGGTGGTCCTGGTGTTGATGTTTATGACACTGGAGGACAATCTGCATAACAACTGCTGCTCTGCCTGACTCTAAATCCTAATTACTATGTCTGTCCCAAGTGGATTTCCATTCACCTGACTCTATTGCTTATGATCTTGGCCTGGTTTGTTAACCCCTTCCTGCTCTGATACTCCTTCATTTTATTATGTACTAAGTTAGAAACACAATGCATCTCTAAGGCTGAGCCCCCATAACAATGCACAAAAACACACTGTGCCTATATATGCGCCTGTGCCATGCGCTTGTATCCACTTTTACATTTGCACTTGTTTCCCAGGGGATTAAGGGTAAAAATACACCTTATAAAATGGCATGGCCTATTGATTTGTGTCTCCTTGTATCTGCTTTTTCATGCGCTTCCATAGGCTTGTATTAAGTGCGATTTGGCAGAAACGGACAAAAAAATGGTGATTGCAAACGTTGGAAAAACACATTCCACTATTTACATTCTAAATAAAATGTCACTGCGGTTGGAAAGAACAAAATGAGCGCAAATTGCTGCAAAATTGTGGCAGTAGGGCCAGTCCTTAACCTACAGTTTGAATGTTGACATGGGGTATAGCCAGTATAACACTGCAAAAACACACTACAAGGCTTATTTCACACTACAACGTGCTGTAAAACAAATGATAACAAACATGCGTTACCATGCAATGTTGTGTGCGTTACTGCGTGCTTCAATGCGTTTTTGTGTGTTTTTCTTTGCTAGAGATTGTGGGAACATCGCACACAAACGGCCATTCCAACGGTGTACAAAGTGTAAGTACGCAATTTTCTCAATGCTCCCATTGACTTGTATTGATGTCCGTTCCACAACGCGCATAATGCATGCAGCAGTGCCTTATCTCACCGCTATTCAACGCAATGCACTAGTGGGAACAGGACACATTGGATTGTATAAAATGGTTATAGCATGTGCTCTGAAAACAGGCCGTAGCGCGATCATTAATGTGTGAGAATGCGTCAGTGTGGCCTAGCCAGGAATTCCACCTAATTGGTTAACTGACAATATCGTTTTATAGAATAAAAAAAGAAAAAGAAATAGGGCTGTGGACCGAGAACTGGTATTGCTCTCAATTGCCTCCTCTAGGCAATGTACTGAGCCGATAATGTCTCTCAGTGCATAGCGAATGTTTTTTTTTCCATTCCGAAACTTTAACGCCAACTTTCTGTCTTAAAGAACCGTTATTGGCTCGTTACATAGCTTGCAGCGTTGTGTGACACAGATTTTGCGTACCGCCGCAGCTATGTCTTATGTACCAAGGCTTAATGTGCCTTTAATATGGAAAAAGACATTAATGGCTCTCTGTACACGGCCCTGAAAATATTCAGCAGTGTAAAAATAACTGAGCCACTATAAAATCATGAGGTAAGGTATCACGCCTGATCCCTTGTTACTAGTCATTAGGAAATAAACAGAGATAATGTGCCTTCAAGAAACCATGAGACTCCACTAATCACCTTTTCATCTTTAAGGTCACACTAGCGCGTTTTTCGCACATTTGCGCACACGTCTTCACTTGCAATTGCGCCCACGATTTTTGCTAATATGCGCACGCGTTTGAATAAATTACATGTACAAACGCGTGGCAACGCACAGAAATCGCTCGCGATTGCGTGCGCAATTTAGTGCGTTGTAGTGGGGCCTCAGCCTAAAGAGAGACAAATATGTCAGCTGGGCTGAAATTAGTATATTTATGATCCTTCATCTTGTCATTTTAAGATTTGCACACCAGTGCATTGCAACGTACAAAAAACAAACTACTCCAGTCCTTTTTGCATATTAATGGACTGGAGCATTGATTGGTCCCCGCACTCCTGTTTCAAGGTGCTTTCAAGGTACTGTTCCTCAGTTCCTGCTAACCACTTGAAGTAATAAAAGCTTTTTGCATATTAATTTATTTGAAGAACGCACTCCTCTCTTCAGGAGTGCGTTCTCCTTTGTAGAGCTGCATGTTATAGTGATCTTGCCCTGTTCACAGCAGCAACATGCAGAAGAATGAGAAAAAATCCTCACTGCAGGAGTTAGTACAACCCAAATCAGGAGTTGTTTATTAAAAACTAGTCACACACTACTGTATATGTTTCGCACCTCAAGGGTTCTTTGTCAAGAGAACCCTTGAGTTTCGAAACATGTTGTGCGTGACTAGTTAGGCTATTTTCAATAAACAACACCTGATTTGGGTTGTACTAAGTAAAGAAAAGACTCCTTAGAAATAATTATCATCATTATATTTTCTATACTTTGAATTTAGAACCTTATTAACCGATTAGGAATGCAATGGCTAAAACTGGTTTAGAATATAAATGACATGTATTCAATGCAGAAAAACCCAATAGCCCAATAGCATTTGATTTATACATATTGGGGGGAGGGGGGGTTGGTCCATTTACAGATGTTGTGATAAAATGTTCTACATAAAGACATGACTGATTGTATGTTCATTTTCACTAACCCCAGTTAGATTTTGCTTGAGAAGGTATGTGGTATGTGGCACTGGCTGTGTTACAGTCTCCTCCTCTTCTCCACTATACTTCTCTACACTTTGGGAGCTCTAACTGCATTCCTGGATAAAGGCTCCATTAATACTGGAGCTTTCCTGCTTCAGGAACAGTGTTGTGAAGCATCTATACGCATATTGCATCTATTGACCATTCCTCGCTGTAAGTAAATGACCTCTACTGTTTCTAATTAACAGGCAAATAGAAATGTATTTTTTTCTAGAATGTGTTTGTGTTGCTCCATGGGGTTTCACAATAGGATGGGATGCTAAGTAGCTCAGAGCTGGAGATTAATACTTTAGGAATAGGGTTTGGAACACTGTTATAAGATAATAACCTGAAATGGACAACACAGGCGTATGAAATAAGAGGTGCAAAATGTTGCCGTAATGTTAATTTGCAGCAGCCAATCATATTTAATTACCAATTAAAAAATCTGAGGACAGGATTTTAAGTTGAAATTGCATAGTTTAAGGGCAAGTTGAAAGGACATTGCAGCGTTATATATTCCAGTGCTCCACAAAAACTAAACAAAGTAATATTTATCAGTTATGACAGATGCAACGGTCGATATAGAGATCCATAGTCTGTCAATAGGAAGTTACATTTGTAGATAATATTTCAGCCCAATTGACCAAACCTGTGTATGATACTCAGCATAATGTGAAGATTACGGACAGGGGTCATCATTTTCCTGACCATTTTTGTATAAAAATGGATTGATTGTCTCTGTAATTGTGGTCAATTTGTCATCCTCAAGGACTGAAATATCATACTAGGTGAGCGATGAGCATTAAAAGTTCAAAGATAGTCTCCTTATCACTGTTATTACCTATTCTAAAGTTGCCCATACACTAGTAACCCAACTGCAACATTCCCACATGGGGAAGTGTAAAAAAATCCTCACCTTCCTTCTCTGCTCCATATGGTTGTCCTGCAGTGTCTTGTGAAAATCCAGGAAACTGAAGAGTAGGAGCCTGTCTGTGTGTAAAAAAGGTTTCCTGCTACTTCTTTTCCTCTAATAGGACCCTGGCATACAGGGGAGCCCCCCCCCCTCCCTCCCACCCTCCAGATCCCTTCTGGCTGCCTCACCCCCTACCTTTATACTTTAGGGCACCTCTGCCCACCCCAAACTGCCAACTTAGATTAAAAATGGATAGAAAAAGCAGCAGAAACATCCTAACCTGCTGTCCTGCAGATTATGGACCTTAATAACCACAGTAGTAAGAAATATCTGCATAAGATAATGAGAGACATTTATATGGAAGGAAATTGCCTACAGGCTTGCCTTTCACTAGTCTCATTTCCTCTAACTGCTGTGGAACATTTGGTAGAACAAGCCTTTCATTCATACAGGGAAATTTCAGGTCTTAACACTGGACACCAAACTAAGATTTCAACTTACAGACCTGTGAGAAACAAGAATTAGCTAAAGACTTCTCAGTGTTAGGGGCCTGATGTTTAACCCTCCACACACTGCAGCTTATATTTTATATTACTATAGAGAATTAAAGTGAGAAGACACGATTAAATGTTATTATGGCAATACCTTTTCACAACATCTACCCATTAAGGTTTATTAACACTAAAGCTATATTTCAGTCAAAAGCCTACAAATAGAAGAATAAGGAAGCAGTGTCCCACGGCTATTGGAATTGTATATCAGGAGAATGGCATTTAGCACTTCTGTAAAAGTATTTTCTCCTTTTAGGTTCTACTATGTTGTGGACTGTGCTCACTCTGCTCATCATGTTGTTCATGGAACCCCTGCTCTGTGATCGTTGCCCTCGAAAGTGTATTTGTGATAACCTCAGGGCATTTGTAGCCTGCACGAACAAAAACGCTACTGAGGTCCCTGCATCTATCCCACAGGTCAGTCTATCATTTCTTGTCCCAATATTTCATTGTGCTATTTTGTTTAAAGTCTAACATTTATTCCCAAGCTCCTCTGTGTCTAGCAAACCAAATCCTTGTCACCATCCCCGTAAACTATAAATGATAATGACACACACACTCAGGGGTGTTCCTAGGAGTTTTGACACCTGAAAATACTTTTAAATGCTGCCTATCGGCAGGCACGTGAAGCAGGCATGGCTTCATCAGGGAACATAGGCAGGGCTTGTGGAGGTGGATATGGTGGACTGACCAACACTTACTGGTGGACTGCAGGGCTGCCTTAACACACGGTATTGCAGGAAGGAGGATTTTTTTTAACTGCCACCTTTTCAGTGTTCTGCGGGGGCACGCCCTGAGCAAATGTTTCACTTTGCTTTATGGTAGGGGCACACCTGCAACACTACATCTCCTACAAATCTGGGAATCCATGTTTGTGAGCTGTAGAGGGACATGTAAACAATACACTATTGGGGATGCCACATAAAAATGTATGATGGCGCCCCCTCGTTCTTACAGCTACTATCCCAGAATATTTGTTGTCAGCCCTATGGTAAAACTGGTCTTGTTTTTCTATGCACTTCACTTGGGGGTTATGACATTACTGCCTGCAGACTGAGTCTCCCCACAAAGCAGCCAATAGGAGTGCAGAGACTGAGTTTAAACAGGATCTAATGCTCCTCACAGGTACAGGCTATTTAAAGAGTGCCAAGCTAAGAGAAGGAAAAGTGTCTTGAGGAACTGGAGAAAGGTGGCCTTCAATGAGGGGAAGGATGGGGATGCAAAGAAAAAAACTTGTATGGCAGGGCCAGGAGCAGTCACAGTTTTTTTTTAAAATAACATTGCATTACAAAGCCTACTGTATATAAAAATTTTGTATTGTATTGTGAGACATTAATTGCCATTTAGTACTTCAGGTCCTCAGACAATAATGAATTACAATGGACCCTTTTAGGCTTCAATCCCCCTTTTCACTTCAAAGATGTAGACATGCAAAATACTAATAAGTACTAATACCTGCTTTCTTTTTGCAGTTCACCCAAAAGTTGGATCTTAGAGGAAATGACCTAAAGGTAATTCCCACTGGATCCTTTTTTCCTACTCCATATTTAACTCACCTGAGCCTTCAGAAATGCAATATTGAAAGGATTGAGGAAGGTGCTTTCCGTGGTCTTGGACGATTGGTGTTCCTGAACCTAGGATCCAACAAGATCAGTTTCATATACCAGGAGTCTTTTGATGGACTGTCATCTTTGCAGCAGCTAGTCCTAGAAAAAAACCGCCTTGAGGAGATCAAACCTGGTGCCTTCGGCCAACTAGGTTTTCTTAACTTCCTTAATCTTGGAGAAAACTTCTTGGTCTACTTACCTGATATGTTATTTCAGGGGCTGCAGCAGGTTAAGTGGATTCGTCTTTCTAACAACATGATTAATGTGATATCTAATGAAGCATTTGCTGGGCTCCCAAACCTCAGAAGGTTAAGCATAGATCATAATGAACTGCAGTACTTTCAGTCAGAGGCATTTACTAGAATGTCTGGTCTCACTAGATTAGAACTGGGGTGGAATCCTATGACTTTCCTTTCAGAGGAAGCTGTTCACATGGCATCTCTCAAACAGCTATTTCTCAATGACATGGCAATTCAGGATGTGTCTTTTAAGGCTTTTGAAAAAAGCCCCCAACTGTCTCTTATTGATCTAAGTAATAATCAGATAAGGTCAATACAGGCATTATCAGGGGTGGAGCATCTGAATCGATTGAATCTAACAGGAAATTCAATACGATGTGATTGTTATCTGAGGCATTTTAAGCAATGGGCTGACTCACAAAGAGTGAAAGTTGATCTTATTTGCTCTGGCCCAGGACATTTTCGTGGAGATCACTTGGATTCTTTAAGAGCCATTGACCTAAAATGTGGTAACTTTCCAGAAGAAGAAGATAACCAACTTCCTGTAACTCAAAAGCCAGAGGATGAAATTTGCCCCCGGATCTGTGACTGTAGGCCTGACGATAAACATGTCCTCTGTGAGAATAAATACCTCCAGCAGATTCCCAAGAGATTTCCTTTTGATACAACACTACTTGATCTACGTAAAAATGTTTTTAATTCTATTTTCAAGGAAGCTTTTTCAGGTATGAAAAATGTTGTATCGCTTCATCTCCAAAATTGTCAGATAAATGAACTGCAGCCTGGAGCATTTATAAGTATGGACAATCTAGTTTACCTATATTTATCTCATAATCATCTCTCTCAAATTGATCCTGAGGTCTTTCGGGATGCCCCAAAGCTTGGTTACCTTTATTTAGACCACAACAGATTCACTACAATTCCAATGGGGGCTTTCAAACGTCTCCCCAACCTTTTCTCACTACACATGCAACATAATTCAATAAGCACACTGCCTGATAACATTATGTCCGGAGCAGACAAGTTGCACTGGGTATATTTAACAGGAAACAATATCAATTATATTGCTCAAACAGCATTCAAGAATACCAAACATTTAGAGCAACTATATCTGGATGAGAATCTACTACTGGAGGTGCCAACACAAGCACTAAAAGGAATGTCCTTTCTAAAAGAGCTAAGGTTATCCAAGAACCCTATCAGATATATTGGAAATGGAGCATTCTTACCAGTATCTCGTTCCCTACAGCATCTATATCTCAGTGACCTTGGTCTAGAACAGGTAGGTTTTAATAAAACAGAGGGACTAGAATAATGCATACAGGCTACAACCAGATCTAAACCAAACTAGCATGCCTACATTAACATTTGAACAACATATTGCCCAGAAATTGTTCATATATGGTTGGTTAGCTACTGAAATGAATGACTGGAGTTAAGCTGGCCATAAACTACAAACTACAATTGCCTGGCCTGATCATTATGAGATTGACACAAACATGAACATCGGCAGGTAAAACATCGCTCCACTTGTCATTTCAGATTAAATGTTAAATCAGTGTAATGTCGAGGTAGTGTATGGACAGCTGTAAGCTCCATGGAGAGTAGTTGGCTGATAACTGCATTCATAAAGAAATTGCAATAATGATCTTGATTTGCCAGTCAGATTTAAATTAGTATGGTGGAATTACAGGGAGCTACAGTAATGGCCACAAACCAGCCAAATCAGTGTTAAAGTCATGCTACCCAAGTATTATCAGGTTAATCTGGGTTTAACACTGAATTTGCTCTGCCTGCGCTATTTCCAAAAAGGTTATGTTAAACCCAGGATAAACTGATGATACTTGGGTAGCAGGACTTAATCACAGATTGGGCATAGCCTATTCCATGTAGGGTAAGTTTAGTTTTGCACTACATGTATGTATGTATAATTTTATTTATAAAGCACCACTTGGGTACGCAGCGCTGTACATTATGAAATACAGAGTATACAAGCAAGGGGTAAGTGCAAGCCATTATACAGATAGATAAAAATAAATTAAATACAATTTCATACATCGGTTAAGAGAGCATATATATAAATTATGTATAAATGGATATAAGTGCAACAAGCCTCGACACATTAGGAATGAGATCCCTGCACTGAAGAGCTTACAATCTAAGTGGGGGGACAACATACAGATACAAGTGGGGGGGATGGGTACAAAGTGCTTAAAAGGGCTAACAATCATTTGTTGTGCTCCATTCCATATGCTACTACATGGTAGCCTATGAAACGGAGGTACAATGCAACACATTTTACCTGTGATCCAGCGATGCACTAAACCCCGCAAAAGGATTTACTGCATAATGGGATCTAGGCAAAGCTTTGTGTATAACATCGTTCCTTAGTGGTAGTGGCTCTTAGTATAGTATATAGTATACAGTATGTGCTAAGGATGTGCACTTACATTATGCTGGATGTAAAAATCCTAATTTTAAATTGTGCATACTTGTACTGAGGTGCATATAGTGAATAAATAAAGTTTTATCCTGGGAGCAATCCGGATTACTTACAGTCCTAACTACAAATAATGTAAAGCCACTCAGTGCCATAAACACCACTTTTGGATGCTCTGTCTCTGTGGGAGAGTAGAACCTCTGACCCAGTCCTTTATCGTTTATCTTTGTTTTTGTTTGCAATTGAGTCTAATCAAATATTTATCATTGCAAAAGGTTGATAGTCTGAAAACTAGTATTACAAAAAAAAAATATTCTACATTTCTGCTGCCAAGAAATCTGTAAAGGAAGATTTTATTTTCTGCCAAATTTAAGATATTTTTGAAGGTAAACTTGATGATGTTGACACCTTATGACAAGAAATATACAATAGTAGATGCCACCTACCCTAGATTCTCACCTTCCACATTTGGTGTCATTAACCAAATTAAATCTGAGAGTCTTTGACAACAAAGTCAAGTAAATTAAATAAGGGTGGTAAATGTATTCAGTAAGCTATTATCATGCATAAGGCCCCCTGAATTTCATAACCCAAAGCTCACAATATGAAGCTTTAAGGGCACGTCCACCTCTAATATGAAAATGTATTTTTACTTCACCCACCCATCCAAACCTAAGACCACAAGGTTGGCATTCCTTACTGTGAGTTATTCAATATGGGGTTTCCTGTCCTGTTACACTTATGTTGCCACCTCCGCTTTATGATTTATGAGCTGACACGTTTTAAGGAGATGGCAAAGTCTGCAGTTGTAATTGGTGAACTCCATATCTAATTACTCTGATATCACACTTGCAATCTTTAGGTTTTTAGGGTGAGGAGAGAAGTGTAAATTTTAATGTTGGCGGTGGACATGCCCTTTAATCCTATTTTTGTGTCATTTCCAGGGTGTTCCCCTAATTCCTGCAATCACATTATATTCCCTTTACACCTCCTCATCTCTATATGACCTAACCCCAGACAGTAATAATCATAAGCTGTTTGGGTTTTAGCTGAATCTTTAAATTACTCAAGGACTCATCTTCTGTAAAATGACTTCCAAGAGTTAGGGACTGGCCACACTTCACGCGTTCCGCGATCACACGCGATTGCACGTGTGATTTTCTGACGATTGCGCTTGAGTTGCCTCGATTTCTGTAATTTAAAAATCGCATGCGCAAACGCATTAGTGTGGCCTAGCCCTTGAGGGGCAAATTTAAAGCAATGACCTCCAGGGTATTTTCATAAATAATTTTGCAGCTACATGCTGCATTAGGGAGGCAATAAGTGCTTAAGGAGTATGAATGTGTGGCTAAGATGTTGGTGTAAGTTTTTAGATAACTGAGCAGACTTTTCTCTCAGGAATGCTGCATACACAAGGGGTTTATTTATGCAACATGTTTTGACCCACAACTGGGTCTTTGTCAAGTGATGACTTTTCTCTCAGCTACAGGTTCTTTAGTGGGGTTGGCTGAAACTCACTGATGATGGTGCAGCTGCTTTGGGGGAGAAGATGGCTAGAGGGTTGGAAGATATTTTAAAGGGGAAGTTCAGTGCAAATACATATGCTTTTAAGAAAAAAGAGCAGCATTTTCCCATCCTAATGACCTTAACCTGCCCATTTAGCATTTTGTCTGAATAAATGCATCTGAAATACTGACTTCCTGTTTGCAGGACCCCTTATATATCATCTTGCCCTTGACCCAGTCCCTTGTTGATTCATTTGACCCTGAAATGTCAGCTCACTAATGTTAACAGCAGGGATTAGCAAAGTGTATAAATTCAACCAAGTTTATAAAATGGAAGAGAATATGTAGGATAACTAGATATGCATAATATGTATATGTAATATAGGCCAATGTTATATTTTGGCCAGTGTAACGTGATCCTGCAATGCAATAAACCTTTTTTGAGACTTACTGCATTGCGGGGTCCCGGTCAGGTAAGACATCCTGTTTAAGCCTCTATTCAATAGGCGTTAATCTTCACGCTACAAGGTAGCGCAAAGTTTGTGAAAAACCCATGTTAACCCGGGGAACATCAGGTAGCATGGGTTTTGCTCTACTTTGGCCCTATAGCGGCCAATATAGCATCAGCCCATGAGTACTTACCAATGTTTCTGCAATATTTAGAAAACTGCTTGGCCAATCTGTAACCAACATTATTGCCATTATGTCGATCACAAACAATAATCTATCCTGGAAACTTGGCAGGGACGTCAGCAGGTTAAAACACTGATGCACCCAAGTTATCAATTTTGATTCCCATGAGGATCATCATAATGTCTTGTCAGTATATGGGAAACTTAAGTCAGATATTCAAATACAGATCAGACTTCACTGCAAGACAAAGGCAAATGAGAGCATTTTAAGTGCTGCATATTTTCAATATGATAGAACTGTCAAGTGCTCTTTACAACAAAAACAAAACCAAAGCTTTTTAAATTAGTTAAAAAGCTTTACAATATGTTCAATGCTGTATAAAAAAAATCTGCATATTATATAGTACAAAATATTGGCATGTTGCAAGGGGCCTGTGTTTTTTTCTTTAAAATTGTCAGTTTAAAACTTTTTATTGTTTTTAATTAATGCTCTTCAGATTTCTAGCGGTGGGTTTACTGGACTGGGTCGTGGCATTAAAAGCCTTCATTTAGATAACAACAAATTACAGAACCTTCCTAATATGAAGGATTTCAATGGACTGGAACTCATAAATCTAGCAAACAACCTCTTCAATTGTGACTGTCATCTGCTGCATCTCCATAGGTAAGGAAAATCTTCTACCTTAAAGGTAATGGACAGAAATTAATATCTTATTTATTAAAGGGTAACTGTGGTCTCCAACTCTTCCAAACCAGTAAGGATTATATAAAAAGCCTTCCATCATACCTTCAAAATAAAACCGAAATCACATCTCTGGATAAAAGTCTTGAGAAGTTATTGCTGGAAAGCTTCAGCAATATTACTTCCTGCTTGAACACTTCCTGTTTTCAGCCATGTGACCAGCCTGTCTGCATTAATAGGCTCCCCCATTCTCAATATCATTTCCCACAGGGTGAAGCAAGAGATGTGATTGTCGGCTCATTTTAAAGGAAATACTGCAGGCTTTCATTTAACCCTAACTTGTTTGGAGACCACAGTTGCCCTTTAAGCAGTGTTTTATTTATTTTTTTCTATATGATGGTATAGAAATCCTTTCAAACTTAAGTGCTTTTGCTAGTTAACTGATTGTGGGAAGCACACATTCTTGTGGTCTCCATACAACTGCCCTCTATTAAAAAGAACACACTCCTACCATACTTCTAGTGGCAGTCCATCCAAGCTTACAGCTTTTTATTGTTATTTTATTTTAAGCTAGCCACAAGCCTGAAAATGAAAATGTTTCTCTCCCTATGGTGTCCATAGGCAGAGGAAAGCACAGATTATAATTGCAGGTCTGTAAATACTTTTGGAAAATATTGATTTGGGGGCCTATGACAGATTATGATGTGTCTATCACAGAGAAACTGCAGACTAGGAAGTGAATGCCTAGAACTTTGGGGTTATAGGAGCTAGAAACATAATTTTAGGCTTGTTTGAAATGGCCAGTAGGGAGGTATACAATTGCAACTTTATGATGTTTTCTTAATAATGCCTGGATTTATACAGTTAACAGGAGGTGACAAGCCACTGTAGATAGAAATGGAAGCACAGAACCTGTATAGCCAAGATTACTATGCTTTCAAGTAACAAAGTTATTATTATTAACAAAGTTTAAAAGTTTAAGCCCACCCTCTAGATAACAATTTTTATATAGTTTAAGGACCCCTCCATATGTATTACCCCCATACATACCTTTGAAAAAGATAATTCAGTGTATCGGTCGAAAACATTGCATGGGTTTTTGGCTGGAGGCGACAGACCATTCATTTGTCCGAATTGAGCGAATAAGCAATCAGATGTGTCAAAAAAATAAATAAATAAACAGCTTCTGCAGACAGTGTATTAAAACCAACACATTTGCAGATTTTTTTTTTCACAACCTTTAAAGCAATGGGACAAATAAAATGGCATTTTGGCACCCTAGTTAATTAATTATACCTCCCTCCCCATTAGTAGGTGCCTTTTTAAAGTTTAAACAAGGCCATAAATGGAATACCAATTGTACATTGATCTGTCCAATTTTGTTCCATCAAACATATTGGAAATTATTTCTCGGTCCGAAATTGGTTGTACAATATATGATTTGTATGTAAAGATACTGGAGCTCTCTTAAGCTCAACCTTTGGTGAACGATAAAGTCTACTCTTTTGAATGCAAGCCTGGGTGTAAAGTGGATATTGTTAACACTTTTATTGACATTTTAAATGGGGTAAGACAGAAGCTGCAGGTAACATATTGTGATAGGTTGTTTGGTCTAGAATATTAGACAATTGACTACAGACTTATAGAGGCCATACACACAACAATTCCAATGACACAATATCGGGATATTCGATTTTAATGGACGATGACCGATTGAACGTATGTTCGGGATTGGTCCGTAAATGAGCCCATTAGTCGTCCCTAGTTCAGAATACTGGGGGAAGATTTTGTTATATATTTTCTGAGACTGATTTTTATTTGTTGGTATTTCAGGTGGATTAACAGCCTTAATCTAAAGGTGGGTGCCACCTGTGCTGGCCCAAAAAGTGTGAAAGGTCAAAAGGTCAGAAATGCCCCATTCTTCAAATGCCACGGAAATGACAAAGGAAAAACAAAAATAACCAAAAAAAAGAGGTCTGAAAAAGTCCAGCCTACTACTCGAAAAGCCACACATGGGTAAAGCAACACATGTGATGCCACATTATTGAGACTACTTTGCAGTGTAAAGAAAATTAAAACAAAAAGGTCCATAAACAGTAAGGCTTGCATTAATCACCACAAGTGTGGCCTGAAACCAGTTGTTGGATATGCTAAAATGCATTCAATTTCAAGGCATTAGAAGCATCCTTGAGTTTTACATGGGCTGAGCAAATGCCAATTTGCTTGCTATTTTTAATGGTAACTGCTTTATTAAGACCCTTCTATTTAATTAGAGGTCGGAGACCAATAAACCAACTGTAAAATTGTTGGATTGACTCCGTTTACAACCTAGCAAGACCACAAAGGAGCCCAAACTAACCTTCAATGTACAGTAAAGTTTTTTTCCAAGTTAATGAATACTTTGCAGATATACTGTGTGCACTTGGAAAGGACATGCCTGAAATCTAAGAGTTTTATTTGGAAGAACAGGCCAACTAGCCTTCCTATAGTCACAGAAGTCACATACTTGGGAATACAAAACTCAAGACCTGAAATTTGAAGAGACATTATATAATTTACTCGTTTTCCTTGTCTGTATTTTTTACAGGTACACATATTATTGAATGTTGGCATTGGCTATGTATGCATTATTTTAGGGGGCTATTTAACAGGCACACCCCTTTTAGGAAAAATTGTATATAGTTTAATCACCCCCCCCCCCAACAAATAAAATATAATAGTTACAAAGCTGAGAGTCAGACTAAATTATGTAGTGTTTTCTTAAGAATTAAATTTGGTCTCCTGCAAATAGAATGGCAGGGGATCAGAAAAAAGTTGAATATCTGCTAGAAAGGGAACACCTAAGATCTTGAGTAGGCTGTATACTGGCTAAAAAAAAATCAAATATGCTTTCTAGGTACAGCAAGCACCTTTATTTACTGCAGCATAAATTGCCAATAGAAACAAGGATATTGCATTTCTAAAAATAGTAGAGCAATATTAAAAATGATTTCATTATCAATTATATAAAATACAATTATTACTGAAACATTGCATTATTCTATTTGATATGACATTAAATGTAAAGGGGAAAAAGTCTACTTGTTAAATTAAGCTCATTGTTTTCCACAACCCCCTGGGCCTACCCCACTATATTTTTATTTTAAAATGATGCAACCTCCTGTAAAACAATTTAAATGTCTGCAACTGTTCCCATCAGGGACGGAGACCTGCTCCTTGTATCACACATACCATGGACTTTGTTTGAATATTATCATGACAGCAAAGCATTCGAGTAATGTGGCCCTAGAAAGAAGCAGTCAGGAAAAACAGGGGTGGTTTTACAGGTTTTAAAAGGGCAGAATTTTAAAATAAAAAATAGTGGTCGGAAAGCAAATCAAATACTTAACAGCAAAATTAGTGTATCAGTAAGTGGAAGAAGTAACACTTTTCCGCTCCCTACCATTAAAAAAGTTTTATACAAACTAGAGTGTATTTTGATGATTTACAGTTAAGGATCCTAAACAGAAAGATAATAATTACAAATAAGCTATATTTACAAAAATACAAATTACATTTACATTATTTTACAACGCATTTAAAAAAAAAATATGGGTCTATTGAAATGCAAATACCATGAATATCCAGGAAACAAGAGAAAATCTCCTGATCCTTACTTGCCTTTGGGCTTAAAGGATAACTACCGTGTGTGTAAAGTTTGTTAAAAAAAACAAAACAGTTAAACCTAAAAGTACTTGGGACAGGGATATAGGATTGGTTATTCCTACCACCCAATATTGTTTCTGTGAGGAACACCAGCCCAAAGAAAACTGCTTCTGCCAGTCTTCCTCCTGGCTTCAGCGCCATCTTTAATACAGTAAATAGTCCAGGATTAACCTGGCAAATGAAAACTGCATGTACTGTATCCCCACAACTAAACGAAATTGTGAGGTAGGGATAATTAATCCGACCTCCCTACCCCAGGTACTTTCCATTTTTAAAAAGTAAAGTAGAGTATAGTTACCCTTTAAGTTATTCGGGGTTTCCAATGTAGGCATTAGGGATAAAGCAAGCCACAGATCTTAAATCGTCTGGAAATGTCCAGTTCCCTACAGATGCCAGTGTACACTGTTTTCCTGTTGAGTGCAACCATACTGGTACAGTGATGGGACCTTAGAGGGGAAGTTCAGTGCAAATTCATATGATTTTAAGAAAAAAACTGTATTTTTCCATCCCAATTACTTTATCTTGCCCATTTAGCATTTTGTCTGCTAATTTTGTTTTGTAAAAATAAATGCAACCAAATACCGACTTCCCGTTTGCAGGAACCCCTAATAAACACCGTTATGGTCTTGCCCTTGACCCAGCGCCTGGGTGGATTCAGTTGCTCAGTAGCAATCACAGCATGTTTGACCCATTCAACAGCCAATCAGTAGAAATTACTATTAGGAACATTCCAAGGATGTGGTGCATCCTGGGAAGAAGGACCGTTAGAACCTGAAATGTCAGCTCACTAATGTCAACAGCAGGGAAAGGTTATGAAATCAACTGATTTTTTAAAAAGAGAGAGAATATGTAGAATAACTAGGCATGGATAATACAAAGAATTTTTAAAATACTGATATTTTCCACTGAACTTTCCCTTTTATCCTTAATAATCAACACTTATTAGAACCATGCTTACTACACACAAATATAAGCTTTTATTTGCAGCTTTTTATGAGAGGATTTTGTCAACTAAACATCTGCATTCCAGCAGTCTTCCTTAACAAAACAAACAATGTACTAGGACCTGTTTGTTTGACTCTTCATGTCTTATGTGTATCAATAAAAAGTGATTTTTAGATACTGTTGCTTCGGACTGAACTGGATATTACTTTGAAGTCAAGGGGAATGGTGCGCAAACTACAACCAATCTATGTCTATTCTGTTCACCAAATAATTCCAGTTCTTCACAATATATGTGGCACAATATTTAGCAGGAATTAAAGTATTATATTGCCAATTATTCACAAAGTATATCTGCAGTCTGAAGGGTACGTATAACAGAAGACAATAGTAATCTCTTGACTTGTGCATTATACAATAAACAAACAGGAAAGCGCCCAAATTAAGGGCGGAAGATAAACCAAATTCTACGCTTCTAGTCGAATTTTATCAAATAAATGACTAGTAGACATCATCCCACAGCTGATCCGGTCTATTCTTTAAACCTCCTCAATTTAGGCAAAAATGGCCTGCAATCTTTCATTACAGCCTGCAGCACAAACATCCTCTCTTTGTGGATTTCATGCATTGTGTTCCAAAACCCGGAGTACGGCTGTAAATACATTTTCAAGTTCATTTCTGCTTTATATTTTAGCTTCCTCCTCTTCTTCTTTGATCTCCTTTTTCATGTCTTCTGTTTGTACCTGTTCAGTCTCACACACTTCCATCTCCTCTTCCTTTATCTGCACAGCAACGACTGTAAAACAAGTAACACAACATTAACAGAATGACAAGTAATGGTCACAAAAATGGTGAGTAGGGCATAAAACACAGGGTTTACGTTGAAATATTTGAATAGTAACAATATTTTATTTGTAACAGGAAATACGTGTATGCTAAACATTACAAGGGTAATTCACCATCGGATGCAGCAGTAAATTCAGGTGTTACACTTGCGCTAATACATTTATTGCAAAAGAGAACCGCGCAGCAGCGCTAGCTAATCAATAGTGGGTTTGCGGCTTTTTTTTTTCACTTTTAGTGCCAGCTAGTCGCAAAAAGATTAAATTCCTTTTCAGGATTTATCCAGAGTTGTAAATCCAGTATTGAATGTCAGAAGGGCATCTACCCAGTGTGGTTGCAGCTCTGGTAAATATCTGGAATATTTTTAGGTATAATTTTATGTATTATTGTACTCCATATATCTTCAACTGCAAAACAATTTCACTCTGGACCCAGCTGCTAAACCCTAGAAAAGTATAAAGCTATACACAAAATAATGGCACAATCAGGACTTTGAACCATTATTGTGGTAAATATCTATCCTATATAATAAAACCCTAAGTGTGCGTCCCTGTGTCCGTGTGTGTGTGTCACTGCAGTTCCTATAGACTCATCACTAGAGGGAGAGTCTCTGCAGTTCCTATTGACTCACCACTAGAGGGAGAGTGTCTGCAGTTCCTATTGACTCACCACTAAATGGAGAAACACAGGAAACACACAGAGGGAGAACAGCAATTCAACAGACTGCAGGTAAGGTTGCTTGGGACAGGGATTTGGGACAGGGGCCCCTGGATTTGGGACAGGGGCCCTTGGATTTGGGACAGAGGGGGCCCCCTGGATTTTGGACAGAAGGGGCCCCCTGGATTTTGGACAGAGGGGGAGCCCTGGATTTGGGACAGAGGGGGCCCCTGGCCTTGAGACACTAAGAGGGTACTCTGGCCTTGGGACATGGAGGAGGACTATGGCCTTGGGACACTAAGGGGGCACTCTGGACTTCTAGCACCCGTTATTGTAACAGGCTTAATGTCTAGTATCAATATATAATAACAAGAGATGACTCAATGACTATTATGACTTTAGCTAGGTTCACTCACTTTCTCCATCTTCAGGTTTTGGGTTACAGATCATCTCTCCTTCACAGAAAGATTCCATATCAGAGTCAGACACCTCTTCGTGATCAGATCTTTCCCCTGTAGCAGAGAGGACGTTGGTCATTTGGACACATAAATTTCATTTTTAACAATGAAAGCTCATATAGTGAGATTTACCACAAGCTGCAATCTCTCCCACGTGCAACTGCAGCACAGGTTTAATATTGCATTTGTGTCTTTTGGTTTAAAGTGTAGCATGGTGTTTACACCAGCATGTAGCTGGAATTGCAACATTGAATCACTTGTCGCAGTTGTGTCTCATTTTTTTTCTTTTTACAAAAGGCACTGCTGCAGCAATTCCAATATAATAAGCATAGTATCATTTGTCAAACTGCACCAAACAGGTTGGAGTGACCATTTATCTGCATTGTGTCAGCCACTTGCAGCTGACCCACATCTTACCTCTCTACAGGGTTTAAATCTGGGCTTATTCTTTTTGTGCTCTTAGCATCACAATAAAACTAATCCACAGTAATGATTCTAGGTACAACCTGCAAGGCACCAATGAAAAACAATAATCCAGATTCCCATACCATGAAAATCCACTGGCAAAACCTTGTCACTACTTTTGGAAGGTTCCATCTCAAATATATGTAAATCATTATTTTCTAATGGACAAAAAAACAGATAAAGAATGAGTCTATTAATAGCCAATGCTTAGAACAAAGAATACAGATGTTAAAGAGGACATTAAAGATGAAAACAGCAGAAAAAAATACTTTCATATAAATCCACTGCCAAAAATATACAATAATCCACACTTAAAATGCTAATTAAAACATAGTGACATAGCTGAGCAAGCTGAATAAAGACATAAAAGTCCATTAAGTTCACCGAATCTAGCACTTTTTTTCCTATCCCTCTGATGAAGTGACAACGAAACGCGTCAGGGAGCTGTTTTTCGCTTGTTTTTCTTACATCACTTTGGTGCCGAATATGCTTTAATATGGATTGGATTGCACTCAGTTGAAGACTCATCCCGTTTGTCCTTTTGTTTGAGAGACTCTTTATAGGTAGCTCTTAGTAAAATTCTGAAGTTTCTATATCTATTATGTTAAAAGGTACTGGGTAATAAAGTTGCATTTAACTAGGGGGATTTATGTAGTCTCAAACAGGCAAACAATTGAGTGATTTTTTTAATAAAAACAAAAGTTAGGGTACCCACCAAGCTTCCAACTCCTCCTTGCCACCTTACCGCCAGTATAACCGCAACAACACAACGTTTCGGTAAAGGCCGTTGACAGGCCTGTGTGCCGAAACGTGACAAAAAAATTGTTTCTTTGTTGTAAAGTTTCTTTTCTTACTTTTAACTCGCTGGGTTTCTGCAAGGTCAGTCTCTTTACTAGAGCCATCATGTTGCAACGCCTTCCCCAATTTGCTTTTGTGACTATGCTTTTCCTCTAAATAATGGGAACAAACAAGATGAACAGTGTAAAAAAAAAAACAAAAAGTGGTTGGGAGGGGTGGAAATATTACATGTTTGTATAGGGATAAAACAGATAATTAAGTTATCAAGTGATTAACTGAATTTTGTGGAACGGATCTAAAATATTACACTTTATTACACACTTTTTTCCCTTAAAAATAGAAACAAAAAAACATCCAATGAACGAGGGATATTAATTTAATCTCTTTATAAAACCCAGTTTTGCAATCTTTATAATGAGAACTCAATTGAACCTATTGGCCTGGCCCTTCTCGACAAGTTCCTGTGAAATTTAGTTTCCCACCCGATTTAAATATTCCATATTAGCGTTAGATGCGCGAGTTACGCAAAAATCACCCACACATCCGACACTCGCGATTTAATAGCAGCTCTTGGTAAATGAGCCTGACTGTATTTTAGCCTAAACATTTCCTTTAAAGGGCATGTCCAGCATATAAATGCACAGCAACCCCCTAATCCCCAGTTTCAAATTATCCATAATTTCCAAAGATGCCCCTGAAGTGACTTACCTGACCCAGTCCCTCGCCGCTCTGCCAAGCTACTCCACTACTAGAAACAGGAGCAGGGGGCGACTCCACTGCTTGAAACTTCTTGCCTGAAACATTAGCAGGGGGCGGCAACTAGACTGCGAGGGATTGGGTCAGGATCATCTTTGGGAATTATGAATAAATGTGGAAACTGGGCTTTGGGGGTTGCTGTGCATTTATATAAAAGGTATTTTTGGGGGCCGGACATGCCCTTTAAATAAAAATGTCAGAGAAAGCGAACAATCTAATATCTTACTTTCGGTTTCTTCACTCTGCTGGTTTGAGCTCTCCTTTGATTTAGTAGTATATCCTATCTTCTTGCTTGATTTTTTCCCCTGTAGACTTGTCTTTTCTGCAGAAGAATATCATTAAAGTTAAGCTAAACTGCTTGGTTATACAAAGTAGAGTTCTACACAGAACATGAACAGTCAAAGCTGTTAAAACAACCAGTTAGTGCCAGTTAATTACTCAGTTACAGGGATAGGTTTCCAAGAGCCATATGGTGACTCCAGGCAATTGCCTCAGGGACCAAAATTCTGCCAGCATTTGGAGAGCATTCCCGCTCATGAATCGCAAGCTAACTGGGGGTCTGCCAGCCATCCACTCACAGGTGATCAGCACAATGTACCAATCACACTCCTATCTTTATTATAGGCACACATGCGCAAAAGACAGGAGAAGCTGATGAAAGGGACATAGCGATCCCTGAAACGTTGTGTTTTGATGTGACTAAATAAAGACGTTTGAACTATACTCAAGAGTGCCCCTTGCATGAAATTTGGTTGTGCTATAGCTTAGGGTCTTTGGTAGAGGACCTTGTGAGGGAGCAACTTGTGAGTCACTGGCTAATAGCCACAAGGAGAGTACCTAGGCCCGAAATCTACTTTGCAAAAAATAGGAGCACAATCGGGACAGCGCGCCATCTGCTGGTGAGAAGCGTGTCGCGTGATCGCCAGCAGGTACATTTAACTAAGGGGTTTTATAAAGGCTATGTCCACCCCTAAAATAGAATTTTAATATTATGCTCCCCCATGTCCCCCAGCCCCAACCGCATGATTTGTTTTTTCAAAAAAAACCCCAAACTCTTACTTACCTCCCCTCGATCCTCCGCCGCACTGCCGGCCCTCTGCTTGCGAGAATGCAAGCAGAGGGGCGGGACCGGCAGTCGCGTCTGTGATTGGCTGAGCGGTAGCCAATCACGGACGCGGCTGCCGGTCATTCAGTGCAGCGGAGGAAAGCGGAGAGGTAAGTAAGTGTTTGGGGAGCTTTTTTAAAAAACAGCCCACATGCGGTTGGGGCTGGGGGACATGGGGGAGCATAATATTAAGGGGGTTTAATGCTAGGGGGAGGGATAGTAGAACGGGAGGGAGAGGGAGGGGGAGGGAGAAGGGCTGCAGCACGCATGGCAGGAATCTCCGGGAGGTCAGGTAGCAGGCAGTGTCCTATATGGACCTGCTAGCCTCCTGGTGGGCAGTTTTGGAACTTTGGGGGGGGACTACAGGAGAACCAGATGGAGTTGGGATGTGAGGTAAGGATTAAACTACACTACATGGTGGGGCCAGTAGTTGGGGGGATTATAGTTTTGGGGGTGGACATGCCCTTTAATCACAGGGAGGTGGTAATAAGCGATTTCACCTCCCTGTAATAGATGCAAATGCAAGGCAAATTATTTATTCGGTTTAGTGTCCCTTTAGATAGTATCCCTTTAAAAATAGTGTCCCTTTAAAAAGTAACTAAAAAGTGAAAAACAAAGAATGTTTTTGTTGAGGAATCCTTACTTCTCTTTCCAAACAATGATTTTCTCTTTTTCTTTACTTCTTTAGGCTTGGGTTCCTCTTTTGGTTCTGTATGTCAAGTTGGACAATATAACACAGTTGTAAGAATTTCATTTGAACAACATTCTATTTGTGTTATTATTATTATATACCTGCAATTGACATAAAAATGATTATAATGCATAGAAGGAGCACTTTGCATAAACAGTTCTACCTATTGTTCTGAGAAAATGTATATTTCTAGATCTCATGTTTTATGAAGAAGGAATCTGGATGGCATTAGTTTATTTCACATCATTTTACACAACAGTAATTACAGTATATGTTCAGCTTAAAGTTTCAAAACTAGTACCTTTGTGTAGTAGATCAAGTGATACCTTATAGCTCAGGAGTATAAAAAGGAATTAACGATTATTTCAGTAATTATCTAGAAAACAACTTTTTTCTCAATTTATTACCAACGTTAATGTGAGGGGGGAAAAAATTAAATACGCAGCTTCTGAAAGTCAAAAAAAATCTTAGTAGAAGCCAAGGAGCACCCGATATTGGTTTCTTTAAACCCCTACCCTAGATGGTAAATATGTGGACTAACTTCTATCCATAGTTACAGCAAGTTAGACTAGACACATAAATCAACTCTCTGGATGAGCGATCCCTAATCTAACCTAATTAGTCCTTCTTGTCCTTTACTCACATTCTTCCCCTCTTTTCACATTACATTTCTTTTACAAGGTTTTTACAGTTCTACCTCTATGAAATTAAACCTACAGGTAAGAGAATTCCAATATGTGTATACAAATTTCAATACATTTAAATTTTAAGGAATAGCTTAACATCAGCAATACAAGAGCTTTAAACATTGTACTCCCATTGCTAATATAACCATCCAGATATATGAAAGACATAACTAAAACAAATGTCACATCTCGGAGCGGATGTGGAATGGAACAGAGGGAATACAGAATCAGCCTTTATGTACTTACTCGATCGCTCTCTCCTCCGCCGTGTAGTCTGACAAGTCCAGACGGGCTCTGTATGCTATGCGCATCGCACTTGCCCATGTGCATTGAATACTAACAGAGAGATTCAATAAAAGTTCTTATCGTTTAAAATGGTGCTAATTTTGCCCCAACCAATATGATCTTATCTAACATTTGAGAGCTAACATCTGATTGGTTGGGGCAAAATTAGTACCATTTTAAACGATAAGAACTTTTATTGAATAACACTAAGTCTGTCGGGACCTGTCAGACTATGTGACGGGGGAGCAAGCAATCGGGTAAGTTACCTTACCTTCGTTCCCGGCTCCTTTTATTGAAGAATGGGAGGTAAAGGAGCTGTGTCCCCATTTTTAAAGTTACCTTAACTTCGTTCCCGGCTCCTTTTATTGAAGAATGGGAGGTAAGACACAGCTCATTTACCTCCCATTCTTCAATAAAACTAAATGCCCAAAAATTTTTTTAGCAGAGAAACAATATTTATCGTAAACTTTTTCATACCATCATTTACGGGTGGTTGTAGTTGGTATCCAACCAGTTCACACCAGCCCACAGGGTAGATATCAGGAGAGTCACAGTCTACCCACTGGTCATATTCATCATCCCAACCATCAAAGTGAATGCAGAGCAGACGCCGCACCACACGAGATACAGTTGCCACACAAATCAGTCGTGGCTCCATTAGATCCACAGCCTCCAGCTTCATGCCAACCTTAAATCCATGGTTAGGACAGTCCTGTTTAAGGCAAGAAGAGAATTAGGTGAATTTTCTCTCGAGTGGCCTTGCACAAGAATACTCCCAGTAACACACAACTACCAAAATGTAAAACATTAACTCCAGAATCAAACCATCAGATATTCCAAATAGACACAACTCTAAAATACTGTAAGTACTCACCTTACAAAGACTCCCAGATCATGTGCCTAAATGTGGTGACAGTTTTAAAGGGGTATTATAAATGTAATGTTAGAAATGTAAATGCAGGCTATGGACGGGGAGATTTCATCCTTATCCACACAAGTGCAAGTCCCTTTACTCAGCGCTGACCTGGAAAAGTAAAGTGGGTCAGCTATTAAGGATTTTGCTGCCAATGGAACTTTTTACAGTGCCAGTGTTATCTGTTCATTTTGATTTGATTCTAGGGACTTTGTTTGCTTATGAGATCATTTTAAACATGATTTAATGTCGGAATTCTGATAACATTGGTAACTACAGTATATGTAGAATTTGGTCTACACATTGTTCTCCCTTTGTTGAGATTTCCCCTGTCCTATCTTTTAGGAAGGGGTATTGTCAGAATATCTCTATCTAGCTAAAGTTTTAAGACAAAAGATTGCCTGTAAATGTTAAAGGGCCTGTCCACCCGAAAACAAAAAAAGTTTACCCACTGCTGGCCCCTCTGTATAGTGTTTAAAAATCCTTACCTTACATCTCTGCTCCAAATGGTTGCCCTGCAGTGTCTATCCCAGAAAGTGAAAAGCAGGAGTCTGTCTGTGTGTAAAAAGGTTTCTGCCCCTTACCTTTCTTCTGAGAGATTTGTGGCATGCATAGTGTAGACTTCCCCCCCCCCCCCCCTTCCCCCTCTGGATCCCTATTTGCTGCCTGGTGCTCTACCTTAAAACCCTTTTCCTGTAGTGTAGGGAACCCTAGACCACCCCTAACCGCCATGTACATTTGCAAAAAAACTCATCAGGAATGTACTTACA
This sequence comes from Hymenochirus boettgeri, assembly GCA_019447015.1. NCBI lineage: Eukaryota > Metazoa > Chordata > Amphibia > Anura > Pipidae > Hymenochirus > Hymenochirus boettgeri. Next base: position 213,300,841 of record CM033472.1, on the reverse strand, counting down.
TCGCTTTGTTCCCCCCCCCCCAAGAGTTCTGCACTGCCGGCAGCCGCATCTGTGATTGTGAGTGGCTGAGAGGCAGCCAATCACAGATGTGGCTGCTGGCAGTGCAGAACATAGTGGGTGTAAGCACATTCCTGAGGAGTTTTTAGCAAACAAATATGGAGGTTGGGGGTGGGCTAGGGTCCCCTACATTACAGAAAAAGTTTGTACTGAAGGTGGAGATACCCTTTAAGCTGGCCATACACTAGTTAAGACATTAAAGCAGATTTGACAATCGAAGAGATGAACAACCATAAAGCTTTAATGTCTAACACGGGAGCAGTTCTTGACTGTGACCTTTCTTCAAGGAAAGTGCTAGTTTATTATTACAGCTGATAATTAGAAAGAAATAAAAACTTTACAATAATGTATGACCCCTAAAGGACTTCTTTTCATAACTATTAATTTAAAAATAAATCTTAGCAGATGAGTATTACTTACATTATTAAATAATCGGATGGGGGCAGCAATAGAATTGGTTTTCTCTAAGTAAGTATCCCATGAGAACGTTTCTTTGGTATAACCTTAGAGAAAAATAGAGAAATTACTAATTGTTAGGTTCCAACCAATGACTATGCATTATGAATGCAGGATATAAATTATTCAACACCAATTGGATATTAATATCTTTGCTTTAAATTCTGTTCATCAAATGGTTAGCCTTTAAAGATTTCTATCATTACCTCATTAGAATGCAATGGTCATGAACATTTTAAGCCTCTCTGATCATTAAAATATTTTCAATGAAAAGAGCAATCCCTGGGATCATCCATTTCATAACACAGACATTGTATGTTTTGCTGCAAACTCTAAACTGGACAACTTTCAGCATGGATTTATCTTTAAATGCAAAGGGCATTGTTTTTCTGTTAGTAGCCTGAAGTAAGAATGCCAATGGCCTTAAATATACATATATTTAAAATCTCTGCCATTGCAGAAATTACCTGTAGGCAGTGTTAGCTCAATGTCATTCTTGTTACAGAATCTCGCGGGAAATATTGAAGTGGATGAAGCATGATAACAAAACCACGGTGACCCATCAGCAGAGGGGGAACTGTCAAAACCCACCATAAGATACCCATCCAAAAGAATCTGTGAGTAAAAGGAAGCTGGTAAATTCACCAGATAAATAGAGTAAACTTGCTGAAATGCAGACTAACATAAAAAAAATGAGAACGAATTTGAAATCCATGGCAACACAAAAGGAAAAAAAAGCATTTCATTAAAGGGACATTCCTGCCTCTAAGAAAGTAAAACCCAAATATCCCACAGGAACAAAGGCAAAAGCAGGGAGACACGAGCAAAACTAGGTTTGCAATCCACAGTGTTTATTGGTGCTTTACATGGTCACAACATGTTTCGAAATTGCAAGCATTCTTTCTCACTCGTGTACTCTCTCACTTGAGAAAGAACGATTGTTCGAAACATGTTGTGACCATGTAAAGCACCAATAAACACTGTGGATGCATTATGAATGCAGGATATAAATTATTCAACACCAATTGATATTAATATCTTTGCTTTAAATTCTGTTTCATCAAATGGTTAGCCTTTAAAGATTTCTATCATTACCTCATTAGAATGCAATGGTCATGAACATTTTAAGCCTCTCTGATCATTAAAAATTTTCAATGAAAAGAGCAATCCCTGGGATCATCCATTTCATAACACACGACATTGTATGTTTCTGCGCAAACTCTAAACTGGACAACTTTCAGCATGGATTTATCTTTAAATGCAAAGGGCATTGTTTTTCTGTTGTAGCCTGAAGTAAGAATGCCAATGGCCTTAAATATACATATATTTAAAATCTCTGACTCTGCATTGCAGAAATTACCTGTAGGCAGTGTTAGCTCAATGTCATTCTTGTTACAGAATCTCGCGGGAAATATTGAAGTGGATGAAGCATGATAACAAAACCACGGTGACCCATCAGCAGAGGGGGAACTGTCAAACCCACCATAGATACCCATCCAAAGAATCTGTGAGTAAAAGGAAGCTGGTATCACACGGATAAATAGAGTAAACTTGCTGAAATGCAGACTAACATAAAAAAATGAGAACGAATTTGAAATCCATGGCAACACAAAAGGAAAAAAAAGCATTTCATTAAAGGGACATTCCTGCCTCTAAGAAAGTAAAACCCAAATATCCACAGGAACAAGGCAAAAGCAGGGAGACACGAGCAAACTAGTTTGGCAATCCACAGTGTTTATTGGTGCTTTACATGGTCACAACATGTTTCGAAATTGCAAGCATTCTTTCTCACTCGTGTACTCTCTCACTTGAGAAAGAACGATTGTTCGAAACATGTTGTGACCATGTAAAGCACCAATAAACACTGTGGATTGCAAACCTAGTTTTGCTTGTGTCTCCCTGCTTTTGCCTTTGTTCCTGTGGGATGTGAAACGTGGTGCGGATACGCTACAGGGATTGACACACCTGAATTGTGAGGCCACACAGAGCAACGTCTATTGATTAAAACCCAAATATGTAACAATTATGTTGTTTACTTTAAAACAATAAAATTCATAGCACGTGTATATTTTAATTATCTGTAACAGTTATAAATCCAATAGTCTAATAATGGAAAACATTTCTGTGACATTATCTGAATGTAAGACCTACAAGAAGATTTTTGACATGAATGTACACAGATATTACATCAATGACTATCTACCATCTTGCAATGTGGATAACCAGTAGTATTATGGACAGAATATATAACAAAGTAACAATATAGATCACATATGTTTTTGTGGAGATATAATAATGGTTACTAAAGATCTGATAGCTGGGCAGGAGTAGAATAAGGATTAGCTCTACGTCCTAAAGGGAACGAAGTTTGTGTGCTTATTAGCAAGTATGGGTGTTTGGTCTATGGAGTAGTGTAAAAGGCGGTTATATGTTAAAAGGTGGCCATACACGCTACAATCCCGGTTGTATGATCATCATCATATGTTTGGAATCTCTACTATTACAGATTCCAATATAAACTTCAGTGAAACAAGCAACTATATGAAACCCACAAGTAATGCATTAAAAAAATAAACCAAGAAGCGAAAAGGCCACCTATAAAAATAAGTATGGCCTCTTTAAAGGGCAACGAAAGTCTCCAGACAATACTGTCCAAATAGACAGAGCACATTAACAAACATAAAACAAGTTGTGTCTCACCTATCCCTCTGTTGTGGCTGCTGAATGATTAATGAAATGAAACTCTAGGTACAGCTCCCATAATCCACCTTAGGTGGATAATACCCAGCTAAGTGTACACAGTACAATTAACATGCTCTGTAGCGCTCAACAGGTCAAAAGAAGGAAGTTGTAGCCTTGCTTTCTAGAATCCTCACTGACACAGAACAGGGATTTGATTTCTTCCCCCCCCCCCCCCATGCTCCTGTCCTTACAATGATATCATCTTTGCAGCGTGTTTATTAGCTAGCATTGATGAACAATACGTTTGAAAAAGTGAAGATCCTGATGGATTCCAAGACACCACAAGGTATGCCAAAAAGTGCTTTATTGTACCATCAACAGCACAACATGTTTCAGGTTCCGACTGATCCTTTATCAATTGTGACACACTTGTTAAAGGATTAGTCGGATCCAAAACATGTTGTGCTGTTGATGGTACAATAAAGCACTTTTTTGGCATACCTTGTGGTGCCTTGGAATCTAGCAGGATCTTCACTTTTTTCAAACTGTTATTGTTCATTATTGGTCGCAGGAATAGAGCGAACCGGAGAGGCCTGAAGGTGGCACGTATGTAGACAATATTCTTACCTGGTATATAGCTAGCATGGATGTAAGAAACAGAATATTAACATTTCAGTAAAAAATAAAGTAAGTCATGGGAATTGAACCTGCAACCTCATTTACTCTGTCTTGCTAAAAGCAAAGCTTTAACCCATAATCAACAGAGATAGTAACATAGTGATTACTATGTTACTATCTCTGTTGATATCTGTTGTATTCAATTAGATCAACTGGACTTGAAATGTAGTTCTTGAAGACGTTTCGCTAGTCATCCGACTGGCTTTCTCAATTCAGAATGACTTGTACAAGAATCTGTGGCAATTATGTACCCTGGAAAATCCCAATTAGCATATCACAGCCAGGTACATAATGGCCACAGATTCTTGTACAAGTCATTCTGAATTGAGAAAGCCAGTCGGATGACTAGCGAAACGTCTTTAAGAACTACATTTCAAGTCCAGTTGATCTAATAGAATACAACAGATATACCATGACCTGGATGAATGAGAACCTTCACAAGCATATCTCTGTTGATATAGGTTTTAATATAATACTCACATGTACGTAAAAGCAACTTACTAGAGAAGAATCTTACAATGATTATGTAATATGTAATAAGTTTAGTTCTTCTTTAATACAAAACAGATCACATCATTTCATACATTAGAAGTATGTAGCTTGGTTGTCAGGTGCTGTCCTTTGCAGGTTGCATAAAAGACTCACAATTATATCAAATATTATACCAGATATAGAATTGCTATTTTAAAAGAGATCAGATCTTGCTTAAAACCATGTTTATTATCCTGTACTTAGAGTCCAGAAAATGCAGATTAAAACAAAGTATCAACTTTCTAAACATCTATATATCAATACAGCATTAAACACTATTTCCCTGGAACATCCCAAACACTTCCTCATTCCCATTGTAGGGCTTTGATTACCGACTTGTATGCTTAATTAAGATACACTTCAGTACTATATTGGCAATTGATTAATGGTAGGTACTTTTTACAGGAAAAGTAATAACCAAAAAAGCATTTTGTGTGCACAATCATCCCTACAGGCAAATTTCAGGTGATCCCCAATCCTGCCAATGGGAGAGAATTTCATCTATTTTGTCCATCAACTAAAGAGCACAACCTTCAACATGTTTGGCCTGTGTAACTTATTGGGCTACCTTTCAGCTATACTTATTGGTATAATGGAGAGCTCATCAAAAAATGAAACTATATATCATATCTGTTGTATTCAATTAGATCAACTGGACTTGAAATGTAGTTCTTGAAGACGTTTCGCTAGTCATCCGACTGGCTTTCTCAATTCAGAATGACTTGTACAAGAATCTGTGGCAATTATGTACCCTGGAAAATCCCAATTAGCATATCACAGCCAGGTGTTAAGGGTGTGATTAGATAGTGGCTAAGAGTGTTTATAGGAACGCCCAGAGTAAGGTGTCAAAACAGCATTGTACATGGCAGACAGTTGGTGTCGAACCCCCCCACCTCTATTTAGGCTTGGTTTCTTTATTTTCACATAAATGGCCTCCTTAACACCTCTCTTGAACCAGTCACGTTCCTTCGCCAGTAACTTAACACCTGGCTGTGATATGCTAATTGGGATTTTCCAGGGTACATAATTGCCACAGATTCTTGTACAAGTCATTCTGAATTGAGAAAGCCAGTCGGATGACTAGCGAAACGTCTTCAAGAACTACATTTCAAGTCCAGTTGATCTAATTGAATACAACAGATATACCATGACCTGGATGAATGAGAACCTTCACAAGCGAAACTATATATCCTTAGCAAGCAAATTTTACAGCTAGTAAGGAAGGCCCATTATTTTATTTACTGAACGATACATTAAGCCTTGAATGCATAATGAAACAAAATGGCTTCTAAAAAGTGTTTTTTCTCTACTGTGCCTCCCCAGTGACAGGGGCAGCAGCAGTGGCAGCTTGAGCCTTAACTGCATGCGTGCCTACTCCCCCTGCTGACAGCAATTCTGATGGGGCTGGTTAATGTCAGTTCTCCCGCACTGTAAGAAATTTTGAAGGTTCTGGATTACTACCAAAGTTTAGGTTTTATGTTCAGTCCTCCCTTAAATGTTACTACATATATCCTTACCTTGCACACAGTAGCAACACAGATATTGCCGAGATTCAGTGGATCAATAGCTTCTAACTTCATCCCCTCTTCAAACCAGGATCCTTCAGGATATGCAACTCTCATCTTTAAAGGAAAGAAGCCCTTTTAGTGAAAATAAAAAGCAGGAGTGCATAATGCTGCTGATTGCCCTTCCAGGTAACAGGGATTATCAACATTGGCGATTGAGCATTGGTGTGGTAGCGCCCTGGGGAGGTTTTTGCCAAAATGTAGAGAAGTTGGTAAGCCAACCTAGCACTTGTTTTATCCATATTATACTGTGTTCTGTGGTGCTGAACACTAGCAAACATCAACAATTTAGAGAAATTGTAATGAATGAAACCACACCCACCTACGCAGGTGAAAGGGTCTTAGTTCATATTTTTATGCAATAACACACACCAAAATATAAAATTTTTGTGGAGCATTCAGTATTCCATGGGGGGAGTTAATTTAAGGCCAGACCTGGCAGTCCGCGTATACCAGTTCTAAGCATGCACATTACTGATGTACTGCTGGGACATAGAGGAAGTCGTGCTGCATGTTATCACTGCCCTTCCCAAACTATATATTACTTTGGACAGAGGTACAGAAGCCTGGAAATGTTATCCTCTCCTCTGTACAATTGATTGCACAGCGAAAAAGGGAGAATCAATGAAGTGGCAATGATCCATAAATTATTTGGTCTTCCTCCAGGAGCAGGACAAGCAGAATAAAAAAAACATTCACTTTCTCAGTGCCATATATTCTAACAGGCCATACTTAAAGGACAACTCCACCCTCATAAGAACATCTTTTAGAAAGCATGGCCTCTTTAAAATATGTTGATATATCATAGTTTGTCCTATGAATTCATTACTGTATGCCTGCTATGCTTCTGGATGCCTCATGGAAACTGAGCAATTATGAAACCTGTACTGAGCCTGGGCATGCTCAGAAGAGGCAGACAGGGGATTAACATTCAGCCATTGGCTGTGATGTCAACTGTCAAATCCATAACTGACAGTTGCTAACTGGAAGAACCAGAAAGCAAAAACAGGGGCAACAGGACATTTTGGGGGGTGATTTACCTGTATGCAAATTTTCATTTTGGGGCTTGACTTGCCCTTTAACTAAACCTAATGTGTTTACAGACCACAGTGCTCTTTTAAGCACAATTGGCCGCAACCACTTGGGTACCCTATTAATTATATTGTTTGGAACTCTATTTATTGTTAAGTATGTTCTAAATATTAGACCACTTAAATGGTCATTCTGGACTAAAGATATAGTAATTGTTTTTATTTTGCAAATTTGAAATTGAAGTCACTATAAACTTAACAGAATTGTCAAGGGACATGGCCAATACATGTTTTGCATGGCAGGCTAATGTCCATATAGACAATCACAAAAGGGGGGGCTGTAAGAGTACTCTATGGGCAAAATTGTTATAACATAGTTGAAGTGCTACTCATCTGATCAAGCCATTAGAACAAACAAAGATGCACATTCCTGGGCCCCATAATAAATCACAATATCTGTGCTAGTGCAAAAAGTGTAGAAGTAGTAGTAGTAGTTTTCTCCACAGTGAAGTGCAACAAAAATGATCTTTTTGCTGTTATACTCACTTGTTTGAAGTGCTGTGGCTCAGAGTGCCCCTTGCGGAAGCTGGGGTGATTAGACATCTTTGATCCCTTTAGTTCTAGGAGAAAGATATAGCTGGGAATTACAAGTCAATACCAGAAGAATCTTCCCTTCTGAAGTCCAGCTGAAGAAATAGCGTTGAATTTAGAATGTTTTTATTCTATTAGCAAAGTGATACTTTAGTGATGCTATGCCTTTTTATCATTCTAGAATACTGCCAAGATGCTTCCTGCAGCCAGGTTATAATGGGGTGTGAAGGGCTGGTACACCAGGCCCAATATTTTGATTGATTGAGACAGAATATCAGCTTAAATCTGCCACACAATCGACCATGTCAAAAATCACCTGGAAAAAAAAAAAGATCAGACATAGATTTTGGCCAATTTGTAGGTCGGTCCTGATCAATTATTGGCAGTTGAACAGTGTGTACCAGCCCTACGGCCATAAACTGGTTGTTTACATTGCTGTACACAGTTATTATTTATTGTGTTTTATTGCTATAGTTTGGCAAATATTTAAAAACATTTCAAAATGGCAAAGAGGTCATTCACAAACATATAATAGTGTTCCAATTTAAGGAAAATGGGTATACCTGGAGTAATTATATTGTGGCCAACCTTATGTGCCCATCCCACTGGATGAATTAGGGGACTGGTCATATGGCACCAAAAATCATCATGGTTCTCCCCATCCTCATATAAAATCCTCAGCCGACCTCCAATTACTGTATCCACCACTGCACATCTCATTTGTGAAACCTTCAGTTTGTCCACAGCTTCTAAGTGCATGCCCTGTCTGAATGGGCACCGGAAACTTTCTGCCATCTGACATAGTAAAAAAGCCTGAATTAATAACTGAACAAAGGGGGATAATATTACCAATAGTCTTAGTCTATTTGGGGTGAATAATTAGGGAACAAGGGCCCTCTATCTGTCCAGTTCTTTCAATTGTATTAAACTGTTTATTAAAGAAATAAACAAAACATTAAACAATAAAACAATTGTGTCAGTACAATTTCAGTACTCAAATTATATAATTTTTACAGCATCTTGTGGTTTTCCCTCCCTCCTCCCATATACAACAGGATCCAATATAATGCAGTAAGAGTTAGGATACGAGTCATACAAGTCTCTCTCTCAGGTGCATTCCCCCAAGAACAGTGTGATCCGGGGTATATTCGGAGTCCTAGATCATATTTGCTGTTTCATATCACCGGATATGCACCCACGTTTGGGTCCATGGAGTCATACCATGGTGCCCATATTTTATCAAATTTGCTGATGGTACCCCTATTGTGGTATACGATTCTTAGCATTGGTAGCATTTTGTTAATTAGGGATTTCCAGGTAGCTACTCTAGGGGGATCAGGGACCATCCATGCCAGAACTATTATTCTCCTGGTGTAGAACAAGGTTTCACGCAGAAGTGACAGTCGGTGCCTATCCCAAGAATCCACCTCGGGAACCCCCAGCAAGCATAGTTTGGGTTCCATATCTATTGTAAGGTGTAAGACATTTGAAAGGTGTTTTTGTAACCTTGGCCCAGAAGGGCAAGACCAGATCAGGTGCCAAAAGTCGGTGGGTTCTACATTACATTTGGGGCAGGACGGTTCATAAGAGGGGGGACATATGGGCTTTTCTTAGGGGAGTGATATATGCTTGATGCAGGATATAAAACTGCATTAATTTATTTGCTGCGGCAGGGGAAGCGTGAAGATATGATTCTGCAATTTCATCCCAATCGGTATCTACTATAGTGGGAAAATATTTTTTCCATTTATGCATTATATTAATTGTGCTTTCAGTTGTATTAATTAACATGCAGAGTACACCTTCCCCTTTTTATACCCTACAACACAAACCAACTCCATCAGTCCTAATTCCTCTTTTTTTTGATAAGCTTGAATATCCTCATTGAAACTAAAGTCTAATAAATAAATTTGTGATTTTCAGTGTAATAGATATTTGATTTGCATTTTTTAACATAAATGATCGTTTCGGGTTAAATTGGCTATTTCTCCTCTCCTCTCTCTTCTGTTAAAATGAATCCAATTCAGCAGGCTAAATATAAAAGGGCAAATAAAAGACAAAAATGTTTTAAAATATAAATGTTATATTTGACAGGGAGTTAGGAGACCTCTCAATACGTTTTCTAAGGGTATTAACACACCATGCAATATTTCAGCCAGATCGACTGAGCAGTGTATCGCTCGATCGGGCAAAAATAATCGCATGGGTTTTTGGCCGTGTCCAACTGACCGGTCGTCCGAATCGGACATCGCGGGAAACCCACATCCAGTCGTGCAGAAGAGACGAACGGTTTGTAAGGAGGAACCATTGCATGGTGTGTACCATGCTTAACAGGAGCATAGAGACCGCAAAGATGCATCTTGTCTACAGCTAACCAATTGATTGCCCCTTTCAGCCACCACTATTATCCTCCCTTCTCTAACATACTCATGCATGTATACTATGTTAAAGTGGAAAGGAGGTAGGCAGGGGGGGAGCAGTAGAGCTGTCAACTTGGACAAATGGCTATTTACACTGCTCAGATTAGGGAGCATATCAGCAGGTACTGTAATATACATTTTATATTTAAAACATATTTTTTTCTATTAGTTGTACATTCCAAACCAAATGTTTTATTTCTTTTCCCCACACCCACCCCTAACCAATACAAAGCCAGATATTCACTGCAATGTTTGCTGCCATTTTCTTTGAATGTCACCACCTTCTCTTAGCACTGTCCAAGCAGAAGTCAGTCATTGGATATGACAGCCACAACTGCTGCTGCTCAGAAGACAGAAGGGGTGTGAGACTCTTACTGAAGATATGGCTCCAGAAAGGTCCATGAGCTGTGTACTGCAGTGTTGTCTTTTGTTGTTTTTTGTGGGGGTGGGTGGGAGTATAGATGTCTGTCTGGGGGGTGGACATGCTATATATATATGTAACTAAAAAATATATATATTATTAGTTGTACATTATCTCAAGTAACATCAAGAAGCAGGTAATATTACCATTATTATTTACCTTTATATGGAAGTCCACAGGAATAGTGCATGACCCCACTAACTTCTTCATAAGGAATTCTCTCCAGTTGGCAAATTTTGCAAGAATAGCTTCAAGGCAATGGGAAAATGTGCTGTCAATATATTGACTAGACAAGTTTTGGTTTGTGAACCCAACACAAATACTAGTAAATAAATACTACCACTCTGTAGCATCTCCTTACATAACAACTTCCGCTTGCTTCTATATACACTGTACTACTGACCAGTCTTTCTTGCTAATAATTAACAACACAGATAAAGGAGAACTAAACATTTTTTACCATGTTTAATTAACAGGTTCCTGCTCCTTCTTTAAACTTGAATGATATATATCATTCAAGCACTTAAATCAGGTACAACAGATCATCTTATAGTTAAAGTTAAATGCCCACTAATTTCAGCAATATGTTATAAGAGAGACTGACGACAAACTAAACTTTACCTGCTCCTTTTTATATTTTCTGGATTGCCTTACTTTCTATCAATACTTTTTAAACAGGCACATAATCTTACACTGGGGTGGGACCAGAATTTTGCTGTTCACGGCACTCCAGCCAATGGGATGAACCTCAGTTGTTGCAAGGTTGCACCAAAAGTTATGACTTAAATCATCTTCAAAACCTTCATACTGCATCAAAGCCTTGTAACCTATTAAAATAGACCATATGTATTGTAAGAGGACATTTCATGTTCTAACCTTTTTTTTTTTTTATCCCCACCGTACGGAGGAATTTATTAAAACCCGAACAAAGTACCATACAGTAGTTAAGTTGTCAACATTGTTTTACAAAGAATATATGTGAAACAGATGCATGGATCATTACTTTAGTTAAATTGAAAAATTTCCAAAACAAAAGAAAATAACGGTGTGCTTTAGCTTTGGTTCAGCTGTCAATGGTTATAGCGGTGGTGGCGGTGGTGGTGGTGGGTTTGCCATACTTCATTAAAAAAAGGGGGGGGTTGTGGTGGTAATATAGCTTGAGGATTCCTCCCACCTGCCCCATATTTTGGTGTACTTGGCTGGATATCCTCGGTGGGTATATAGTAATTTTTGATATGGGAGAGTGGCGTTCACGGTCCAGTGGTGGAAATATTTGTCAACACATACAGGCCCTGGGGTCTAGGCCCACCGGCGACCCCATGCAGTCATGGAGAAATTGGATTATTTGTTGCCAAAAGCCCTGGATTTGTGGACAAGAACACAGGATGTGGTAAAAAGTGCCTGGGGCTAATTGGCATTTTTGGCAGAGTAGACTGCGTTCTGGCTTGTATTTTGACATTTTTACTGGGGTTAAATATGCTCGGTTTATAATGAACATTTGGGTGAGTCTGTCTGACGCTTTGGGGGACACCAGTCTGCCGGACTCCAGGGCCTTCTCCGACTCCTCCCCATCCAAGGGGCCCACGTTGGCTTCCCAGGATATTTTTTTGGCTTCTGTTCTGGCTCTGACCATTGGGATTTGTAATGCCAGATAAATACGGGATATTCATTTGGTGGATGTTTGGCCCCTGAGAGTTGTTGGATGTGGGTTGGGTCGTATTTCGGGGGACAGGTTGTGAAATTGCGTTGCTAATGCGTGTCTGATTTGTAAGTATTTGAAAAACAGAGTTAGGAAGTTCAAACTCTTGTTTAAGTGATCAAAGGATTTTGGAGTATTTCTGTCTATGAGAGTAAGTAGTTGGATCCTGTGGTTGAACCATGTATAAAATATCTGGATATAGTTTGTTTTGAGGGATGTTGAGCATTGCTAGCATCCTTGCAGATTCTGAGTGGCTTCAGTAATGTAAATGGGATAGTTGTAATGCGATGTAGTATAGGTTTAGGTTGGGGACTGCCAGGACTTTATGTCTGGTTGGGCCCCAAGCAAATGGTTTTAATAGTGAGTCGAGTATTTTAAAGTATTTGAGGGGGATGTATATTGGGGAGTGCCATAGGATGTACAGTGCTTTAGGTAGCAATGTCATTTTAATAAGGTTGGCCCTACCCGTAACACCCAGCGGAAGTTTGCTCCAGATTTGTATTTTGTTTTTGATGGTTTGGATTAAAGGTTCTATGTTGAGTGTTATGTAGTCCTGTGGGTTTCTTGTAACTAAGTATTTGATAAATGCCACTGTGTTAAGGGGAGTTTGTGAACTTGTCTGGGTAGGGAGGTAACTGTCCAGGGGAAGTATTTGGGATTTGTTCCAATTAATTGCGAGACCTGAAAAACCTCCGTATTCGTTATTGTGTGTAGGGCATGTTGTAGTGATGTGTCGGTGTCTGTTAAATAAAGCAGCATGTCATCTGCGTAGAGGCTGATTGTCTCTGTTTGTGTGTCCAGGGACATGCCTTTAATTGTGGGGTCATTTTGTATTTTAATTGTGAGTGGTTCAACCATTAGGGCGTAGAGAAGAGGGGATAGGGGGCATCCCTGATGGTTACCTCTTGTGAGGGAGAATATTTCTGAGGTCCAACCATTGGCCGTCACCTTGGCTTGGGAGTAAAGTATTTGTAGCCATTGTATGAAGCCGGGACTAAAGCCAAAGTGGTTGAAGGACCCTCAATAGGAAGGCCCATTCCACTGAGTCGAAGAACCGCGCCGCATCCAGGCTGACAACACATCTTGTTCTCAGTGAGTCATGCTGAGCGCTGAGGTTTAAGAATAGGCGTCTGGTGTTTAAGGAGGTATTTTTTTCCTGGGATGAAGCCTGTCTGGTCAGCGTGTATGAGTGAGTGTGTAACTTAATTCAGTCAGAGAGTAATGAACAAAGTTACACGTCTACCTGTAGTAGTGAGATCGATCTGTAGGATTCAAGTTTGAATTTCAAGTACGGAGATCGGTGAGTCGAGTAGTTATTTGTATTGTGTAGATAGGCAGGGGAAGGTAATATTGTTAAGGTAAATGTCTATTTCGGTATTTGTGAAGTGTAGAGTTAAGGAGAATAGGTGTTAGTAATAATTTGCTGTTGTGTTCTGTTATGTCTTTGGGGTTTGTTATGGGTGGTATGCCAGCTGGATTAAGAGTGATAATTATAGGTGGCTTGTGTTCGTGATTGGCAATATAGGCTAGTAATTTGCCGCTTTTATCCCCTTGTTCATAGAAGCTTTGGGCTTTGAAAAGTAGTTTTTTATTGGCTCGTGCTAAGAGAATTTGGTCTGTTATTTTGGATTGGAGTTTGAGAGATTGTGTGTTTTCGGGAGAGGGGTTTGTTTGAAAATCTAGTGAGGCCTTTTCTAATGCTTGGGTGGCTGTTTTTTCGACTGCTGCTGACTGGTGTTTGATTTGGTTAATTATGTTTGTAAGAGTCATTCGTGCGTGGAATTTGAACGCTTCCCATACTATTATGGGACTGCTGGTGTCTTTGTTAATTTGAAAAAATTCTTCCCAAGTTTCTGAAAGGTCAGTATCTTCTGGGAGTAGGTTAAGCCAGAATGGGTTTAGTCTCCAGTGAGGAGGTGTTGGACGTTGTATCCAGTGTAGGGTTGTCCAGCATGGCGAGTGGTCTGATCCTGGCGAGTACCCGGAGTCCTGCAAGAGGGGGAGTAGTTGTACATTGGTTATGATCATATCTATCCTAGACATGGTGTGATGGGTGGGGGAGAAACAGGAGTAGATTTTATTATGGGGGTGTTGGTGGCGCCATACGTCAACTATATTGATGCTGGTCATTAACCTGCTTAACCTTGTGTGAGGGTTGGATAGCGGTAAAAAGTCGTAAGTCGTTAGGGTGCATTCTATTGAGGGTAAGATTCATAACTGTATTAAAATATCTAAGACATATTACGGGTATAGCTGGGTGATCCGTCATATACTGAATACCTGTGCGGATGGCTGTCATATCAAAGAGTGGGGGGGATATAGAAACCCATAATTATAGTAGGATTGGACTGTAAGGTACCTCGTAGAAATAGGAATTTGCCCTGGAGGTCCAGCTTCGACTCGTGTAATTCGAAATGTTTGCCCACTAGGTGGGTTTCTGTAAGGACCGTTGGGTTCGTTTTTTAAGGTGTTGGAGGACAGCTGTGCGCTTTGACCTATCGTGTAGTCCTCGGACATTCCAGGTAAGGCATTTTATGGTTGGGTGTGTCATGTGTGGTGGTTGTCGAAGCTGCATCGCCTGATAGGTATGACTGACATATCATGTTGGTAACAATTGTACATACATGGTGCATTTTTAAAAATCTGGTGAGTTAAAGCACAAAACATATAATACCAAACTATATACAAAAAACAAATAATAAACATACGTGTTCATCTAAACTGCACAGTTGTAGCCTATACGTTTAGGTAAAAGGTTATGGGGGGGGCAGGTGAGGGTACTGGGAAAGCTGGGAGAGGGTACCAGATAGGTAGGCTGTGCTTACTTAAATGATTAACACATATACTGTAGTTGTTGTAGCAGTACTATGGGGGCGAATCTCGCTCACCGGAACTCAGATAGATTATTAAATTGGGGTAAGTCCTGTGGGTGAGTTCAGATCATAGGAAGTAAGTAGGAGTTCCGCTCAATCAGTGTGGTCTTTTGCAGAGTAAATGTTTTGTTAGGGATGAATAAACCAGGCTGCTAGGAGAAAGATAATAGGGGGTCGGCTTAGCAATGTTCCACAAGAGCTAATAATGGGTGAGGGGTCCCAGGTGAGTGTTCCCCTTTCAGCTTGAAGAGGGTTGGGGTGCAGGGTGTTACAGTACCGGTTTATGACCGAAGTAGTCCGTGTAGATTTTCTCAGCAGTTCTGCTTGTGAGGGGTTGCAGGTTGGGGGTTAATGTTGCAGGTTAGGAGGTCATTTTTGTGGCGTCTCGGGGCTGATGAGGTAGGTCTGTCTGAGGGCCGATCTCCTATGGTATCCAGCCAGTGTAGGGCCTCTCCTGGGGTGGAGATGTGCGATCCCCTCAATTACCTTGAGATGGGCCGGGTACAGCATAGCATATTTAATTTGGAGGTTTCTCATTCAGCGCTTTACCTCTGTGTATTTGCCCCTTCGTCTGGGTAGGCTGCAATGGTTGTGTTTTGGTATTGTAGGTTTCCACGTTCCCTGAAGAGGAGCAGGACGGTGTCCCTGTCACTATAATTCAGTAACTTTGCAATGAAGGTCCTCGGGGGGCCCCTAGGGGAGGAGGTCGTGGAGTGGTGCGGTGTGCCGTTCAACCATGAATGTAGGGGAGAACGCTTCTTTACTGTATGCTGTTATGTGGAGTCCCTCCAGGAATCCAGCTGGGTCTGGGCCCTCAGCCTTCTCTGGGAGGCCCACAAACCGAATGTTATTCTGCCTTTGGCGGTTTTCTAGGTCTTCTTGGGGGGAGAGCAGGGCCTGTATCGCAGTCTTATTGCCATCTGTGGCCTGCTGTAGTGGTGCCACATTGTCTTCAATGCTGCTGATGCAGCCTTCTGCTTCCATTACTCGGAATGGAGTGCATGTCCAGCCGGAGGAGAGAGAGGTCTATTTTTACCACATCCAGTTTTGTGGTGAGGGTCGCTTGACAGGCTGCTATTGCCTCAAGGACTTTCTCTGTTGCCACTGGTGGGGCCATGTCTCCTGTCTGTGAGGCCGCTTGGTGACCGGGGCCTGCTCCAATCCTTGCCTCTCCTGATGGCGGTAGCGGTCCAGCTTGGCCACGGCATCCTTCTTCCCCGGTGTCGTGCTGGTGGCCCAGTAGGTAGTGTGCTTACCGGGGGTGGTTGGTATTTGCCAGTTTCAGGAGGTTTTAGGGGGTATTTAAGGATTTAGGCGAGCGGAGCTCCTGAGTTGAGTGTCCCGCTCTAAGTCATGCCAGGCCACGCCCCCTCTAATGTTAGTTTTAAAATGAGTCTAATACATATATTGAAAAATGCTATTGTAATAATGACACATCACATTGCGATGAGCCCTCCCTGTGTACATAAATAAACATTGTCATGATTATTATACAATGTAGATCCACGGCCTGGGTGAGAATTAGTATAAAATATAAATGACAATAAATCTTTGCCATGCAGAACTTTTAAGTCCAGATTGTAGAAATAAGTAAATTCAATCATTTATTACATGGGCAACTGTGGTCTCCGAATTAAATATGGTACAAAAAAAAAAAAAAAAAAAAAAAAAAAAACTTGCAACCTTGGTGTTAAAGGGAATGTTCAGTGTAAATTAAAGTTCAGTCCATTGCAAAGCTTTACCTTTAAATCACACACTATGTTACTCTTATTTTTCTAAGCCATTGGTAAAGCTTACCTTTCCCCCTTTACTTGCTGGCTGTCCCTCCCCCACTGAAATCTCGTTAAATCCAATATTTCTGCGAGACTTGCTGGAGGAGAATCTCATTCGGTCAGATAGTCAGGACTTCCCTGCAGTCTGCCTGGCAGATCGCGGAACGACCCCTGACCAAACGCATACACACGCGTGACTATCGCCCGTTGTGGGTGTTCGTCGGGCTTGGGGGTCTTACAATGTGTACGAACCTTTAAATTAAAACAGGGACTGGATTTGCAGAGTTCCGCTTTTATGTATATAATGCAGGGATAGGCAACCAGTAGATCTCCTGATGTTTGAAAACTACAACTCCCAGCATTCTCTAATTACAGAGTGCTTGTAACGGAATGCTAGGAGTTATAGTTTTCAAACATCTGGAGATCTACTGGTTGCCTATCCCGGATATAATGCAATGATGTTTAAAGGGCTAACACTGTGGCAATGAATATTTGTGGTATTAAGCAGAAGTCCTCGATTAATGTGTGACTATAGATGTGCTAATCTTCTGAAATGATCCGGTGAACTTCCCTGCACACTTCAAATAAAGTGTTTCTTTCCCATGTGACATTTTTTTGCAAGCACAAATTTTATGGGAGTGTGCCATCTGAACGGTGTTTTCTGGGGGACATTGTGAATAATTCATTTTGGTCGATTGCAGTACTTTTGCAGGGGTTATTGTTGTGCAACATAGTCACTATTAATGGGATATTGCAAAATGGCCAAATTTTGGGGCAAATTATATTTGGGTGTTTACCCAAAAAAATAGATTAATGTGAGAGGATGTTGTACCCCCGTTGTTTTCAGACATCTGTAGGGCCACAGATTGAACATCCCTGATACACTTCAAAGTGTACCATATCAACTTCCCCTTTAAAGTGTGTCATATCCACTTCCCCTTTAAAGTGCATCAGATGCATTTCCCCTTTAAAGTGTATCAGATGCACTTCCCCTTTAAAGTGTATCATATAAACCTTCCCCTTTAAAGTGTATCATATAAACTTCCCCTTTAACAAGTATCATATCAACTTCCCCAAGTGAGATTCACCTCCAGCAAGTCTTGCACTGTACTATCGTGTTAAGTAAGGAAGGTTAATTACAGTTTTTTAGTGTAATGTAGTAGTGCAAATTTGAGTCCCTTTATTTAACTTGTTTAAATCAGTTTTCACCTATAAATGAATACAAATATATATAGTAGTACAGCAGGACTGTGTCTGTTAAATGTAGTTCAATTTTACCTGCAATCTTGACAATAGAAGCAATCCAATACACACGGTTTAAGAACATAGCATCGGTATTTAAACATTCCACTTTGAGCCCCTCTGCAATCTCATCCCACTGACCCCAGAGAGGAACCTGTGGAGTAATGTAGAGGATTCAATGTCAGATGGTACAAAAGGGGACAAGTGGAGTATGGAATAGAAACAGGGTGGAATAAGATACCAGTTGGACTTCCTCCTTTTTTCTTTAGTTTTTACTAATTTTTGCATTTATAATAACATTTTACAAGTTCCCTTTTAGTTTTAAATAAAGGTACTTATGACTGTGGTGCTTTTAAGACGTCTGCATTTTGCACACAAATTTAAAGGGTCACTATACTCACTTAAACAACTTTACATTATCTGAAACTACAATTTGAGTTAGTAAAATGATGGTACTCACATATGTTAAGTGAGTGTTTCTAATTTCCCCCACCTCCCTTACTGCCTTCTTGTAGTGTCTGTGACACTTACCGTACAACTTCTGCACAGCCTCACCATGGACACTGCTCTGCTTACACATCTCCCCTCCCTTCCCCTTTATTTTCTCTGACGATTCTCTTAATTGTTGCAGAAAATGTTCTGGTAGGCAGGCAAAATCCTAGTAAAAGGTCAGGGATGGGTCACATATTATAATTTTTGCTTCGGGAGTGACAGGTCTTTCCCTGTAAATGCTGTAATTTCAAATGATGATTTCTCAGAATCATATATATATATATATATATATATATATATATATATATATATATATGAAGTTTTAAAATTTGGAAAAAAGTTTGAGCAGTGGGATCTTGCTGTATCTAAAGGTACAATTTTTAAAAAATCTTTTTTTTTTTTTTTTAAGTAAAGATACCCTTTAAAGATGCATAAGTAAATTTAATTCTGCCTTTAACTGGACCCACCTTAATTTTGCCAAGTCCTGCCTTTAAGGAGAACTAAACCCAAAATACAAAGGCAGCTCCACAGACTCTATAACTGTCACTTTGTAAAACCATTTGTCTCTCATCTCTGAATTCAGCTTCTTACTGTAAAAATCATTTATAGAACATTTCTGAGTACTGGCAATCTATGATGTAACGGCTGGCTTCTAGTGTTACCTCTTCCTGGTGGTCCAGGTACCAAAATTCCTTCTGCACATGCTAACTAGATACCTTGTGTTTGTTTTCCACTCCCCTTATGCTAAGCTGCATGTAACAGTTGAACTCAGAGTCCCCACCTGCCAATGTCTCCTAGCCAATCATCAGAGATAGCAGTGAATATTATTAGCAGATTTTCCTGCTCCAACAGAGTGGGGGAAGGTGTTAACCCTTTTCATATGTATTTAGGAAGCAACTTGTTAACCCTTTATATTTGTGAGCATTTCTGCAAGACTGTCAGGGTTATTCAATAAAAGTTCTTATCATTAAAAATGGTGCTAATTTCCCCTCAACCAATCAGATGTTAGCTTTCAAATGTTAAATAAAATCTGATTGGTTGGGGCAAAATAAGCACAATTTTTAACGATAAGAACCCTTGTTGAATCTCCATGTGTGTCTTTGTATGTGTTTATTTCTGTACTCTACCATTTATATTAGTGTGTGTATTGCTGAAATATACATTTAGGGCACGGCCACACTGCAACGCACCTGAATCGCACACGATTTACATGCGCTTGCGTTTTGTCCATTGTCATTATGAAAACACATGCGATTGCACAAAAAACGCATGTGTTACCAAATTACTGACACATGCGTGAATCGCAACACAACTCAAATCGCAAGATTTTGGTGCGTTGCTGCGATTTCAATACAATTGGAAAATTGCAATCGCCTGAAAAACGTGCTTGTGTGGTCTAGCCCTTAGAAGTGTAATGCAAGCTGCATTGATTTCAGTTTAGCCATACAGCATGTATTTAATGCAATGGAACTTAGCAATTTCCTGAGGCTGTGGCCCCACTTAAGAGCAAGGGAAGATGCACGGTCGCAATAATGCGCGATTGTGCACGCTTCCGTACATGGGTGTTTTGCTTCCACAATTGGACCCTAGCAGAGCGCATGCAATACAGACAAAAAAATGGTGATCACATGCACTCCAATAGCACACGGAAACGCATTGCATGTAGTGGGTGCCGGTCCTATAGACTATTACATGCCTGCACTCCCACAAACCGCAATCCAAAACGCGCTAGTGGAAGCTAGCCCTAAGTGTTTCAGTCTTAAAGGGAAAGGTGGCAACCCCAGTAGAATTGAACTGACCACTTTACAAAGTACACTTATAAAGACAAAACAGCTCAGAGCTGCAGGTGCAGCATATTGACGTGAACATGCTCTTAGCACAAAAACACATATTAAATATACATGTTGCAGTGCTAAGTACCATTGCATTAAATACAAACTGTATCAGCCTGCATCATGCTTCTAAACAAATACTAACAACCTTTTGTTGTGTAGATATTATCAGGCCTATGTCATAAAAATTCTTATGCTAAAATCTGATTGGTTGGGGCAAAATTTGCACTATTTTTAACGATAAGAACTTTCAATACATATGCCTGTATATGTGTTGGAGTCTTAAAGGCAAAGACCGGTGATTTTCTTTTTGCACAGTGCCCCTTTAATTAACATTCCCTCCAATAATTCCTATTAATATGTACATTTATATAAACAACATGGTGCAGCGCTGCAAATGGAATACCCTCCAACATTCCCCTTTAAAACATACACTTACAGAGCATGGTGCAGTGCTGCAGGTGGAGGATAATATAATGACCCTGATCTTAGCACAGCTCTGTGCAATGCATTTCTCTGTGTAATGCATTTCTTAGCTTAGCTCTGTACTACAGTTTGTTGTTTTTACACAGACAGCGGAATCAAAAACACACACTTTCTCCAACATTCCCTTTAATAAGGTACACAGATGAGAAATGCATGGCACAGAGCTGTGCTCAGATCAGGTTCACTTCACTATCCTCCCCCTACAGTTCAGCTCTATGTTGTTTCTATAAAAACACACTCTTCCTACCCTCTAACATTCCCTTTAATAAGGTATACTGATGAAAAATGCATTGCACAGAGTTCAGGTTCACTTCTCTATCCTAAGCCTACAATTATGCACCATGTGGTTTCTATAAAAACACACTCTTCCTACCCTCCAACATTCCACTAATATTGCTACAGCTGACAGGGAGAGCTAGAGACCTTCACACTACGGGCCATATTTATAAAGGTGTGGTATCGCCTTCTTTAGCGGTCGTTATGGCGATCATCAATTTATGATTACTATCGTAAATCTTGTAAATGTACGATTGCGAACGTAAATTTACGACCGCCCGTAGAATATCATTACGGTAGTTTACAGCATGGTATACTACTGCCACAATCGTACAGTAATGAAAACCCACGGTAACGCAAGTTTTTAAATATGACCCTCCAACACTTCAACAATACATTGCAGGTGAAACATACAACGACACAGGTCTGTAACTGTGAATAGTGCAGGTTTATTGCAAAACCTGCGTGCTACATGTTTCTGACCCACTTGTCCTTCCTCAAGTGCTTGAGTGGGTCTGACACATGTAGCACGCATGTTTTGCAATAAACTTGCAATATTCACAGTTACAGACCTGTGTCTTTGTATGTTTCACCTGCAATTTATTGTTTATATATCGGATTTGGTGGAGTGAAAGCCGTAGGTGAGACATACGTTATTTCAGATCCAGATACACTAGATACCCAGACCTATATACATCATATTTATTCCAAGTTTTGGTATGAATCCTTTTCACTAAACTGCTTTAATTTATTATTGTCATCTATACAAGTCAAAAGCAAAAGGTAAAATTTGTATTTTGTGTCTATTTGCAGGGGCATGTAGAGGTTTTATATACAATGTAGGTAAAAAACAGTTATGACCAATAATGGAACCCTTCGAGAAAGGATATCAAACTTACATGTCTAAAGCAAGTGACTGGGACAGACTCAAAATTCCCTTCGGAGAGATATTTTCCCCAGTCAAAGCCCAAATCCAAAGCTGTATTAAAGTAATGATAAAAACAATAATCAAGTTTATTTATATTCACTGGTACAATAAGACATGGTTTTAAACTATAAGCTAACAAACAGTCAAAAAAGTAAACTAACAAAATAAAATAATAAAAATAATGCTAATTTTAACCCTCTTCTAAATCACTGACCTGAGGGTAAAGATGAAAACTGCGATTAGCTAACATAAAAAATGTCTAATTGACTCGTGTCAAGGCAAAACAGTGTGCAGAATAATGGTCAGTGACTAGATTCTCTTATTATGTGGATGGTTTTTACTTGTAAGGGTCGTTACACAGATAAATCTTCCCCACCAACCAATACTATCGACTAGTCGACCAGGCTGAATTAGTGTTGGTCCTGGTGACTAATCATGCCGTACATAGAAGAACTCCCAATCAGGAATGATTTACTGACGTGTCTGATGCGGACAAAAGGACGACTGACATTGTTTGTGGGCTAACGCAAAAACATAACATTTCCGGCCGACTGACCATTATTTTCCTGAATGAAGATAAGCCATCCATATGGGCTGGGTCTCAGGATGCTTAACATCTGCACAATTGACATTGGAGCCAAAATAGTAAAAACATAATTTTTCCTACATTCACCTTTAAATATGTATAATACTAGCAAAAGTGTGCCCGTTGGTGCACAGTGGAAATTATATGTGTGTATATGTTTTGCTATGTGTGGATATAGTGGATATAGAATCTTTACACGGGTATATTTTAAAATGTTACTCAGACACCAGCATCCAGGGGAACCAAATAGGATAATCCTGCAGGTCTGAGAATAGACCCAGGCAATCCTGCGACACCGTGTAGTTCAAACTAAATAGCTCCATTGGGTGACCTGAGACACTAAACAGAATACAGATAAACATGCTTATTAGTATTCACCACATAAAAAGTTCCACATTTATAGCTGCTTGGTATTACCAGCACCGCTGACACCAATTTGTACCAGATTACTGCTTTGTGGAATGATTAATGATTCAATAACAAAACATAAACTGTTTTCCCACATAACATGTGAAGTAATGGAGTAGTCCCTGTCTATGGTGCACCACTTTAAATATTGACCAGGTCTGTATATTGTGTGTCCTTGTAAGTTGGTGTACAGTTATCTGTTGGCTCAGAGTTTGTATCCAATAAGGTAAATTGTCTGTCCAAAAATCTGTCCTCCCAACAGGTGCTAACGGGATCTTATACACAGGATATTGTATTGCATTCATCACACTGTGCAAATGGATCACACCAAACAAACTTTCACTTTCTCTCCTCCTAGCCATGGAGAGCAGGGATGTCTTGTCTATTATTACTCACCGATACCACCTGCAGGCTGGAGGTGGTATATAAGGAGCCTTGGTGTATATGTCCATTACAATACACATAATGTCCTGTGTAGCAGGCAGAAACTTTTTTTGGATTGGCTATGACTGCCACATGTTTTTACAAACAGCACATCATTTGATGTTATACTGACATTACCACTTCCTTTCATTATTCACATGTAGCAGACACAGGGGTGTGGTTTAAGCTATAATTTTGACCATACCATGTTGAAATAGGAATCTCAGTTTATGAGTTTTGTATATTTTGTCTTGTACCTAATGTCAGTGCTATACTTTATATATATTTATTGATGGTCATTTAAATGGTAATAGTGAGATAGTATACATATACTGTTCCTATATGTAATATCCTATACCCCCAACCTCATTGGAAGCTCCTAAAAAATCAATGCAAACTCCTATAAAGATATACATATATTTATATTATATAAGGGATTGAGCAATACAGTGCAAGAAGCTGTGCCAAGATTCTCTTCATTTTCTTCTCCCTGCAGCTCTTCACTATGTTGTAAGTGTACATATTAAAGGGCTGATGTTGGAGGTATATCAAAAAACAAGGTGAGAATGTCGCACTCCAAATGTAGATTTATTAACTAGTGAACCACAAAATCACAACATTTCGGGTTTTAACCCCTTCATCAGGTGATAAAGGGGTAAAAGATCACTTGACGAAGGGGTAAAACCCTGAAACGTTGTAATTTTGTGGCTCACCAGTTATTAAATCTATATTTGGAGTGCGACTTTCTCACCTTGTTTTTTGATACACCGTATTCATATGCCCCTTGGGGTGGGGGTTGGAGAAGTCTGCACCATAACAGGCTAAGTGTGCATTTGAGACCTTTGTTGATACAGCTGATGTTGGGGGTATTTTATGCTGCTGCTGCTTGTCCTACTAATCTGTACATTAAACTTACAGTAAGTACAGTGCAGGCCTTTCTACAGTAGTAAAAACTGTTAGGCTCTTCAGACTCTTACACTGAAATGTTATGTGTGGAAGTTGTGCCCTCTTTTATTGTTGGCTTCTATGTCACAGTTTTAAATCTAGAAAATGTGCATACGCAGGGGAAAGGCAATAAAAATATACATAGGGTAAAATTCAGGGTCTGTGTAATCTTTAAAATGGATGTTACTGTGGCTAACATTTTCGGTATTGCTCTTATTGCATGACAACAAAAACCCTTTCGGGAATCTCCCCCGTGGAAACCCTGGGTTTGCCTCTGATCATCATTTGGTGATCCTGTCTGTAAGCACAGGAGAACCGGGTTGGCTTATAATAGATGTGTATTATTACACATGGACATCCTTTAAGATTGGAAGAAAAGAAGTTTCATCTTCAGGTTAGGAAAGTTTTCTTTACAGTGAGAACGGTGAAACTGTGGAACTGCCTTCCAGCAGAAGTGGTAATGGCAAGTTCATTGAATAGCTTTAAAAGTGGGCTAGATAAGTTTCCAAAACTAAAAAACATTGAGAATTACTGGTATTAATGCATATACTGCAGTTCTGGCTGATCCAGGGATACTTTCCAATTGCCATTTGCAGTCAGGAAGGATTTTTTCCCCATTTTTTTAGCTGGGTTTTTTTTCCTTCCTCTGGATCAACTGTTAGATAGGGTTAAAAAGGAGGTTATTCAACCTCAATTACTATGTTACTATTTTATTATAATGTTACTATGTTGGACATACATGCAGCAATCTCAAACGAACATTTCCAGTATCGTATGATCAGTTTTGGGTGATAAAAGATTTTCTAAAATTGTAGATTGTTGTAAGGTCTTCCAAACATCCGAAGATTTTAAGATATCGGAATACCCCGATATAGTATGATCATGATTGCTGCGTGTATGGCCACCAAAAGATTTGCTACCCTCAAAAAAGGAGGTGGGTTTCCAACCTCCCAGCAAAAAAATCATGTTTAAATTAAGGGTCCTTTAACGTTGCCCTTTAAGACAAGAGTAGTTCTAAAGCATTTTATAAAGTATGTAGCTAGAGTATATAATTGCATTTTAAGCCAGGTGATCTACAAAAGGGCCCTCCCTTACAGTGAAAATGAAAGTAACTTTTATTTTATTTCAAGGGATTTTATTCTAAGCTTTTTTTTTTTACCAGATGTTTATTCTGAGCTTTTTTACCATCCTGTCCTGTAGTGGTCCCATCAGCAGGCTGCCCCAAGCTCTGAGATTGCAGGAACGCCCTAATCTTGGCCGACCATGATGCTTTTTGTAGAACCTTTGCTTTCTTTGTGGGTGGCTTGCCCTAAAAGACATCAAAAGAAAGTCCAACTGTACATAATGGCCCATAAAATATACTTCTTATACATATACTTCATACATGTTCTTATACACTGAATTAGGTCAGTGTAGTTCCAAATTATTTAAAAAAATAAGCATGTTCTGCTTAATGTCATTATCTCACTGGCACAGTAGCACAAGCATTCCTACAACTGTAATCTTAAAGGAGAACTAAAGTCTCCTAAGCCAATATTGCACCCCCCATGAATATAAACTTTATGCTAAAATGTAGAATTAAAGCTATGGCCCATGCATGTTCACAAACATACATTTAGATTTTACAGTGTAGAAGAACAGATTGCTTTACAAGCATGGAGATCCTTTACACTTTTAAAATATATATTTTTTTACCTTGCAAATTGCCTATTGAAAGTAACAAAGACCTCTGTGAAATGTGGAGCTTTTTACATTTTCCTGCATGTTTCTCCAGAATCCAATTATGGAGAAAGTAGGGAGTGAGCTTGTTTTAACAACCATTTGTGTGATCCTAATATGATAGTACTAATATGATAGTAAGGAATCCCTTTAAGAAATACTACTCCAAGCACTCCACTCTTTTAGGAATTATTTAAATACCTACCTGTAGCCGAGCCAGGATACTGGCTTTCTTAGAATTCGAAGAATAGCTACGTGAGCAGGAGACATTGCAAAATCTCTTGGTTTTGGAGAAGAAGGTACCACGTGTCCCGACAATTCCACACATTTCACAAACAGCTGGAGAGAGGAGATGGGTAAAAAAAAGATCAATTTAATTAATAATCAACGGTTGGAAAGCATCTGCAATAAAGTAAACTTCACCAATTCCTAAAATGTTTGATTTGGGGGATTGATCAACATATTAACAGTTTATTCTTAATTAGCAATGGTCTTACCAGTCACCTTCAAAATCGTACACAAAATTAAATGGCCTACACCCAATGTGTACTTGGGAAAATAAACACTGTACACCAATTAATGTGGGACATAGTGCCATTCTGGGTGGCATGAATGGATAAGGGGGGGAGGAGGACATTTTCTTTAATTACTTTCAACATATAATACAATATAAATGAGTTTAGGAATCTACTGTGACTGCTCCCACTGTCTTTTAAAATGTTTTTAAAAAGATTTTGACTGGGGCTATCTTCCTCTTTCTGGTGGCAATGGGAGCAGTCCCGGAACAGTGTTCTGCCCAGGACAGAATCCTCCATGGCCATGCCACTCAGAGTGCCCCCCTGGTGGTTGATGTATGCCACCGCCATGGCATTGTCCAACAGGATTCTGACAAAGTTGTTTGTCAGTTGTTCTGTCAAGTGAGAAAGGGCCAGGTATATGGCTGTAGTTACAGGACGCTGATCGGAAGAAGGGAGTCTTGTGTTGACCAGACGCCTTGCGTCGTGAGGGGACCGTATGCTGCCCCCCACCATAACAGACTAGCGTCTGTGGAGATCACCGTCCACAGAGGCAGGCAGAGAGTGTTCCTTTCTGAAGGTTGCGGTCCTGTGTCCACCATACCAGGGACCTCCGGATGGGGTGAGTTAAAGGGTTCATGGAGTCCAGAGAGCTGTTCCAAACTGTCAACATGTGGCGTTGAAACATGGCATATGGAACTGCTTGGATGGCTGATACCATTTTCCCAACTAAGCGAATGGCTTGACGGATTGAGATCCGGGGCTTTTCCAGAGTCAGGCGGGCTAGTAGCTTGATCGCTTGGTTCTTCTCAGAAGTGAGGAGATTTGTTGTCAGGAAGTGTGAAAATGTCATGTGGGGGCTGGGAATGAATGATGATTTGCGAGGGTTGATAATCCAACGGAATGAGGTTAGGGTTTGAGCGCAAGTTTTCACATGTGTTGAGGCCAGGGTGAGGTATGATGCTTTGATCAGCAGGTCGTCTAGGTAGGGAAGGAGGAAAATACCTTGCAGGCTGCCAGACAAACCATCACCTTGGTGAAGACCCGAGGGGCCATTGCCAGGCCGAAGGGGAAGGCCGTAAACGGATAGTGCCGCTTTCCAACTGCGAATCTCAGGAAGCGATGGTGGCCCTGCCAAATGGGAACATGTAGACTGGCGTCCTGTTTGTCGAGTGACGCTAAGAAATCTCCCGGTTCTATGGCCAGAATGACTGAATGTAGTGATTCCATTTTGAAATGGACCTTTCGGACATACACGTTTAGCACTAAGACTAAGACCGGGCGGAAGGTTCCGTCTTTCTTGGGAACTAGGAAGAGGTTTGAGTAGAAACCTAGAAACCTGTGGGAAGTAGGTACTGGAACAATTACCTTGGACCACAATAGTAGGGCTATTGCTTGGTTTAGGGCTTGCTGTTTGGATGGCGCTCTGGTTGGACGGGAAGAAACATCTTGGGGGACAAGAGAAACTCTATTCGATAACCTTGAGAGATAACTTCCAGAGTCCAGGAGTCCGTGGATGGGTGGTTCCACGCTTCCCGAAAAAATCTTAGCCGTCCTCCCATCCAAGATGAGGGTGGGTAGTCATGTCGATTTTGGTTTTCCGCCGGTGGGGCGAAAGGATCCCCTCCTATTGGACCAGGGTCTGCAAGATGTTTGTCTTCTTGGAGGAGCCTGGACTGATTGCTTGGCAGGAGTTCTTTGGGCGTAGCGGAAGGGGTGAAAGGAAGGGTGCCTATGGGAGGTAGGTAGCCTACGGGGTCTGTTATGGGGAAGAAAGGAACTTTTCCCCCCAGTTGCTTGAGAAATTATTTTCTTTAGTTCGGGTCCAAACAGCTGTCCACCTGAAAAGGGAAGACTGGTTAGGGCCTTTTTTGAAGCCGCATCGACTGCCCAGGCTTTTAACCAGAAGACCCTTCGTGTCAACGTTACGGAGGCCCGAGCGATTAGCCGGCTGGATTCTAAAGCTGTGTCTCCAATATAAACCGCCGCATCTGATAAAACCTGAATTATATTTTGTTGGGACAGAGGTCTTGGTATAATGATTGAGCGATACTTCCACAGCTTTTGCCATCCAAGCGGAGGCAAAGGTGGGTCTTAGAGCAGGCCCTGAGGCTGAAAAGAATATTTTTAATAGTGCCTCAATGCTGCGATTGTTTGCCACTTCGGAAAGGGGAATGGTGGTGGCTCTAGAGAGTCTTCTGAACAATGTGTCCCTAAAACTGGTGTCTTACCAGACGCGCCACCACGGAAGAAGCTGATTATATAGGTACATTTAGAAGCTTTATCTTTTGGAACATAAAAGAAACGATAAAAAGGGAAATCCTGGGGTATTGAACTTGTGACCTTCTGAACAGTTTACTTCTTAACCTGGTGCCTTACCTGGTGTGCCAACACTGAATAAGCAGAGAATACATTTACATTTAAAAGCTTTATCTTTTGCTGGGAAAAGAAAAAAAATATATAATATGGGGGCGGAGCCTGACTGGCTATGTGAGGAGACGTGCCTGAGGGGAGCTCCCGCTCAAACGGCCCAATTCAGCCATAAATTAAGCTACAAACCTGCTCTAGCTCAAGAACTTCTCACCGTAAGATAAGCCAGAACCCCCACACATGGGCCCCAGGAAAAATCAGGGCCCCGCAAAGGGCGAAACCACAGACTTTCTAAAAAGACCGGACACCCCTAGGCCCTCCCAAGATGGCGGCGATGGCACAGGGCGGGAAACAGAGGACAACACACCCTGCACAAAGGAAGACCTCCGATCCCTCTACAGAAACATCGAGCGGGTAATACAGTTGTCCCAAGGAACAATAATACACGAGCTCAAACAAGAACTGACGCAATTGGGAGACAGAGTATCCACACTGGAACAGGTGACAGACCAACTGTCCATTTTTAGTCAGCAAACAGAAGCCGAGCTGCAGGAAATCCGCAGGGACATGTACCTACTAAGGGATGCACAGGAGGACTCTGAGAACAGAATGAGAAGGAACAACATTCGCCAAGAGGAATCCCAGAGGAAACACAGGACTTGGAGCCTTACCTCACAAAACTCTTCTTACAGATCCTCCCCCCGGAGTCGGACTATGACCTGACGCTGGATCGGGCCCATAGGGCCTTGCGACCAAAGCCTCCCACAGACGAACCTCCAATGCAATGTCATCTGCAGGATACATCATTACAGAGCCAAAGAAGCCATAATGAATGCTGCCAGGAACCAGGAATCTATAACCATGGAAGATACCCCTATAAAACTGTTCCAGGACCTGTCACCCGCCACACTGGCAAGGAGAAAAGAACTGAGACTCATAACCGACATCCTATTGAAGAACAAAATAAAATACAGATGGAGATTTCCCTTCAAACTCTCGGTCCTGGCCAACGGTAAACTCATATCTCTCAGCACACCGGACCAGGGGCCTGACTTCCTGAAGAGGCTGGGAATATCAGGAACAGCACTGGAAAATCGGCTGCCCCAGCCTCACGCTTCACCCACCAAGCCTCAATGGACCATGGTGCCCACCAAGAAAACCCAACTACAGTGATCCAGCCGACCACGGGAGGCTAGAAGCTGCCTTAGACACCACAGATCATTTCACCGCAAACGGGGACCACCCACTCAAGCGGACCCAAAAAGAGCCATGCTTCCCAATCCACCCATACCCCCGAGAGGGGCACAGGTACCTTTCAAATATTGGGGAGGGCGGAGGGGGGCGGAGGGTTGGGGGACTCCCGCAAAGCCCACATCATCCACTTCAACCAGGGCTACGGCCCAACCACTGCCCACTGAGGACACCCACCGCACCATATTAATTGTGGGGGAGCCGGGGGCGATTGGCCCCATTGGGGGGACTCGGAGGGAACCATACACCCCGGCCCACACTAACCGACCCCCACTGGGGACTCAGATCGTACTATCCTAGAGGTGAAGTACCTCCCCTTGGGACAGGAATGTCTGATCTAGCTACCCCTCTCAGACACCTCCCCAATCTTTAACCCTCAGTGGAGAACTGACCAAAACTATAAAATCTGTACTGGTCCACCCACAGAAAACTCCTGGACTAAAAGCAAACTATCCACAGAAACTGTAAATGAGAGACTGTCATCTCCACCGGTGAACCAAAGGCGAGAATTCCAGAAAAAACAGGGGGGGTCTGAGGGGAAGAGGGAAAATGAATCACAAGGTCAAAATGTCCATAACAAAATTGTAATCTCATTGGTGTTTTAAATGAAAAATAGTACTGTCTGCAAAAGTATGAACATAAAGTATTAATGCAGGAGGTGGACGGTTAAATATACGGAGCAAAAATATGAGTGAGACAGAGAGCAAAAAGTTAATATATTTAGACTGATTTACCATAACAACTCTGACCCACTGCCACCCAGACAAAATTAAGGTAGCAAAAATGTAAATGAAGGTAAAAGGGCACTACATATCTGTAATAAACCTTAACCGTATTTGAGGGACTGACACCTAAGCCAAGACATGACAACACCCATTATAGAAAAGTTATTTAGAAGTCACACAAGAGATCTTTCCAGGACAGAATACGAAAGGGGATAGGTTCCAAGAAGATGGGCGGACGGACAGGGGAGGGGGGGGGGCGAACCCGTGGACTTGTAAACCCACGATGAAACGAGTTACAAAGCACTTTATTAACCACCCACCGCCGTTAGCTACTATGAGCATACTGGCAAATCGAAAAAGGGCTGGTGAGACGGGGGCCCCGCGGGGCGGGCATTGGTAAGGCCGGTTTCCAAAGTAGAGACGGTATAGGACTCCCCTCCACGAAACAGTGGGAAATCCCACTGGTAGTCACTAGATTAGTGCGGTAAAAATTCTACCGTACCCAGAGACTCAGCCATGACGACTGACTCTCAGAAGAGAAGTTATAAAAATGACATTCAATTACAAAATATTAATTGTTTACAAGGTTTTTTGTTAAAGTTTTTTAGTTTTGTGCAGTTCAGAAACTACAGCCAAAGGCTGATGAAAATGTCAAAACATGAGAATATTATTAAACTGTTAATTCCAATAGAGCAACTAAATATACCAAAGGCACTAAAATATTCATTGTTCTTTTTTCTATATATGAGCAGGATGTATTACAAGGGTTTCCGGGGCAGCCGGGGACCAACCAGAAAAATCAGAAGCTCCAATGGGCCAAACACAACCACCTCACCAACAAAAGAAAAGAACGCAAGCAAAACCCAAAGGTAACACTTAATATGAACAACACTCTACACATATTCACCCAAAACGCAAAGGGCCTAAACTCCCCCAAAAAAAGGAAAATAGCAACACAATACCTCAACAAATCCCACCCGGACATTATAATGCTACAAGAGACCCATTTCAAAAAAGGCAGGGAGCCTAGATACTGGGGGAGGAGATACCCAACGCATTATTATGCGTCAGGCCCAGACAAACGCGAAGGCGTTGCTATCCTCTTCAACAAAGACATAGTATTCACTGAAGAAACAACCTACAGAGACCCACAGGGATCATATCTGATTCTTACTGGAAAGATACAAGGCTATAAATTAACACTGGTCAACGTGTACGCACCAAATACCAACCAAAAGGACTTTTACGGCGAACTTGCCAATAAAATACTAACGAACACCACGGGCCCACTGATAATAGCAGGAGACTTCAACACAACAATGAACACGTCCCTGGATAGATCTCGTCCACCACCAAACAGACAATCAGAGATCTCCAATAAGCACCTAAAGTCTCTGGACACTTGGAGACTCACCAACCCTAAGGACAAGGAATACACATTCTTTTCAGCACCACACAATGTATACACTTGGATAGACTACATATTTACCACCCAACAGCTTATCTCGCAGATACAACAATCCACGATATCCGAAATATCCTGGTCTGATCATGCATTTGTATCCCTGAAACTCACAGATATAATGAAAGCGAGACCACAAATGACATGGAGGCTAAATGAATCTCTTTTAGCACCCCCCAAGGACAGAGACCGGCTGACTAAGGAAATAGAGAGTTACTTCAAACTCAATAACACTGAAGGAATGCCGTCATCTATGGTGTGGGCTGCACATAAAGCAGTCATCAGAGGGAGACTGATACAATTAGCAGCACAAAGGAAGAAAAATAGGGAAAAGGCAATCCAACAATACATAGCTCACATTCGCTCACTAGAAAGATCCCTAGCACATACTCACTCACAAGAAATATCACAGCAACTGACTAAGGCTAAACAGGAGCTTAGCTCCTTACTCACAGACAGAGCAGAAAAAGCTTTAAGATTGACAAACCAAAAATTTTACAGCAAAAGCAATAAACTAGACACAATGCTAGCTAGAAATTAAATAATCGTCTCACACAAAACCAATTCCACCCCATAAGAAACCCCTTGGGGTCTCTGGAACATGACCCCCAAAAAATTACCTCCATGTTTGCCTCCTTCTACCAACAATTATACGAGGATAAGACAACAGACCCCAAATATGCGACAACACAAAAAATCAACAACTTTCTGAAAACACTTGACCTACCAACGATCCCGCAAGACAACATAGACAAATTACAATCCCCCTTCACATATACAGAACTGACCTCAGCACTATCCGACTTTAAAGTAAGAAAATCCCCAGGCCCAGACGGCTTTACCGCACTCTACTACAAAACCTTTATAACACAATTAGCCCCCCACATGCTGACGGTATTCAATAACATACTGGAAGACAAAGAAAAATTCACTGTTGATATGTTGGAGGCAAACATGATAGTAATACCAAAAACGGACAAAGACATCACGCAACAGGCCAATTACAGACCCATATCACTAATTAACAACAATGTGAAACGATTCGCAAAAATGCTAGCAAACAATCCTCTCGACACTCGTACATTACGATCAAACCGGGTTTGTACCCGGCAGACAAACGACGGACAATGTAAGGAAAGTCTTATCCCTTATACAATTAGCGAATATCAGAACAGATCATTAGACGTAGAAAAAGCCTTTGATAGGGTGGATTGGACTTTTCTAAGAAGTGTACTACACAAATTTGCCTTTCCACCAAAATATATCAGTGCTGTAATGAGTCTGTATAATAATCCAAGGGCTAGGGTAAGGAATATGGGGTACCCATCCGACTTAATACATATCAAAAATGGCACCAGACAGGGATGCCCATTATCTCACTTGCTCTTCGCCCTCTGCATGGAACCGTTGGCCCAAAAAATACGAAGCACTGAAAGCGTTCACGGGATTAAACTAACACAGACACAATCAAAGATCACACTATTTGCGGACGATACGCTTGTTTCCCTTACTCAGCCATTGATATCTCTCCCTTCACTATATAAAATATTTGAAGAATTCGGAAAGATATCAGGCTTTAAGATTAATAAATCCAAAACTGTCGCCTATCCAGTACACATTTCCCCAGTCTCTCAGGACAACCTGAGGGAACACTTCCATTTCAAATGGGACACATCCTCCTTCAGATACCTGGGAGTCCACCTGTGCAAAGAAACCTCAAAACTACACACACTAAATTATGCCACAATGTTTACACGGCTAATCAAGCTACTAAGATCATGGACAGAATACCCGATCTCTTTAATAGGCAGAGTCAATGCGGTCAAAATGAATATCTTACCGAAGATCCTGTATCTGTTCAGAGCCTTGCCCATAACTATCAAAAAATCAGACTTACATCCTCTACAAAGCGCCATTACAAAATTCATATGGAAAAACAAGAGACCCAGAATAAAATCGGATTACTTGGCCAGACAAAAGGATAAAGGGGGTCTTGGTCTGCCCAAACTATATCAGTATTACCAGTCTGCCAGACTAGCACAAATGTCACAAGGGTCAAGCGGAGAAAATGAGACGGGGTGGGTTGACATTGAAAACGAATTACTATCTCCATTACACTCCTCCTCCATTTTGTGGGCTCTTGCCCAGGACAACCCTCCAACGATTCCAGATACTATACCAAATATCCAGCACACTTTATCGCAATGGCGACTCTTCAACAAATCCTACAAACTGATTGAACACCCATCAAGTCACCATCCATTCTTTCATATTCCAACACTACCCCTAGGCATGCAATCAAGCACGGCTAACTACTGGAAGACGAAGGGAGTAAACCGCTTTAAAGATATATGTGATAAATCAGGAATTATACCATGGGAGGACATCAAAACAAAACTGAAAAATAGAGGACAAATACTGGTACCAATATGTACAACTACGACATTTCTTTACACAAATGTCACCAGTAGCACAACTAAAACAACCCACTATATTCGAACAACTAGCGACCCAAACTAGAGAAATCAGAGGACTGATTTCCTCAATATACACACTGATCTGGCACGACACATATGAATTCAGAACAAAAGCTATGACCAAATGGGAACGGAGGCTCTGCAACCCCATAACGACGATCAATGGAACTCTATCCTCCAACAATCAAGCAAATGTACAGCAAATATAGTACTAAAGGAGAAATCATACAAAATCTTATACGACTGGCATACGACCCCCTCCTTTCTCAATAAAGTCAGCCCGTCTCTGCCCAACAAATGTTTTAGAGGTTGTAACCAACCCGCAGACCAACTGCACTGCTGGTGGCTCTGTGACGAGGTGAAAAAAACGTGGAGGAACTGCGAGGAATTAACATCTCAGACATCCTCTCTACTAAAATAACCCTTTCACCACACACAGCTCTGCTGAACCTACCAGCACCAGGCTTTAACAGAACCACACAAACCCTAATCATGTACATATGTACAGCAACAAGGGCGATGATAGCATCAACATGGAAACAACTAAGCCCCACGAAAAATGCACTAATTGAAAAGGTATGATGGATATATAACAACGAATATTTAGCACACACGCTCAACAACTCCTAGGGAAATGGAATGAGGTTGGGGACACTTGGGTCCTAAAAATGGAGCCACAGAGAACAACTCACACACAAGAAGAATCCGCAGACTAGACTTTCGGTGACAAGGGATGGGAAGCTCCCCGGCTGCACGAAATAGGGATCAATAGATCAAAACAATAAACAGCACAAGGGTAGATAGATAACAGATCGAAAGATATTGGATATTAAAGAACATGAAACTCCGGTATCATTTCATTTTAGACAGTAAAATTTATTGTGCATCTCTGTAGTAATCTCATGAAGAAACTGTACTATAGAAAGGTATATGTTTATTTATATTGCTATGTTACAAAAAACATGCTGCAAATTTTATACTGTAATGATACAAAAGTACATACTGCATACTTACTCTTTTTTGTTTTGGGTATTTCCAATGTTATGTTTTGTTGCAAAAAAAGGAAAATACCAATAAAAACTATAGAAAAAAAAAAAAATATATAATATGGAAGTCCCTGATAAGACTTTGAAAGCTGCTTGTTACCCTGCAGTTTATCTACCAGCAACTGCAGGGTAACAAGCAGCTTTCAAAGTCTTTTCAGGGACTTCAATATTGGTCTGGAAAACATCTGTATAGAAAATACTCTGTGCATAGAGACAGTGAATACAGGAGTCAGGGGGCATGGTTCTTTGATGACTTCATGGGCTGTGGGTTGTACAAGCAACAACATGAAAGCCTTCTTAGTTCTTAGAATTATTTCTCACATGTACTAAATGCAACATACTAGAGAAGAATTTTACAATGTAATGGTGTTCAAGGGAGAAAAGCTTTCACATTAGGTTTTTAAACATTTAAGTTAAGTTCTCCTTTAACTCTAGAGAATAGTGTTTTGGAAGGATTCTTGGGATTCTGAGCCCTGAATGTTAAGAACAGTAAGGACTGACCTTATGAGTTAATCTACAGCTTCCAGGGTAAAGGTAGATTGTGACTCCTGTTCAGGAGTGTCATATTAATTTTCACCTTCCTCTGTGATCTCTCGTCCTCTTGAGAAGAATCCTCAATTAAACAGGATGTCATAGGTTCCTGTGGCCTGGCAGGTCTGGAGTCGCTGTCTGTAGTCACCAGCTTTTTTTTTTAAATTACAAATGATATATAGTCATATATTTTGTAAGTTTAGGCTAGAAGAGGTAAAACAGGGAGAAACACAAGGATCCTATCCCCAATGATATACTCAGAACAGTGTCTGACCTATCTGAAGATTGCAGAATGGAGTGCTGGCAGAATGCGGGTGCTGCATAGAGAAACGGACGAGGGAGCTGATGAGCAGAGACGATCGATATATGTGATGACGGAGTCACTTGTGGAGTAGGCCGCGTGCTGTACAGCCAGGGAAGCGGTTACAGGAACTCTTCCGCGAGAGCCAGAAGTCCCGCCCCGCAAGAGGTAAGAGCGCACAGAGGGAGAAAAGGGCACGAGAACCAGCAGGGAGAAGCTCCCACCATCTGAGGAACCCAGGGCCTTACCAGAGGGTATGGCTATCCGTTGGATGCTGGATTCGGCGGAAGGAGAAGGATGGCTGCAACAGTGTGGATCTATGTAGTTGTTGAGCTTCCAGTAAGTAGTCCTTGATCCCTGATAGGTGGTAAGTGCAAGGCTTTCCCAGGGATGTGGTCTGCACTAACAGGGAGGGGGGAACTGCCCTGGTCTGTGTGCTCACATGTGGATTGCTGGGAGGGGGTTACCTTACAGCTGTTCCTGAGGTAGATCTTCAAACTTGTGGCAAAACTAAGTCTGTGTGGAGTCCAATAGAAGGGCTGGAAGCGGTAACTTCCAGCTGTTCTAAGAGTAGAAAAGTTTCACATCAAAATGGAATAGGCCAGGTTCTGTGAGAGGTCCGGTGGGGAAGGCTGTAAGGGGTTACCTTCCAGCTGTCCCATGTAATATCTTGATAGAAGAGAAGAGTAGTCCAACTCCTGAGTGGACACTTGAAAAACTGAAGCAGGTGCTGGTGCTGCAGAATATAAGGTAAGGGGAGGAGCACCAGACCTATGCAAAACTTCAATTACTAAGTGTCCGCCCCTGGAGGTGGAATACTTAACCCCTGCGTTGCCTTGGGCCCCCAAGGCTGACAGAGAAACAAGCATTTGCAGCAAAAATCTCGTGGTGGTGATTAAACAATAGCAACCCTTTTCTACAGAGATCTTTAGGAAAAAAAACACAGAAAAATATAAACTACCTCATTTAATCAAAGTTTTATTACCTACCATTTTAATGGTTTCTTTCGCGGGGCAAAAAAAAGCAATTTCTTTTTAAATGAATTCAAACTAATGTACCAAGACATTCTATTGCAACACCATACAAAAATAGTAAAATCTTGTTTTAACAATCTTCTCACCAAATAATCTCATAGTTACATTATTGTTATAAAGTATATTAGAATACATTCTAGCCAAAAAATACACACCTGGCTCATCTTTGTTTCATCATTGCACCTCCTTGCACCAGCAGCATGTTGCGGTTTTGAGGTCACCTTCATTTTCTTCTTCCCCATCCTCAAAGCTTGAATCCTCCAGACCAGAGCTAATACTCTGTTCACTGCGCTGTATAGCCCCTGTAACTGTCATATCACTGAAAAGGTCATAGACATCCTCTACTTCTCCATCCATTGAAAGGTCTTCTGGAAAGCGAGCCATTTTAGTCTGTGAGCAGAAACAATGGAAATGTTCATAAATTTTTTTTTTGGGGGGGGGGGGGGTGGAGTTACAAGTCTTACTTTCTACCCGCTGTGGATAGGCAGGGCTCCCGCTTCCCATTAAGAAAAAACAGATGTTTTTATTGTTTTTCCTATCAGTGAAAGATTTATGCTCAGAAAATATCTAAGCCAAGGAGGTAGCTTGTGAAGAATAAAATTCCCTGATAATAAAAAAATTGCAGTTTTTTTTTCTACCATTTCTTAATCAATGAATAGGCGTGCTATGCTAAAGTGTGAAAGGACCTTGTGGCATTTTAATAAGCATCCAACTGGAAAGAACCACACCAGGGTTTAGTTTAAGGGGATGGTCCCCCTTAAAACAAAAAAACAGGTCAACTGACAGTTACCTGCCGTCAAATCATATTTTGCACTTTACTACCTGCATTACTAACCAGATATTTAACTATTATTTTGTCCCCATTCTGGCAGAGAGCTGGCCCCTCCCTCCATGGAGTTCATCAAGGCTGTGACTGCTGCCATCCCAACCAATGATTGACTGCTGTTTCTCCTGCTGCATTCTCTACACATGCTCAAGGTATAAAAGCTCTTTGAGCAGAGGGAGGAGGCAGATACCTTTGTCAGAAAACAAGATAATTTATATAAATATCTGGTTTGAAATGATGTAATAAACTGGTAAAAATGGCAGTTGGGGTTGCCGGCAGATAACAGACTGGTCACCAGTTTTTGTTTTATTGTAAAAATGTACAATTGCGGAAAAAATGTACAATTAACAGGAACATTTATTTGTAAAATGCCGCAATGGTATTGTAAGAGCGATCATAGAACTGCGATCGCAGTCTTAAATCTACAATCCGCGGAAAAGATTGTTAAAGTTGCAGTTATCGCAAAATATAGATGCTGCACCTTTATAAATATGGCCCAAAGATTAGGCAAATTTTACTAAAGTGAAATGATTTCATCAATAACTTCAATTACAACCAAATAGAATGAAACTACCAGAACATACTGTCCCCACTAACCTAATTGTCTACATAAATTGTTATCTCGTGTGACTGCCCTATAATCCTGGATCAAGACATAGGCACAAACAGCAAAAATGTCTGAATTAGCTTCATTCCAACTCCATCCACTAGATGGCAGCATTGCATTAATTATGGTAAATGTGCAAATTCTGAGCTGAGCTGAAGCTGGAGGGCCACCGTCCTACAGCCTACAAGGATCAGCGCTAGCTAGAGCAGGGATTCTTAAACGGTGTGCCTCCAGGTGTTTAAAACTACAACTCTCAGCATTCCCCAACTCTGTAATTGAGGAATGCTGGGATTTGTAATTTCAAAAACATCTGAGAGGCACAATGATTGAGAATCCCTGAGCTAGAGGCACAGTGATCCAAAAACTAACCTCACAATCTTATAAAAGAAGATAAAAAGAAAGCAAGAGCTATGGAATAGCACCAAAAGGCCACATAAAGACAACAGGACTCCCACCATGTGCCTGTTGTTGATTACAATACTTATATACAACCACTATTAAATATAATAAGATTGGAATATATATGATTATAATCCTGTAATAGTATTGTACATATAAACACATATAAATATGAACAGATTGACATGATGAATACCAACAACTATAAAACAAAAGAAACCACCTATAAAGCGAATCACTGGGTATGAACAAGGTAGAACCCTGTGCATGGTGGGTAGATACATCAAGTATATGGCAATGGCACACAAACATATGGCA
Source organism: Hymenochirus boettgeri (assembly GCA_019447015.1). Taxonomy (NCBI): domain Eukaryota; kingdom Metazoa; phylum Chordata; class Amphibia; order Anura; family Pipidae; genus Hymenochirus; species Hymenochirus boettgeri. The sequence goes on along the minus strand of CM033472.1, from coordinate 213,260,866 downwards.
AATACCACACAAGTCTATGGCAATGGCAATACCACACAAGTCTATGGCAATACCACACAAGTCTTTGGCAATGGCAATACCACACAAGTCTATGGCAATACCACACAAGTCTTTGGCAATACCACACAAGTCTATGGCAATATCACACAGTCTATGGCAATATCACACAAGTCTATGAAACACAAGTCTATGGCAATATCAGCAGTATCAAGTCTATGGCAGTATCACCAAGTCTATGGCAGTATCACACAAGTTATGGCAGTAACACAAGTCTATGGCAGTATCACACAAGTCTATACAAGTCTATGGCAATATCACACAGTATATGGCAATATCACACAAGTCTATACAAGTCTATGGCAATATCACACAAGTCTATGGCAATATCACACAAGTCTATGGCAATATCACACAAGTCTATGGCAATAACACACAAGTCTATGGCAATATCACACAAGTCTTTGGCAATATCACACAAGTCTATGGCAATATCACACAAGTCTATGGCAATATCACACAAGTCTATGGCAATATCACTCAAGTCTATGGCAATATCACTCAAGTCTATGGCAATTCAACTCAAGTCTATGGCAATATCACACAAGTCTATGGCAGTATCACACAAGTCTATGCGCAGTATCACACAAGTCATCGCAGTATCACACAAGTCTATCGCAGTATCACACAAGTCTATCGGAGTATCACACAAGTCTATCGCAGTATCACACAAGTCTATGCATATCACACAAGTCTATCGCAGTATCACACAAGTCTATCGCAGTATCACACAAGTCTATGGCAATACAATCAGTCTATGGCAATATCACACAACTGAGCTCATCCAGAGGGTCAGTCCAATTGGTCTAGATTTAAAGTCACTAGAATAGTTCAGCAGATCTCAATGGGAAATAAAAATCGTTGTTACTTGTTTCATGGTGAAGGTCTATGTGTGGAAATAATCTTCCAGGACAGCAGCCAGTACACAAGCCGCATGCTTCCTCCTTCTTCCTGGTATTGCAGTCCCTATGTGACAATCCCAATGGTGAAGGCTAGTGCCCAGGGCGGAGCGATCCAGACATGTGATCAGTCACATGACGGGGTGGAGAGAATGCAGCTCAGCCATTTCCAGTACCAGTTAGGGATACAGTGTGAAATAACTGGTTGGTTTCACATGTGAAAAGCTGTTCTGTCTCCCCATAGTAAATGCAGGAGAGGTAAAAACATGGTAAATTTTGGGATTTAAAAACTGTGTGTCTAAGGCTGAGAGAAGCACATGGTGTTTACTGTAATTGCTTCTCGCTGTGAATGAGATACAGGTAAAGGTGCCGTACATATGAACGATAATGGATAAATCCAGTCAGGGAATGATGGGATTTACCTGTAGTGTGTAGGGGTTGTTCCTGACATGGTGTGGCTATGGGAGTTCAGGTGTGTGAGACACTGGGGAGCACACACAGGGTGATTCAATAAAACTTATCGTTAAAAATGGTGCTAATTTTGCCCTAGCGAATCAGATGTTAGCTTTCATTTAAAAGATAACATTTGAATGGCTAAGGCAAATTAGCACCATTTTAAACTATAAGAACTTATATTAAAGCTCCCTGATGGTGTTGGCTATGGGGGTTCAGGAGTGGGGGCTCGGGGAAGAGCATGGTATTGGCAATGGGGTTCAGGTGTGTTGTGGCACAGGGAAGCTCATTGTGTTGGCTATGGAGGTTCAGATGTGAGAGGCTTAGGGCTCGTTCCACCTAGAAACTGACAGTAACGCACAGCATGTGTTTCTGTCAGTTGTATCCATTTTTTTCATACATTTGTATCCATTTTTAACAATGTGTATTCCATAGTTTTCTATAGAAAATGCATGAAAAAACAGACAGAAATGCTGCATGAACGATATTATGAAATCCTATGGGGTTTTACTGTCTGTCCATTTTTTTAAACAAACCTGCGTGAAAGAGCCTAAGGGGGCACATTGTTAGCTTTGGGGGTTCAGGTGTGTGAGGCACAGGAAGCACATAGTGTGGGCAATAAGGGTTCAGGTGTGAGGCTCAGGGCAGCACATAGTGTTGGCAGTGCTTCCCTGTGCCCCACACACCTGAACCCCCATTGCCAATGCCATGCACTTCCTGAGCCCACACTCCTGGACCCCATATCCAACAATGCTGAAGCCCCATTGCCAACACCATGCTCTTTCTGAGCCTCATACACCTTAACCTCCATTGCCAACACAGTGTGCTTCCCTGAGTCCCAACACCGCATGAACCCCCTAGCCAACAGTGTTCTTCCATGAGCCTCACACTCCTGAACCCCAAGCTTCTTTCATGAACCTCCACACACTGAAACCCCATAGCCAACAGTGTTCTTCCCTGAGCCCCATACTCCTGAAACCAATAGCCAACACCATGCGATTCCCTTAGCCTCACACATCTGGACCCCCATTGCCAATACCATATGCTCCCTGTGCTCCACACACACTGAACCACCTTAGCCCACAGCATGTGCTGCCCAGAGCCTCACACTCTGGACCCCCATTGCAATACCATGTGCTTCCCTGTGTCCCACACACCTGAAACCCCATTGCTAATACCATGCACTTCCCTGAGCCTCCACACACCTGAACCCCCATAGCCAACAGTGTTCTTCCATGAGCCTCACACACCTGAACCCCCATAGCCAACAGTGTTCTTCCATGAGCCTCACACACCTGAACCCCCATAGCCAACAGTGTTCTTCCATGAGCCTCACACTCCTGAACCCCCTAGCCATCAGTGTTCTTCCATGAGCCTCACACTCCTGAACCCCCATAGCCTTCTTCATGAGCCTCACACTACTGAACCCCTATAGCCAACAGTGTCTTCCCTGAGCCATACTCCTGAAACCCAATAGCCAACACCATGCGATTCCATTAGCCCACACCCCTGGACCCCCATTGCCAATACCATATGCTTCCCTGTGCCCCACACACACCTGAACCACCTTAGCCACAGCATGTGCTGCCCAGAGCCTCACACTCCTGGACCCCCATTGCCAATACCATGTGTTCCCTGTGTCCCATACTCCTGAATCCCATAGCCAACACCATGCGATTCCTTAGCTTCACAAACATGGACCCCCATTGCGTACACCATGTTCTTCCCTGAGCCCCATACGCCTGAAACCCCATAGCCAACACCAATGATCCCTTAGCCTCACACACCTAGACCCCCATTGCCAATACCATGTGCTTCCCTGTGCCCCACACACATGAACCCCCATTGCACTTCCCTAAAGCTCACACTCCTGAATCCCCATTGCCAACGCCATGCACTTCCTTGTGCCCCGCCACACTGAACCCTTATGCCAACACCGTGTGCTTCCCTTGGCCTCCACACACTGGACCCCCATAGCCAACACACCATGCACTTTCCTGAGCCTCACACACCTGAACCTCATTGCCAACAATGTGCTTCCCTGTGCCCTACACTCCTGTGCCAACAACATGAGCCACACACCTGAACCATTGTAGCCAACAGTGTGTGCTTTCATGTGCTCACACACCTGATCCCCACCCCTATAGCCAAACACGGTGTGCTCCTCACACTCCTGAACCCGCATAGCCAATACCATGTGCTTCCCTGGGCCCCACACACCTAAACGCCCAACAGCGCGTGTTCCATGAGCTCACATGAACCCCATAGCCAAAACCATGTGCTTCCTATAGCCAAGTGCCGTGCTCTTCCCTGAGCCCCACACTCCTGAATCCACATAGCCAACACGTGTGTATTTCCTTTCATGAGAGAACGTGAATCTCAGGGAAGCACATAGTGTTGGGTATGAAGCCTTACACAAAGCTGTACCTGCATAGCCAGCACAATGTGCTTCTTGTATGCCATAAATTCTCTCTAGACACAGCAGGGGCTAAAACACCTCCTCCAGAAGTAGACACTGAAGAGTTGATGGTGTTTATCTATTTGCTAATGCCCCCTTCTATTTGTGTTGGAGGGAAGTGTCTGGTTTCTCCTGGCAGCTACAAAGATTTTATAATGAGTAAAAAATTCTTAATTCTCTTTTAGCTGCAAGGGGTCCCAGGCACTTCCTGAGCCCCAACTCCTGAACCCGCATAGCCAACACTATGCGTTTCCCAGTGCCTCACACACTTATCCCCCGTAGCCAACACCTCCTTAGGAGGACAAGGGGAATAGAAAAAAGGAACCACGATCTCCAGATTCAGGTGAATAAAAAGGAACCCACCTCCAGAAGAAAAAGATGATGAGATGATGGATGTTTTGTTCCCGAGTAGAGGGAGGCAGAAAGGTTTAACAGACGAGGGAGCCAGCTCCAAAGACCTACAAATCCGCGCAGTGGCTGGGAGAACCAAAGAGAGAGATTCAAAAGAGTGACCTTGACCATGAGCCACTTGCTGAGTGGGGGGGCAGACATGAGCCATCCTTGCAAAACGTTTGCACATCCCTCCTGTGGGCCAGCCGGTGGTGGAAATACACAGATAAGGCACAAACCTGATCCTTCAGAGAGCCCTGTGAAAGTCCTTAACCAAGGCCTGTTTCCATAAAACACAGGACCCCACTGGAAGAAGACCTATTTTCAGTAGGAATCATGGAACAAAGAATGCTGATTTATGTAGTACTGGATGAAAGAAGGGACCTTCCACGGCTTGCAAAGTTGTGACCAACTTCAGGCTGCCAAAGTCAAAGGTTACTTTTCTATTCTCATCTTCTTGACCCTCCTCTGCTTTCAACACAATAGATCATTCTCTCCTAATGCAAATCTTCACTCTCTCTAACAGAAACTACTCTGTGTCATAATAAAACATCCTCTCCGGTTCCTTTGGTAGTGGCTCAGTTCTTGGGCCCCTGTTGTTCTCCTCTATACTATTTCCTTGGAGATGTCATTAGCTTATTGCTGTTAACTAACTATCTGTATACCCTATACTCAAATATATTTTTCACCCCCACGCTGACAAGCTTTTGAACCCAATCATGCATCTCAGACTCTCTCATGCATGGCGCCCTGATGCCTCAAACTAAACCTGACTAAAACGGAAATAATAATTTTTCCATCTAAACCTGGTCCTATCCCACCTTTTCCTTTTCTGTTGACAATACCCCCAATTTACCCTTTTCAGTCAGCACAGTGCTTAGGGTATATTGATTCCTCTCTCCTTTTCTTAACAATGTTGCTAAAACCTGTGTTTTTTTCTCTGTAATGTTGCAAAAAATCCATAGATTCCTCTCTCTTCCGAATACTGCTATGCTATCCATGCTCTCATCTTTTCACGCTGGACCATTGTAAACTTCTGTTTTCTGGTCTTCCTGCTTCCCATCTTTCTCCCCTTCAGTCGATACTTAACTCTGCCGCACGCATATCTGAATTCTAACAATCAGGAAATTAAATGTCTGTGCTGCTCATCTACCTGGTTCCCATTAAAGCATTGTCTACCAAAATCCTTCTCTTAACATTTATTCCCTTCACTCTACTGTTACTATATTTCTTCTCTTGTGTCCCCATTATCCGCGCGCGTACCCTCCACTCATCCTAGAACAATATCTTATGCAGACCCCCCCACTCCACACTGCCTCCTCTTGCTTTAGAACTTTTTCTCTTATTGCTCCCATCCTCTGGTATTCTATTCCCGCTCTCTCTTCATCAATAAACAAGTTAAATTAACTCTCATCCTGTCTCTCTAAGCACAGCATAGGACTGTTGACACTGCACCAGTTATACTATGGCACTTGTATGTATGTATAGTTTATTTATAAAGGGCCACTGGGGATGCAGCGCTGTACAATAACAAAATAAATAAAGTCATACAAGGGGAATAAATAGTTAAGTACATAAATATATATATATATATTATATATTATATAAATAAGTATAAGTGCTAGAGCCTTGCCGCAAGAGGAAAGGAGGGCCCTGGCACATAGTGCTTACCAATCTAATTAGGATGGTAAAATATAGAAACAAAGGAAAGGCTATAATTGCAGGAGTGAGAGGAAGGCAGTGTAAATAAAACAATCATATACTGTGCTGGTTATCAGATAGGTAGGATGCAAATGTAGATTTAAAACCTGCTAATTGAGGTTTATTGACATAGAGTGAGGGGAATAGAATACCAGAGGATGGGAGCCACAAGAGAGAGAGGCAAGAGGAAGCAGTACGAGTGGGGAGTCTGTAAAAGGGCTGGGTTCTGTGATGATCGAAGGGTGCTGGCAGGAACAATTCAGACACTAGAGAGGAAATATAGGAGGAGCAGCAGAGCATAGGGATTTAAAGGTTAGAGAATGATTTTGTATACAATTCGGTGTTAACGGGGTGGCCAGGTGTTGTCAAGTACAGAAGATCCTCTTAATAGAGAGCAAAACAATATGTGTTGCAGAGTTTAGTAAGGACTGAAGGGGAAAGAGGTGGGAAGCATGAAGACCAGTAAGTAGAGATTGCAATAGTCAAGGCAAGATAGGATGAGAGCATGCATAAGCATAGTGGTGGTCGGAGATTTTCGCTATATTGCAAAGGAAAATCTGCAGGTTTTAGCAAAATAGTTAATGTGGTTAAAAAAGGAGGAGGGAGTCATAATCACTCTAGGCAGCGTGTCGATTGGATAGGGAAATTGGGGATATTATCAATAGAATAGAGAAAAATGGGACAGGACCAGGTTTAGGTGGGAAAATGATTAGTTCAGTTTTAGAAAGATTCAGTACTTCTAGCCAGGAGAGCTAATGACATCTCCAAGGAAATAGTGTAGAGGGGAGAACAATAAGGTTTCAAGAACAGACCCTGGTTAGAGAGAGAGGATAGAAACCAGGATGCCACTTCATTCTGAACACCAATGAGTGAAGTAATTGCATTAGGAGGAATGATCAACTGTGGCGAAAGCAGAGGAGAGGTCAAGAAGTATAAGAATAGAAAATGTATCATGGCCTTTGCAACCTGAAGATCATTCACACCATACACAGAGCCATCTCAGGGAATGCGCAGGACAGAATCCAGATTGCATAGGATCCAATAGGTTATGAGCAGGAGGTAGTGATACGGGAGAAGATAATCTTTCTAGCACTTTACAGGCATCAGTAAAAAAGAGACCGGTAATATGCTAGACAAGAGTCTAGCGAGGGCTTTTTTTAGTAGGGCTTAACATGGGCATGCCTTAAGATGGAAGGGAAACTTTCAGATGTAAGGGATGCATTGAATATGTGGCTGAGTATAGGGTAAGCACCATGATTACAGTGCTTCAGTAATACAGAGGGCATGGGCTCAAGAGGACGGTTGTAAGCGGACAGGACGAAGAAGCAGGCTAGAGACTTCTGAATGGGTCATAGGAGTACTAATCCGAGAATAGCAGAGGGAGGATAGAGGGCAACATATCTGAGTCATCCCTAGGACCAGAGATTTGCATGTGGTTGGACTCCATTTAATGTTTAAAGTAATGCGCAAAGTCCTGGGGAGACTGCAGAGAAGAAAGAAGAGTCAGCAGGCAAGGGGTGCACAAGGGAGTTGAAGATGGAGAACAGGCAATGTGGGTTAGATTGTTATTATAAGTCCCTGTAGAAGTTTTGTTTTGCCAGCAGGAGCCCAGAGCTGAGATGCTGCAGCAAGAGCTTGTAATGGATAGTCAGTCTTTGTACGGGACTTTCTCCAACACCGTTCAGCAGCACTCGTGCACCTGTGTATAAAAGGGGAAGTGGGGTTGAGTCACGGATGGGATTAGAGTACCCTCGGCTGCAGGAATGCAAGGGGGCAAAAGAATTTATCGTGTTAGTCATGATAGAGTTAAAGGAGTTAGCAAGCGAGTCAGGTCAGGGTCATCAATGGGCAGAGGTAGGAGAGACTAGAGGACAGGTTAAGGCGAGTGCCAGGAGTTCATGGATCTAATATTACGAACAAACTCAGAAGAGGGAGGGACAGGAGGAAGAAGAGAGTGTTGAGCCTGAAACATGATAAGATGGTGATCAGAAAGCGGGAAGAGGTTAGATTGAAAAAGATGAGACAGAGAGGTTTTAGTAACACTAGATCCAGGAAGTGGCCATCCTTGTGAGAACTAGAGTTAGTGTATTGTTGAAGATCATATGCAGAGGTTAAGTGTTGGAAGTGGCAGGGCGAGGAAAGAGGAGGTTGTCAATATGACAGTTGAAGTCCCAGAATCAGTACAGGACAGTCAGTAGAGAGGGAAGAAAGTAAACTAAGTTTCAAAGTCAGAGAGGAATGCAGCTAGAGATGATGTAGATGGCGGGTCTGTACGCCACAGTTCTTGTAGTGACAAGGGGTGCAAGAGCTGAGTCTCAAAAGATGTGAATGAAAGTCAGGCGGGGAGTGGTAATATTATTTAATCGACAAAAGGAAGAAAGTAAAAGACCAACACCCCACCACGACTGAGGAGCGAGGTATGGGAAGAAACGGAGAGCCACCGAGAGCAAGCAAGGCTTCAAAAGCAGAGTCATTTTGGGAAAGCCAGGTTTTCAAGTAAGGGCAAAAAGGGGGAAATTACTTAGAGCAGAAGAGATTATGAATGATGGTAGATTGTTTAAAGGGCAAATGTCCACCCCAAAACTATAATCCCCCCAACTATGGCCACCATCCTGTAGTGTAGTGTAATCCTACCTCCACATCCAGCTCCATAGGGTTCTCTGTAGTCCCCCCAAAAGTCCCAAAAAATGCCCACACAGAGGCTAGCAGGGCTCTGCCTGCTACTGGCCTAAGGTAGATTTTGCCATGCGTATGCAGCTTTACTCCCCTCCCTCCCCCTCCTCCAGGGCTCTGCCTGCTACCTGGCCTCAGGTAGATTTTTGCATGCGTACTGCAGCTCTTCTCCCTCCCCTCTCCCCCAGTTTACTATCCCTCCCCCTAGCATAAAACCCCTGTAATATAGTAATCCCCTGGTCTCCCAGCCCAACCGCATGGTTTTTAATTTTAGAAAGCTCCCAAACTCATACTTACTCTCCTCTTTCCTACGCTGCACTGAATGACCGGCAGCCGCGTCCGTGATTGGCTGCCGATAGCCAATCACAGACGCGATGCGGTTCGCGACCCTCTGATGCATTCTCGCAAAGGCAGAGGCCCGGCAGCGCGGCGAAGGAAAGAGGGGAGGTAAGTAAAAGTTGGGAGGCTTTCTAAAAAATAAAAAACCATGCGGTTGGGGCTGGGAGACCAGGGGGAAGGCAATATTTAAAAATAGAAATAAGGGGGACATACCCTAACTAGTGAGCAAGCATTAAGCAGGAGAACATGAGAAGTGCAGACAAAGATGGTAGAATCAGAGAAATCGAAACGTTAAAGAAAATTATACCACGACGGGACACAGAAGAGGGTAAGACGGTGTGAAACGTAGTGCAGACCCGTAGATATTAAGCGTGGCCCAGGATCTGGGTAAACATCACCAGCATGACAGAGGTAGGAGGAGGAACTAGTGACAGAAGGTGGTGAGGAGGATTTGTAAGTGTTTTTTTTAACAGTATTTAAACAAGAGGGAATTTGCAGTGTTGAGCATGATGTGATTTATAGGTTTATAGCGCAGAAAGAGGGGGTAGAGAGAAGGAGGAGGGTTATAACAGATTTGGACTCAGTAGGAGGGGTGGAATGAATAAATTTAGGGACCATGGTGCAGGAAAACAGTGAGACCAGCCACAGTTATTATAAGGTTTTCAAGGACAAGGTATATAGGTGAGAACACTTAGTTGAAATGGAATCCTAGTACTGTCTAAAGTTGGTTGTGTTGATTTCTGTTTAAATTCCAATTTTTACTTAGGATTTTTACTTTGGATGATAACTGTCCTGCACCGAACACAACCAGCACTGCTCTAACCCATCACTTTGACCCTTCAAGGTTCTGTATGTTACCCACTATTAGATTGTAAGCTCTGGGGGAGGGAAATCTTTCCACATGGTTTCATGTACTGTATATTTATGATGCGCATTTATTTATGTATTTATTGGACCCCTGCATTTTGTTTTCTAATATTGTACAGCGCTGCTGTCCCCAGTTGCGCATATAAAACAAACATATACATGCATATTGAGGGAGAGGAATGGTCCAGGTTCCCCGATGGTTGAGAACCATGTGCTAGCCACTGAGAGGCTTTTAAAGATGTCCTGCGTTTCCCTTTTGTTTTTAAACTGTTTTATTAAGTCAGATAATATTTATCTGTTACATTTGATATCAATAAAATACTGTTAACATTGTGTGGTTGTGTCATGAATACAATTATACATTTCTTGGTATTTTTCTAACTGTATGAATAAACGTGGGGGGGGGGGGTTGGGGATAAAGGATTAGGAGGAGTCAGTTCGGAGTGTCAGTTTCATAGACTATTAGAGGTAAGTATCATTAGTGAGTCAGAGTAAATTTATTGTGGTTAACGGATTTACTAAACCAGGGTTCCCAAATTTTGGTTAAATTTGTTTGCATCCTCTGTGAATGTATATCTTTTTTATAAATGGGATGGGTTGAATGATCATGTCCTTCCAGGTTCGTAGTATTGGGGGATTTATCAGACATCCACTCTAAAACAATTGTACACCTTGCGTAAAACATATAGCTCTTTTAGTAAAGTTAGATGTAGACGCGACAAAATTTCGAAATCTGGTACACCAAATAAGCATAGTTTAGGCTCCGCCAGAACTTGAGTGGACAGCATCCGGTATATTGTGTCAGTTAATCTATTCCAGAATCTTGTTATAACTGGACATTCCCAGATCATATGCCAAAAGTCCGCTTTGGTTAGCATGACATTTTGGACAATCAGCTGGAGTGGCTGTTCATATACGAGACCTGTCGGGTGGGGTTAAGTAAAGTCTGATGCATTGATGTTGAGCTGAATAAGTTTGTTATAGCTGCCTGTGAGGCTTTCATATGTGAATCTTGCAAAATCTTCCAAGTCCTCTGTAGTGAGGAGCTTGAAATATATCTGTCCATTTGTTTAGGATATTTTGGGACTGTGCAGAGCATTGTATGTCTATTTAGGTGTGGCGTATATCTCGGAAACTGTCCAATTTTCCCCTTTGTTTTAAACAATTGAATAATAGGGTGTCATATATTTGGTACGATAAAGTCTGGAATTAGCCCTATATACAATATCTCAATTGAAATATACCTGAAAAGGAAAGAGTTAGGTACCTTATACTGTCTTGTATCTCTGCAAAAGAATAAAGGTGTCCCTGTTTTATTATTGTGAGACCCTAATGATCCCCAAATTTTTCCATAATTCAGCTACCTCTAGTGCAAAAACTAGATTCAGGCAATTCATATTATGCACAACGACGCATCACCACATACTCCTGTTAGGTTCATGTTTTCCTTAAAGTTTCTCCATATTTATAGATTTTATAGTAGGGGGTACCTCTCCCAGGATGGAATATGTAGGTGATTCCAGGAATCCAAAGGAGTGCTCGGGGAGGTATTAAACACAGCATATTTCAGTGTCATATAATGAAGTAGGTGGTGTGGTCCTGTGGTCTGGCGGTTGGTAGGATGATCCAGCTTTGGAAATATTTTGCTGCCCTGCTAAATAATATAGAAAAAAAGTTCAGTAGTGCCAGACCTGCCCTTGTTTTCGACATTGTAGTATATTGGTTCCTGATTCTTATTACTACAGGGAGACCATAAAAACGTGGTTAAGGATTTACTGAAGTGTTTTTAAAAAGTATGTGGGTATCAACTACCATACTATGTTGCAAAGCATATAATATTTTGGGAAGTAGTATAATTTTTATTAAGTTGATTTTCCCTATCAAGTTAATGGGGATTGTTTCATATTTCTGTTTTGGTTCTTGGCTAGCTCAGCATATTTAAAATATTATATTGAAGAAATTGAGTAGGAGATTTGTGTAATTCGGATTCCCAGGTATTGAAGTTGATTAATGGGAATAAGTTTTTTTATGAATGCTGGAATTATTAAATGGGGTTATCTAATGGAAATATGCATGATTTCCCCAGTTAATATATAGACCAGAGTATGAGCTGAAGTTGGTTATTCCTTATCCCTTATTATTATATTATATTATATAAATAAATTTATATTTTACGGACGATTGCATTGAGTTTTAGGAGCAACCTAACTAGGTGGGGGGTATATAGCATTAGTTACCACTAGGAAAGGTCCATATGTATGTGTGTAATTAGCACTATTAATTAACAATCCAAAGAAATAACACCATAAAAAGTATAGTACTACTAGCTACTACTGAATTACAAAAAAATTAATACAAAAATAAACAAAATTACTTACTGGACACCCCTAAGTTGAAGGGAAAATCAAAATGATAGGTTTAAGGAACCACCTCAGGATTTCTTCAGGGTCTCCATGTAGACACTAAAAGGAAGTGAAGTTACAAAAATCCAATGAGAGGTTCGATCTTCCACTGTTAGCAAAATCTAAAATCCTCTTAGGCACTGTCTTGAAAAGACAGGAAGTGTGTAAGGAAGTTCCTGTATTACACCCAGTTATATGCTGTTTGTTAAAAACGTGGACAGTCTTAGCCAATTAGAGAATTCTTCAGACTCTCAATTTACCCCCTCCCTCTCCATAGAAAATATGAGACAATCCAGTTTCTGTTTGCTAGGACACGGAGTGGTATGTTATGATTAAATGATTTGCATGTCTCTGAAAACTACCCAGATTCTTTAGAGAAAGTGGCAGTAGTTTTACCCCCAATATGAATATATAAAAACATGAGGCTGTAGGTACCTTAGTTTTAAATAAGGCTTACTTCATTTATAACCCTGGCCGTGAGGGAGCTTTTAGCTTCCTTATCCAACCTTTCCATTAACTTGGTCAAAGCTAATCAGAACCCTGTGTTTCATAACCCCATAGTGATGTTAAATCTGGTGGAACTTGCTGTGGTACCATTACCATAATATTGAAACCTAGCATGTTATTGTGGTCCTGGTATAGGTTCGGAGTCCAATGGGAGCTGTTCAGATTGAATTGCACATTGTGGCAGGATTGCCTGATCTGTGTTCAGATCTGATCAGTTTTTAATAACATTTTGTCTGGATACATATAGCACGATCAGGGTCCCAAAACTGAGAATCTGCTTGTTGAGAGCCCTGCCAGACAGATGAGGACGTCTGGTCACAGTAAAACTGTCTTATGACAGCCGCAGTGAATGGACAGACTGATCATGTGTCCATAGGCAAACTGACATGATTGGCGGTGATTTAATAACTGAATTGGCAATGGCAATACCACAAGTCATGGCAATACCACACACAAGTCTTTGGCAATACCACACAAGTCTATGGCAATATCACACAAGTCTATGGCAATATCACACAAGTCTATGGCAATATCACACAAGTCTATGGCAATATCAGCAGTATCAAGTCTATGGCAGTATCACACAAGTCTATGGCAGTATCACACAAGTCTATGGCAGTATCACACAAGTCTATGGCAGTATCACACAAGTCTATACAAGTCTATGGCAATATCACACAGTATATGGCAATATCACACAAGTCTATACAAGTCTATGGCAATATCACACAAGTTCTATGGCAATATCACACAAGTCTATGGCAATATAACAAGTCTTGCAATATCACAAGTCTATGGCAATCACAAGTCTTTGGCAATATCACACAAGTCTATGGCAATATCACACAAGTCTATGGCAATATCACACAAGTCTATGGCAATATCACTCAAGTCTATGGCAATATCACTCAAGTCTATGGCAATATCACTCAAGTCTATGGCAATATCACACAAGTCTATGGCAGTATCACACAAGTCTATGGCAGTATCACACAAGTCTATCGCAGTATCACACAAGTCTATCGCAGTATCACACAAGTCTATCGCAGACACACAAGTCATCGCAGTATCACACAAGTCTATCGCAGTATCACAACGTCTATCGCAGTATCACACAAGTCTATCGCAGTATCACACAAGTCTATGGCAATATCACTCAAGTCTATGGCAATATCACACAACTGAGCTCATCCAGAGGGTCAGTCCAATGGTCTAGATTTAAAGTCACTAGAATAGTTCAGCAGATCTCAATGGGAAATAAAAATCGTTGTTACTGTGTTCATGGTGAAGGTCTATGTGTGGAAATAATCTTCCAGGACAGCAGCCAGTACACACAGCAGCATGCTTCTCCCTCTCTTCCTGGTATTGCAGTCCCTATGGACAATCCTCCAATGGTGAAGGCTAGTGCCCAGGGCGGAGCGATCCAGACATGTGATCAGTCACATGACGGGGTGGAGAGACTGCAGCTCAGCCATTTTCCAGTACCAGTTAGGGATACAGTGTGAAATAACTGGTGGTTTCACATGTGAAAAGCTGTTCTGTCTCCCCATAGTAAATGCAGGAGAGAGTATAAAACATGGTAAATTTTGGGATTTAAAACTGTGTGTCTAAGGCTGAGAGAAGCACATGGTGGTTTACTGTAATTGCTTCTCGCTGTGAATGAGATACAGGTAAAGGTGGCCGTACATATGAACGATAATGGATAAATCCAGTCAGGGAATGATGGGATTTACCTGTTAGTGTGGTAGGGGTTGTTCCTGACATGGTGTTGGCTATGGGAGTTCAGGTGGTTGAGAAACTGGGGAGCACACACAGGGTGATTCAATAAAACTTATCGTTAAAAATGGTGCTAATTTTGCCCTAGCGAATCAGATGTTAGCTTTCATTTAAAAGATAACATTTGAATGGCTAAGGCAAAATTAGCACCATTTTAAACTATAAGAACTTATATTAAAGCTCCCTGATGGTGTTGGCTATGGGGGTTCAGGAGTGTGGGGCTCGGGGAAGAGCATGGTATTGGCAATGGGGTTCAGGTGTGTGTGGCACAGGGAAGCTCATTGTGTTGGCTATGGAGGTTCAGATGTGAGAGGCTTAGGGCTCGTTCACACTAGAAACTGACAGTAACGCAAGCAGTGTTTCTGTCAGTTTGTATCATTTTTTTCATACATTGTATCCATTTTTAACAATGTGTATTTCCATAGTTTTCTATAGAAATGCATGAAAAAAACAGACAGAAATGCTGCATGAACGATATTATGAAATCCTATGGGGTTTTACTGTCTGTCCATTTTTTTAAACAAACCTGCGTGAACGAGCCCTTAAGGGGGCACATTGTTAGCTTTGGGGGTTCAGGTGTGTGAGGCACAGGAAAGCACATAGGTGGGCAATAAGGGTTCAGGTGTGAGGCTCAGGGCAGCACATAGTGTTGGCAATGTGCTTCCCTGTGCCCCACACACCTGAACCCCATTGCCAATGCCATGCACTTCCCTGAGCCCACCACTCCTGGACCCCATATCCACAATGCTGAAGCCCCATTGCCAACACCATGCTCTTTCCTGAGCTCATACACCTTAACCTCCATTGCCAAACAGTGTGCTTCCTGAGTCCCCAACACACGCATGAACCCCCTAGCAACAGGTCTTCCATGAGCCTCACACTCCTGAACCCCCATAGCTTCTTCCATGAACCTCACCAAACTGAACCCCCATAGCCAACAGTGTTCTTCCCTGAGCCCCATACTCCTGAAACCAATAGCCAACACCATGCGATTCCCTTAGCCACACATCTGGACCCCCATTGCCAATACCATATGCTTCCTGTGCTCCCACCACACCGAACCACCTTAGCCCACAGCATGGGCTGCCCAGAGCCTCACAATCCTGGACCCCCATTGCCAATACCATGTGCTTCCCTGTGTCCACACACCGAACCCCCATTGTAATACCATGCACTTCCCTGAGCCTCACACCCCTGAACCCCCATAGCCAACAGTGTTCTTCCATGAGCCTCACACACCTGAACCCCCATAGCCAACAGTGTTCTTCCATGAGCTCACACACCTGAACCCCATAGCCAACAGTGTTCTTCCATGAGCCTCACACTCCTGAACCCCCTAGCCATCAGTGTTTTCATGAGCCTCACACTCCTGAACCCCCATAGCCTTCTTCCATGAGCCTCACACTACTGAACCCCTATAGCCAACAGTGTTTTCCTGAGCCCCATACTCCGAAACCCAATAGCCAACACCATGCGATTCCATTAGCCTCACACCCCTGGACCCCCATTGCCAATACCATAGCTTCCCTGTGCCCCACACACACCTGAACCACCTTAGCCACAGCATGTGCTGCCCAGAGCCTCACACTCCTGGACCCCCCTTGCCAATACCATGTGCTTCCCGTGTTCCCATATCCTGAAATCCCATAGCCAACACCATGCGATTCCCTTAGCTTCACACACCTGGACCCCCATTGCGTACACCATGTTCTTCCCTGAGCCCCATACGCCTGAAACCCCATAGCCAACACCATGCGATTCCCTTAGCCTCACACACCTAGACCCCCATTGCCAATACCATGTGCTTCCCTGCCCCACACACATGAACCCCATTGCACTTCCCTAAAGCTCACACTCCTGAATCCCCATTGCCAACGCCATGCACTTCCTTGTGCCCCGCACACCTGAACCCTTATTGCCAACACCGTGTGCTTCCCTTGGCCTCACAACCGGACCCCCATAGCCAACACCATGCACTTTCCTGAGCCTCACACACCTGAACCCTCATTGCCAACAATGTGCTTCCCTGTGCCCTACACTCCCTGTGCCCAACAACATGAGCCACACACCTGAACCATTGTAGCCACAGTGTGTGCTTTCATGTGCCTCACACACCTGATCCCCACCCCCCTATAGCCAACACGGTGTGCTCCTACACTCCTGAACCCGCATAGCCATACCATGTGCTTCCCTGGGCCCCACACACCTAAACGCCCAACAGCGCGTGCTTCCATGAGCCTCACACATGAACCCCCATAGCAAAACCAGTGCTTCCTATAGCCAATGCCGTGCTCTTCCCTGAGCCCCACCACTCCTGAATCCACATAGCCAACACTGTGTATTTCCCTTTCATGAGAGAACGTGAATCTCAGGGAAGCACATAGTGTGGGGATGAAGCCTTACACAAAGCTGTACCTGCATAGCCAGCACAATGTGCTTCTTGTTGCCATAAATTCTCCTCTAGACACAGCAGGGGCTAAACACCATCCTCCAGAAGTAGACACTGAAGAGTTGATGGTGTTATCTATTTGCTAATGCCCCCTTCTATTTGTGTGGAGGGAAGTGTCTGGTTCTCCTGGCAGCTACAAAGATTTATAATGAGTAACAAATTCTTAATTTCTCTTTTAGCTGCAAGGGGTCCCAGGCACTTCCCTGAGCCCCACACTCCTGAACCCGCATAGCCAACACTATGCGTTTCCCAGTGCCTCACACACCTTATCCCCCGTAGCCAACACCTCCTTAGGAGAGGACAAAGGGGAATAGAAAAAAGGAACCACGATCTCCAGATTAGGTGAATAAAAAGGAACCCACCTCCAGAAGAAAAGATGGATGAAGATGATGGATGTTTTGTTCCCGAGTAGAGGGAGGCAGAAAGGTTTAACAGACGAGGGAGCCAGCTCCAAAGACCTACAAATCGGCGCAGTGGCTGGGAGAACCAAAGAGAGAGATTCAAAAGAGTGACCTTGACCATGAGCCACTTGCTGAGTGGGGGGGCAGACATGAGCCATCCTTGCAAAACGTTTGCACATCCCTCCTGTGGGCCAGCCGGTGGTGGAAATACACAGATAAGGCACAACCTGATCCTTAGAGAGCCCTGTGAAAGTCCTTAACCAAGGCCTGTTTCCATAAAACACAGGACCCCACTGGAAGAAGACCTATTTTTATCAGTAGGAATCATGGAACAAAGAATGCTGCATTTATGTAGTACTGGATGAAAGAAGGGACCTTCCACGGCGTGCAAAGTTGTGACCAACTTCAGGCTGCCAAAGTCAAAGGTTACTTTTCTATTCTCATCTTCTTGACCTCTCCTCTGCTTTCAACACAATAGATCATTCTCTCCTAATGCAAATTCTTCACTCTCTCTAAAAGAAACTACTCTGTGTCATAATAAAACATCCTCTCCGGTTCCTTAGTGTGGCTAGTTCTTTGCCCCTGTTGTTCTCCCTCTATAATATTTCCCTTGGAGATGTCATTAGCTTATTTGCTGTTAACTACTATCTGTATACCCTATACTCAAATATATTTTATCACCCCACGCTGACAAGTTTTGAACCCAATCATGCATCTCAGACTCTCTCATGCATGGCGCCCTGATGCCTCAAACTAAACCTGACTAAAACGGAAATAATAATTTTTTCCATCTAAACCTGGTCCTATCCCACCTTTTCCTTTTCTGTTGACAATACCCCCAATTTACCCTTTTCAGTCAGCACAGTGCTTAGGGGTATTATTGATTCCTCTCTCTCCTTTCTTAACAATGTTGCTAAAACCTGTGGCTTTTTTTCTCTGTAATGTTGCAAAAATCCATAGATTCCTCTCTCTTCCGAATACTGCTATGCTTATCCATGCTCTCATTTTTCACGCTTGGACCATTGTAAACTTCTGTTTTCTGGTCTTCCTGCTTCCATCTTTCTCCCCTTCAGTCGATACTTAACTCTGCCGACGCATTATCTGAATCTCTAACAATCAGGAAATAAATGTCTGTGCTGCTCATCACCGGTTCCCCATTAAAAGCATTGTCTACAAAAATCCTTCTCTTAACATTTAATTCCCTTCACTCTACTGTTACTTATATTTCTTCTCTTGTGTCCCCATATATCCCTGCGCGTACCCTCCACTCATCCTAGAACAATATCTAGCAGACCCCCCCACTACACTGCCTCCTCTTGCTTTAGAACTTTTTCTCTTATTGCTCCATCCTCTGGTATTCTATTCCCGCTCTCTCTTCATCAATAAACAAGTTTAAATCTAACTCTCATCCTGTCTCTCTAAGCACAGCATAGGACTGTTGACACTGCACCAGTTATTACTATGGCACTTGTATGTATGTATAGTTTATTTATAAAGTGCCACTTGGGGATGCAGCGCTGTACAATAACAAATATAATAAAGTCATACAAGGGGAATAAATAGTTAAGTACTAATATATTATATATATATATTATATTATAATAAGTATAAGTGCTAGAGCCTGCCGCAAGAGGAAAGGAGGGCCCTGGCACATAGTGCTTACAATCTAATTAGGATGGTAACTATAGAAACAAAGGAAAGGCTAAATTGAGGAGTGAGAGGAAGGCAGTGTAAATAAAACATCATATACTGTGCTGGTTATCAGATAGGTAGGATGCAAATGTAGATTTAAACCTGCTAATTGAGGTTTATTGACATAGAGTGAGGGGAATAGAATACCAGAGGATGGGAGCCACAAGAGAGAGAGGCAAGAGGAAGCAGTACGAGTGGGGAGTCTGTAAAAGGGCTGGTTCTGTGATGATCGAAGGGTGCTGGCAGGAACATATTCAGACACTAGAGAGGAAATATAGGAGGAGCAGCAGAGCATAGGGATTTAAAGGTTAGGAGAATGATTTTGTATACAATTCGGTGTTTAACGGGGTGCCAGGTTGTTGTCAAGTACAGAAGGATCCTCTTTAATAGAGAGCAAACAATATGTGTTGCAGAGTTTAGTAAGGACTGAAGGGGAAAGAGGTGGGAAGCATGAAGACCAGTAAGTGATAATTGCAATAGTCAAGGCAAGATAGGATGAGAGCATGCATAAGCATAGTGGTGGTCGGAGATTTTCGCTATATTGCAAAGGAAAAATCTGCAGGTTTTAGCAACATAGTTAATGTGGTTAAAAAAAGGAGAGAGGAGTCAATAATACCTCTAGGCAGCGTGTCGATTGGATAGGGAAATTGGGGATATTATCATAGAAAGAGAAAAATGGGACAGGACCAGGTAGGTTAGGGGAAAATGATTAGTTCAGTTTTAGAAAGATTCAGTACTTCTAGCCAGGAGAGCTAATGACATCTCCCAAGAAATAGTGTAGAGGGAGAACAATAAGGTTTCAAGAACAGACCCTGGTTAGAGAGAGAGAGATAGAAACCAGGAGCCACTTCATTCTGAACACCAATGAGTGAAGTAATTGATTAGGAGGGAATGATCAACTGTGGCGAAAGCAGAGGGAGAGGTCAAGAAGTATAAGAATAGAAAATGTATCATTGGCCTTTGCAACCTGAAGATCATTCACAACATACACAGAGCCATCTCAGTGGAATGCGCAGGACAGAATCCAGATTGCATAGGATCCAATAGGTTATGAGCATGGAGGTAGTGATACGGGAGAAGACTAATCTTTCTAGCACTTTACAGGCTATCAGTAAAAAAAGAGACCGGTAATTAGCTAGACAAGAGTCTAGCGAGGGTTTTTTTAGTATGGGCTTAACATGGGCATGCCTTAAGATGGAAGGGAAACTTTCAGATGTAAGGGATGCATTGAATATGTGGCTGAGTATAGGGGTAAGCACATGATTACAGTGCTTCAGTAATACGAGGGCATGGGCTCAAGAGGACAGGTTGTAAGCGGACAGGACAGAAGCAGGCTAGAGACTTCTGAATGGTCATAGGAGTACATAATCCGAGAATAGCAGAGGAGGAGAGGGCAACATAATCTGAGTCACCCTAGGACCAGAGATTTGCATGTGGTTGGACTCCATTTAATGTTAAAGTAATGCGCAAAGTCCTGGGGAGACTGCAGAGAAAGAAGAGTCAGCAGGCAAGGGGTGCACAAGGGAGTTGAAGATGGAGAAAAGGCAATGTGGGTTAGATTTGTTATTTATAAGTTCCCTGTAGAAGTTTTGTTTTGCCAGCAGGAGCCCAGAGCTGAGATGCTGGCAGCAAGAGCTTGTAATGGATAGTCAGTCTTTGTACGGGACTTTCTCCACACACGTTCAGCAGCACTCGTGCACCTGTGTATAAAAGGGGAAGTGGGGTTGAGTCACGGATGAGGATTAGAGTACCCTCGGCTGCAGGAATGCAAGGGGGCAAAAGAATTTATCGTGTTAGTCATGATAGAGTTAAGGAGTGTAGCAAGCGAGTCAGGGTCATCAATGGGCAAGAGGTAGGAGAGAAAGAGGACAGGCTTAGGCGAGTGCCAGGAGTTCAATGGATCTAAATTACGAACAAACTCAGAAGAGGGAGGGACAGGAGGAAGAAGAGAGGTGTTGAGCCTGAAACATGATAAGATGGTGATCAGAAAAGCGGGAAGGTTAGATTGAAAAGATGAGACAGAGAGGTTTTAGTAACACTAGATCCAGGAAGTGGCCATCCTTGTGAGAACTAGAGTTAGTGTATTGTTGAAGATCATATGCAGAGGTTAAGTGTTGGAAGTGGCAGGGCGAGGAAAGGGAGAGTTGTCAATATGACAGTTGAAGTCCCAGAATCAGTACAGGACAGTCAGTAGAGAGGAAGAAAGTAAACTAAGTTTCAAAGTCAGAGAGGAATGCAGCTAGAGATGATGTAGATGGCGGTCTGTACGCCACAGCTTTTTGTAGTGACAAGGGGTGCAAGAGCTGAGTCTCAAAAGATGTGAATGAAAGGTCAGGCGGGGATGGTAATATTATTAAATCGACAAAAGGAGAAAGTAAAAGACCAACACCCCCACCACGACTGAGGAGCGAGGTGTATGGGAGAAACGGAGCCCACCGAGAGCAAGCAAGGCTTCAAAAGCAGAGTCATTTTGGGAAGCCAGGTTTCAGTAAGGGCAAAAAGGGGAAATTATTAGAGCAGAAAGAGATTATGAAGATGGTAGATTTGTTAAAAGGCATGTCCACCCCCAAAACTATAATCCCCCAACTACTGGCCCATCTGTAGTGTAGTGTAATCCTTACCTCACATCCCAGCTCCATAGGGTTTCTGTAGTCCCCCCCCAAAAGTCCAAAAAACTGCCACCCGGAGGCTAGCAGGCTCTGCCTGCTACTGGCCTCAGGTAGATTTTTGCCATGCGTACTGCAGCTCTCTCCCTCCCTCCCCCTCCTCCAGGGCTCTGCCTGCTACCGGCCCAGGTAGATTTTTGCCATGCGGTACTGCAGCTCTTCTCCCTCCCTCTCCTCCAGTTTACTATCCCTCCCCCTAGCATAAAAACCCCTGTAATATAGTAATCCCCCTGGTCTCCCAGCCCCCAACGCATGGTTTTTAATTTTAGAAAGCTCCCCAAACTCATACTTACCTCTTCTTTCCTACGCTGCACTGAATGCCGGCAGCCGCGTCCGTGATTGGCTGCCGCTCAGCCAATCACAGACGCGACTGCCGGTCCCGCCCTCTGCATGCATTCTCGCAAGCAGAGGGCCGGCAGCGCGGCGAAGGAAGAGGGGAGGTAAGTAAAAGTTGGGAGGCTTTCTAAAAATAAAAACCATGCGGTGGGGGCTGGGAGACCAGGGGGAAGGCAATATTAAAAAATAGAAATAAGGGGGACATACCCTTTACATAGTGAGCAAGCATTAAGCAGAGAACATGAGAAGTGCAGACAAAGATGGTAGATCAGAGAAATCGAAACGTTAAAGAAAATTACCACGACAGGGACACAGAAGAGGGTAAGACGGTGGTGAACGATGGCAGACCGAGATATTACATGCCCAGGATCTGGGTAAACATCACCAGCAGACAAGTAGGAGGAGGAACAGTGACGAAGGGTGGGAGGAGGATTTGTAAGTGTTTTTTTTAACAGTATTTAAACAAGAGGGAAGTGCAGTGTTAGCATGATGCTGATATAGCGTTTAGAGCAGCAAAGAGGGGGTAGAGAGAAGGGAAGGAGGGTTAAACAGATTGGGACATCAGTATGGAGGGGTGGATATGAATAAATTAGGGACCATGGTGCAGAAAACAGTGAGACCCAGCCACAGTATATTTATAAGGTTTTCAAGACAAGGATATTGGTGGGAAGTAACACTAGTTGAAAGTGAATCCTAGACTTCTAAAGTTGGTGTGTGTGATCTCCTTGTTAAATTCCAATTTACTTAGGATATCTTACTTTGGATGATACTGTCCTGACAAGCAACACAACCAGCACTGCTCTAACCCATCACTTTGACCCTTTCCAATGTACTGTATGGTTACCCACCTAATTAGATTGTAAGCTCTGGGGGCAGGGGAACTCTTTCCACATGTTTCATGTACTTGTATATTTCATGATGCGCATTTATTTATGTATTTATTGAACCCTTGCATTTTGTTTTCTAATATTGTACAGCGCTGGTCCCCAGGCGCTATATAAACAAACTATACATGCATATCTTGAGGAGAGGAATGGTCCAAGGTTCCCCGACTGGTTGAGAACATGTGCTAAGCCACTGAGAGGCTTTAAAGATGTCCTGCCGTTTCCCCTTTTTTTTTTAAACTCGTTTATTAAGTCAAGTTAATTTCATCTGTTACATTTGATATACAATAAAATACTTTAAACAATTGTTGTTGTGTCATGAATTACAATTATACATTCTTGGTATTTATCTTAACGTATAATAACCAGGGGGGGGGGGGGGGTTGGGATAAGGATCTAGGAGGAGTCAGTTCGGAGTGTAGTCTGTTTCATAGACTATTAGAGGTAAGTATTCATTAGTGAGTCAGAGTAAATTTATGGTGGTTACGGATTTCTAAACCAGGGTTCCCAAATTTTGGTAAATTTGTCCTTGCATCCTCTGTGAATGTATATCTTTTTTATTAAATGGGATGGGTTGAATGATCATGTCCTTCCAGGTGTCGTAGTTTGGGGGATTTATCAGACACACTCTAAAACAATTGTACACCTTGCGTAAAACAATAGCTCTTTTAGTAAAGTTAGATGTAGACGCGACCAAATTTCGAAATCTGGTTACACCAAATAAGCATAGTTTTAGGCTCCGCCAGAAACTTGAGTGGACAGCATCCGGGTATTGTGTCAGTTTAATCATTCCAGAATCTTGTTATAACTGGACAATTCCCAGATCATATGCCAAAAGTCCGCTTGGTTAGCATGACATTTTGGACAATCAGCTGAGTTGGCTGTTCATATACGAGACATTCGGTGTGGGTGTTAAGTAAGCATGATGCATTATGTTGAGCTGAATAAGTTTGTTGATAGCTGCTGTGAGGCTTTCATATGTGATTCTGCAAAAATCTTTCCAGTCCTGTCTGTAGTGAGAGCTGAAATATATCTTGTCCATTTGTTTAGGATATTTTGGACGGATGTTGCAGAGCATGTATGTCTATTTAGGTGTGCGTATATATTCGGATACTGTCCAATTTTCCCCCTTTTGTTTAAACAATTGATAATAGGGTGTTCATATATTTGGATCGATAAAAGTCTGGAATTCAGCCCTTATACAATATCTCAATGAATATACCTGAAAAGGAAAAGAGTTAGGTACCTTATACTGTCTTTGTATCTTGCAAAAGATTATAAAGGTTCCCTGTTTTATTATTGTGAGACCCTAATGATCCCCAATTTTTCCATAATTCAGCTACCTCTAGTGCAACTAATTCAGGCAATTCATATTATGCCACAACGACGCATCACCACATACTCCTGTTAGGTTCATGGTTTTCCTTAAAGTTTCCATATTTATAGATTTTTATATGTAGGGGGTACCTCCTCCCAGGATGGAATATGTAGGTGATTCCAGGAATTCCAAAGGAGTGCTCGGGAGGTATTTAAACAGCATATATCAGTGTCATATAATGAAGTAGGTGGTGTGTCCTGTGGGTCTGGCGGTTGGTAGGATGATCCAGCTTTGGAAATATTTTTGGCCCTGCTAAATAATATAGAAAAAAGTGTCAGTAGTGCCAGACCTGCCATTGTTTTCGACATTGTAGTATATGGTTCCTGATTCTTATTCTACCAGGAGACCATAAAAACGTGGTTAGGATTTACTGAAGTGTTTTTAAAAAGTATGTGGGTATCAAACATACTATGTTGCAAAGCATATAATATTGGGGAAGTAGTATAATTTTTATTAAGTTGATTTTCCCTATCAAGTTAATGGGGATTGTTTCCATATTTCTGTTTTGGTCTTGGCTAGCTCCAGCATATTTAAAATATTAATTGAAGAAATTGAGTAGGAGATTTTGTAATTCGGATTCCAGGTATTTGAAGTCTGATTTAATGGGAATAAGATTTTTATGAATGCTGGAATTTATAATGGGGGTATCTAATGGAAATATGCATGATTTCCCCAGTTAATATATAGACCAGAGTATGAGCTGAAGTTGGTTATTCCTATCCCTTATATTATTATATTATATATAAATAAATTTATATTTTACGGAGATTGCATTGAGTTTTAGGAGCAACTAACTAGGTGGGGTATATAGCATTATTTACACATAGGAAAGGTCCATATGTATGTGTGTAATTAGCACTATTAATTAAAAATCACCATAAGAAATAACACCATAAAAAGTATAGTACTACTAGCTACTACTGAATTACAAAAAAATTAATACAATAAATAAACTAAACTTACTTTACTGGACACCCTAAGTTTGAATGGAAAACCAAAATGATAGGTTAAGACACACCTCCAGGATTTCTTCAGGGTCTCCAGTAGACACTAAAAGGAAGTGAATTTACTAACATCCAATGAGAGGTTCTGATCTTCCACTGTTAGCAAAATTTTAAAATCCTCTTAGGCACTGTCTTGTGAAAGACAGGAAGTGTAAGGAAGTTCCTGTATTACACCCAGTTATATGCTGTTTGTTAAAAACGTGACAGTCTTAGCCAATTAGAGAATTCTTCAGGACTCTAATTTACTCCCCTCCCTCTCCATAGAAAGTAATGAGACAATCCAGTTCTGTTTGCTAGGACAGGAAGTGGTCTGTTTTGATTAAATGACTTTGCATGTCTCTGAAACTACCCAGCATTCTTAGAGAAAATTGGCAGTTTTTACCCCAATATTAATATATTAAACATGAGGCTGTCAGGTGGTACCTTCAGTTATAATAAGGCTATACTTCATTTTACACCTGTGGGGAGCTTTTAGCTCCTTTATCCAAAACCTCTCCATTACTTGTAAGCTAATCAGAACCCTGTGTTTCATAACCCATAGTGACTGTAAATCTGGAACTTGCTGTGGTAATTACCAATAAAATTGAACTAGCATGTTATTTGGTCCTGTATAGGGTCTAGGATGTCCAATGGAGCTGTTCAGATGAATTGCACATTGTGGCAGGATTGCTGGATCTGTGTTCAGATCTGCAGTTTAATAACATTTTGTCTGGATACATATAGCACTATCAGTGTCCCAACTGAGCATCTGCTTTGTTGAGAGCCCTGCCAGGACGATGAATGTTGGTCACAGTAAAACTGTCTGCAGCCAGCAGTGCATGTGACAGACTGATCATGTGGTCCATAGGCAAACTGCATGATTGGCCGTGATTTACTAACTGAACCATTTGTTGATAAGGATGACTAAACGTCGTAGTGCTGGCGCCCCACACCATCACATATTTCCAGTCGAATAATCGTGGCACTATTGGTTTGTTACTGGTTGTGTACCCATCCTTAAGGTTCGACACACATGCGGATCGCGGGGGAAAAAGGATGTTAAGAAAAATTACTGCAAACAGAGAATGCTGGGAATTGTGGTTTTCAAACACGTTAAAAGGTCACAGGTAAATACGCCTGGCTCTATACCATTAGGCTGTATTATATCTAGACACATGCCTTTGCCACAGGCAATAAATAAGATACTTGCAGTCCCCACCCATTTCTTTTAAGTGAGAAATATGTGTTTATATGTAGGTTATTAGGCAATGCTATTATAATAAAATGATTCTATGAGGTACCTTCTGGTTATAAGGCTCTATTTCATTTTATACTATGTGTGGAGCTTTTAGCTCCTCTATCCACACCTTCCCTAACATTATATTCAATCAGTATCCTGTGCTCCCAAGTCCTAACCCCATAGGTTAGTTAAACTTGTTGTGGAATACTAATAAAATGAACTTGCATGTAATCAGGATACTGTATAGGATGTTAGGTGGCATACATATATCCGAATTTTACTTATCCAACCAAGCGCTCATGCAATATTAGTTTGATCTTGCCAGAACCACTTTTCCCATTCTTCTCTGCCACAGACAGGCAGTTCTTGCATGATGTTGTGTGGGCACTCGGTCAGGAAAGTAAAATTGGATATATGTATGGGCTGCTTTTGTTGCCCAAAGGTGCTGATTAGATTGCCTGGGTCAGTTCTCAGACCTGCAGGTTTATTCCACATAGACCCTCTATATTCTAGCTGTCAGGTAGTATAGGTAAGGGAGGATATAAGTGTGTGTTTGTTCATTAATATGATGCGATTATTTGGGTTTTTTTTAGGACCTTCAGACTAATTATTGCCCCACCTGGATGTTTCCTGATGGTCCCTGGAGCACTGCAAACTACATAGCAAAATATACACACATTAATTTCCACTGTGCACCAACGGGCACACTTTGCTAGTGTGTATTATTAGACAGTAATTAGACTCATGTGGGTCGGCTAGATATAGATTAAGTATCTGCATGAAGCCCAGCAGGGAAACAGTGTATCCCTAGCATAAGGCCTTAATATTTGGATGTGGATCTAATTTGTACGCTAGGCATGGCACTATAGCCAGAGCAAATAGGTAGGGGTATGGGGCAACCTTGCCTAGTTCCTCTGTTGAGATTAAATTAGGGAGAGTATGCATTGTTTATTTTGATGCGGCCTTGGTGTTGATGATATAGGGTTTATCCACTCGATTATATGGGCACAAAACCAAAATGGTGGAGGCATTCCCATAGATATGGCCATTCGACAGAATTGAAATGCCTTTTGGGGCATCCAGTGAGAGACAGCTTCTACCTGTGTAGACTGATTTAACTTAAACTTTCTGTGTTCCAAACAGTGATGAAACACATAACAGTGAAAAACTTGACAAGGATTATTTTGGGGGGGGGGGTGCTAAAGTGCAGTCTGCGGTTAGCCAAGGTGTCTGTGGAGATTTTTTCAGGTACTTATGTATGGGGGTGTCGTTTCGCGTTGCGGTCAGAGTGTCAGATTCTTAATATTATTAAAGTCAGAATTATTAGTGTTAAAGGTGTCTGTCCAAGATATTAACTCCCCCACTAGTGGGGGGGGGGGGGGGGGGCCGGGGGGGTGGGGGGAGGGAGGGGCACGGCCCCCACCAATGTAGTTGTAGTAAAATCCTTACTCACATACCAGCTCCATAAGGCTTCTCCTGTAGTCCCCCCCCAAAGTCCCAAAAACTGCCACCAGGAGGATAGCAGAGTCCATATAGGACTCTGCCTCCTATCTGGCATCCGGGAGAAGTTTGGGCATGGCATACTGCAGCCCTTCTCCCCTCCCTCCCTCACCTCTCCCTCCCGTTTTGCTATCCTCCCCCTAACAGGCTGTGAAAAGTGTTCATAAGTTTTTTTTTTCCCATCTATTTCTGGCTCTTGCATAATTGGGCTGTGGGGGTGGGGCCTATAGTTAAATAGGATTCACAGTTATGGGCCTGTGGTTTGGACCTAACAAAAGGAAGTTTCCTGTGAGTGAAACAAACTAGTGAGTGTAAATATATCAGAGACAGTCCATATGCACACTAATCCCCTGTATTGGCTGTTTGATGTTGGGCTTGTAATAAACGTTCAACTTTGGAGGTGCAGTCCACCTTGTTCTATTTGATTAAACTAGTGAGTGTCACTTTTCTCTAAGGACCTTGCTCTCAAGGACATAGAAAAAGAAGGCAACTTAATCATTTGATGGTTGTATGGGTGTGTGTGAAAGTTTGAAAATAAGGATTGTTTGTATGTTAAGGACTATGTGTGCCGGACTGTGTGTGCAGTAAGCAGGGACAATCTTCTTCTTCCAGTTAACAGGGGTGTGCTGGATTCTATATTCTAGTATTGTACCTGTGTAATCACAAAACAGGCTGTGAAGTGTTTAATAAGTGTTTTTTTCCCTCTCTTTCTGGCTATTGCACTAATTGGTGTGGGGGGTTGGGGCCTATAGTTAAATAGGATTCACAGTTATTGGGCCTGTGGGTTTGGACCTAAACAAAAGGAAGTTTCCTGTGAGTGAAATGAACTAGTGAGTGTCCCTTCTCTTAAGGACCTTGCTCTCAAGGACATTAGAAAAACAAGGACATTTAAACAAGAAGGCAATTAAACAAGTGTTGTGCGTCACTGTGTGTGGTGTGGTGTATTAGAAGGGACAGTTTTGTCGGTACCATGAAATGTGCATCGTGCCACATGTATAGGAACCTGGAGCAGACATTCGGGGAACCTATGTCTGTGTTCAGGTGTGAGGGGTTGGCCCGGTTGGAAGCTGAGGGGAGGAGTCTAAGGGGGAGCTTGCAGCATTGTAGGGATTGGCAGAACTGGGGGGTCAGCAGGCACTGGCTGGGGCCAGTATAGAGGTGGCTGGAGAGGGACAGGAAAGGTTGAGGAAGGATGTAGTTTTGTTAGGGTTACTAGGGGAAGTGGGGGACGGAAGAGTAGGGGGGCTTCTTCCAGATTGTCCATCCCAACAGATTTGCCGCCTTAGGTAATGAAGTGGAGGCGGACACCTCGGAATTAGCGTGTGTATGGAGGGGGCGTAGTCCTGAGCACCCAGAGGGACTGCCATCTCTGATACAAGGGAGGAGGAAAGAAGGGTCAGGAATGCAAGGCAGGTGGGTAGTGGTAGGGGACTCCATTATAAGGAAGGTTAGATAGGGTAATCTGCCGCCAAACCACATGCGAACTGTGGTTGCCTGCATGGTGCTAGGGTTCGCATTGTGGTGGACGTGTA
This sequence comes from Hymenochirus boettgeri, assembly GCA_019447015.1. Classification (NCBI taxonomy): domain Eukaryota; kingdom Metazoa; phylum Chordata; class Amphibia; order Anura; family Pipidae; genus Hymenochirus; species Hymenochirus boettgeri. Next base: position 213,231,283 of record CM033472.1, on the reverse strand, counting down.
GACAGATTATTGGGTGGGGCAGGGTGTGACCCGGTTGGTCTGGTTCACATTGTGCCATTGACAAATTTAGAGGTGGAGGTGAGGTGTCCTGAAAACAGGATTCCGGACAAGCTTAGGGGCAAGATAAAAGAAGGACCTCCGGTTTAGTGTTCAGAAATATACAGAAGCCACGTTGCTAAGCCAGGGAGACAGCAGGAGCTTAGGAAGCATTAATGCGTGGCTAAGAGAGTGGGGTAGGAAGAAGGGTTGGGTTTAGTGAGAACTGGGCGGTTTGCTGTTGGTACAGGCTCTTAGTAGGGATGGGCTTGCACCTTCACTGATGGTGGTTGGCAGCTGTTTTGATGACGAAGATTGCTAGAGGGTGGAGGAGATTTTTAAACTAGGTTGGGGGGTGGGAGGGTATTAGCAGTCTCACTGGGATAGATAGTCAGGAGGAAAAGAGGGTGTAGACGGCCAGTGGGGGAGGAAAGGGGGGTGGGGGAGCATAGGGGATAGGGAGGCAGGGATTAAAGTGTACGAATAAATTAAGGATCATAATCTAAAAATGTATGTTTGCAAATGGCGAGAACGCCGGGTGACAAAATGGGGGAATTGGAAATGATGGACATGAATTGAAAGTATGATGTAATAGTTATAGCAGGAAACGTTGATGAACAGTCTCTCACGGACTGGGCTTGTAAATATAGAAGGAATGCCTTGTTAGGAGGACAGAAAAAAAAGAAACGGGGGAGAGTAGTGTTTATGTTAAAAAGAATTGAAGCCAATTTAAACGAAGAGATACACTGGGATATGGTGATAACAGTTGGAGGCAATATGGGTGGAATGTAGGCAAACAGGGAAAGGGGGTTGTCATGTGTTGGTGTCTGTATTAAGCCCACCCAAATGCAGAGAGAGGAGGTGAGTCAACTTCATATTGCAGTTGGCAAGAGGCTGCAAGTTTTGGGGCAGTGTGCTATATGGGGGGACCAATTACCCTGACATTGATTGGTGTGGTGGACCTGCCATCACAGAAAAAGGAGATGAGTTCCTATTTGCTGCAGGATAATTTCCTGCACAGGTGGTGAGGTTCCTACTAGAAAAAGGAGCTCTGTTGGATCTGGTAATATCCTAACTTGTGGAGGCAATATAGATATAAGGTAACTGGAGGCTTAGGGAATAGGACCATGAAAATAGTGGGCATTTGGACTTTGTTATCGAAAGGACAAAGTGCGTGGGTTAACAAAAGACATTAATTCAGGAAAGCCAAATTTTCCCAGGTTTAAAAGCAGCTTTCAGAATGTGCAAGACTGGGATACTGTATTATCAGGTTAAAGTACGAACAGAAGTGGACTTGTGTTCAAGAGGATTTTAGCCAGTTCACATTTCTAAATAAATCCGTGCATGTGGATGATTCTGATGTAAAGAGGCAAATGGAAGGAAGAAAAAGGCATAAAACCTTTAAAGGCAGAAGGAAACTGAGAAGGGCCTTAGGGATTTATAAAAAAACGTATAATGAGCGTTAAAAGAAAAGCAATCAAACTAGCTAAAATAATAATGAAGTAGGATAGCTGAAGAAAGGCATCACTAAGACCTAAAACTTTTTTTAAGTATATTAATAGTATAAGAAGTGAGATGAGAATGTTGGCACCCATTTAATAATGGGCGTACAGTTAGTTCGGAGGATGGCTATAAAGCAAATGTCTTGCATAATTTTGTTTCCCTCTGGATACAGTAAAGAGATCCAAGAAGATATCATATAGTTATAGTAGCAATCATGGTATAAAAGATCAAGTTGCACTTTGGTTAACCAAGGATATGGTACAGAAAGAACTCAAGAAGGTTAATATAATAAATCTCGGGACCGGATAAAAAACATCCCGGGGTTACTGTAGAGGAGCGGAAGTTCAGTTTTGTCTAGGCCAGTTTGTCATTATTTTTGCTGATTCCCTCATGTACGGGGTGTGCCTCTGGATCTGAAAAAAAGGCTGAGTGATTCCAATATCTCAAAAAGGGTAGTCGTTTCACAGTGGTAATACAGGCCTGTAAGTTTAAAAAACTTCAGGTGGTAGGGGAAGTCCTGCGAAAGTTTAATAGGGACATGTTCTAGAGCTGTTTCAGGACTGATTATAATAGTAACCAGCATGGATTTAGAGGAATAGATCTTTGTCAAACTAACTGCTGGCTTTATGAGGAGTAACAGTAAGTAGAATTTAGACTTCTGGCATAGCCAGTAGACTGTAGTTTACTTGGATTTTGCAAAGGCTTTGATACAGTCCCCCATAGGCGACTAATTGAATAAGCTAAGGTCTGTGTGGTACTGGTTGGAGGTTCACATTTGTACATGGATAGCAAATTGGTAATGAATAGGATTTCAAGAGAGTTATGGGGCTTCATCATTATGGACTAAAGTGCTGTGGATGCCACACGGTTCTTGTGGGGCCGTTCTATTTAATCTATTTATATGATTGGAAGTGGGTAGTCAGCAAGGTTTAGTGTGCTGCTGACGACACAAAACTTTGTCGACCATTAAAAAACTTAGAGGATGTGCAATCAGTGCAGGGGATCTAGAATAGATTATCACATTGGGCTGCTAAGTGGCAAGATGAAATTCAAGTGTTGATAAATGTGAGGTGATGCATTAAACAATCCTTTGTGATACTTATACTATAAAGGCTCAGTGTTAAGTGAATCCTGTTGGAAAGGTGATCTTGGAGTTTTGGGGATAACAACTTAAAGTAGCATAGCAGTCCAGGCGGGCACAGCCAGAGCCGCACTGTCTTATCTTGTATAAAGAGAGGTATGGATTCAAGGGAGGAAAAATGTAATTCATCCCTCTTTTACAAAAGGCAATTGCGTTAAGGTCATTGGCAATAGCAGTGCAATTTGGATTGTGGAGACACAAAAGGAAGCTTTGAATGGAAAGGGTTCAGGAGAAGGGCAAACTAAATTAATAGGGGATTGGGGCAGACTTGCAATATGAAGAGGAGAGACTGGTAAAAAGTTACAATTAGTAGCTGAAGGAGAAAAGGCGCTTGCGTGGGGATATGATTACTGGTGTAATAAAACATTAACGGGCCATATAATTAAACATCTGGGGCATTGTCACCAAAGAAACGTCAAAGGACTGAGGAATCCCTTAAGACTGAAGAAAAAAGGTTTAGGTTCAAGCTCGGAAAGGGTTGTTTCACTGTGAGAAAAGTAAAGCTATGGAACTGTTTCCAGTGGACGTGTAATGGGCAGTTCAATTGGTAGTTTAAAAAAAAAGCTGGAGGATTCTGCAAACAAGGAAGTTTGCAGAGTTACTGGTATTGATAATAAAACGTAGAGTGAGTCCAGGGAAATTTCCGATTGCCACTTGGCGAGTCAGGAAGGAATTTTTCCCCTCATAATTGCGTGGGGGTTTTTTTGCCTCATCTGGATCAACAGTTAGGAGAGGTAATGAGGATATTGTAGATGGGTTATACCTACTATACTACTTACCATAAAAACCCCTTGCATATATAGAATATGTTCCCCAGCCCCAATCACAAAACAATTAAATTTTAGAATAAGTCCCCAGAAATTACTTACTTCCCTTCTCCCGGCCTCTGAAGAGCGGCAGCCAGCGGTATTCTATTATATATACTGTATTCTATTATATGCTAAAAGTGTATTATTTAAGGGTGGACATGCACCTTTAAGATTGGTTAGGTCAAGGTGTTGGGTTATTGCCATGGAACTTTGCAGTTCATAAGGCAATTAAAATTCTGTTTGGGGGGACGAATAAAGTTTAAACGTTAGTTTACCGCTTGTGTTTGGGTTCGCTTTTTTTTTTTTTCACCGATATTGACAAACTGTTTTCACGGGGTAATATGGATGTTTGTACCTGAGTCTCTAGTGGAGAGTTTCCTTATGAGGCTGGAGATTGGTTCGGTGATCTCGAATTTAACCATTCCAGGGCTGCTTGTTGGATCTTCAAAAAATTTTATATTTCCTTTCCACTGTATTTGAGGCCCAATTGTTGCATGCGCCTCTTTGCATCTAGCAATGGAATTCCCTTGTTGTAAAAACCATGAGAATCAGGACATATTTTAATGATGTATTTTCAAATAATAAATCCCAGCTGGTCGGTGATATACGAAGAGGATTTTGTCACGTCTCTGCGTTTGAGCAAGTTTTGCTATCAAAGGCCCAGCTCGTCTCCCAGTATTGGACCTTGGCTGAGACTCGATGAGACTTTTTTTCTAATGTTAAAATGAGGTGGTTAGGACCCTTTACTGCCAAATTGTGTTTGTATCCAGAGTCTAGGAACTTGGACAGGGTATGTGGCCTCAGCTCTTTCGGGAAGCCGATAAGTGCAGGTTCTGTCTGCGGAGACATGTTTTAAAGCGTCATCTATTTTTGGTGGGCGCGCCTGTAGTCCTGTTGCAGGAACTATAACATTTGATTCCAGGGGGGGTTATGGGCTGCTCTCTTAGTGTGGAGATTGTTCCCTCCGTTTCACCCACTCTAACCCCTTAGGTGTTGGGCATGTCACTTCTCAAGTGGTATATTGATTGACTCTGAGTGAGAAGAGAGAGGGAGTGCCGCCACAGCCCTTTGTGCCTTGGATCTTGTCCTATCGGGCTCGGGTTGGTCTTGGAATGTGACTTCACTTTGTTATTACAAATCTGGAGTCAGTATTAGCCTGGATATGTTTTCAGCGCGGGAGTTTCTCTGGGATTGGCTACTTACTGCCATCTCTGATACAAGGGAGGAGGAACGAAGGGTCAGGATGCAAGGCAGGGGTGGTAGTGGTAGGGGACTCCAATGCTAAGGAAAGTAGATAGGGTAAATCTGCCGCCAAGACCTTACATGCCGACTGTGGTGCCTGCACTGGGTGCTAGGGTTCGAATGTGGGGATGTGTAGACAGATGATTGGGTGGGGCCGGGTGTGACCCGGTGGGTCTTGGTTCAACATTGTGCAAGACAAAGTTAGAGGTGAGGTGAGTCTTAAACGGATTTCCGAAAGCTAGGGGCAAGATAAACAGCAAGGACTCCAGGGTAGTGTTTTTCAGAATACTACCCAGGCACTGGGCATGAAGCAGGGAGACAGCGTGGAGCTTAGGAGCATTAATGCGTGGCTAAGAGAGTTGGTGTAAGGGAAGAAGGGTTGTGTTTTTGAGAACTGGCAGGCTGCTGTCGGCTACAGGCTCTTTCAGTAGGATGGGTGCACATCACTGATGGTGCTGCGCTGTTTGAGAGGAGAAGATGCTGACTAGTGTGGAGGGATTGTAATAGTGGGGGGTGAGGTATTAGCAGTCTCACTGGGATAGATAGACCAGAGGAAAGCAGGGTGTTGATAGGCAGTGGTGGGGGGGAAAGGGGAGGTGGGGCTTAGATAGGGGATAGGGAGGCAGGTATTAAGGTACAAATAAATTACAGGATCCCCCCCCCCCATAATCTAAAAATGTATGTTTGCCAAATGCGAGAGAGGACTGGTGACAAAATGGGAATGGAAAGATGGCATTGATGAAAAGTATGATGTAATAGGTATAGCAGAAAACGTGGTTTTGAAACAGTTCTCACGACCTGGGCTGTAAAATAGAAGGATATGCCTTGTTAGGCAGGGACAGAAAAAAAAGGAAAAAGGGGGAGGAGTATGTGTTTATGTTAAAAAAGAATTGAGCCAAATATTTAAAAGAAGAGATAAACGGTGAAGGATGATAAGTGGGGCAATATGGGGGGAATTAGCAACAGGAAAAGGGGGTGTCATTGGTTGGTGTATGCTATAAGCCACCAAAATGCTGCAGAGAGGAGTGAGTCAACTCATATGCAGTTGCAAGGGGCTGCAAGTTGTGGGAGTGTGCTCCTTATGGGGGACTTCAATTAACCCTGGACATGATTGGCGGTGGACTGGAAGTGCCCATCACAGAAAAAGGAGATGAGTTCTGGAATTTGCTGCAGGATAATTTTCCTCTCAAGGTGGTTGAGGTTCCTACTAGAAAAGGAGCTTGTTGGTATTGGTAATATTCTAAATGGGAGCGCATCTATAGATTAAAGATCAACTGGAGCTTAGGGAAATATGTGACATGAAATAGTGGTTTGGACTTTGTATCGAAAGAAAAGTGCGCGGGGTTAACAAGGACAGTTTAATTTCAGGAAAGCAAATTTTCCGGTTAAAGCAGCTCGTCGAATGTCCAACTGGGATAAGTATATCAGGTAAATGTAACTGAACAGAAGTGGACTGTGTTTCAAGAGGATTTTAACCAGTCCACATCTAAATTTATACCTTGGGAAATAAATGTAAAAAAAATAAATCCAAGCGCCACTGTGGCTAATTCTGATGTAAGAGGCAAAGGAAAGGAAGACAAAGGCATTAAAACCTTTAAGCGATAGGACAACGGAAAGGGCCTTTAGGGATTATAAAAACTGTAATAAGGTGCGAAGAAGACAATCAAACTGGCTAAAATCATTAATGAAGTTGGATAGCGGAAGAAAGCATCACTAAGCACTAGTATTAATGTAAGAAGATGAGACTGAAGAATGTGGCCCATTAAATTAATGGGGATAAGTTAGTTACGGAGGATGGCGATAAAGGCAAATGTCTTGATGAATTTTTTCCCTCTGTATCAGTAAAGAAGATCCAAGTACAGTATCACTAGAGTATAGTAGCAATAATGTATAAAAGGATTCAAGGGCACCTTGGTTTAACCCAGGATATGTTAGAAAGAACTAAAGAAGGTTAACTATTAATAAATCTTCGGACCGGATTAAAATACATCCTCGGGTTACTTAAGGAGCTAAGTTCAGTGTTATTAGGCATTGTTTCTCATTTTTGCTGATTCCCTCATTGTCGGTGGTGTGCATCTGGATTGAAAAAGACTGATGTTATTCCAATATAAAAAGGGTAGTCGTCACAGTGGTAATTACGGCTGTAGGTTTAACTCAGTGGTGGGAGGAAGACCTGGAAAGTTTAAGTAAGGGAACATGTTCTAGAGCTATGTTTCAAGGGAACGACTTATAAGTATAACCGCATGGATTTAGGAGGAATAGATGTGTGTTTTCAAAACTAAACTGGCTTGGCTTTTATGAGGAAGTAGTAGAAATGTAGACTCTGGCATAGCAGTAGATGTAGGTAGTTTATGGATTTTGCAAAGGCTTTTGATACCAGCCCCCACAGGCGGACAATGAATAAGCAGGGCGCGTACTAGGGTCTAAGAAGATCCGCGGCACCTCGGGCACTCCAGGCGCGCGGCAGCGCGCCAGCAAAATTTTTTAGGCCACGCCCCTTCTCCGCCCCAATAGAAGACACACCCATCTAGGACTTAATGATGATGGCCAAAAAGACCAGAAGACAGATAGATAACCACAAACATGACACCACAGCCCAGATATGCTAAAACAGACAGAAAGACAGTGAAATAGCCAGACAGAGTAGGAGATTGGGTAGAGAGACACAAATTAATGAAACAAAAGGCACAGAACCTGGCAATATCATTATATTAATGGTAGTAGCAATCTGGTAATGTTTAAACTTAATGTTGTGTTCAGTGTAGTCAGTCGCTTGCCATCCTTTTGGCCAGGGAGGACTCTTTACTCTACATGGACCTCTGCACCTACTGCCCCTATCTTGGTCCCTCTCTCTATCTGAACATATATCTAATGCTGCGATCTATCTACTCTGCTATCTATAATCTAACTCTGCTATTATGTATCTATCTAACTTGCTATTATCTATCTAAAAACTCTGAGATCTATCTATCTATCTCTCTATCTAATCTGCTATACTATCTATCATCTATCTAACTCTGCTATCTATCTAAATCGCTAGCTGATCTACTCTGATATCTATTTAACTTCTGCTATCTATCTAACTATGCTATCTAGCTTCTCTACATCTAACTCTGCTATCTATCTATCTTATCTAATCTGCTATCGATCTATCTATCTAACTCTGCTATCGATCGTACTCGCATTATCTATCTAAATCTGCTATTATCTAACTCTGATCTGCTATCTATCTACAACTCTGCTATCATCTAACTCGGCTATCTACTAAATATCTGCTATCTCTATATATCTACTCTGCATATATCTATCTATCTATTATCTTGCATTCTATCTATTATCTAACTCTGCTAGCTATATATTATCTAACTCTGCTATTCTATATAACTTGCTATCGTATATGAAACTCTGTATTATCTATCTCAACTCTGGCTATTTCTATCTATCTAACTCTTGCTTTATCTATCTATCTATCTATCTGTTGTCCCCCGCTCCTCTCTGCTATCTATCCGATCTAACACTGCTATCTATCATCGACCTCTGCTAATTATCTTATCTAATCTAACTCTGCTATCTTATCGATATATCAAATATCTAACTTCTGCTATTCTATCCTCATCTAACTCTGCTATCTATCTATCTATCTAACTCTGCTATCTTTAATCAACTTCTGCAATATTTCACACAAGTCTATGGCAATATCACACAAGTCTATGGCAATATCACACAAGTCTATGGCAATATCACAATGTGGGACATAGTGCCATTGGGTGGCATGAATGGATAAGGGGGGGAGGAGGACATTTTCTTTAATTACTTTAACATATAATACATATTAATGAGTTTAGGAATCTACTGTGATGCTCCCACTGTCTTTTAATGTTTTAAAAAGATTTGACTGGGGCTATCTTCCTCTTTCTGTGGGCAATGGGAGCAGTCCCGGAACAGTGTCTGCCAGGACAGAATCCTCCATGGGCATGCCACTCAGAGTGCCCCCCTGGTGGTTGATGTAGTGCCACCGCCATGGCATTGTCCAACAGGATTCTGACAAAGTGTTTTGTCAGTTGTTCTGTCAAGTGAGAAAGGGCCAGGTATATGGCTGTAGTTACGGACGCTGATCGGAAGAAGGAGTCTTGTGTTGACCAGACGCCTTGCGTCGTGAGGGGACCGTATGCTGCCCCCCACCAATAACAGATAGCGTTGTGGAGATCACCGTCCACAGAGGGCAGAGGAGTTGTTCCTTTCTGAAGGTTGCGGTCCTGTGTCCACATACCAGGGACCTCGGATGGGTGAGTTTAAAGGGTTATGTGAGTCCAGAGAGCTGTTCCAAACTGTCAACATGTGGCGTTGAAACATGGCATATGGAACTGCTTGGATGGCTGATAACATTTTCCCAACTAAGCGAATGGCTGACGGATTGAGATCCGGGCTTTTCCAGAGTCAGGCGGGCTGTAAGCTTGTCGCTTGGTTCTTCTCAGAAGTGAGGAGATTTGTTGTCGGAAGTGTGAAAATGTCAGTGGGGGCTGGGAATGAATGATGATTTGCGAGGGTTGATAATCCAACGGAATAGGTTAGGTTTGAGCGCAAGTTTTCACATGTGTTGAGGCCAGGGTGAGGTATGATGCTTTGATCAGCAGGCGTCTAGGTAGGGAAGGAGGAAAATACCTTGCAGGCTGCCAGACAAACCATCACCTTGGTGAGACCCGAGGGGCCATTGCCAGAGCCGAAGGGGAAGGCCGTAAACGGATAGTGCCGCTTTCAACTGCGAATCTCAGGAAGCGATGGTGGCCCTGCCAAATGGGAACAGTAGGACTGGGGTCCTGTTTGTGAGGTACGCTAAGAAAATCTCCCGGTTCTATGGCCAGAATGACTGAATGTAGTGATTCCATTTTGAAGGACCTTTCGGACATACACGTTTAGCACTAAGACTAAGACGCGGAAGGTTCCGTCTTTCTTGGAACTAGGAAGAGGTTTGAGTAGAAACCTAGAAACCTGTGGGAAGTAGGTACGGAACAATTACCTTGGACCACAATAGTAGGGCTATTGCTTGGTTTAGGGCTTGCTGTGTGGATGGGCTCTGTTGGACGGGAAGAAAACATCTTGGGGGACAAGAGAAACTCTATTCGATACCTTGAGAGATAACTTCCAGAGTCCAGGAGTCCGTGGATGGGTGGTTCCACGCTTCCCGAAAAAATCTTAGCCGTCCTCCATCCAAGATGAGGGTGGGTAGTCATGTCGATTTTGGTTTTTTCCGCCGGTGGGGCGAAAGGATCCCCTCCTATTGGACCAGGGTCTGCAAGATGTTTGTCTTCTGGAGGAGCCTGGACTGATTGCTTGCAGGAGTTCTTTGGGCGTAGCGGAAGGGGTGAAAGGAAGGGTGCCTATGGGAGGTAGGTAGCCTACGGGGTTGTTATGGGGAAGAAGGAACTTTTCCCCCAGTTGCTTGAGAAATTATTTTCTTTAGTTCGGTCCAAACAGCTGTCCACCTGAAAGGGAAGACTGGTTAGGGCCTTTTTGAAGCCGCATCGACTGCCCAGGTTTTAACCAGAAGCCCTTGGTGTCAACGTTACGGAGGCCCGAGCGATAGCCGGCTGGATTCTAAAGCTGTGTCTCAATATAAAACCGCCGCATCTGATAAAACCTGAATTATATTTGTTGGGACAGAGGTCTTGGTATAATGATTGAGCGATACTTCCACATTTGCCATCCAAGCGGAGGCAAAGGTGGGTCTTAGAGCAGGCCCTGAGGCTGAAAGAATATTTTTAATAGTGCCTCAATGCTGCGATTGTTTGCCACTTGGAAAGGGGAATGGTGGTGGCTCTAGAGAGTCTTCTGAACAATGTGTCCCTAAAAATGGTGTCTTACCAGACGCGCACACGGAAGAAGCGATTATATAGGTACACATTTAGAAGCTTTATCTTTTGGACATAAAAGAAACGATAAAAAGGGAAATCCTGGGGTATTGAACTTGTGACCTTCGAACAGTTACTTCTTAACCTGGGGCCTTACTGTGTGCCAACACTGAATAAGAGAGATACATTTACATTTAAAGCTTTATCTTTTGCTGGGAAAAGAAAAAATATATAATATGGGGGCGGAGCTGACTGGCTATGTGAGGAGACGTGCCTGAGGGGAGCTCCCGCTAAACGGCCCAATTCAGCATAAATAATAAGCTACAAACCTGCTCTAGCTCAAGAACTTCTCACCGTAAGATAAGCCAGAACCCCCACACATGGGCCCCAGGAAAAATCAGGGCCCCGCACCGCAAGGGCGAAACCACAGACTTTCTAAAAAGACCGGACACCAACCCTAGGCCCCTCCCGATGGCGGCGATGGCACAGGGCGGGAAACAGAGGACACACACCCTGCACAAAGGAAGACCTCCGATCCCTCTACAGAAACATCGGCGGGTAATAAAGTTGTCCCAAGGAACAATAATACACGAGCTCAAACAAGAACTGACGCATTGGGAGACAGAGTATCCACACTGGAACAGGTGACAGACCAACTGTCCATTTTTAGTCAGCAAACAGAAGCCGAGCTGCAGGAAAATCCGCAGGGACATGTACTACTAAGGATGCACAGGAGGACTTGAGAACAGAATGAGAAGGAACAACATTCGCCAAGAGGAATCCCAGAGGAAACACAGGACTTGGAGCCTTACCTCACAAAACTCTTCTTACAGATCCTCCCCCGGAGTCGGACTATGACCTGACGCTGGATCGGGCCCATAGGGCCTTGCGACCAAGCCTCCCACAGACGAACCTCCAATGCAATGTCATCTGCAGGATACATCATTACAGAGCCAAAGAAGCCTATATGAATGCTGCCAGGAACCAGGAATCTATAACCATGGAAGATACCCTATAAAACTGTTCCAGGACCTGTCACCGCCACACTGGCAAGGAGAAAAGAACTGGAGACTCATAACCGACATCCTATTGAAGAACAAAATAAAATACAGATGGAGATTTCCCTTCAAACTCTCGGTCCTGGCCAACGGTAAACTCATATCTCTCAGCACACCGGGACCAGGGCCTGACTTCCTGAAGAGGCTGGGAATATCAGGAACAGCACTGGAAAACGGCTGCCCCAGCCTCACGCTTCACCCACCAAGCCTCAATGGCCATGGTGCCCACCAAGAAAACCCAACTACAGTGATCCAGCCGACCACGGGAGGCTAGAGCTGCCTTAGAACACCACAGATCATTTCACCGCAAACGGGGACCACCCACTCAAGCGGACCCAAAAAGAGCCATGCTTCCAATCCACCCATACCCCCGAGAGGGGCACAGGTACCTTTCAAATATTGGGGAGGGGGAGGGGGGGGGGGAGGGTTGGGGGACTCCGCAAAGCCCACATCATCCACTTCAACCAGGGTACGGCCCAACCACTGCCCATGAGGACACCCACCGCACCATATTAATTGTGGGGGAGCGGGGCGATTGGCCCCATTGGGGGACTCGGAGGGAACCATACACCCCGGCCCACACTAACCGACCCCCACTGGGGACTCAGATCGTACTATCCTAGAGGTGAAGTACCTCCCCTTGGGACAGGAATGTTGATCTAGCTACCCTCTCAGACACCTCCCCAATCTTTAACCCTCAGTGGAGAACTGACAAAACTATAAAATCTCTGTACTGGTCCACCCACAGAAAAACTCCTGGACTAAAAGCAAAACTATCCACAGAAACTGTAAATGAGAGACTGTCATCTCCACCGGTGAACCAAAGGCGAGAATTCCAGAAAAAACAGGGGGGGTCTGAGGGGAAGAGGGAAAATGAATCACAAGGTCAAAATGTCCATAACAAAATTGTAATCTCATTGGTGTTTTAAATGAAAAATAGTACTGTCTGCAAAAGTATGACATAAAGTATTAATGCAGAGGGTGGACGGTTAAATATACGGAGAAAAATATGAGTGAGACAGAGAGCAAAAAGTTATAATTTAGACTGATTACCATAACAACTCTGACCCACTGCCACCCAGACAAAATTAAGGTAGCAAAAATGTAAATGAAGGTAAAAGGGCACTACATATCTGTATAAAACCTTAAACCGTATTTGAGGGACTGACACCTAAGCCAAGACATGACAACACCCATTATAGAAAGTTATTTAGAAGTCACACAAGAGATCTTTCCAGGACAGAATACGAAAGGGGATAGGTTCCAAAGATGGGCGGACGGACAGGGGAGGGGGGGGGGCGAAACCGTGGACTTGTAAACCCACGATGAAACGAGTTACAAAGCACTTTATTAACCACCCCCGCCGTTAGCTACTATGAGCTACTGGCAAATCGAAAAAGGGGTGGTGAGACGGGGGCCCCGCGGGGCGGGCATTGGTAAGGCCGGTTTCCAAAAGAGAGCGGTATAGGACTCCCCTCCACGAAACAGTGGGAAATCCACTGGTAGTCACTAGATTAGTGCGGTAAAAATCTACGTACCCGAGAACTCAGCCATGACGACTGACTCTCAGAAGAGAAGTTATAAAAATGACATCAATTACAAAATATTAATTGTTTACAAGGTTTTTTGTTAAGTTTTTTAGTTTTGTGCAGTTCAGAAATACAGCCAAGGCTGATGAAAATGTCAAAACATGAGAATATTATTAAACTGTTAATTCCAATAGAGCAAAACTAAATATACCAAAGGCACTAAAATATTCATTGTTCTTTTTTCTATATATGAGCCGGATGTATTACAAGGGTTTCCGGGGCAGCGGGGACCAACCAGAAAAATCAGAAGCTCCAAAGGGCAAAACAACAACCACCTCACCAACAAAAGAAAAGAACGACGCAAAACCCAAAGTAACACTTAATATGAAAACACATCTACACATATTCACCCAAAACGCAAAGGGCCTAAACTCCAAAAAAAGGAAAATAGCAACACAATACCTCAACAAATCCCACCCGGACATTATAATGCTACAAGAGACCCATTTCAAAAAGGCAGGGAGCCTAGATACTGGGGGAGGAGATACCCAACGCCTTATTATGCGTCAGGCCCAGACAACGCGAAGGCGTTGCTATCCTCTTCAACAAAGAATAGTATTCACTGAAGAAACAACCTACAGAGACCCACAGGGATCATATCTGATTCTTACTGGAAAGATACAAGGCTATAAATTAACACTGGTCAACGTGTACGCACCAAATACAACCAAAAGGACTTTTACGGCGAACTTGCCAATAAATACTAACGACACAACGGGCCCACTGATAATAGCAGGAGACTTCAACACAACAATGAACACGTCCCTGGATAGAGATGTCCACCACCAAACGACAATAGAGATCTCCAATAAGCACCTAAGTCTCTGGACACTTGGAGACTCACCAAACCCTAAGGCAAGGAATACACATTCTTTTCAGCACCACACAATGATACACTTGGATAGACTACATATTTACCACCCAACAGCTTATCTCGCAGATACAACAATCCACGATATCCGAAATATCCTGGTCTGATCATGCATTTGTATCCCTGAAACTCACAGATATAATGAAAGCGAGAACACAAAGACATGGAGGCTAAATGATCTCTTTTAGACACCCCCAAGGACAGAGACCGGCTGACTAAGGAAATAGAGAGTACTACTTCAAACTCAATAAAAACTGAAGGAATGCCGTCATCTATGGTGTGGGCTGCACATAAAGCAGTCATCAGAGGGAGACTGATACATTAGCAGCACAGGAAGAAATAGGGAAAAGGCAATCCAACACATACATAGTCCATTCGCTCACTAGAAAGATCCCTAGCACATACTCACTCACAAGAAATTCACAGCAACTGACTAAGGTAAACAGGAGCTTAGCTCCTTACTCACAGACAGAGCAGAAAAAGCTTTAAGATTGACAAACCAAAATTTACAGCAAAAGCAAATAAACTAGACACAAGCTAGCTAGAAATAAATAATCGTCTCAACAAAAACCAATTCCACCCCATAAGAAAACCCCTTGGGGTCTCTGGAAAATGACCCCCAAAAAATTACCTCCATGTTTGCCTCCTTCTACCAACAATTATACGAGGATAAGACAACAGACCCCAAATATGCGAAAACACAAAATCAACAACTTTCTGAAAACACTTGAACACCAACGATCCCGCAAGACAACATAGACAAATTACAATCCCCCTTCACATATACAGAACTGACCTCAGCACTATCCGACTTTAAAGTAAGAAAATCCCCAGGCCCAGACGGCTTTACCGCACTCTACTACAAAACCTTATAAACACAATTAGCCCCCACATGCTGACGGTATTCAATAACATACTGGAAGACAAAGAAAAATTCACTGTTGATATGTTGGAGGCAAACATGATAGTAATACCAAAAACGGACAAAGACATCACAACAGGCCAATTACAGACCCATATCACTAATTAACAACAATGTGAAACGATTCGAAAAATGCTAGCAAACAATCCTCTCGACACTCGTACATTACGATCAAACGGGTTTGTACCCGGCAGACAAACGACGGACAATGTAAGGAAAGTCTTATCCCTTACAATTAGCGAATATCAGAACAGATCATTAGACGTAGAAAAAAGCCTTTGATAGGGTGGATTGGACTTTTCTAAGAAGTGTACTACACAAATTTGCCTTTCCACCAAAATATATCAGTGCTGTAATGAGTCTGTATATAATCCAAGGGCTAGGGTAAGGATATGGGGTACCCATCCGACTTAATACATATCAAAAATGGCACCAACCAGAGGGATGCATTATCTCACTTGCTCTTCGCCCCTCGCATGGAACCGTTGGCCCAAAAAAACGAAGCACTGAAAGCTTCACGGGATTAACTAACACGAAACAATCAAAGATCACACTATTGCGGCGATACGCTTGTTCCCTTACTCAGCCATTGATATCTCTCACTATATAAAATATTGAAGAATTCGGAAAGATATCAGGCTTTAAGATTAATATCCAAAACTGTCGCCTATCCAGTAACATTCCCCAGTCTCTCAGGACAACCTGAGGGAACACTTCCATTTCAAATGGGACACCTCCTCCTTCAGATACCTGGGAGTCCACCGTGCAAAGAAACCCTAAAACTACACACACAAATTAGCCACAATGTTTACACGGCTAAAAAGCTACTAAGATCATGGACAGAAAACCCGATCTCTTAATAGGCAGAGTCAATGCGGTCAAAATGAAATCTTACGAAGATCCTGTATCTGTTCAGAGCCTTGCCCATAACTATCAAAAAATCAGACTTACAACTCTACAAAGCGCCATTACAAAATTCATATGGAAAAACAAGAGACCCAGAATAAAATCGGATTACTTGGCCAGACAAAAGGATAAGGGGGTCTTGGTCTGCCCAAACTATATCAGTATTACCAGTCTGCCAGACTAGCCACAAATGTCACAAGGGTCAAGCGGAGGAGAAAATGAGACGGGGTGGGTTGACATTGAAAACGAATTACTATCTCCATTACACTCCTCCTCCATTTTGTGGGCTCTTGCCCAGGACAACCCCAACGATTCCGTCATATACCAAATATCCAGCACACTTATACGCATGGGACACCTTCAACAATCCTACAAACTGATTTGAACACCCATCAAGTCACCATCCATTCTTTCATATTCCAACACTACCCTAGGCATGCAATCAAGCACGGCTAACTACTGGAAGACGAAGGGAGTAAACCGCTTTAAAGATATATGTGATAAATCAGGAATTATACCATGGGAGGACATCAAAACAAAACTGAAAAATAGAGGACAAATACGGTACCAATATGTACAACTACGACATTTCTTTACACAAATGTCACCAGTAGCACAACTAAAACAACCACATATTCGAACAACTAGCGACCCAAACTAGAGAAATCAGAGGACTGATTTCCTCAATATACACAACTGATCTGGCAAGACACATATGAATTCAGACAAAAAGCTATGACCAAATGGGAAGGAGGCTCTGCAACCCCATAACAGACGTTCAATGGAACTCTATCCTCAACAATCAAGCAAATGTACAGCAAATATAGTACTAAAGGAGAAATCATACAAAATCTTATACAACTGGTATACGACCCCCTCCTTCTCAATAAAGTCAGCCCGTCTCTGCCCAACAAATGTTTTAGAGGTTGTAACCAACCCGCAGACCAACTACCATGCTGGTGGCTCTGTGACGAGGTGAAAAAACGTGGAGGAACTGCGAGGAATTACTCTCAGACATCCTCTCTACTAAAATAACCCTTTCACCACACACAGCTCTGCTGAACCTACCAGCAACAGGCTAACAGAACCACACAAACCCTAATCATGTACAATGTACAGCAACAAGGGCGATGATAGCATCAACATGGAAACAACTAAGCCCCACGAAAAATGCACTAATTGAAAAGGTATGATGGTATATAAAAACGAATATTTAGCACACACGCTCAACAACTCCCTAGGGAAATGGAATGAGGTGTGGGACACTTGGGTCCTAAAAATGGGCCAGAGAAAACTCCCAACAAGAGAATCCGCAGACTAGACTTTCGGTGACAAGGGATGGGAAGCTCCCCGGTGCACCGAATAGGGATCAATAGTCAAAAAACATAACAGCACAAAGGGTAGATAGATAACAGATTCGAAAGATAGGATATTAAAGAACCATGAAACTCCGGTCTTTCTTTTAGCAGATTTATGTGCATCTCTGTAGTATCTCATGAAGAGTACTATGAGTTATATGTTTATTTATTGCTATGTTACACTGCGCAAATTTATGTAAGATGTACTCTGTCTTTCTTTTTTTTGTTTGGGTATTCCATGTTTGTTTTGTTGCAGGAAAAGATAATCTAACGTTAACAAAAAAAAATATAGGATCGTTCCCTGATAGACTTGAAAGCTTTGTTACCGCAGTTTATACCACGCAACTGCTGGTAACAAGCCGTCCAAGCTTTTCAGGGACTTCTATTGGTCTGAACATCTGTATAGAATACTCGAGAGACAGTGAATAAGGAGTCGGGGGCATGGTCTTTGATGACTTCATGGGCTGTGGGTTGTACACAAACCTGAAAGCCTTCTTAGTTCTTAGATTTATTTCTCACATGTCAAATGCAACATACGTAGGAAGATTTTACATGTAATGGTGTTCAAGGGAGAAAAGCTTTCACATTAGGTTTTTAAACATTTAAGTTAGTTCTCCTTTAACTCTAGAGAATAGTGTTTTGGAAGATCCTCTTGGATTGAGCCCTGAATGTTAAGAACGGACGGACTGATTAGAGTTATCTACAGCTTCACGGGTGGTAGATTGTGACTCCTGTTCAGGAGTGTCATATTAATTTTCACCTTCCTCTGTGATCTCATCGTCCTCTTGAGAAGAATCCTCAATTAAACAGGATGTCATAGGTTCTGGTGGCCTGGCAGGTCTGGAGTCGCTGTCTGTAGTCACCAGCTTTTTTTTTAAATTACCATGATATAAGTCATATTTTGTAAGTTTAGGCTAGAGAGGTAAACAGGGAGAAACACAAGGATCCTATCCCAATAGATATACTCAGAACAGGCTGTCTGACTATCTGAAGATTGCAGAATGGAGTGCTGGCAGAATGCGGGTGCTGCTAAGAGAACAGGACGAGGGAGCTGATGAGCGAGAGACGATCGATATATGGAGCTGACGAGTCATTGTAGGAGTAGGCCGCGTGCTGTACAGCGGGAAGCGGTTACAGGAACTCTTCCGCGAGAGCCAGAGCCGCCCCGCACACGAGGTAAGAGCGCACCAAGGGAGAAAAGGGCACGAGAACCAGCAGGGAGAGCTCCCACCATCTGAGGAACCCAGGGCCTTACCAGAGGGTATGGTATCCGTTGGATGCTGGATCTGGCGGAAGGAGAAGGATGGCTGCAACAGTGTGGATCTATGTAGTTGTTGAGCTTCCAGTAAGTAGTCCTTGATCTGATAGGTGGTAAGTGCAAGGCTTTCCCAGGGATGTGGTCTGCACTAACAGAGGAGGGGGGAACTGCCCTGGTCTGTGGGCTCACATGGGGATGGGCTGGGAGGGGGTACCTTACAGCTGTTCCTGAGGTAGATCTTCAAACTTGTGGCAAAACTAAGTCTGTGTGGAGTCCAATAGAAGGGGGTGAAGCGGTAACTTCCAGCTGTTCAAGAGTAGAAAAGTTTCACATCAAACGTGGGAATAGGCCAGGTCTGTGAGGGTCCGGTGGGGAAGGCTGTAAGGGGTTACCTTCCAGCTGTCCCTATGTAATATCTTGATAGAGAGAAGAGTAGTCCAACTCCTGAGTGGACTTGAAAAACGAAGCAGGCTGTGGTGCTGCAAATAAAGGTAAGGGGAGGAGCACCAGAGCCTATGCAAAACTTCAATTACTCAAGTGTCCGCCCTGGAGGTGGAATACTTAACCCTGCTGTGCTGTGGCCCAAGGCTGACAGAGAAACAAGCATTTGCAGACAAAAATCTCGTGGTGGTGATTAAACAATAGCAACCCTTTTCTACAGAGATCTTTAGGAAAAAAAACACAGAAAAATATAAACTACCTCTATTTAATCAAAGTTTTATACCTACCATTTTAATGGTTTCTTTCGGGGCAAAAAAAAGCAATTTCTTTAAAATGAATTCAAACTAATGTACCAAGACATTCTATTGCAACACCATAACAAAAATAGTAAAATCTTGTTTTAACAATCTTCTCACCAAATAATCTCATAGTTACATTATTGTATAAAAGTATATTAGAATACATTCTAGCCAAAAAATACACACCTGGCTCATCTTTGTTTCATCATTGCACCTCCTTGCACCAGCAGCATGTTGCGGTTTTGAGGTCACTTCATTTTCTTCTTCCCATCCTCAAAGCTTGAATCCTCCAGACCAGCTTACATCACTCTGTTCACTGCTGTTATAGCCCCTGTAACTGTCATATCCACTGAAAAGGTCATGACATCCTCTACTTCTCCATCCATTGAAAGGTCTTCTGGAAAGCGAGCCATTTTAGTCTGTGAGCAGAAACAATGGAAATGTTCATAAATTTTTTTTTTTGGGGGGGGGGGGTGGAGTTACAAGTCTACTTTCTAACGTGTGGATAGGCAGGGCTCCCGCTTCCCATAAAGAAAAACAGATGTTTTTATTGTTTTCCTATCAGTGAAAGATTTCTATGCTCAGAAAATATCTAAGCCAAGGAGGTAGTTGTGAAGAATAAAATTCCCTGATAATAAAAAAATTGCAGTTTTTTTTTCTACCATTTCTTAATCAATGAATAGGCGTGCTATGCTAAAGTGTGAAAGGACCTTGTGGCATTTTAATAAGCATCCAACTGGAAAGAACCCACCAGGGTTTAGTTTAAAGGGGATGGTCCCCCTTAAAACAAAAAAACAGGTCAACTGACAGTTACCTGCCGTCAAATCATATTTTGCACTTTACATACCTGCATTACTAACCAGATATTTAACTATTATTATTGTCCCCATTTGGCAGAGTAAGCTGGCCCCTCCCCCATGGTTCATCAAGGCTGTGACTGCTGCCATCCCAACCAATGATTGACTGCTGTTTCTCCTGCTGCATTCTCTACACATGCTCAAGGAAAAAAGCTCTTTGAGCAGAGGGAGGAGGCAGATACCTTTGTCAGAAAACAAGTAATTATCATAAAAATATCTGGTTTGAAATGTATGTAATAAACTGGTAAAAATGGCAGTTGGGGTTGCCGGCAGATAACAGACTGGTCACAGTTTTTTGTTTATTGTAAAAATGTACAATTGCGGAAAAATATGTACAATTAAACAGGAACATTATTTGTAAAATGCCGCAATGGTATTGTAAGAGCGATCATAGAACTGCGATCGCAGTCTTAAATCTACAATCGCGGAAAAGATTGTTAAAGTTGCAGTATCGCAAAATATAGATGCTGCACCTTTAAAATATGGCCCAAAGATTAGGCAAATTTTACTAAAGTGAAATGATTTCATCAATAACTTCAATTTACAACCAAATAGAATGAACTACCAGAACATACTGTCCCCACTAACCTAATTGTCTACATAAATTGTTATCTCTGTGTGACTGCCTATAATCCTGGATACAGACATAGGCACAAACAGCAAAAATGTCGAATTAGCTTCATTCCCAACTCCATCCACTAGATGGCAGCATTGCATTAATTAGGAAATGTGCAAATTCTGAGCTGAGCTGAAGCTGGAGGGCCACCGTCCTACAGCCTACAAGGATTCCAGCGCTAGCTAGAGCAGGGATTCTTAAACGGGTGCCTCCAGGTGTTTAAAACTACAACTCTCAGCATTCCCCAACTCTGTAATTGAGGAATGCTGGGATTTGTAATTTCAAAAACATCTGAGAGGCACAATGATTGAGAATCCCTGAGCTAGAGGCACAGTGATCCAAAAAACTAACCTCACAATCTTATAAAAGAAGATAAAAAGAAAGCAAGAGCTATGGAAATAGCACCAAAAGGCCACATAAAGACAACAGGACTCCCACCATGTGCCTGTTGTCTGATTACAATACTATATACAACCACATTAAATATAATAAGATTGGAAATATGAATTATAACCTGTAATAGTATTGTACATATAAACACATATAAATAGAACAGATTACATGATGAATACCAACAACTATAAAACAAAAGAAACCACCTATAAAGCGAATCACTGGGTATGAACAAGGTAGAACCTGTGCATGGTGGGTAGATACATCAAGTATATGGCAATGGCACACAAACATATGGCAAATACCACACAAGTCTATGGCAATGGCAATACCACACAAGTCTATGGCAATACCACACAAGTCTTTGGCAATGGCAATACCACAAGTCATGGCAATACCACAACAAGTCTTTGGCAATACACACAAGTCTATGGCAATATCACCAAGTCTATGGCAATATCACACAAGTCTATGGCAATATCACACAAGTCTATGGCAATATCAGCAGTATCAAGTCTATGGCAGTATCACACAAGTCTATGGCAGTATCACACAAGTCTTGGCAGTATCACACAAGTCTATGGCAGTATCACACAAGTCTATACAAGTCTATAGTGGCAATATCACACAGTATATGCAATATCACACAAGTCTATACAAGTCTATGGCAATATCCACACAAGTTTATGGCAATATCACACAAGTCTATGGCAAATATACACAAGTCTATGGCAATATCACAAGTCTATGCCAAATCACAAGTCTTTGGCAATATCACACAAGTCTATGGCAATATCACACAAGTCTATGGCAATATACACAAGTCTATGGCAATATCACTCAAGTCTATGGCAATATCACTCAAGTCATGGCATATCACTCAAGTCTATGCAATATCACACAAGTCTATGGCAGTATCACACAAGTCTATCGCAGTATCACACAAGTCTATCGCAGTATCACACAAGTCTATCGCAGTATCACACAAGTCTATCGCAGTATCACACAAGTCTATCGCAGTATCACACAAGTCTATCGCAGTATCACACAAGTCTATCGCAGTATCACACAAGTCTATCGCAGTATCACACAAGTCTATGGCAATATCACTCAAGTCTATGGCAATATCACACAACTGAGCTCATCCAGAGGGTCAGTCCAATTGGTCTAGATTTAAAGTCACTAGAATAGTTCAGCAGATCTCAATGGGAAATAAAAATCGTTGTTACTGTGTTCATGGTGAAGGTCTATGTGTGGAAATAATCTTCCAGGACAGCAGCCAGTACACACAGCAGCATGCTTCCTCCCTCTCTTCCTGGTATTGCAGTCCCTATGTGACAATCCTCCAATGGTGAAGGCTAGTGCCCAGGGCGGAGCGATCCAGACATGTGATCAGTCACATGACGGGGTGGAGAGACTGCAGCTCAGCCATTTTCCAGTACCAGTTAGGGATACAGTGTGAAATAACTGGTTGGTTTCACATGTGAAAAGCTGTTCTGTCTCCCCATAGTAAATGCAGGAGAGAGTATAAAACATGGTAAATTTTGGGATTTAAAACTGTGTGTCTAAGGCTGAGAGAAGCACATGGTGTTTACTGTAATTGCTTCTCGCTGTGAATGAGATACAGGTAAAGGTGGCCGTACATATGAACGATAATGGATAAATCCAGTCAGGGAATGATGGGATTTACCTGTTAGTGTGTAGGGGTTGTTCCTGACATGGTGTTGGCTATGGGAGTTCAGGTGTGTGAGACACTGGGGAGCACACACAGGGTGATTCAATAAAACTTATCGTTAAAAATGGTGCTAATTTTGCCCTAGCGAATCAGATGTTAGCTTTCATTTAAAAGATAACATTTGAATGGCTAAGGCAAAATTAGCACCATTTTAAACTATAAGAACTTATATTAAAGCTCCCTGATGGTGTTGGCTATGGGGGTTCAGGAGTGTGGGGCTCGGGGAAGAGCATGGTATTGGCAATGGGGTTCAGGTGTGTTGTGGCACAGGGAAGCTCATTGTGTTGGCTATGGAGGTTCAGATGTGAGAGGCTTAGGGCTCGTTCACACTAGAAACTGACAGTAACGCACAGCATGTGTTTCTGTCAGTTTGTATCCATTTTTTTCATACATTTGTATCCATTTTTTAACAATGTGTATTCCATAGTTTTCTATAGAAAATGCATGAAAAAACAGACAGAAATGCTGCATGAACGATATTATGAAATCCTATGGGGTTTTACTGTCTGTCCATTTTTTTAAACAAACCTGCGTGAACGAGCCCTTAAGGGGGCACATTGTTAGCTTTGGGGGTTCAGGTGTGTGAGGCACAGGAAAGCACATAGTGTGGGCAATAAGGGTTCAGGTGTGAGGCTCAGGGCAGCACATAGTGTTGGCAATGTGCTTCCCTGTGCCCCACACACCTGAACCCCCATTGCCAATGCCATGCACTTCCCTGAGCCCCACACTCCTGGACCCCATATCCAACAATGCTGAAGCCCCATTGCCAACACCATGCTCTTTCCTGAGCCTCATACACCTTAACCTCCATTGCCAACACAGTGTGCTTCCCTGAGTCCCCAACACACGCATGAACCCCCTAGCCAACAGTGTTCTTCCATGAGCCTCACACTCCTGAACCCCCATAGCTTTCTTCCATGAACCTCACACAACTGAACCCCCATAGCCAACAGTGTTCTTCCCTGAGCCCCATACTCCTGAAACCCAATAGCCAACACCATGCGATTCCCTTAGCCTCACACATCTGGACCCCCATTGCCAATACCATATGCTTCCCTGTGCTCCACACACACCTGAACCACCTTAGCCCACAGCATGTGCTGCCCAGAGCCTCACACTCCTGGACCCCCATTGCCAATACCATGTGCTTCCCTGTGTCCCACACACCTGAACCCCCATTGCTAATACCATGCACTTCCCTGAGCCTCACACACCTGAACCCCCATAGCCAACAGTTGTTCTTCCATACCTCACACACCTGAACCCCCATAGCCAACAGTGTTCTTCCATGAGCCTCACACTCCTGAACCCCCTAGCCATCAGTGTTCTTCCATGAGCCTCACACTCCTGAACCCCCATAGCCTTCTTCCATGAGCCTCACACTACTGAACCCCTATAGCCAACAGTGTTCTTCCCTGAGCCCCATACTCCTGAAACCCAATAGCCAACACCATGCGATTCCATTAGCCTCACACCCCTGGACCCCCATTGCCAATACCATATGCTTCCCTGTGCCCCACACACACCTGAACCACCTTAGCCCACAGCATGTGCTGCCCAGAGCCTCACACTCCTGGACCCCCATTGCCAATACCATGTGCTTCCCTGTGTCCCACACACCTGAACCCCCATTGCTAATACCATGCACTTCCCTGAGCCTCACACACCTGAACCCCCATAGCCAACAGTGTTCTTCCATGAGCCTCACACACCTGAACCCCCATAGCCAACAGTGTTCTTCCATGAGCCTCACACTCTGAACCCCTAGCCATCAGTGTTCTTCCATGAGCCTCACACTCCTGAAACCCCATAGCTTCTTCCATGACCTCACACTACTGAACCCCTATAGCCAACAGTGTTCTTCCTGCCCCATACTCCTGAAACCCAATAGCCAACACCATGGATTCCATTAGCCTCACACCCTGGACCCCCATTGCCAATACCATATGCTTCCCTGTGCCCCACAACACCTGAACCCACTTAGCCCACAGCTGGCTGCCCAGAGCTCACCTCTGGACCCCCATTGCCAATACCATGTGCTTCCCTGTGTCCCATACTCCTGAAATCCCATAGCCAACACCATGCGATTCCCTTAGCTTCACACACCTGGACCCCCATTGCGTACACCATGTTCTTCCCTGAGCCCCATACGCCTGAAACCCCATAGCCAACACCATGCGATTCCCTTAGCCTCACACACCTAGACCCCCATTGCCAATACCATGTGCTTCCCTGTGCCCCACACACATGAACCCCCATTGCACTTCCCTAAAGCTCACACTCCTGAATCCCCATTGCCAACGCCATGCACTTCCTTGTGCCCCGCACACCTGAACCCTTATTGCCAACACCGTGTGCTTCCCTTGGCCTCACACACCTGGACCCCCATAGCCAACACCATGCACTTTCCTGAGCCTCACACACCTGAACCCTCATTGCCAACAATGTGCTTCCCTGTGCCCTACACTCCCTGTGCCCAACAACATGAGCCACACACCTGAACCATTGTAGCCAACAGTGTGTGCTTTCATGTGCCTCACACACCTGATCCCCACCCCCCTATAGCCAACACGGTGTGCTCCTCACACTCCTGAACCCGCATAGCCAATACCATGTGCTTCCCTGGGCCCCACACACCTAAACGCCCAACAGCGCGTGCTTCCATGAGCCTCACACATGAACCCCCATAGCCAAAACCATGTGCTTCCTATAGCCAATGCCGTGCTCTTCCCTGAGCCCCACACTCCTGAATCCACATAGCCAACACTGTGTATTTCCCTTTCATGAGAGAACGTGAATCTCAGGGAAGCACATAGTGTTGGGTATGAAGCCTTACACAAAGCTGTACCTGCATAGCCAGCACAATGTGCTTCTTGTATGCCATAAATTCTCCTCTAGACACAGCAGGGGCTAAACACCATCCTCCAGAAGTAGACACTGAAGAGTTGATGGTGTTTATCTATTTGCTAATGCCCCCTTCTATTTGTGTTGGAGGGAAGTGTCTGGTTTCTCCTGGCAGCTACAAAGATTTTATAATGAGTAACAAATTCTTAATTTCTCTTTTAGCTGCAAGGGGTCCCAGGCACTTCCCTGAGCCCCACACTCCTGAACCCGCATAGCCAACACTATGCGTTTCCCAGTGCCTCACACACCTTATCCCCCGTAGCCAACACCTCCTTAGGAGAGGACAAAGGGGAATAGAAAAAAGGAACCACGATCTCCAGATTCAGGTGAATAAAAAGGAACCCACCTCCAGAAGAAAAGATGGATGAAGATGATGGATAGTTTTGTTCCCGAGTAGAGGGAGGCAGAAAGGTTTAACAGACGAGGGAGCCAGCTCCAAAGACCTACAAATCGGCGCAGTGGCTGGGAGAACCAAAGAGAGAGATTCAAAAGAGTGACCTTGACCATGAGCCACTTGCTGAGTGGGGGGGCAGACATGAGCCATCCTTGCAAAACGTTTGCACATCCCTCCTGTGGGCCAGCCGGTGGTGGAAATACACAGATAAGGCACAAACCTGATCCTTCAGAGAGCCCTGTGAAAGTCCTTAACCAAGGCCTGTTTCCATAAAACACAGGACCCCACTGGAAGAAGACCTATTTTTATCAGTAGGAATCATGGAACAAAGAATGCTGCATTTATGTAGTACTGGATGAAAGAAGGGACCTTCCACGGCTGTGCAAAGTTGTGACCAACTTCAGGCTGCCAAAGTCAAAGGTTACTTTTCTATTCTCATCTTCTTGACCTCTCCTCTGCTTTCAACACAATAGATCATTCTCTCCTAATGCAAATTCTTCACTCTCTCTAACAGAAACTACTCTGTGTCATAATAAAACATCCTCTCCGGTTCCTTAGTGTAGTGGCTCAGTTCTTGGGCCCCTGTTGTTCTCCCTCTATACTATTTCCCTTGGAGATGTCATTAGCTTATTTGCTGTTAACTACTATCTGTATACCCTATACTCAAATATATTTTATCACCCCCACGCTGACAAGCTTTTGAACCCAATCATGCATCTCAGACTCTCTCATGCATGGCGCCCTGATGCCTCAAACTAAACCTGACTAAAACGGAAATAATAATTTTTCCATCTAAACCTGGTCCTATCCCACCTTTTTCCTTTTCTGTTGACAATACCCCCAATTTACCCTTTTCAGTCAGCACAGTGCTTAGGGGTTATTATTGATTCCTCTCTCTCCTTTTCTTAACAATGTTGCTAAAACCTGTGGCTTTTTTTCTCTGTAATGTTGCAAAAATCCATAGATTCCTCTCTCTTCCGAATACTGCTATGCTTATCCATGCTCTCATCTTTTCACGCTTGGACCATTGTAAACTTCTGTTTTCTGGTCTTCCTGCTTCCCATCTTTCTCCCCTTCAGTCGATACTTAACTCTGCCGCACGCATTATCTGAATCTCTAACAATCAGGAAATTAAATGTCTGTGCTGCTCATCTACCTGGTTCCCCATTAAAAGCATTGTCTACAAAAATCCTTCTCTTAACATTTAATTCCCTTCACTCTACTGTTACTTATATTTCTTCTCTTGTGTCCCCATATATCCCTGCGCGTACCCTCCACTCATCCTAGAACAATATCTTATGCAGACCCCCCCACTCACACTGCCTCCTCTTGCTTTAGAACTTTTTCTCTTATTGCTCCCATCCTCTGGTATTCTATTCCCGCTCTCTCTTCATCAATAAACAAGTTTAAATCTAACCTCTCATCCTGTCTCTCTAAGCACAGCATAGGACTGTTGACACTGCACCAGTTATTACTATGGCACTTGTATGTATGTATAGTTTATTTATAAAGTGCCACTTGGGGATGCAGCGCTGTACAATAACAAAATATAATAAAGTCATACAAGGGGAATAAATAGTTAAGTACATAAATATATATATATATATATATATTATATAAATAAGTATAAGTGCTAGAGCCTTGCCGCAAGAGGAAAGGAGGGCCCTGGCACATAGTGCTTACAATCTAATTAGGATGGTAACATATAGAAACAAAGGAAAGGCTATAATTGCAGGAGTGAGAGGAAGGCAGTGTAAATAAAACAATCATATACTGTGCTGGTTATCAGATAGGTAGGATGCAAATGTAGATTTAAACCTGCTAATTGAGGTTTATTGACATAGAGTGAGGGGAATAGAATACCAGAGGATGGGAGCCACAAGAGAGAGAGGCAAGAGGAAGCAGTACGAGTGGGGAGTCTGTAAAAGGGCTGGTTCTGTGATGATCGAAGGGTGCTGGCAGGAACATATTCAGACACTAGAGAGGAAATATAAGGAGGAGCAGCAGAGCATAGGGATTTAAAGGTTAGGAGAATGATTTTGTATACAATTCGGTGTTTAACGGGGTGCCAGGTTGTTGTCAAGTACAGAAGGATCCTCTTTAATAGAGAGCAAAACAATATGTGTTGCAGAGTTTAGTAAGGACTGAAGGGGAAAGAGGTGGGAAGCATGAAGACCAGTAAGTAGTAGATTGCAATAGTCAAGGCAAGATAGGATGAGAGCATGCATAAGCATAGTGGTGGTCGGAGATTTTCGCTATATTGCAAAGGAAAAATCTGCAGGTTTTAGCAACATAGTTAATGTGGTTAAAAAAAGGAGAGAGGAGTCAATAATTACCTCTAGGCAGCGTGTCGATTGGATAGGGAAATTGGGGATATTATCAATAGAAATAGAGAAAAATGGGACAGGACCAGGTTTAGGTGGGAAAATGATTAGTTCAGTTTTAGAAAGATTCAGTACTTCTAGCCAGGAGAGCTAATGACATCTCCCAAGGAAATAGTGTAGAGGGAGAACAATAAGGTTTCAAGAACAGACCCTGGTTAGAGAGAGAGGATAGAAACCAGGATGCCACTTCATTCTGAACACCCAATGAGTGAAGTAATTGCATTAGGAGGGAATGATCAACTGTGGCGAAAGCAGAGGAGAGGTCAAGAAGTATAAGAATAGAAAATGTATCATTGGCCTTTGCAACCTGAAGATCATTCACAACCATACACAGAGCCATCTCAGTGGAATGCGCAGGACAGAATCCAGATTGCATAGGATCCAATAGGTTATGAGCATGGAGGTAGTGATACGGGAGAAGACTAATCTTTCTAGCACTTTACAGGCTATCAGTAAAAAAAGAGACCGGTAATTAGCTAGACAAGAGTCTAGCGAGGGCTTTTTTTAGTATGGGCTTAACATGGGCATGCCTTAAGATGGAAGGGAAACTTTCAGATGTAAGGGATGCATTGAATATGTGGCTGAGTATAGGGGTAAGCACATGATTACAGTGCTTCAGTAATACAGAGGGCATGGGCTCAAGAGGACAGGTTGTAAGCGGACAGGACAGAAGCAGGCTAGAGACTTCTGAATGGGTCATAGGAGTACATAATCCGAGAATAGCAGAGGGAGGAGAGGGCAACATAATCTGAGTCATCCCTAGGACCAGAGATTTGCATGTGGTTGGACTCCATTTAATGTTTAAAGTAATGCGCAAAGTCCTGGGGAGACTGCAGAGAAAGAAGAGTCAGCAGGCAAGGGGTGCACAAGGGAGTTGAAGATGGAGAACAGGCAATGTGGGTTAGATTTGTTATTTATAAGTTCCCTGTAGAAGTTTTGTTTTGCCAGCAGGAGCCCAGAGCTGAGATGCTGCAGCAAGAGCTTGTAATGGATAGTCAGTCTTTGTACGGGACTTTCTCCACACACGTTCAGCAGCACTCGTGCACCTGTGTATAAAAGGGGAAGTGGGGTTGAGTCACGGATGAGGATTAGAGTACCCTCGGCTGCAGGAATGCAAGGGGGCAAAAGAATTTATCGTGTTAGTCATGATAGAGTTAAAGGAGTTAGCAAGCGAGTCAGGGTCATCAATGGGCAAGAGGTAGGAGAGACTAGAGGACAGGCTTAAGGCGAGTGCCAGGAGTTCAATGGATCTAATATTACGAACAAACTCAGAAGAGGGAGGGACAGGAGGAAGAAGAGAGTGTTGAGCCTGAAACATGATAAGATGGTGATCAGAAAGCGGGAAGAGGTTAGATTGAAAAGATGAGACAGAGAGGTTTTTAGTAACACTAGATCCAGGAAGTGGCCATCCTTGTGAGAACTAGAGTTAGTGTATTGTTGAAGATCATATGCAGAGGTTAAGTGTTGGAAGTGGCAGGGCGAGGAAAGGGAGGAGTTGTCAATATGACAGTTGAAGTCCCAGAATCAGTACAGGACAGTCAGTAGAGAGGAAGAAAGTAAACTAAGTTTCAAAGTCAGAGAGGAATGCAGCTAGAGATGATGTAGATGGCGGTCTGTACGCCACAGCTTCTTGTAGTGACAAGGGGTGCAAGAGCTGAGTCTCAAAAGATGTGAATGAAAGGTCAGGCGGGGAGGTAATATTATTAAATCGACAAAAGGAAGAAAGTAAAAGACCAACACCCCCACCACGACCTGAGGAGCGAGGTGTATGGGAGAAACGGAGCCCACCGAGAGCAAGCAAGGCTTCAAAAGCAGAGTCATTTTGGGAAAGCCAGGTTTCAGTAAGGGCAAAAAGGGGGAAATTATTAGAGCAGAAGAGATTATGAATGATGGTAGATTTGTTAAAGGGCATGTCCACCCCCAAAACTATAATCCCCCCAACTACTGGCCCCATCATGTAGTGTAGTGTAATCCTTACCTCACATCCCAGCTCCATAGGGTTCTCCTGTAGTCCCCCCCCAAAGTCCCAAAAAACTGCCCACCGGAGGCTAGCAGGGCTCTGCCTGCTACCTGGCCTCAGGTAGATTTTTGCCATGCGTACTGCAGCTCTTCTCCCCCCTCCCTCCCCCTCCCTCCAGGCTCTGCCTGCTACCTGGCCTCAGGTAGATTTTTGCCATGCGTACTGCAGCTCTTCTCCCTCCCTCTCCCTCCAGTTCTACTATCCTCCCTAGCATAAACACCCTGTAATATAGTAATCCCCCTGGTCTCCCGCCCCAACCGCATGGTTTTTAATTTTAGAAAGCTCCCCAAACTCATACTTACCTCTCCTCTTTCCTACGCTGCACTGAATGACCGGCAGCCGCGTCCGTGATTGGCTGCCGCTCAGCCAATCACAGACGCGACTGCCGGTCCCGCCCCTCTGCATGCATTCTCGCAAGCAGAGGGCCCGGCAGCGCGGCGAAGGAAAGAGGGGAGGTAAGTAAAAGTTTGGGAGGCTTTCTAAAAATAAAAACCATGCGGTTGGGGCTGGGAGACCAGGGGGAAGGCAATATTAAAAAATAGAAATAAGGGTGGACATACCCTTTAACTAGTGAGCAAGCATTAAGCAGAGAACATGAGAAGTGCAGACAAGATGGTAGAATCAGAGAAATCGAACGTTAAAGAAAATTATACCACGACAGGGAACAGAAGAGGGTAAGACGGTGTGAACGATGGCAGACCGAGATATTACATGGCCCAGGATCTGGGTAAACATCACCAGCAGACAAGTAGGAGGAGGAACAGTGACAGAAGGTGGGAGGAGGATTTGTAAGTGTTTTTTTTAACAGTATTTAAACAAGAGGGAAGTGCAGTGTTAGCATGATGCTGATATAGCGTATAGCAGCAGAAAGAGGGGGTAGAGAGAAGGGAAGGAGGGTTATAAACAGATTTGGGACATCAGTATGGAGGGGTGGAATATGAATTAAATTTAGGGACCATGGTGCAGAAAACAGTGAGACCCAGCCACAGTATATTTATAAGGTTTTCAAGACAAGGATATTAGGTGGAAGTAACACTTAGTTGAAAGTGAATCCTAGACTTCTAAAGTTGGTTGTGTTGATCTCCTTGTTAAATTCCAATTTACTTAGGATATCTTTACTTTGGATGATACTGTCCTGCACAGCAACACAACCAGCACTGCTCTAACCCCATCACTTTGACCCTTTCCAATGTATCTGTATGTTACCCACCTAATTAGATTGTAAGCTCTAGGGGGCAGGGAACTCTTTCCACATGTTTCATGTACTTGTATATTTCATGATGCGCATTCTTATTTATGTATTTATTGACCCCCTTGCATTTTGTTTTCTAATATTGTACAGCGCTGCGTCCCCAAGTTGCGCTATATAAACAAACATATACATGCATATCTTGAGGGAGAGGAATGGTCCAAGGTTCCCCGACTGGTTGAGAACCATGTCTGCCTAAGCCACTGAGAGGCTTTAAAGATGTCCTGCCTGTTTCCCCTTTTTTTTTTAAACTCGTTTTATTAAGTCAATTAACTATTTCATCTGTTACATTTGATATACAATAAAATATTAAACAATTGTGTTTGTGTCATGAATACAATTATACATTTCTTGGTATTTTATCTAACAGTATATAACCAGTGGGGGGGGGGGGTTGGGGATAAAGGATCTAGGAGGAGTCAGTTCGGAGTGTAGTCTGTTTCATAGACTATTAGAGGTAAGTATCATTAGTGAGTCAGAGTAAATTTATGTGGTTACCGGATTTCTAACCAGGGTTCCCAAATTTTGGTAAATTTGTCCTTGCATCCTCTGTGAATGTATATCTTTTTTATAAATGGGATGGGTTGCATGATCATGTCCTTCCAGGTTCGTAGTTTGGGGGATTTATCAGACATCCACTCTAAAACAATTGTACACCTTGCGTAAAACAATAGCTCTTTTAGTAAAGTTAGATGTAGACGCGACCAAATTTCGAAATCTGGTACACCAAATAAGCATAGTTTAGGCTCCGCCAGAACTTGAGTGGACAGCATCCGGTATATTGTGTCAGTTAATCTATTCCAGAATCTTGTTATAACTGGACATTCCCAGATCATATGCCAAAAGTCCGCTTGGTTAGCATGACATTTTGGACAATCAGCTGAGTTGGCTGTTCATATACGAGACATTCGGTGTGGGGTTAAGTAAGTCTGATGCATTATGTTGAGCTGAATAAGTTTGTTATTAGCTGCCTGTGAGGCTTTCATATGTGATTCTGCAAAATCTTTCCAGTCCTCTGTAGTGAGAGCTGAAATATATCTTGTCCATTTGTTTAGGATATTTTGGGACTGTGCAGAGCATGTATGTCTATTTAGGTGTGCGTATATCTCGGATACTGTCCAATTTTCCCCCTTTTGTTTAAACAATTGAATAATAGGGTGTTCATATATTTGGATCGATAAAGTCTGGAATTCAGCCCTTATACAATATCTCAATTGAATATACCTGAAAAGGAAAGAGTTAGGTACCTTATACTGTCTTTGTATCTCTGCAAAAGATATAAAGGTTCCCTGTTTTATTATTTGTGAGACCCTAATGATCCCCAAATTTTTCCATAATTCAGCTACCTCTAGTGCAACTAATTCAGGCAATCTCATATTATGCCACAACGACGCATCACCACATACTCCTGTTAGGTTCATGGTTTTCCTTAAGTTTTCCCATATTTTATAGATTTTTATATGTAGGGGGTACCTCCTCCCAGGATGGAATATGTAGGTGATTCCAGGAATTCCAAAGGAGTGCTCGGGAGGTATTTAAACAGCATACATTCAGTGTCATATAATGAAGTAGGTGGTGTGTCCTGTGGGTCTGGCGGTGGTAGGATGATCCAGCTTTGGAAATATTTTTGCTGCCCTGCTAAATAATATAGAAAAAAGTTCAGTAGTGCCAGACCTGCCATTGTTTTCAGACATTGTAGTATATTGGTTCTGATTCTTATTCTACCAGGAGACCATAAAAACGTGGTTAGGATTTACTGAAGTGTTTTTAAAAAGTATGTGGGTATCAATACCATACTATGTTGCAAAGCATATAATATTTTGGGAAGTAGTATAATTTTTATTAAGTTGATTTTCCCTATCAAGTTAATGGGGATTGTTTCCATATTTCTGTTTTGGTCTTGGCTAGCTCCAGCATATTTAAAATATTATATTGAAGAAATTGAGTAGGAGATTTTGTAATTCGGATTCCCAGGTATTTGAAGTCTGATTTAATGGGAATAAGATTTTTTTATGAATGCTGGAATTTATAATGGGGTATCTAATGGAAATATGCATGATTTCCCCCAGTTAATATATAGACCAGAGTATGAGCTGAAGTTGGTTATTCCTTATCCCTTATATTATTATTATTATATTATATAAATAAATTTATATTTTTACGGAGATTGCATTGAGTTTTTAGGAGCAACTAACTAGGTGGGGGTATATAGCATTATTACACATAGGAAAGGTCCATATGTATGTGTGTAATTAGCACTATTTAATTAAAATCACCATAAGAAATAACACCATAAAAAGTATAGTACTACTAGCTACTACTGAATTACAAAAAAATTTATATACAATAAATAAACTAAACTTACTTTACTGGACACCCCTAAGTTTGAATGGAAAACTCAAAATGATAGGTTAAGACACACCTCCAGGATTTCTTCAGGGTCTCCATGTAGACACTAAAAGGAAGTGGAATTTTACTAACATCCAATGAGAGGTTCTGATCTTCCACTGTTAGCAAATCTTAAAATCCTCTTAGGCACTGTCTTTGAAAAGACAGGAAGTGTAAGGAAGTTCCTGTATTACACCCAGTTATATGCTGTTTGTAAAACGTGACAGTCTTAGCCAATTAGAGAATTCTTCAGACTCTCACATTTACTCCCCCTCCCCTCTCCATAGAAAGTAATGAGACAATCCAGTTTCTGTTTGCTAGACAGGAAGTGTCTGTTTATGATTAAATGACTTTGCATGTCTCTGAAACTACCCAGCATTCTTAGAGAAATTGGCAGTTTTTACCCCAATATTAATATATTAAACATGAGGCTGTCAGGTACCTTCAGTTATAATAAGGCTCTACTTCATTTTAAACCCTGTGGGGAGCTTTTAGCTCCTTTATCCAAACCTCTCCATTACTTGTCAAGCTAATCAGAACCCTGTGTTTCCTAACCCCATAGTGACTGTAAATCTGGAACTTGCTGTGGTAATTACCAATAAATATGAACCTAGCATGTTATTTTGGATCCTGTATAGGGTCTCAGGATGTCCAATGGAGCTGTTCAGATTGAATTGCACATTGTGGCAGGATTGCCTGGATCTGTGTTCAGATCTGCAGTTTAATAACATTTTGTCTGGATACATATAGCACTATCAGTGTCCCAACTGAGCATCTGCTTTGTGTGAGAGCCCTGCCAGGACAGATGACTGTTGGTCACAGTAAAACTGTCTGCAGCCAGCAGTGCATGTGACAGACTGATCATGTGGTCCCATAGGCAACTGCATGATTGGCCGTGATTTACTAACTGACCCATTTGTCTGATACGGATGACTAAACTCGTAGCTGCTGGCCGCCCCACACCATCACATATTTCCAGTCGACTAATCCGTGGCACTATTGGTTTGTTACTGGTGTTTACCCATCCTTAAGGTTCGTACACACATGCGATCGCGGGGAAAAGGATGTTAAGAAAAACTTACTGCAAACAGAGAATGCTGGGAATTGTGGTTTTCAAACACGTAAAAGGTCACATGTTAAATACGCCTGCTCTATACCATTAGGCTGTATTATATCTAGACACATGCCTTTGCCACAGGCAATAAATAAGATACTTTGCATGTCCCCACCCATTTCTTTAAGTGAGAAATATGTGTTTATATGTTAGGTTATTAAGGCAATGCTATTATAATAACATGATTCTATGAGGTACCTTCTGTTATAAGGCTCTATTTCATTTTATACTCTGTGTGGAGCTTTTAGCTCCTCTATCCACACCTCTCCCTAACATTTATATTCAATCAGTATCCTGTGCTCCCAAGTCCTAACCCCATAGGTTAGTTAAACTTGTTGTGGTAAATACTAATAAATATGAACCTTGCATATTAATCAGGATACTGTATAGGATTTAAGGTGGCTATACATATATCCGATTTTACTTATCCAACCAAGCGCTCATGCAATATTAGTTTGATCTTGCCAGAACCACCTTTCCCATTCTTCTATGCCACAGACAGGCGGTTCTTGCATGATGTCGCGTGAGCACTCGGTCGGGTAAGTAAAATCGGATATATATATGGGCTGCTTTTGATTGCCCAAAGGTGCTGTTTAGATTGCCTGGGTCAGTTCTTAAACCTGCAGGTTTATTCCACATAGACCCTCTATAGTCTAGTTGGCAGGTAGTATAGGTAAGGGAGGATATAAGTGTGTTTGTTCATTTAATATGATGCGATTATTTGGGGGTTTTTTTTAGGACCTTCAGACTAATTATGCCCCCCTGGATGTTTCCTGATGGTCCCTGTGAGCACTGCAACTACACATAGCAAAATATACACACATAATTTCCACTGTGCACCAACGGGCACACTTTTGCTAGTTGTATTATAGACATTTAATAATGACTCATGTGGGTCGGCTAGATATATGATTAAGTCATCTGCATAGAAGCTCAGCAGGGAACAGTGTTCCCCTAGCATAAGGCCTTTAATATTTGGATTGGATCTAATTTGTACCGCTAGGGGCACTATAGCCAGAGCAAATAGGTAGGGGGATATGGGGCAACCTTGCCTAGTTCCTCTGTTGAGATTAAATTAGGGAGAGTATGCATTGTTTATTTTGATTGCGGCCTTGGGTTGTGCATATAGGAGTTTTATCCACTCGATAAATATCGGGCCAAAACCAAAATGGTG
This sequence comes from Hymenochirus boettgeri, assembly GCA_019447015.1. Lineage (NCBI taxonomy): Eukaryota > Metazoa > Chordata > Amphibia > Anura > Pipidae > Hymenochirus > Hymenochirus boettgeri. The sequence continues at coordinate 213,194,773 of CM033472.1, read as the reverse complement.
GAGGCATTCCCATAGATATGGCCATTCGACAGAATTGAATGCCTTTTGGGCATCCAGTGAGAGCATCAGTCTACTGCCTGTGTTAGACTGATTTAACTTAAACTTTCTGTGTTCCAAACAGTGAAACACATAACAGTGAAAAACTTTGAAGTGATTATTTTGGGGGGGGGGGGTGGTGCACTTAAAGTGCAGTTTCTGCGGGGCTTAGCCACAGGTGTTCTGTGGAGATTTTTTATACTCATCAGTTCTGTACTTATGTATGGGGGTTGTCAGTTCTCAATCCTGTCTCCTGCGCTGTAGGAGATGTGTCAGCATTTCGATTAAATTAAAGTACAGTACATTATTAGTTGTTAAAGGGCATGTCCCCCCCCAAAACTATAATCCCCCCACTAATGGCCCCACCATGTAGTGTAGTAAAATCCTTACCTCACATCCCAGCTCCATAAGTTCTCCTGTAGTCCCCCCCCAAAGTCCCAAAAACTGCCCACCAGAGGATAGCAGAGTCCATATAGGACTCTGCCTCCTATCTGGCCTCCGGGAGAAGTTTGGCATGCATACTGCAGCCCTTCTCCCCCTCCCTCCCCCTCCCTCTCCCTCCCGTTTTGCTATCCCTCCCCCTAACAGGCTGTGAAAGTGTTCATAAGTTTTTTTTTTCCCCTCTCTTTCTGGCTCTTGCACTAATTGGTGTGGGGGTTGGGGCCTATTAGTTAAATAGGATTCACAGTTATTGGGCCTGTGGTTTGGACCTAACAAAAGGAAGTTTCCTGTGAGTGAAACAAACTAGTGAGTGTAAATATATCAGAGATAGTCCATATGCACACTAATCCCCCTGTATTGCTGTTTGATGTTTGGCTTGTAATAAACGTTCAACTTTGGAGTGCAGTCCACCTTGTTTCTATTTGATTAAACTAGTGAGTGTCCCTTTCTCTTAAGGACCTTGCTCTCAAGGACATAGAAAAAGAAGGACACTTAATCATTTGATGGTTGTATGGTGTGTGTGAAAGTTTGAAAATAAGGATTGTTTGTACTGTTAAGGACTATGTGTGCAGGACTGTGTGTGCAGTAAGCAGACTAATCTTTCTTCTTCCAGTTAAAGGGGTGTGCTGGACTTCTATATTCTAGTATTGTACCTGTTGTAATCACAAACAGGCTGTGAAAGTGTTAATAAGTGTTTTTTTTTTTCCCTCCTTCTGGCTCTTGCACTAATTGGTGTGGGGGTTGGGCCTATTAGTTAAATAGGATTCACAGTTGGGCCTGTGGTTTGACCTAACAAAAGGAAGTTCCTGTGAGTGAAATGAACTAGTGAGTGTCCCTTTCTCTTAAGGACCTTGCTCTCAAGGACATAGAAAAACAAGGACATTTAAACAAGAAGGCAATTAAACAAGGTTTGTGCGTCACTGTGTTGGTGTGGTGTATTAGAAGGGACAGTTTTGTCGGTACCATGCAATGTGCATCGTGCCACATGTATGAACCTGAGCAGACATTCCGGGGAACCTATGTCGTGTCAGGTGTGAGTGGTTGCCCGTTTGGAAGCTGAGGTGGAGAGCTTAAGGGGGCACTTGCAGCATTGTAGGGATTGGCAGAACTGGGGGGTCAGCAGGCACTGGCTGGGGCCAGTATAGAGGTGGCTGGAAGAGGGACGGAAAGGTTGAGGAAGGATGTAGTTTTGTTAGGGTTACTAGGGGAAGTGGGGACGGAAGAGTAGGGGGGCTTCTTCCCAGATTGTCCTCCCAACAGATTTGCCGCCTTAGGTAATGAAGTGGAGGAGGACACCTCGGAATTAGCGTGTATGGAGGGGCTAGTCCCTTGAGCACCCAGGGCGCCATCTCTGATACAAGGGAGGAGGAAGAAGGTCGAATGCAAGGCAGGTGGTAGTGGTAGGGGACTCCTTATAGGAGGTAGATAGGGTAATCTGCCGCCAAGACCCTACATGCCGACTGTGTGTTGCCTGCCTGGTGCTAGGGTTCGGCATGTGGTGGATCGTGTAGACAGATTATTGGGTGGGCCGGTGTGACCCGGTGGTCTTGGTTCACTTGGTGGCCATGACAAAGTTAGGTGGAGGTGAGGTCCTTAAACAGGATTTCCGAAAGCTAGGGCCAAGATAAAAGCAAGGACCTCCAGGTTAGTGTTTTCAGAAATACTACGCAGCCCGTGCTAAGCCAGGAGACAGCAGGAGCTTAGGAGCATTAATGCGTGGCTAAGAGAGTGGTGTAAGGAAGAAGGGTTTGGGTTTATTGAGCCTGGGCAGGCTTTGCTTGGCTACAGCCTTTTAGTAGGGATGGTTGCACCTCACTGATGGTGGTGCAGCTGTTTTAGATGAAAGATTGCTAGAGGTTGGAGGAGATTTTAAACTAGGTTGGGGGGGGGAGGGTATTAGCAGTCTCACTGGGATAGATAGTCCAGGGAAAGCAGGGTGTAGACAGGCCAGTGTGGATGGAAGGGGGGTGGGGCTACATAGGGGATAGGGAGGCATGTGTATTAAAGTGTACGAATAATTACAGGATCATATCTAAAATGTATGTTTGCAAATGCGAAAGCCTGGCTGACAAAATGGGTGAATTGGAAATGATGGCATTGAATGAAAAGTATGATGTAATATTTATAGCAGAAACGTGATTGAACAGTTCTCACGACTGGGCTGTAAATTATAAGGATATGCCTTGTTTAGGCAGGACAGAAAAAAAAGGAAGGGGGAGGAGTATGTGTTTATGTTAAAAGAATTGAAGCCAAATTTAAAAGAAGAGATAACTGGTGATATGGATGAATAGTGGAGGCAATATGGGTGGAATTAGGCAACAGGAAAGGGGTGTCATTGTTGGTGTCTGCTATAGCCACCAATGCTAGCAGAGAGGAGGTGAGTCAACTTCATATGCAGTTGGCAGGGCTGCAAGTTTTGGGAGTGTGCTCATTATGGGGGACTTCAATTACCCTGACATTGATTGGTGTGGTGGACCTGCCATCACAAGAAAAAGGAGAGTTCCCTGAATTTGCTGCAGGATAATTTTCTCTCACAGTGGTTGAGGTTCCTACTAGAAAAGGAGCTCTGTTGGATCTGGTAATATCTAACATTGTGGAGCGCATTATAGATATAAAGGTAACTGGAGGCTTAGGGAATAGTGACCATGAATAGTGGCATTTGGACTTTGTTACGAAAGGAAAAGTGCGCTGGGTTAACAAAACATTTAATTTCAGGAAAGCAAATTTTCCCAGGTTAAAAGCAGCTCTTCAGAATGTCAACTGGGTAATGTATTATCAGGTAAATGTCTGAACAGAAGTGGACTGTGTTCAAGAGGATTTTAAGCCAGTTCACATCTAAATAAATCCGTGCCCATGTGGCTGAATTCTGATGTAAGAGGCAATGGAAAGGAAGAAAAAGGCATTTAAAACCTTAAGGCCGAGAACGGAAAGGGCCTTTAGGGATTATAAAAACTGTAATAAGGAGCGTAAGAAGCAATCAAACTAGCTAAATTAATAATGAAGTTAGGATAGCTGAAGAAAGCATCACTAGCCTAAAATTTTTTTAAGTATATTAATAGTAAGAAGATGAGACTGAGAATGTGGCACCATTAATTAATGGGGATAAGTTAGTTACGGAGGTGGCTATAAGCAAATGTCTTGAATAATTTTTTTCCCTCTGTATACAGTAAGAAGATCCAAGTACAGATATCATATAGTATAGTAGCAATAATGGTAATAAAGATTCAAGTGCACTTTGGTTAACCAAGGATATGGTAAAAGAACTAAAGAAGGTTAATATTAATAAATCTCCTGGACCGGATAAAATACTCCTCGGGTACTTAAGGAGCTAAGTTCAGTTTTATCTAGGCCATTGTTTCTTATTTTTGCTGATTCCCTCATGTCCGGTGGTGTGCCTCTGGATTGAAAAAGGCTGATGTTATTCCAATATTCAAAAAGGGTAGTCTTTCACAGCTGGGTAATTACAGGCCTGTAAGTTTAACTTCAGTGGGGGAAGATCCTGGAAAGTTTAATAAGGAACATGTCTAGAGTATGTTTCAAGGACTGACTTTAAGTAGTAACCACATGGATTTAGGAGGAATAGATCTTGTCAAACTAACTTGCTTGGCTTTTATGAGGAAGTAAGTAGAAATTAGACTCTGGCATAGCAGTAGATGTAGTTTACTTGGATTTTGCAAAGGCTTTGATACAGTCCCCCATAGGCGACTAATGAAAGCTAAGGTCTGTTGGTCTGGGGAGTCCATTTGTACATGGATAGAAAATTGGTTAATGAATAGGATTCAGAGAGTTAATGGGGCTTCATCATTATGGACTAAAGTGCTAGTGGATGCCACAGGGTTCTGTGTTGGGCCGCTTCTATTAATCTATTTATTAATGATTTGGAAGTGGATTTGTCAGCAAGTTTCTGTGTTTGCTGACGACACAAACTTTGTCGACCATTAAAAACTTCAGAGGATGTTGCAATCGTTGCAAGGGGATCTAGATAGATTATCACATTGGGCTGCTAAGTGGCAGATGAAATTCAATGTTGATAAATGTAAGGTGATGCATTAAAAATCCTTGTGCTACTTATACTATAAATGGCTCTTGTGTTAATGAACCCTGTTGGAAAGGGATCTGGAGTTTTGGTGGATAACAAACTTAAAGGTACAGCAGTGCCAGGCGCAACAGCCAGAGCCAGCATGGTTTATCTTATAAAGAGAGGTTGGATTCAAGGGAGGAAAATGTAATTCTCCCTCTTTAAAGCATTGGTAAGGCCTCATTTGGAATATGCAGTGCAATTTTGGAATTGTGAGGTAACAAAAAGGACATCTTTGAAATGGAAAGGGTTCAGAGAAGGGCAACTAAATTAATAAGGGGATTGGGGCAGCTTGAATATGAAGAGAGACTGGAAAAGTTACAATTATGTACGCTGGAGAAAAGGCGCTTGCGTGGGGATATGATTACTGTGTATAAATACATTAACGGGCCATATAATAAACTATCTGGGGCATTGTTCACCAATAGAACATGTCAAAGGACATGAGGACATCCCTTAAGACTTGAAGAAAAAAGGTTTAGGCTTCAAGCTCGGAAAGGGTTTTTCACTGTGAGAACGGTAAAGCTATGGAACTGTCTTCCAGTGGACGTTGTAATGGCAGGTTCATTGGTCAGTTTAAAAAAAAAGCTGGATGAGTTTCTGCAAACAAGGAATGTTGCAAGTTACTGGTATTGATACATAAAGTAGAGTTGATCCAGGGAAATTTCCGATTGCCACTTGGAGTCAGGAAGGAATTTTTTCCCCCTTCATAAATTTGGTGGGGGTTTTTTGCCTTCCTCTGGATCAACAGTTAGGCAGGTAATGAGGATATTGCTAGATGGGTTATACTATACTTACCATAAAACCCCTTGCCCATATAATAGAATATGTTCCCCCAGCCCCAATCACAAAAAAATAATTTTAAGAAAGTCCCCAGAACTCTACTTACCTTCCCTCTCTCCCCCGGCCTTCTGAGAAGCCGGCAGCCGCGTCCGTGATTCTATTATATATACTGTATTCTATTATATGCTAAAAGTTTATATTAAGGGTGGACATGCCCTTTAAGTATTGGTAAGGTCAAGGTGTTGGGGTTATTCCATGGAACTTTGCAGTTCATAATGCAATTAAAATTCTGTTTGGTGGGACGAATAAAGTTTAACAGATTATTTACCAGCTTGTGTTTGGGTTCCTCTTTTTTTTTTTTATCCCCGATATTGACACTTTTTCTACGGGGATAATTCTGGATAGTTTGTTACCTGAGTCTTAGGGAGAGTTCCTTATGAGGTGTAGTATTTGTTCGGTTATCTCGAATTTAACCAATCCATGGCTGCTTTTGGATCTTCAAAAAATTTTATATTTCCTTCCACTGTATTTGAGGCCCAATTGTTGCATGCGCCTCTTTGCATCTAGCAATGTGAATCTCCTCTTTTGTAAAACCATGGAGAAATCAGGAAATATTTTAATGATGTTATTTTCAAATAATAAATCCCAGCTGGTGCGTGATATACGAAGGATTTTGTCACGGTCTCTTGCGTTTAGCAGTTTTGCTATCAAAGGCCCAGCTCGTCCTCCCAGTATTGGAGCCTTGGCTGGGACTCGATGAGCTCTTTCTATGTTAAATGAGGTGGTTAGGCCTTTACCTGCAAATTGTGTTTGTATCCAGAGTTCTAGGAACTGGACAGGGTATTGGCCTTCAGCTCTTTCGGGGAAGCCGATGAAGTGCAGGTTCTGTCTGCGGGACCTGTTTTCAAGGTCATCTATTTTTTGGTGGGCGGCCTGTAGGTCCTGTTGCAGAACTATAACATTTGATTCCAGGGGGGTTATGGTGTCCTCTAGTGTGGAGATTCTTCCCTCCGTTTCACCCACTCTACCCCTATGTTTGTGCATGTCACTTCTCAAGTGTTATATCTGATCTGACCTCTGAGTGAGAAGAGAGAGGGAGTGCCGCCACAGCCCTTTGTGCCTTGGATCTTGTCATTCGGGCTCCGGGTGTCTTGGAATGTGACTTCACTCTTTTATTCCCAATCTGGAGTCAGTTTATTAGCCTCGGATATGTTTCAGCGCGGGAGTTTCTCTGGGATGCTACTTACTGCCATCTCTGATACAAGGGAGGAGGAACGAAGGGTCAGGAATGCAAGGCAGGTGGTAGTGGTAGGGGACTCCAATATAAGGAAGGTAGATAGGGTAATCTGCCGCCAAGACCCTACATGCCGAACTGTGTGTTGCCTGCCTGGTGCTAGGGTTCGGCATGTGGTGGATCGTGTAGACAGATTATTGGGTGGGGCCGGGTGTGACCCGGTGGTCTTGGTTCACATTGGTGCCAATGACAAAGTTAGAGGTGGAGGTGAGGTCCTTAAACAGGATTTCCGAAAGCTAGGGGCCAAGATAAAAGCAAGGACCTCCAGGTTAGTGTTTTCAGAAATACTACAGCAGCCACGTGCTAAGCCAGGGAGACAGCAGGAGCTTAGGAGCATTAATGCGTGGCTAAGAGAGTGGTGTAAGGAAGAAGGGTTTGGGTTTATTGAGAACTGGGCAGGCTTTGCTGTTGGCTACAGGCTCTTTAGTAGGGATGGGTTGCACCTCACTGATGGTGGTGCAGCTGTTTTAGATGAGAAGATTGCTAGAGGGTTGGAGGAGATTTTAAACTAGGTTGGGGGGGGGAGGGTATTAGCAGTCTCACTGGGATAGATAGTCCAGGAGGAAAGCAGGGTGTAGACAGGCCAGTGGTGGATGGAAAGGGGGGTGGGGCTAGCATAGGGGATAGGGAGGCATGTGTATTAAAGTGTACGAATAAATTACAGGATCATAATCTAAAATGTATGTTTGCAAATGCGAGAAGCCTGGCTGACAAAATGGGTGAATTGGAAATGATGGCATTGAATGAAAAGTATGATGTAATAGTTATAGCAGAAACGTGATTGAACAGTTCTCACGACTGGGCTGTAAATATAGAAGGATATGCCTTGTTTAGGCAGGACAGAAAAAAAAGGAAAGGGGGAGGAGTATGTGTTTATGTTAAAAAAGAATTGAAGCCAAATTTAAAAGAAGAGATAACTGGTGATATGGATGATAAAGTGGAGGCAATATGGGTGGAATTAGGCAACAGGAAAGGGGGTGTCATTGTTGGTGTCTGCTATAAGCCACCAAATGCTAGCAGAGAGGAGGTGAGTCAACTTCATATGCAGTTGGCAAGGGCTGCAAGTTTTGGGAGTGTGCTCATTATGGGGGACTTCAATTACCCTGACATTGATTGGTGTGGTGGACCTGCCATCACAGAAAAAGGAGATGAGTTCCTGAATTTGCTGCAGGATAATTTTCTCTCACAGGTGGTTGAGGTTCCTACTAGAAAAGGAGCTCTGTTGGATCTGGTAATATCTAACATTGTGGAGCGCATTATAGATATAAAGGTAACTGGAGGCTTAGGGAATAGTGACCATGAAATAGTGGCATTTGGACTTTGTTATCGAAAGGAAAAGTGCGCTGGGTTAACAAAGACATTTAATTTCAGGAAAGCAAATTTTCCCAGGTTAAAAGCAGCTCTTCAGAATGTCAACTGGGATAATGTATTATCAGGTAAATGTACTGAACAGAAGTGGACTGTGTTCAAGAGGATTTTAAGCCAGTTCACATCTAAATAAATCCGTGCCCATGTGGCTGAATTCTGATGTAAAGAGGCAAATGGAAAGGAAGAAAAAGGCATTTAAAACCTTTAAGGCCGAAGGAACGGAAAGGGCCTTTAGGGATTATAAAAACTGTAATAAGGTGCGTAAGAAAGCAATCAAACTAGCTAAAATTAATAATGAAGTTAGGATAGCTGAAGAAAGCATCACTAAGCATAGTATATTAATAGTAAGAAGATGAGGACTGAGAATGTGGCACCATTAATTAATGGGGATAAGTTAGTTACGGAGGATGGCGATAAAGCAAATGTCTTGAATAATTTTTTTCCCTCTGTATACAGTAAAGAAGATCCAAGTACAGATATCATATAGTATAGTAGCAATAATGGTATAAAAGATTCAAGTGCACTTTGGTTAACCAAGGATATGGTACAGAAAGAACTAAAGAAGGTTAATATTAATAAATCTCCTGGACCGGATAAAATACATCCTCGGGTACTTAAGGAGCTAAGTTCAGTTTTATCTAGGCCATTGTTTCTTATTTTTGCTGATTCCCTCATGTCCGGTGGTGTGCCTCTGGATTGAAAAAAGGCTGATGTTATTCCAATATTCAAAAAGGGTAGTCGTTCACAGCTGGGTAATTACAGGCCTGTAAGTTTAACTTCAGTGGTGGGGAAGATCCTGGAAAGTTTAATAAGGGAACATGTTCTAGAGTATGTTTCAAGGACTGACTTATAAGTAGTAACCAGCATGGATTTAGGAGGAATAGATCTTGTCAAACTAACTTGCTTGGCTTTTATGAGGAAGTAAGTAGAAATTTAGACTCTGGCATAGCAGTAGATGTAGTTTACTTGGATTTTGCAAAGGCTTTTGATACAGTCCCCCATAGGCGACTAATGAATAAGCTAAGGTCTGTTGGTCTGGGGAGTCACATTTGTACATGGATAGAAAATTGGTTAATGAATAGGATTCAGAGAGTTAATGGGGCTTCATCATTATGGACTAAAGTGCTAAGTGGGATGCCACAGGGTTCTGTGTTGGGGCCGCTTCTATTTAATCTATTTATTAATGATTTGGAAGTGGGTATTGTCAGCAAGGTTTCTGTGTTTGCTGACGACACAAAACTTTGTCGACCATTAAAAACTTCAGAGGATGTGCAATCGTTGCAAGGGGATCTAGATAGATTATCACATTGGGCTGCTAAGTGGCAGATGAAATTCAATGTTGATAAATGTAAGGTGATGCATTAAAAATCCTTGTGCTACTTATACTATAAATGGCTCTGTGTTAAGTGAATCCCTGTTGGAAAGGGATCTTGGAGTTTTGGTGGATAACAAACTTAAAGGTAGCAAGCAGTGCCAGGCGGCAACAGCCAGAGCCAGCATGGTATTATCTTGTATAAAGAGAGGTATGGATTCAAGGGAGGAAAATGTAATTCTCCCTCTTTACAAAGCATTGGTAAGGCCTCATTTGGAATATGAAGTGCAATTTTGGAATTGTGTGTACAAAAAGGACATCTTTGAAATGGAAAGGGTTCAGAGAAGGGCAACTAAATTAATAAGGGGATTGGGGCAGCTTGAATATGAAGAGAGACTGGAAAAGTTACAATTATGTACGCTGGAGAAAAGGCGCTTGCGTGGGGATATGATTACTGTGTATAAATACATTAACGGGCCATTAATAAACTATCTGGGGCATTGTTCACCATAGAACATGTCAAAGGACATGAGGACTCCCTAAACTTAAGAAAAAAGGTTTAGGCTTCAAGCTCGGAAAGGGTTTTTCACTGTGAGAACGGTAAAGCTATGGAACTGTCTTCCAGTGGACGTTGTTATGGCAGGTTCATTGGTCAGTTTAAAAAAAAGCTGGATGAGTTTCTGCAAACAAGGATGTTGCAAGTTACTGGTATTGATACATAAAGTAGAGTTATCCAGGGAAATTTCCGATTGCCACTTGGAGTCAGGAAGGAATTTTTTCCCCCTTCATAAATTGGTGGGGGGTTTTTGCCTTCCTCTGGTAACAGTTTCGGGGAAATGAGATATCTGCAGATGGGTTGAACTGGATGGAACGTTGTCTTATTCAACCTTAAATACTATACGGGGGAACTTACCTGTGATGTCCTCTGCCAGGGGCGTATCTAGGGTCTAAGAAGATCCGGGGCACTCCTGGGCACTCCATGCGCCGCGCGCAGCGCTGCGCAAAATTTTTTAGGCCACGCCCCTTTCTCCGCCCCAATTAGGACACACCCACTAAGTACTTAATGAGATGGCCAAAAAGACACAGACAGACAGATAGATAACCACAAACATAGACACACAGCCCGATAGGGATAAACAGACAGACTATCTATCTAACTCTGCTATCTATCTAACTCTGCTATCTATCTATCTAACTCTGCTATCTATCTATCTATCTAACTCTGCTATCTATCTATCTAACTCTGCTATCTATCTATCTAACTCTGCTATCTATCTATCTAACTCTGCTATCTATCTATCTATCTAACTCTGCTATCTATCTATCTAACTCTGCTATCTATCTATCTATCTATCTATCTATCTATCTATCTATCTATCTATCTATCTATCTAACTCTGCTATCTATCTATCTATATCTAACTCTAATTCTCCCTCTTTACAAAGCATTGGTAAGGCCTCATTTGGAATATGAAGTGCAATTTTGGAATTGTGTGTACAAAAAGGACATCTTTGAAATGGAAAGGGTTCAGAGAAGGGCAATGTGACTTCACTCTTTTATTCCCAATCTGGAGTCAGTTTATTAGCCTTGGATATGTTTCAGCGCGGGAGTTTCTCTGGGATGCTACTTACTTCATGTGGTGTTGGCTCCGCCCCCCGCATGTTTCCCCTTCTTTAAAGGGGAACTATGGTCTGCAAACCTGCGGCCTTTATTATAAAAAGTTTACTCCTAACTTTATAATGACTCCAGCAGTAGAAAGGGTTATTTTTCTGCCAGCACTATGCAGCAGTATAAAGGGTGTATTTTCCTGCTAGGAATGTGAGCTGTGACCTCACCAGCACCATTTCTCTGACCCCAAGTCTTAGGTTTGAGAATGCTCACTCGTATCTTACTGGTGGCACAGAGCATCATTAGCTGCAAACTTTTTAATAATTTCTAATGCTAGTTACAAGCCTGCAATGAAATCTCTCCCTAAGGTGTCCATAGGAAGAGAAAAGGATAGAGAATAGTTGCAGGTCTGTAGCTTCAGAAAAACATTTTTAGTGGGGTTTTTACACAGCTCATCGTGTGCCTGTTACTGAGACACGACAGTCTGAAGTTTAACTTTACAAGCCTATAACTGGGGGTCTCCCAGATGTGGACATCATGGCATCTAGAGACCCTCTAGCATTAGGGGTGGGTGCCCTAGTGCTACAATGGCCATTCAGTCGGGTGTATGCAATGATCCCCAGGCTACTAAAGAAGGTCAAGATGGAGGGAGTTCTACAATCTTCCTAGCTCCTTTCTGGCCCCTCAGACCTGCTCTTCATGGCGACGGACAGTCTTCTGCTTCTCAAGATACCCAACCTGCCTCTGTGTCCCTTGCTTCCCCTTCTACTCCACCTTTATAGCGTGGAGACTGACTCTGCGATCCTGAGGCTGTGGGACATTGCCACTGCAGTTATCACTACCATGCTGGTGAATGAGGCCTCCCAAGGAGATCATTTGTACTCTCCATGATTCTCCGGTCCCTGCAGTCCGGGGCTTGACAAATGTCACTTATTTGCAAGGTATGGCTCACATTCCTCCTCCCAAGAGTGTGACTACTCAGCCATGGGACCTAACTTTGGTCCTCCAGGCCCACAGGTCACCAAAATATCTTATAAACCTCATGACTTTGCCTCTGCAGAAGTGTCCTTGGGATGTTCTATGTTGCAGGCTGCAGAGTTGTAGTTTCTACCCTCCCTAATATTGCTGGGATTTTGGGATGTCCCCAATGTGCCTGGGCCTTCCTGAGGCTGAAAGAGAAAACGTAAATTTTTTACTTACATAAAATACCTTTTTCCTCTGAAGACGAAGGGGGACCTAGGCACAAATAGCCCAGTTGTCGCCTTTGGTGGCGGTTTTGTGAAGTTTGGCGTTTGGTTGCTGTTAAGTTTACCTGTTACTCCTGGAGGAGGCTTCCGGCACCCAGGTACTTTATTTCCTAAGAATTTAAAGTGTTTGCTCCTTGAGGAAGGAACCCCAATATGCCTAGTTCCCCTAGGCTAAAAGAGGTATTTTATTTTACGTAAGTTTAAAAATTCCCTTTTTTTAGTGGGAAGTGGCTGAATGACAGCATAATAAATGGTTGCCAGTGTGTTATGGTTTCAGATTTTCCTAGTATTTCTGGTTTGGTGGATACATTGCTACTGGCCAATTCAACAGTTAATGTTATAAATAGCACAAAATGTTACAAATCCATCATGTTGGCACCCACTGGGTGATGTCTTTTCTTGTTGACTGAAAGATTCTGTTACAATTTTTGACTCTCTGTCCTCATTTACAGTCTCTGGCACATTAAAGGGCATGTCCAGTCCAAAAATGTTTCTTTGATACAAATGCAGAGCACCCCCCTCCCAAACCCCTCAATGGACTTACCTGACCTGGATAACATCTTAATTATTTAACACAAGAAAATGTCTAGTATCAGTGTTAGAGGGGTACTGTGGTCTCCAAACAAGTTTAAATGAAAGGCCAGTTTCCTACCTTTAAAACGAGCCATCAACCACCTCTCTACCTGCTCCACAGCCCAATATATAAAGAAATGACTGACCAGAAAGTTAATGGGTGGGAGGCTGACATGTGACATTCCTAAGGCTTCTCCTGCAGTGCCGCCGGTGAGCACAGCCTCAGACTCCTTATGCACCCGCGAGTGGGCGGGGCCACAAGGGGCTGTAAGAGAATGGGCCAAGGGGGGCCTGCAACTGGAGGGACCGTGGGGTCCATGAGTGGGAGGGACCATGGGGGCTGCAAAGGGGAGGAGGAGACACAGGGCAGATTGACTGACATGCTTTCAGAGCAGGATGTAGGGGACCTGGTGATGCTGCTGCTGCCATATCACACACAAAAATGTAAATATCTTCAAAACTATGCAAAATAAACAATGAAAATAAATTGCAAACATTCTTAGGAGAGCAATTCCTATCAATTTACCTAAAGTCATTTTTGGACCACAGTTCCCCTTTAATTATTCTGTGTTGGAGCTGCCATAATACTTTCCTAAATTAATGGTTGAATGTGGATTAATCAACAATTAAAAATGGAAACAATTTGTTGTTCTATCACAGTTTATTCATGATCTTTAAACTATTGTTCTTGTTATTATTATTAAGAGAACTATGCAATATCCAATAATTTATGCAGAGGATCACACACACTACATACAGGGTATCTTATGTGCCCTGCCTGCCAGCATTGTCTGTCTGTATGTCGGTCTGTGGCTGGGTGGGCGAGATCTGCTAATTATAAGCAATGTGGGCACAAGGTTTGACTCTGCGCCCAACACCTTCATACCTTTAAAGGAATTTTAATCTTTGGTTGTATGTGAACAAATTGGATCATATTAACGCATCCCCTTAGCTTTAATCCATGGAGAGGATCCAAATCCTGAAGTGTAAAATATGTCAGCTAGGGTTTGGCTATATACTAAATTTACATTATTAATCCAAAGGAAATGCACCCCATAGTGGAGGATAGGAAGTATTAAAACCACAAACAAAATACAAAGATGAACGAGTTTATTATTAAATGGGCGTAAGGATCCTGATAATAATATATAAAGGTTCCTGTTGGAACATTGCTAGAGTTGCCCTAACACAGGATCGTTATTACTTTCCATTTACTCTTTATGTGAAATATTATTTATCTCAGTGATGCCAAGATCTAAGGCTCCCACAGTAAAGAGATCCCCTGAATGGAGCGTTTACCTGGCCAATAGAATGCAGCTTCTTACAGCCACTTACTGAACGCTCACTAGGTTAAAGGATAACAATCGTGTGTATAAAGTTGTTTTTTTTCCTTTTTTTAAATGTTAAAATGAAAAGAATTTGGGACATGGATATAGGGTTGGTAATTCCTACCTCCCAATATTGTTTCTGTTAGGAGAACCAGCCCACAGAAAACTGATCCTGCCAGTCTTGCTGTAGCTCCTCAACAAACAGTACTTTAACATAGGAATAATCAATCCTACCTCCCTGCCCCAAATACTTTTCATTTAAGAGTTAATTTTTAGAGAATAGTTATCCTTTTAAGAAAAGATAAAGGCCATTTAGAATTAGACCGAGATTTTATGCAGGATAACTACTATAGTGGCTGCTAAATCAGGTTATTGAAGGAACAGAACTGCGGGGATGTCAAACTAGAAAAGAATGAATAAAGGGATCGTATACACACACTATTGAGAATACTCTGTGTAAAGGTGAACTCCACAATGAGCCTTCCTTATTTCTTAGGATCACAACTGCCTACCAACAGGGCATTCCCCCTCGTTCAGTTTTTGCCACACACAAATCCCCCTCCTATATCCAGGTGAGCAAATTCTCTGAATTAACCATTTACCTAATAATAAGTCTTGGCAAATTATCAAAGTTTCCTTTCTACCAGTAACTGCCAACCACATAATAATCTAATCCTCTCCTCCTCGGAGACCCAGACTGGTACAAGTTACTCTGCAGAAAGAGACTCCTTTATCTGAATGGACATAATCCTGAATAGGGGTACCACTCTTGATCATATTGTACAAAAAACACGAATGGTAACATTAAGTGCAATGCTGCCCTGTGGTGTAAAAAAACATCACACCACAGGGGTCAGACTCCTAGACCCTGCAGATAATAAGCAGAGACTTTAAGGTAATTTCCCTTAAAGGGCATGTCCACCCCCAAAACTATAATCCCCCCAACTACTGGCCCCACCATGTAGTGTAGTTTAATCCTTACCTCACATCCCAGCTCCATAGGGTTCTCCTGCAGACACCCCCCCCCCCCCAAAGTCCCAAAACTAACCACCAGAAGTATAGCAGGGCTCTGCCTGCTACCTTGCCTCCAGTAGATATTTGCCATGCGTACTGCAGCCCTTTCCCCCTCCCTCTCGTTCTACTATCCTCCCCTAGCATAAATCCCCCTTTATATGTTGTTCCCCATGTCTCCCAGCCCCAACCGCATATTTTTTATTTTCAAAAAGCTCCCCAAACTCTTACACTGAATGACCGGCAGCCGCGTCCGTGATTGGCTGCCGCTCAGCCAATCACAGACGCGACTGCCGGTCCCGCCCCTCTGCTTGCATTCTCGCAAGCAGAGGGCCGGCAGTGCGGCGGAGGAACGAGGGGAGGTAAGTAAGAGTTTGGGGGGCTTTCTGAAAAAAACATTTATGCGGTTGGGGCTGGGAGACATGGGGGAACATCATATTAAAAATGATTTCTAAGGGTGGACATACCCTTTAACTTGGTAGTCCTTAAGGAAATGCTATGCCTTCTAAGAGGCTTTCACAGCATTCCATGAGTTTAATGCAAAGCCAGAAAGAGAGTTACAGACCGGTTACAGACTGAAGACTTCCTTATTTGCATTTGTGAGAGTCCTCCTAAGATCGTTCTTAGAGCAGTTTGCAACAAAAACATCAATCTCTTTAAGGAGACTTTACACTATGAGTATATATCCCAAAAATAGCTATTTCCAAACCCAAATCTATAATGAGGTAGGATAAATTATTCCTACTTCCTATTTTACGGTTATTTGAAAGGTTACAGAATTTGAAATTTTATAGCCAGTAGCTCAGCTCTCCCTCTGCCAGCCTTACCTCAGGCAGGCAGGCAGGCAGGCAGGGTAGGGAATTGCCCATCCCCCGACCAGTAACAATATTTTTCTTTGAAGTAAGGCAGGTAGGATGGCAGTAGTAAAACTTCCAAAGCTATTAATGACAGGAGAAAATATTCCGACCTCACATTTTGCCACCTCCCACACAATTATAGATTGGTGTTAATACATTTTTTGGTTTAGCGTTACTTTAAGTCATTAAAGGAAATGTATACTGAAATGAATGAAAACATGGTAGCAGCACTAACTCTGAGGTGTATGCGTCCCTGACTAATCAGACTGCCTAAAAAAAGGCAAGTATGCTCAGTAATCACTATTGAGGCAGCACTGGGAAAGGGTATTTCCCATCACGCAATTCACACATATCAACCATCACCATTCCTTTTACAGCAAAACTGCAGAAAGCAGAAAAGTTTAGAATAATAGGACATTTGATTGACAGCTAAAATTCAAGATGATTCAGATTGGATATCTAAAGAAATAGGGGCAGATCAACAAATAACTGGTATATTGATAGTTGGAAAGAATAATAGTTTGCAGTAATGGACAATTAAAAAAACCTTAAGTGATAAACCTGCCAATCAAAGATAAAATATTGCAAAATTACTATTTCCCTAAATAATTAAATTGAAATCTGAGGATCAACTGCTAATTAAGGTTGTTTTTTTGTATAATTATCTTTTTTTCCACTCCCTGGAATCTGATACAACAAACACCATTGGGCTACCATTTGACTGTTGGCAGCCCAGGGAGGGAGTGAAGATCAAGCTCAATTCCCGATTTCTCCTGAATGGGAATCCAAATTGAAGTTCGATTACCATTATATTTTCATTCTAGCTAAGGCTGTTTTCTTTTACATAATTGCTCTTCATAGGGTTGTGGATAGCAAGTGGAATGACAGGACTTTGATAAAACACATGTATATAAACAATGGGGAAAATGGGGAATTGCAGCAGAAGTTAATTAGGGAAATCTCACAATTCATATGGTTCACTGAAAGCTTAAAATTCAGGTATAAAACGAAAATCTTATAAATATCAAATTGAAATAAAATCCCTTTAATTTTATACCAACAAGGAACAACCAACCCTTATCAAGCAGTCAGATCTGTCAGTGTTGGTGTAATATGCCATTATGGTCTGTCTTTTGGCCATGTCTGTCCAACACTGCTTGCTGCCTATATTAGACGGTCACACGGACACAGTACATGAAAGATATTTTAGCTTTGTTCTTACATAGGATTAAGTCCCATTAAAACAACAGGGGGCATTTGCCATACAATCAGCTAGTCCAAACAAGACATTGATGCCTTTGATTAGTTTACCAAGAGTCAATATACACTGTATCCAAACTATGTACAGATCGCATGTTCCTATACAGCGATTGGCCTATTTGGCCATGTCGATGAGGCTTTGTAGAGATGTTGGCACCCAGGTTTTCTCTCCTTGTACATAAACGACCCCTCTGTCGGTGTAGATGACAATACGGTTGAAATTGTACAGTTGTTTACCCTCATGGCGTTTGCCAATCAGAGGCATGAATACAATGTTGTGCTCCTCCGCTTTGGATTGGATCAAATCCTTAAAGTTCATAGGCACTGTGGCAGCAGCCCCAATACTCCTCTGTGCAATGCTCTCTGCGTCACGGCGCTCCTGCATGGCCTCATACTGGAAGTCCTTCCGTCTTTCTGTTTGGGTCAAGTAAGCGATGCTCTCTCGTGCCCCTGGCTGCATGTAAGCACCTGGAACAGCCAAACAAATTGTTATTTAAAGCAGCAGTACATGTAGTGTTATTTACATAATATATATACTGTATTAGCCCAAATGTGAACATTGAAGATTAACAGGTTAGTAAGGAGATAATAAACTTTCTGAAGGTAAGTATGCAAGGAAAACCTACCTTCTAGGTTCCCCTATGGAGCTGGGGAATAGACTTCACCCAACTCTGCCTATGATAGGATTAAACAGCAAAGGGAGCAGAAGTGTTCATGGGACAACTGTTCCTTGTTTACTGGGATTGGGTGGGACCCTTTTCTCCAGAGATTGGGGTCTGGGGATGTCATTTTACCGATAAATGTGAAAATTGCCAGATAAGATATTGGTAAATATTTCTGGAAATTTTAGGCAGCAATCCAGGGTGCTGAATTGATGCTTTTCTACATTGGTACATACACACGCACGCGAATAGGAAATTATTGCCTGGTACCATTACTGCTTCTGTATTCACTCACCAACACTAGAGGACACGGCTCTGTTCATGATATCCAGAGCTTCGTTAAACTTGTCCTTGATAGCTGGATGAGCCAACACCACGTCCGAGAACATGGATTTCCACCCCAGGTACCACTTGGTGATCTCCTCATAATTAGGGTTATCACTGAGCCAGGAGCACAGGACCTAGAACCAGCAGTTAGAAAACATTACAGTAATGGGAATAAAATAACTTACTGTTTATAAGGTAAGTTTATCCCTTCGTACGGTAGAAACCCCTAATTACAATGAGTACACTCCATTCATTCATTATATGTTTCTACTTTCACAAATGTAATAGGCAGTTTTCAAATTGCTTATGACAGTGAAGACAATCTCCTTAGAAGCATGTGTCTAATATGTTTACCCCCCTCAAATATAAAATTGTATATAGGTAAATAATTTCCCATCTCAGCTGAGAGATCTTTCCGAGCTCTCCAAGCTTTTTTACAAGCTCGCACATGCTCAGAGCAGGCAGTTAGGTAAATACCATTCAGTCATTGGCTGTGAAGTCATGACTGACAGCTGATAACTGGAAAAACCAGGAAGCCAAGACAGGGCAACAGAATATCAGACAGCATATCAGGTTAGACTTACATTTCTCAGATTTATAAATATTTCAAATTTTTTTTTTGGGGGGGGGGTGGTGATTTACCTATATACAATTTTTTATTATAAGGGTAAATTTGCCCTTAAATACAGAGTGCCTTTTTATACTAAAATAACTATGAGACCTCGGTTCTGCTTTATGTTTTAAAACACAAAATAGATACTGTAATAATCGAATACTGACATCATGCAAAAAACACATTTATTGTGGTTATACAAACACTAAACAATCGGGAGTCCCCGATCTAAAAACTTTTTGCTACTAGCTCAAAACAGGTTTGTCCATGGGTATTTAAAAGGGATAGATGCCGAAGGATAGCTCCAAATAGCATTAATAATAGTACTATAATGGACTGAAAATGTATCCCAAGCCGAGAGGATCGAGCAAGCAGGGTTTTAAGTCCCGATATTGTCTGTGTAATAAGGCACCAGTGCTTCCTGGATTGGCATCTCTCACTTTTAAACACCCATGGACATACCGGTTTTGAGCTACTAGCAATGTTTTTATTATGACCACAAGTGTCTGAGTGCTGTTTGGGGTCCTGTGGTGCTTTCCAATTTTTCTCTTTATTGTTGTATTTTTTGTATTAAATAATAACATTACCTGGATCCATTTTGGAAAGAACTGTTTCTCAAAGAGCCCAACAAAGCTGGACAAAGAGAGCATTGTCTCCCAGTCTGATACCCAGTGAAACACATCCATATGTTGCTGGTGTGGATTTATAAGAAACTCATTAAGACACATACCTGGGGAGAAGAGGAGCAAATACTGTTACATGTGATTATAAGAAGGAAGACACAGTAATGCTGGGTACACAGTGTACCAATCTTACAGATTGTCATCTTTGAAAAATGTAACAGAACAAAGAGAAAAGATAGTAATCCGCAACACTCTGATTGACAATATAAACAGAGTATCATTTATATACAAACCCTCCTTTAAAGTATATTTATTGTGTGTATAAAAGATTTTTTTAAAACTAAAAAAGTACTTGGGACTGAGATATAGGCCCGGTAACTCCTACCTCCCAAAAAAAGGTTTGGCAATTGGGCCTGGTAGAGCTACCGAGTGTAATTGGGGAATTTCATCTGCAGGTACAAGGACAGGAGGATTTAAATCAATACTATTAGTAGCAGCCTCTATAGCTTGTTTCTGTGAGGAGCACCAGCCCAAAGAAAACCAATTCTGCCAGTCTTCCTCCTGGCTTCAGTACTATCTTTAAAGGATAAGTGCACTGTAAAATCAAGTTATGTTCATTTCGAAGCTGCAGCTTTAAAAATACTGTTGCCATATTTTTTTTTACCTATGTCCCTCCAGAGCCTAGCTTTGTGCCTTGAAAGTTGCTGACATCTTGTTACTGGTTTGCTGAATGTTAAGCTCCGCCCCTCTGAGATTTCCTCTGCTTTCTCCCGCTTGAGCCTCAAACAGTAATGCTTGTGAGTTCCGTGCACACGCACGTGCACAGAACTCACAGGCATTACTGTTTGAGGCTCAAGCAGGAGAGTGCACGGAACTCACAGGCATTAGCACTCAACTACACATACAATTATAAATGAATGGGGGGAAAAGATAATATATATATTTATATATATTTCACAATTATTTATTCAGCCGTTTTCGTGATGGAATGGAATATATATATTATATATATATATATATATAATATATATATATATATATATATATATCTATTATATATATATATATATATATATATTATATATATATATATATATATATATATAAAGAAAAAAGACCTGCTGAAAGTATATATATAAAATACTCTCTGTTGCAGATTCGTATCTTTTCTGTTCTATAAATTCATCTAATCCAGCACCTTTAGTACAGGAGTCCGACTGCAAACCGAGGGAAATTAACTTGTCTAAACCAATCACATCAAAACACCCAACTACCCACAATGCTCCCAAACCTAGAAACAAACTTGGCTTAAAATGACCCAATATCAATATACACATAAAGCATTACTGTTTCTTGACCAATATATGGTTAAGAGATTCCCCTATATCCCACACCAGTTATCTTGCATCTGATATAACGAATGGGCCATTGGACATACACCATCTACTGCAGAGAAAT